>OU892284.1:13151096-14430358 GCA_917834065.1 Ceutorhynchus assimilis | reverse complement strand
TTCAAATTTGGTTACACCATTATGTAGAGGGGAGAAAGTTGCCCCAATAAAGTGAAGTTTATTTGAAATACCTTTACAAATGAGTCCAGGAAAATATAGAAATGATTTTACAAAATTTTGATTTCCATGTAGATATCTCCGGAAGTATTCGGAATTTTACAAATTTCGAAGTAGCGTTTTGCTGAGCAAGAAATTGCGCAATTTTGTCCCAATTTAACCGAGCCTGTATTTCTTACCGTTTCCTATATTCCAATGATTGCTCTCGAAAAACGGACACCCTGTATAGGTAAATCTTCTTGATACCTTTTCAATTAACCGTTCAGGGTCGGTTTCTCGATAGCTAGTCCAGGGTAAACGTGTCCAATTGCAATGTTTACCCTGGAGTTATGGTTAACTGCTCTGACCCGGGGGTGACTTGCTTGCTATTGAGAAACCGGCCTTCAGGTGAGGTGCCAAAAATACACAGGAAAACCCGGTACCTGCTGACACAAATATGTTTGGGGGAATCTCAGAAAAGCGAAAGCATAGTCGCGGTTGCCTGGCGCCCACCAAATATCAAATACAGAGAGCAGAGGTTACTCATGTTGCATTGGATTGTTGTCGACATGAGGGCAAGTTTTCAGGGGGGGCCAGCCAAATTTCAGGGGGGGCCCCGGCCCCCCTGGCGTCGCCACTGTAAGTAACAGGAGAAAAGCAGAAAGACTCTGAAGCCTCCGTCCGAACATTCGCAACTGGATCAATCCCAGTGTCAGGAATATTCCTCACCAGGTCAGAAGCAATACTCAGAAAGTAGTCATTGAAATCTTCTGGTGTTATGTTATCAGGTTCAGTTCGCACCATGCCCTGATTCCTGTGTTTACTAATCAGCTGCCACATGCATTTAGGAGGGTTACCCAATGAACTATAACCAAAAACTGGAATGCGAACACATATTGACGAACGTGAAGCCTAGTGCCGCTGCTGCGGAGGGGATACCTGTTTTTGTCGCACTCATTATGTTAAATGGCGGAAATTGCTTCCAATACGTATTCCAATTGATGAAACTACTAATGGCTTTTTTATAGAGGTTTTTACATTGTTTATATTGCTGCTTTGCAGCAATACTTGGGAAATTTGTGCTAAACTCTCTCAATAGATGCAACTGTTCCCTCATTTCCCTAAGCTCATCATTGAACCAAGTAATTCTATGGGACTGGTCCGAACGGACAATGTATCGTTTCTCTGGAAAGCAGGACAGATAGGCATGCTGAAGTATATCCATCAGGATTGAGAATTTTGAGTTCATATTGACACTAGTATCCGAAACAAATTCCCATGAAGTTTGGGCTACTACATTATGAAAGTTATGCAAACCTTCCTGGGTTATTGGCCTACATACTTTCCTAGATTGCACAACCACACCCGGATCCCTTGTAACCAAAACCTCAACAAATACATTCAATTACGGAGAAAGTAATGTTATTTTTAATAGACTAAAAAGCAGTTTTATAATACCCGCCCTAATTTGAATTGATTGAGTCATTTATCTATTTAGAAAATCAAAAAATTTGTCCATATTTCTCAAAGAGACCCGATTTTTAAACAATAAAGGAAAGAAAAAAATTACCAAGTCTACAGATTGTTTATTATTTTATTCTCTTAGTACACCATTTCAACCTCAATTTCGGAAAAAGTAACTTTTATTTAGGAAAATGTAAAGTCATTTTCGGAAAAAGTCAAATCAATTTCAGAAAAAGTAAAGTTAATTTCGGAAAAAGTAAATTCAAATTCGGAAAAAGTGAATTCAAATTCTGAAAAAATACATTCAATTACGGAGAAAGTAATGCTATTTTTTAATAAACTAATTTGAATTGATTGAGTCATTTATCTATTAGAAAATCAAACAATTTGTCCATATTTCTCACCGAGACCCGATTTTTAAACAATAAAAGAAAGAAAAAAATTACCAAGTCTACACATGTGTTTCGCTCATAATATGAGCATCATCAGACCTACAAAATAATATACATAGAACCAATTGTACATAGAACCTAATTAAAGTACACTGGTTGGAATAAATTAACTTTATGTCATACCAATACATTATTGTGTCTTTATACCTTAGATACCATCTACATAATTCATTACTTTATGCCCGTGCGGGCATAAAGTACACATTATGGCCCGCGCGGGCATAAAGACGCAAAAAACAGTTTTCAATTAACTTACTCTTTATTAACAAAATATAAATTTACGCTTATAAACATATTATTTTTGTCAAAAAATGATGATGTTTGCACACTGATGACAATTTGCGAAGTGACATTTTTTTTCCCAGGTATTTATTATTCACAACCAATTGGTATGACATAAAAGTTTGTATGCACCACGGGTACTAACAGATATATATACCCTCGGGCGACTTACTAACCCTCGGGCCAGAGGCCCTCGGCTTTGTAAGACTGTCGCCCTCAGGGCATAATCATCTACTTAGTACCCTTGATACATAAATAACTATTACTTTTTCTGAAATTGATTTGACTTTTACTTTTTCCTAAATAAAAGTTACTTTTTCCGAAATTGAGGTTGAAATGGTGTAGACTCGTTTATTACCGTTATGGTAATTTGAAAGTGAATTTAAACATAAAGCGGCGGAATTAGTATATTACATGGGGAGGTTGAAAGTGTTTCATTATTGTCGAGAGATACTATGGTTGACCGAGGTGCGAAGCGCCGAGGTCAACCAATTCTGGAGACAATAATGTGAAAACTTTCCACCGAATTATGTATACTATTTTATTTTGAACCATTAATTATTGAAAAAAATAAGGTGAAAATATGACAAAAAAAATGGAATTTCGCCTGACAGTCTAACACCGACATTGACATCTATTTATCAAGGCCGAAAGTGAGTTCTCCCAGGCCGAAAGTGACAGGAGAACAGTCACTTTCGACCTGCTCAAAAGTAAAGTGACATTTTCGAACCTCCAAACCAGTAAATGTATGGTTTCGCTGGCGCGTCTGGCGTCGGCGACTCGCGACTGCGTTCGCGTCCAAACGACTGCTTTAATGCGATTGTGTACTTCCGATTACGCTGCAGCGTTTCAGCCTCGACCACTAGCGACTTAGTCGCAGCGTTCGCGACTCGACTGCTAAGTATACCAGTCTAGTCGCGCTGCTAGGCGATTTTTGTAGGAAAATGGCTAAATTTTCGACAAGCCAGGATGAATTATTCATTGGAGAAGTTCAAAATTATGCTTTATACGACTACGAGGGTTAACATTATGAGAATTATCCAATACAAGAAAATATGTATATGGAAAAAATATCCTTTTCGGTGGAGAGATAAGGTATTTGTTATCAGACAGGAACCAAAACTTTCAGATATCCCTTAAAAATTTTATAAATTTATTTCTAAACTTCAAGATGTACGATGTAAATAAAAGAGATGAGGATAAGACGCGCCAACCAAACCACTTGTCGCCGCGACCGGCGGCTGCGTCTGAGGTTGCAAAAGTCGCAGCGATCAGTCGCCACCGTCAGACGCGTCAGCGAAACCGTACCTTAAGAAATGCAATAATTACATAATGGTTCTGGCAAAATAAAATAAATATTCCGCATACTTTTCCTTGAGGCAATAAAGTCCCTGTCCCTATCCATAAAAGGGTTTCAGCGCCACACAGCGTTAGCTTTGAAGCAGAATATTTCTGTTCCCTCAGATTTCGCATTTAATTACCCGAAATTACCCGATCTTTACTCCCGCTTGCTGTGGTGTTTCCAGGTTTTTGAGGCGAGGAAAGCGGCATATGGTATATATTCCAAAACAGCGCTAGGCAAAAAAAAAGTAGGTATTTTAGGGGTCCACGTATCTTTATTTTGTTTTAAGGGTATAGGAGAGAAATAGTATATTTCATTACCAGTCCAGAAAAAATGATTTTTCCGTGCGCGCGTGACAAATTCTCGTGTGAGGCGCAGCACGGGAAGTCATGCAAGAACGGAAATAGTTATTTTCCTAACAAGTGCGCAAAGTGTTACTTTTCCGCACGCAAACACAGTTATACGAACGACGCGCAGCGGAGTTCGGATGAGTGTTTGCGTGCGGAAAAGAAACTTTGCGCACGTGTTAGGAACAAAATTTTTCCTACGAGCCTCATATCAGGTAGGTAACAACAAAAATTTTAAAAAAAAACGATAATTTGTTCAATTATTTTCAATTAACCTGAAGCGAAACTATTCATTTATCAAAAAAGTACATAACAAAAAAACAGGAAATTGAAATCCTCGTCAGAGCTGTTCATCTTAAAGCGTTTAAATTTGATGCGAAAGAAGTTTGTAGATTCTTGCACGTAAATTGAGAACAGAAATCTGACAATGTGTCAAAGTTTATTATATTAAGTGTTTGTATAGATGTTGGCTGATAGCTATAGAAACAGAGGAAAAATTTGTCATCATGTGTCAAAGTCGACAGGTGCTTGACAATTATTTTTACTTTTCGGCACTCAGTGCGGATAAGGCCCGTATCCGCACTGAGTGCGGAAAAGTGTAACTTTGAGAACGATAATGCGTGCGGAAAAGTACTACTTTGCGCACGCTCGTAGGAAAAGATATAAACACTCATGCTTCGTGCCATACCAAGTCAATCGATATTAAGTTTGTTCGGAGTTAGTTCAGAATCAATTCGGAACTGAAACAGCGCTTGCGGATTTGTTTATTCCGAACATATATAAACAAATGCGCAAGCGCAATTGAATTCAGGACTGATTCTGAACTAGTCCGAACAATCGTAATGCTAAAGTTGCAAAGCCGCATTTCGCATCAAAATTTATTTCAGGTTAAAGGATAGCTGACAGAGAGATAGATGATTGTCGCCGGCCCGGGTCTCGCCTTCTCTTTCCTTGATCTTTCTATTTTCTATCTTTCTTTCTAGAAGGGAAAATTAATAAAGAGTAGCAAATATGACCGGATCACCCTCGACAGAAACGAAACATTACCTTAACAGATCGGCCATTCGCGCCATCTACCACAATTTCCAAACATTGTAGTAAAAGTTAACAAAGCTTGGATTACCCGAAATTACCCGATTTATAAAATGTTAGAAAATTACCCTGCTCTCAGTGAAATTACCCGCAAATCGGGTAATTACCCGCTTATTGGCAACACTGAATTGATAGCTATCCATAGTACCCGATACCATCAAGCACGATCCACGACGGTGATTGCACCTTTTTTCACTTATGTCTGTCCTGTCGCACTCGCCTTCAGTGTTGCCAGATGACCAAAGCCAAATTATGGTACTAATGCTGTGGAAATTATCGTTTTCTGCATGATTTTATCGTACAAAGCTGACTTTACTAGTTTGACCTCATCGGAGGCTGGTAGCCCCCTTAAGTTAAAGGTTAAAGGGGTTGGTTAGGGTGTAATTGCAAAATAATTTTATTAAAAAAACATTTAGAAAAAATATAGAAGAAAAAAACTACCAATTTCTGTTATCCCCTGCCCCTTGTAATAATTCAGGCACGGAAAGAAGAGCTGGAATTTCAATTTTTAATGGAAGTCAGCGATTTTAGTATATATATATATTTTTTAAAATTTATCAACATACAGAAATTATCGTACATTTATCCATTATCGATCGTACATCGTACCCTCTTGTAATTATCGTACAAATACGATAATTATCGTACGTCTGGCAACACCATTGGGCAACACTTCGCCTTCAACTCGTGCGTCAAAGTTGACATTCGTGAAAAAAAGTTCACTTCACATTTTATGCATTATGGGCGTGTTTGGGTTGACGCTCGGCGGAGCGAGCAAAAGGCTCGCTTTCCTCGGATGCGGCACGGAGACGGAACGGGTGCCGCAGACGTTGCCGTCATAAAAATATGAAGATGTGCTTTCCTAAGCAATGGTGGCGCTACGGCGAGTTTTCCAGAAAAGCAAAGTTAGTTGTTGATTGATTTTAGTGTGGCTGTGGCAGTAGGTATCCTGTGTTGTATAATTTATCTATTTATATACAGGGTGTCCCAGGGAAAACAGTCCACCCCGATTTATTGGGTTTGGGATGAGAATCTGGGAAAACGCTCGGACACGTCGATGATTGATTTGAAGGGGAACTATTTTTCAGTTTTTTTCATCCCCGTAGCTTCAACCCCTTAGCTAGGGGGAGAACAACCCCCCAAATTTGAATAGGGGATAGGGGTCGTGTCATACCTCTTTTTAAAGGTCTCATCAAGTTCTTTATGGCCTTAGAATTTCATCTTATTATTTTCATCCGTAACGAAATGACAGCTTATCAAAATCTTGGAAATAGACTATTAGTTTTAGTGGGAGCAAAAGCGATACTTACCTCCCTTAATAAAAATACTTGAAATGAAGTTTTTTGGACTATGTTTTAGTAGGAGTAAAAGCGGTACTTACCTCCCTTAATAAAAATACGAGTAAAAATACCTACAATTTACTATTCTCATGTACACCTCATTAATAATAATAAGAAAAAACTTCATTTCAAGTATTTTTATTAAGGGAGGTAAGTATCGCTTTTGCTCCCACTAAAACTAATAGTCTATTTCCAAGATTTTGACAAGCTGTCATTTCGTTACGGATGAAAATAATGAGACGAAATTCTAGGGGGATAAAGAACTCGATGAGACCTTTAAAAAGAGATACGACATGACCCCTATCCCCTATTCAAATTTGGGGGGTTGTTCTCCCCCTAGCTAGGGGGTTGAAACTACAGGGATGAAAAAAACTGAAAAATAGTTCCCCCTCAAATCAAAAATCGACGTGTCCGAGCGTTTTTCCAGATTCTTATCCTAAATCCAATAAATCGGGGTGGACTGTTTTCCCTGGGACACCCTGTACATATGTTTATTAAAATAAAAAATAGCCTATTTTCACACATGGATTGCCGAACCGCCCACGTTGCGTCGCCTTCGAGGAAAGCACTAGCTTCCTAGCGCGATACGCCGGGAAGCGCTACGACTCCGTCACGCTTGCGTTCCGTCTCCGTTCCGCATCCGAGGAAAGCGAGCCTAAAGAGATTAAGGAGTAACGTGACGTCACAGAAAGTACACCGTGTAAACTTGTGCAAAGTTGCTTTGGAAAAATATGTTTAATAGGTAATACCAGTAATGAGGACTATTGAGAAAATTTAATTAAAAGTAAAAAATTATGCAGAATTTACTAGCTATGTGATTGTTAACATTTAAACAAAATAGCTAAAACTATCGTATAGGTTAAAATTCAGGATTGTTTATTTATCTTAGCATGGAAAATAGGTTAGGTTATACAGACAGATTAATGGCCGTTTCCACCAACTATTTTAGGGAAGCCCTAACGATAAGTATTCCTTAAACTGACAGTTTTCCATGGAGAAATGTCAGTTTAGGGAATACTTACCGTTAAGGCTTCCCTAAAATAGGTGGTAGAAATGGCCATAAACCAGAGATATGTGAGGGAAATAGAATGCGCTTAGACGACTGCGCATCCGATTTATTGGTAACGCATAGGGGGCCGCCATTTTTATCACTTTTCACAGTTTTAACTTATCTCGTTTTCGATTGGTAGATCTAGTCAGTGGCGTAGCCAAACCAAACGTGGACGTCGGCGACATCCGAATTGCGAGGCCTTTTTTTATGTAGGGTGGGGTGGCCATAGGATTTCTCGAGACAAAGAGCAGGGACGGCTAGCCGAAGGATACCCGATATCCGCCGAAGGCGAGAATTTTTTGAGTGTCACGCCCCTGTCTCCGAGCAGTTATTTTACATAGTTTACTATGTAGAGAACATCTAGTCTATAAGCTTCGCCTCCAAGCCTAGTCCAGCTTTGGTTCAGTAATGGAGTGAAACACCATGACAACTCCGAAAGTATCCAGGGGTTCTTCTAGAACCCACGATTCGCATACAATCGTTCATTTTCATTTAGTGTGTGAGTGTTGGAAGTGAAAACAAAGCAAGATGGGTGAGCAAAGTAGGTAAAAAGATTTAATTTTAAAAAATTACAACCTGAGGTAGAAATAGAAACTTTGGAATTTGGAAGTTGTCAAGAATATAAGGCTCCAATTAGATGCAAATGATGGGAAGTAATTTTGCAGAAGCTAAGAGTTTTATAGGAAAGCTCAGTGCCGATACATATACAAACTGGATAGTTAGGAGAACGTTTCTTAGGGCCGGTATTTCAATGTTCCCTTAAGGTACAGAATAACGTTAAGTCATTCTTAATAAAAGTTTCACCGTATATCAAATTTCCCTTAAATCAAGGTGGATTTTAAGCCACCTGAATGAATTGACTTCAAGTTCACCTTAACAATAAGGGTACCTTAGTTAAGTCTTGATTTTAAGGTAATATTGAAATACCATCCCTAAATATACAAAAATTAGCTTTTCGCAAAATTTCCGTCTGTCCAAGTCCAGCATAACAACCTTAACAAGAATACACAGAAAAAGGGTAGTTCTAATTTGCGGAACAGGAAAAAGGGATGCAATGCACAAATTGACATAAAAATTTAAAAAATAACTGATAAATCAGCCCAAATTGCTTAACACGATTCTATCTCAGGAACTATAAGTGCAAATGTGCTGAAATTTGACGACGTGACAGTTATTTGAAAAATAGTCTGAATGCCCAAATACAGGCTTGTTATAGGAAATAGTTATCCCGCGTGCGACTCGTGCGAGCGTATACCGCGATTACCTAGTATAACCCATTTTGCGCACTGCTGATTACATTCTATACCGCATTACAGACATTTTTATCGATGGCCTCAAATCAATACCTCGTAAGTCCGGAATTCATCATTTTTCGATTTCGACTCGTTTACTTTCTTGAGAACTTAAGGCGTCATCTATTGAACGGTGAAGCACTTACAAAAATACGTTACCAAAAAAATGGCGCGAAACCAATACCACGTAAATCAAAGTCGATAAATTTCAAGTAAATACCTCGTAAGTCAGCGTATTTGAATACTTCGGTGTGTGTTGCTTTTAAATCAATTATTACTAGAATTTGCAATAAATTTTGTATTTGGATGTTTTTAAAAGAGAGGTAAGTAGTTAATAATTATGTTTTCGTACCACAGCATTGGTTATAGCTTATTTATATTGCTCTTGAGTCGTGTTTTCTTTGAATATTGAGTTACGAGTTATTGGATTATTTTCTGAAATTAAGTTACCAGGTATTGATTTTTTTTCAGGTGTAAAAATCAGTGATTTGAAAATGAACTCACGCACGAAAAGAATCTTAGCTCTGTGCAATGCAGAAGAAAGAAGTACAAAGAGATCCGCCAAAGATATGACGGAATGCTTAGATACCACAATGAATATAAATCAAAATAATGATACCCTGTTCAATATAATGGACCTGCCAGTGGATATCGCAACTAATGATAGTTTCATTGAAATTATGGACCCCGAAACTGCAAATTCCAGCGCTCAGATTTCAAGATATTATATTTGTACTACTCCGACAGAACTTGCAGATAAGATATTGGATGATGATCGAAACGAGCATCTAGTCGACAACAATTTGGAAGAAGACCCTGATGTTCATACCACGATTATGACTTTAGAGCAAGAACCTATGGAGTTGGTAGACAGTAATAATAGGGCAAATTTTAGCACTGTCAGTACCGCATCTCCGGATCCCATCAGTCATGATCCACCTCCGTTCGTGGCAAGTCAATCGATACATTCAGATACTGACACTGATTACCATCCTACTGAAGATGAGAATGAATCTTCTGATAATGATCGCTTATCTGACCAGTCTGCCCAACAAGTAATTCGGCCCAATGAAGATATTATTGCTCATGATAATACGACTAATAAAGCAGTAAAGCGAGTAATTGGTATTAATACTAAGAGAGTTAATCAAGAACTAAGGGAAAAAGGAAAAAAATATCTGGGATATCGAAGACCAGGTGCAAATCAAACAAATACTTTCCATGATACACAGAGAGCGGAGCGCACATTGGGACCAACATGTACCTCGACGTTTTGTGCTAAATCTAAAAAAAGAAAATGCAATGATTTGTCTGAAAATGTAAGGCAAGAGATATTTTCAAAATTTTGGGACAGTTTAACTTGGGATCAAAGAAAAACATTTGTGTGCCACACGGTTACCAAAGAAAGTCCAAAACAACGCAAAACAGAAAATAACGAATCACGACGTAGTGGAACACTCAGATATACCCTGAAAGCTGGTAAAGAAAACATCTCTGTCTGCAAGAAAATGGTTTTATCCACACTTGGTCTTCGTGAATGGCAGGTAAATAATTGGGTTGACCACAGTAAATATGGAATAAATGAGGGCAAAAAAAATCAAAAAAAATCAGAAGGAATCTTAGGGTCTTTTCGGGTTCCCAATGAATTCATGAACACATTTATAGACAACTTGAATAAATTGCCTTCACACTATTGTAGGAAAGATACTAATAAAATGTATTTAGAGCAATCATTTACAACAATTACCGAGCTCTACAATGTGTATGTAAATGCCGCGAAGGAATCGAACCACAAAGCAATGAGCCAAAATTCCTTGACCACATTACTGAAAAAGAAGAATGTCTCACTATACAAGCCGAAGAAAGATGAATGCGATACTTGTTGCCAATACAACGAAAAAAATCTTAACGAAGAAAAGTGGCAGAAACACCAATACCAGAAAGATAGAGCTAGAGCGGAAAAGGTAAAACACAAGGAAGGAAGTTTGAGAGGAGTCAAGCATGTTGTGACCATGGATCTGCAAGCCGTAAAAGTTTGTCCCTCAATAATGGCAAGTGCTGTGTATTTCAAAACAAAGCTCTGTGTTCATAACTTTACAGTGTATAATCTTGCAACGAAACAGTGCACATGTTATTGGTTTGACGAGACCCAAGCTGACTTACAAGCATCCACATTTGCATCATTTGTTGTGGACTACATAAGAATACATTTAAGTCATGGAAAACCCATTATACTTTACTCAGATCAGATGGTTGCACATACCAAAACCGGAATAGTGTCATGTCCAATGCTCTTTTAAATTTATCAAAGGAACTCAATATTATAATTGAACAGAAATATCTCGTCAAAGGTCATACGCAGCTGGAATGCGATAGTGTACATGCTACCATAGAAAGAAAACTACGCAATAAAAAAATTTATCTCC
This sequence comes from Ceutorhynchus assimilis, assembly GCA_917834065.1. Lineage (NCBI taxonomy): Eukaryota > Metazoa > Arthropoda > Insecta > Coleoptera > Curculionidae > Ceutorhynchus > Ceutorhynchus assimilis. The sequence continues at coordinate 14,419,234 of OU892284.1, read as the reverse complement.
CTAGTGATTATGCCCGAATATCTGAAGAAGCAAGATCAGAACCAGAAAAATATGAAGTCAAAATAGTGAAATATGATTTTTTTACCAATTTTAACGATAATCTAATATACTCCTCTATAAGACCCGGAAGAAAAGCCGGAGATCCAGTGGTGGATATAAGAGCTCTAAAATATACACCTGAAGGAATAATTTTTTACAAGCTACGTATTGAACATTAGCGCAATGATCACTTTTGTTAAGGACGACTCCCTATACACAATATCAAAAATTCAGCAAAATTCCACATAGATCTTTTTTCCATAAGAAATGTGCGGGGTTCTTTTTTTTACTAGTTCCAACAATTTTTATATCGAAAAATGTCATAGATTTGTCAAAATTCGGTTTTCATACTTTTTCACACATACCTCGCGATATCTCCGAAACTAATTGAGATAATTTCATTATTATTTTTTTTTATTCTGAAGAGAATGCGTTAACGAAAATCACTAAGATAATTTTGTTTTTCTGAAAAACTCGCTTTATTCGTAAAACTAGGTAAAACTTTATCTTAGACTTTTTATGCAGAATTTTTTTCAGTAAGCGAGAAACTTTTTTGTTTCAGGGATTCCTGCCATACTATCAGCGAATCACGTTTTTTGAAAAAAACCGCGATACTCCGCGATGCATAGTTTTCAAGATATCGTCACTTGAAGTTGAGAGTTTTACCGGCCGTGCACTACTCCGGGTAGCTTCGCAATACTTCGCGGCGCGTCGCAATTCCCTGGATCTGCCTGTTTTTTGAGCGTAGATGTATTTTCATGATTATTCGAGCAAATGCACCATGCATATAAATTTTCACAATAAGTATTAAATTTATGATGACGGTTCAATGAAATAAGCAAAAAAAATTAGTAATTTATCACTACTTTAACGACTTGTCGGGAAGTAGCCCACATAACAAAATTGCATCCTTAGAATGTAATAAGAATATTCTTTTTTTAGGAGGAATGTGCTTAGAATGTTCGCCAAAACCATTGCGAATGTCCTGAGAATGTTCTGAGAAAAGATTGTAGAAATACTGTAATACTGTTTGCAATACCTAAGAACTTCCTGGGAAATCCATTAGGATATTCCTAGAATATACCTATGAGATTCTCAGTACATCCTGAAAAGAATATTCCTGTTTGATTCTAAAAATATGCTTGAAATGTATATATTCTCACATTCAAAGAATGTTTATATGACATTATAGTTATGTACTCAAAAGAATATTATACCAATATGCTTTAAATATTCTTAGAATATATCTACATATATTATTCTCAATATGCATCCTAGACATAACATTCTTGTTTGATTCTAGGGATATACTTAGAATGTTAATTTTCGCTTCCAAATAATGCTCCTTTCAGTCCTTTTATATTAAAGGCAGTGAAAGAGTTGTTGGAAAACTTCTCTGGAGAACACAAGTGTTTAACCAAAGCTCCGGTTTCGAGCTTATTATGCTCTCGTCGCGGTAAGCACGCCAACTGAGAGAAACAGGTTTCAAGGTGATTCAAACGCTAGGCAACATGTAGATTTTTAATAGCGCGTGGCTCCCTCTCTTGGAAGACCTACAAAGCAAAAGAAAAAGAATATACCTATAATATTCTTAGTAGATTCTAGGTAGATCAATATTGTTTAATTGTTAAATTTAGATTTTTGAGTAGGTACTTTAGATAATTAGGTGAACGATATGAGAATATTCTTATCATTGTTACCTACCTACATAAACTTCTCAGCACAACTTGGTAGGTATATTCTTAATACTTGATAGAGACATTAGCCGAAAGAACATTTTTTAGGGTACATTATAATAATGTTCGTATTCAAATAATGTTATATAAAGTAGGTTCTTAACACGATCTTTCAGGTAGGTGCATAGAAGCAACATTCCTAGTACATAAATAGAACGTTCAAAAATGAATATTTCAATCGAAACAATCTCAGAATATTCATTGAACATTCCTAAAAGAACATTCCAAAAAGCACTTTGAGGGAATATTCTGAGAATATGAATGTTCTTTTACTGTTATGTGGGAGATTCCTTCATTATTGATGGTATCAGTATGGTATCAATTTAAGAACTACAACATTAGGAGAAGGAAAGCAACATTACGCATAAACAATCATTATTGCAGGAAAGACGCAAGCAACTATTTTCTAAAAAAAGGCAAAACTTGGATCTGACCTATAACAATGACCGGACCAACACTGGCCTCATCCATAAACGTATTGGACATCAACGTGGAAAATAACATGTCTTGGCGAAACAACGTCACCAAAATCGCAAGGCAGCAGCACAAAAGCTAGGGGCTTTTTATAGAATAAGGAAGTTGTATACCCCATTTCAGCTTTTGCTACTCTTATAAGGCTCAGATAAGAGCATCCTTGGAATACTGCAAATATATATGGAGATCGGTATCCAAACACTTGCTCAAGATGTTGGACTCGATACAAAAGAGAGTAGTCCGTCTTATCGATGACCCGAAGTTAACCAAAACCTCCAAAGCCTTGAACATCGATGAAAAGTGGCGGACCTATCACTTACTATCGATATTACTACGGAAGGTGGTCAAACGAGCTAGGACTTCTGATTTCTCCCAAAGTTGCACCAAACAGAAACACTCGTCAGGCATAAGCAGCTCATCAACATACAGTTCAGTTATAAATACCTAGAACATCGCTGTTTCGAGACTCATTTTTCTGGAGGGCCGCCTCACTCTAGAATGCACTTGAAAGTCGCATCTTCCCCGAAAACTACAACCTACAGCAACCAATGTCCATCGACACCTCCTCACACACTCCATTCGTTCATTCGTTGATATAGGACTTTCCTTTTGTATGTGTGTGCCGTGTGCCGACCATGAAAAAAAAGCCTAGTAAATAAATCAACAGTCATAATAACAGGTGGATTCCAGGATTCTGAACTTTGTTTCACCTGGAAAAATTAGATAGTACTCAAGAAGAAGCTAATACCAGATTATTACCTTATGTGCTAACAGAACTAAAATCAGTTAACACAATTCTGGTAAAATCTGTTGATATCGATGTCGTAATACCTATTGCTTATTTATGTTTAGTGCACAATACCAACAATTCCCCAAAGTCTATTTATACAGTTAGGACATAGTAGAACTGCTTTTTTTTATCAATAGGTGATATCTATATGTACCTAGTAGGAAATGTGGAAGAAGAAATTTGTAAGGATTAAAATGTTGGAGTGATTGCGAATATCCAAACTGTCGTAACAGTTTGCGTATTTGCACTCCCGAACACGACGTGATTTCGCATGATGATTCAGAAGATTTTAAATTTAATGTGTATATTTTGGTGTTTTATTTTTCATACATAGGGCTTATAAAAAAATACCCCATGCATTTTTTTGCTAATTATTGGGGAATTATATAGAACGAACCCTTGCTTTTTTGTTGTTAATTACAACAGGAGTCAAATTTCCAAGACCAAGTTAATGAAAATAATCAGTGAAAAGCAAATATTTATGCCATTATTATTTAAAACCAAAGTTACAGATTTTATTAATTTTAATTTGCTCGAATATATCATGAAAATGCACCCAGGCAGTCGAAAAGAGGGTCATTTATATCCACTTAACGTAACTTATTCGTACGAAAAATTATAATTAACGTACGAAACTGAGAAGGTTTGTGTTTACATTGTTTACAATGAAGTTAATTTTCCTACGTGAAATCACCAATAACATTGATATAAAAGACAAGTTCAATCTGTCTGTCATTCATAATTATTATTGAAATTAACGTACGGATTTCCTTGAGTTAAAGTTGGTTCAACTTTTCCGTGTGTTACGTTAATTTTCTTAATTTTTAGGTGGATGTAAACAACTACATCTAAGTACATGATCTTCAACTTTTCTTTATTATTAACTAGCTGACCCGGCGAACTTCGTTCCTCCTCTGAATTATTAAATACCTATTAAATGTTGTGTTAACGTATCTAAAGTGCGTTTTTTTTTTTAAAGATAAAAGTCAAAATGACATTATGTTGGCAATACAATGTAAAATTGTCAATGCTTTCAAAATTTTTATGTAGAAAAGGCTTGTGTTGCCAATATAGTTACTAAATTTTTGAATTGGGGAATTATCTTTAAAAAAAAAAAGATTTTGTTAACTGAATTAAATTCAGTTTTTTTCGATGGTGAATTTGGCTTTGGTTGAAGAAAATTAATTTTTACTCTCTGGATCAGAAGTCACCTAAAATTAAAATTTTACATCATCCCTTTTTAGGCATCTTGTGGGCATTATTCTTATAAAGGCACAAGAATGTTCAAAAAATGTAAAAAAAACAAAAAAAATCTCCAGCGCAGCCCTGTTTCATTTTATCTGCACTGCAATACTCCATCTGTTCTACTGTATCTGCACTATTCTATCTGATCTACTCTTTCTGCACCACTTTATCTGATCGGAATAGTGGAATAGTTCTGTTTGGAATAGCTCCAGTTCCTTAGCAGTATTCTGTTCTACTGTATCTGCAATGAAATTACCGCACAACGGCGAGCTTCGTTCTAGGTACCTATCATATATGGCGCCGTATACAAAATGGTTGTGGCGGACACATAACCTGGCTCTCTGCCACTCGACACCAGCCGGACGGAGCACTCCGAACAGTCGCCACGGAACTCGGCTATCAAGGGATGCCTAAGAGGAGAAACGGAACTTAGCCACAGAACGTCAATGGTCAAGCGTCAAGAAATGACAGGGAGACCAGTTCGCGCTCTTTCGGAATGAACGAACCAACAACAAAATAAAATACACAATTAAAACATTGTCATTCTATTTATTTTTGGACATTTTTACTGTGAAGAACAATTAAAAGTAAAGTGCCTTCCTCAAATTGTTTTTGTGCAAAGTGTGTGACAATAAAATCCACATGGTTTGCAATGAAAATGTGACGGTAAACTTGGTATCGGTTATAAGAGATGGCGCCGTATCCGGGCTTAGTGAGTTTTTTTCATAAATAAGTAAAATAGATATTTTTTCTATTTGTTTTTTTTTTGGATTTTTTCGATTTATTATCGTAGGATGGACAAAGACAAATCCAATAAAGCAAAAATCATAAAAATCAGTCCAGCCGTTCTCGAGTTATAAGTGCTCAACACCAACACAACTGTGTTTTATATATATAGATATGCATACACACATACCCATGCACACACCTATATGTTTTATACAGGGTGAGTTACTAAGAGCGCGGTGGTCCCTATCTCCTATACTAACCGAGATCGAAGAAAAAAGTAAATACAAAACTTGTAGATAAACATGAGTGCTACATTCCTAAATTATTTTCCAGTATACAGGGTGGCCCAATAAGTAGTGGTGACACAAGGCTATGTTTTTTTAGATGACTAGCCCTGTATATTATGACATTTCTGGATTCTGCGGAAAATTCTAGACATATTTCATGTACAATGTCATATACCTATCTTCAACTGTTTCGGAAGTATTGACAGTTTAAAATTGACTTTTTTGCATCTTTGACAGACTGTAAAACCTAAATTAATTTCAGAGGAAAACCGATTTTACATTTCTATCTTAGATTTCCAAAAGCTATCATTTGACACCAACTTTAAATTTGACCGAAGATTATAAATTTAAGCGGAATTTTTAATCATGGATTAAATTCAAAGTTGATGTCAAATGATGCCGGTGAAACGAGCGTGCGGAAAAGTATAGTTTTCCGCACGCATTTTAGGTCATGAAAGTATCACTTTTCCGTACTAGTGCTTTTCCGTTATTTTTTGATACAATTTTTTGATACAATTTTTCGCGTTCCCAGTTTTTCGGTGATTCGTCACCGTATCAATGTTAAGGCAAAAGCAACCAGCGTTGCCCTATTTTCGAGTGTGCTTCAGTGAACGCATCGCTTGGCCCTTTAAATTTTTAATACCTACATTTTTTTATGAAAACTAATAACAAACGGTGAAAATTAATAATATAAGTCCAACGCTGACATGTATTATTATTAATACTTATTTATTGAATAATATTATTTTCACCATATTTATTTAATAATAAATAATATTTAATGATAAAATTTTATGTATTTTTTCTTTATATCTAGGTACTTCCTTATAATTTAAGAACGTCGATAGCCTATAAGAATTAAATTTCTTGTATGTTTGCCCCAACATTTTTGTCAGACAATTACATTTTTTATTTAAGAATATAATTACTGGCAAACCTTCTACTTTTTCGGAAAAATATTTGTAAAAAAAGGGATACCTGAACCCAGCATAGTTAAGAAATAGATATCGATTACCAATAAAAATTACATTTTTTGTCCGACTGTCGATATGCCCCAATATTTTTGTCCGACACTTAGATTTTTTGATCTAGAATATAATTACTTAAACCCTCCTATTTTTGTCGGAAAAATGGTTGTAAATAAAATTGTTGCAGGAAATTGACATCTTTGGCGCATCCGACTGCGCATATGCCCCGTGAAAATTGTCCGACAAGGTTACCACGTTATTGTAACATATTTTTATGGCAGATTCTGTTCAAATCAGCCGTGTGGTAATAAAAAAAAAATTCCCATAAATTTGACATATTTAGCATGTCCGACGCGACGAATGCCCCAATATTTTTGTCCGACACATTTTTTTTCGTTGTTTATGTGATAAAAACTATTGATTAAAAAAAAATTACCAATGTGGTCATAAATTTTTTTCTTGCATAAAATCGACAACTTCGTGACAGCTTGACAGACAAACGCCCCACTACCATAATGCGCTGAGCCACAGCCCCCTACATTTAACAAGCCATGAAGTTAAAAAGGCAACACCGCAATCTCACCGCCAAGTGGTGCTGGTGGTGTTTGTTTGTATAAATATATATTTTTTATTTTATTAATATGAATCACAAAAAATACATAATTTATTGTACTAAAGGGCCAAAAACAGTAATTCAATGAATAATTTAACTATTTGTGTAAATAAGAACAGTAAATAATTGATTTAAATGAATATATTTCTAGAGTCTAAAGTGTTATAGGCCTATGTTTCAGTATGTCTTTTGAAAAATCTAACTTTTTCTTTCTTCGGGATTTTTTCGGAAGGCAAGTCCATTCAAATACTTGAGCTGATTTTCGAAAATAAGAGGTACCTACTTTTAAGAGTTGGACGTTTTAGTTTGAACTCTCGAACTACGCCTTTATCCTTGTTTGTTTCAAATCTAATTATTTCGGTTTTTTCAAAATGTTTACAACACACCACAGAATTTTTCGTTATTGTATAATCTCGGGTATAATTATCTTGGTGTATTGCTTTCATCCACATTTTTTGCACTTCAGAATTTTTTTGGAAATAAAAATGTTTGCATTTCTTCAGTTTTTAAGGAACTCCTAATAGTTCGATTTGCACCCAGGAACACAGTAGTTTCATGGCATCTGGAACACGTTTAAATATCTTAGGTAATATATCGAGACCTATGCTCTTGCAGACAAATATTAATATTGTTTTTATTGTTTTACCTTACCTTACCTTCATTTTTGCTCCTGTACCCATTTGCTAAAAATTTGCAATCAAAGCACAAAGGAACAGGTATCAACTAAATATGAGCAATATATTGGTGTGTTTCTATCCACTTTTTCGTCGATAATGCCTATAAAAATACTAAATTGCAACAATACACAATGAAAGCAATACACAGAAACACATAACCCAATAACAAAATAGCACCATACGCGACGTTGCCGTCATTTCCAATTTCATGGCTTGTTAACTATAGGAGGCTGTGGCTGAGCTCAAAATTTGTCCGACTCCACCCAAATAGCAAATACAAAAAGTTTCGACGGTGTGGTCATAAATAATAAATTTAGATCTGGGCCCAAGGACTATATAGTATTATTTATTTACACGTTTGCGAAGGTGGATATTTCATTAGAGCATTTTGCTCCGAACGAAGTAAACGATCCGAGTCCGGAGCACCGAATTCGCCTAGTTAATACCCGTCTCCGAACAAGCGCGCCAAACTTCACGCACTGTCTGTCGGTAAATGAAAATGCATGTCCGTTGCCCAAAAAAGATGGGCCCACACTACAGACCGATGCCACTAGCTGTATTCCTTTCAAGAGTTTCAAACACTAGAGTTACTCGCTCCGGTGTTAGTCGCCCCGATTTGAAAAGAATAGATGCGCTGACTTTCGTGCATTTAAATGGTTTACTTGGGGCTTGAGCACTCAGGTGCAACAAACACTTTTCGAAAGGAATAAGAGCGTAACGCCCCGGAGCTGGTCCGGAGCTCCTCATAGGTGTGAAAGGAATACAACTAAACAGACTGCGTTTTTCGTTTTTGTTGTTCTGTTCTCACAGCAATCACAAACCACTAAGAGCGAATTTCATTGGTTGAAAATAGTCAGACTGGCTTGTGATTTCTGGGCCCACAGACTGCGATTTTGTTGGACGGTATTGTTCGACGAGCAAATCTGGTCGAGCAAAAACATTGCAAAACCGAAGTGTGTGTGCGAAAAAAATTCTCGTTTTTGCTGTGTTGGCATACAAAACCGATGCAAATATGTTTTGCCCGATTTAGTCAGTCGGATCGGAGATGTTCGATATGTCAACAAATGTAGTGTGTGGGCTAACGAATTCTAAAGGGCCCCAAAGACTGCATTTTTGTTGGATGGATTTGTTCGAGAAGCAAATCTGGTCGGGCAAAAACGACGCAAAACCGAAGTGTGTGTGCGAAAAACTGTCGTTTTTGCTGGCATACAAAACCGATGCAAATACCTGGCTTCGCCTGATTTTTGTCTGTCGGATATGTGAACAAATCTGAAGTGTGTGGGCTACGAATTTTAAAAACGACGGCTTTGTATGGTGTATGGTGCGTATAGCTACGTAATTTTACATTATTGAAATTAAAAAAAGATTAAAAACTTTCCAACATGACTGATGTTCGCCAAACTAAACCGAGGTCTGTGGGCAACTTTGACCTGTCGTTTTTGCTCGACCAAATTTGCTTGTCGAACAAAACCGTCAAATAAAAACAAAGTCTGTGGGGGCCTTTAAAAGTAAAAACGAAGGTTTTGTGTGATGTGTGCCAATGTGTGGTGCGTAGCTACAGAATTTTATAGGTATTTAACTTATTAAAAAAAAGAAAAAAAAAAATTAAATACTTTTCAACATGACGTATCTTCGCCAAACTAAACCGAGGTCTATGTGCAACTCCGATCCGTCGTTTTTGCTCGACCAGATTTGCTTGTCGATCAAAAACGCAGTCTGTGGGCCCCTCTAGAACATACCTTCCTACTTTATTCGACGAACAAATCTGGTCGAGCAAAAACGACGCAAAACCGAAGTGTGTGCGCGAAAAATTATCGTTTTTGCTGGCATACAGAACTAAAGCAAATATCAAAATATCTGGCTTTGCCTGATTTTGTCCGTCGGAGATGTTCCATATGTCAACAAATTTGAAGTTTACCATACCTACTTGGTTTTAGTACAATTAATTAACATTTTAAAACATCGCCTTTTTAGATCTCGTTTGCATCTTTCTCTTTGCCTATTATGTTTATCAAAATTAAATAACATTTTTCATCATAAATAAATATATTCTAAACCACGACCGCTGGCGCAAACAGCTGACGACGTAGTTGAAACGTCGTCAATGGTGCTACACCTTGTCCTTGTCGCGATTGGAACCTTGGTAGCGATTAACAAAAACGAAACCAATTGTTTTGTCTCGGTTTAATATATGAAGTTGAAGGGAGACAGATATGTTATATTGAGTTATAATTGATTTTTTCTGATGCTGTCTGCTGTCACATCAAAAATAGGTTATAAAATACCTCTTGTTTTTATTTTTTCTCTCAGTTTAGTTTTAAATATCATGGCGAGAGCGTCGTCTCGCGGCTCCGAAATCCTAAAATGCCTCCTACTTCTGACTTGTTTCCTGGTTGCTGAAATAGCCAGCTTGGAGGAAAATAACATTCCAGAATTTTTCCATTTAGAAGCGAAAGAATCGTCGAATTTTACATTGAACAATGTGTCGTTTACCAATATCATGTTCGAAGTGCGGGGCCGCAACATTCACCCCAAAATGCGCGTTAAAATCAACCAGAAAGAAACGCAACGAAATGCAAATTGTAAGGATGCGGACTTTAGCTATAATATCAGTGAAGTTCAGACGGACCGTAATACGTGGGGACGTTATAACATAACTGTGCCCCAAAGTGTTGTTGGTAGGATTTATTTTTGTTTACCCCATCCTACCAAAGAGAGTCAGCAACAGGGATTAATTAAACCTAGTATTTTTAATAGTGAAGTTTATGAGTGGTTCAGTCAAGGACCTAAGATTTATTTGCAACTAAAAGAGGTGGAAAAGGCTGAGAGAAGGTAAGTTCTCATAAAATCTATTACAATAAGGCGAGATCCCTAATTAATAGTCAGACTAAGCTCAATATATTGATTTGCATTGTTTTGCTATAAAATTACCAATAAAAACTTGTTACATAATAATTATTCCTGGGATTATTCATTACCCATTCCTAAATCATAATTCTTGGATTTTAATGAGTAAGATTTTAGAGAAAATTTGTGTACCTCTATGATATTTGTTTTAACAAGTATTTCCTTATTCCTCATAAGTAAGTCTGAACTAGGAGGGATGACAATCATATTTCCACAATATTAGTACCTAGTATTTATGTACTGACTACCGAGGTATACAGGGTGTCACGAAAGGTTTGTTACAAACTTCTAGGGATAGTAGATCTCGTAAAAATAAAACTTTTTTCTTAATAAACATGTGTCCGGAAATGCTTCGTTTTCCAGATATACAGGATGGCCCAAATTTGAGCCTCATCATTGGGATCTCGGTAACCGTAAGAGATACGGGGTCGGTTAAATTAGGGCAAAGTTGCGCAATTTTATGACCAATAGAATACCGTTTTGAAACTAGAAAGATTCCAAATACTTCCGGAGATATTCGAAAATAACCAAAATTTTGTAAAATCGTTTTTATTTTTTCCCGGGCTTATTTGAAAAGCAATTTTAAAATAAATGTCACTTCATCATTGTCACTTTTTCTCCTTTAGAAGATGGTGCTACTAAATTTAAAATTCGACGTTTCGCCTTCAGGCGGCCATCCTCAACTTCCTTTTTTTTAATACAGACCTGGATTTTTTATTTGCGATTTTGTCATCTTTGCGCATCCTAAAAGCGATACTGTTTATAATTTTTCAATAACACAGCAAAAAAAGCAAGTCCGTATTTAAAAAAAAAATTAATGATGATTTCAGAGGAACGAAATATTGGATTTTAAATTTAATACCGCCATCTTGTAGAGAAGAAAAAGTGACAATGGCAAGGTGAAATTAGTTTTCCACAATCTTTTTAAATAAAATCAGGAAAAAATGAAAACTATACGGAAAAAAAAAAAAATCTTGTTTTTCTTAAATTTTTTCCTGATTTCCTTTAAAAAGATTTTGAAAAACTAATTTCACATTCCCATTGTCAGTTTCTCTTCTTTTCAAGATGGCAGTATAAAATTTGAAATCTGACGTTTTTCATATACGGACCTGCTTTTTTACCGTGTTATTGAAAAATTATAAACAGTATCGGTTTTAGGATGCCCAAAGATGACAAAATCGCAAATAAAAAATCTAGGTTCGTATTTAAAAAACGTAAGTTAAGGATGGCCGCCTGAAGACGAAACGTCAAATTTCAAATTTAGTACCACCATCTTCTAAAGGGGAAGAAGTGACAATGATGAAGTGACATTTATTTTAAAATTGCTTTTCAAATAAGCCCGGGAAAAAAAAAAACGATTTATCAAAATTTTGTTTTTTTCCGAATATCTCCGGAAGTATTCGGAATCTTTCAAAACGGTATTCTATTGGTCATAAAATTGCCATAATTTAACCGACCCCGTATCTCTTACGGTTACCGAGATCCCAATGATGAGGCTCAAATTTGGGCCACCCTGTATATCTGGAAAACGAAGCATTTCCGGACACATGTTTATCAAGAAAAAAGTTTTATTTTTACGAGATCTACCATCCCTAGAAGTTTGTAACAAACCTTTCGTGACACCCTGTATGCCTTTTATTATTATACATGTCAAGTACAGACGTTCTCCCTGTAAGCACAATTTTCTTTATTCAAAAATGTTTTTCCCTCAATATTTCCTTGATAAGTGTCGTTTTACCCTCAATATTTCCTTGATAAGAGTCGTTTTTTCCGAGCGTTTTTCATTTACCCCAACAAACAAAAGCAAACTGACCTATTATTACATTTTAATTTCCTGATTCATCATAATATGTATTTATTTTTAGACAAAAGGCAAATATTGTGGTTTAAACCAAACCACTCATTTACAAGTTAAATAATATTGCACAGCTTTTTCTTTCATTTCAAAGTTTTTTAACTCACACTTTCATTGTTATGAGCTCTTATGTAGGAAGACAAAGAAATCATAGAAATACATAGTAGCAATTTGTTTATCAAGCGGAATGGTAAAAACTGGTCTGTTGACTGTACTTATCAATTTGTAACTGGCCACACACAAGTCTTGAAGTATTTGTTTATTTTGTTGAAAATTTCAGATATATACCCATTAACTTGAGCCGAGGGGTGAATAGCTCTTGCAGTCGGTGTACATATTTCTCACAATCTTCACACAATCATTCACAATCAGATCACAATCGTTCACAATCTGTCACAATCTCACACAATCTGTCACAATCCTTACACAATCACACACAATCTCTCACAATTGTGGCACAATATCTCACAATTGTTACACAATCTCCCACAATCGCTACACAATCTACCACCATTTGTCGCATGTGAGGTCCCTATAAATAGTTTTATTTATTTCATTTTCGCCTATAATAATAAGCCAATAAGCCTGTTTGATGAGCTTACTTTTGTATATCCACCTGCAGCACCATTGACACCCAACCTCAGAAATGTTTGGTTGCCATTGAGGTAGGTGCTTGATGTGCGTGAGAGTTAAAAATGAGGTTAAAAACATTTAACTTGAAAACCAAAACGAATTCACCTCAGATGGCCTAAAAATCCAGACCTAGACGTTGTAGAAAAAAAAATTGTATAGAGTGTTTACAAATTCACGAGTAAGTATATGGATCTGGATGCGGATTCTAATTGCTCGATGTCGAAGAATGCCACTCGAAAATAACGTTGATGCTGCCTATACGAGACGCTCGACTCGTGTCGACTAGTGAAATTGTAAATCGGCTACTGGATAACCATAAGAGATGCAGGTTTATTTAAATTGGGGCAAAGTTAGGCAATTTCTTGCTCACCAAAATGCTGTTTCAAAATCTGGAAAATTCTAGATAGGTACTAAAAAAACGAAGCCGTTTTTATTTTTTCCTCTGATCATATTTTTGAAGAGATACTTCAACATGAATGGCACTTCATCATTGCCATTTTTTTTTTTTTTTCCACAATATGGCATTTTCAAATTTGAAATCCGAGTTTCGTCTTTGGGCCACCCGACCATCAACTTTATTTTTTTGAATACGGCTCTGGATTTTGTGTAGTTCTTTGCTAGCTGACTTTTTCAATGGAATGGTGTATCAAAACAATCGATAAAATGAACATTTTAGTCAAAAAAGTATAATATAATTTATATGGGGATACTCATTGATACAATTTACCCAACTAATATATTTGTTTTAAATATTGAGTTTGACAAAGACAAATTTATGAAGAAAACAATGTGTTTGACAAAGATGAGTATCTCCATACAAATTATATACTTTTTTAATTGAAATGTTCATTTTATCAATTGTTTTGATACACCATTCTATTAACGAAGTCAAAAACTAACAAAGAACTAAATAAAGAATCCAGATCCGTATTTAATAGCATAAAGTTGATGATGTTGGTCCAAAGACGAAACGTCGGATTCCAAATTTGAGAACACCACATTGTAGAGGAGAAAGAGTGGCAATGCTGAAGTGTCATTTATTTCGAAGTTTCGCTTCAAATAAGGGGCGCGTTCTTTTATTCAGCAAGGGATCCATCTGCTGCCAGCATTATGGAACAGACATTCCAATTTTCTATGATCTAGACAAAGAGAGGCTGATTGCCGATGGATCCACCGCTGAATAAAAGAAAGCGCCCAAGCAGAGGAGAAAAAAATTGCAAAATTTCGTTTTTTTCCGAATACCTCCGGAAGTATTCGGAATTTTCCAGATTTCAAAACGGCATTTTCGTGAGCAAGAAACCGAGAAGGAAACTGTGTAACTTTGCCCCAATTTGATCGAACCTGTATCTATTATGGATACCGAGATCCGCATACTTACTCGCGAATTTGTAACATCCTGTATATGGTACAAACCATTTTAAAAATAATCCATTTACAATATCAAGGTTGAGTCATAAAAAAATAACAATGTTTTTAAGCAAATAAAAGCCTAATTTGGAAAAAGTATATATCTCACATCAAAGTCTTCATTATTTTTCATCTTCTTCCTGTTTTATTACAACTTTTGTCTTTTACGTCTGTCTGTGATGATTTTTTTCTAAATTCAAACACCCGGTATAAGTATACCTATTTAAAAAACTCTGATTCCATAGGTGGCGCAGAGGAAACGCATGTTTCAAGTGTGATGAACAACTTTCAAGAGGGGTTGAAGATGTGTGACCCCAAAGCAGGACGACACTCCTTGACTGACACTATTTTCCGTTATTTATTGAAAAGTGCACTATTATCACTTCATTTAGCTGTACCTAATCGAATACCTAATTGAAACAAAATTATCTTGAAGATTAAAAATGTTATGTTTGCTTATAACTATGTGAAAAACATGCGTTTCCTCTGCGCCAAACTGTACAACTGCTCAATCAGAGTAATGTGTATAGGAAAGATAAAAAAACTGGATATTCTTTACACATTGCTTATGGTAATAGTTTTCAATTTGTTATAATTACAAAAAAAAAATTACTTCTGATATTTTGTTATTTTATTCTAACCCAATTATCATCAAAATTGGTCAAACCGTTTCGAAATAAAATCCAATCCACGTTTTAAAACCATTTTCTTGAGCCGAGAAGCTATGACGTCATGTGACATTGTTTTAAACCAGTTTTAAACATTTGACCGAGCATTTGACACATGAGAAAACACCTTAAGTCTTTACACAATCCTTCACAATCCTTACACAATCACTCACAATAATGACATAATCAGTCACAATCACTCACAATCATGACAGAATCAGTCACAATCGCTCACAATCAGTCACAATTCTTATACAATCATTCACAATCGTACACAATCACTCACAATCGTACACAATGGCTCACAATCTTAGCAAATTTCCTTAAAGATTGTGGAATTTGGCAGTCGGTGTACACATTTTGGGTCAGCTATTCACCCCTCGACTTGAGCAT
This sequence comes from Ceutorhynchus assimilis, assembly GCA_917834065.1. Classification (NCBI taxonomy): domain Eukaryota; kingdom Metazoa; phylum Arthropoda; class Insecta; order Coleoptera; family Curculionidae; genus Ceutorhynchus; species Ceutorhynchus assimilis. The sequence continues at coordinate 14,403,813 of OU892284.1, read as the reverse complement.
TAACTCATTATTGGGTTGAAAATAGCATTCAAAGGCCGAGGCAAAAGTTTGTAATCAACTGAGTGGGTTATCTCTGTATTTTGTTATAGTTTTTTTTTTTTTTCATTTTGCAAGCCACATACTTATATTAGGTATCTTTGGAAATTATCTCGGAAATTATGCAATTCTCAAAAAGTTTTTTCTTGGATAAATTCATGTTCCTATCAGATAAACTGGGGGGGCGGTAAACTTCCTCAAAATGTGTACACTGATTTAAAATTATCATTGATTTTAACTGATTAGATTTCATCAGATTTAAGAGATTTTTATGTAAGCTTTAACTGATTTAAGGTGATTTAAGGTAATTTGAAGATTTATTTGATCATCAAAAAAGATTTAAGCTGATTTAGGAAGGTTTAACCTGATTTAAGAAGATTTAAATGGATTTAAGATTTTTTTTAATGATTTAAACTGATTTAACTTGGTATTATTCAAGGTAATTAACGAGGTAATTAATTTAATCCTAAAAAGATAAAAATGTATCTAATAACCAGATATTTTAGTGCTGGTAGGTAAGGTACCTTACTTTTGCTCTCACCAATAGCCCAATTTGAACTTTAAACTAATAGAAAAAGTTCTAAAAGTGCCATAGTCAGCGGGTCTTCATATTACTCTACCCAAAAACCATCGAATATCATAAAAGACTGCATAATACATTTCCTGTTCAACCTTGATTCTCTCATTTTGCGTTTCCTCATCAATTTCCTCCGTTCCGTATAGATCCTCAAAATCTTCCGATCCTTCTAAGGTTGAATCATAAACTGATAATAACAATGAAAGTCATCATTTTCGATCTTGGGACTCTTATTTGTTCGATTGATGGTTTTCTTTCTTTTTGTGTTGGTAATTTTTATGGATTTCCTTTGAGATTTCCTTGTTTTTGGTGAACTCCATGTGTTACCCTTAGTATACGGCTCGGTATACGGTCACTACTTAAGTTTGGATGTAGAGTTTTGAAAAAGCCAGCATGAAGATTTTTTCACTGTCATTATTTTCCCAGAACTGAGATTACTGAGAATGATTTTTAAAAACAATGACCCATTTTTTTATTTTTTTATTTATCTTGGATATCTTTTAGGTATCTACTTGTGCATTGCCGTCTGCCAAGTGGAAGTCGCCCAAAGTCTGTCCGTGATTTCAACCGTTTTTTATCGATTTAAAAAGATCTATGCAGATTTATAAAGATTTAAAGGGATCTAGAAAGATTTGACGAGATTTAGAAAGATATAAAAGGATTTAATAGTTATTTATGTTTCAAGGGAATTATGCAGGTGTTAATACCCCAGGGCAACGTTTGTGTCCCGAGGGCCTCTGGCCCGAGGGACACCAATTGCCCGTGGGTATTAACTCCTGATAATTCCCGTGGTACATAGATAATTTTATATCCTACTGAATTTACTGTATTCTGTCTATTTTTATAAAGGAATAAGCCATAAATCAAAATTTCTATTTTTTGTCAAAGTGTTACCTATTCAAGGTAAAAGCGGGAGTTATGGAAATCCTTAACTCCCTTGGGAGTTATGATATCCTTAACTCCCTTCCTTAACTCCCTTGGGAGTTATGAAAATCCTTAACTTCCTTGGGAGTTAAGACCCTGTTTATGATTATCGTAACCAAGGTATTAGGTATATGGTTTTAATAGTTCAGTAGGATATAAAAAGATTTAAAGAGATTTCAAGGGATTTAACTGAATTGAAAGAGATTTAAGAAACTTTGAAGTGATCTAACCTGATTTAACGTGATTTTCTCGGTGATTTTATATGATTTATGAGAAAAATAGGTGATTTAAAAAAAATTGTTTAGGGATTTAAACTGGTCCGGGTCTCTGATTTAATTAATTTAAAAAAAATTGAGAGGGATTTAAAAAGATTTGAGAGGGATTTAAAAAGATTTGAAGGGATTTAAAGAGATTTGAAGGGATTTAAAACGATTTAAAGGGATTTGACCTCATTTAATCTGATTTAGAGCAAAACAAGATGATTTAAATAATTTTATAAGGGATTTAAAGTGATTTAAGTCCATTTGTACACCGATTTAACAGAGTTAACCGCCCCCCGAGATAAACAATATCAATACAAAAATTTGGTTCCAAGAGGGGCGTCAGATAAGAGCCAGCGCGCCATCTTTTGGGCTTTATGACATACATTAAATATTTTTTAATCACAGGTGTTCAGATTCTCTGTAAGTGATTGACTTATTTACAAGTGGATGGCGACATCTTCAATATCAATTTGTTTACACAGTAATTTACAGTGGACTAAATAATTTTATTCAGATGCAAATGAAATAATAGTATTTCACATTTTTAGCTAGATAAAACAGTTTTTACTGGCGTTTGAAAGAAGTGACTACCCTTCCCGAACTCAGCGACATCTTTAAGAGAAGCGCTGAACGCACGTTTGGTTTGAGTCTCTGCTGAAAATGACAGCAATCACCTGCTTGTTTGGCAGATTTTGATTAATTTTGGAATAAAAACATCATGAATTTTTGATTTTTGGCAATAGAAGATTTCATTATGAATGACTTTGGCAGAAAGTCGACAAAGTCACATAACCTATAAATAGCATTGTCAATGTTATTCATTTTTTTTCAATTTTGGGCTTAAATTTAATAATAAAGTTTTGGGAGAACGTGAAAGATTTTATCAAGAGGCGATGAAGCGATGTGTGTTTGGTGATTGAAAAAGTGATAGTCGAATGAGTTCCATTACATTAACGACGCCATTTGCTTTCACTGGAGTTTAAGGTAACACAGCATCTTGTCAAATCTACGCTTTCGTAAGTATTCGGTGCAGTCGCTATGGCTTCTTTGGTTGCAAAACGTTTGATAAAATTAACAGAAAGTGATGTGACAGGTGCTGTGTTACCCAAAACTCCAGTAGAGGCAAATGGGGTCGTTAATTTAATGGAACTCATTCGACTATCACTTTTACAATCACCAAACTCACATCGCTTCATCGCCTCTCGATAAAACATATCACGTTCTCCCAAAACTGCCATAATTATTAAATTTCAGCCCAAAATTGAAAAAAAATTAATAACATTGACAATGCTATTTATAGGTTATGTGACTTTGTTTGTCGACTTTCTGCCAAATTCATTCATAATGAAATCTTCTTTTTCCTACAGCCGTGCGGAAAAATCGATGCGGTAAAACTTTTTTTTTTGACATATCAGTGCGGAAAAAGTTTTTCCGCACGGCTGTCAGTGCGGAAAAAATTTTACCGCACTGATATGTCAAAAAAAAAAAGAAAAATTTTACATTTTTTCGCCTGTAGGAAAAATATTGTACCTAACATTTGCGGAAAATATTTTTCCGCACGCGGCTGCCGTTCACCGAACGACGCGTAGCGGAGTTCGGTGATTTTCCGCACTTGTTAGGTAAATAGCTATTCTGTAATTTTCATTTATTCCAGCATTTTATGATCTGAAATTATGGAAATTTATTGTTGGTTTGCTACTCTAGGTATTCGTCCTTTTTTCATTTAAATCCAATCCATGACCAAAATTTGCATATTGTTGTCAAGAAAATTGTTGAAAATTGTACTATTTAGACTGCATATTTTGCAACCAAAAATGTGTCGACTCAGAATCAGAATCAGAAAAAGCTTTATTATCAAAGATAGAAATCTTATTGACAAAGCAGTCTTATATCTACATAATCAAATAAAATAAAATTAAAAGTAAAGCATTACTAATTATATGTGAGTCGCATTCATAAGGTATTGTTTGCCCAGCGGATCTGAGTCTACGGAAGGAATTCGGACGTAAATGTGCCATGTTGCCACGTCTAATTATAAAAAAGCGAAAATACTAGGCATGAAGTATAGTTAATTTGAAAATCCATTTTCTATTAACAAAATATTGATAACAATGATAAAACGTTAAAAATTTTAACATGGTTGTTAGATCTATCCTTATTTTAATCTTGATTTCTTCAATTAGGTCTATTGTAAAAAATAAACATTTTCTAAAGATACCATCAGCTTTTGACAATTTGGCAAGCATCCGTCCTGAATGAACCTGATTGGTGGAGTTTTTGGCAGGATCGCCGTTGTCATGGAGAACCATACGGTTGTCAATGAGCAAACGTCACCTTACGTCTCGCTATTGGCCAGGGCTCACGTCATTTTATCCTCCCATCTTGGAATATCAATTTATATTGAAATATCCAGTGGCGGAGATTTGGTCATTGCTGATTTTCGTGTACGAGTTGCAATACGATAAAACTTCCAAAAAGTTCTGCACGCAGCTGGGTATTTTATGAATTAAATCAGCCATTTTTTTTTACAACTGCATTCCCCTTACCGTTGCCCCGTAGACACAGAGTCGCTGGGCAGACATTATGTAAAATTAAAAATAAAATATAAATACACAAAAATACAACTATAAACAAAATAAGATAAAATAAAATAAAATAAAATAAAATAAAATAAAATAAAATAAAATAAAATAAAACATCAACATCATTACATATAAACTAACAATCGACATTCAACTAGCTGCGTAAAACTCTTCTAAAGTGTAAAAACAATTCTCCAAAAGATAGTCTTTCACGTTTTCTCGGAAGGCATTAAAATTATCAAGTTCTCTCAATTGTAAACGTAGATTATTGAGAATTTCATAGATCTGTCAAAACTGGTATTCCAACAATAAATTGACATGTTTTGATTGTTGATTTGAACCAATCTTGTAATTACGCGATAATTTGCACTAGTGCAAATTATCAGATAATTGCATACTAACTGTGCGAAAACTGGTGTTTTGACATTTTTTGACAAAAAATTTAAATTTTTGATTTATGAAATTCTCTTATTAAATACAACTCGTGCAATGGAAATATATTTATAATTTTCGACAAATTTGCACTCATGCGTTTTTAACTGAAAAAGGCACTCGTGCATTCGGGCAAATTTCCCAAAAATTATCAATAATTTCCATTGCACTAGTTATATTACTATTGAATATTTTACAGCTTTCATATATTAAGGATTTTTTTTATCATTGTTGAAGAGGGTATCGGAAGATGGACTCTTACTCCAATCTATTATTGTTATGAACACAACTTGATTTTACTGAAAAGTGATCTAAATTTGGAATCGAGTTTGGAATAGAACAAAAATTTGTGAAGGTCTGTAAATGACATTTCTTTTAAACGCCCCTCTTAACCATTTTGACTCGCATTTTGATACTAATGGATGATGGTGATAATAATATTTGCCCCAATCAGAGCTGTCAGTATTTCAAGTAAACTACTTGAAATAGTATATTTCCTAACTAAACTAAGCAGCAGATGAAGTGGGACACCCGAAAAATTGCCTAATTTTGACTTGCTATAACTTCTACATTTTTTTGCCGATCTTGGATTGTGAACCACTGTAACAAAGCGCCATCTTTGGTCTATGCGTCAGTGTCGTCGTACATTTTTTTTTTAAATCCTTCTCCTTATACAGGGTGTGAATGTAAGGCGGCGAAAAATTTCGATTTTTTGGCGAAGAATATGAGAAAGATGGGGGATCCGATAAAGTTCTTTCTGATGCTGGGTGAATCACTGGGTCAATACCTCGGGACGTCTTTGCCATTTTTTCGATACACTGCGTTACTATGGAAATATGGCCATTTTATGGAATTTAGTTTTCCTCTTGAAATTAGCGATTCTTTAATGGCCATGGCTAAAGTAACAGAGGTGTTACTATAATTATTTTTTTAAAGTAACATCAGTTCAATGACGTCACTGATGTTACTTTTAATAGGGGTTATAGTAACAGAAGTGTTACTCTAATTATTTTCTTGAAGTAACGTCAATATACCTAGTAGCAAAGTCTAGTAGCAATATATAGAAAAGAAAGGTAGGTACTTTCTTTAGCAATTTAAACTTTAAAGTAAAGGTGATATTCAACAACATAACAGTAATATTTTATTTTTTATAAACCAAAAATTTGAATCAACATATTGATAATACAAATCTTTTGTGAGAAAAACGGTGTCTCCATATTCCTATTCCTCACATGCCCTTACCCAATAGTTATTTGTAAACCAAAGGAACGGGAGAGTAGGTATACCTAGTTCTCTCCTGCAGGTGAAATTCGATTGATTACCTTTTTATGAGTGTGCAAAGTGAAAATTCAGTTTTCCATTTTTAATCATTAGCGGTATAAAATAATGGTCATCCAACTTCAAGCATTGTTTTTCAGCAAATTAAGATACCTAGGTAATTTCTTAATTTGGAGCTAAAACTATGATAATCTACAGCGAAAAAACTTCTGCCTAGGAAGGAAAATAATTTACTTTCCTCCATTAGGGAGGCAAAATTACTATTTTCTACTTGCGTGCGCAAAGTAATCACTTTGCGCACTCATTTGCGTGCGCAAAGTTGAACTTTGCGCACGGAAACTCTTTGCGCACTCATTTTTGTTATGCATGATCACCATAGTTATACTTCATTTTTCAATGTTTTGATGGTTTCTGAATAAGCTAATACTCAAAATGAAGGGTTTTAGTTGAAATTAGCGCTTAGTTAACATAATGTTTCCTATCAAAGGTGTCCAAATTGGACCAGCCTGAAGTGCTAGGAATTTGTAGAATTTTTTGATATTTAAGAGACTCTCATGGAAATATTCTAGCTGGTATTCTAGAAATTCCAGAACTGAGATGTTGAAAGATTTTTGGGGATTTAATTTAAAAGACACTCTGAGGAATTCCAATAGTTTTTGAAGATTTTGATTTGATTGATTTTTCTTATATTTTAACAATTCAAAGTCTTCTTTTTTAAGATACTCGTAGAAAAAATATTGTTCCTAACACTTGCGCAAAAAAGTATCACTTTGCGCACTTGTTAGGAAAATAACTATTTTCCTACCTGAAAAAAAGGTAACAAATTGTCACTTTCTGACAGTAGTCATAAGAAAATGTGTCTTTCCTGCCTTGCCTATAATTGTGCCTGTTTTATAAGTATTCTATTCTATTCTTCAAAGTCAAGTCAGGTTATTTTTTATTTATTTCCATTTTTACTCTAAAACAAATGCCAAGAACCAAGAATATCACCTTTACTTTAAATTGCTAAAGAAAGTAATTACCTATCTACATAATTGCTATATTGACGTTACTTCAAGAAAATAATTAGAGTAACACCTCCGTTACTTTAGCCACGGCCTTCTTTAATTGACCATATTAGTTAGGTTAAGAAAAATCGGGCGCGAAATTTAAAATGGGTTCCTAAACACATTTCAACAAATTTGACAGCAATGTATTTCTTATGGGGGATTCAAAAGAGTGATTTTCAGACGGGAATATCTTGGGTTCTGGGCATTTCTTAGTATTGGAACCTATTGTACATCAAACTTTGAACATATTTCTCTATAATTCATGCTCTAATTGTTTTTTTAGACCTATGAATTAAAAATACAAATGATTTTAATTAAAAGTGTCTGTTTTCGGTGGACGTACGTCGAGTCTAAAACCAGCTGAGTGTTGTGTTATGATTGTTGGTGAATTGTTTATTTATTTATTTATCACTAGTTCAGTCATTTATTTTTCAATTTTTTTGGATTGTTAAAGTACATTTACTAACCAAGTATGTAGGTGAACTTTTATTTTATTATAATTAGGTACTCATATATACTTATGAATCAAGCAAGGACATACGTATTTTATACAAACATCGGCTTCTTAAATTGGTAATATTTTTATTTTAACAATGTTTATTCATCTTTCAATCACTCTCTCAGTTAATTAACATATTAAAAAAACTATTTATACAACTCAATTCCGTAACAAACGTTCTATCACGACTACAGGCGCTTTTAAAATTGAGTCCCCATAAGACATCAATGTATTAATTTTTGAACTAGGAACCCGCGCCAATTTGCGATTCTAACCTAACTAATATCATCAATTGAACAATAACAGATTCCGTCTAAATTGCATCAAGGAATGACTTGTATAGAAAATGGTCAACACCAGCGGCGTGCAAAAGAGGGTTTATGAAATTAAAATTAAAAAAAAATCGATTTTTTCTACAAACGTGTTAAAAATGCAATTTTTAACACCGCCCCGAAGCATTAAAAATGTTACTTTATCGCACTAGTGCCATAAAGTCTTTATAGCACTAGTGTTAAAAGTGAAACATCAAATTTTGAGAGCGGACGTCAAAAAAAGTTTGTATTTTCAGTTATTTACATTGATATTAATGGTAAAATTTGAACAACTGAGGTAGCCCGATTGGCCGCCTCATTTATATTTTTCGAAGGATCGATGCAACCCTCTTTTTCTTCTGTATTTTGTTGCATTTTTATCAAAAAGCATTCCTGACCACGACAGACTTTCAAGAAACTGAAAAGACATTTCGTTACCTGTAAAACAAGCATCGATTAAAGGCGATTAACCGGTCGGTCATAGTTGACAGATAACCAATGAAGCAAACGTCATTTGTCAACCAATCGGTGATAAATGACGGTAAATGCATTGTTCATCTGTCAATATAACCGATTGGTTATTCGCCTTTAATCGACTATGGTGCTGGTTGTATGGATTTTTTTGACAAATGTCAAATTCGAGAATTTTATGTAGGAAAGATGCTTCCAATTTATTATTCATTTAAAAATCCAATTTGTTACTGGTTATTGCTTTTTATTACGGTTTGTAGAAAAAATATTGTATGATATTTGTGTTAAAAGTATTTTTTCTACAAACGTGTTAAAAATGCAATTTTTAAAACCCCCCCGAAGCATTAAAAATGTTACTTTATCGCACTAGTGCCATAAAGTCTTTATAGCACTAGTGTTAAAAATGAAACATCAAATTTTGAGAGCGAACGTCAAAAAAAGTTTGTATTTTCAGTTATTTACATTGATATTAATGGTGAAATTTGAACAACTGAGGTAGCCCGATTGGCCGCCTCATCTATATTTTTCAAGGGATCGATGCAACCCTCTTTTTCTTCTGTATTTTGTTGCATTTTAAGCAAAAAGCATTACTGACCACGACAGACTTTCAAGAAACTGACAAGACATTTCATTACCTGTAAAACAAGGTGCTGGTTGTTTGGACTTTTTGACAAATGCCAAATTCAGTAATTTTATGTAGGAAAGATGCTTCCAATTTATTATTCATTTAAAAATCCAATTTGTTACTGGTTATTGCTTTTTATGACCGTTTGTAGAAAAAATATTGTATGATATTTGTGTTAAAAGTACCTATTTTTAAGGCACTTATGTGAATTGCAGAATTCGCTTCGCTCATTCTGCAAACTTTCACATGCGTGCCTTAAAAATGTACTTTTAACACTTATATCATAAATAAATATTTTCTACAAACGTCACTAAAAGTGTCATTTTTAACGGATGCTGTCAGTGTCTAAAATGCCATTTTATGACACTGGTGTTAAAAGTGATTACTTTTAGCACTAGTGCTAAAAGTAATCACTTTTAGTGCGTTTGTCGAAAAAATAGTGTATGACATTCGTGCTAAAAGTGATTTTATTTTGTTCAAAGGGATGGAACACTCCGCCTTCGGCGTCGTGTCCCAAACTTCCCTTTTCACAAAATAAAATGTCACTTTTAGCACTTATATCATAATAGTTATTAATTCTCAATGCTGATATTTGTATATAAGTGTGTCATCTTATATTTTAAAAAGTGACATTTGTCACTTTTCCGCACTAGTGCGGAAAAGTGAAACTTTCCAAACTAAAATGCATGCGGAAAAGTGGACTTTTCCGACTTTTCCGCACGCTCGTAGAAAAAATGAATTTTATTTAGGCACTTGTTATTTTTTGTAGTTATTTGAAGTAGGTACTGGTCTTAGAGCAAGTAAAATGCTGACCTACGGACATAGAGGTCACTAAATCCGTCGGCAATTTTGCCTAGATAGGTAGCGACAAGTCGATGTCAAAATTTTTCAAACCGAGTCACATTGGCGTATAGTCCAACAAATACCATTTTAAAGTCACGTGATTTTTCTCTATCCTTGTTGAATACATCTCAAACAGCGGTGATAGTAAAATTGACAAAAAAATTGCTGTCTAATTATTGTCATCAATTAGTTTGTCAAAGTTATTTTCGAAAATAATACAATGAACAAACACAGCTAATAATTTTGACTATATTAACCTTTTTCCAACTCGAGAAGAAGCAAATAGAAAACGGATACCCAGTTTAAGTTCAGAATGTATTACAACAGACAGCGGATACGACAAAAGTGAGTCTCGCAACAATTGCAAGTATTAAAATTGCCCTCTGATTGGTCAATACTACTCCAGAAACGCGTTTGTTAAATGCTAGTGGGAGCATATCCTAAAATTCAATAGTAATTAATCACCAGTAGCATTTTGTAGGTGATATGAACGACATAATCAATGGACATACGTTTTTTGCCACCAGTATCACGTGACTTTAAAATGGTATTTGTCGGACATTACTTACGTGTACTCGCGAATTGAAAAAATAATTAAATTTCCATTTTGAAACCGGGACACCACGATTCTTTTTTAAGTAAAATAGAAGATTAAACCAGGATTCACGACGCTGTTATTTCAAACGGTATGAAACACGGACAATCTTAATTTCTAAAAAAAAAAACGAGGCAATAATTTCTGAAATAAAACGTGTCAGTGGTTGAATTAGCTGAATATTGGAAAAATTCTACCAGGATTCGCGGAGCTTTTCATTCAGGATGGAACAACAAATGGGAAAATTATACCAGGGTTTGTGGGGCTTTTCTTTCAAACCGCATAGAACATGAACAATCTCAATTTCTAAAAAAACGAGGCAACTTCTGAATAAAACAAGTCGATGGTTGAATTAAATTAGTTAAATAATGGAAAAATTATCACAGGGTTTGTGGGGCTTTTCTTTCAAACGGCATAGAACATGGACAATCTCAATTAAAAAAAAAAAACGAGGCAATTTGTGAAATAAAACGAGTCAATGGTTGAATTAGTTGAATATTGGAAAAATTTAACAGGGTTTGTGAGGGCTTTTCTTTCAAACAGCATAGAACATGGACAATCTTAATTTCTAAAAAAAAAAGCGGCCATTTCTGAAGTAAAGCGAGTCAATGGTTGAATTAGTTAAATAATGGGAAAATTATACCAGGGTTTGTGGGGCTTTTTTTTCAAACCGCATAGAATATGAACAATCTTAATTTCTAAAAAAACGAGGCAATTTGTGAAGTAAAATGAGTCAATGGTTGAATTAGTTAAATATTGGAAAAATTATACCAGGATTCGCAGAACTTCATGTCTGCCCAGACTGCAGAGGATATCTGAGTATGATGCCAAAATTGATTAACAGAATTATTGTCTTGGAAACTGAAATGAAGTCAGTTCGAAAAGATCTTGATGATCAGCAAGAATCATGGGCTGCAGAGGTTGTTGAAATTAAAAAATCATTTAATGAAAACCCTAACAAAGGCGTGTCCAACGAGCAAACCCTCCCAGTTACCTCTGAGTGGTGATTATAGGGAAACTATATCTGAGTCCATGTCTGAATTGAAGAAAGAAATCTTACAGGGGTTGAATGCGCAGACAGTATGCATTGAATCACATTTATCGCGAGTCGCGGATAACATAGTTTCTGCAAACAAGGACCTGGTTAGATTCTTGACAGATGGGGGAGCATCGACTGCTGCCCATCAGGGAATTTTGCAGGAGGTTGGTCGTGAGAGGGTTGCATGGGCGAGTGGAAATACATTAGCTGCCAAAATTTCCCATTCTACTGATGCAAAAACCGATAGGGCCACCGGGGTACCACCCAGTGGACTGAAAGCTTCCAACAAATTTGTTAAAGCTATTAAAAATAATAACATACAATCCGCCCATCAACAAAGGCCTGTGCTACCCACAACCAACCCGCGACTGAATCCCATGACTAACCCGCGATTAAATTCTACTTCTGCTGCCACATCTGAGCGTGTGATTATTGGAACGGGCACTGTGAATGGACCCTTCTCGTCTGGAGAGAGACGTCAATGGTTATATCTTGATGTGATCCTGCAACCACTGAAGGAAACATAATTGAATATATGAATCAACAGCTTGGCATTTCGGATGTGAAATGCTTTATTTTGGATAAAAACGAAGATGTGATATCATTTAAGATTGGGGGCAAGGAATCACTCTTGAAGGGCCTGCTGGAGCCCAATCTTTGGCCCGTTGGAACGGCTGTCAAGGAATTTCGAGCCCGGCGCCCTCTTAATAATAATAATAATAATAGTTTTAAGTCAACAAATTTTCAACAGCGGGATTTGGGAGGCAGTCAGACCTAGAATGTGCATCAATCTTTTATCAAAATGTCAGAGGCCTAAAAACAAAGCTTAAAGATTTGTTCTGCGCTGCACTTATTGAGTCATATTCTGTCATTGCATTCACTGAGACTTGGTTGGATTCATCTGTCAATGACTCCGAGTTTCTGGATTCTTCTTACACTGTGTACCGAACTGATCGTAGTGCCGTTAATAGTACAAAGTGCCGGGGTGGTGGTGTCCTACTCGCAGTAAAAAACTTCTTGAAATCTAGCCTCCTGTCACTTGGTGATTCTACAATTGAAGAAGTTTGGGTATCTATAACGATTGGAAATTCTGTATACTGTGTGGGCTGTGTATATATGCCACCATCGATGGATATTTCATATTATGAACTTCACTTGAAATCGGTATCTTCTGCTTGTAATAGTTTTAAAAATGTTTTAGTTGTAGGCGATTACAATTTGCCACAAGTAACTTGGTCTCCAGGAGAGGATTATCTCAAACTTGTACCGGGTAATGTCAGATCTGCAAAAGAAATCTTGCTGTGCGATACTTTCGCGTTCTTGGGCTTATCTCAATTTAATCGCATATCGAATGGAAATAACTCTATATTAGATCTTTGTTTTGCTAACTTTGACCTAAATTCAATCGATGAATGTGTTGGTTTGGTAAATTGTGATTGCTGTCATCCTGCTTTATTACTGTCAATTCAATTTAAGAAAACAAATTATTTAAAAACTGCTAATAACTTTTTTTACGACTTTAAGTCTGCTGATTTTGAGCTAATGAACAATTATTTTTTGTCCTATGATTGGTTGTCGATTTTAAACGATAATTTAGAGATTACCATAAGTAACTTTTACTCCGTTGCATTCAATTGTTTTGATTTGTTTGTGCCTGTTAAGCAATGTCGCTCCAACGACAGATTTCCTATCTGGTTTTCAAGTGAATTGAAATCCCTAATTTTTCAAAAAAAAGTAGCTCACAAAAGGTTCAAACAATCAAATTCAGTTATGGATTATAACTTATTTTCTCTGCTTCGCAGACAATGCTTATCCCTGTCCAAGGAATGCTACAGTCTTTACATAACAAACACTGAAGATTCAATCAATGAATGAGAATGCTGGGTACTTTTGGTACTTTTGGAACTTTGTTCGTTCGCAGTCAAATCAAGGCTCCATCCCTAGGGAAATGTTTTCTGGCTCAAATAAGGCTGATAATGGTTATAACATAGCCAATCTCTTTGCTGATTTCTTCTCATCAGTTTATAATCCTAAAACCATTTCTTATGCAAGTGTTTCTTCCGTTTCTTCAACACACACCTTTCAATCAATTTCAGACATTCAGATCACTGCATATGACATTGAAAAATCGCTCTCTGAACTCGACATAAATAAAAGAGAGGGACCTGATGGAATCCCAAACAGAGTGTTAAAACTTTGCTCCCATTCTCTGTATCTTCCCCTCTATTACATATTTTCCAAGTCTCTTATCTCTGGAGTGTTCCCGAAAGTCTGGAAATTGTCATATGTTTGTCCCATCCACAAATCAGGAAGCAGGAACAATGTGTCTAATTACAGACCAATTAGTATCCTCTCAGCAATACCCAAGCTATTTGAGCACTGTATAGAAAAAGTTTTGTCGGTTGCCTTCCATCAAGTCATAGTAAATCAGCAACATGGATTCACCTCCGGCCGCTCCGTTGATACCAACTTGTTTCTATTCACTAACTTTATCAATAGATCATTCGACAACGGTTGTGAGATACATACTATATATACTGACTTTAGTAAGGCCTTTGATAAGGTCAATTATGCTCTTCTACTCTCAAAGTTGTCCGGTTATGGCATTGCGGGTACTTTGATGTCTTGGTTGGAGTCTTATTTGTCAGGTAGGATTCAGCAGGTGAGAATTGATGGTTATCTCTCGGATAAGTTCGATGTCACATCTGGGGTTCCTCAGGGATCTCATTTGGGACCTTTCTTGTTCAGTTTATTCATCAATGACCTGGGCCATCTACTTTCCTCCAATTTTCTGATGTTTGCGGACGATCTAAAGATATTTCGGGAAGTATCATCAACTCGTGATATTCTTCTTCTGCAAAATGATCTGGACATTGTATACGATTGGTGTAACCTCAACGACATGTCACTTAATATCGACAAATGCTGCTTTATGCGCTTCACCCGCTTGATGAATACTATACCTGTGGAATATTCCATTAATCACTTTGCTCTTGCTGAGGTATTTGTTGTTTGGCGTTTACTTGGACACTAAACTTACGTTCATCGAGCACTTTGAGTATATAGTAGGTAGGGCTAATAGAATATTAGGTTTTATCAAAAGAACCAGTAAAGACTTTAGGAGTGTGTTTGCTCTGAAGGTGTTGTATACATCGCTGGTTTGATCCATCCTTGAATTTTCAAACATAATTTGGTCGCCATATTATCAGGTTCATATAAATAGACTTGAAAATGTTCAACTTAAATTTATAAAATATGCTAAATATAAACTTTTGACAAGGTCGATCATGGTTTATTGATAAGTAAATTTAGTAAGTTTAACTTTTCCAAAAGTGCATGTATGCTGATTGAGTCTTATCTTGAATCTAGGTCAAGACAAGATAAGTGTAGAGACCTAGGAGTTGAATTTCAGTCAAACCTAAATTTTTCTAGTCATTATAATACTATTGTTAATAAAGCATACAGAGCTCTTGGGTTTATAATTAGAAATAGTAGGTATTTCGAAAGGATTGATTCTGTAGTAAAACTTTTCAATTGTTTGGTGAGACCTCATTTGGAATACGCTGCGGTTGTTTGGTCACCTCAAACCGAAGTTAACATCAACCTTATAGAGAAGGTACAGAAAAGATTTCTTAGATATCTTTATGTCAGAAGTTATAATGTATACCCATTGTTGGTGTCATATAGGAGTATGTTGGAAGATTTTAAGATTCAATCGCTACACAGTAGAAGATGTATGCGGTCAGTCCTACTCATTTACAACATAGTCAATAATCTTAAGTACAAGTCATCCTTATTGATAAATTATGTAAGTTTTCATGTACCAAAGATAAACCTTAGACTTTATGGTAACAAGATTTTTTCATGTAAAAATGTAAACAACTCTCCAATTAATAATATGCAGTTGGAATGTAATAAAGTTATTGAAAGGCATAATATTGACATTTTTGCTTGTTGAATGGGAGAGATCAAATCATTATTTTTGGCATAAGAACCTCGGCGGGCTTCACAAGGCATCTGTCTAACGTTCCTTTTTTGTTATTTTTAGTATTTTATTGTTGTTTTTATTATTGTTATGTTCTGTCTTTTGTTTTTTATTTTTTTACTTATTTTTTTTCTTGTCTTTTAGATTTAGGCACTCTTATATGTAATTACAAATTATTGTGTATGTAAGATGTATCAATAAATAAATAAATAAATAAATAAATGTATAAAGGGTGACCCAAAAACAAGTTATGACAGCTAACTTTTTTTTAATTAAAAACATCAATTTCTCATTTCATTTACAATTTCTACGTTAAATTCTGAGCCTATTTTATGTATTATGTCCTATACCTATCTGCAACTGTTTCGGAAATATTGACAGTTGAAAATTTACTTTTTTGCTACTTTGACAGGTTGTAAAACCCTCGGTAATTACGGTAAAACCAAAACAGTTAATTTTAGAGCAAAACCGATCATACATTCTGGTCTCAGTTTTCCATAAACTATCATTTGACACCCACTTGGAATCTAATCCATGATTAAAAATTCCGGATAAATTTAATCTCTGGTTAAATTCAAAATTGGTATCAAATGATAGTTCATGAAAAACTAAGACCAGATTGTATAATCGGTTTTGCTCTTAAATTAACCGTTTAGGTTTTACAGCCTGTCAAAGTTGCAAAAAAGTTTTCAACTGGTAATTTTTCCGAAATAGTTGATAGGTATAGGACATGAAAATAAAATAAAAAATTGATGTTTTTATTTAAAAAAAATAAAGTTAGCTGTTATAACTTGTTTTTGGGTCACCCTGTATACGATATTATCATTAAAAAAACGGCAACTTAAATCAAAAATCGACGTGTCTGAGGTTTTTTGAAAAAACTCATACCGTCGATTTATTCGAAAACATGTAGCAACATGGCATATATTTCCGAAAAAATGTTCACCTATTGCCCAGAGTGAAAGACCCCTCGAACCAAACTGACTAACTGACATAATTAAATTTTGTTACAATTTCCTGAATTATCATAAATTTATTTTTAGACAAATACTGTGGTTTCAACCACTCATTTACAAGTTAAATAATATTGTTAGCTTTTTCTTTCAATTCAAATAGTTTTTTTAACTGTCACACTTTCGTTGTTATGAGCTCCTATGTAGGAAGACAAAGACATCATAGAAATAAATAGTAACAGTTTGTTTATCAAGCGGAATGTTTTGCAGAATGGTGAAAACTGGTCTGTTGACTGTATCAATTTGTAACTGGCCACGCGCAATTCTTGAAGTATTTGTTTATTTTGTTGAAAATCTCAAATATACAAGGTGTCCAAGATAAGAATGTCTATCATGGGGATCTCGTAAGCGGTAGCAGATACGGCAATGGGAAAAAAGTTGCGCGATTTAATGCTCAATAAAATGGTACTTCTAGATATCCGGAAAAAAAACTTAGTATGCTCGTAGAAAAAATATAGTTCTAACTCTTGCGGGAAGAAATTTCCGGCACTCGAGGGCTTCACACCCTCGTGCTGGAAATTTCTCTTCCCGCACTCCTTAGGAAAATAGCTATTTTCGAATAAATGCGATACGTCATAGGTTTTGGGACATCAGAGGCTCTTAAAATCTGAAATAAAAAATCCAGGGTCGTATTTAAAAAAATAAAGTTGATGATGGTGGCCCAAACTATTCAGAATTTTCAAATGTTCAAAAAGGTAGGCACTTCACTTTACCAACCAGGAAGCTTCCTTTGGGAGAGGTCTACAAATCTTGGACACCAACTAGAAGCAGAGTCACACACAAAAAATCATTCTGGCTATTTATTCAATGCACACAGTTGGCACGAATTCCTGTTACAAATATTCCAGTACAGAGTCACAGGTCCTGCACAGTGGCGTCAACTTTTCCGAACAGTGTAATTTCCATAGGCTTTTGAGAGCAAACGTTCTTCAATGCTACAGTCGAAAAAGTATCACGTCCACGAATATGGTTATGAAGAATGGAAATAATGTTCAGCTTTCTTGGACTGATTTATTAAATTTAAAAATCAAATAGCCAACGTTTCGATGCTGGTTAGCATCATCATCAGGGCTGCAAAAATGAAACAATACAAGTTTAACTTTAATTGTTGTTTAACTAGGGCTATGTGACGCAAAAGGCGATTTTATGACATACAACATATTCAGTGCGCTTTCCTCGGCGCTTCCACTCGGCATTCAGTATCCCTAAACTTGTGCCAATTACTTTTAAGAATCGTATTGGGACCTTCTTGATCGGAATTTTCCTAAATTTTATTCCTTCCAAAAACGAAGAACAAAAACAAATTTTTCTCCAAACGTCAAAAAAATGACACTTTGTCAACACCTGTCGAGATGTTAGAAATATAATTTTTCTTTGAATGACAGTAAAAGTGACTTTTTAATGATACTTGACAGGTTCAAAAGTTGTATTTTTACTGCCTAGGTAGTAAAAGTGGACTTTTACTGCCTAGGCATTAAAAGTTCGTTTCTATGCAACGTTCCCGGTGATAATTTCAATCAATCTGGTTTTCAAAATTGACAATGACAATGACAAAAACACATTTTTGTCAAAATAATTTAATTAGAATATAAAAAAAATTACTATGAGTGAAATTAGAACAAATTCGGAGGAAAAATTAAATGTTTTACACGGCAGAAAATCAGATTTAATGCCTCAGCTGGTTTCCTAGCCTCGGCTATGAAAGACCAGCGGCGGCATTAAATCTTGTGCTTTTCTGCCTAGTAAAACAAATAACTATTCTATGCTTGGCAACCCTAGCGGCAGTAAAAGTACTTTTAGTGCCGCTCGTACTTTTAGTTCCACTCAACCATTCACCTAAACCCAAAAATATGGCCTAAACTAGAATATGAAATGAAACCGTATCGCTTTGTTGGATTGATCTCTGTCACCTTTCTTGGCAGCAGTAATATAATTAATTGAATTATACAAATATTGTTTTTCTTTCACGTTTAAGCTCGTTTGGAGAAAAAAAAGCGTGTTGCATACAGAGTAGAAGTACCTACTTTTTGTGTAGGTAGAGCTTCTACTTCTAATACAACAATATACCATTTTAATCACAATCACAACAGTTTAGGAAATGGTATTGTATTGTCTGGCTAGCGAAACGGCGAACTGCAAAAGAATTTGCTTCTTTGTCATACTTGACGGAAATTAGAACCAAATAATAAACAAGTTGGTGACATATTTTTTTTTTTGCTATATGGGCATATGTAATATTTTGAAATAGGAAAAAATCAGGCAACATTGCGAAATGATGGAAGTGGAGAGGCGTGATTATTCAGAAACAAGATTCTATTGGTTAGAGCCTGAACGACAGTATGCAGTGGCGTGGTTATTGGCGAAACTAGAGAATCTTTTTTCTAATAATTTTATTGGTTTATTTCCTTGGTGTTTTCGGTGCCACTGAACTCAAAGACATGGCTGTCATCAGACGGTGTCAGTTGAGGTGTCAGTGAAGATTTTTAGGTAACGCCCCAGTTTTCTTCCCCCTTTCGTCTCTACCAAGTTACCACTTGTCAGACTATATACTCCCAAAGATATTATATTTTTGCTAGTTTTGAAATACTGTTTGAATCTTATCTTATTCTTTATTACGAATACGTCAGGTATCAAATTATAGGATTTTGGTCCCAGATAGTTTACTTTACTGATCTTTTGTAGAAATTGTTACAAATTTGGTATATTTTGGCCGGTAAATTTGCTCCCATTTGATAGCCATTAAAAATAAACAGGGGTTTGAATGTGCTCTAACCACATCATAATTATAGACCTTGGCCCATGCAAAACTTTGACGACGTATCAAATTCGTTAATCGAGAGCAAAAGTATCGGCCCTCAGCTTATTATTTGTATTATTTCTAGTAGAATAAGTAGTGAAACTAGATCTTTATCTTGGTTTTTACGTATAAGGCATAATATTGAATGAAAATATAATATTTTCAAGTAATCAATTTTACTATTTTTAAAGTGCCTAGGTAGGTATCTAGATGAGGTGGATAAAGGTTGTTTTTTTCAAATGTGATTTTCAGAATTTTATTTAGAATTATTTGTAATGGGTTTGTGAAATATTCCGAATAGTGGGATCAAACTTCTAGGATAAATATTAGGTACCTACTCATTCAAATAAGAAAGAAGTTGATAGAAGCATGGGTATGCAAATGCCAAGGCAAATGCTTAGTTTTCGAGGTACAGGGTGTCAAAGTTTGAAAAAAAAATCTATATGGCTTCCCATGCCAATATACCATAGCTCAGCCCTTGAGTCTACCAATCCTTGGTACAAAGAAGTTATGAAAGTCCTTGATACAATATTTCTCAAAATGTAAATTCTCTAAATCTGGACTGTGTCTGTCAATCTTTGTTGAGACCACCTAGTAATTTACTGACAGTTTATGCATATCCAATCATGTCCTGTCCCTGAGCTCGACCGTCTTTAACCCAACTACAACTCTGGATCTAGCCTATTTCCAAGTGCTACCACAAAATATAATAACAGTATCATCTGTATGTAAGATTATTTTTGCCATTATTTCTTGATCTTGAGCTTTAACGCAAATATTTAAAAAAAAAGGTCCCAGGACTCAGTCCCCCTCACCTCATTGGATTCCAATATCCTTAATACATTTGCATGAGATACCGTGTCACAGACCTTGTCCTTGACGCCTAAAAACACAGCAATACATTTCTTTTTATCTTGATCTATATTATTAGTAATATCCTTAAGTTAAGCATTCATTGCATCAGTATTACTGACATCCTCTGATTGGTCTTTGGAAAATAAGTTATTTTTTTCTGGACGTTATCGTTAACTTTTCAATATTTCAGTGTTATTTCAGTTTATATTCTTATTCTACTTGATGAGATGTGAAAGGAATGTTATGTTGTAGTATTACCAATAAATAATTCCAATATGGCATCACTAAGTTACCTGCAGAAATAAGACTGTCATTGCCAAAACCAAACTGAACACCTAGGAAAATAGCTCGGAAAATAGAATGCAGGTAATAGAATTCCAATACAAACCCTAACCTGTTTCTCCCTAATATAAGAAACGATAGGCAACTAACAGACAAGTAAGTCTGCGGTTGGTAGGAACAGCAGACTCATCACTCTCTAAAAGGGGTAACACTATAGCCAAGTGCAGCAAAATTATAGTAAGGGCTGGATCCCATGAAAAATCTCCCAACTATTTTATTGGTTATTGCTCAGCGCCCTGCCTATTGACAGCCTTGGCAATTCCACCTCTGTAGTGGGTCAACTTGGCAAATCCAATGGTCTCACGATAAATGGAGCAATATCGATACAGTATGCAATCTTCTCATACACGTTTCGTTTTTAAGTTCGCCTCACCAATGAAAACAATAGCCTCATGATCTGATAAACCAACTTCAGTAATTATTATGAGTCTCATAATAGGTTTCCTCTGTTAAAAGCTCCTGTCGGATGGTTTTACACGTGGTTTTGGTACTAAAGATTCCAGGACTTTGGTAGTAATTTTGGAGATGGGTCTGTTATGTAGTAGGTACCAAGTGTAGTATTATGCTCTAATTGACTCAGGATTTTTCTATGGTATTGCCTTTTGGAGTTTGGGTTCTGCCAGTTGTCATTTATCATTGAATTTTATTTAGCTTTTTCCCTTATTATTACGTATAGGTACTCAATTGAATATTCTCATTTGCCCTTACCTCTTCCCTCAGAAATCTCTTACCTATATCTGAACCTTGAAGTTTGCTTCATCTTCCTTTTGTTGAAGAAATTTTTCCTTAGACTTGAATTTTTCCTTGCTTATTGCTTGTGATTTATTCTACCCTCGATTTTACCTTGTTATGAAAACCAAGCAATCGATCCCTAAAATTATTTAAAAAATGAAAATCGAATTGAAGATATTTCTAGACACTGGCTGCTAAAGCCTCAATCAGTTTTTCATATGCAGTATGGTCACCAAAGTCCGAGTTCGCAGTAAGTGGAATGCTCCTATAATCCAGACCACATTTATGCTTGATTGATTATTTTGTAGTCCCAATTTTTGATTGATTCTGTTATTTGCACACAATGTTTCGCTGGACCTGGAAAAGATATACATATCCAGGGCAGGCAGGGCCTGATTGGTAAATTATAGAAATTGACACGATTCTGTTTCTCTGGAATTTTTAGTAGGAAAAGCAAAACAACGAGTATTTGTCCAAATATATTTTTTATAATTTGATTTGATTAATGATTAGTTCGGATTGACTAATTGATCCCAATTATGAGAGAAGGAAAGAAAGATTCGTGGCCAGAGGAGTAAACCCAGGAATTAATTTTCATCCGTTTCCACCTTTTTCAAATTCTTACACTTAGGGCAGGTATTATAAAACTGCTTTGACAGTTAACTTGAAGTTAACTTTTTGAATTACATGTAATTCCAGAAGTTAATTTTAAGTTAACTCTCAAAGTAGTTTTATAATACCCACCCTTAATGACATAAGCTTCTTCTATATTGATTTTTTATTTTCTCATATGGCTTTAATCGAAATGGGGGTTTGGAAGTACACTCGAGAAGTTGAAGAAAAGGCGGATTTTGTGTAAAGGTGTAAGATTTCTTTTATTAAAAAATATCAATTGAGCGCTTTCGGCCTATTGAACCAAAAAATTAAAAGAAAATAAAAAAATAATAGGAAAAACACTATATTGAAAAAAGCCTAAATAATGTAATTTGTCGTTGGTTATTGTTGAGCGCTCCTGTTTGTTAGTTTTTTACCCTTTGCCTGTGGTGTGTGTATTTTATTTCATACATTTGGCATTTAACACCAAAATCATTCCTCTTTTCTGTTTCTTTGGCTCCATTATACGAACCTGACAAGACCGACCCTGAGGATGGCCCTTCAATAGCGATCGGTTGATATTTTTTAATAAAATAAATTTTACACCTTTAAAGACAAAATCCACGTTTTCTTTAATCGAAATGTTCAATTGCCACATAATTCGATTGTCCCATAGAAGGTATCATTTTTATAAAACATCTTGTATGTCATCTTCTCTGAGTCAAATATACTCTTCAACTTTATGGTTTAAATTCTTGGTTTTAACTTTAACAGTTTATTGCGCCGAGAAGTCAATTTACTTGAGAACCTATTTGTAAGTAATGCTTTGATCAGCTTTCCTCTGGCTCCTCAGCTTTTAGTTATAGTTGAAGTTTAGTAAATGGATTAAAATATTCGCTCTAAAAATCGATTTACCTCCCACTTTTTTGTCACAAGCTGAAATTTTTAGGGATCAAAGTTCATGATAAGGTAACCCTTATTCCGAAGGTTAGACAAAATTAGACTGCACAAAAGGGCACGATCAACAAAAATCGGGATATTGATATCAACATATAGAGGAAAAACTACTTATTAATTGGTCCAATGCACAATCACAATAAGGTTTTTGTAGGGAGTATTTTTTCATGTTCATTCAAAGAAAAAAATTACCATTAGCTCTTATGGCCGAAAAAAACTTCAAAAGTAAATATCTGTTTCACTTCTGTATTGACCAGATAACATTGCAAACCACATATTCTAAATTAACAAAGACATAACAATAAACAATAAGAGATGTCAAGGGTTTATGGGAGAGCAAAATCTGACCGCCGAGTTTCTTGACTCGCTATGCATCTCTCTCAGTGTTGATGCGTACTGGATCTCTTCCACTGTGTTACATTATTTTGTACAGTGATTATTAATTTATCCAATTGAAGGCGAAGAATGTTTTATAGGGTGTATGGTGTATTACTCATTACTTCATAATTTGCCTTTGAGGAAAATAAAAAATAATAAGATGAATTATATCATATTATCAATCTACATGTACAGGGTGTTTCACGAACATCGTAACACAGGCGTTTTAGGTTAAGGTGGATAGAAAAAAAAAAAAACGCTCGGATACGTCAAAATTGTATTCAAGAGGAAAACTTTTCGACCCCATGGGGTGGGGTGACTTTAAAGGTAAGCACACACTAGCCGGAGCCGTACGAGTCGCACCGGGCGCAGGTGCCGTAGCAAAATATGGTTTATTTTCAAACTTCATATAACAGTAATTTTTGTGATCATTTTGACAAGGTATAAGTGTCACTTCAATGACTTTCAGCTTGAGCGGCGTATAAGTGTTATACTCTGCCGGAGTATAACGCTTATACGCCGTTACACATGTTTTTCCATAGCGATTTAAGGTAGTTTACCTGTACATACAGGTATAGGTGCTTATAAAGGTGATCCTTCTAAATATGAATGTCATCATTTAAACTAAAAATTGTGCACTATTTGGAATAAAGATCGTTTGAAATAGTATATTGTTGTATTAGGAGTAGAAGCTTTACTTTTTTGTGCTGAAGCAGTAGGTTTGCGAGCCGATCGTAGTGAGGCTTGCAATACTGCTGAAGCACAAATAAGTGCTTCTACTCCGTATGCAACACGCTATTTTTTCTCCAAACGAATGGATTAAGCTTGGGGGCAAGTGAATGGCTGAGCGGCAGTAAAAGTACGAGCGGCACTAAAAGTACTTCTACTGCCGCTCCAGCGGCACTAACAGTACTTTTGCTGCCGCTGGTTGCCAAGCAGCATAGAAATTAGATTTCTACCACCTCGACAGGTGTTAACCCGCTGGATTTGCCTAGCAGCATAGAAATCAAATTTCTGACATCTTGACAGGGGTTAACAAAGTGACGTTTTTCTGACGTTTGGAGAAAAATAAAATATTGTATTTCATTCGGAGTATAAGTATTCTTCATGTGACTTGCATGGATTTGATTCGCCTCGTTGCGCTCGGCGTTCAAACTACCATGCGCGTCACATAAGTATTTCTTATACTCCTAATAAAATAAATATCTTTTACATTGATTTCAATGCGGTATCGCAAACCATCCGGAGCCGCACGAGCCGTACTACCGCAAATGCGACCAGGATGTTTGGCAGTGAATCTTTTTTCGGTTCGTGCTGTTCGTGCTGATGACGTATGTGCCGAATCCATTTAGGGAGCGCGCCCAGTCGAATCGTTCGATTCGCACGGTGGTAATTTAAGGGTAATATTGTTTTCTTTTTCACTGGGTTGGAAAGTGTATGGGCTTTGCTATGGGTCAGCAAAGTCTTTGAATAATTTTTGATTTTCTACAAAATAAATTCTTTCTTTTTTTTCTTCCTCTGCGAGTAAAATCATCAAAATGTATCAGAATTTGTATCACCAATTACCCTATAAAGATTCTCTTACTACTGGTAGTATCAGACCTATGTATCAGACACTGTCCAGCATAGATATTTTAATGATTTCTGAAGGTAACATATTTAAATCTGTGGCAATGGGTAATAATACAGCATCAAGTTTTGTAGCTTTGATTATACTTTAAGGTTCTTGGAAACATCACATTGTAATGTGGGAGAACTTCAAGCGCTGAACATTTTCATGACATTCTAGCCATTGCCATGTAATTTGGAAGGTTGCTGTTATGCTTTTTTTTCTCAATATCCTTCAGCTCTTTTCCAATACCTACATGATAAAAATAAATATCTCACCTGCTCAGGGCCGTAGCTAGGGGTTAGTCATGGGGGGGGTTGGGCAAGAAAAAATCGGATTAATTTAGAAACAAAAATATTCCTATTTAAAAAAGTTTATATGATTAAATTTCGTTTTTTTGTGAACTGACATTAGAGCTAAACCTTTCAAACGTTCGTTCACCATTGAATTTCTTAGCCAAGATTTTAGGCGTCTTATGGCCGTTCGAACCGACCATTTTAAGGAAGGATAATCAACGTTTGAAGTGACATTTTTACATGTAATAAAGTCACTTTAAACGTTGATTATCGTTAAACCTCCCTTAAAATGTTCAGTGCAAACGGCTATTAGAGTCGAGAAAGATCTCTCTCAATGGCCGTTCTTGGCAAATGGTTACCATTAGCAATATCAATATTATTCCATTTCTTTTGCCACATATCTAATTCAGCCGTGAATAGAGAAAAAAATTTGTCATATAATTCACAAATAGGTTCAAATATTTCAAGTTCAGCGGCCGAACATTTTTTTGTGGTATGAGTACCTAACTGTACCTAAGTATGAAATGGATTTGTGATGCTTAGAGAAACAATCTTTTAACTCAACTATAATATGATCTATGAACAGAATGTAGAAATTTTTAAGGTAGTACTGCTCAGGATTTTCAGCCGGAACATTTCCACGCTGAGTTTGGCGACTTAGTTTTTCAATCTCGCCACCCATACCTAAAACAAGCTTTCTTGCTTCATTATAAATATTTTTAAAAGATTGATCGCATGACGCATGTGTCCCTAGATAAATGGCTCATTGCATTAAATCAACATGTTCGACACAGGCTACCAGATCTACATTCACCTTTTGCAGATTTTTGGTTTTTTTGATACGCACACACATTGATTATTTTCATTGTTATTTTATACTTATTTTTTAATTTTAGTTGTATATTTTATTGGCGATTATTTTTTAAGAAAAGAATATCATGGGGGGGGGAGGGGTTTGAACCCCCTAAACCCCCCCTTATATACGGCCCTGCACCTGCTATTATTGTTATGATACAACACGGAACAATACAAGGTGCAGTATGAAAAAATCTTGAACTCTTAGATACTTATCTACTTTTTTTTTTTCAAAGCGGATACTTCAGGTTTTTATAATCGAAACATTATTTTCAGTACACCACCTCTAACTTACCTGAGTGAAAGCAGAATACGTCGTGATGAAAATACTACTGGTGGTACCCTAACACAAGATTTGATTGGTAATATTCGTATTAAAGGCCTTCGTCTGGAAGTTACCCCAAAAGACGTCGATTTCGATGAAAATGGTGTGCCTACCGTACTTGCTGACCGTACGCATACCATAAGATTGTTTGGCGAAGGATTCAATGAGGGCATGACTGTGACCTTCACTACAGAAAAAGGTCTATTTGGTGCTTCCTGCGAATATCCTGTAACTAAAGGTTTTTCAGTAAGTATGAAAAAAGCTCACAACTCACCATTCCATTTCCATTGTAAGGTTTCTGTATATTAGTATTATTCCACAAATACCAGGACTAGAATATCTTAATTACCTAAATAAAAATTGTGCCTAAGCATTTCCATAGAATCTATAAGAAGCCATATTAATGGTCAACTAATGGAAATTTCCTGTAATTTTGTCAGATATTGATTGCCAATCAATGGGCTGTTGAACCTAATTTTTTGTTGTCGGATGTGTATTGAAATTAAAACTACTAACACGAAAACAATCACTCGCCAATCAGTGGTTGAATTAATATTTTGGGCTTTAGTTGTGCTGGAAATAGTAAAATTTTGCAAAAACTGTTTTTGAGGAAAAAGTCATACTTGTGAAGCAAAATACATGACTGAAATTTTCCAAAAAAACCCGCTACATATATTCTTGTACCTAATTCTCAAAAATACCCGATTTTTTTTTAAATAAAATACCCCTTAAATATATTTGAGTTGAGGAATTCCCCATTTTGATTATATATATATGTAAGTATATATATATATGTATATATACAGGGTGTCCGGAAAGTCAACGATAATACCGAAAGAGCTGATGGAACAACTCATTAGCATCCAGAAAAACATAATATGACCTTAGTAAAAAATCGATGGTTTTCGAGATAATGTCACTTTAATAAAATTCGTTAAAATCGTCCTGTTGGATCAGATTTTCGAGTGTCACATTAAAATTTTCATTATTTTCAGATTCTCTATTCAGTTTTGCAATGGTGAGTAAACATTTCATTTGTCATAGAACAACATTAAAAGTCAAAGTTGAAAACATTTACTAAAAAATCTTTTTAAAATGAATACTCCTGATACTTCACTTTAAAAATATTTTTTAGTAAATGTTTTCAACTTTGACTTTTAATGTTGTTCTATGACAAATGAAGTGTTTATTTACCATTGCAAAACTGAATGGAGAATCTGAAAATAGTGAAAATTTTAATGTGACACTCGAAAATCTGATCCAAGAGGACCATTTTAACGAAGTTTATTAAAGTGACATTATCTCGAAAACCATCGATTTTTTACCAAGGTCATATTATGTTTTTCTGAATGCTAATAAGTTGTTCCATCAGCCCTTTCAGTATTATCGTTGACTTTCCGGACACCCTGATATATATGATATTTTAAAAACACAGTAAAATATTTATTATTACAATTTTTATTTTAGGCGGCGTCAGCGACGTCCAAAAAAATCACCGGATGGCACAAATTTGGCATTAACAACCTCTGATCGATTATTTGCCATTTTATGTTTTCATGCACTTCAGGGATTAAAATTACCCTTTTAATGCCTGTTTTAAGGGAGTAAAGTGGGTCTTTTAATCCTCAGGTTGAAATTTCACTTTATTGCCCAGGAATTAATGAAACGGGGATTAAAACTATCAAAAGTACCACTTTAGTAGTACATTAGTAAGTACATAAAATAGTGTTTACACATCGTTCTCAAGACTAAAGTGTTCTTTAATCCCTCGACAAATTATAGCCCTCTATTTGATTGGGCTATAAACTTCTTGTGTAAAAGTACCACTTTAGTCCCTAGGTATGTATGTATATAATGTACTTTTTTTTCATGGGAATATTATGGAAATCAATGTAATGGCAACCTGCAACGATCCCAAATAATCGATCAAGGAGTGTTTATGCCAAACTCAAGCCAATTCCGAATTTTCGAAATCGTTTCAATATTATTTATTTAGGAGCAAACAGAAAAATAATTTACAACTTTTTCTAAATGTCTCGCTCTCACTAAATGCTAAAAGTTTAGGACAAATACAGTCTATAACTCGTTCTATAATAATAATTATCAGCTGCATTGCAAGGTTGGCATAGTGAACGTTTAATATTTATTGAACAAACACTTAATAGTCTTAATTCATTTCTTTAGGTTGATGGCGCTTCACTTTATGATACCACAAGCATACAACTTAAAGTTTTTCTGCCTCCCCTTACAGGAACAGACGAGGCTTTTTATATTTGCGTCAAAGACGGTCCATCCAACTCGTTAAAGCCGTTCGTTCATCAAGGTGACGAGCCCTGGCTTCAAATGAAAACGTATGAGGATTTATTACCTTTATGGGCTTCCATATTTATTATCCTTATATGTATATCGTTTTCCTCATTGTTTTCTGGTTTGAATTTAGGTAAGCAACAACTGGAAACTTGACATAGATTGATTTATGCATTAATTATGTCTTTTGTAGGTTTGATGTCCATGGACAAAACAGATTTGAAAATTCTCTGCAACACTGGTACACTTAAGGAAAGAAAACACGCAAGAGTAATTCAACCAGTACGCGCACATGGTAACTACCTCTTGTGTTCAATCCTGCTGGGAAATGTACTAGTTAATTCAATTTTCACAATCCTGTTGGACGGGTTGACTTCTGGATTGATAGCTGTTATTTTTTCCACATTGGCCATTGTATTGTTTGGTGAAATTTTTCCTCAAGCCGTATGTTCCAGACACGGACTCGCCATTGGTGCCAAAACAATTTACATTACCAAGTTTGTGATGTACATTACATTTCCATTGAGTTATACCATCGCCAAGTTTCTGGATTGTGTGCTGGGAGAAGAAATTGGCAATGTGTACACTAGGGAGAGATTGAAGGAACTTGTCATGGTAAGTTTTGTTCATTTTTGTATTTATTTCCAGTGCTTTACATTTGGCTTCACATATTTTTTCTTTTCAAATTTAAAATACATAAGTCTTCATGACACTGATGTTTCTTTAAATGCGGCATACTCAGTTTCCCAGAAGGTTTTGATTTTTTTTTTCTTTTAATTGGCCAGTAATTTTTTTAATTGGAATGGGAAATTTGAAAACCAAAAAAACTCAAGTACTTTCCTAAAATCTAGTTCTGTAATGAAAAATATATGTATTAAGTCTACAAAATTAAAATCAATGCTGCAGTAAAGCCGATAAGACTGCTAAATGTTTTATAATATTTTCAATAGTATATGAGTGCTGTTGAAATTTAGAGTTAATTACCAAGTTTATTTTTATAAATGATTGCTATTTTGGGACTAAAGTGGTTGATAATGGTCGATATTTTCAATTTTTTATCAACTTTGGTTTTAAACTGGTTTTCATTTTGCTTAGAGGTGATGACACCTCTGCGGCTTATTACATATTTATTCAGGGTGTACCATTTAGAATGAGGCTAAATATCTGATGCCAGGGTTGGTAAGTGCTGAAAATGTTTAAAACACACACAATCAAATTACGCGTCCGAGCGAATTTAAAAAAAATAAAAGTGACATCAGATATTTAGCCTGTTTCCTTTCAAACGGTATACCCTGTTGGATATAAAGTTTCCCCTTAGGAGTTGTCAGTCACTTACTATCTCATACTGATTCTAATAATAATATAGAACTATTATTATCAAAGTTACAAATATGGTTTTCACTCTGATAATCTTCTAGTCCATTCATAGCTTTCAATTGAAATTCTTAATTGGTCTGCAACATGATCATATTAAATTATATTAGCTGGGATATGGGATATATAAGTCAGTATAATAAAAAAAATTAAGATAAAGTACATAGTACATAGTAATTAACACAAGAGACAGGCAATGTTTTGTCGATTTAGAATTTTTGTTTCGAAATGAATTTAAAATTTTGATATATCTTGTTCTTGTACCCATGTATATTTTTGGGTAGTCTATTGGAGATTTTGGTGCAGGAAAAGCGAATAGTTTTTTGTTATAGGCAACAAACAGTATTGGTGCTGCAATGCTCTGGAAATTATGTCCAACTGATCTCAGTTGTTGTTCTCTGATTAAAGTTTTTCAAGCAGTGATTGATATCAATGCAATCATTGTGGTTTTCATAAGTCCAAGCAGAAATCATTTACTAAGGATAAGTAGAGCAGAAATAATAATAAGATTTATGAGGGTTATTCTGTTTGAGCTTCACATTTTGCCAGTGGTAGAATTTATTGAGAGCTTACAGTGCTTGTGCTGTTTTGTTACACAGCTTTAGCAGCACTTGTTGTGCAATACAAAAAGCATCTGAGGCAGAGACCTTCGTTTTGATGTTCCAATGAAGCACAAAAAAAACGAATATGCCTACCCTTGTGTGTCTTGACATATCGAAGGTCAAAGGTCACGAAAATCGGCTTTTCGCGAAAATCTGATTTCCAGTGCATCTGACAACCCAAAATAAAACTTTTGTAAAATAGTATTTTCTACAAAATTGTTCATATACATTTTTTTGTACGACTAACCGTTTTCGAAATATAGCGTGATAAAGCGGGAGCGCGCTTTCAAAATAGATGATACTGTATTCTACAGGGTGTCCTCGTTCAACTGGTCAAAAATGCGAGGGTATATACAGGAACCATAGAGAAGTAATTTGAGATGAGACACCGATGGTCGGAAGTGCGTCGTTTCCAAAATACAGGGTGTTGAAATTTAAACAACCCCCTTTCATATCACCTGAAGGGCTAATGTTAGGCTGTTTAGATTTCCAGGGATTATTGATGTAGGAATGAAATTCGTATAATGCACTCCCGTTTTCTACCTGGAACCATCCAAAAAAAAAAAGTAAAAACTAAAATTTGAAAAAAAAAGCAATTTGTTTCAAATTTTACTTTTTTTTTGGGTGGTTCCAGGTAGAAAATGGGGGTGCATTATACGAATTTTTAAATATCATTCCTACATCAATAAATAATCCCTGAAAATTTGAACGGCCTAGCATTAGCCGTCTAGATTCTAGATGATATGAAAGAGGGTTGTTTAAATTTGAACACCGTGTATTTTGGAAACGACGCACTTTCGACCATCGCTGTCCCATCCCAAATTACTTCTCTATGGTTCCTCTATATACCCTAGCCTTTTTGACCAGTTGAACGAGGTCACCGTGTATAATACAGTATCACCTATTTTGAATGCGCGCTCTCGCTTTATCACGCTATATTTCGAGAACGGTTGGTCGTAAAAAAAAATGTATCTGAACAATTTTGTAGAAACTACTATTTCACGTAAGTTGGGTTTTGGGTTCTTCGACGTCAGATGCACTGGAAGCGGGATTTTTGAAGAAAAAAAAAACCGAGTTTCGTGACCTTTGACCTTCGATATCTCAAGACGCACAAGAGTAGGCATATTCGATTTTTTTGTGCTTCATTAGAACATAAAAATGAAGCTCTCTGCAAAAATTCAGCTTGTTCGGCCACATTCCGCAGAGGAAGTCTAATTTCCCTGGGGTAGTCGATTTGTTCGTCATAGTCAAGAGTATCTTCCTGAATTTCGACATTGGTACAAGATTGACTTCGACAGTTTCCGCATATTGATGAGCAACGCAGAGCAGCTTTTCTGCAGCCACAAGCTGCCTTACAGTCTTTGGTGCATCTGCACGAAATTGACACTAAGAGCTCCTGCGGAGCAGCATCCTTCAGAGTAGGAATAGGCGGTAGTCCATTTGCACTATTTTTCCAATCCCAATCTTGCGGATCCTTGCTGTTGCCGTACCACTCTTGTAAAGTCCGACAAATACCATTTAAAAGTCACGTGATATTGGTGGCAAAAAACGTATGTTCTTGATTATGTCGTTGATATCACCTACACAAAGCTACTGTTGGTTAATTACTATTAAATTTTAGGATATGTTCCCACTAGCATTTTACAAACGCGTTTTTGAAGTAGTATTGACCAATCAGATGGGAATTTCAATACTTGCAATTGTTGCGAGACTCATTTTGTCGCATCTGCTGTCCGTTGTAATACATTCTGAACTTGAATTGGGTACCCGTTTTCTATTTGCTTCTTTTCGAGTTGGAAAAAGGTTAATATAGTCAAAATTATTAGCTGTGTTGGTTCGTTGTAACATTTTCGAAAATAACTTTGACAAACTAATTGATGACAGTGACGGATTCTATTTCAGGTAAGAATATTATGAGCAATAATTAGACACCAATTTTTTTGTCAATTTTACTATCACCGCTGTTTAAGATGTATTCAACAAGGATAGAGAAAAATCACGTGACTTTAAAATGGTATTTGTTGGACTTTACCTGATGATAGGCTAATGACTATTTGCACCGCTATCACTTAAAGGATGTTAAGGGATATATAATTTAAGTGCAGCTTTTGAATGTGACTTTTGTTCCTACGAGAGTCACATTCAAAGCTCCACTTGGATTAAATATCCCTTAAGTTAAAGCAGTGCAAATGGCCGTAAGCAAGTGCTGTCGCGATGCTTCTTCAGTAGGTGGCAACGAGGCAAGATTGCAAGCACTCTTGCATATTCATTTCGCAAAACATTGGAACCTGTATTCGTTCAATGAAACGATGTCAGTGCTTTGCCCGTCCAAGGCCTTAATAACAGCTCTCCCGGCTGTGTCGATCAAGTTTGCAGTAGCATCTGGGTTCCTAAAGATGGAAACTGTTTTGCACAGCTCAGGATTTTTTTGCAGCAGTGTGATAAACTTCTTTTTTCCCTGCTTGAAGAAAGCCGACGTTGTATCGCATCTACTGAAGGCATGGATAAATAATATGTGCTCGGCAACTTCTTTTGAATGTTTAAAACATTTGGAAAAGTAAATTATGTTCTGTCTTTTCCCTTTTCCTGGTTTTAGTAGATAAACATTCGATAGAGATGAAGCCAGGGCTGTCTGTTTTTCTAAATTTGAACAACTCTACGCGACTGTTACTCCGAAAGTATGCATCTCACAAGAAAAGTGTAGAGGACCTTTTTTGTAGAGAATTTAGTGAGCTTTCTTTTTGTATAGAACTGTTTTCCGCATGATTGAAATTGATCAAGGTATTGGCTAAAAACTGTTTTTTTTGCACCTTTTCCGCGTCGCCATTGCTAGCGCTCTTCTCGGTGGAGGGGGACAACTTAAAAACATTGTCACGACATATGAATGAAGCGTTTTTTTTATTGATAACCTATTTCACTTATTTAAAGTACTCCTCAGCGTGTTTAAATCCAACATTCAAAAACGCGCGTGTTTTAAAGTTATCGACAACATCAACAACCCGAACAAGTCTAAATGTCAACTTTCTAATTATGGATTTGTCATTTATTATTTGTCAGGAGTAGGTTGTAGATAACGTCAAATAAAATATAACAAGTGTTAAGCTGGATTTATAAACTCTGACGTCCGCGCCCGCGCCCGCGCTCGCGCTCACGCTCAACATAAATGAAGCAGATCACGAAGTTTGATTTATAAACACAAACGCCCGCGTTCGAGTTCGCGCCCGAGTCCGCGCTGGAGATGGCTAAGTTTTATCTTCGACGCTCGCGTTCGAGCGCCTGGCCAATGAAAACAGGTCATTTGACATGCATGCGCAACAACCAAATTTTTAAAATTTTGAACCTTTCTATTGTTGTTAATTTTGTGAGTCTTTTTTTCAAATTTATTTCAAATAAAAATAAATCAAATAAACTATTGACTCTGAGCACAAAATAAACAGAAAAAGAATGAATACGAAAAATATTTTGAGGTTATGTCAAATGTTATCAAAATACGCGGGCCAATCACACTGCAGCAACAAACGACAGTCAAATAGTTTATAAATCGTTTCCAACGCAAACTCGAACTCGGGCGTGAGCGCGAGCGCGGGCGCGGGCGTCAATGTTTATAAATCCAGCTTTAAGGTTTAAAGTCAGGCCTATAGTTTATTACAGCAACGCGAGATGTCAATGCTGTCGCCCCTATATTGTCCCCCAACTTGACTGTCAAAAAAAAATAGAAATCTTCATTCGGTTAAATTGTATGATGGAACGTTTTTTCTTTTTTTGGCGGAAATTCGAAGTATAATTCTGTTTTACATAAACAGGGTTGTAGTTTCGACCAACGAAATTAATTTTGAACGTTCATCCGTCGGATTTCTTGCTAACCAGTGTAGCTACGGGCGTATTTCCAACTATTCTTGCAGCAGCGAGAAAACTACAAGTTCAAAAAATTTGAAAAAAATATATGTCTCGTAGAATTGCAATAGTAGTTCGTAATAAAAATAATGGGAAACTTCATCTATTCGTTCTGAAATAAATGGTGAAAAACTACTTTTTTTTTCTTCAGTTTTTGCGATATAACTCAAAAATGGCGAGTCAAATTTGCTTGAAAAAATTATGGATTAAAGTATATCGATAACCATAAAACATATATTTTTTTTTGGAATTTTTGAACTTAAGGTTCAGAAAATATGGGTTGACTTTAAACCCAGCCGGAGTGCTCAAAAAATCGCGCGTGTTTTAAAGACCTCAATATCCACTTATACTTTAATATACTATTTCTGTAGGTATCTTTTTTTTTGCATTTGATGTTTTGTTGTTTTTCTTATTTGTATTTTCTGTCATTTGAAACCTTGATTTTATTCTCATTTGAAAGATGTATGTTTCTTATTTTATCAGCATACTCGAATTAATCCAACGCGTATGCTATCTCCTTTTTCTCTTTCAGTTTCGTTTCTAGTGTTTTTAGTTTGGTTTTTGCTGTTTCCAATGAACTTGTCTAGGTTCTCCATATAGGTACCCTTTAATCTCCTGAAATATCTTCTTATATTTTTTCTCTCTTGAGTAGAACAAGTAAGAGAGCATTACCTTAAGTCCATCTTGAATGCAGTGTGGTTTTCTTTAAGTGCCGGTACTTTGAACACAATTTAATCCTTGGCTGAGCTATTTGGGGCCATGAATGTATAAATAGACTTATATGGCACATGTCACATTCAAACCTCCAATAATACTTACCAAGGATTTAATTGTGTTCAAAGTACTGGCCCTTATTCTTTTCCCTTTGCATTTTTTTTTCTGCAATGATTCGCTTTCAAGTTTGTATTATTCAGCATGGTTTATGTCTTGTATTTGATTTAATCGCGTCCTTTTTTTTATTTTTCTCAATGTTGTTAATTTCAGTTTGTGGAAACCTTCCGGTTTTAAGCGAAGCAATTCTGGAGGAATTATTTTGCATATTCCTCGAACGTCTTCTTAGCTAGAAAAGTTAGCCTTTTCAATTTTTTCACCATTTTCGAAAAATGTAGTTTTCGTTCTAAATTTGTGATTATGTCGATTATGGTAACTTCAATGTCCCTCTTGGGGTGCAGTAGTTTGAATCAGCAGATCAAAAATTTGTAAATTAGTGATTTTTTTCCTTGTTAAGTCCACTACTAGGAAGAATACCTCTCCAATTTTCCATACCAGCTCGTTTGAATTTCCTACGACTGCTCACATTTTCTTAATAATTTCTTCACTTCCTCGGATTTTTCCAAACTTCCCTGGACTTCTTTCTCAATAAACCGCGAATCAAATTCATGGGAAACAAAAAATCTTTGGTGTTGATTATCCCTTGTTTCAAAAAATGAAATTTCTCGGATTTACTCAAATTTGCTTTCAAATATCCCTCACTTCTTCTTCAGTTTCCCATGTTGTCAAGTCGAGACGAGAGGATTACAGTTACGCATCATTGATTTAACGACTTTATATGAGAAAAAAAGCAAGCCTCTGACCAAATCCTTTAGTACTTTATGGTGGTGGTATATTTGTCAAGCTTTTTCGTATTCCCTGTTCAAAGGGTAATTAATACATATGTCAGTTCAGTCAGATATTCTCTAGTTTCCTCAGAAGTTTTCAGCAGCTTCACTTCAAATTCCAAATTTCTATGTCCAAATAGATGACATCTTTGGATTGATTATTATGTTGCATTTTGTATCTCCATATTCATTGGTTTATGACGTTATTCGATTTGTTTCCACTAATGTAGGAATATCTTGTGAAATTGTTTACTTATTTTAAAAAATAACTCACCTTATTTGGTCTCAGAAGAGCCGTCTCATTTTGTAGTAGATAGGCAACTAAATCCTGAAAAAAATTAAATTTAACTGTGTAAACACGCAAAGATAATTTTATTTCAACAACAATAATACCTAATTATTATCATCCTTGTCCATGCATCAATAATTTTGCTCAGCATTTCAGTTCCTGATAAATATTTATTTCGATCATTGGATTTCCTGTTTTCTAATTAGTCACAGGGAGCATGCAGACACACATTAGCTGGTTATTTTATCTGTTTACCCAATGACATCAGATGTTTAACATTATTTTTCTAAAAATAAAATTCACTGTCAAGTATTAATTAGCCCTGGAATGTTAAATAATAATGTAACAACGAATCACGGGTATTTGAACTCGAAGAAGTAGTATAATATAGAGGGTGGCTCAAAATTAAATTATGCGCCTAATTAAACTATCATCAACCATTTTTTTTCTTCAAGTACCGCCCTGAATTGAAACGAATTTAAAATCTTGTATCGTCATGTTGTAGAGGATAAAAAGGTATTTCATATGGTGTTGAATTTAGTTGTAAGTAAAAAACATCGGTAGATGTCATGACGGTTTCTATAATAAAAACCAATTGGGGGAAATTTTGTTTATTTCCATTTTCTAAAAATCTCTGTAACCAATAGGATTTTTTAGAATCACCCTGTATTTCTTTTCTCCTACCGTTTTCAAAATCCTGATGTATTCCATTATGGACATCCTGTATACAATCAGTAATGGGAATTGTGAGTGCGACTTGATAATTAAATTTCCATAATTTAATTGGCTATACGAAGAATACAACCAATGAAGTATACAACCCATTAATTTCGCGAAGTGGGATTCTTTTATTTGTTTTTGATCGGCAGCGACGCATGTTAGGGTCCGATTATATTACAAAAAAAAACGAAAACTCCTGAAAATAAACTTGCTAGAATATACTTTCTGGATCACATATGTGTAGCCTTCATTTTCCAAAAAAAAATCGTTACCGCTTCCTGTGTTGTTTCGTGAGTTCATATGCCAATTTATTT
This sequence comes from Ceutorhynchus assimilis, assembly GCA_917834065.1. NCBI lineage: Eukaryota > Metazoa > Arthropoda > Insecta > Coleoptera > Curculionidae > Ceutorhynchus > Ceutorhynchus assimilis. The sequence goes on along the minus strand of OU892284.1, from coordinate 14,366,453 downwards.
TTATTTTTCAGTGCCCCTGAAAAGGATTTCAATTGCATAATATTAACCTTAGGGACAAAATAATTGAATTTTATCTCAATGATTATAATCTATTGCGTCAATCTAAAATGATCCATTTTGGATTTTATGATCATTCTCTGACAATTTGAACGACTCTTCAATAAAAGTGGATAACGACGTATTATTTTATCAAAACGCGATAACCGGTCTCTTTCCACTATATAAAATTACTTTGAAAAATATCTCATTATTGGTTGAGGAGGATAATTAATTAACTGTAGAAGAACCTTATTCTCTAGCTTCTATTTTTATCGAGATTTTTTAAAAACTTCTTAGCTCTATCATCAAGCGAAGTAGCTCACAGGAATAAGCTGAAAGGTCATCAAGGTAATTCATTTAAAAGTTCAACAGGACAGCACTCCAATATTGAAATTATGTATTGCTTTATTTTTTCCATGTTATTTCTAATTTAATTAAACAAGGTCTGAATGCAATTTTAATTTCCATTCAACTCAATTGAAGTTCACACCCAGAGGTAATTAGCTTGAAGAAAAAATTAATTGTTGAGTCTCATCGCCTGTCATTTTTCTAGGGGCCAGTTGAGATACCTTCTAAAATTATCTTTCCCAATATTGATCATCTAAATTGAGATTTCAATTTCTTTCTTGGACACAAAAATCGACCCAACCTCTTTAACTTTTCTCCTCGTCTTTAATGTACCTCCTGGTGTGTTTTTTTCTTCTCCATTAGTCTTGTCTAATCATCCCAGCTGGACATGTGACAAACAACACTATTCCTGCAAATTGGTACGTTTTTCAGCGTCACAACGATTGCTTTACCTCCCTATTCTATTGCCACAGGAGGGATTCTATTTATACCCAAACGACAAGTCTTGACCTATTTTTGTTTCGATTCAGGATAGTTTTGGTCTAAATGTTTAATTTGGTGATATGTATTAGGAAAGTTAAAGATATTAGGTGAAATTATAGCATAAAAGCAAAATATTCTGTTTACGTTGTCTGAATCATTTTTGGCTCATGTCGCCATCGCATATTATTTTTGGCAAAGTTACATTGTCGCAGTCTATGTTTCAAGGGAGAGACTGGAATTTAGGCGTCAATACACTATCTATCTCTGGATTTCGTTAAGCACCGATAAGATTCGTTAATTATAAATTGTTTATTTAAAAACTAGCCTAGTTTATGTAATCTACTTCGTAGGCAAAATGTGCTTTGAGTTTTATTGGTTTGTGGTGATTTTGAGAAGCGAAATGAGGATATTGAGATTATTGAGAATTTATGTCCCAAAAAGTGTTTAAGATTTTTTTTTTTCTACCTTTATTCGGTAATCGGTAATTACGTGGATGATTGCTGCTTATTTGATGGGAGATTAAAAGAGTCAAGGGAATCTATACCTTTCAATTACCCATCTTTTGTATCAATTTTTCTTAGAAAAGTCATACCAATGATAATTTTAACCTCGCGGCTATAGTTACTATAAACAAACAAAAGTAGCTGATCCATCTAATCTCGGATGTAAGAAGATATCACTGAGAAAGTTAAGATAAGCTCGATTTCAGTGAGAACACTAAGTTCGCAGAGGCTCTGATAAAAATTGGATGACGATGAATATTTTCATCAACTGCAACTGTATTATTTTCATTTCAGACAAATATACAACAGTGCAATATATTGAAAAATATGCAAAAGAAATTGCCACATATGAAGGTCACTTAATTTAAAATTACATATTAAGACTATAGTAGTAGTAGTAATTACTCAGGTTAGTTTAATTTTTTTAGAGTTTCATATTTCAATTTAAACAATTAGTTGAAACCAGACAAAAAAATAATTGTCTAAAAATGCCCCAATAAGATTTCCCATATAATTTCGCCAGACTTACGATCCCATTAAAATTTTATACTATTTGGCAAACTTAAACGTGGAACATTTCCCCGCCGGAGTTTCATTTATAAATAAAATTGTCGGTGTTTGATTTAAGTTGGAAATTATGTGGATTTTAGCCCACTCCTTAATATCGATTGGGATTTAGCCGGAAAAAGTTGCTGGATTTCGTGCGTCGTATACCTATTTTTATTTTTTGTTCATTATATAGACACGGATTTATAGCACAGGAATTTCAGCTATTATTGTGGACAAACAAATTATTTCATAGCTTCTGGCTGGAAAATTGATTACCTCCATCCAAATTTCTGCTAAATTTTCATGTCCTGAAAAATGAAATGTAATAAAATATTTTGATGTCCTAAGCTCGTCGAGCCTTATGACGATAATTAACATACAGGGTGTTTCATTGAGAGTTTCTCATTTTCAAAAAGTATTAAAATTAGTCAAAACCTACCTATCTTAAATTTGGTTTCCAAAGTCAAGTTTCCTGGGCGCAAGGTTGGTCATGATTTTGGGTTTTAAAAGTTTATCACCAGACGAACGTCCTTCCACCAAAATAAAAAATAATGTCTCAAAACGATAAACAAAACTGAATCCGTTTCCTGGCTACTCAGAACTGGCGATGTTTTTGTCGGCATTTAGTTTTATTTAGTCAGCAGTTTTTTATCGTCTTCTCATAAATGTAAACGGTATGAGTTATATGTGACTAGAGGTCTTTCTGTCTAGGCTATCCGTTTTCTAGCATGATGTCATTCGTCAACCTCAGGTGACTTAGGCCTTGGCAATATATATAAATACCGATCAATGTAAAAACCCATCTGGTGAAGTCGGTTTTCTTTTAGATATACTCTGGCAGGCTGGTAATAGTTTTGTTGAGTTCGTATTATGCCATACTCTTTTGATTGGAAAGTTTTCTGTAGTTGTATGTCTCTTGCGACTCTTGCCGTTGCTTTCTCATAAATGTTTTTCATGAGAGTGGTGTATCTAATTACATTCGGTTAACTGGCATTTTTGATCGATCTACTGGCCCAATCAAATGCCGTTTCAAAGTCTATAAAAATATGGACAATAAAACATCCTAAAAGCAAAATATTGTCAACCCCAGAAAGGGTACGAAAAACATATCCTAGCAGTCACATAGCAATGATAGTTGATAATTGGTAATCGTTCATATTGAAACAGATAAACAGGATTGTTGACAGCTCTCCACCTTGTGGAACTTCAGAAGTTACTAGCTTCTGAAGAATTGCCAGTCCAGTTTCTTCAATAGAATGTTAGCTCAACCCTGTCGAAAGCCTTTGAGAAATTAGTTGAAATGGAATCTAATTGGTCCCTATTTTTCAAGGCTTCCAACAGACATTCTTCTTCTTCCTAGTCGTTCTCTATCCTGTCTCAGATTTTGCCAGGTATTTCATTTCTGTGCGACCTGGTACCAGTTCAGTCCTGCTGCTCGCTTGATGTCGTCGTACCAGCGTTGTTGGTCTGCCGACGCTTTCGCGTTCCCCCCCAGGGTCTCAATTTTGTTACTTTTCCGCTCCAGTTGTTGCTTGTGTTTCTCGATACATGGCCGGCCCAGTTCCATTTGAGGGTGCATATTCTATGTGTAATGTCTTCGACCTTTGCTGTATTTCTTATCCACTCGTTGATATTGTGATCCCATAGTGTAATACCTGTCATTTTCCTTTCGATTTCTCTCTGATGTAGTTACAGCTTATTTAGTATTGTCTTTGTCAGAGTCCATGTTTCGCTTCAATAGCCAACTACTAGCCGAATACATTCGTTGTAGAGTTTGGTTTTCAGCTTCAAAGGTAACTTAGACCGGAATATGTAGGTAGCGGACTTTACCATACGCCGCCCACCATTGTCGTATTCTCCTATTAATTTCAAGCTCTTGATTGACTTTGCCAAGTAGTTGTCCTAGATACTTTTAGGAGTTTACTTTTTTCACCTGTTGTTTTCTATGCCTGGCTTTTGTGTCCCCATCTGTTTGCTCATTTGTCATAAACCCTGTTGTTAATATGTTCATTTCTAATCCGATCTTCTTGGCTTCTTGGAGTAATTCTTTTATCGTGATTTGAGTCTGTTTCGTTAAGGGCGAATGTCAATGTCATTCTGCAAATCTTAAATTATTTAAGTTTTCTCCAGATATATTGATCCCTCTAGTCCAGAGGGCAGTGAAATTTTTTAGCACTTATTTTCCCAGTTGGTGTATATTAAATAGTTTGTCCTCTTGGTGATACAAAACAGGAATTTTTGAGTTTGGCAAAAATTTTCGGATGGGTTCACAAGATCAATGAAAAATACAAGTACACTTATTTTCCCAGTAATAAATATTTCACATTTACTATAATAGAATAGAATAGTATATGAAAATAGCAATTTGGCTTATCTCAGATAGTGGAAAGTGATTCGGGCTGAAATTTTTCGGATCTTCAATTTTCCACTTGCCAGACGTGTTATCTATACTCACAGATTAGCCGGAGTATTTTTTACGTAACTTCAGTATACTTCTCATTAGTAGAACTATTTTTTATCACTGGAAAAAAAAGGGCCGTGCATTCGTAAGCTCTAACGCATTTTGCGCCTCAACCCATTGGAAACCCCCCCTAAAAATATATGAATTTTGCTTAGAATTACTAACCCTACAATTCTATCCATGTTGTCTGACTGAGAAAATAAGTACTTTCGGTTTTTTGTTTGTTTTTTTCTTTGTTGCTTTTTGGGTTGTATAGTTCTTCATAGAAACTTTCCGCCACACGCAATATTCCATCTCTGTCTTCTATAATTTTTCCTTGTTATGTCCATCAGCTTTATAATTTCTCTTTTGTGTACGTTCTTCCTTTTGAAAACGTTTAAGCCTTTTTGTTGTTCTATCAGTTTTTCGATTAGAGCTTCTTGGTAGTTTTTAATTTCTCGTTTTGTCATCTTTCTGGCTATTTTGTTAGTCTATATTCTGGTGTATCTTTTTTTTTCTTGCTTTATGAGTTCTCTTCTTTTCTCCAGCATTTGTTTTGTTTCTTTGCTAAATTTTCCTGGCCTACCCTTGGATTTCATGATATTATTTGCTGTTTCTTGTATAGTTTTCGTTATTTGATTTATTGATTTATGTCTTCGTGGGGTTTTTCTCCAGTTGTGTTAATTTTGTTGCGAATGCTGTTTTTTGAGTTTTACTGGTAGCACCAAAAGAGCTTAATTTCTTTTGGGGCTGTTGGATTTCTTTGCTCTTTCTAGTCTGCCATCTATAGCTATTTTACATCTTACCATTCTATGATCGCTGCCAGTCGTAAATGAGCCTAAGACTGTTACAGTTCAAAATTCACTGTATCAATTTGTTAGTTTTATATATATAACGAACTGTTGTAACCTGACTGCCCAACGACCTAGTCTACCTTGGGGATCTTTCAAATTTTCCAACCAAATCAAGGAATGACAATCGGTAATGACATAAAACTTCGACAATTCCAAGTAACACCGCAGTTTTTCAACTACCCATTTTACGTTCAGACTGATGCGTCAGCTTATGGCTTAGGTGCTGTATTAATACAGAAGTATGATGATCGGGAGTATGTTATTTGTTACTTGTCTCGCACTCTTAATCGTGCAGAACGCAACTACTCTAGCACAGAGCGTGAGTGTCTTGGAGTGCTTTGGGCTGTTGAAAAACTGCGGTGTTACTTGGAATTGTCGAAGTTTTATGTCATTACCGATTGTCATTCCTTGATTTGGTTGGAAAATTTGAAAGATCCCCAAGGTAGACTAGGTCGTTGGGCAGGCAGGTTACAACAGTTCGATTATGAAGTTATCCATAGGAGAGGAAAGGATAATATTGTTCCAGATGCATTATCTAGAGCTTTGAATGTTGACGCAGAACCAGTGGAACTTAATTACATTCAGGTCGAGAACATCTAAGACTCGTGGTATCTAAAGATGCGTGCCCGCATAAATAAATCTCCTCTAAAGTATCCGAGATGGCGATTGGAAGATGAGAAAATTTATAAATATGTTGAACCGGATTTTCCAGAGTTAAGAGATGGTTCGGATTATTGGAAATTGTTGGTTCCAAAAGAAACACGTAGGGAAATTCTCGCGAGATTTCATGATGATCAAACAGCTGGTCACTTGGGTATTTATAAAACGTTTCACAGGGTTGCTCGTCTTTTCTATTGGCCTGGCATGAAAAGTGATATTTCAAAGTATGTTCGTCGATGTAAAACTTGCTTGCGTACTAAACCGGAGCAGAAACGACCTGCTGGATTAATGGGACGACCTTTGGATATTACCAAATGTTGGCAAGTAATTAGTACGGATCTTTGTGGACCACTTCCTAAGTCATCACATGGAAACCAATATATCTTGGTTGTGACTGATAATTTTAGCAAATTTAGTTTGTTTTTCCCATTGCGAAGAGCTACTGCCACCATGTTGACAAAAATAATCAAAGAGAGTGTTTTTATGGTATTCGGAGTACCACAGTATTTGCGTTGTGACAATGGTGTTCAATTTACAGGCAGGGAATTTACTGGTCTTTGTCGTTCTTTTGGAGTTAGGATGATTTTTAATCCAAATTATTCACCTCATTGTAATCCTACTGAGAGAGTTAACCGTGTGTTGAAAAGCATGTTATCTGCTTATGTTGAACAAAACCATCGTAAGTGGGATGAATGCTTGGCTGAGATTAGTTGTGCTTATAGGTCTGCACGTCACGAAGTTACTAGCGCAACTCCTTATTTTGTCAATTTCGGTCAAGAAATGGTCACTCATGGGGATGAGTATGCTGTCAGGTTATCTCACGGTAAGGATAGTGCTAAGGATGTGGATAAATCGAATAGTTTACGGAAGGTTAGGGAATTTGTTGTAAAGCGTTTAGCGAAAGCGTCTGATAAGTCGCGTCAACAATATAACTTGCGTAGGCGACATGTGGAATATAGTGTGGGAGATCTGGTATGGAAGAAACGATATGTTTTGTCCGATGGTGCAAACTACTTTACTGCAAAGTTGGCTGGCAAATTTGGTGGGCCGTATAAGGTCAAGAGAAAAGTAGGTTATTGTGCATATGAATTGGAGGACGACAATGGTGTTTCCATTGGTACTTGGCACACCAAAGATCTTAAACCCGATCCTGATTAATTTACTCTAGTTTAATAATGATTTTGTTAAAAGAAACATAGTTTCTTTTAAAAGGGAGGAAAGGTGGAGTTGTTACAGTTCAAAATTCACTGTATCAATTTGTTAGTTTTATATAAATTCTCATTTAATATTGTATTCCAAAGCTCTGAGATTGTTTTTAATTAATATCCTTTTATTTTAATCATTTCATGGACATAAACAATTCATTTTCCGACAGGTTGGCAGGGGGCTTCTGTTTTCCTGTATTCTTGTTTTGTTGGGGAAATATTCCTTGTGGGACTGCGTCTGAAATGTAAAAGGATGACTCAAGATGAAATAGAATTCAATTTCAATACTTACCTTTATTAAAAATTGGGGCCCAGTGCTTTGTTTACCATCCGTTAATTATTGGGTTATGATTTATTATTTTGACACTTGAACTTGATCTTGAACAGCTATGTGCTCCGAACACTTCGGTTTTTATTATTTAGCGGTCTTGGGATGTCGCACAGGTGCTTGGAGTAAATGGGTCAAGGTTTCACCGATGAATCAAAGTCATTGGCGTAGTTCACAGAATTGTTACTGTGTTGCTGTCTGTAGCAACATCAAGTTTTCTTCGTTTTGTTCATGAATTGAAATTTTCTGTGTAAATTATAATTTAGCTGAGGAAATTAACAACTAGTTGAGATTTTAAAGGGTTCTATTGTGTTTTGGGACTGTATGGAAATTATTTTGAGTTTTGGCAACAGACCCAGAGAGACGAGTCGTCCCTGGTTCTGACCATGACATTGCAGTTTTGTCATTAAGGGGGAAATTGAACCTTTCAAGTTCTTTATTCGGTTTTTTCTACCCCAACTTTCAGCCTGAATGGTCGTTTTAGCTGCTAAGCCTGCTTGAGTCCTAGGATTCGCCTTTGTACATAAGGGATTTTGGCTACAGCTTTGGCGTGGAATCCGTTTCTTTGGTTTACTGGATAAACCGCAAGTTGTGCTGGAGGCACGTGTAATTTTGGATTTCCACAAACCTTTTTGTAAGGGATTTTTGACCACGTGACTGGTAAGTTATCTTACTTTTGCTGCCCAAGAACCACATGGTTCTTGGCTACACATTTCCATACTATTACCTAGTTTCTCGTCACTTATAGAGAGTTGGTCCCAAGGGCTTATATGTCCATTTTTGTCCTGCCTTTCCGCCGTCTTATACGTGTGCCTTGATGGTGATATTAGGGAGATATGCCCTTTCGACAATTACGGTGTTGCCGGATGAGGAAATGATGTCCTTAGGCGTTGTAGGAATGTGATTGTTGGAAGGTATGTTTTTATCTATTTTTATATATTAGGGAGGGAATAAAATATAGGGTTTTTGCTTAGTAAAATCTAGATGATGGGCTATTATGAAACCGCCATTTGTGTGACGTTAAGTTCATTCTAAATGTGCAGACTTCGTAGACCCGGCTTGTCGAGGCCGTCTAGTGCTAGTCTTTGTGCTGTCAAAGCTAGTTATAATTTAATATAGTTCTGGAACTAAAGCTGAATACCTTTTCTAGGGCGTTGTTTTTGGTTGGTGTCTTGTTCCGGTGTCTGATGTTGATGTCTAAATCAAGTCTAGTGTTTGGTGCACAATGCACGTAGCTAATGGGTAGCAGTAGCAGCTGATGTAGCTTCTGGACGTTTCTCATCCTTTCCAGGCTGGTTGCTGATTTCATTTTACCAGCAGGATTGAGTAATGTATAACTGCTCTATTTTATTTCTTACATAATAATTAGAATGATGCTCAAGACTTGAATGTTACTAAGGTAGAGTGTTTTATTATATATCTAGTTACATATTTTCTTGGCATTGTCATGCTATAAATATAATCGTCTTGCGTCTGGTATACCATGGTATTTTAGGGGATGTTTTTGCATATTTATAATTAAAGTTTAAATGTCTAGCGTAATTGATTAATTGCCCTTATGTAATCAATATGATGACCTTATGTGAACACGACTTTATTATTTAGTGTAATATTTTGATGTCGATTATTATTGTTATACATTTATTTACATTTCAACTGTTACCTGTTATCTATTGCCCAAAGCTACATAGGTTTAGTAATTAAATATTGTCCGTTGTTTTGAACCTGACTTTTATTGATTCCTTCTGCTGAGAACAATGCCTAGGTCCAAGCGACCCATGTTTAGTAAGTACTTCTTTCTTTATCATTATATTTTTGAGCTAGCTGGTGTTATAACTGGGAAATTTAGGTTATAAGACGTCTACATCTTGGATTACCTATGTGTTTTTGATGTTTCAGTATAAAGTTTATTTCGTTTTTTGTCTTTCCATCCGGCCTTGCCCATGTCCATTTTTTGTTAGGTCTGTTTTTGAAGAATGTGTTCATCGCAAAGAGTTTCTGTGTTTCTAAGAAGTTGATTAGCATGTTGCCTCATTTATTTCTTGTAACTTGTCCGAATTTGCCAATGTAACATGAGTCGGTCTCATCTTGTCATCTATTTTTGCATTTTAATCTCTCATAACTAGTACGTACTCTGTTTTGTTCTCGTGCAGACACTGTGTTACCTTTTCATAAAGTTCCTCTACCTTTTGGTCCTCGTGGTCGTTTGTTGGTGCGTACATTTGGATGGCTTTGATTGTTGTATTCTTGTTAATTTTCAATGTTATGTATATTGCTCATACCATAAAAGGTTGGTTGGTTTGTTAGTATGTTCGTCTATTATATTATGTTTAAATTACATGATAGCTTTTCATGTCTGATCTATCCCCCTTCTTGAATATAGGTGTAGTGAGAAATAATTTCCAACATGAGGGAAACCGTCCATTGCTACTGCTCAGTGACAAACTAAAAATTCTACAAAAGTCTTCAGAAACGACAAATCTAGAATTCTTCAGGAAGATAACAGGTATACATGTTATATATCAACTATACTTAATAATGACGAATAATGACGCTTAAACTAAAGAGACAGGATCTTTTATATTTTAAAACATGTTGATCTTGCTGTTTTTCTATGGGAGCGTTGCAGAGCAATTTTACCTATCAGATTATTTTTATAAAATAAATTACTCGAATCGAGTTTTTATAAACGAATCGAGTTTTATTATTTTAATAAAATAATACTTGATTAGGCTCGGTGGTATGAGTTCTGGATTTTTTGCTGACGTTTCGGTACCAAATCTGCTACCGTTGTCGAAGCTTGGGGGATGGAACACCTAAAAAATAAAAAAGGGCAGAAAATTGTTCGGTTTTTTCGTAAATAAGTCCGAAAAAATGCAAGGTAATATTATAAATCCACCTCAAACATACAGACATCTGTTGTTGAGGTCTCGTATGTATTTGGAGATTAGCTGTTTTTGATTATAAAGAGTCTCAGGGGGTCTATTCGACGTATGACCAAAGATCAATTCGAAAGGTGTGAATCCGTGTGTCTTATTTTTGGTATTATTATAGCAGATAATTGCGTCTGGGAGAATATTGAATAGGTGTTCATCTGGATGTTCCGCTTTATGAACGCGGATCATCTCCATTAAAGTTGCATGGAATCTTTCTAGCGATCCGTTGGATTGTGGGTGGCTTACGCTTGAAAATGTCAATTTTATGTTGTAGAGTTGACAGAGACCTTTAAGTAAGGCGTTGTTGAATTCACTTCCAGAATCACAGTGAATTCTTAAAGGTGTATCAGATAAATACTAGTAGGGTGTTAACAATTGTGGACGCCTTTTTGTCTGAGATTGGGTAAGCTTGAGTGAATTTGGTAAGTTCATCCCTAATAGACCCTGAGATAGGGCCTGTTTAGTGGAGTCATTTTTTTTGTCTGGCATTTTGAGGGCTGAATGTAGCTAGTTAGCTGATGAGAATATAAGTGGCTTCAATGCCAGCTCCCTGTTCGAAATGTCCACAGAATGTTTTGCGAATTTGCTCGATTTCGAACTGTGATTACCGTCTGGCGATTTTTCAGCATTATTTTCACAACAAAACCTTTTATTCTCTCGATTGCCAGACAAAAAGAAAACGCGGAAGGTTCTTTTCTTTTCTCTTGGAAGTTGACACTCATCCCCACTTTAAAAAGCATCTGGTATTTTTTATTGGTGAATTATATATCAATGACAATCTTCAATTTAAAAGCAGAAAATTCGAGATCAGTTAAAAAAAAAAATCTTCATGTAAATCGATTTTTTTCTTCTCCAAATTTTCGAACGGGTGGCAGGCATTAAAGTCACCCATATTCTCATCAGCTAACTAGCCACATTCAGTCCTCAAAATTCCAGACAAAAAAAAATGACTCCACTAAACAGTCCCTATCTCACAGTCTATAACTGTTAGGGCATAGTTACGAACTGGAAATTCAAATAAGTCAATGTTTATCCTTTCAAATGGAGTTTTGGGAGTCTCAGTGATAACGAGAGGAGAACTAAGATTTTTTCTACAGATTTTGACTTTTTGGCAGATTTCACAGGCTCTGATGAATTTCTCAACATCTTTGGTTAAACCTTGCCAGGAGTATTTGTCTTTAATCCTTCTAACGGTTTCATTGATTCCGCGATGTAAATTTGTTTTTCCGCGTATGATATTGGACCAGGATAATTGGGATTTGCTCTTGATCTGGGGTTTTGACGATATTTTGGCATATCTTAAGCTTAATGTCTTTTTCGGCAAATATTATATAATATAAAGGAAAATATTTCAAGAATAGGTAATTCTAGATTGTTTTCTATGCAAAAGGTTTTTTCAGGATCAAATTCGTTTTGACATTTGAAAAGCGAGTGAAAGAGGGTAGGGACTATTCTCTCATTTTTGCAAGGAATGGGAATTATGAAGTATTTACGTGCCTTCACAGATTTGCTGGATAAAATGTTAACATGATTAGGTTGAAAATCGAAATTTTTCTTGAATAGATCATCTATAATTTTGTAATGTAAGTCTGTTAGTTTGGTTTGCCAAAAGAACGTTACAATATTTTTGTGAGACTTGTCCAGAATTGTAGGTTGGAAATCTCTATCTTTGAGTAGTCAATAATTGATCTGGTTTTGTAGAGATTTACGAAAGAGTTGTATTCTTCCTCCATTTGGGTTGTTTCATCATTGTTTTCAATTTCGACGATTGGAATTTCTTGTTGTTGTTGACTTGTAGGGGGGCGGTTTCTTATATCGTCAATGTCAGGTTCTTCTTTGTTAGAAGCGAGTATGTGAATTTTGGAACTTAAATCTGAACAATCTTTGAAGTGGTTTACTTTTATTCGAGATAGGGCATCAGCGTTCTTATTGATTTTCCCAGGTTTATATTCGATTCGATAGTCGTATTCTTCGAGTTTCAATCGCCAGCGAGCTAAACGACTTCCAGGGTCTTTAATTGAGAAAAGCCAAGTTAAAGGGCGATGGTCTGTGATAAGGACGAATTTTAGACCAAAGAGGTAAGGTCTAAAATGTTTAACTGCCCATACCATACAATGGCCAGTAATTATCTCTCTATGGTAGAGTATTTAGTTTCGGCATTGCACAGCGTTCGAGAGGCATAGGCTATAGGAAGATCTGTTCCTATAGGGCCTTGTGACAAAACTGCACCGATGGCAAAAGCGCTTGCGTCGGTGGTTAATAGAAATGTCTCTTCGAAATTGGGATAGATCAGGATCGGGTTAGAAACTAGTGCGTTTTTCAACTCGTTGAATGCGGATACGCATTCTGGGTCAAAGTGAAATGGAACATCTTTCTGGATGAGTTTCGTCAAGGGCTTTGATGTTTTAGCAAAATTGGGATAAATCGACGATAATATCCTGCTAATCCTAGAAAGGATTTAATGTCCTTTGGATTTTTGGGTGTTGGGAAGTTCTGAATACAACTTATTTTTGCAGGGTTCGGTTTTACACCGTCTTGAGTGATAAGGTGTCCCAGGTAAGCTACTTCTTTTCGAAGAAACTCACATTTGTCCGGCTGGATTTTTAAGCTAGCTTTACGGAGGCGTTTAATAACTTCGGTTAGCCTTGCAATATGTTCGTGGATGGTAGGAGAGTAAACGATAATATCGTCCATGTAGACTAAGCATCTTTCGTTTTGAATGCCGAGGAGGATATCGTCCATGACTCTTTAGAATGTGGACGGGGCATTTTTCAATCCAAAGGGCATACGAACGAATTCGTAATGGCCATTTTCTACGGAAAAAGCGGTTTTCGAAACATCCTTGGGGTCTACTTCTATTAGGTGAAAACCTGAGGCTAGGTCAAGGGTGGTAAAATATTGACATTTTCCCAATTGATCCAGAAGATCGGAAATATTAGGCAGCGGGTATTTGTCGTCTACAGTCAGTTCGTTGACTTTACGGTAGTCGATTTCGACGCGCCATTTGGGTTTGCCAGAACAGAAGCATCAAGTTTCTTAGGAACGACCCAAACGGGAGAAGACCATGGAGATACAGAATGGCGAATTATGCCTTGGTCTAACATTTTGCATGGTAACTTGGGATTTGACTTCTTCTTTGTGGATTTGGGGGTACCTGTAAGATTTGGTATACACAGGCTTTGCATTGTTGGTGTCAATAGGGTGTTTAATCTCACTAGTAAATGTGAGCGTGTCACCTTCCAGGTAGAAAATGTCGGAAAAGTTCAAGCATAAGTTGGTAATTAGTTCTTTTTCTTCGTCGTTTAAATGTTCTGTACGAAGTTCATTTTGTATGGACATTTGCCTATCATAAGTATCGTCATAGTCGAGGATAGAGTTGTTAAAACTTAGAATGATTTTTTGAGTTTGAATTTCTGAGACAAATGGTTCGATAGACAAGTTCGAAAACTCTACGGTTTTGTCCATGGCGTCAATATTTACAATTGAGGTTGAAAATTCACCTTGTTCATTAACTTTTACTGAAGCATTAGGTAATTTGACTTTTTCTTTTTCTTAAGAAAAGAATAAAGCATCTGTGTTGGATAGATTACACTTGAGTTTGAAGATCTTTTCACTTCTAGCTTCTATAGATATTTGAGAATTGTTTGAGTGTTGTTTGGTTTTGTATTATTAGGGTAGTGATCTTCAGTGACTTTATGAAGATGGATAGTTTTGAAATTAGTTACAAGTTCTTTGGCATTCAAATCTATCACACATTGATAATGCTCTAGGAAATCCAACCCTAAAGTTTGGACAGTATTTTCTTTAAAAATTGAAATGCCTGCACCTGTATCAATAAGTAATCTGAATTTATTGGAAGCATCATGAATGTAGTACAGATTTTTCGAATTAACAGTAAGAAGTGGGTTTAAAGAAATGCTTGTTCCGGAAAATTGAGGTTCGGATTCATGTTGTCTAGATTCAGAAGTTGTATTGGAGTTTCGATATTTGAAGTCTGATCTTGAGGAGTATTCTCTGGCGGATGGTGATTGGTAAAAGGTACCAGAAAATCCTAATAATTTTCAGCGTTCGGATCAGTAGTGAACTGTCCAGCATATTCGTTTTCTTCATAACTAGCATCTTGTTCATAATGAGGGCTTTCAGCGTACTCAAATTCGTTGGCATATGTTTCATTAGAGAAATCATTTAAAAGATAAGTTTTTTGCTGGTTAGGGTAAAAATTGGGGTTTCTTGGAGGGGTAGTTGAAGCGTATCTTGGTACGAATTGTTTCGAAGTAGATGCATTGCATGGAATCTTTCCAGCGATCCGTTGGATTGTGGGTGGCTTACGCTTGAAAATGTCAATTTTATGTCGTAGAGTTGACAGAGACCTTTAAGTAAGGCGTTGTTGAATTCACGTCCACAATCACAGTGAATTCTTAAAGGTGTATCAGATAAATACTAGTAGGGTGTTAACAATTGTGGACGCCTTTTTGTCTGAGATTGGGTAAGCTTGAGTGAATTTGGTAAGTTCATCCCTAATAGACCCTGAGATAGGGCCTGTTTAGTGGAGTCATTTTTTTTGTCTGGCATTTTGAGGGCTGAATGTAGCTAGTTAGCTGATGAGAATATAAGTGGCTTCAATGCCAGCTCCCTGTTCGAAATGTCCACAGAATGTTTTGCGAATTTGCTCGATTTCGAACTGTGATTACCGTCTGGCGATTTTTCAGCATTATTTTCACAACAAAACCTTTTATTCTCTCGATTGCCAGACAAAAAGAAAACGCGGAAGGTTCTTTTCTTTTCTTTTGGAAGTTGACACTCATCCCCACTTTTTCAGCTATTAAAAAGCATCTGGTATTTTTTATTGGTGAATTATTTATCAATGACAATCTTCAATTTAAAAGCAGAAAATTCGAGATCATTAAAAAAAAAAAAATCTTCATGTAAATCGATTTTTTTCTTCTCCAAATTTTCGAACGGGTGGCAGGCATTAAAGTCACCCATATTCTCATCAGCTAACTAGCCACATTGAGTCCTCAAAATGCCAGACAAAAAAAAATGACTCCACTAAACAGTCCCTATCTCACAGTCTATAACTGGTGATTGGTAAAAGGTACCAGAAAATCCTAATAATTTTCAGCGTTCGGATCAGTAGTGAACTGTCCAGCATATTCGTTTTTTTCATAACTAGCATCTTGTTCATAATGAGGGCTTTCAGCGTACTCAAATTCGTTGGCAGTAGAGAAATCATTTAAAAGATAAGTTTTTTGCTGGTTAGGGTAAAAATTGGGGTTTCTTGGAGGGGTAGTTGAAGCGTATCTTGGTACGAATTGTTTCGAAGTAGATGCATTGAGCATCTAAAAGAGTGTGTGGGCTTCCAGCTCTGATAATCTGGCCCAGGCGAGATTCTAGGCCTATAAGAAGAGTGCTCAGGGCCATAGATTCCACAAGGGAGGACTGTGCTTCTTTTTGATCTACTGTTTTAAGTTGTGGTGACTTTTGGATAGAAGAATGCATTTTTGCATTTAATACTTGGAGTCTGTTGTAGAAAGTAAGTGGGGACTCGCCAGGTAGTTGTTTGAGTCGTTGGAGGTCATGGATAAGAGCTGAGAGGTCGCTAGAATCTCCAAAGTGTAAATTCAGAAGTTGTTTGATTTCCAAATAGGAAGTGGGGTTTCGAGAACTTATCAGTTGACCTGCTCTACCTCTGAGCTTATTTTTAATATGAATAACCAGTAAAACTTTTTGCTGCGTGGTTGCCATATTGTAGGCACAATCGCATGCATTAATAAAGTTTCCTAAAAAGATTTGATCTCCTTCAAATTCAGGAATTATCGAAAATATTTCAGAAAGTCTGTATGGTTCAACTTCCATAATGGTTTCATTGGTTTCATTAGGCATTTTGTTGATTTAAATAAAAATATTAAAAAACGAAAAATATTTCGAAAGTAATTGACAAACTTTTCAAAATATGGTTGATGGAAACGATTTATGAAAATTGGTTTTGGTAAATTTTCAAAATATGGTAAAATAAAACGATTTTTAAGGAAATAATTGATAAGCAAACTTTTCAAAATAGACAAAATATGGTAAATTCAAACAATTTATAAAAATTGTTTCGCAAATGTGGATTCTCAGACTTACGATTTTTAGCGTTACCAAATCACCAATCACTCAACTGACTTTCTAAATCTTTCATGTAACTATTCTGAGATGAATGACATAAGTTTCTACACTGTGCTCTCAGTTCCCAGATAGCAGTGTAATCAATAATCATTGAGTAAGTGTACTTGTACTTCATATGAGTTTATTTTTCTCAATTATTTACCTTTTCATGTCATTACTCATCCATTTGGGTTAGTTTTTTGGCAATCTCGAGGGCGATCTGTAACGGAAGACAGGTGTGAAAATCTTGATAGCATCATGAAACCCTCAGAACCAGTCACATTTATTGTTACGTAAGCGGGTTCGCCAGATAAGTGACAGTATTTTTTCAACATTAATTTGCCTTTTTTAAGAATAACACGTCGAAACTAGCACTCACAACACTTCGTTTAACTACAATCCAGCTCAACTAGTCACAAAATTACATCACATTTCATTGTCTTACTATCGCTTCGTGCTCCACTAATAATTATTCTACTTATTATCAACTTAGCCCTTAGCCCCAATTTACAGAAGCTCTGCTAGAGTAAGTTATAGATGCAGGGCATGCAAGTGTGATTTTTTGTATTACAGAAACACAGCAGAGCAGGTCCTTGCTATTAAATTTCTTGAAGTTGTTAACTTTCAAAACTTTGACATTATTGAAAACTAGTAGCGCCCTAATAATTTTTTTCGATGGATATGCCGGAATTGCAGATATATTCTGTAATACGCTTGTTCCTGTGAATGAAGTACAACTGCAAGTCGGTTATATTTGCTGATGCAAATGTATTTTAATTTGTCTATTAAATGCGTTCAATTGAGAGGACCAATAAATTCATACATTTTCTTTTCATATTTGCGGTTTTAGCATTGCTTAATAGATTTCACACAAATGAAAAGTAAAATAAATTTGTTGTTCTGCTTGCATGCGTTTTACGTTTTATACAAGCCCAAATTTAAGAATTGTTCTTACCAACACAATGTTAATTTGGCTTATTTTACCACCGCAAAATAATATTAATCGATGGACAGATACAAAGAAATAATGCCAGTTTACCTGAGGAGTTGATATTTCTATATGAATGTATGAAGTAATATCGATAAATAATGTGCTAATACAACGTGTACATAACACTTGAATTCAATATCTGGGTCGTTGATAAAAATACTTTGCCAAACATGAACTCCTTGATGGTTGAGTGCCAATGTATAAGAACGAAATAATAATTAAACTCAAACAAACGGTGGCTATTATTCATTGTTACCATCTAAATCTCCTATTTGTATTCATACATCGACCAATATTGCGTTTGCATATGCAAATATTTTTGAATATAAATTTGATTTTTACTAGCAGGTCAGAAAAAGAGACTTTATTGCAACTCTCAATTTATTGTAACATGTTTTTACAATTAGTCCAATTAAAATGTTTGATTAAAGATTATTGTTTATCGAAAATTGCGTAAAATTTATGACGAATGTTTGATAAAAAAAGTCTGCTTAAACAAATAAAAATTTTATTTTGAAATTTGAGTCTCCTGGATATCAGCAATTAATTATAGAGCAAGGCAAACATCTTTCCTGTATATACTTTTATGCATTTTTTTCATTGTGCAAATTTTATTTCAAGATTTACTAACTTGCACGTTCAGATTATGTTTTTTTTTTTTTTTTTTTTTAATTCACCACAGGTGGCTGTACCAGCAAAATGGAGCAAAACGTGGGTTGTTCTTTACTAGTCTGCAATTTTTGGCATTTTTCCAAGACAGACAGAATTTTTTTAAAATAATTTGATCGTTTTCAATGTGGTGATAGATTTATTCAAAAACTCAACATTTTCCTACATAAAATTTGAATCTTTTGTGATAATATTGTTTCGCTACAGAATTGTATTATCCAATATCCCCACCTCATTAAACCTGACCTAGAAATAACGCGCCTTTATTATCTTTTTGTTTGCCGTTTCATTATATCCAGTAAATTAATGTTGCACACTTGCTTGCTAGGTTAAATTAAATTTCTTGCTCTTTCTCACATGCTTCATCAGCTTCTATTATTTCGCGCTTTCATCATACCTGCGAAGGCTTGGGCATTAAATTGAAATATAATTATTTTTTTTTAATAGATAAATTCTCAAGATTTATGACTTATCTGGTTTTGACTAATTAAAAAATAGATAATTTGTTTTTGAGGTACCTAACCTGTATACATATAGATGATCCACTTAATTTGAACTGTGAGCACGACCTGCGCAGAAATATCCAGGAGTCAGAGCATTATTGAAAAAGTTAAACAAATGTGGCCTGGGCTGTTGGTCAAGAAATAATTTCTGACATGAAATTTAAAGGGCCGGTATCCAGTTTTCTAGGACAGTAGAAATATTTTTTCTCCTAACTAAACTTTTTAATTATTCTCAACTTGATTTCTAAAAACTCTCTAAAGTGTCTTAGTAGAGTGCCCAACGCAGTTAAAGCCTTCTTAAAATGAGTTTTGCGGGCGCGTCGGGGTTACAAGCTGAAATTTTCACAGAATGAAGGTTTCATTATGTTTATTCAAAATCCCAAGGCAATAAAAAATCAGAACGGGCAAAAGGGCACTATATTTAAAAATTGAGATTATTGCATGAACGTATAGAATATGTATTAATTTATGAATGTTCCCATATATAATTTATCTAGATATATGTTTGTACAAATTATATTTTTTAACATTGCTTGAAATAATCCGAATACATTGACCCTTACGGGGAAAGAAATCTAAAAATTAAAATATCTCCGTTCAAACCTCAGCAAAATCTGATTGAAATATACTAATTTTTGCATTCACCTCGCATTATCTCCGAAATGGAGGCTCAAATCAAAAGTTTTTATTCTTGCAAAAAGTTTGCCCCGTGTATCTAGAATATACAGGGTGTCCCACGGTGGATGGCGTATTAGACGTTTATGAAGAACTAAAAAGCGGATCATTTTGAAAATTTGGTAACCGGGATAAACGACCATAATCTACACTTTAAAAATATTTTTATTTATGCGGTGTTGCCGCTTCTACTCTAAACTAGTGGCAACATCGCTATTTTAAATGGAACACCCTGTATGTGATTGCATATTTCGATTCTACGTAAAATTCTAAGCAGATTTCATGTTATATACCCTATACCTAAGTTCAACTGTTTTGGAAATAATGACAGTTCAAAATTGACTTTTTGCAACTTTGACAGGCTGTAAAACCTGAACGGTTAATTTTAGAGGAAAACCGATTTTACATTCCTGTCTTAGATTTTTATAAACTATAATTTGACACCAACTTTGAATTTAATCCATGATTAAAAATTCCAATTAAATTTAATCTCCGGTTAAATTCAGAGTTGGTGTCAAATGATAGTTTATGAAAATCTAAGATAGGAATGTTAAATCGGTGTTCCTCTAAAATTAACCGTTTAGGTTTTACAACCTGCCAAAGTTGCAAAAACTCAATTTTCAACTGTCAATATTTCCGAAATAGTTGAACTTAGGTATAGGGTATATCATATGAAATATGTTCAGAATTTTACGTAGAATCCAAATATGCAATCACATACAGGGTGTTCCATTTAAAATAGCGATGTTGCCACTGATTAAGAGTAGAAGCGGCAACACCGCATAAAAAAAAATATTTTTAAAGTGTAGTGGTCATTTATCCCGGTTGCCAAATTTTCAATATGATCCGCTTTTTAGTTCTCCATAAACGTCTAATACGCCATCCACCGTGAGACACCCTGTATACAGGGTGGAATTTTTAAATGGAATAAATTCAGTATCAGAAAGCCTGTTTATTTTCTGGAAAAATAAAAAAGAAAGGGTCCCTTTATTTTTAGTTTGGCACATTTTTTCGGCCTTCCCATGGAATTCATCCCTCTCTTAAGGGTAGAAACCACCCCAAACTTTTTTTTTTCAAGTGTAAAGATAATATGTATTGTGATAGCTCGTTGAAATGGGCATAAAAAAAGGAAAATGACCCATTATTTACTTTTGCATTTCGGTGATCAAGCGAGAAAAAAATTAAAGACATGTTTTTCCACACAATTTTTTTACAGTTAAAATTGTTGAATATCTTCAGCATTTCTTCTTGGTATAACCCTAATGCGAAACAAGCCCCATTTGTCATGTTATGTAATTATTTCTGACATTAACACACTATTTGATGCCTGATACTCAGATTCTCAACCCTAAAATAGTGTGTCTTTGTCAAAAATAATTACATAACTAGATCACCGAAATACAAAAGTAAATAATGGGTCATTTTCCTTTTTTTATGCCCATTCCAACGAGCTATCACAATACATATCTTAACATTTGAAAAAAAAAAGTTGGGGGTGGTTTCTACCCTTAAGAGAGGGGTAAATTCAATGAAAAGGCCGAAAAAATGTGCCAAACTAAAAATAAAGGGACCCGTTTTTTTTTTTATTTTTCCAGAAAATAAACAGGTTTTCTGATAATGAATTTATTCCATTTAAAAATTCAACCCTGTATGTGCAAGAATATTTTTTTTGTCTTAAATTTTAGGGGAAATATAGAATTAAATATAAAAATAGTATATTATGCAATGATCATGTAATCGCATGTTATATACGAAACTCGCCTGCGGCTCGTTTCGTATCCTACAACATGCTCGTGTATTAATGGCCATTACATGAGAGTTGCATACACTATTTTTTCTACTGCCATTGATAAAACTTATGATTTTTAGATATGTCAACATTCTGCTTAACTTTGAATAGAGATTTTATAATTGAGTGATGCGTCCATACAGTTGAAGGTTTCATTTTTTGTTGTAATTTTTTAAAATATACTATCAAAACATTTTCTGAGAAGGACGGTGTGTTTTTGGTGTTTCCAATCCATAAATTGTCCTAATTTTTCGTAAATTTTCTTGGACTTGTCCGGCAGTATATTTATTACCTGCATTTGTCGCCCTTTCTGTAATTTCTAGAGGTGTTAGTGAAAATTCTTCGTTATCACTCAATATTTCCATAATAATGTCTCATCCCAAACTGTAGGTAACTTTTAATAACAATTTGAAGTATTTTTTTATAAAATTATTGTTTTTCGCTAAATTACCATGGAAAAACTATAAACAGAGTGCTGTCAACATTCAAAAAAAAATAATTCAAAATTTCTTAACTGCTGGCGCCATCTATTGACAATGTATGATAGTGAAAAAAGTAAAAATTCTTCCTTATCACTCATTATTTCCGTAATAATTCTTTGTCCCAAACTTTAGATAACTTTTAAACAATTCGAAATCCTTTTTATAGTCATCAAAATAATTGTTTTACGCAAAATTACCGTTTAAAATGTTTAATATCTTAACTGGTGGTGCCATCTATCCACATTGTATGATATTAAAAATCAGTATTATAATGAAAATCTGTATCATAATGAAGTTCATTATGATACAGATTTTAATCGTTTAATAGCGTATTATGAAATGTCAGTAGAAAAAAGTAATTTTCTTCTAGCCGCGACAGCCCGCTCTCGCGCTGCCCGCGTACTTTTCCATCTCACTTTTCTCCGTAGTTTCTTTTCTCTCTCGCCAATTGTATAAAACAATAAACCCTTCTACGTATTACCCGAGAATAACCAGTGGTATTCGTTGGTATTACGGTGTTAGAATACTAATCTGTAATGGTTAATTAAATTAAAAATACTTATAATGTCATTATTTGAATAAAGTCCATGAAGACATTTTCGGTTTCATTGAGATTAACGCGTTAGGCCGGGATTATGTTGGAGCTGTGATAAACGATAAAAGCAACGATACTACACACTTTAAGCAGGTCCTGAATTTTCAACGTATCTGTATCCTCATCGATCTGCGCATGCACAGAAAAGATACGATGGTTTCGTTGCGTTGCGTTAACCGTATCGTTACGGGCTTCTTCTCGTATCCGTATCCGAAAACGTATCTCAATAATTTGACACTATTGAGAGATTTTCCTGTCGATTATCACTAAAATATCTTCAACAACATAAACACAGTACTTATAGATAAAAAGAAAACCTATAAGCACAGCTACAAAATCAATACAACACTTTTTGAGGTTAGAAAACTTTTCATCCAAGGATACGATCGTTTACGTAATGTATTTCCTTAAAGTGTCTACTAATGTAAAGTATCATTAGTATCGTTGCTTTTATCGCTTATCACAGCTCCAACATAATCACGGCCTTAGGTGGGAAAGATGTAAAAAAAATGTTTTTTTTTTACTACTAACCTGAGAAGTAGTCATTATTCAATCTATTTTTCTCGGAAAAAATTGAATTTCTCTCCCTAGGTTAATAATGAAAATAATGAAAAAAAACCTAGGTCAATAATGAAAATGACGTCATGACGCAAGGATATTGTCATAACGTTACAGGTTTCTATTGATTTAATTTCAATTTCAAACTGTCAATTTAATCAAAAAAACAGGTTCCTGTATGTATCATAGGAAATTACCATAGATGTTGATAGAGGGCAGCACTTTCAACTAGAAAAAATAATTTGAGCTCAGATTTCAAACTTAATGACCAACTTCTCTACCTAGGTATAAAATGTACTATTTTTTTTAAATAAATAATGAATTTTAAGTAGTACAAAAAAGGAATAGATTTTATTCACAATGGAAAAATTGAAAATGTAAAAAAAAATCCGTATAATAACAAAATCTATTAATCGTCAGAGTCCGTATCTTCCTCATAAGTAGACAAAATGACTTCAGTATTGCCTTCCAGCAATGTTTTTCTTATTGTAAGTTTGTTTTTACATATCTACTCTTCTGGTAACTAGCATTCTTTTTATATATTTTACATTTCATAATAGGGTCGTTCAATGAAATTTCATTATCACGGTTTTTCTCATTTTCATGGAGTATTACTCACATATAGCACGTAGAAAAAATTTCAGCTTAATTGGATAAATATTGAAAGAGTTACGCGCTTTTTAATATTAAAACACTTTTGCCTCGGAAATTCATTGCTATGACGTCATAGCATCTCTCCAGTCGACACCGGCTAAAGGCCGACACACACGGTTTTGTATAACGCAATTTCAACTGATTTTCCACTGACAGTTTGGCACACAGTTTGCGGAACTATGCAATATTTTTAACTTTTCGTTTTGCATGCTACTTCCATAATTGTGCTCATAAAATATTGAAACTCAGAGAATTATTCAAATATACGAAATGTGATTCAAAAGAAAAACATCCAGTTTTACCAGAAACATGAAATGCCAAACTGAAACTTGTCTAAACGATGCTAAACCAAAACTTGTCAAAACAATGCCCGTATTGTCGAAGTGACTGGCGTACCAGCACCACAAGGACCAACGTGAGAGATGCAGTGACGTCACCGCGTGTTTCAAATTTGGAGTATTTTGATAATTTATTTAAATATGAACAAGGGCTCAGAAAACTATGAAATTTTGCATAACTGCTAAACTCAACACGCTCTTTTAGAATATGTAATAAAAAAAATATGCTGTACGAGCCTATTTGGGTGTTTTTATGAATTCTCAAACGCACTAGTGCTATTATGAAGGACCTAATGACATTCAAATGACAATGCTAAATGTGTCATAATGACACCGACGTAGATTAAAATAGTTATTAAGGTATCAAGGGTATTATGAGGATATTAATATCCTTAATACCCGTGGTGCCTTCAACGTTTAATGTCCGACTTAATTATTTTTTATGTGAGAACATTTTGAATGAATTTTGAATAAATTAATCCAAAACAAATCAAGTACCTGCAAGAAAATATGTATAACGCCCTAGGGAATTATTTCCTATTTCAAAAAATATTCATAACGCCCTAGGGCGTTATTTTTCAGAATAACGCCCTAGGGAATTATTTCGTATTTAACTAACTTTGACATAATGTCATTATTTCTCGAATAATATACCAGTCGGTCATTAAAGTAATAATTGACGAAATGTTGGGGTTTGTTGTGTATAATTTTATAACAAATTTCTCTATGTTATTGAACATCTCATCTGAAAATTCTTGGACTCCAATACCGTCTAAATAATCAGAATAACTAAGATATGTTTTCCAACATTTTACTTTTCCTAATCCTGAAAACTGGCTGGTTGTATCACAACCTGTTAAAGCATGAAATGTAGGTAAAGTTAATAGTGAATAATTGACAACATATGTGAGTTCATTTTAAAATGAAAATGCAAACGAAGTCCTTATCTCACAATCCTCTATTTTTTGTTGCTACCGGTTTCGGGATCTAAAATTTACACTCCATCTTCAGGCAAAAGAAGCTGAAATTGTAAAAATGTAAAAGCTTATGTAAAACCATAGAATGAATTGTGTTACAACTTACGATACAAAGCAGGTAAAGTTTTTCCTCTAGGTTGATATCATGGATGGCCACATATCGTACTGAATTTCCTCTTTCACATTTTACCCAAATTTCTTGAGTAAGATATTTTATGTCCGATTGACCATTAAAGTTCTATTTATAGAACAGTTTTGCGTCAATAAAGTAGCACTTTATTGTACTAGTAAAATAAAGTGCTACTTTATTTTACTAGTAAAATAAAGTGCCTCTTTATTGCCTACCTGGACTACCTGACAAGGTAAAACTGGTCCTGACAACCTGCCAAGGTGAAACAGGTCCTGACAACCTGCCAAGGTGAAACAAGTATACCTACGCGAATTTTACTTTTTTCATTAAATTTTTTAAATTTTTAACAAAAATCAGTCGCAATCGTACATAAAATCATGTATATAAACGCTTACATAAATAGGCTTTATTGACTCATTATTTAATAGCCTCGCTCGCAAGCTCGCTCGGCCGTAAAATTATTCGTACAATAAAGCCTTACTTTATGTACTTGATATATAAATAGCTATTTTAAAATGTAGGTACCAGAAGTACAGGGTTATTGGTTATAAATGTCACCCCCCTCTATCTTTTTTATTTGACATTTTAGAAAAAAGTGTCCCAAATAAAAAAATTATGGTTGAAATTAAATTTTTTGAAAAACTCACTTTTGCATATACAGGGTGTTTCAAAATAGCTGGTCGTGCTCCAACTTTCTTATTTTAAATTGAATACCCTGTATATTATTCAATATTCGGATTTTACGTCAAATTCTGAGCAGATTTCATGTGATATACGATATACCCTAACCCTATACCTAAGTTCAACTGTTTTGGAAATATTGACAGTTGAAAATTGACTTTTTCGCAAATTTGACAGGCTGTAAAACCTAAACGGTTAACTTTTGAGCAAAACTGATCTTACATTTTTTTCTAAGATTTTCACAAGTTATCATTTGACACCAACTTTGAATTTAACCGAAGATTAAATTTAATTGGAATTTTCAATCAGGGATTAAATTCAAAGTTGATATCAAATATTGGTGTCAACTGATAGTTTTGAAAAATCTAAGATCGGTTTAGCTGTAAAATTAACCGTTTGGGATTTACAGCCTGTCAAAGTTGCAAAAAAGTCAATTTTCAACTGTCAATATTTCCAAAACAGTTGAACTTAGGTATAGGGTATATCACATGAAATCTGCTCCGAATTTTATGTAGAATCCGAATATCCAATAATATACAGGGTATTCTATTTGAAATAAGAAATTTGGAGCACAATCAGCTTTTCTGAAACACCCTGTATATGCGAAAGTGAGTTTTTCAAAAAATTTAATTTCAACCATAAAACTTTTATTTGGGACACTTTTTTCTAAAATGTCAAATAAAAAAGATAGAGGGGGTGGCATTTATAACCAATAACCCTGTATGTACAAGCACATCAGTACCATTGGACTCCACTATACATCGCAAATAACCACACTGTTTAGCAGACAGTATATGCCAGAAAATCCTAGTATAAGCTTCTTCGTGACTAGAGGATAGTAAAGTGCTGTTTATTGATTTGCAATTTGTTTTGTAATCAAAAATATTAGTAAATCCGCCACTAGTTGCAAACATGACATTCGTTTTATGAGCCTGCTCGCTCAGATGTTCAGATAAAAAGTTCGTTAACTGTTTTTTAGTAAAAACAGAGTGGATAAATAAATTCCACTGTTGTAGAAGAGTTATGTCAGATCTGTCAATGATTCTTTTAATCGATGTATCTGAACCCCTTTTTAGACGGGTTGTGTTTTTAATTGAATTTTCTTTATAATTATCAAATACAACAATGTTTGAAAATATATCGGCATATTCCTCAAATGATTTACATTTAGGAGGTTTTCCTAGAGCCTGTACTAATGACATACCATCTAAAATGTGACAAGTTTTTCCATCATCTGAGAAAGTAGGTAAACTTTTATAGCATGTTCTATATTTTTCAATTATACTTCCTAGAGCTGCTTTGTTGGACGGTGTACTTAAACAACCATTTATTGTCAGGGACATAGGAAATGCTGACAACTCATATTGAAATATTTCATTATAATCCACCGTTTTTCCCATTTCTTTTGCTGTTAAAAGGCGTTGAAGAAACTCTTGGCCTTGAAGTGTTTGTGATTATGATGTGCACATTCCGGATTTTCGTTTAGGATTCGCTGGTTTATTTAACATTTTCAAAGGTTTGTAAAAGTCAATCGTGTCCATAATGGCCACGGAATTTTTCAATGCAGTTTCACCTGTTTCTTTTGCTGTCATTTTTAAAATTTGTACTTCCTTGGAATAGACTTCCTTCGTTGAAATAGATGTTAAGTTATCCCCGGTGTAATGAAAGACTTCATATTTATTTAATCGTTCTACTAAAGTCACTACAGTTTTTTAATCTACAAGGATTCGCTGCTTTCCAATATCAATATTTTGGCTGCTACTAGCATCAGATAATTTTAGAGAGTCTAAAAATGTTTCAACCATAAGTCCTATCTCATTATAACTTAAGTACCACTCGTCCAATCTAGTGCTATTTGTAGTTAAACCAACTATACCCCCAGCATCTTTTGATCTTTTATTTACATGTTCCAATGCTTGATCGACTCATATTCTATTGAATTTTCCATCCATTCTTTTCACAACAAAATTTCCTTCCATGAATTCCCTATGTACCTCTGGAGCTTGCTGTGAGAGGTTTAGCATATCACACATGTATATACATCCCCATTTACTATAATTTCTATGATCATATGAAAAAAACCAAGGAATCATTTTTCGGAAGCTCTGCAAGTGTAATGGCCAGTTTCCAACTCGGGGCCAGTTTCCAACTCGTTCAGCATAAACAAATTCTAGCAGAATTTCAACTAATTCCATGTAACTAACATATTTGGGCACTGATTTTGCAAAAACTCCGCAAAAGTATTTTTTAGCTGCCCGGTGCTTTTTACCATTTCAAAAAATTATATAATGATTCCTTTTTCCGTATAGAATCATAGATTTCTCCTGTCATTAACTTTGAGTCATTTAATCTGTCAATAATGTCGCAATTGCATTCTGTTAGCCATTTTTCAAATAACGGAATTAGTATTCTCATTAAACTCTCATAAGTTATTTTGTGAGCTCTTACACCCTTATTCCACTTTTTTCCACTTAAAATTGCAGCAACCGTAGATTCTCCATATAAACCCGTTTCCAGCCAGACGTTGTTTAATCCTGATTCCAGCATATGCTGTCCAATCACTTTTAAGAAATTAAACATAATGTGGAAACCACCTAAACGAATTACAAAATTTTCACATTCCTGTGGTCGAAGCCACTGTAGTTGTTTCGCTTTATAATAAAGGGCTTGGTCAAATGTTATCATGGTATACTGCATATTTAGATTTTCTGCAATTTGATCGCATCGTGTCATAGTTGTCCATATTATTGTGTCATATTCAGAAGAAACATAGGGTAATAAGGGTAAGTAACCATAAGTTGTGATGAATGCATCCTTATCCTGATGAAGCAGTTTTCCGAAACCTGACCACTGAGGCACCACAATTCCCGTTTCACTTGCGTCGTAATTTACTGCTCTACATAAAGTCCATAATAGGTTATATGAAAACATGAAGTTATCCTCATCGTTGTTCTGTAAAATATAATTTTTATTTGTTACAAGACCTGACATTAATTTTATCCAAGTTATGAAAACTCTTCGCAACCTCTAATTTCTGACGGTAAGGTAAAAATTTTAACATTTTAGATGCTTCTTTATTAGCGGGTCCTTTTTGGAAAGCTACAATTTGAGTTCCATGAAAAGTTGGAGATTTATCAAGCGTTTCTTCTAGAATATCGATATTGTCTGCTGCAAATTGTATAAATCGGTCTGGCACTAACTGACGAAGAATACAACAGTTGTCGTTGTTTTTAAAAGCGTGAAATCTCTTCTTGACCTATGCTGTTTCTCAGCCTTAATACGTCCTTATAGGAAACAAAGTGACCACATGAGTGCAATATTTCTATCAGTTTTTAGATCTTGTTTCCGGATGTATAGAGATTCCTAACCCAATATGTTTTGGAGTAAATTTTCGGCCTTTAAAACTGTTATAAATAATGTCTTGGAATATGTTCACAACAATGATACTATCTGAGTTGCTATCGTCAGAAACTAATAAACTAATGATCCATAACAAAGCTTCAGGTATATATTTTTTGTAATTGGTGACACTTAAATCGATAGAATCTGAAAGATTGGGTATTTGGTTCATTTGAGACTTGATATCTCCACATATTTTATGGATTTGAGATAACTCAGATACACCGGTAAATACTGAAGAAGTGGGCGAAGTCGTGGCTTCTATGTAACTATGAACTGTTGTAGATTTGTCAATAGCAGGTATCAGTACTGAAGGACTATTTGCTTTTTCGGATTTTATAATTTCAATTTGTGAACCAAACCGGTCTCTCAATGATACCATAACTCGTCGTTTCGATTTAACACCCCCAAGTTCCTTGTAACGATTGTATATAGAAGAACTAGAAAAACCTTTCCCATTTTTAATTCCCTTTTCAACAAACGCGAAAATATTTTGTATGGGTGCTTCAAGGATACTTTGATCTGACATTTCATCTACGTCATGTTGCACAGGTTTCTTGTTTAGTTTTTTTAATTCCATAGTTAAACAGTTTGGATGGTATTTTAATTGCATAGCTATTAAATCATTTGACCTTATTCTCTGCATAACAGTAGGCGATGAAAGAGCAATATTTCGTATTTTATATTCTATCTTTTTTGACATAACTTGTGATAACCTTTTCCTTCGGACCGCTTTTGACAAAATACGCACTTTTTATTTTTAAATCTACCATAACGAATTGTTCTTCGCAATGGAGACGGTGGCTCAAAACCAGCTTCTTTAAAGTCTG
Organism: Ceutorhynchus assimilis; assembly: GCA_917834065.1. NCBI lineage: Eukaryota > Metazoa > Arthropoda > Insecta > Coleoptera > Curculionidae > Ceutorhynchus > Ceutorhynchus assimilis. Next base: position 14,336,690 of record OU892284.1, on the reverse strand, counting down.
CCAGTCGTTTAGCTTTATTGTGTAAACTTGCAATATTTTGTTTTGACGTGGTGTAACCGATATAACATATTTCATGCCAAATAAGATTATCATATTATTATGACCCGCTTTTAGCATCTGAAAGTGCTTTGTGAATTTCAGGATTTGTGGTTTTACTAATGTCATATCGAATATTTGTGGCTTTTATAATTGTCAAAAAAGTCTTCTCGGTTGTATTGATTAACAAACCCTCCCTAATTCAACGGATTATACACGAGGCTCCTTTTACATTAAATTTCACATGGATATCAATATCGCTTTCCGAACTACTGGTGTCGTTAATTTCCATTATTTCATCATTTTTATTAAACAGGTGAATCATCCAATTCGCACTTCTAATCACATCGACTGTAACAAAACAATGAAAACTAGCATAAGCCTTGCATGAACATTGCCACAGCTAACATTGCAGATGTGCGAAAAGTGAGAGGGAGCTACGGAGAAAAGTGAGATGGACGAGTACTCCTGCAGTGCCGGAGCCGGCCCTCGCGGCTAGAAAAAAATTACTTTTTTAATATTTAATTCTATATTTCCCTTAAAATTTAGGCAATTCTTGCACATATATATTCTAGATACATGGGGCAAACTTTTTGCAAAAATAAAAAAATTTGATTTGAGCCTTCATTTCGGAGATAATGCGAGGTGAATGCAAGAATTAGTATATTTCACTCAGATTTTGCTCAGGTTTGAACAGAGATATTTCAATTTTTAGATTTCTTTTACCATAAGGGTCAATGTATTCGGCTTATTTCAAGCAATGTTAAAAAATATAATTTGTACAAAAATATAGATAAATTATATATGGGAACAGTCATAAATTAATATTCTATACGTTCATGCAATAATCTCAATTTTTAAATATAGTGCCCTTTTGCCCGTTCTGATTTTTTATTACCTTGGGATTCTGAATAAACATAATAAAACCTTCAGTCTGTGAAAATTTCAGCTTGTAACCCCGACGCGCCCACAGAAGTCAAAATATATTAAGGGAGCACTCTACTATCTTTAAAACTTAGGAATCAACTTGCCGTTTGTTTGAGCCAATGGCTCTTAACATGAAATTGCAAGTTACTTGAAATCGCCCAACTTAAACTACTCGTGAGATATACCTACCTATTCACATACTGGAGTGATACTATATTTCCAAAAATTAAAAAAATCGCCCTTAAATATCTATCCTACAAGCCATCTATTCTTCTGTGAATTCAAAAAGAATATTTTCCACAGCAGGACTTATCCAGACTCCTAAGAGAATTCGTCGAGTCCGCAAAATTCAAAAAGCGATTTTTTGTGTTTCTTAAACGCACCACATAAAATAAATGCTTCATGCAATTTATTTTCTATACTTTTTGGCTTTTGTATAATGAAAGATAATATCTCAAAAGTTTTCCACTCAAAATATTGTTTTTACAATACGGAATGTGTTGTTTAAGTTTCACCACAAGGATCTATAAAGATTTTTACCCAAACAATCGTTCATCACTGATCATACATTGTTTGCTCATTTAAAAAACAATTAAAAGCCGATTTTGAAATTCTACATTGTAAACATTTTACCTTGAAACTGATAAATAATTCTAGAAAGATGATTGAAATAAATAGGTTCCAAACATCTTCGACATAGATTTGATATTACGACAAACACAATATTCAGGAATTGCCAAATCTTGATATCTTAATCTCAATGCAAATATTAGTTAACTCTTGATAATTAATAGACATTTCAATGTTTATTTACCTAAACATAGAATAGATAAAATGATTTAAATATTATAAATTTCTCTTTCAGGTCACTACAGGTGAAAATGACCTGGACAAAGACGAAGTCAACATCATCAGTGGAGCTTTGGAGCTTCGCAGAAAATTAGTAACCGAGGTCATGACTAAAATCGAAGATGTCTTTATGTTAGACTATGATGCTATTTTGGACTTCGAGACAATCACTGAAATAATGAGGAGCGGCTATTCTCGGTAAGTATTTATCAGAAAAACCAACCAAATTTTTATTAATCCGCGAATTTATCCAGAATCCCTGTCTTTGACGGCAACAGACAAAACATCGTAACGATGCTCTACATCAAAGATCTAGCCTTCGTCGACCCTGATGATAACACACCCCTAAAAACTTTGTGTCAGTTCTACCAAAATCCGTGCAATTTCGTCTTTGAAGACGTCACATTGGACGTTATGTTCAAAATATTCAAAGAAGGCAACAAAGGTCATATGGCCTTTGTGTCTAGAGTCAACTCGGATGGAGAAGGGGATCCTTTCTACGAAACTGTCGGATTAATTACATTGGAAGATGTCATTGAAGAACTAATTCAAGCCGAAATTGTTGATGAAACTGATGTTATTAGTAAGTATTTTATTGATTGTTGTTTCCTGGTAACATGTCAGCTTTTATAATACTTTCATGTGTGTTAATGACGCCAACTGAATAAAATCGTTGATTAAAGTTGAATTTTCCAGAGGTGAGTATTCATTATTTGGGAAAAGGTGCCAAATTGTGCAGTTTTTCAAAAAGAAAATCGACCCATTAAAAACCTCATTTTTTTTTTTTTTCCAGCGGACAACAGGACAAAACGTCGTAGAAATCATGCGAAAGCTGAAAAAGATTTTACGGTATTTGCAGACAAAACGGATAAAAACAAAGTCAGGATGAGTCCTCAGCTTACTTTAGCCGCTTACCAGTATTTAAGCACCAGTAAGTGTTAATATATTCAATGATTTCTTTGAAAGTGTTTTATCTTTATTTTTTACTATTTCAGGTGTCGAGCCATTCCATGTCAACGTAATATCCGAAACAATCCTGAAACGTTTACTCAAACAGGACATTGTTTTCCACATAAGGAAAAATAAAGAATGGCGCACCGATCCTTTGAACGTGATCTACGTCCAAGGCAAGGCTGTAGACTATTTCGTTATTATTTTAGAAGGGCGCGTTGAAGTGACCGTTGGCAAGGAAAATTTGGTGTTTGAAGGCGGTCCGTTTACATACTTTGGCACGCAGGCGTTGGTCCAGACAGTTGGAATTGGTAAGTTTAGAAAGAGAACATATTAAGAGGAAAAAATATTTAAACTATGCATTAAATTTACCTACTAACTCCTTTTTAAATTTTACTTGGATTTAACAATTTTCAATTGAGTGAATTGGGTAAATAAAATTATTGAATATTTTCCTGGGTCCTTATTCTTGAAACAGGGGAGCAGCGTTTGCAGGAGAACGAGCGTTTCGTCTTTGTTACTTATATTGTCAATTGCATATCATTGAGAAAGCCAGAATACTCGTTCTCCTGGGAACACTGCTCCCCTGTTCCAAGAATAAGGACCCTGGGCTGGAACTCTGTAACGGATAGCGATCAATGTCTCTATCTCTAGTGGCGTCCCCCTCTCTATTAATTTGGATAAAAGAGAAGAAGACAGCAAGTGCCATAGCGATAGGGATAACGATCTCTATCCGTTACAGAGTTCCAGCCCAGGTCTCATAAATAAGTGTGATTTTTGGAATGGGAAAGGTATTGTTGTTCATTCCAAACAAAGATTGCTATGGTTTTTTAAACTTACCTCGCATTATTGTTTCTTTATTGTTCAGGGTCAGGTCATGAAATTTTGACATTAAAGTTCATTGACAAAACTAAAGAAAAATATTGCTAGGAAGGCTAAGGGTCGGTATCATAAAACATTGAACCGATGGTTGAGTTTCAACCTTCGGTTGAATCCTATCAATTTGCATGGAGTCAACCGTAACCATAAGACATAATACGCCCAAAAAACCATAGCAATCTCTGATTGTTTTTTTTTTTTTTTTGAAGACCCGTTATAAATATAATTAGTGACTGCCTTATTGTGACAGAATTAATGGATTAATATTGAGACATCCAAATCCAAAATAAATAGGCTGAATATTATAATGTTAGTATTCCCTCGAAATGAATAATAGGCACAGTTACGCAACTCGCTGATACCAGCACCACAAACAAACCCTAGGGCTTTTTTCTGTATGATTGAAACATAAATAAATTCTTATTTGCTATTTAAATCAATAAACTGCCTGGCGCGTTTCGGTTTAAAACCATTTTTGAGGGCTTATAAATATATCACTTTCGCAAACAAGCAGAACCTCAAAAACTAACATTTTTGAAAAATACAGAAACCGCAAAACAAACGAAATTGAACTGATAATCCAAAAAATTAAGATTAATTAGGGTTTTGGAAGTAGAGCCCCAGAATGAATATTCCACAAGTGTAACCCAACACCCCTTCCCAGTTTCTGTTTAGCTAACTAAGGGCCTCACTTTTTTTTTTAGAATCCCCTGCAGCTCCAGCAGGTATGGGCAGTCTTGAATCACTAAACATAGACTCTATGTTGCGTCACACTTTCATTCCTGACTACTCAGTAAGAGCTACTACGGAAGTTTTGTACTTAAAAATAAAGCGTAGCTTGTATTTGGCTGCCAAACGTGCTACGCTCATGGAAAAATCAAAAAGAGGGAATCAAACGAAGGAACAGTTTGATGAAGAAATTGACAAAGTAAGTTATTCAAATACCCAAATCCTGATAAGAAACAGAATGACAATAATTATTGTTCAGGAAATATTGGTATCTATATTTTTCTTTTTAGTTACTCTATGCTACTGAAGATGATGATATTAGTTCTGGCAGGATAACTCCGCGTAGAAAATCGTCCAGAAATCTGCAGAACAAGAGTCAACAGGAGTTGATTAATCAGACTGAGGTAAATGTTAGAAATTTCGCAGATCGTTTAGGCTTTTGTGATTGCTTAAACATTTATTTTTCATTCGCTCAACATAAAATTTCAAAATTAAACTGCTTTAAAGCTAATATTACAGGATACGGTGTTTAGTTTCTTGAAATCATTTTATTAAGTTTTATACTGTCTTGCAATGTTATCATCAGTTAGATAACATGGTACTAAAACGCACTTATGCAGGGAAATAGATGGGGAGTGGGGAATTCCGATGGTGAAAATGCTTAAGAAAATGTTGTCATAAACGAGGAAAATATATAATTATACACCATGTTGCATTTACTTATTCAGTTAATTTATATTCCGTAACTTGTAACTGGTGAGGTGGGGTTTCTCATACCCCACAGATTTTAAGAATCTTTACCACGTATTAACTAATAATTGGAGGCCCGCTACCTCCTGTGTAGCTTTCAGTCCGTCGTCCGTCAGTACTCTATGGTGTCAACAACGCGCGATATTTTACTTGGTGTGCGATATTACGATTTTTGTACAAATTGGGTTGCGTAACTCCAACTCACTGTGAGTCGTTTGGGTTAGTTTGGGTTAATTGCTCTCCAAAAAGTTTACTTGAAATACAATTTTGCTAAAACCTTGTTCCTTGAATGTTTTCCAAAGATTTTTAGACACTTTTCCGCCATTTTGTATTTTTTATTAAGTTTTGATGTGTGTTTTTAGCAGTCCCACAGTAAAATTGAATTATTCCTAAAATATTTGTTTTTTCATTGTTGAAAGTATGTACCAACGCGTTCCAAAAGGACAAATGTTACCCAAAAGTGAATTTTGAATTAGCGGAATCGCCTTTTCCATTTGGGGTTCAGCAAACCCCACCTCACCGGTTATGTAACAAAAAAATGACCTCACCAGTTACGGGATATACAAAAAAAATTGGAATAACCTATGTAAGACGTTTTCATGGGGGTTTTGGGGTTGTAATATTAGGTGGAATCATTTTACACCACTTGGTCAATGTGTTGTCTCGTGAGGGGGTGAAAAATCTGATTACATTACTTCATACTTATTTTCGCTAAAAGAATATATGTCAAGAAATAGCAAAACATCGGTGCAAGACGTTTTTTTCAGGGGAAAAAGTACACAAAACCGTTTTCTGTTAACGTCAGCAAGTTCTATGGGTGCGCAATCGGCAAGCCCGTATTCGACAGACTGGGATTAAATTTATTGTTAAATGATGCACTTTATTAGAATATGTACACGTTTATTTACAGATTATTTACAGATTAATTATTGTTATGACCGATTAATTAGGATCACGTTTTATTGATAAATTTTAATGGGGCCATTCTGCCTTTCTTTTTTATTGGGTTTTCGAATTGCCTGAATACAATATAAAATGTATGTAACAATAATTTGATCCACCATTCGTTATTCAGTTAGAAAAAAAATATTGAATTTGTCGATACAACGAGTCTATTCAAAACGCGCGCCTAACGTGACGTCACATGACTCTGACCAATAGCATTGTAGTCTCCGAATCCGTCGTCAGAACTAGAAATCAACCAATTAAGGGGGCGGTTATGACATTGAAATCTGTCAGTTCTGTGTTGATTTTTTGATCAAAATAAAAATTGATATCTGGTTGCCTATTTTTCAGGGTTTAGGTCGTTCTGGGTTATTTTCGTTGGTCTCCTATTGGCTGGAGTCATAAAACGTCATAAAGGCGCGAAAACATAAATTTCAAATGATTGCATAAATTCATTCTTGAATAAAATTGTTATGTTTCAATGCATAATTTTAATAATCATATTAAACGGCAATTTTGGGCAGTAGAAGTACTTGTCTCACCTTAGAAAGATTCATTTCAATTCAGCGGGACGGCCCCATTATCAGGACGGAATGCTTGACCAATGACACATCAGCTGCTCTGTGTCGTTTTCCGAGGTTATGTTGTCTGAAATGTCAGAACAGGTTTGTTCCGTTTTCTGAAAATAATCGTCCCCATCAAGCTATCCATACAACTCCTGATAGAAGTGGTGATAATCTCCCATTTTTAACCGTTTTTGAATAATTGGGTGGGTATGGTATTCTGAGGGTAAATGTCACAGAACATACCAATTTGTAGCGGACGAACATTTTTAATCGTCAAAACTGTCCGACATCGCGATCAGATATGCGGGATGAAAGATAAGAAATTACCAAGATTTTTTTTTGAAATTAAGTCCGTGTCTATATCGCCCACATCACTAACATTATTTGGGGTTGCCTCATCTTGGTCATTTTCATTTTCTTCAGGGCTTTCGTCAACTTCAACGTCGCCTTCGTCGATCTCTATGTTCTCCTGTATATATCCGATATTTTGGCTCCGTGATATTTTGTGTTTGGTTTATTAAAGGTACCTGCATATATTTCCAATAACTTTCTTTAGCTCAGACCGAACGAGATACCGAATTGAGAGGATATGAGCTCTATGACATTTTGTAGAGTTCCTTCAACTGTAGCTTTGATATCCAAATTGAGAATTTCTCGTTTACGTGGTAATTTTTGTTCTGGCATTTTTATTCCAGGTTCTAGGAAACGACAAGGTACGCATCTTTGTTCAAATATATATGTGGTGTCTCGTACATATCGTTTTTCATTTTTTTTTCAATGCTGCAGTGGTACCACTTCCAATTTGGAACTGGCAAAGAATGCAGTAGCTCTGTATCGTCTGGGTTTGTTTTGTTTTTCTCTTTTTATTTGGGAGCTAAACGATAAACTAGACATCAAATCAGTATTTAAATGCATATCTCTTAGAAGGCCGTCTGAGGAAAATCCTTGGAAAAATCCCATAATTGTGATGCCAAATTTCATAACTTCCTCCTTCATCAATTCCCAACTCAAAGTGACCTGCTCGGTAGTACACGGATTATCAGGTTCCGAATAAGGACAGGCAGTATGTCGATGCCCCAGTATGTAATTGTCGAGCCATTATTACATAGGCACAGGGTTAGCATAGAATTTCCCCAGGTTATAAAACCCAGTGGGGTTTTTCGGGTTTTTTCAATTGATAAAACCCACCATTATTGGGTTTTTTGGGTTATTTTAAAAATAGCAAATTTTCAGTTGAATGAGCGTCATTTTCAGTTTTCACAGGAAATATTAGGGATTCCCCAATGGTTCCCAGTCCCCGGCTGTTTCGTTATTGGCGTTTGGCGTGGTCTGGGCAGGGACTTCGTGCCATGTAGGATTTAGAATTCGACATATAGACCGTCAGATAGTGACAGATTTAGTTGCCCCATTTTCGCATAAAAGCCTCGAAGAGGATTGAAAAGTACTTCGATGTTGAGTAGAATGGAGGGAAATTCACGAGTCGTCCCTGGGGATAAAATATGGAAAATTCGATTTTCGTTAACCAAAATAAAAGGTGTCTGTTGCCTATATTTCCATGCAAGCCGTGTTCACTAAATGATTAATTACTAAAAACCTAGCTTCGGAAAACCAAAGGCTTGAGTGCCGCAGGTGGCTAAAGGGTTGAAAATAGGGCTTAATCTTGTAAGAAAAAATCGAAATTTCGACCGATTTTTGCACACAAGCCTATCGGAAGTATAAAAACGTTCATCGTCACTACCCCGAAAAACATATTGGCTTGAGTAGCGGGAATGGATAAGTACATTTTGAGGTTGGAAAATTTGACCGATTTTTCTTTCGATTTTTCAGTTATTTTCCTATGAACGAAATTAATTTCAATAAAAACTTATGAATAAAAGAGTCTGGAAAAAAATAATGGCTTGAGTCTGGACCGTGGCCTACAAATTTTCAGAACATAGGAAAGTTGCAGAAATTTAATGCAAATCGACACCATTTTCTCACACAAGCCATTTGACATTTTTATGTCTTTAATAAAGGTTCTGGTACAAATAAGGCAATACGAAATGCTCTGAAGTTTCTATTCTCTAGCTTCAATCAAAAACTGACAATAGTTATTTGTCATCTGCTTGACAAAACATCTAAAGTCCAATCTATCATGGATATTTTCATACAAATTATACAAATACACTACACTCCTCCCTACTGATCTTTTAACTACACTATAACAATCAAAACCTAAACCTAAGACAAAATACATACCTACTACAGATATTTGTTAATATAAAAACATTGAAACAACTTATAAATCTAATTTAACAGGAGGTCTCACATGGCGACTGGAACGACGTAAAACAGGCGTTTCTGTGTTAGTTTGTACTAAAATACTTGATTGTATTTCTTTAGAGGTCTCTGAAATATCTTCGTTACAATCGCCAATAGCATCATTTATGCTAGACCTTTGAATTTTATTAAATTCAGTTACAACTTTGGGTTCATCATGCCCTAGCTTATTTTCATTAAGTGGAAACGGTTTTTCATTCAAAGAATCGTTATTTTTGATAGGGGTTTCTCTAGTTTTTTTATGACTGTAATTATCCTTTAGATCAGTGGTTCCCAAACGTTTTTAACCTACCGCCCACTTTTAGAAAATGGGAATTATCCAACGCCCCCCTTGGCAGGGATCCAAGATATTGAAGCGGCGCCATTTTTTTAAAAAATTCTCATGGTCGTGCTTTTTTTTAGTGAGAGACTGAGCGTCAAGTTACCTCCCCAGTAGGGTTTTGTCCAATATGGAAATTTTGAGAAAAACCTGATACAGCACAATTCAGCACACTTCAGATTTCATAGGAATCCATTTTTGTTTCATCTTATTTCCAAACTTTTGGAAGGCTGAGCGTCAAGTTAGTCCCCCAATGCGATTTTGCCTGAAAATAACCGAATATGGAAATTTCGAGATAACCTGATGCAACACAGTCCAGCACACTTCAAATTGCATAAGAATCCATTTTTGTTTCATCTTATTTTCAAAATTTTGGAGAGCTGAGCGTCAAGTTAGCACCCCCAGTAGGATTTGGTCGGAAAATGACTGAATATGGAAATTTTAACAAGAACCTAATACAGCTCAGTTCAGTACACTTATTCCGATTGAATAAGAATTCATTTTTGTTTGATCGATATTCCAAAATTTGAGCGGGGTGAGCGTCAAGTTAGCCCCTCATCTTGTTTTTATTATAACTTTGGTAACACAACAGCACAGTTCAAAGTGGTTGCAATTTTGTTAGAAAATTCGAATGTGGGGGGGCTAATTTGACGGAGCTTATTTTTGAGCTTTTTGAAGTTATTTATAAGTAAACTACAATAACTTTAATGTAGCTGCTGCTGATCAATACGTGTATTAGCGGTATCGCATTTTAAGCAAGTCATAGCAGACTTAGTTGAGGTGCGTGCGGGCTTCGGGATTTGCGTCGGAACTCTCGGGTGGCGTTCATAACTTGAAGCTGGCCAAAATTGACTCCGAAAGGCATAGACATGAGCTGGGTTCGGCTATTCAGCGCGGAGTTGGAGTGGAGTGGACAGAGCTAATGGAGTCACCCCTAATACGGTAAAAAGCCTGTAAAAAGCAATACCCGAACGGCTGGAGTGCGAATGGAGTCACTCGGAGTACACGGAGTGAGCAAGCCGAACCCACCTATAGACTGACTATCAGCCTTAGGCGTATTTTAGCGAGTGTTTTAACCCAGTAGTATGTTATATTTACTTGGGATACTACATTTTAGCGAGCATGGCTAACATACTATGACGTCACAACATAAAACACAACATAAAACACAACATAAAACTCGGCTGTAAACATCCTAGGAGGGATAGTTACTGGTTGTAGTATGTCAGTGCATCTTTTTCTAATACACAAAAATGAGCATATGGGCAAAACATCAGCTGATTACGCTACGATTACCAACACAGTTCTTTCCATTATAAATAGAGGATTGTTTTTCCTCATTTTGTCATGGGTTTCTGTGATTTTATTTTAGAGTTTTTTTGCAAAAAAAATTAAAAATCTTCACTTGTGCACAAAAGTGTAATTTTATTTTTTTTTGGCATAGGGTACCCATAAAATTTAAAAATACCACAATCTATCGAAAATCTTCACTGGAGAAAATATTGAAACTCGAAAACGCTAAATTTTACAAAATTCAACAAATCCAAATAAACAACGATCATGGCGTCCTCTCTTAGACCGTTTGTCAAATACACTCCACCTGTTATTTGGGTAACTATGACGTCATGAATCGTAGTATGTGTAGTATGATGTTTACCTGTCGCTAAAATACGCCTCTTATCTTTATAGTATTGAAGAGTAATTTCCATAAAAAGCCATTTACTATTTAATTTTAATTTTTTTTCTGATCTGTTCGTTTATTTTCCACCGCCCACTACTTTATGCTTACCGCCCCCCAAAATCAGCCAAGCTCTTTACCGCCCCCCAAGATTGTTGTAGCGCCCACTGGGGGGCGTTATCGCCTACTTTGGGAACCACTGCTTTAGATCATCAACATGCACCAAAGTATAATTGCTAACATTCTCTAAAATAGTACCTTCAATCCACTTCTCATCTTCCCCCCTTTTTGTCTTCACATACACAATGTCACCCTTATTAAAACTTATCACATTTTTGAATTCATTATCTGTCAATTTAAGATCTTGCTTCAGCATTGTTAAACGTGTACGAGGCTTACGATTAAGAAAAAGTTCAGATGGAGTTTTGTTAGTAACAGTTTGTGGAGTATTACGATAAGCAAATAAAATGTTATCAAGCTCATGTTGAATAGGTACATTTTTATTTTCTAATGATATTTTTAATAATGCTTGTTTTAAAATTTGAACTAGTCTTTCCGCAGCCCCATTGGATTTAGCATGGTATGGTGGAGTTTTAACATGGTTAATTCCATTTTTTATACAAAATGTTTCAAATTCGTCAGAAATATATTGTGGTCCATTGTCCGAAACAATTTTTTCTGGAATACCGAAATTAGCAAAAATAGTTCTTAATTCTTTAATTGTAGCACTTGAAGTCGTTGAAGGCATATATTTAATATCTGCCCATTTAGAGAAAGCATCTATAATGAGTAAAAAATTGTTTCCATTTTTAATAGCGAAATCAATGTGTATGCGCTCAAATATCCGAGAACATGTAGGCCACTTTACATGTGGTTCAGTCTTAGAATTACCAGACTTTTGACAAATTATACAATTTTTCACAATTTTTTCCAAATCATTATCCAAGCAAGGCCACCATACTATGCTTCTTGCTAACATTTTGGAACGTACCATACCTGGATGCTGCTCATGTAATAAGTTCAACATTTTTGTTTGAAGAGATTTAGGTATTATTACTCGTCTACCCCATAAAAGACAATCTTTATCAATGGACAATTCAAACCTTCTTACCCAGAAGGGACTGAAAAGCTTATTGTTATTATAATTTGGCCAACCATTCAAGACAAATTCTTTAATTTGAGACAAAATTACATCCTCATGTGTATGTTTAGCAATATCAATAGCACACAAGGGCTTTTCCTCTACACATGAAAAATAATTAATGTCTGCCGCACTTTCTTCTTCTGAAATTTCTAAAGGTAGCCTCGATAAAGCATCTGCATGGGCAATATCTAATCCTTTAACATATTTAATGTCATATGTATAAGATGATAAAAGTAGTGCCCATCTTTGAATTCGAGCAGCAGCTAGAGTTGGTATTCCTTTTTTAGGATTGAGAATAGTTTCTAGAGGCCTATGGTCAGAGTTGATTAAAAATTTTCTGCCATAAAGATATAAGTGAAAATGCTTAATCCCAAAAATTATACTTAAAGCTTCTTTTTCCAACTGAGAATACCCCTTTTCTGCTTTATTTAAAGTGCGTGAAGCAAAACAAATTGGTTTTTGAACTCCGTCAATGTCATGAGCTAATACAGCACCCAGCCCATATTGAGATGCGTCACATGTGAGAATTATCGGTTTACTTGGGTCATAATATGTTAAAATATTAGAACCCTCAATTAATAGGGATTTACATTTCATAAAACACTCATTACATTCCTTTGTCCAAATCCAATTTTGATTCTTTTGTAGCAACTCGTGCAATGGTCTGAGAAGAGATGACATATTTGGTATAAATCTACCATAAAAATTTATCAACCCAAGAAATGCCCTTAATGTAGTTAGATTATGTGGTTTTGGGGCTATCCTTATAGCTAAAATGCCCTTCTCAGTAGGTCTTATACCTTCACTGTCAAAAGTGTATCCCAAATAATTCACACTTGATTTGAAAAATGAACATTTTTCAAAGCATATTTTCAACCCTGCATCACTTAATTTTTTTAGAACAATTTCTACCTTCTTTTTACATAAATCTAATTCTTCATCCCAGACCAGTATGTCATCAATATAACAACATACATTATTTAATCCAAATAACACCCTGTCCATTGTCGCTTGAAAAATAGCTGGAGCACTAGTAATACCAAAAGGCATCATTTTAAATCTATACAATCCTTGTATGGTATTAATGGTAACCAGCTCTTGCGCTTTTTCTGATAGTTCTAGTTGTTGATAAGCATTTTGCAAATCAATTAAGGTAAAAACCTTACCTTTCCTTACTGAAGCTAAAATATCACTTGGATTTGGCAAAGGATAATGTTCTGTTCGAGATACAGGGTTTACAGAAACTTTGTAATCCCCACAGATTCTTACCTTTTTGTGCTCCCCTGTACCCTTTTCAATCACTACTATTGGAGATGCCCATTTGGAATGACTTACTTTTTCCAAAATGTTCAATTTCTCCAATCTATTCAATTCCTCACATACAGTAGACCTAAGTGAATAGGGTACTGGTCTTGCTTTGCAAAATATTGGTGTAGGATTATCTTCCAAAGCAATATCAACTTTAGCTCCCTTATATTTACCATTTCCTTGAGAAAAAACAGGATACTTTTTTTTTAATTCACTTACAAAATCATCTGTTTCAATTTTCTTATTAATTGTCAATTTATTCACACATTGAAAAGAAATTCAATCCAATTTCGCCCTAATAACATTGGACAAAATCTAACTGAATCAACTTTGACAACCAATAAAGATCATTCTTTTTTTTGATCTCTAAAACATACTGGAACATATATTTTTCCTAACACCAATATTTTGCTTCCAGCAAATGTATACAATTTTGTTTTAGAATCATACAATTGAAAATGGTAAAAATACCTTTTATAATGAGCATCACTAACTAAAGATATGGAAGCACCGGTATCAATTTCCATTTCAAAGTCCATTAGATCAATTTGAACTTTAACCGTAAATGAATTACATACCTTGAAAATTTTCTCAGATGCATAAAACAATTGATCGTCACTTATTCCATAGTTCAAATCCTCTTCCTCATTTTCTCCATTGCTTTCTTCATCAGTGTCTTGTGCATAATGTACCAATTTTCCTTTCATTTTACAAGTCTTCATCAAATGTCCCTTTTTACCACATTTTTTGCATGAATAATCAGTATATTTACACTTTCTAAGATGTTCATTTCCACAACATTGACAACATTCCCTAAATTCCTTTGTTTTATCCCGGTTACCACTTGGTTCACTTCTTATCACCTTTTTCTCTGAGATGGATGATCTTTTATCATAATGTTTTTTTTCTTGATTCTGTTTTGTATAATTGCATTCTCTGGACTGCACCTGCATCTCTTTTGCTTCCTTTTCCACCAATTCCAAACTTATGGCAACTTTAAGCGCTTCGGAAAAACTTCTATTTTTCAATAAAATTTCTTTTTGAATTTTTTCATTTCTAAGCCCTGCCACAAGTCTGTCCCTTAATGCTTCCTGTAGAAAAGCTCCAAAATTACATGTAATGGCCATCTTTTTCAACTCCATGGCATATTCATTTATTGATTCAAGCTCCCTTTGCTCTCGTTTAGAAAATTGAAACCTCTCTACAATTTCTAATTTGGCTGATTGAAAATAACCAGTCAGAGCATTTTCAATTTCATCAAATGTCAATTTTTCTGGATCCTTTGGCATTGCTAAATTAATCAATATTTCATACACTTTAGGTCCCATCATCAATAAAAATATGTGCTTCTTTTTGTCGTCGGCTGTACTGTTCACAGTAAAATATAACTTTAATCTTTTCAAATACGTAGTAAACTGTTCCTTTGAAGGATCAAATTCCTTTAATCTGCCAATTTCTGTCATTTTTTTTAGAAATCTTTCGCAGAGTTTTGATTTACTTGATTTCGATGCAAATTTATACTTTCATTTTATAATTAAACTGATTACGTACCCTTAATCCCATCCTCGTCGCCAGTTTTATGTCTTTAATAAAGGTTCTGGTACAAATAAGGCAATACGAAATGCTCTGAAGTTTCTATTCTCTAGCTTCAATCAAAAACTGACAATAGTTATTTGTCATCTGCTTGACAAAACATCTAAAGTCAAATCTATCATGGATATGTTCATACAAATTATACAAATACACTACAGACATATCCCTAGAAAAAGTTATTCTAAGACTATACACTGTGTCCGTAAAGTAACGGATAAATTCATTATTTTGATAACGGTGGAATTTTTGAAAAATCGCTCAGACACGTCAATTTTGTTTTTTTGTTTGAAATTTTTTGATATATTTTTCATTATACAGGGTGTCTCAAAAATAGCTCCGCTGCTATCAACTTGGTTTTTTCAAATGAATCAACCTGTATATTATGACATTCATGGACTCTGCGGGAAATTTTTGACATATTTCATGTACAATATCATATACCCATCTTCAACTGTTTCGGAAATATTGACAGTTGAAAATTGATTTTTTCTACTGACGTTTCATAAAAGCAACTTTTCGATTGTCATTTTAGTTTTGAAACGACATTCTTTTAAGCACTGAGTGCGTGAAAGTTACTTTTAGGCACTCAGTGCGTAAAAGTGACTTTTGAATGCGTAAAAGTGACTTTTGAGTGCGTAAAAGTAATTTTTAAGCACTAGTGCCTAAAAGTGTCATTCATTATTCAGAAATAAAAAACACACTAAACACATATTTGAATTTTGTTTTGTATTTATTATGAATATTGAAAATGGAATTACTGAATTGAACGTTTGGTTTACTCAAAACAGAACTTTGTGTTGTTACCTACTTTCTGGGATTTAAATTACTGATATCGAATCTTGAAAAAAAAAACGCATGAAAAGTGTCAGGTGTTAAGCAAAAGCAGGTAACAAATATTTTGGGCGTAATCGACTTATTCACATGAAATAAAATTGTGTTTTTTTATTATAAAATGCCAGTAGAAAAAATCTTGTATACAATATGTTACGAAACGATGTCTTTTAGTCACTCGACGTGTTGTCCAACTCGGCTTTGCCTCGTTGGACAATTTTCACGTCGCGTGCCTAAAAGACGCTCATTTCGTAACTTATTGTATAAATAGCTATTTTCTACTGACGTTTCATAATAGCGACTTTTCGATTGTCATTTTAGTTTTTAAATGGCATTCTTTTAAGCACTAGTGCGTAAAAGTGACACTTTTAAGCACTAGTGCGTAAAAGTGACACTTTTAAGCACTAGTGCCTAAAAGTGTCACTCATTGTTCAGAAATAAAAAACACAGATTTGAATTTTGTCTATTTTTTCATAAATGTTGTAAATGCAATTATTTGAACTACTAAAGTAAACGTTTGGGTTACTCAAAACAGAACTTTCTGTTGTTTTTTTCAATAGGATTTCAATTTTCAATCAAAAAAACCTCATGAAAGATGTCAATCAAAAGCAGGTGCCAAACTTTTTTGGCGTGATCGGCTCTTATTCACGAGGAATAAAATTATGTTTTTTTTCAGTATGAAACGCCAGTAGAAAAAATCTTGTATACAACACGTAACGAAACGATATCTTTTAGTCACTCGACGTGTTGTCCAACTCGGCTTTGCCTCGTTGGACAATTTTCACGTCGCGTGCCTAAAAGACACTCATTTCGTAACTTGTTGTATAAATAGCTATTTTGCAACTTTGACAGGCTTTAAAACCTGAACGGGTAATTTTAGAGGAAAACCGATTTTACATTCCTATCTTAGATTTTCATAAACTATCATTTGACATCAACTTTGAATTTACCCGGAGATTAGATTTAACCGGAATTTTTAATCACGGATTAACTTCAAAGTTGGTGTCAAATAATAGTTTATAAAAATCCAAGATAGGAATGTAAAATCGGTTTTCTTCCAAAATTAACCGTTCAGGTTTTACAGCCTGTCAAAGTTGCAAAAAGATCAATTTTCAACTGTCAATATTTTCGAAAGAGTTGAAGATAAGTATATGATATTGTACATGAAATATGTCAAAAATTTTCCGCAGAATCCATAAATGTCATAATATACAGGGTGATCCATTTGAAAAAAAAAAGTTGATAGCAGCGGAGCTATTTTTGAGACACCCTGTATAATAAAAAATATATCAAAAAAATTCAAACAAAAAAACAAAATTGACGTGTCTGAGCGATTTTTAAAATTTTTTACCGTTTTCAAAATAATGAATTTATCCGTTACTTTACGGACACACTGTATATCAAAAGGCTTGAGTGTCGGAAATGGAGCATATTATTTAGTTGACAAAGAGCTAAGAAAAAAAAATCTATGAAGTTCCACCATTCTTTCTTACAAGCCGTTTAGCATAATGCTTGAAAAAAGTGACCCCAAAACGATACAAGAGAAAGCATGAGTATTGAACATGCATGGAGCATTATTATTTATCTCAAAAAGAACTGACAAAAAAATGTATAAATGTTTATGCAGGGATATTATTAGGTATAATTATTTTGATTACTTAGATATTCTTCGTACCGGGTGATTGTCTATATTTTGCCCCCATATCTATCTCACCTGTTTGAAAAGATAGCGAGAAATGTCAAGAGTGAAAGTTGTAAGTAATATCAAAAAGTTTTCAATGATGTTAGTTCCAACTCTACAGGGTGTATCACAAAAGTGTAGTGAAGCAAATTTATACTTTTGTAAATGGAGAACCCCGTATTTGATTAACCCATTGGATAAGCCTTTCAAACCTGATTCCAAATATACTAGGTTTTTTAGGTTTATTCCTCATAGTCTAGCCCCTGAATATACCATTTTAAACAAATAATATGGATTTTTTACATGAATGGTTACCTTTATAATAGGGAATTTTCATATTTCTCTAGTTTTCTTGATTTCCATTTTAATTAATACGTTGTACGAAAAAAAAATTATTGAAATTCAAATCAATAACTTTGGCGCGAAAACACGAAATCTCAATAGGCCTGTTTATGCAGAAACCACAAACCAGTCAGAGTAAATTTAATTGGTTGAAACTAGTTTTCTGACTGTTTTCAACCAATGAAATTCGCCCTGACTGGTTTGTGATTTCTGCAGAAACAGACCTAATATGACAGCGCTCGTGACGTCAAGGTTTTGTAAACAAAAAACGCAGCAAACGAACTCCTGCTAACGCAGTGCTATTTTTGTGTTATTCAACTGTGTTAAAGTTTGCTTTTTGTGAAAATTGTCGCAATGGATGAAGAATATTGTGAAGGACTGCTTTTGTAAATTTTATTTCATTTGCAAGTTCCGTAGCGACAGGTTTGTTTACAAAATCGTGACGTCAAAAAAGCTAGCTATCATAGAAGTATTGTTTTGGCGGGAAATTTTTAATTTCAAATTTAGTGTTACTTTTTGTGTAACAACGGCGGTATCAGTTGTCATATAAATATTGTGCTGTATAAACTATCGATTCAAAACAAATTTGGAAAATGTTATTCCACTTGCAAGTTCCCTATTCACCTGTTTCAATAAAAATGCAATTATTCCACCCATTTTTGTCTATTTTCTCATGGACTATTAGGCATAAACTCAAAAAACCTAGTATATTTGGAATCATATTTGAAAGGCTAATCCAATGGGATAATAGGGAATTATTGAAGAGTATAAAATGCCAGGCACTAATAGCGCTAGGCAATATTTTGACGTTTTTGAGACGTGCGCGTTGTGGCAGTACTGTTAATTTTTAGTGCCGCCACTAATAAAGTTTGTGCCTTCCACTATTTTTGGAAAATAAAAACAGGCCATAAACAGGCACAGTCACGTCCCTATGTCTCTTATTTTTTTTTTAAGTTGACATCCGTGAAGAAGGCTTATGCAAATGTTGACCTCACTTTTTTATTAATTCACATTTATTGGTTTGTTCAGATTTAGTTCAGAATCAGTTCTGAATTGAACTGCGCTTGCGCATTGGTTTACATATGTTCGATATGAATAAACGCGCAAGCGCAGTTTAATTCTGAACTGATTTTAAACGAAGTCCGACCTTTTCTTCAATTTCCAGTGACAGGTTAGTGGCTTCTTAGCGGTGTTTGGTGTTGTGTTTTTATAGGTTTTTTGCCGTTTTGCCTGTTCTGTTGATTGTATGAGTTGGATTTTTTCATTAGAATGGGCTCTTATGAAGAGAAAGACAGTTTAAAATCACAAATACTTCGTTTCAATGATCACGGGGCCCCATCATTCTCGTCCCTTGAAATGTGGTCTAGAATGACGTATCCCACATCGTCATCATCATCATCCCCATCCCCTAAATTTAATACGGCCTCCAATATCCTCCATTATAAAATATAGATGAAATAACAAAACAAACTCAACAAAAAACTACAAGAAGAACCACTAGAAGAACACCAAACACGTATTTACACTTTGCAATTTTAGGTTAGGAATATGAAAACAAAACATGACATGCCACTGCCAAAGTTCACCACTGCCCACTTTAATGTGTCGTTCAATAATTCCTTTTGTGAGCCAAAATAGCGCCTGCCACAGTCAATTTTGTGTCGGCACTAAAGCGGCACAGTCAACTGCGTCCGTATTTCAATAATTCCCTAATAGCTAATATATGGGATTATTCATTTAAAAAAGTATAACTTTGCTCCGCCACACTTTTGTGACACACCCTGTATACCTACTTGTAACTAACATCATTAAAAACTTTCTGATATTACCTACAACTTTCACATTTGATATTTCTGAATATCTCTTAAAAGAGGTGAGATAGGTGTGGGTGCAAAATATAGACAATCACCCAGTACATATAATACCTATTTGAAGTTTCTCTAATATTATAATATCAATAACCTTGAATATATTCTTCTTATGAATTTGATGCTTAGGTAAACAATATGTAAGTATATTTTATAGAAAACTTTATATACCTATTCTAGAAAAGGGGCTGCAATGAACATGTAAAAACATGTATGACTGTAAAACAAGGGAGGGCAGATTTACATAATATATCCAATTTAGTATTTCGCTTTCAAAACAACTTTAAAATACCTTTTTAATAATTTTATCAGATTCGTTAAAAAGTTGGTGCATTTTTTAAATGTTATTAAATTAAGTAGGTAGGTACAGGGTGGTCCAGTTTTGACACTTATAGTAGGAAACGTTAATTTCTGAGCGAGATACAAAAAATTAACCCCCCACTCTAGGGTTCAAATTTTATGAAAAATTTATTGGTGCAAACCGCATTTTGATATTTTCAACCATTTTGCCGCTAGAGGGCATTTCTCAATTTTGAGCAATACTGTGAAGCCTTCATAACTTTTTTGTTTATGATAATAGTTGATTTTTGGAAAATCTTTGTAGAAGCACTTTTTTAAGCAGAATCTATTGGTGTTCTTAGTTTTTTTCTATTTGGCCGTGATTTCAAGATATTAATCAAAGTCCTATTTTTTTCACTAGGACACCCTAAATAATAATAACTCGTTAGATAGCTCTGTTTTTGCTGATTTCAATGATATTAAATTCGATAGGTTTAACCTTAACAGTTTCCGAGAAAAAAAACATATCTGTCTTTGTCATAGAAACAATATGTTAAAGAAGAACTTTATATCTATAAGGAAAAAGAGAAAGTTCTCTTTCTAACAAGTTGTTCCTTGTGACTGATCCAGATATTTTTTTTTTCCGGAAACTGTTAGAGATGAGAGCTCGCAAATGAGCGATTAATATAAAGGGTGTGAAAATAATATGTTCCATTTCCGACACATATGCCTTTCGTTATAGGGTTTTAAAATCACTTTTGCTGAGCATATGCCGCCAAACGGCTTGTGTGGGAAAATAGTGGAATGTTCTACATTTCTCGACAGCTCTTTGTTAAATAAATAATTCATCGCGATGATCATGTCCGACACTCAAGCCTGTTATTACAATAGTCATAGAATCAACTTTTCTAAACATATGCCAAACGGCGTGTGTGAGAAAATAGTAGAATGTAAGTAATAGTAAGAAAAATCTAGTTCTTGACAGCTCTTTCTTGAATAAATTATGTAAAATTATTATGATGACCATGTCCGACACTCAAGCCTTTTGTTATCTAGCCTTAGAATTACTTTCTCTAAGCATATGTAAAACGGCTTGAGTGAGAAAATGGTGGAAATTTGCATACAAATTTCCTGCCACTTTCGGACGCAAGCCTTCGTTCCGTCCACATCCAATAGTCATGTTAAATTTATTCTGACGTCTAACATATCAATAACATTCTATAGTTTCAAAGGCTTACATAGAAAAATGACTGAAAAATCGAAAAAAAAAATCTGTTAAATTTTCTGATCTCAGAATGTATTTATCCATTTCCACTACTCTAGCCAATATGTTTTTCGGGGTATTGACGGTAGACGTTTTCATACTTCCAATAGGCTTGTGTGCATAAATCGGTCGAAATTTCGATTTTTTCTTACAAGATAAAGCCCTTTTTTCAACCCTTTAGCCACCTGCAGCTCTCAAGCCTTTGGTTTTCTGAAGCTAGGTTTTTAATAATTAATCATTTAGTGAACACGGCTTGCATGAAAATATAGGCAACAGACACCTTTTATTTCGGTTAAGAAAATCGAATTTTCCTTATTTTATCCCCAAGGGCGACTCGTGAATTTCACTTCATTCTACTCAACATCGAAGTACTTTTCAACCCTCTTCGAGGCGAGGCTTGTATGCGAAAATGGGGCACCTAAATCTGTCACTATCTGACGGTCTAATATCGAATGAGCCGAGTCTATAGAATCCTGTCGATATGTAGAATTCTACATAACACGGAGTCTCTGGTCCTGATGGCCAGAGACGTGGTGCAGTGCACTGATGCCAAATGTAATTATTTATATCAGTTTTGTTCCAACCCGTCAAAAAACCGTCCCAGAACGATTTCGGAACCACTCTGAATACGAATTTCGGTTTCTACGCAAAAATTTTAGGTTTTACGCAGAATCCTGACGCTAATATTACGGTTTCCTGCTGGGTTGGAATAAAGCTATGAAGTGGGCGAAGTGGCTTGCTTTATTTTGTAAGGATATTCTATTTTTGCAACAAAAGTCATAATTTTTGTAATACTTTTTGAAGAAAAAAACGAAAATCCCCGAAAAGCCCAAAAAAACCCAGAAAAACCCAAAAAGCCCATAAAAACCCAAAAAAAACCCGACGGGTTGGACTTTTTCCAAAAATCCCGGGTTTTTTCCAACCCTGCATAGGCATATTAAACTGCTTGTCCTCCAGTTTGAATATATGCCTTGATTGCTTCAGCAGAAGTAGCAGGAAACGTACCTTGTTGACTCAGGTCATCCTTCAATCGTAAAAGAAATCCTATCACATTATTAGATTTGCTGTCATATTCTATTTTGCCCTCGATTTTGCCTGTTACACGGGTGCCATCCTCGGATATCCAAATCATTTTTGTTAAAGTCTGATCAGTGTTTCAATAGGTCTTTAAAATCAAATATTCCTTCTTGTAGAGCCTCATTTTCAGTGTCCAGGAATCTATTCAGCGTAGAAATTGGCGGTAAACTATTCTTCAAATTTGCTTTTGGAGCAACCTGCTCCCCTATAAAACAGGTATACTGCCATATTTTTTTGTATCTGTTTGGATTGTTTGAGCTAGTAGAATTTCTGAGTAATCGGGGTATATCAGGCACATCAAGCAAAAATTCATCATTCATCAGTCTTTTGGACAGTTTCTATTTCAGTTATGTTCTATGTTCTCCAAAAATTCCTCAGATAGTTCATTATTTCTACTTACTAGAAGATTCTCTCAACGAAATTTTACGTAGGAAATAAATTGGTTTCTCGATTGGTTTGGAAGCAAAAGTGCGCAGCATAAAATTGGCATCACAAGTAATAGAATCTATTACCATATTTTCTATTGGAATACCGTAAATTTATATACAGTGAGTTCATAAAGTCCCGCATAAATTCATTATTTTGAAAACGGTAGAATTTTTGAAAAATCGCTCAGACACGTCAATTTTGTTCTTTTGTTTGAAATTTTTTGATATACTTTTCATCAGTGAATATATGCCTTGATTGCTTCAGCAGAAGTGGCAGGAAAGGAAACGTACCTTGTTAACTCAGGTCATCCTTCAATGGTAAAAGAAATCCTATCACATTATTAGATTAAGATTTGCTGTCATATTCTGTCTCAAAAATAGCTTCGCTTTTATCAACTTTATTTTTTTGTATGGTACCTTCTGTATATTATGTCATTATGGAGTCTACGGAAAATTCTAGACATATTTTATGTACAGGGTGATCCAGTATAAAGTGAACACCCCCTACCTTTTCGCAAAAAAAAATTTTTTTCCAAAAAATCAAGATAGCCATTTAGGGTATTTTGTTTCTAGGAATTTGAAGATGTTTTTTTAAATTTAATTGGATTTTTCGTTAAAGCGCTGTGACGACAAAAGTAAATGGAATAACCTATATTTAAATCCATTTCTTAAACGCCCTTATTTTTCTCATTTCAAATATATATAGTTTGTTTATCTTTATTTTAGTAATTTGGAATATACCTACTTATAGTCCAAGAGCCCAGAGCCGCCAGACAACTTATTTTCCAAAGGATAGAATATGTGGGATTGTGTAGCATTTATATGTACTATGAACGTATGTATATCCGCTAAGTTGGGTAGACGGCCAATTAACCGACACCAGGTGCGAAAGCTTAAAAAGTACTTCTAACGCTTGATTTTTATACATGTTATTGGGGAGACTATTTCATAACTACGTGTGCTCAGCCAGATCAATCGCACCGGCCAAACATCCCCCCAGACGCAATAATAGTTTTTCCGTGAGTATGAGCGCGAGGGTACTATGCATGCGTTTGAGAGTGAGCGAGATATCTATTTCCCCCTCTTAAACTTACAGTCTACTCCAGGCTAGAGTAGAAATGGGATTAGGTTTTTCCCATAATGGGAAAAACCGTTATTTACAAATAACAGTCAACTGGCCGTCTACCCAACTTAACGAGTATACATACGTTCATAGTCAGTGCCGGCCCGAGGTTACTTTTAGGATGGAGCGAGATCCGACTTTGGCGCCCCCAATTCAAATGTGAATCGTATAGGTTTTAATAACTCTATCCACCAATACAAGAAATGTCGTAAAATTCAATAATTCACCTGCCTCTTTTACTGTATTGTTCGACCACGTTCTCTATTCCCCTTAGACTGGAGAAACCAATGGGAAAAATAATTCATGACAGCCCTGTTCAGAGTTCAGGACCGTATTTGATTTTGTCCTGGATACGGCAATATATATTTTTTTCCAATAAGGAATTGGGCTGAAACAAAATTTGTAGATTCCTATTGGCACTAAATAATAGTATAGGCGAAATAAATTTCGACGAGAAGGTACCTGACAGGCCGCAGATACCTGATTCGCAATACCTATTCACCCTCTGCCTTGTTACCCTTTTGCCCATGAAATAATTTTCAAAAATAACATTGCTATAAATTTGGATTTTATCGTTAAACGTGGATTGTGGATTCCTAATTTTAAACGAATAAGCAGAGCATTGGGCTAGTACAAACCAACCTACTGGTTGAGTTTCAGCTCCTGCTTATGACCGATAAATAATAATAAAATGCAAATGAGTTTCCTATGTATGAATCAAGTATAGGGTATTCCAATAAGAGGTTTCGAATGAAATAAAAGTTTCATAACATACCTAAAAGTTATTTAGGGCAGTGCGTAGCTGGACAGTGTACAATTAATTGTGGAATACAATATCTGCCAAATGACCACCACGACTTCTCTGGCAGCACACAATTCTTTTGATGAAGTTGTCCACTATAATTGGTAAATGCACGGCGTCGCTCACGATCGGTTGGCTTTAGCTCCTGTGCTAGTTGAATTTTGTAAGGATGTAGCCTTAAATCTTTTTTCAAAATTCGCCATGTTGAAGTTTTGCTGATACCCATATATTGCGCGCGCCTTTCAACAGACATTTGTGGATTTTGAGCCATACTTTCACGAACCGCCTGAATATTTTCAATCGAACGAGCAGGACGTTCCCGGACTTTTGTTTGGATATCTTGCACAGATCCGGTAGTTTTCAATCTACGCTTTACGAATGGTTACTTCTGACGGACGATTGCGTACACGTTAAGTATTCACAAATTTGCCGAAACGTGACTCTCTCAGAAGACCCATTTAAAAAATACGTTTTAACAATGTAAACACGTTGTTCTACCGTGTACGTGTAGCGCTCCATTGCTGAAATTATACTGAATTCCACAATGAAATAAAAACCGAATAATATAAACAAAGTTTGAGACAAGAAGAGTAGGAAAATAAAACATTCAAAACCTCTTATTGGAATACCCTATATATGCGCGAGTATGGATATTGACTAATCTACATATAATATGTCTATTTTCTATCTTATCACATAGGTACTAACCACACGCTTGCTCGTAAGCAGATTATCGAAAAGCGAAGACAGGATTCAGAGCAAAAATATATTCTTCTCTTTTTTTATCACCAAGGAACGAGTGAAAGCGCCCCTCGAGGTCTGGCGCCTGGAGCGCTCACTCCGTTCGCCTTATGGTAGGGCCGGCCCTGTTCATAGTACCTATAAGTGCTACTCAATCCCACATATTCTGTCCTTCAGAAAATAAGTTGTGTCTGGCGGCTCTGGGCTCTTGAACTACTAAGATTCAAATAGAAATAGCCAAGAAGTTATCAAGGTAAATCTAAATAATTTTACCTTTAATAAAATTACTGGTCATTATGTTCTATGATACCTTTTCGGCTATTTTTATGGGAATTTTGAAGTGAGAATATATCGCAAATTACTGAAATAAAGATAAACAAACTATATATTTGAAATGAGGAAAATGGAGGCGTTCGAAAAATTGATTTGAATATAGGTTATTCCATTTAAAAAAATTACTTTTGTCGTCACAGCGCTTTAACGAAAAATCTAATTAAATTTCAAAAAACGTCTTCAAATTCCTAGAAACAAAATACATTAAATGGCTATCTTGATTTTTTCAAAAAAAATTTTTTTAGCGAAAAGGTAGGGGGTGTTCACTTTATACTGGATCACCCTGTACAATGTCATATACCTATCTACCTGTTTCGGAAATATTGACAGTTGAAAATTGACTTTTTTGCATCTTTGACAGTCTCTAAAACTTGAACGGTTGATTTTACAGCAAAACCGATTTTACATTCCTATCTTAGTTTTTCATAATAGTACATTAAAATACAAGTTTCATAAGACGTCATTTTATCGCACGAGCCCTATATTAGAAAACGAGCCGGAGGCGAGTTTTCTAAAGGGCGAGTGCGATAAAATGTCTTATGAAACAAATATTTTATACTATTTTTTCTATTTTGGTATTGTTTAATTAAAGAAAACAAATTTTTCTTGGAAATTTTATTCTCATATTTCCTGATTTCATATGTTTAGGTTGGTAACACTACATGCCAAATATAGAAATCTTCTATTTTAAAATCGCGAATGACAGTTCGATGGCCATCAGTCAGCCAGTGTTACCAACCTCCGATAAGTAAAAAAGGAGTGTCACAAAGAGCTTCTTTTCGAAACTACTTTTAGTGTTGAAAAGACTTCGATATGACACCAAAATAGAAAAACTATCATTTGACATCAACTTTGAAGTTAATCCATGAATAAAAATTCCGGTTGAATTTAATTTCCGCTTTAATTGAAAGTTGGTGTCAAATGATAGTTTATGCAAATCTAAGATAGGAATGTAAAATCGGTTTTCTTCTAAAATTTACCGTTTAGGTTTTACAGCCTGTCAAAGTTGCAAAAAAGTCAATTTTCAATAGTCAATATTTCCGAAAGAGTTGAAGATAGGTATATCCTGTTAACAATCCGATGTCCATAGGTGCAGGTAAATGTATCACCTTTCCCTATCCAATAGCATTGAAAGGTGATTTTACCTATACCTACCTGTGGACATCGGATTGTGAACGCATAATATCATGACATTATACATGAAATATGTCGAGAATTTTCCGCAGAATCCAGAAATGCCATAAAATACAGGGGGTACCTTTAAAAAAATAAAGTTGATACCAGCGAACCTATTTCTGAGACATAAATCCTCATACAGGGTGATGAAAAATATATCAAAAAATTTCAAACAAAAAAACAAAATTGACGTGTCTGAGCGATTTTTCAAAAATTCTACCGTATTCAAAATAATGAATTTATGCGGGACTTTATGAACTCACTGTATACAGTTCTATATTTTTATGGAGAAAAGGTTTGATTATTATTATTTTATTTTTTTTCATATCTATCATAAATGCATCAGTTCATCTTAAACAAAACGCGATGAATGCGATCGCAAATTGCTAATCGTACTTTCATGAAAAATGATAAAATCAAAAACGATTGATGAAATGCATTTAAAGTCGAATTCGATTAATCCTCAGCGACCAAAAGGATAACTGGCCCACTTGATCAGTCTTGAAAATTCATATTGAAGATCACATGGGCTTCTGCCAACAGTGTCATTTTTCAGCTCGTGGAGGATTAACTGAACTCGCCTTGTGTTTCATTGGATACACTTGAAAACGCCCTAGTAGTTCTATGTGATGCAACGTTGACTGATTTGCTTTCTGTAATTCCCCATCAATTCCACTATTCTCTTAGTAATTCACCGAATTTCCCGTCTAATTCCCCAGTAATTTCATTTCTCCAATTTCCCAATAATTCCTCTAATTCTCCACTAATTTCTTACTAATTCCTGAAGATTATACACCAAAATTCCCCTGCGGCTTACCCCTCGTTAAAAATCATCCAATTTAAGATTTATATTTTTTTTAGTCTCGAAAATCTGCCCCAGAAATTTTGCAAAGGGATTGGTCAATGGGCTTAGCTCAGCGTCAATGTTAAAGCAGACTTTTCAAGTGTTTAAAATTTAACTTGAAGTGTGATAGCTAAAGGTTAATAATTATTGAAATGTTTTGATATTTGCTTTGAATTTAATTTTTTATTTCAAAAATAAATTAACTATTTACATGTTTGGTTTTGTTTGGCACAAATGACTTCTTTCTGAAGTCCTTTATTGGTTTTTGCGGTTTTTGGTTGGCAACCTTTCCATTTTTTATCACTAAAAAGAACGATTACTTATGAATTTTCTCTTGAAGAATAATATAATTTTAGAATCCAAAATATTTATTGGATTATTTAAAAGTCCTTTGTGCTTTTTGAGTTTGTTTGTTTTGAAATTGCCTTTTCCTGACTAATAGAGAGTTTATCTGTGGAGAGGTTAGCTTTATAGGCGTGAAAGACACTTTGCGCACGCGTTGGGACCATTATTTTTTCTAATAGCATTCAGAAAGTAGAAACAAACGCTTTTGATGTGCTACTTTGATTTTAACGATAAACAGTGATTATATAAACTGCTGGACAAATGAAGCGGAACAAGCGAATTTTTAGGTTAACTTCAAATTCCAATATTACGCGAACTTAGGAAGATATCAATGAGCGGTTTGGGAAAATTAAGTTCTAAATTACGTAAATCACTCATTGATATCCTCTTTACTTCGCGTAATATTGGAATCCAAAGTTAAACTAAAAATTCGCTGTTCCGGTTCATTTGTCCAGCAGTTTAGTTATTTTTTTACGATCATTTACAGATTAGAAACGAAAACTTTTGGATACCTATGTTTAATTCTATTTCAAAGTGGCAGTGCTGGAAAAGACTAGTTTGCGCACACTACGTACTTGGTACACGCACAAAGACAATTTTGTCTTTGAACTTGTACACAAAATATACCTATTTATATTTTTCTAATAAATGGTTTTTCAGATGAACATGATTCAGAGTCCCAAAAGTCCATCTCACCTCAGCAATGCAAGTCCACCGAATCATTTGAGCGTTAGCAAAGCCAGTGAAGTAAATAATGGCTCTCTGAAAAGTAGTCCAGTGGATGACGAGCAAACTGACTCAAGAAGCGAAGAAGTGTCACTTTTGCCCAAAAAGTCATAACAAAACGATTTGGTCCCCTCTGAGGAAGCGGACCTGAGTAATTATTGTACTTAAGGTGTTAATAAGTAAAGAAAAAGTTCTAGCTGTAGTTATTTGAAAATTAGAAAGTTTTTTGATTGGTCGAAAATAATTTAGAGACCTGCTAATTTGGTTTCAATCAATCAAAATTATTCTTAAATTCTACAGCTAGCCTGTTAAGGACAAGCCACAGAAGTTATTTTAAAATAAATACTAGCGTATTTAATGCATGTTATGCGCGATTTTTGTTGCACTTTATTAATGTTAAATGTTTACCTATATTAACTGTAATGAGTAACTTGAAAATTATATGTACGTATTAGTGAATTTAGAGTTAGTAAAAGTGAAGTAGCAAAATATTTTTTTTAGTTTTTGAGATACTCGACTAAGCAATAAAATTTTTGAGACTTCCCTTTTTTACGACCCCATAGAGACCTCATAATTAAAAATGTTCAACTATTTATAAAATTAATGTATTTTAGAATAATTTTTAATTAAACTGAAAACTTAGGAGGACAAAACGAACTTAACGAAAATTAATTCAGTAGGTACTTACTTGAACACAAATTTGTAACTTAATCGGAATAAGTACTTAAAAATATGTATATGTACTTATAATGTAGTGCAATTAAGTTTTCACATTGGAGTCCAGGTGTGTTAAATGGATTCGGGTGATTTTTTGGTGTCAAGTTTCTATAACCTCAATTTAAGCAGTTAAATTAGCTGTTGGCAGAATAGTTGTAATAGTTTTGAACTTCTTTACAAACCTCGAGCATTTAAACATTCTACAGGGTTCCTTCAAAAAGTTAGGAGCATTGAAAAAGATGCATTCAAGAAACCCACAAAATATCTGCAAAGGTAACAGTGCTGAGCGGCTGAAAAGCCGAAACGACTCTCCCGAAATCTACAAGGTTGTGTTAAACTTTGCGCTATGAAATGGCCTTGTTTTTTTACCAAATTCTATTTGGATGGTTGCCCCAAACACTTCAGTAACCCAGGGCCTTCCGCAGAACGGAACTTTTCCGATATTTTACCTCTGCAGTCTGTAATATACCAGAATTTTATACAAAACCTACTGATTGAATCATAATTTTTTTGTTTATACTACATAGTCAGAAATCAAATGAGTGGAGGTTACATGCCACCTGTCCCAAATATTTGGAGAATGTCATTGACGATGTCATTGGAAGAAATGGTGCGAAACAAAATGAATGAAATATTTATTGACTTAAGCCTAGTACTCATAACTGCGAAATTCGCATTTTTTTGACATTGCGTTGACAAGTTGACGTTTCATGCGTGTTTCAAACGTCAAATTGTCGAAGCAATGTCAAAAAAATGCGAATTTCGCAGTTATGAGTACTAGGCTTTAGTCTGGAAAATGCTGAATATACTAAAATTTATTTGTTAAACCGTCATCGGTTAAACCTAACAAAAAAATTAAATAGGAATGTCACTACAAAATTTTAATAGGAAACACTTGTTGTTCCTGGTGCCAGGTTTTTCGAGACAATGGCATGTAATGTTGACAGTTGAGTTGTAGAGGGAGTTACTGTACATGGAGCTCTTTAAATTTTGGCCCGAGAATAATTGAGTGTAATTTTTAAACTCGAAAGTTTAGTTTGACGTGTGGTTTCAAGACAAGCTGACGCTGATACCACAGCATATACAAAAACAATTAGCAGGCTAACTCTCACTCGCATCTTTTCTGCGCATGCCGCCATTAGGGGATACCATCCTGTCATTAAACGGCAGCGGCGCCGAAGTTTGATTACATTTGTCTATTTCTGACGGAGGTCATAGGCGTGTGGTGTAGAACAAAATTTTAGTTATGATTTTCGAAGTGATTTTAGTATATTCGTGTTGTCATTTATAGTTTTATCTGTTATCATTGTTGTATATTTAATAATAATAATAATAAATTAGTAATTATAAATATTATTTATATGTAACTATGTAACTAATAATAAATCAGTTTATTTAAAGCCAATACGACTCTGTGACACGAAAGAAAAAACCTAAATTATCGTTAATCAGGCCCTGTTTCTTATCCCAAAATGGCTGCTAGTGACTTTTCGACATGAATTCCTATATTACACGGGCTGTCACTCAAGTTAGCCTGCTGATTGTTTTTGTATATGCTGTGCTGATACTTTTAAAAATATTCCCTAAGAGCCACTGAACATTTTAGGAGATATTTTAACTTATTTACTGTCTATTGTTTATATTCAGTCATCTTTCCTTCTACTCATTTAAACAGTTTAACTATTGACATTTACCACCAAAATTGAAAGCACTCCAAGTTCACTCGCGACCTCTACAAAATTTTGGGGAACTTAACTGAATATTTGCTGCCATTGACCTGTCTCGTAATACCTGGTAGGGGATTCTCATCCTCTAGTCGCAACCTATCGTCCCGACTATCCCATTGCCTTTCTACGAGTGAGTCGGGACGATAGGTTGCGACTAGAGGATGAGAATCCCCTTCCCTGAATCGGCGCGCGCAGCCTGTGACAGGCAGGTGAGAAAGTGAAGTTTGTTACGGGCTTACATCATATTTCTTTATTTATTTCTATTCAGGGGCGAGTTCAGAAGTAATCGTTCCTTCTTTCTTTGTAATGTGTAATTGGACAAAGAGCAAACTAATACTTTACGTATTACTTGAACTCACCGCAGTGTCGTTTAAGGTGGCATGTAATATTGACAGTTGAGTTGAAGAGGGCGCTTCTGTATTTGGAGCTATTCAAATTTTGGCGCGTAAATAATTGATTGTAATTTTAACCTCAAAAGTTAAGTCTGATGTGTGGTTTCAACACAAGCTGACGCTGACATTTTTAAAAATATTCTCTAAGGGCCACTGAATGCTTTGGAAGATATTTTAACTTATTCATTGTCCATTGTTCATATTGTTTCCTTCTACTCAATGTAAACGGTTTAAAACTATTGACATTTACCGCCAAAATTTGAAGCACTCCAAGTTCACTCGCGCCCTCTACAAAATTTTTGAGAACTTAACTGGATATTTGCTGCCATTTCATTGTGCGATGTTGCCGGATGAAACAATCAAAATAAGAGTGCAAACGACATTAACATATATAGTCCGTTGCATGGTTCTTGTGCTAAGACTACTGAATAGACAGACAGAGGGAACAATGGGCTATTGCTGCATTGTCATATCAATAATATTTATCATTACATGAAAATGAAGGAAATTTTATTGCAATTTTCATGTATCACTAAATATTATCGATATAACAACGCAGCAATGGCCCATTGTCCCCTCTGTCTATTCAGTAGCCGTAGCTCAAGAACCATGCAACGGACTATACTTTAAAGCTCTTCTTCTGTCTGATTTAAGGCGTTGTAAAACACTTGACGCTACATCACTTCTCTAATGTTATAATGTTCGATTTGTATTGTCTACATTTGTACATTATTTGTTCTGCAACAATACAATCT
Organism: Ceutorhynchus assimilis; assembly: GCA_917834065.1. Classification (NCBI taxonomy): domain Eukaryota; kingdom Metazoa; phylum Arthropoda; class Insecta; order Coleoptera; family Curculionidae; genus Ceutorhynchus; species Ceutorhynchus assimilis. The sequence continues at coordinate 14,304,246 of OU892284.1, read as the reverse complement.
GGCTACAATGTAGCCACGAGTTGCGCGCATGTCATCTTTTATTACTTTCCTATTTGTATTTATTACAATGAAGCTCTCTTTTTCTATTTATGCGAGACAGGTCAATGGCGGATAACCGCATTTCAAAATCCTAATAAACCTTTACGGTGCCAGGGAGTGTTTCTCAATATGAGCACTCATTTAAAGTCTCGTAACTTTTCTTTTCCAATATGTACATTATAGGGTGTCCCATTTTAGTTGTACATAAGGGATATCTTGGTTGCTTTTGGAATTAGAAAGATGCGATTTTCGCGAACGTTGGTTACTTATTTGTCAAACAAAAGATGCCGTCAACAAAATTGTCAGTTTTTTTTTTTTTTTGTTTTTCATTTCACATACAAGGTGTTTTTCATAGGTGTTTTTGAAAATGTTGCATTTTAGGACACCCGTTGTATCTCGTTTCTCTCATAACTAACCGAAAAGGTGATAACGGGTTCTTATAGATCTTTCTAAGTAGATTCCAGTGGCGCAGTCAGTCTTTCTATAGAAAAGATAGTTTTCGAAGTATGAACCAAACATACGTTTTTTTTTTCAAATGAGGCACCCTGTATACAGGGTGTTTCACGAACATCCAACTGGTTTTGGGGTATTTTGAGGTCGATTTAAAAAAACGCTCGGACACGTCAATTTTGTATTTAAGGGGGAAACTTTTTGACCCCATTGGTATTTCGCTGGAGTGCACCTCCTGAATGGGGTGACTTTTACCCCTCTTTTTTAGATTGGGAAGATGGGTCGAGTGGTGAATTGTAAATCGAATGTTTCGTTCTCAATATATTCACTGTCAAAGTTGCCATGGGCCAAATAGGGAACAATCTTCTGGCCCTGTTATTCTCAAATTAACACATCCCTGACTTTCCTCTTGGACACGTCAATATTCTTTTTTTCTGTGCTTCCGATGAAATTAAAATTGACGTGTCCCAAAGTAAAGTCACGAAAGTGTTAATTTGAAGGTGGGAATAGACCAAACATACAAACTATCGAGAACCAATATGTGTCAAGACAAGATTATTGGTAACTTTACGGTTTTTAGCCACAAGAGATTCGTATGTCAGTCAAATGTACCTTTTTCGCATATCGAAGCAGTTAATTGGTACTATAATTCCGTCTTGTCTTTTAATAACATTAAATGTTTTTATTCGAACCAATGAGAGACGTACAATTGATTTGTTCCTTGGCCGGAGTTTGTGACACTTTTAACACATTCTCGTCTAAATTGATTTTGCAGAACTTTCCATTTTCACTCACATTCATCCCGCGAAAACCTTAGAGGTTCAGCTATGTTCTTGAATGCGTCAGTACGTTTGTTTTTGTCCTTATAGGTCTCATTTTCTGGATTCCATATATTCGGAAAACCTCTTACAAGATCTATCAACATCAGAGTTTGGGTTAGTTCAACAACTTCAATCCAGTTGTGAAACATTTTAATAACGGATGAAAACTCTTAGAATACGAGTCGTGACACTGCTTGAAATGAACTACACACTCATTATTTTTCTGCGAAAATAAAATTATACTGTATGCACGTCTACACTAGTGACGCTGTGTGCGCACTGTTAGACAACATCCCTTTGATGTACCGCCTCGGGAGCGAACACCGCGCAACAGATCGGCAACAGCTGCGCAACTGTTGCGCAACACGTACACACTGTGTTGTTCGACTGTTGTTCAACTGTTGCACAGCAATGTTTGCTTGGTCTATTCCCACCTTGAGAATAACAGGGCCAGAAGATTGTTTCTTATTTAGCCTATGGCAACTTTGACAGTAAATATCTTGAGAGCTAATCATTCGATTTTTAAAAAAAGTACACAGTTGTGACGAGAATCAAAATACCTTTGAAACAAGGTACTACTCAACCCATCTTCCCTATCTAAAAAAGAGGGGTGGAAGTCACCCCTCCCAGAGAGGGTGCACCCTAGACAATTCATCTAATGAGTTAACAATATACAGGGTGTCTTATTTAAAAAAACGTATGTTTGGCTCATAGTTTAAAAACTATTACTTCTAGAAAAAAAGTAACTCTGTCACTAGAATCTATGTAAGAAGATCTATAAGAAGCGTATATCATCTTTTCGATAAGTTATGATAGATCCGAAATACAAGGGGTGTCCCAAAATGCAACATTTTGAAAAACACCTGAATCTGAAGAACAAAAAGGGCTACTCAGATTACCTACAAAGGTAGGTAGGTAGTCAATATTTTCAATTAGAATAAATAAAACATTTCTGCATGTAAATTGTATTCAATTATTATTGTAATGCTTATATTGCAATCAGAATGAAACATATCAAACGAAATTTACTGGGTGTTTCATTGGAAAAAATGCTATTCGTGTGAATAAGTGTCGAAATATATTGGTCATTTGTTTTTTTGTCTATCCTATCTGAAACTTGGAAAACAACTTTACAGTTTATTTTTTTATTTATTCATATACTTAACTTCAAAAATAAAGAAATTATGACAGTTCAAAATGTTGTCAAAATGAAATGACAACATTGTACAACGAAAACGCGACACCCTGTACAGAGTGATCTATTATAAATTTCACCCCCTCCTAACTCTTTTATTTGACGTTTTGGACAGAAGTATCAGATACAAATGTTTAAACAAATTGTCAAAAGTTCTCAACTAGATCAGTTTTAAGCATAAATGGTGCATCAAAATAGTGTGGCAGAGCAAAGTTGTATTTTTTTAAATTGAAGTCCATGTATAATGTGTCCTTATTTGTTAGTCCCCTTCAACTTGATTTCAACGATATACGGTCTGATATACTATCTCTTGGTGTATTTTCAATATTTATAGGAAAAACCGTGAAAATACCTTCCCAAATCTCGTGTTATTTTTTTTTAATAATAATAATAGCTCAAGACATCTGGATTTATTTATATATATATACAAGGTGTCCCAGCCGAGAGTGACCCATTTTAACTGCTTAAAACTTTTAAACCAGGTGTGCTAGCGTCCTGCGGTTTGCGCCATTCGATTTCTCTTGGCCTGAAGTTTTTTCTAGTAGGTTGCAATTGTTTTGAAATTCATACAGGGCGAGTAAAAAAAATCAGTTTTTCAACATCGAAATTCTCTAGCATTTTCAATGGAACACCCTGTATTCCACAACGTCAAAAAAAAAAGTTCCATGTTCAAGGTATCCATATACGAATAGACATCGTCCCTAATATTTGAAGGTTTAGCCGTAAAAAATCAAAAATGAAATCTTGGTTGCTTCATCAAAAAGATTCTCATTATTCAGAGACTTTTTGTAAAAAATATGAGAACATGGTAGCCTCATATTTATTCTAAAATTACAATTACAAGATGTTGAAGTCGTTTCATATTCTGGTTTTATATTAGTTATATTTTTGGAATAAGTGATATGTTTCACTACAAAGTCAAATGCATATGGTGTTAATAAACTGATATACATATTTACTTTCGGGAGAATTTTCTTCACAATGATGAACTACTTTTTTTGTCGCCATCTGAATTGCTTCTATCTTTAATTCTTCTCTTACTATTTCTAACACAATAAATAATTGTTTGTAGAATGTTTTTATATCACTCATTTTATCCACAACTTGTTTAATTTTGTTGTTCAATGACTCTAAGTGATTCGTTGTAGTTACATTATAAGTTACATACTGCTTTTTAAAACCCTCCACCCATTCCTCTTCAATATCATGCCAGTTATTGTTGTAGTAATTTGTAACTTTTTCATAATTTAAGTCAAGAAGTTCTTTATAATTTTTGTCGTACTCTGATTTATTTCTAGAATACGCTAGTTTTTGCAGAATTTTTAAACAAGTATCCCTTTGTGTCGAATTTATGTTCATTTTTTCTGTGGTAATATTCATTCTAAATGCTTTCAGGGTATGAAATAAACATAATATCAACTGCGCATTTGAGAATTCATGTTCAAACACTTTTCTCTCCTTAAAGTTTTTGTCTGTTATAACGGATACTGTATGTATCCACCTTTCATTGAATTGCTTGAATATCTTGGTCATGTGACAGATATTATTTTCACTTTCATGTGCCAACAAAAAAGTTGCTACTATTTCTCCGTTGCCATTTCCATTGACTATTAAAAATATACAAAGAGGCATTCTTATGAAATTCTACAGCATCTACAAAATCGTTATTGTCTATACTTTTTACTGCTTTTAAGTTAGATAAGTCCTTCAAAGTTACTATTTTTCCTGTAGTTGATTTTATGTAGTTTTTCACCATTTTTTTGTCACATTTTAACTTAAGTAGTTTCAACGTTTCATTTTTCTCACATTCTTGAAGTCTTCTTTGTTTAGGAAGAGAAAGATATAATTCTCTACTTATTTCGTGATTGTGGCCTAAATCTGTTTCCACAATTTGCAAGCATTGGCCATTCGGTAAAACATTGAACCTAATTTTCATAGTACAGCCAAGTTTTGTGGAACTAAAAGATTAATAACATCCAATATATTAATTGCTGAAAGTACTTACCTAGTTTTTCCTTTACAGGCACCTGCCAAAATTCTAACCAATAAATCTATTTAGTGCAGAATTTTGCTATTACTGTGTGTCAGATTTGACACATTGCGAGGGATATTCACATAGTGTGTGACAATTGCAATGATTTCCACTGTACACACATATATGTTATCTAGTAAACAAGGTCTTTTTTAATTACCACAATTTTATTTTTACATTTTTCTCGTACTGAGTTAGCGGATAGTTTTTTCGATAGAACACGGTTAACTTGAATAAAATTATCGGCCTCAAATTGTTTAATAAAATCAGTTACCTCTTCGTAGCTATAAAATTGTCTTCCCACTATATGTTCCATGCTTAAAAAAACAACATTGATGTTATATTTATTTAAATATGTGTAGGTAATCCCACCCAGCGGCAAAATAATTTCCCAATACAAATGCCGGTATCACTTAATAATTTACTGCTCATTTAAATATTAATATCTATCTGTTTTTTTAAACAAATGAGCTATCAATTTGTGCCTAAGATTTGAGCCCTAAGGGCCCAAGGGAAATTTTTTAGGTTATATCGGTCAGCGTCAGCATGCATCCAATCACGCACGTATGAATAGTAAATATACCTATATACCGGAGCGCCCCGATATTTAGAAAAATATTCTATTCGTTGGGGCGGAATATGAGCATGCGTACATTACGTCCCGATGGATAGCGAATATAACTATATGTCGGGGCGCTCCGATGAATAGACACGGCATGTTTTTATTTATTTAAATAACTTCAAGAATAAAGAAATTATGACAGGTTGAAATGTTATCAAGATAAAATGACCATACTGTACATATACCGGGTGACAATGAAACTACTACCCATGGCGGCATTTCTTAACGGCTCGAGATAGAAATATGCAACTTATCGGATGCCTCTTTGAATAAGAAGCAAATAATCATGATTTTTTTGTTCTGGCATACTCAGTTTTTACGTAAAATAGAAACAAATAGGAATTACGACATATTTTTAAGCCACTTTATTTCAAAAACTATCAATTTTTGACATAGGGTATGTTAGACAAAAGTTATTTAGAATTGTTCAGAGAGTCCGAAAAAAAGATAAAATACAGGGTGACCCATTTAAAATAACAAAGTCAATGCCATTTCCGGTGAAACCGGAAAAGCCATTCAGTTGTTTTTATATTAAAATTGTTCAAAATTTTCAACCCTATCGACGTACAGAATTGCATATTTCTATCTCGAGCCGTTAAGAAATGCCGCCGTGGGTAGTAGTTTCATTGTCACCCGGTATATGCTAGTCATTCTGTTCCAGGCATTTATGGATCAGTAAATGGTTGAATGAATTGTGTAACATTTCCTGGAAAATCGCTTCAATGACATTACAAATGTTCCGCTTAAGATCTTCCAGGCTATTTAAGCAAAGTATTACCGCATCTTTTCTTGACATAACTCCAGAGAAAAAAGTCTAGGACTCTCAAGTCAGGAGAGTAAGGTGTCCATTCTATAGGACCAGCTGTCCTTATCCGTCTTTCCCCAATAGTGATACCTTTGCTATTTAGGTTTAAAGTCAACCCCCATTTTCTGAACCTTGTGTTCAAAAATTCCAAAAAAAAATATATGTTTTATGGTTATTGATATACTTTAATCCATAATTTCCCCTTATTTTTATTACGAACTACTATTGCAATTCTACGCGACATATATTTTTTTCAAATTTTTTGAACTTGTAGTTTTCTCACTACTGCAAGAATAGTTGGAAATACGCCTGTAGCTACACTGTTTAAAGAAAAATCCGACGGATGAACGTTCAAAATTATTTGTGTTGGTCCAAACTACAACCCTGTTTATGTAAAACAGAATAATACTTCGAATTTCCGCAAAAAAAAGAAAAAACTTTCCATCACACAATTTAATCAAATGCAGATTTCTATTTTTTTTTGACTATCAAGTTAGGGCACACTATAGGGGCGACAGTACTGACATCTCGCGTTGCTGTAATAAACTATAGGCCTGACTTTAAACCTTAAAAAATAATGAGGTGGGGGCACCAACCTGCTGAAAATAGATATCATCCAACATCCAAGATGACCTGCTGTCTTAACTGTGGGAAAGAGAACATATCAGTGTATACAGTTTCTATTCTCAATGGTTCGTTAATGAAAATGGACTGTATTTTTTCTCAATAGAGATTGCACCCAAACCGTTACTGTTGGGGTATGACAGTTACAAAATTGTTCGCCATAGTTATATCAATTACCTACAACATGAAGTTGCATGCGTTTGCAAAAATACCAAGATTTCGATTTTGCTTTTTTATGGCTAAAACCTCAAGTTTTAAGGACGATGTCTATTTGTACATGGATACCTTGAACATGAATATTTTTTTGACGTTGTGATATACAGGGTGTTCCATTAGAAATAGTGGAGAATTTCGATGTTGAAAAACGGATTCTTGTTTACTCACTCTGTATAAGTGTCGTTGCCAGTAGTCGTTTTCAGTCTTGAACCTCCAATTTTTTGAAGCAAAGTCACAGCCGTGCAAAGTCATAACAGGATAAAATATCAATCCGTAACAATTTGCAACCAAATTGGAGGGGATACACCGGTGGTGGATTGCTCTCCTAGATGTTGGCGAAACAAAATTGTGTTTACTGTAATTTCTATCTGTGTTAATACGTCATTGGTTTATGTAAATTAACATACCAAATTTCATTTATTTGTAAAATTAAAAAAGTTATAAGGGTGAGCAGATTTTGAAAAACACCTGGTATGTATTATCAAAGTTTATTATAATCTCTCTTTTTCAGCTGATTTCAACCACATTAAATGTATTATCTATTCACAATCCAATGTCCAAAGGTAAAGGTAAAATTTATCACCTTTCAGTGCTATTTGATAGGGCAAGGTGATAAATGTACCTTCACCTTTGGAATACGGATTGTGAATAGGATATATATTAATTAGTATAGGTTCATTTTTAATGGTTTTCCAGAATAAAATTGAAATCCGTTTTTCTCAAAAAAACAACATGTTAGAAAGAGACCACTAGTTGTAGTCGAAACGTATGTAAGGAACATTCATAGACCCCGGCACATATTTATTGTTGTGATGGCGGCCCTTAGAGCAGGTAAAGGTAGAGGAGTAGTAACATGGAGTTGGAAAATGAAGATGTTTTTTGCCAGGTATTTTGGCACCAAAAAAATGGCGGTATAGGCAATTCAATGCTTTACCTGTATTTTGGTGCAAAACGCCTACCAAAAACTTGGCTTCACTTTAGTTTCATAAGCAGAATGGCGCGTTCCTACTCCTTATGTCCGTAAGACAGCGCTTTACCTGCTCTAAGTAGCGGCCTAACAGCTCGGAAGGCCCTAAATGTCTATTCTTTTAATTCTGTTCAAAAAGTTAAGAACACTTAAAAAACACATCATTCTTTAAGAATGCTTCTGAATTTCTTGTAACCTCTAAGTTTGTGGGGTCACCCTGTGGAAAATTCCAATTTTTACAATTTCTAGAGGATTATAAGTGCTTCAAAGCAAAACTTTGGTTTTTCAATCTATCAAATGATTAACCATTTGCTGAATATGGTTGACAACATTCGCAAATGTTTACAAGCAAACTTTCAAGGTTTGCTTATTTCACGTTACTAATTCAGTTCTATTAAATTTTGACAATAAAGCACATATCTAATTGTTTGCCTCCAAGTCTCTAAATTTATAACAGGTCTCTATAATAAATTCTGTCCATGCCAAAAAAAAAAGGTTTTCCTTACTAGTAGTTTTGCTTGTAATCACTACACTTGTGAGTAAGAAATATTTTCACTACAGGCACAAGTTAAATAATTAATCTAAGTAGTACATAATAAGAACTTAAAACTATTTATAGGTTCCAACGATATAACCAACTACCGTCTTAGCAATATGCAGATGTATTTTCTGGAGCCTTCCTTATAAAACCCGGTGCAATTTTAGTCATACAATTTTTAAAAATAAAAAAATAAGTACAAGCTAATAGCTAAGGTTACCAACAAATTATTAGATAACTTACTCTTATTGGCAATTTTGATGTAAATGTTCTTATTAAAATTATCAATTTGATTGTCCTAAGATAGTTTAGACATTTTGAAGCAAGAGTTTATTCTATGTTATGATCATGATCTCTTGTATATGATTATTTTTTCTTAAAAATGTCCTCAGGTAAAATCTCTTTGTAAAATTAGTAGGTGGTGCATTGAACCTGTACAGTTTGTGATCAAATTTTGACCACTGGTTTCTAGTTTCGAATGAGAAAGACAGCGCTACCTCTTAATTGTACATCATGAATAACATATGTCCAGTGAAGAAAGTAATGGCTCTAGTTTAATATATTTTCCCCAGAGTAGATATTGGTCCATTACCTATTACCATTAACCTAACCCAGTGAATTTTCTTTTACTTATCTATTCTATAATATAGAATCGTAGATGTAGAATGTAATTTTGTTTTATAGTGCCAAAACTAGTGCTTTTTTAAGATTATGTATTTGATGCGCTTTTTTTTTCGATTATATAATTATGTGGGGATGTTTTTAAATATGTATTATTATTTTGACTAGTAGATATAATTATTTGTGCTCCGAGCCCTCTATGCATTCTTTTTTTTTGTATCAATAATATTTAAGAACATCCATTTGTTGTTATTTTTAAGGGATATTTTTATAAATTACATACTTTTTTTTTGGCTAGATTTTGGAACTCGCTACACATTATGCCCGTTTAAAAAATATTGTGAAATGTAACATGGTGCTTCTTTATTTTTCTTGTTGTCGCATTAAAGTTTGAAAATTATTAAATTTAAATTATTGCTGTTTTATTTTTCATTGATTTTCTCTAATTTGTACCTCAATATAGATAAAAGTTTACTTAGTAAGTATATTTTCTTTTGACTGGAGTCTAGGTAACCTAATTTTGGCATGGCAGGAAAGGATCTAATAATTGATTTTGTTCAAAAAATCTTAATCGTTTTTTATGTTATGTTATCTGAGACGTCGAATAATTAATTTTTGTCTGAGCAATTTCTGTTTTTGGGTGCAGGGTTCTCATGCTTCAAGGAGATCGTGATTATACTGTTTTCTGGAATCTTCTTTCTGATTTGACATTGTTTTTAATTTGTTTCAGTGTAGGTACCGAGTTTTTCAATTTTGAATACCATTGATATATGTCTATACCTATTGTTATGAGTGTCATTTACTACCTGTTTAGTTAGGTACCTATATTGTACTAGTTAGAAATATTGTCATTGTCAGAGATATATCACTTTTTAAAATAAAATGTCAATTACGCTCTCCATTGAAATTGGATTTATTCAATACTCCTAAGTGGTAGGAGATACAACAGTTGGCGACGAGGATCACGAAGAATCTACAATGCCTCGCAATAGAAGAACGTTGGATATTCCAACAATACCTTGCACGGGGCCACACCAACAGAACTCGGTAAGCAATGCCTTCAATATCGAATCATTCGATAATAGTAAAATACCATGGACCCGATGGATTGAAAGATTTGAGGCGGCTTTAGATATTTTCAATGTTTCTGAAGATAAAAAGGTACGATATTTATTACATTATATGGGGCCTGAGACATATGATGTTATTTGCGATAAATTAACCCCAAAAAGTCCTAATACTGAACAATACGAGGTTATTATCAAATTGCTACAAGAGTTTTATGATCCGGCACCATTAGAAATTGCTGAAATTTTCCGGTTTCATAGGCGAAAACAAGAAGAAGGTGAAAACGTTCAAGATTTTTTGAAGTCATTACAAAAACTATCCATTCATTGTAATTTTGGAAATTATTTAACAACAGCAATTCGGAATCAATTTGTTTTCGGCCTATTTAGTGTTCAAATACAAAATCGCCTTTTGGAAACACGAAATCTTACACTGGATCGAGCTGTGGAGGTAGCAGTGGCAATGGAATTGTCTGCAAGAAACACTGCCGAGTTTCGTTCAGGAAAGGAAGGAAATCTTTCATCACAATCAAAAGAAAACAAAAATATTTTACAAAAATTTTTCTGTTTTAGATGCGGCGATAAAAATCATTTTGCGAATAATTGTAAAAAAACCAACCTTTTATGTTCTTTTTGTCACAGGAAAGGCCATTTACAGAAAGTTTGTAGGAAATTGTCAGATACAAATACGTGTCAGTTCGAATCACAAGGTGGTACGATCCAGGACATTGTGGCACTGGAATCAGAACAAGACATGTTTCGAGAAAAGTTTATTCAGTCTTTTATCGTTGATAACAAAAAGTTGATTTTCTGGTTGACAGTGGTGCAGCTGTAACAGTAATGGGTAAGCATCAATTCGATTTACTTTTTCCAAACTCACTCGTCCAATCGACCAACCTGAAACTTATTTCATATTGTCAGAATTCTTTGACTGTACTTGGATTCTATCCATGCAAAGTGAAATTTAGGAATATAAATTACGACCTGAATTTATACGTTGTTGCATGTGATAGGGAACCCTTAATTGGTCGGGAATGGATACGCCAGATTAAATTAAATTTATTTGATAATGTAAACAATATTTCGTCGAAATCTGATATTTTTGAGGAGTTTTCTAGAAAATATGCCAACGTATTTTGTACTGGTATAGGGAAATTTAGGGGAATTCAAGCTAGATTAGTACTAAAGGAGAATGTTACACCTTCATTTTTCAAAGCTAGACCTATACCATTTTCCCTAATAGCAAAAGTCGATGAGGAGATAGAGAAATTAGTTTCAGAAGGTATTTTAACAAAAGTCAATCGTTCCGAATGGGCTACTCCGATAGTGCCAGTAGTTAAGAGTAATGGTAGTATTCGTATATGTGGAGATTTTAGATTAACTGTAAATAAAAATCTCAAAGTTGACAACCATCCTTTGCCTACAGTTGATGAGTTATTTCATTCTTTGGCCGGCGGACAAAAATTCACGAAACTGGATTTGAGTCAGGCTTATCTTCACATGGAAGTACATCCAGATGATCGACACTTACTTACCTTAAACACTCATAAGGGATTATATGAATGTAATCGTTTAATGTTCGGTATTTCTTCAGCTCCCGCAATTTTTCAAAGAGAAATGGAAATTCTTTTGAAAGGCATTTCGGGCGTATCAGTTTATTTAGATGATATAAAAGTGACAGGCGAGAATGATGTAATACATTTAGAAAGACTACATCAAGTTTTTCAACGACTTTCGTTACATGACCTTCATATTGTCACGCTAAAAAGTTTTTATAATTTACAAAAGGAAATATTTTTCATAAAAAAACTGAATATTTTAATTTTCTATTCAAAGTTCAGTTCACTGACTTTTCGCAAAACTGCAAGTCGTTTCCTTTTGTAAAATTAAACAATTTCGGTTATGAATCAATAACTATAATTTTGTAACTTCGATGAGTCCGCAAAACGATAGTTCAATTATTTCAAAGGTAAAATTGATTTTGCTGACTTATCAAAGACTCGATGGCGAAAAACCGAATTAAAGCTTGGACAGTACCCTCGCAGACTTCAAGAAAGTACAATGTGTTGTGCAAAATTATGTTGAGTCATATAATGTAAGTACGAACCAAAATCTTTTGATTTGTATTTTATCGCAATCTGATTTAACTTTCAATTTTTAATTTCCAAAATTTCATTTTGTTTTATTTTATTTATTCAATTTTTTTGTTAAACTTTCTTTTCTATTATTTATTAATAAATCCCGATTTGTTATTGTTTTAAATTGGACTTTTTATTCCTTCCAATCCCGGATTATTCGTCTGGTATTTGGACGACGTTGCGACCAAAATCTGGACGTAACATATGGTGGAGGCGCCGGGTACTATAACAAATCAATTTATTAATGTAAAGAATCAATTAAAATTTTGTGTCATCATGAATCATTAAAAATCAGGTTGCGATAAATCTATTTTTTATTTATTTTGTTGGTTTTTTCGTAATAAATTTTGGTAAATTTTTTTTATTATTTTTTTATCAATTTGGCATGGAAATTATTGGTGTAATAAATTCTTCGTTAAATCCCTTATTCTTCCCTTTTTATACAATGATTCAAGATTTTAGTTTTTTCTCGATTCGTCAAAACTGGGAACCTTTGCTTTAATTGTAGTTGTAAATATGAGTCAGAACCTTAGTCGGAACCATACATTTTTGAACAATAGTTTCAAATGAGTGATAATAATCCAGAACGCATAACCACTAGAAGTAAAGCAAAGGTCGATCTTAAAATAAAAATAAATTCAGAAGCTTCTGGATCAAACTTTAACCCCAAGCATAGGAGCACTGACATAAATCCCTTTAAACCGCGAAATTCAATATCCAGAAGTCCAAAACAATCTCCAGGAGGTACCAAGGAAAACCCCTTCAATTTTGATTTCGAAAAAGTAGAATTACCTGAGGTATTTTCTGATACAACTAACAGAAATTCGCCCACCCTCGAACACGATAAACATCTTGTGGAGCCCCCTTCTTCTGACTTAAATCATATTATACCATCCCCAAAAATTTTGATAAACAACCAAAACACAAACATGCAAAATACAACACTCACCGACGCCCTTGCTGAAGCAAGGAACCCAGCAACACCCAAGTTTATCACACCACCCTCATTCGACCCAAGTATAGATTCAGCGGTTTCATTTTTGGCAAAATACGATAAAACAGCCAGCTGTAATGGTTGGACCGATTCCTACAAAATTGCGTATTTTGGAACATTTTTGGAAAGACCAGCCCATCATTGGTACAATAGATACATCCAAGACAACGCTAATCAGAGGAATGACTGGGCTAAAATAAAAGACGATTTCAAGAAAGAATTTTCCAGCGAACAGTCCATTCGAAAAGCCAAATTTAAGTTCCAAAACAGGAAACAAGGGGACAGCGAAGACCTTAAAAAATACTATTTTGACCTGCTGAATATATCCTACGAGCTTGACCCTAATATGCCCTTCGACCAATTTCGGGAACAGTTTGAAAATGGCCTGCATTCATCATTTACAGAGACGTACTATGTCATGTCAGATGGCCAAATGGACCAGGCAAAGCTGAAAGCTCTGGTTATAAAACTAAGCGAAGTAAGAGAAAGGGTGCTTATGAATAAAATGGTCGCAGAAAAAGCATTATTATCAATAAGCCAACAGCCAGCAACCCAGACCGCAGAGAGGGACAACATCATTAATAGGCAAAATAATAGCTTTCGTGGCCGAGGCAGGGGGTATAACTACCAGAGAGGATATCAGCGAAACGGATCACCAGCTGCCAACAATAATAGAAACTACACTAATAGATATAATAATAATCAAAATAGAAACGCATCTTTTTACAGAGGAAATAGAGGGAGTTATCGGGGCCGATGGAATGGACAAAATCAAAGGTATAATGGCAGAGGAAACCAGAGAAACGGGCGCAATAACTATTATCGAGGAAATAATCCGGACGAAGGGCAGTTGCCAAATACGAGATGCAGAGACGGCAGACCAAGGTGCTGCAGTTGCAATCGTTGTGGTCACTATGATTGTGAAAACGACCAAAAGAGAGAGTCGTCATCCCCAAACGACAAAGGACGGCTCAACTAATGGGCCCTATTGAGGTCGTCCTTCACACTGCGGGCAATAATGTAAATATACTTAAGGTAGAAGGGTTGATAAACAATAGTCAACAAGTATCCATCTTGTTAGACACAGGCTCAAGCAGGTGCATAATTACAGAAAGCTTAGCCAATAATATTAAGCCATTAAATTATAGTACTAGTTTAGTCACAGCGGGTGGTAATAAGATAGTCCCATTAGGCTTATCGGACGTGCCTATAAAATTAGGTAACCTGAAAGGATACGTTGAAGCTTTAGTTGTGGAAAACTTGTCACAACCAATAATTTTAGGAACGGATTTTCTACAAAAGAATAATGCAAAAATAGATTTTTCCAAAAAATTGGTGTTTTTATACAACAGGGGTATACAGACAGCCTTGAAATTTGTGGAAAAGAATAAAGTCACACCCTTCAATTTGGTAGAAGACAAAAGAAGAGAGGAAAACCAAAAAATGCCAGAAATCCAGTCCAAAATAGGGGAAGAAAGTAATTTGGAGGAAGAAATCGACGAAATGGAGAGACAGGAACTACCCTGGGATCAACCATGACCCACGATGCATTACTTGGAATAATCTACTTTTGTCTAATAGTCTTCCTATTCTACATAGCTTATCATCTGGTCACTTGCAGGCGCTGCCAAATCTCTCAATGTTGTCATAAAAACTCTGAGAAACAGAAAAAACGAAATAGTGTCCCTAGATCCTGCGAGGAAAATATTGAATTAGAAACAATCACCCCTCGAATCACCCCCTCGTCCCAATTGAATTCAACTGAGAATTCAACAAAAAGATTCTCAATAGAAATAAATGATGAGAAAAGTCAAATATCTCTAGCCCCAGGAGAAAAAATTAATTTATCAATTGAATGTCTTTGAATAAGTACAGGATGTTTCCTGTGCAAAGTAGATAGGCCCAAAACACTAAAGGGTACTTATTTGTAATTATTCTTCTATACCCTTGTCAAT
The DNA here is from genome assembly GCA_917834065.1 of Ceutorhynchus assimilis. Taxonomy (NCBI): domain Eukaryota; kingdom Metazoa; phylum Arthropoda; class Insecta; order Coleoptera; family Curculionidae; genus Ceutorhynchus; species Ceutorhynchus assimilis. The sequence goes on along the minus strand of OU892284.1, from coordinate 14,289,162 downwards.
TGATGTATATTGTGGTGTTATTTAAGCCTCAGCAGTGATATCACAATGGCCAGCTGTTGGATGAATATCATTATAATTGCATTAATGCTTACTCAGTATATAAGAAAAATTAAGACAAAAAGATACATGTATGTGCACAATACATGTTGAAAGTACGGACGTCATACATTTTTAATGAAGAAAAAAAAAAAAAAAAAAAAAAATATGGGTCTAATCTAATTGGGGAGTTAGAAGTTGAATAAACAAACTATCTAACAAAATATTTGAAAAAATAAATAAAAATATATAATGGGAAATAATGAATTATGGGATAAAATGGAATAAGTTTACTATTGAGTATAGTCTTCACATGAAGTGAAAGTGGTCCAAAATTCACTAAATAATAATTACCCCCACTGAAAAAAAAAAAAACAGAGACATATAAAATTGATTCAGTTGATTGGGCATTAAGGGAAATCAGGGGACCAATAACTTATATCAAAGCACGATTTAGAGAAATAAATAAATAAGAATACTTTGAAACAATTAATTAATATACAAATATACAAGTTTTTAAACTAATCTTTAATCGACTATTTTAACCTAGTTATAATATGGGAAAAATTGAATTAATAATTAAGGGGTCTAAGTTTATATTGGTTCTAGACGTACGTAGTAATAAATTTAGATATTAAGCAGTAAATAATAGGAGATACATACACTTTTTTTGTTTCATGTACACAAACAAACTGTAAAACCCGTCGAATCTGAGACTCTGAAGCCTTGAACCTCCATTCCTATATGATGAAGAGTACCAGCACCGAGACCAGCACCAATACCACAGAAACCCAGACCACAGTCTCTGGCCACATCCAGCATGCAGGAAGATTCTGTGAAAGCTAGCAATCAAAAGCGCACTGTTGCCAGTATTCCAAAGTTCTGATCAATCTGAACAAACTGGAGACACCACCTGAAAATAGAAGCACAAGACAATCAGCCAGCTATAGGGATAGGTCACTCAAGTTACCTATCATGCCTCCCAAAGTCTGCGAGAATTCAATCAGACTACCAAACCGGTCACAAACACACACACAAACTCTGAACTTATCAAATGCAAGGCAAGCCGAGAGAACAAAAATACTCAAACGCCGGAGTACCCATATCAGCAGGGTCAATCCAGGTACCAGGGTACCAAAGAACACTACACACTGCACAAAAAACATCTTCACAAAGGGTGTTCTCCCAGCATTAAGAGGCGACGACACTCCCCGCAACCGAAAACTGCTTAGCTTGCAACCCAAAAAATAAAAAACTCATTCATGGAAGTTTGTTTTGATTTCTGTAACCAAAAAACGAGGTTATGTCAAGTCAGAACCATAACATAACCAAGTACCGTACTGTGCTAGTACTACGAGTACCTGAACAAATCGAGGCAGATCCCAGCATCCGCCAGGTCAAGCTAATGACTTGGGCGGGCGAACCCATAGATGGCGCATCATTTGCAAGCGATCAGTGCGACGAACCAAGCCAGCGCCAGCCGACTCCGACTTACGACGAAACGCAAACACAGAACAGCGAACAGCAACAGCAAAATGGAGTAAACCAGACCGACAGGGCCGTATCAAGGCTCAGAGACTCGAGAAAACGACGTGTACAAGACAAGGTTGTTTTGAATTTTTTTTTACTTTTAATTTCTTTTGTATTTTAATTAGATTTAATTTTTAGGGATTTATTAATTTTTTTTTTCTAATTTTTTTTATTTCATTTTTGTTTCATTTGGTTATTATTTTTTTTTTTGCCTATGTGATTTAGGGACCTTCAGCCATTCTCTGTAATACTTTGGTTTATCTAGAGCTGGGGTCCAGCTCTTTTACGCCCGAGGGTAATGTCACGCTAAAAAGTTTTTATAATTTACAAAAGGAAATATTTTTCATAAAAAAACTGAATATTTTAATTTTCTATTCAAAGTTCAGTTCACTGACTTTTCGCAAAACTGCAAGTCGTTTCCTTTTGTAAAATTAAACAATTTCGGTTATGAATCAATAACTATAATTTTGTAACTTCGATGAGTCCGCAAAACGATAGTTCAATTATTTCAAAGGTAAAATTGATTTTGCTGACTTATCAAAGACTCGATGGCGAAAAACCGAATTAAAGCTTGGACAGTACCCTCGCAGACTTCAAGAAAGTACAATGTGTTGTGCAAAATTATGTTGAGTCATATAATGTAAGTACGAACCAAAATCTTTTGATTTGTATTTTATCGCAATCTGATTTAACTTTCAATTTTTAATTTCCAAAATTTCATTTTGTTTTATTTTATTTATTCAATTTTTTTGTTAAACTTTCTTTTCTATTATTTATTAATAAATCCCGATTTGTTATTGTTTTAAATTGGACTTTTTATTCCTTCCAATCCCGGATTATTCGTCTGGTATTTGGACGACGTTGCGACCAAAATCTGGACGTAACAATATCAATAAAGAAAAGTCAATTTTCTTTGCTGATAAATTCGAATATTGTGGCTATATAATTAATTCTCAAGGGATACACAAAATACCCGCTAAAATTAATACTATTATTGATGCGCCACAGCCAAAAGATAAAACTCAACGTAGATCATTTCTTGGCCTGGTCAATTATTATGGCAGATTTCTGCGAAATCTGAGCACTATTTTATTTCCGTTAACTCGTTTATTACATAAAAATTCCAAATTTGTCTGGTCAAAAGAATGTGAGCAGTCTTTCAAAAACGTGAAACAAATTATAGCGGGAAGTGACTTCTTAACACATTTCAATCCACAACTACCTTTAATACTTGCTACTGATGCTTCACCTTACGGTGTAGGTGCTGTACTGTCACACAAATTTCCTGATGGTTCTGAGAGGCCGATTCAATTCGCTTCGCAAACTCTTTCATTAACTCAGCAGAAGTATTCTCAGATCGATCGAGAGGCATACGGTATTATTTTTGGAGTGCGAAAGTTTTATCAATATCTTTTTGGAAATCCTTTCACACTTATTACAGACCATAAACCTTTACTACAGATATTTTCACCTCATAAAACACTACCTATATTAACAGCTACAAGAATGCAACATTATGCGATTTATTTACAATCATTCAATTATGATATTCAATACAGATCTAGTAAAGAACACGGAAATGCGGATTTTTGTTCTCGCTTACCGTTAGAGTCTGAATCTCTTATACAGTTTGATGCTTCAGATCTATTCGAGATCAAGCAAATTGAGACGTTACCAGTTTCATTTTCTCAAATTGCATATTATACAGAACATGATAAATTATTACAACCCTTATTAGACGGTTTAAAAACAGGAAAAGAGATACAATCAGCGTTGCGGTTCGTTATACCGCAAATAGAGTTCTCACTTCAACAAGGTTGTTTAATTCGAGGGGTTCGCGTAGTTATACCAAAATTCTTACAATCACGAATTCTTGAGGAACTACATACTGCTCACTTTGGAATAACCAAGATGAAAAGTTTAGCTAGGGGATACTGTTGGTGGCAGGTATCGATCATGATATAGAAAAGTTAGTTAATGAATGTTTACAATGTAAGAAAAATCAAAATAATCCTCCTTCTGTTCCAATTCATTCATGGGAAGAAACATCCTGTCCTTTTGAGCGTGTGCATATTGATTATATGACATATGGTGGACAGCCGTACTTTATTTTGGTTGATGCTTTTTCCAGATGGCCAGAGGTTTATTTAACCCACGACATGTCAAGTAGAACCACAATTAGGATTTGTAGAGAAATATTTTCTAGATTTGGTATACCGAAATACATAGTCAGTGATAATGGCCGTCAGTTTTTATCACATGAATTCAAGCAATTTTTAAGAAATAATGGCATTAAACAAAAATTGACAGCCCCGTATCATCCAGCAACTAATGGGTTAGCAGAACGATTCGTTCAGACTATTAAACAAGCTATTCGTACAGCAAATCCATCACCACAAAATCGAGAAAAAGAGTTATGCCAAATTTTACTTCAATTTAGAAAAATGCCACACGCTACAACTAACAAATCACCATCAGCGTTAATTTTTAATAGGGAAATTCGATCACGTCTGGACATAATAAAGCCTGAAGGAAATGGCATCCATGATAATGTGTCTAAAATTCCGAATTATTGCAATGAACTATGCAACTATGAACTAAATACTCGTATTATGGTTAGAAATTATTCTGACAGTGAAAAATGGGTTTTTGGTTTGATTATTAGGCGGTTGGGTAATTTACATTACCTAATTAAGTTGGACGATGGTCGAGTTTGTAAAAGACACGTAAATCAGTTGCGCAGCTAAATACTTGCTTCTTTATTTTTTTTATCAGCTCATTGTTTCCTTAATTCATTAATGTTTTAATTTTCTCTGTTTCACAAAACAATGATTTAGGGACATCGTATCCTATACATACCTATATATTCGAAGAGCGAATCTTGATCTTAACGCCATCTAGGACACGATAATCAACACTACACGCAATTTTGCTGTGCAAAATGGTGAACGTTCCAAAGGCAGACCAAAATTCAGTTCGTTTGGGTTTCACCCAAAAGTACCACTGTTTGAGAAAAGTTTTTGGATTAATTTTCTCCGCTTTTCCATCCATAGACGCGTTTCGACCTATATCAGGTCTCATCAGTTTGGGTTAGTTTTTATGTTGAGACACGAGCTAGTACCAACATACCGCTTTTCCGGTTAAAGCACTAATTGAAGCATGCTTTCGGACATTGCGAATAATTGAACTTGAAAAAGACTGTAAATCACACCGTAGTATATTGAATATTTAATTGTATAGGTAAAAGAAAAAGTTAAGCTGACGTAGCTTCAAAGCTGGAGCCCGTGAACGTAGAAAAATGAAAAAATTGAAGCTTCAAAGACAAAAGGCATAACCTCTCTATAGTACGGGATACGAGGCCTATTTCATCAAATCATTTTACACCGTCTTGCATTGTTATCATCAGTTAGATAACATGATGCTGAAACGCACTTGCGCAGTGAAATATATGGGAGTGGGGAATTTAGCTGATAAAAATGTTTGAGAAAATGTCGTCATAATCCAGGAAAATATACAATTTCACACCGTCTTGCATTTACTTATTAAGTTAATTTGTACACAAACAAAATTAGAATACCCTATGCAAGACATTTTCCTGGGGGTTTTCGGGTTGTAATATTAGATAGAAATTGTCAATTTTTCAGAGGGGTGAAATATCATTTCACACCACTCAATTGTTGATTTAGATTATAGCTTGAATGTAGAATAGCCATTGGATACTGATGCAAGACGTACTGTGAGGGGATAATGGGCTGCAAGACAGAGGTCAATGTGTTGTCTTATGAGGGAGGGAGAAATCATTTTACACCGTCTTGCACTGGTACTTATGGGAAAAATAGAACACATTGATGACATTTTTTAAAATACAAGACATTCTAAATGGGAAGAAAGGACTGCAAGACGATGATGAAGTTGACTAATTTTGACAAGGGTCAATCTATCAGGTACAAAGAGGAATACTACTTCAAATTACAAATTATGCACATTAATTTTAAATAGTTTTGCTCTTCACCAGGTAGAATAATTCTATTTTGCGAAATTCTCCTAATAATATGTATATATGAATGTTTCTACGGACATCAAATAAAAAAAGATTAAAAATTGTTTTATTTTTGACGGCTTTTAATCATTTAGGTTCTCTTTGAGGTGGATATCCCATGGCACATAACATGTTTTGTGCACATAACAGATTGTAAGCATTAAATTTGAAGAATTTCATTTTAAAGCAGCAAAAAAATGTGAAAATGACACAACAAATGATCTGTCTGAAATTGTAAACAAAAATTATAATTTTTGTATTCAACAGACTCCCCTGTTGAGCTGCTATGTCAACTGTCCTTTTTCATCTGTATGATTTAAAAAAGAATAAACATTGAACGGTTCAGTAAATAACTCAACAGTTCAGTGAAAAAATTAAAATGGATTTTTTAACTTTTTTCCCAGAAAAAACGTCTTGGACTGATGTAATACCATTTCTTAACATAGATTCTTTCGGCGGACATAAGCATGAAGTGGTGTAAAATAATTTTTCACTCCCTCATGAGACAACACATTGACATCCGTCTTGCAGCCCGTTATCCCTCTACAGGACGTCTTGTATCAGTATCCAGTGGCTATTCTACATTCAAGCTTTGATATAAATCAACAATGGAGTGGTGTAAAATGATATTTCACCCCTCTCAAAAATTGACAATTTCCATCTTATATTACAACCCCAAAACCCCCATGAAAATGTCTTGCATGTGTTAATCCAATTTTGTTTATGTACAAATTAACTCAATAAATAAATGCAAGACGGTGTATAATTAAATATTTTCCTCGTTTATGATGACATTTTCTGAAACATTTTTTTCAGCGAAATCCCCCACTCCTATCTATTTCCCTGCACAAGTGCGTTTCAGTACCATGTTATCTAACTGATGATAACAATGCAAGACGGTGTAAAATGATTTGATGAAATAGGCCTCGTATCCCGTACTACTAGCTTTTGAATCTCTAAGCAACTATTCAACAAAATTTTAATTGTTTTTTCTGGTCCGACTTCTACTGCCGTTGTTCCGCGATGAGTTCGCGCTGATTCCGGAACGCATTATCACGTTCAGTTCCTTCAAGACATGACAGCTCAATCAAAAATAATTATTTGGAAAGAAATGAAAATCAATTCAAAATTACTTTGAAATTCGTTCCAACATGCCCCCAGCCTTGAAAGGATACTTTCAATAAAGTATACAATTGACATTAGAATAAACAAAATGCAAAAGACTATAAAATTAACTTAAACTAAGAATATATAGACACGAGTCCAATATATAAAAAAAAAAGTTGGTATTTTGGTCTTTACGTAATAGGAAGTGGCACTAAGCTCCAACCTAGGTATGGAAATGGACTTGAGAGGGGCTACACGTGTTTTAGAGGCAAGAAGCTGTATGTATATGTTCTTTCGAGTATCTATAGTACGCAAATATATACAAGCTCCATATGCAGATTGAGAAGCATCCGAAAACCCGTGCAGCTCGACTCGAACTAGCTTTTTGCCAGTAGCTTGCCTTGAAATTTGTAATTTGTTGAGTTCGGGAAGTTCCGATCTAAACGATAGCCATTTATTGGCAAGTTCAGACGGCACTTCATCGTCCCAATCTAATTTAAGCAGCCATAGTTTTTGTAGAAACATTTTTGCTCGAACCACTACTGGAGCCAGAAGCCCGAGTGGGTCGAAAACCTTAGCGGTTTCTGACAGAATTATTCTCTTCGTCACCCTTTCTGGTTTTGGTGATAATCCAATGTAATATGACAAAAGATCGCTCTGGCTAGACCAAAGCATCCCAAGAGTTTTACTGATTTCTGACGATCCAAAATAAAATTTGTCGTCGGAGACATTTGATGATTTAATTTGATTAATAACGTCCGAACTATTTGACTTCCACTTTCTCAGCTCAAAGCCTGCACTAGCTAAAATTGCTCTAACTTCTTGACATAAAACCACTGCTTCTTCTACAGAATTCGCACCAGACAAAAGATCATCGACATAGAAATCTCGTTTGATGACCTCAGAAACGTGGGGATGTGATGATTGATGCTCGATAGAAAGTTGCAACAGGCACCTGGTTGCCAGAAATGGAGCACTAGCTGTCCCATAGACGACTGTGTTAAGAGAGAAAGTTTGGAGGTTATGTTCAGGACTCGAACGCCATAGTATTAGTTGAAGAGGTTTAAACTCGTCTGCAATCCGAATCTGCCGATACATCTTGCATATATCTGCTGAAATGACATATGAATGTTGTCTGAAACGAAGCAAAATAGATAGCAAATCTTCTTGCACTGTCGGACCCACTAACTGTATTGAATTATACGAGAAGCCTGTAGAGGATGGATAAGAACTGTTAAAGACGACTCGCAATTTTGTTGTGGTTTTATCCTCCCGCAGTACACCATGATGAGGGGAAAAAAATGTTATTTCATTTGGTTGGGGCTGAACGACAGACATGTGATTAAGTTCCTTATATTCATTCATGAAATCGACATACATTTCCCTGAGCTTAGGTTTTAATGCAAGTCTTTTTTCTATAGTGAAGAATTGTCGTGTGGCACCTTGTTTGGAATCACCTAAACTTGAAATTGAATCCATCAGGGGAACAGATACAATGAATCTACCTTCTTTGTCTCGTTTAAAAGTTTGCTGGAAATGCAACTCAGCCTGCTGTTCCTCATCGGACAAATGTGATGCATTTGGAGAAACTTCCTCGAGTTCCCAAAATTTGGCTAATTGGGTCTGGATATCTTTAGAAAAATAATTGCCGAATGTATTTTGTTGTGAATTTGAACCCAAAGGTCCTGAAATATACCACCCAAGTTTGCTATTCTGCAAAAATGGTTTCTCTGGGCCTAATTGCTTGGTACCTTTACACAACAATTTCCAAAATATACCTGCGCCAAGTAAAATGTCGATTTCACTGGATTCATGAAAGTTCGGATCGGCAAGGTGAATGTAAAATGGTATATCGAGTGAGCTTGCATCTAATGATATAGAAGGAAGATTATCGGTGATGCGAGATAGCACCAAACATTTGAGTTTAATTTGAAAATTCGAATGTAATGATTTTAATGAAATCTGACATGACTTTGACACATGAGCTTGTGCCTTATCAATGCCACTAATGGAAATGTCTTCTGAATGTTGTGTTAATTGTAACTTCTTTACTAAATTTGACGTAATGAAATTGGACATCGAGCCACTATCTAGTAGAGCTCTACAAACATGAAAATGACCAGAGGAGTCTTTTACTTCCACCAATGCCGTGGCAAGCAAAATTTGACTATTATAGGAAGCCTTGCATGACGTGGATTGGTCGTTTTCAGTTACTGGATCGGTCTGATCCAAATTTTGTGGTTCTGAATCTAAGCCTTGACCTAGATTCGCCCTTGCAATATTAGTTGTATTTTTGTTCTGAAAATAATGTAATAATGAGTTGTGTCTTTCATTGCAATGTCGACAAGAGCCGTGTCTGCATTGATTAACCTCATGACCCTTTTGCAGGCAGTTTGCACAAAGTTTCAAAAACTTTATTTTTTCTTTTTTGATTTTTAGAGGTAAAGCAATAAATTCGTCGCATTTATAAATAGAATGCTGTTTGTTGCAATAGAAACACGAAAACCTGGCTCTATTTTTAACATTTGTTTCTTTATCTTTATCATTTTCAGCTTTTCCAAGCAAACATTTTTCTTTGCCCTTGAATGAGGCATTAGGATTAGAGTTTTTTGGTTTGAATTTGTGCATATTGACTTTATCAAAAAACTCAGCACGAGCTGTCAGAAAAGCTTTAAGTTCAGAAATGGTTGGTAAGTCTCCAACTATTTTATATTGTTCCCAATCATGAATTGTATCCAAATCTAGCTTATTAGTTACCCAATAAATGATTAAAGGATCCCAATTTTCAGTTTTGACATTAATGGCCTCAAGTGACCTTAAGTTTTTTGACAAAGAATCAACAAGGTTCCGAAGCGCTCTAGGAGATTTAAGTTCTGGAATGCTAAAAAGCGATTTGATGTGGTTATGTATCATTAACCTTTTATTATCAAATCTTTCGCACAAAATTTTCCAAGCTAGATCATAGTTATTGCCTGAAATTTCAAGATATTGTACGCATTGAGCAGCAGAACCTTCTAATGAAGCACGTAAGTAATGAAGTTTTTGAACTGGCTCAAGATTGTCAGCATTATGAATTAACGATAAAAATAATTCTTTGAATTCAAGCCAACCTTCGTACCTTCCAGAAAACTTAGGCAACTCTATCGTTGGAAGTTTAACATTGACTAATTTGGAAGCATTAGAGGAAGTAGAAAGGTTTGGTAACGTACTAGCATTTGGTGAGGAAGTGGGGGTTTTTGAAGCATCTAAAATGTATTCTTTTGCTTCGGAAATGGTTTTATAATAGAAATTTTCAAACGAATTTTCCTCGTCATCATTGAATTTCTCAAAATCTATTCCCTCTAAATCAAACTGAACAATATTGTAATCTGATAGTAAACTGCCTTCTAAATCTTTTAATCTTGTATCTAGTTCTATTATTTTGGAGCTACTAAGTTCTGAAGATTTTAAATTATTTAAAAATGAACTAAATTTTCTCAATTTATTATTTAAAATATCTCTTTTCCTTAGAAGATCTCTAGTTTTTTCACTGAAGTCATCAAAATTTGTAGTATTTGTGGTTGACCTTCTTCTAGGCATTTTGACTTATTGAAATTGAATTGTTAGGGTGAATATAGCACCAATGTTAAATAATGTTTTTATACAATTACCTGTCAGCACCTTAATAATAGTTAATTGGACAATCTACTACCTACTAAATTACTAAATACCTAATACAAAATGTCAAAACCCTGTAAGAAATATTCGTATTAAAATGTACAAAAATAATGTATAAAATTCGTCCAAAGTCAATGACTCCGACTTGGCTTTGTATTAAAATTGAGATTTTCCACTAGCAAAAATAAATAAAGATGATGATATACTTATTAATGAATAATGTCTCGTCAAAAATGTTCACTAGTAATGTTAAAATGTTAGTAAATTTATCTAATTTAAGCGCACGACCCTAATGAAGCCTGACTTGGACCCCAAATCTTCGCTTTTCCTAGCCATACTGATGAGACCTGATATAGGTCGAAACGCGTCTATGGATGGAAAAGCGGAGAAAATTAATCCAAAAACTTTTCTCATACCTATATATATATATTTTTTTTAATGATCTGTAAATGGGTTTTCATGTTCCTTTAGAATTATATCATTACTATTTATTTTTTTTTCTCCCTCGGGAGGAGTGTTATGAGTGTCATTTACTACCTGTTTAGTTAGGTACCTATATTGTACTAGTTGGAAATATTGTCATTGTCAGAGATAGATCACTTTTTAAAATAAAATGTCAATTACGCTCTCCATTGAAATTGGATTTATTCAATACTCCTAAGTGGTAGGAGATACAACACCTATATTCATTCCCATAAAATCTCCTGGGAAGAAAACAAAAATCATACTTAAGAGGTATATCGTAAAAAAGGTAATAAAGGGTGGTTTCTAAAAATGACATAAAAAATCCAGGTCCGTATTTAAAAAAATGAACTTGATGGTAGCTCGATCACGAAACGTCGGATGTGACGTCGGATTTGAAATTTGGAGATGCCATGTTGTAGAGCAATAGAAATTATAAAACTTTCAAATTTAAATTGTGTCCCGAAAATCAATAGGTAGTTTTCGAAATAATTGATGAAATATTTTTAGGCGTTTCTTAGAAATCACCCTGTATTTCATAAACTAGAAGGAATTTGACTATACTGTAAACGAGTCTTGAATGGGATCAAAAAGGGCAACTTTTTTCAAGACTAACCGAACTATCGTATTGTTCGGTGCTGCTGCCGAACGCCAAGCACGTGGTTCATTAGTGCAGGGCCTGCAGGGGACTGAGGAGGCACAGTCGCGCGAGAGCAAAATTGTAGTTTCAGCATAACAGTCCCTTATTGAATAAAGGTAAGACTCATCAATTGTTGTTCTCCTTCCAGGTTCCTGGGTGTATAGTGTATATCTGGATGATGACTTGAGATGAGACGCTCATATAGATTTTATGTCCAAAAGATTAAAGACAGCCATTTTCGTTCTTGCCAAATATGTCTGGTGAGGTGGCGTGTTGCGTAAGTACTTTGCTTTGTTTCACTCACTCTGATGTCCTATGCTGTGGGGGTATAGATGGGGTCATGCCCTAAGATGGCGGGGGGGTTTTCTCTCTGCAGCGTAGGGCCCTGAGAGTGTTCGCTGGTCTCCAGTATTGAGAGGATTGTAGGGCAAAATTTATTGAATATAAGGTTTTAACTCTTCCTAGCAGGGGCGCAACTAGCTTGTTGATTTTGGGGGGGCTTGAGCCCCGGGTCTCTATAAGTCGATTTGGTGACAGTATATGATGTTTTTCAAAACTTACTACAGTACGTATTTTAAAAATGCCTGAATTTGACGGAAATACTCTTCTATAAACTTTGTTCTTCGATATAATAATCTACGTTCTTAGTTGAAAAAAAAAACAAAGTTATAAAAGACATTTTTATATACATACATATATAATATGTAAGTAAAAATATATTGATGAGTTTAAAACTTCTTGAACTACTTAAATCGGTACTAAAAACAACTTAAAAACTAAAACAAGTTCTGTTAAATTGAATTCCTCCTAAGTGCACAAACAGACACGGACCAGCAGACGAAAGGGTTAAAAACTGAAAATTTAATAATTTATTTTTCTGTTTTTAGATACATATTTGTCAATCACTTCTCCCAAATTTATTTCTATATCCTTTTCGAAAAATAACAATCCAAGTGCCGAAAATCTTTCTTGGCCCATCGAAAGTCGAAGCCAATCGAAAATGATCCGCATAATAGAGAAGGACCTCTCGCACGTGGCAGACGTTACTGGTAACGTTTCTGCCACTTGAAACAGAGTAGGTAGGTATATACTGATGGAAGGATTTCTGGTTTCAGTTCATTTCAAAGAGTTTCATAAGATGCATCCTTTTTTCCATAAGCTAAGCTGTTTCTTAAAACTGTCATTTCCGCCTTTATGATATTTTTCTCCAACCTAAAATAAACTGCATAGTATTCAATAAAAGGCATGGATTCCTCGTAATCTAGCGTAAAGAATTTGTCTATGGCTGCCGCAATACGAAGGCTTTCCTCGGAGAATCTTGATTTTGAAAAGCCAAAAACCTACCAGAGAATCTAAGATTCTATGGAAGACATGGGCTCTTCAATAATCTACAACATTTGGAGTATTTATGTCTTCTTTGGCTCCCACTGTTTTTTTTTTTAAAGGTGCTCCACACCAGAGCTGGGCAAAGCCCTCAGTAAAAGGGCTTGAAGCACTAAGCCCTAAGCCCTCTATCAAAGTGCTTCAATTTCAAGCACAAATTCCTTTTTATTTTCAAAAGTGCTTCACAAGCACAAAGCCCTCAAAGTGCTTTGGGCTTGACAAGCACAAAGCCCTCAAAGTGATTTGAAAAGTGCTTGAAGCACATCAAAAGTGCTTGGGGTGCCTTGAAAAGGGCTTCAAGCTCTTTAAATGTGCTTCAAGCTCTTTAAATGTGCCTAAAGCACTTTGAATTTGTAATAAAATTCTCAAAGTGGCATAAGCTACCGCGTACACTCATCACGCAGAATTGGTATAGTAGAGACGAACTTTACATTTCACAGAGTAGCAGTAGTATGTTTTTTTTTGAGATGTAGTTCTGGGGTACTTGGGGTACTACATGGTAATTCAATTTTAAGGTTTTCAAAATGTTCAATGGGGAAAAGTGGAAAAAATCCAGTGATAAAGTTAAATAGGGTACCAATATAAATTAATTATTTATTTGAATAATAAGTTCATTCAATTTTTTTTAAATTCCATTCTAAGCTCAAACCCAAAACCTCCATTGTTAAGAGAGAAAAGACATAAGACGGTTCAAGTTCAAATAATAGAAAAAAAAATTAAGGGACAAAACACGATCGAAAATGTTTAAGTGGGGGATAGGTTGAATGATGGTCAATTCAAATTCCTTTCAAAGTGCTTCAAGCCCTTTTAAAGTGCTTCAAGCCCTTTCAAAGTGCTTCAAGCTCCCAAAAGTGCTTCAAGCCCTCTAAAAGTAATTGAAGCTCATTGAAAGGGCTTGAATTACTTTTTTCAATTACAAATTACCAAGCACTTTTCTAAAGTAATTGACTTTGCAAGCCCCAATTACAAATCTATAAAAGGGCTTTCAAGCCCTCAAAGTGCTTCAAGCACTTTCGCAAGCACAAAGCACTCAAGCCCTGCCCAGCTCTGCTCCACACCCGTAGCTACATACTCTGGTGCTCCAAATAACAGTCTGTTGTGTCACTGGAACGCATCCTATTTTAAATTTCGTGTTTTTGATGCTCCCATAAAATAGCAGGTGCTTGAAAGGGCAGGGGAGAGGAAAAACGAACAGTTTAGTTCCGCGAACTCTAATGCACTGGAACGCCTATAAACAGTCCAGGCGCTCTAGAGCAGCTCAGGGATGCTCAAAGTGCGTCACCGGAAACTGGAAAGCGATTGAGATCTGCTCGCTCGGGTTTGGGAGGGCGGATGGCTAATTTGTGTCATTACCATCATGTTTGTGACGATCGGGTTTGGGGGGCTAATCTTGAGCTTGGGCGGGCTAAGCCCCCCCCAGCCCCCCTTAATTGCGCCACTGCTTCCTAGTCTATATATATTAGAAAATCTGATATACAGGGTGTTCATTTTAAAACTTACCATCGGAGTTCAAAATTTTTCGAAAAAATCCCTGAAACACGTCAACTATAATAATTTTAAGGGGGATGAGTTTTTATGCAAAATTCTCATAAACTATCATTTGACACCAACTTTGAATTTAATCCACGATTGAAAATTCCAATTAAATTTAATCCTCGGTTAAAAGTTGGTGCCAAATGATAGTTTATGAAAATCTAAGACAAGAATGTAAAATCGGTTTTCCTCTTAAATTAACCCTTTAGGTTTTACAGTCGGTCAAAGTTGCAAAAAAGTCAATTTTCAACTGTCAATACATATTTCTAAAACAGTTGAACTTGGGTTTTAAAATTCAGTACCAAAATGTATGGAATCAAAAACCCTCCAAAATGATGTATCACTTGACCCCCCTTTCCATTTAAGATTTTCTAGGTGGTTCCTGGGGGCTGGGGTGTTGAAACGGGGGAGGTGAATTTTGCATAAAAACTTATCCCCCTTCAAATTATAGTTGACGTGTTTCAGGAATTTTTCGAAAATTTTTCAACTCCGAGATAATAGGGGTGGTAAGTTTTAAAATAAACACCCTGTATATTAAAAAAAAAAATTGTCAACTATCCGACTAATGACCAACGACATTCGTATGAAACCCGTTGCCGGGAGGCATATTCATTTTCTGCCAACGTAATAGGACCTTCGGCTGTGTTCGTGTTCGTTCGAGCACAGCGTAGGCAAATTATGATCGAAGTGGACTAACGTTGGCAGTTTATAGAGCCTGCCTGGCGTTCGTGAAAATATCTCTAAATAAAATCAGTTGGAAATTGGCACATGTTTTAATACGAAATGCGATAAGGAATGAAGAAATACCTTTATTAAGAGTTTAAAAATTAATCATTGTGTCTATTCAAAGGCCCCAGAACTTTTTTGGTAAATTTGAATTAGTTTCGTAAAGTTTTCGATATTATGGGTTATTTTTGGTTAGTTTGGGTTAGTTCGGGTTAGTTTTCGTTTGAAAACCGTACTAGGCGCTGTTCCTTCTTGTTTCCTTTGTCCAAGCAAAGACATGAAATGTACCTAATCCAAATTAACCCAAACTGATCCGTCCTGGAAATGTGACTCAATCTCTGTTTCTATGAACCTGATCAAAAACGAAAAAAAGAGCGCGTATAAAAAAAAGAGTATAAAAAATAGAGCGCATGTATGTATTATTAAATTTTGAATAAATAATATGAGTCACTGAAGTTGGCTTCTCTGACGTTGTGCGACAGAAACACAGTTCAGCCGAGAGTTCAGCTAAACATTTATTTTACAAAAAAATAAATATGTAAAACCAAAAGAGAAAAAAGATCTTTTGTATTTTGAACTTTTCATATTTTCGACATTTTGCATTTTCGACATTTCTCAATTTCTACCTTTTGTGTTTTATTATTTAAATTTTTTTTTACCTCACACTCTATTAAATAGTTAGTATAAAAGGTCCATGGGGTAGTTCCAAAGACACGGTAGTTTTATCCAACACAATATTATGCCATTGTTTTAGCTGAAATTTTCATGTAAAAAAAATTCTTCCAAAACATATATCGGACCTAATAATCAATAAAATGCTTGTAATATACAGTCACATGAAGTGCCAACGTCTGGTTGCGATGCTCATTTTCTGCAACCGCTTCATGGCGAAGGGCACGAATCTAGCCGAATATCAGTTGCGTTGGCAAAAAATGAATATGCTGCCGGGAGCATATGGCTCGGATACATGAACTGCTGATCCAAAACCCTGTGGGTATATGAAAAAGACGACTTTTTTAAACTATTTTAACGTTTTTTTGTATATGTATTTTAAACTGTAACAAATGTATTGTATATGTAATGTCTTTTACAACTTTATTTTATTGTCTTTTACAGATTTATTTTATTCTCCTTCACACAACTTTTATTTTATGTAATATATTTTTTCGCTATTAAACTAAATTTAGGCTTATTTTGTTTGACACGTCACGGTCACGTGTAAACCTTTATAAAGCCTAGTACTAATAACTGCGAAATTCGCATTTTTTTGACATTACGTTGACAATTTGACGTTTAATACACGCACAGTAGCGTAACTACAGGGGGGCCGGGCCCCCCCCAGACGTCGCTAGGCCCCCCCCCAGAAAAAACTTTATTAATTTGGTATTTTATGAAAGCTACGTTACCTATTACATATAATTTTATGTTATTACCTACTAAATTTGAACGGTAATGCGCGGCGATCCCGATCGACCCTAGCCGATCCTCGGATCCACCAACGAACGGGCTATGTGTGCAATAATTGTGCCACCCAAAGAAGAGAGCAAATTGTAATGTACAGAAGTGATACAGTATACCAAAGCCATTAAATTAGCATTAGCAATATAACAGATTAGTTTGGGAGTTTGACAAAATATTTTTCCTGTGAATCCGTGAATCGGTGTTGCTGATATATACTTTATAGTGGCTGATAAGCTGGGTTAGCTAGGTAAGTGATTTAAGCCCGGTTTAGTCAGCTAATCGCCTATAATTGCACTGTTCTACTTTATTGAAGATTCCAATAAGTCGCAAGGCCACTGGCCCCAACTACAAGGGGGCATTGGGGCAGGTGCTCCCATGAGCAACCTCTCATGGGTGCTCGGAGCTCTCGTAGAGAATGCGAAAGTACAAACGTATTTAATGGTCATTCCGTTCCGTGTGGTAGTATCAGTATCATATGTATGTAATTTAAATTTACACAACTTTGTATAAGAATTATACAAGTCGTATTAGTCTTAGAGACAAGGGGGGTATTAGTATTCTGTCCTTTCGTTATTTGTGGTCAATTCTATGCTCTATTACTTTATATTGCTAATGTTGCTATTCTCCATCTCTCACCGGCGTATACAAGGGGGAGGTAATGGTGGTAATTACCCCCCCCCCCAAGATCGTTGCGATGGACGAAATAGTTATTTGTGTACCAAGGCCGTAAAGTTGATCTTTTTTTGTGGCCGAGGCGCAGCCGAGGCCAAACAAATTTCAGGTGAGGCCAAAAAAGATCATTCGGCCGAGGTGCACACAAAATTTTTTAGGCGAGTGTTTGTTCTTGAAAAAAGAAGAAAATTCAACAGTAGCTTTAAATTTTATTGATCAAATAAATAATCCAGCAAAGATAGGTAGATACACAATTATTAATAACAAAAACTACGATAAAGAGAGTGTGATTATAGAAAATTGCCGACTTTTCCGCCTGGTATCTTACATTGAGCTTTTTTTAAAAAGCAATCAATTTTGAAAACTTGCTGATGTTAGGTATTTCCGACTATAATAATTGTAAATTTTAACATAGAGTATAACATAGGTGGACCTGAAGACCATAACGTTGAGGATTATTTAATTTTGGCATTTTCCGAAAAAATGCAATAAAATACAAATTTTTAATCATGCCGTTTTTTTTTAGCATTTTATGTGGAAATTTGGATAAATCTAAAATTAAAAACTTGGTTTCATTGTGGTTGCTAACTAATTGTTTATTAGTTGTGTTGATGGTTACGGCACTGCGTTTCCGATTGTTTGTTTATTTTCACCAAAGTAGCGGCCGTAAAGTAAGAGCGGCCGTGAAGTGAAAGCAGCCGTAAAGTAATAAACCAAATGCGGCCGTGAAGTAAATGCGGCCGTAAAGTAAATGCGGCCAAAAAAGATATACTTTAGGGATGATATTGAATCCGTAAAACTAATCTTTTTATGACAGTCGCCTAAAAAATATATACCCTACACCTTACAAATAAATCTATAACAGATAGCATGATGGCGCCTCCAGGATCAAAATATTCCGGAGGTAAAATACCCGACCACTCGGATCTCCGGGCGTCGGGTGATCCTGGGGGTCCTTCATGCAAAGATATAAAGAGAAGATCAAAAACTCAACTCAGAATTGATTTTAGCAATATAAGAGGAATAAGTACAAATATGAATTCAGTTCACCAACATCTTGAAGAACAAAGACCTGACATCCTTGTTCTCACTGAAACTAAAATCAGTTCTGCAACACCTATTGTGAACTATCTTTATCCCGGCTATGACCTACACCACCGATTTCGACATAATTTTGGGATCTGTGTGTACATTAAAAATGACCTTTCATGTCATCGAGAGGAGAAGCTAGAACCAGCGAACCTTGATATCATATGGCTAAAATTCACCTCAAAGTCATCGACCAAGTTTATCTGCTGCCTCTACCGACCGCCAAGTAACACCGATTACCAAAACTTTTTCGCGACATTATCCGAAAGCTGTGATAGTATACAGTCAAACTATCCACAGGCGGAAATTGTCTTTTTAGGCGATTTCAACGTCCACAATATACCCTGGCTGAAACACCACAACAAAACAGATAACGAAGGCAGAGAAGCAGAAGCTTTTGCCATAAGTTGTGGTCTAACGCAGCTTGTCGATGAACCTACCCGTATCTCAGAAAGGGGCGAATTTGCAGCGCTTTTAGACTTGTTCCTAACCACCAATCCTGACTCGTACACAATTCAAGTAGATGCTCCACTTGGTTCGTCCGATCATAAACTTATAATAACAAAGTGCGAAATGCTCATCCCACCAAGCCTACAACCACTTCCTCGTAAAATGTGGCACTATAAATCGGCAAAATGGAATGACCTAAAACAGTATTACCTGGATTTTCCATGGCAAGAGGTTTGCTTTAAAACAGCTGATCCCACTATTTGCTGTAATGAAATAACACAAGTAATCTTATCTGGAATGGACGCATATATCCCACATACAACTAAACGTAGAGCTAATGCAAAACCTTGGTTCAACAGCCAGTGTCAAACGGCTGTACAGAAAAAACACAGAGCATATAACCTTTGGAAACGACAACAAACGGCTCAAAACCACACAGAATTTATAGAAGCCAGAAATAGTTGCAAAATTACTATTGACTCCGCTAAAGAAACATACAATCAAAGAATAAAAAACAGGTTGCTGAATTGTCCAAGTAGTTCTAGGTCTTTTTGGTCTCTTGCAAAAGCTGTTGGATCTAACTTCACCAAGTCATCCATACCACCACTTACAGATAAAAATAATCACTTAGCCACAACATCAGAGGAAAAAGCCAATATGCTTGCCCAAATGTTTTCCTCCAACTCCAACCTAACAGTGCCAAACGGAAAAACTCCACCGTTCATTGAAAGGGTTTCCCATAGTATGCCAGAGGTACCCTTTTGTCACAGAGAAATACGAAAATCCCTAAAACAGCTGGATACAAACAAAGCAATGGGTCCGGATGGCATTCCCGCAATAGTACTCAAAAATTGCGCCAACGAACTCACCCCAACTTTCGCAAAATTATTCAATTTGTCTTACAGGCAAGGAGTATATCCATCATCATGGAAGTCTGCCGCAGTACAACCCATTCCAAAGAAAGGAAAAAAGACAGATCCGTTAAACTATAGACCAATTGCTCTACTTCCGGTGATATCAAAAGTAATGGAAAGAGTTGTGAACAATCACCTAACCAAGTACTTGGAAAAGTACAAAATTATCAACGATAAGCAATACGGATTTCGAAAATATAGGTCAACTGGCGATTTACTTACATACGTCACTCACTTATGGCAAAAAGCGATTGAGTTGCGGGGTGAAACAAGAACAATTGCCTTAGATATATCTAAAGCATTCGACAAAGTTTGGCATGAAAATCTGCTCAACAAGCTCAAAGCAATGGGATTATCGCCGAAACTTTGCACTTGGTTTGAAAGTTACCTAAAGGACAGATCCATTTATGTTGCACTGGATGGCCAGAACTCCAACTCTTACCAAATAAATGCTGGTGTGCCACAGGGAGCAATCCTTTCGCCAACTCTTTTCCTGATTTACATAAATGACCTCATAGATAAAACAGTAAATCCACTTTATTGCTTTGCAGACGATGGCAATGTAGTCTCCTCACTCATACCACCCACAGGTCTTTCCGCACGTGAATTCCATCATCTTAGACTAACTCAAATATCGCAGATAAATAACGACCTGGAGATAATAGAGGACTGGGGTAACAAAAACCTTGTACAGTTCAACGCGCAGAAAACCCAAGTAGCTCTGTTTTCAAAAAAGACCAGCACCGGTGAGCCAAACATCATGCTATCTGGAAGTGCTGTCACATTACAGAGTCAGTTGAACATCTTGGGGGTTACTGCAGAGACCAACATGTCTTGGCACAGTCACGTGGCAGATATTGCTAAAAGGGCCTCCCAAAAGCTGGGGGTGCTATTTCGTACAAGACATCTGTACACACCAAGCCAATTGCTGACACTCTACAAAGCCCAGATTCGACCAACTATGGAGTACTGCTCACATATATGGAGTGCAGCACCCAAACATACCTTAATGCTTTTGAATACCGTGCAAAAACGAGCTATCAAGCTGATCAATGACCCCGCACTTACTCGTAACTTGGATGGTCTCGAACATCGCAGATCTGTGGGCGATTTATCTCTCTTCTACAGGTACTATCACGGAAAATGCTCTGAAGAGTTGGCAGGTATGATTCCACCGAGAGTAGCACCTACCAGGCGAACCCGTCAAACAGACGGCAACCATGAATTTACTGTCAAACTAGAGGCACCAAGAACCTCATTATATCAGAATTCATATCTCTGGAGAACAGCATCGCTGTGGAATAAACTCCCTGCGACGGTTTTCCCTGCAGGTTACAACCTGAACCGTTTCAAGACCAACATACACCGACATTTCCGCGCACTTGCCGCTTCTCGAGCGTGATAGGACATTTCCTTGCGAGTGCGCATATCCGTAAAAAAAAAAAAAAAAACTATTTTTTATATTTTTATATGTTACTAGCATTACCCGTCACGGCTTCGCCCGCGATTTTTTAACTTATTAGGCTGTGTAGGTATTATCTATGGTATGTGTCTATGAAAAATGTCGTGTTTGACAGTGCTTAGGCAGTATGCTTTGTTTTCGATGACGACAAACCATCGATTACTTCTGGGGCTGCCTCTTGATATTACCCTACTCAGTTCAGATAATGACACCCTCCAGTCATAATCTGCGTGTTTGTATAATCGTCTTCAATGGCCTGGTTGATTATATTATTATTATTTACAATTTATATTAAATGCTGATGCCGTGAAGTTGGTAAGGTGACTGATTGACATGGTTTCGGAGTCGGACACTCTGCTGACGCTGAGCTACTTACTGAACGGATTGTGCTTATTGTGATTATGCAATGTTATGTATGTACGCTTGTTGGTTGTTGTGCCAATATCTTTGATGGTGCCATGAAATGATTTATGTATTCAAGTCGTTAGTTGGTTCTGCTATGAAAGGATTTTGCAAAAATTTAATTTTAAACAGCGAAGTTGTTACGTATAGTGTAGACATGTTTCACATAATAATATGCGGCGTGCTAAAATCCGATTGAAGCCAAATTTCGTAAAACTGAAAAATTAGTTTTTAGATATTCATCTCAAAAGTATTTCAGAAAAAGAATGGCGTCGATATCTTATTTTATTATCAAGTTATGACAGCTTATAAATGAATTTGTAACGAAATTTTTTGTGTAACCTTTTTTGCCCCTTCCACTTTGAATTTCAAAAAAAGCATGAATTTGTTTTTAGGTATTTATATAAAGAATATTTTAGTACAAAAACGAAGTCGATATCTTAATTAGAAGCCGAGAAAACTGAAAAAATGTGAATTTTTAAAAAAATTGTTTTTAACCCTTTAAAATTAAAATTTTTCAAAATCCTTTCTTAGCACACCTACAAATACGTAACAGAACATATCCTGAAAATTTCATGTCTCTAACTTAAATAGTTTTGGCTGGGCGTTGATAATCAGTCAGGACAAGCTCTTTTATATATATAGAAGATACACTCTTCCTATTCAGGGGTAGGTATGTGTGAAAATCACGGCCGGCGGCCGATAATTATATTTTAACACCTTTTCGATTTCAATTTCGCTCATGCTATAGGGCCGGTTTCTCAATAGCGAGTCACCTCCGGGTTAAGCATAACTCCAGGGTAAACATTGCAAATGGACACGTTTAACCTGTAGCCCAAGTCTTGAAAAATATCGCATTCGAAATTTGATACGAATTTGACTGACAGCAATGTAAATTAAATGGGAGCGTTCGAAATCATATCAAACTTCGTATGCAATATTTTTCAAAAATTGGGCTCCTGGAGTTAAAACCACCGGCGTATCCAGCCCATGCGTCTGGGGGGGGGGGTAATCACCCCATTTTTTTCCAGGTGCCACGCCCAAAAACGTTTACTTTGAGCCTTTTTCTACGAGAGCGAGGACAATTAAACAGTGCGGAAAATCGATTTTCTCGCACGGTGCGGCGAAATTTTTTCCGCACGGATATCGGAGCGGAAAAATATTTTCCGCACGGCTGTCGAAAAAAAATCAATAAATTACTACAAATTATGTAGATATATGTACCTACTTTTTTCCGCACGTCTGTAGAAAAAGTATTGTACCTAACACCTGCGGAAAATCTGTTTTCCGAACTCGGATGCTTCACCGAATTCCGCTACGCGTCTTTCGGTGAACGACAGACTCGTGCGGAAAAATTCATTTTCCGCACTTGGTAAATATATTCTGTACTACCAACAAAAACGAAACCGAACTCTGATAGCAAATTCCATTGGAAAAGGGTTAGTGCGTACTGAGTGTATTCGTATCTTATTCTACCAGCTTGTATAAGAAAGAGATAAAAATACATTTTTTTGCACTGATTTTACCAATGGAATTCGCTATGAGATTCGCCTAAAACATTTTAATTATAGCGAATTCTATTGGTAGAATTAATACAAAAAATGTATTTATCTCTTTCTTGTGCAAGCTAGTAGAGAAAGATACGAATACACTCAGTGTGCACTATCCCCCTTTGAATAGAATTCGCTATAAATCGCATGCGGGCAGTGCGGACACTGTGCAAACTAGAAAACAAGTTAGGGCCAGTTGCTGAAAAGTAAAAACAAAGTCTAAATATAAAAAATAGATATATTTGTAAGGTTACATTTTTTTCGTCCATCGCAACGATCTTGGGGGGGGGTAATTACCCCCATTACCCGCCCCCCCCCTTGTATACGCCGGTGGTTAAAACCAACCCGTAAGTGACTCGCTATTGAGAAACTGGCCCATAGTAAGTATGACGAAAAAACTATTATAGAACAGTCTGACTTCTGGGACCCGATTCTCGTCCCCCAGGGAGTACAGCTCCCCGAAAGAACGAATTTTTTGTCTTTGTAAACGTGATCGAAGAGTAAACGAGAATGATAAAGACGAAAAATTTATTCTCTCGGGAAGCTCTCCTCTCCCTAGGACGAGAATCGGGCCCCTGCCAGACTGTCAAGTTGCTCAAGTACTGCTGCGACGTGACTGCGATCTAAAGGCTGACGCTGGATCCCATAATTGTGTCCGCACTGCCCGCATGCCATTTATAGCGAATTCTATTGAAAGGGATAGTGCGCACTGAGCGTATTCGTGTCTTTTTCTACTAGTTTGCATAAGAAAGAGATAAAAATACATTTATATCCTACTGAACTATTATAACCATTTAATACCTTGGTTATGATAATCATAAACAGGGTCTTAACTCCCAAGGGAGTTAGGATTTCCATAACTCCCGTGAGGGAGTTAAGGCTATTTTTGAAATAAAATTAATATTTTCGATTTTCCATTTAATGGTATGGGTAAAATAAGTAGTTTTATTTTTTTTTCTCTGATTTGCTTCAAAACCGGCATGTGAAGTTCTTTTTGGATTCTGAACAACTTTTTCTTATAAATTTTTTTTTATATCTTGTCAAATTTACCCGTTTTTCGACATCAATATCAACTTTTTTCAAAATTCCCGCTTAACCGATATGCGCATGACATGTGTCATAATCGATTTTTTGGTTATCGAACATGCCTAAACGATCCCCAAAAAAAGTTTTTTGAAAAAAGGAATAATTAAGAATTTTCCCATATGTACCCAACTTTATGGCACACACTGTATGTACCACGGGAATTATCAGGTGTTAATACCCACGGGCAATTGGTGTCCCTTGGGCCAAAGGCCCTCGAGACACAGACGTTGCCCTGGGGTATTAACACCCTCATAATAGGCTCGTTCAATAAAAAAAATTTAACGCGGTTTTTCACATTTTTATGGAGTATTACTCACATGTAGCACATAAGAAAAATTTCAGCTCAATTGGATAAATATTAGAAAAGTTACGCGTTTTTTGATATTAAAACAGTTATGCCTCGGGAATTCATTTCTGTGACGTCATAGCATCTCTCGAGTCGAGACAGGCTAAAGGCCGTCATACACGGTTTTGCATAACGCAATGTAAACTGACTTTCTATTGACAGTTTGGCACACAGTTTGCGAAACTATACAATATTTAAAATTTTTCTTTTTGCATGCTACTTCCATAATTGTGCTTATAAAATACTAGCTAATGACCCGCTGCGTTGCCAGCGTGTAAATACATTTTGAAATAATACACTTCTTTTCAAATTTTGTTGTTGATTTTCTATTTATTTATTTTTTTTTAATCCGATATCAGAGTCGCTTGCCAGTGAGTTCAGTGACGCATTTTAAGCACTCCAGAGCTGCTCTAGAGCGCCCCGGGCTGTTTATAGGCGTTCCAGTGTATCAGAGTTTTACGTAACCGAACTTTTTTTTTCGGGATAAAAAATAGCCTATATCACTCTCCTCTATAGCCGATTCGATTGACCGGATTAGATCGATCTGGTTCAATTTAAATGAACCACACTGTGTTCGATTCAAGCTGGATCAGTGCACCATCATCAACAAAAAAATGATCTAGATCAGAAGTTCACTTAAATTGAACCCAAATCGATCTAATCTGGGTTAATCGAATTCACCTTATATAGAGATTCGTGGTATTAATTCAAGATCGGTCCAGCCGTTCTTGAATTCAAAAAATAATAAAGTTACGTCGGTTGAATGCAAGCCTAAATAAATGAAATATGTCAACGTTATTTCATGCTGTCAAAAAAAGTTGGGTTATGTTGTTATGTAATGTGAATGAGTTTGTTTACAATTAAATTAATAATTAATTCAAAATTAATTTCTTTTTCCGAGATGCGTAACCTATCCAGAAACCTTCCTTGGGATGGCCATAATAACCTACCAAAGTTTCATCGTAATCGGATAAGTGCTTTTAGAGCGCATATCCGGATATCCCGTGAACTTTGATTTTTATATACAGGGTGTCCCACGGTGGATGGCGTATTAGACGTTTATGGAGAACTAAAAAGCGGATCATATTGAAAATTTGGCAACCGGGATAAACGACCATGATCTACACTTTAAAAATATTTTTGACCATGCGGTGTTGCCGCTTCTACTCTAAACTACTGGCAACATCACTATTTTAAATAGAACACCCCGTATTAAATTGCATATTTGGATTCTACGTAAAATTCTAAGCAGATTTCATGTGATATACCCTATACCTAAGTTCAACTGTTTTGGAAATATTGACAGTTGAAAATTGACTTTTTGCAAATTTGACAGGCTGTAGAACCTGAACTGTCAATTTTAGAGGAAAACCGATTTTACATTCCTATCTTAGATTTTTATAAACTATCATTTGACACCAACTTAGAATTAAATCCATGATTAAAAATTTCAGTTAAATTTAATCTCTGGTTAAGTTCAAAGTTGGTGTTAAATGATAGTTTATCAAAATCTAAGATAGGAATGTGAAATCGGTTTTCCTCTAAAATTAACCAATTAGGTTTTACAGCCTGTCAAAGCTGCAAAAAGTCAATTCTCAACTGTCAATATTTCCAAAACAGTTGAACTTAGGTATAGGGTATATCACATGAAATCTGCTCAGAATTTTACGTAGAAACCAAATATGCAATTAAATACGGGGTGTTCCATTTAAAATAGTGATGTTGCCACTAGTTTAGAGTAGAAGCGGCAACACCGCATGGTCAAAAATATTTTTAAAGTGTAGATTATGGTCGTTTATCCCGGTTGCCAAATTTTCAAAATGATCCGCTTTTCAGTTCTCCATAAACGTCTAATACGCCATCCACCGTGGGACACCCTGTATATAGAAGAGGAAGATTGAAACTCAGGGAATTATTAAAATATACGAAATGTGATTTGAAAGAAAAATAACAAACCTCTACCAGATACATAAAATGCCAAACTAAAACTTGTCTAAACGATGCCAAACCAAAATTTGGCAAAACAATGCCCGTATTGTCGAAGTGACTGACGTACCAGCATCGCGACGACCGACGTGAGAGATGCAGTGACGTCACCGCGTGTTTCAAATTTGGAGTACTTTGATAATTTATTTAAATATGAACAAGGGCTCAGAAAATTATGAAATTTTGCATAACTGCTAAACTCAACACGCTCTTTTAGAATATGTAATAAAATAAATATAGTTTAAAAAAACTAAAAAACACGCTTTTATAGTAAATTGGACTAAAAAGTGAAAAATAATTTTTAATATAAACAGAAAATATTAATGAACAAAAAATATTAGAGTTATTGTGAAAAAAGCGTGGGGTGCTTTGTTCCACATTTCTCGTACATTGAGCACCCCACGCTTTTTTCACAATAACTCTAATATTTTTTTTTCTACTGACATTTCATAATACGCTATTAAACGATTAAAATCTGTATTATAATGAACTTCATTACGATACAGATTTTCATTATAATACTCATTTTTAATATTATACAATGTTGATAGATGGCAGCACTAAATAAGATATTAAACATTTTTAACGGTAATTTTGAATAAAACAATTATTTTAATAACTATAAAAAATACTTCGAATTGTTTAAAAGTTACCTAAAGTTTGGGACAAAGAATAATTATTATGGAAATAATGAGTGATAAGGAAGAATTTTTACTTTTGTCATTATTATACATTGTCAATAGATGGCGCCACCAGTTAAGAAATGTTGAATTATTTTTTTTTGAATGATGACAGCACTCTGTTTATGGCTTTTCCATGGTAATTTAGCGAAAAACAATAATTTTATGAAAAAAATACTTCTAATTGTTATTAAAAGTTACCTAATGTTTGGGATAAGGCATTATTATGGAAATATTGAGTGATAGCGAAGAATTTTCACTAACACCTCCAGAAATTACAGAAAGGGCGACAAATGCAGGTAATAATATACTACCGGACAAGTCCAAGAAAATTTGCGAAAAATTATATGGACAATTTATGGATTGGAAACACCAAAAACACATCGTCCTTCTCAGACAATGTTTTGATAGTATATTTTGAAGAATTACAACAAAAAATGAAACCTTCAACTGTATGGATTACTCAATTATAACATCTCTATTCAAAGTTAAGCGTAATGTTGACATATCTAAATATCATCATATCAAGTTTTATCAATGGCAGTAGAAAAAATAGTGTATGCAACTCTCATGTAATGGCCATTAATACACTCGCATGTTATATACGAAACTCGCCTGCGGCTCGTTTCGTATCCTACAACATGCTCGTGTATTAATGGCTATCATTACATGATCATTGCATAATATACTATTGTTCATTAATATTTTCTGTTTATATTAAAAATTATTTTTCACTTTTTAGTCCAATTTACTATAAAAGCGTGTTTTTTAGTTTTTTTAAACTATATTTATTTTTCACTTTTTAGTTCGATGTATTATTTTATTGTTCATTTTTTTATTTTGAAGAAAAACCTTTAATTCTTATTTGTGTTTTGTTTATATTTTGCACCATTTATCTTTATCAACGGCTAGTGCGTCGCACCGCACCGGTATCACACTCGCACTGAGTGTGTCATTCCTGAATTCGCCCCAGAGATTTCCAGACTTTTGCAGACATTATCCAGACTTATTCAGAGCTTTCCAGAGTCTTCCAGACTTCATCCAGATTTATCCAGACTTGTACAGACTGATCCGGATTCTGGAAAATGATCCCTAGGTCTTTTGGGACCTTTTCCAGAATTTTTCCGACCCTTTCAAGAAGTTTCCAGGCCTTTTCCAGATGTTTCAAGAGATTTCCAGACTCTTCCAGACACTATCCAGACTTATCCAGAGTTTTACAGATTTCATTCAGATTTATCCAGCCTTTATCCAGACTTGTACAGACTGCTCCAAATTCTAGAAAATGATCCCCAGGTCTTTTGGGACCTTTGCCAGAATTTTCCCGACCCTTTTAAGAAGTTTCCAGGCCTTTTCCAGACTTTTCCAGACGTTTCTAGACGTTTCCAGACTTTTCCAGACATTATCCAGACTTTTCCAGAGCTTTCCAGAGTTTTCCAGACTTCATCCAGATTTATCCAGACTTTATCCAGACTTTTTCAGACTGATCTCGATTCTAGAAAATGATCCCCAGGTCTATTGGGACCTTTTCCAGAATTTTTCCGACCCTTTCCAGAAATTTCCAAGTCTTTTCCAGACGTTTCCAGAGATTTCCAGACTTTTACAGACAATATACAGACTTATCCAGACCTTATCCAGACTTGTACAGGCTGATCCGGATTCTGGAAAAAGATCCTCAGGTCTTTTGGGACCTTTGGCAGAATTTTTCCGACCCTTTACAGAAATTTCCAGGCTCTTTCCAGACGTTTCCAGAGATTTCCAGACATTTTCCAGACTTTTCCAGGCTTTATCCAGACTTGTTCCAGCTCACTTAACTTGTTCCAGGTTCTTGTTCATACTCTTCCCAAGGGTCCAAAAGTTCGCACGCATCCCTATGTGCCTGTGCGATAAACATTTTCAATGTTACTTACAAACATACATACATACAAACATACATACATACATACATACAAACATACATACATACATACATACAAACATACATACATACAGGTGAAGCTAATATAAGCGTGTTAAAAAATATGCTGTACGAGCCTATTCCCTTGATACATAAATAACTATTCTCTTCACTGGTTCTACCCTATAGACAATAAAAAATAAAAAGACCTTCAAAAGTATTAGGCAATCCAATCCATCTGTCAAAACAAAAAATCGAATATGGCGTGGCGGCCAAGCAAGCTTGTTTTGAATATGTGTTTTTATGCGTATTTTAATTATTTTGCTTCGAGTTTTGCTTGCAACTTTAATTTTGATTATTTAATGAAATATTTGTTGACTAGGTACGTGAACTCTAAAGTCTGGCAAAAACTAGATATTTTTTTTGTGTTTTTTGGCCCATGTGTGGCCGCCACGCCATCTTGAATATCACGTGGTTTGGATTGCCTAATAGCCGAAATAGGTTATACTATTACTGCGCATCCGGTTGCGCATAGCGCATTGCGGAATTTTTGGAAAGCTAGAGACTTACGAAAGATCAGTCCGATCATTCGATTCTGTTTCATCTTTCTCTGTCATACCAATTTACAAGACAAGGACACCGTATGAGTTACAGAGCTTTCCGAGCTGTTTTGTAGAAACCTATCAAACATCCATAACTATAGAAACTGTGACCGAGAAAACAAATAAGTAACCTTAAAATAACGACATTTCCGTGTTGAAATTTGTCATTTTTAACTGATTGGGCGGTCGAAGACTCGAACTCACAAAATCTAAAGAACAAGAAGAAGAAATTGACATTTTTATTAAGGCACTTGGTATTGCAGACCTATAATATTATGTACAACTAGGCAGTGGCGGCTCGTGGTATAACATATTGGGGGTGCACATAATTTGTAATTCATAATAAATGCCGGTTGCGTTTGTTTTGCTGGCGCATTTGGCCACTAATTTTTTAAATTAATACTTTACAGGTAGATTGTTAAAATTTGAAGAATGATAAAATTAAATTTAAAGTTGTTTGATATTAATTTGGGAGTGCACGTGCACATGTGCTCTTATGGAGGAACCGCCACTGCAACTAGGATAAATTGAACCAGTAAGTATACATGTTAGTTTTGTGATATACGTTCAATACGGCATATTTTTGTACTGTTTTAGGAGACCTCGGTCAGAAGAGATAAAATGTAGATGTCAGGTCTTGGCCAGCTTAGCTTGTACATTATAGTCTGGCAAGTGGTAACTTGGTAGTGACGAAAGGGGGAAGAAAATTGGGGCGTAGCCTAAAAATAATCACTGACACTGACGTCTCCTAAAGACAGTATGATTTTTGGATGCAGTGGCGTACCAAAACATCAATTTCAATTCAGTAATTTAAATCGGATAATAATTATTAGGCTGGGTTTGTAGTGTTTGTACAGGAAAATAAAATAAAAGTCAAGTCTGTTTTTTTTTTAAAGTAATAGACCGTCAGCCAATGACAGATTTTGCTGACCAATTTTCTCTTTTCGGAGATTTCAACCACTGAAAATTATGTCAGTGCTGAGCTAAAAAATGGAAATTTAGCGACCGAACGTCTGCTAGGCAAAAAGACACTTTAGGAATAAAATAATTTTTTGATGTCATCAATAATGGAGCGTATCAATAGACCAAAATAGAGACTGTTTAGTGAAGGGTTGAATATGGCTAATTAGCTGATGAGAATATAAGATAAGTAGTTTCAATGCCTACCGCTCGTTCGAGACTTTGGAGAAAAAAAAAGTTCATTTACATGAAGCATTTTTCTTTAATGATCTTAAATTGTCTGCCTTTTGAATAAAAGATTGACATTGATAAATAATTCACTCAAAAAAAATCGCAGATGCTTTTCAATTAGGCAATTTAAACCACGTGACATTCAAGATGACGTGGCGGCCACACATATATCGGGTCTTCAAAAAAAAACCAATCTAAGATTGCTTTGGTTACGAAAACGTACGTCGCATTATTGTTTCTTTATTGGTCAGTATTTTTGACATGACATTTTGACATTAAATTTCATTGACTGACATTGTCAAAATTAAATAAAAATATTGCTAAGACGTACGTTTAAAAAACCACAGCAATCTTTGATTGGTTTTTTTTTTGAAGACCCGATACCAAAAAACACAAAAAAAAATTCTAGTTTCTGCCCGACTGAATAGTTTACGTACCTATTAGGCAAATATTTTATTGAATAATCAAAATTAAAGCTGCGAGCAAAGCTCGAAGCAAAATAATTAAAATATGCATAAAAACACATATTCAAAACAAACTTGCTGGCCGCCACGCCATATTGAATTTTTCGTTCTGACAGATGGATTGAATTGCCTAATGATTGAAAAAGTGGGGAGTCAAATTGCAAGAGAAAAGTATAGCAGATTCCATTTTCTTTCTGTCTGGCAATCGAGAGAATGGAAGGTTTTGTTGTGAAAATAACGCTGAAAAATCGCCAGACGATGATAAGACTTCGAAATCGAGCAAATCCACAAAAAGTTCTGTGGACATTTCGAACGGGCAACAGGCAATAAAATCATTTATATTCTCATCAGCTCACAACCCACATTCACCCCTCAAAATGTTAGACAAAAAAAATTATTCCACTAAAGAGTTCCTATCTCAGGGTCTAAAAGCATTCAAATAAATTATGAGCCGTTTTCTCGCGTCCACTTTTCTGACACTGGTTCGAAACTCGTTTGAAACAGCTAATGGAAGCAGCATTGCCCGTTTCAAACTTGTTTTGAACCAATGTCAAAAAAGTGGACGCGAGAAAATGGCTTTGATGTTTATTTAATAAACAAAAAATTAGAATCTAGGTGTAACAACTGTAAAATCTTAATAATAAATCCACTCTACATGCTTGGATGTAATAATAATAGAACAATACAAAATAACTCTGACAAACAAAAACAAGAACAGTGAAAAAGCCTCATAGGTAAATACATAAAAAAAAGAGGAAGTGGATGAAAAAAAACATAATGAATTCAAAAAGCCCTACGAGGAATATGTGTAATAATGGATCTAGTCTATATTTTCAATGTCCGAATCATTACTGTCTTCACTACTATCGCTTTCATCGTCACTTCCATCAACATTAATTATTAATGGCTGCACTTCTTCCATATATTTATCTTTTTCCCAAAACCTATCTTCAATGTCAACCACATGGTTGCAAAACTTTTTCCATTCGGAGGGTCCAATTGAAGCTATGCCTTTTTCGGTCATATCTTTTAAAGATTTTATGGTGAATTCTCCTTTCGGATTATGGTCTCGAATGAAGTATTTGACTCGAGACCATGCCAACTCAATCGGATTGAGCTCGCACATGTAAGGAGGTGTTCGTAATGGGGTATGACCATTAGAACGAATGATGTTGTCGATGACATAGTTTTTTTCATTATCTGGTGGCTTATGTAAGAGCACTAGCTCATAAATGTCAAATTTTCTGGATTTAAAATCATACGCTACTCCTTTTCGCTCCAACCAAGATATAATCTCTTTTTTTGTAGACGATTTCGTTGGAGTTCTATATTCTTGGGCTAAGTGATAGGGCGCATTATCCATTATAATAACTGAGTTATCCGGAATATTTGGGAGGAGCATTTCTTTCAGCCATTTTGTGAAACTGTCTTTGTTCATCTGGCCATGATAATCTCCAGTATTTAAGCCTGCTTTGAAGATTGAACCAGCATCTTTAACGAACCCGTTTTCACAACCAGCATGAACTACGATAAGGCGTCCAGTTGAGCCAATGTTATTAATCACCCCAAAAACTGTATCGCTTTGCCAACATTTTTTGAATGTCAAATCGTTGTCGACCCACGTTTCGTCAATATAGACGATATTCCGTTCTTCTTGGCGATACTTTCTGATGGCCCTTAAATATTTGTAACGCCAATGTAAAATATGGGGTTTCTCCATAAGAATTTTCTGCTTATTTCGACACTTTTTCCAATAAAATCCATTGGCTTTGAGTAAAATTCTTAAAGTTTCACGACAATATGGAAAATTATTTTCTTGTTGCAGCTTTATCAATAATTTCCTTGTTGTTGGGACCACCTTTTCTTCTAAGTAAAACCATTCAATGGTTCTGCGTGTGACCCCAAAATCAAAATCATCGTATTTTTCTCGAATCGTGAGGCGAGGTCGTTTTTTTTTCGGAGAAGCGAGTCTACTCTCAGGCTTAGTGTGCAACCTCTCCTCATCTTCCTTATGGATTTTTGCAACTGTGGTTTTACTTACCAACTCCAGTGTACATAACAGTACGTTCTAATTTAGATTTGAGAGGTAATTTGAACACATTATTGGTCGCTTCTTCATTGCACACTCTATATACATTTGCAATTATTTCTTTTGCTTGACTATGCAAAGGTTTTCCGCGAAGGTGTACATTCATTTTTAGAGAGAAATATAAAAAAGTAAGGCCAGAGATAAATACTCTATAAACTGAGTTTGGCGCAAACTGAAAATACCAGAAATGTCATCAATAGAAATTGCAAAGAAAACCAAAATAAAGTTTAAACTCCGTTCCGAAAACTCTAAGGGCGGGTATTATGAAACTATATTGACAAACAATTAGAAGTTAACTTATTCCAGAAGTTAATTTTCAGTTATTTGTCAAAGTAGTTTTATAATACCTACCCGCCCTAAATAAATGAATCAATAAAATTAAAGAAAAAACTCTTCAGCTTTACCAATAACCACACCACTGTACCGTCGATGAACGTCTAACCAATAGAATCATGCCTCTGAATGACAAACGTCACTCCACAGCCATCATTTCGCAATGTTGCCGAATTGTCGCTACATTCTTTTTTTTTGCGGTAGCTCCTGATTGCCGACTATCGTTTTCAATATTGTGGTGATTACATATTGATATGATGTTTATGCTTACATGACAATTATTCAAATTTACTACAATTTACTAGTATTTTTTTATATTTCAAAATACTGCACACAACCATAATGCAAAAAAAATATGCAAGCAACTTCTTTATTATTATTTCCGTTACGTTTGGCAAAGCAGCAAATACTTTTGCAGTTCGCCGTTTCGCTAGCCAGACTATACATTAAAGCATGTATAAGGGATGTAATAACTGTATTTGTAAACTCTTTAGGTATTTGACCTATCTAGCTATAATATATATTTTTTCTAGTACAATTTAGTGTTTATTTTTCCCTTTTTTTTAATCTACATCAAAAAATGGCACCAAACTTTATGGAGTAGGTACCACATCATTTTTCTCATTCGGATTTGAGAAAAAAAGATGTGGAACAACATAAGTAAGTTTTTTGTGCAATCAACTCAAGTCAAATTTCAAAATTCCCGCCATTTCAGTATTTGTTCCGGCTGCCACTATTGACGCCACCGTCGCTGTGACGTCAGCGCTATACAAACTTTCATGTTATCAATCAGGTACTCTTACCTTGGTTTATTATATTTCTTCTACCTATAGAATCCGCTATAATTTGAAAGTTTTTGGGGAATCCCAGAGTTCGGTTTCGTTATTTGTTGGTAGTGCAGAAAAATTGTTTTGAAAGCTCAAAATAAACGTTTTTAGGCGTGGCACCCGGTAAAAAGTTTTCGTCTCCGGCGGCCCTGGCTTGGACTAATTACCCCCCCCCCCCCCAGACGTATGGGCTAGATACGCCGGTGCCATCTCTATTCTTTGATAATAATCGGAACATAAGGCATTTAACGACATTAAGTACCAGGCATAATTATTTTGATAATGATGTGATATTTCCATGGCCTAAAATGCGTGCAGAAAAAAGCACTTTTCGCACGCTCGTAGAAAAAAAAATAGAAAAATATATATGTAGACGTTTTTAGGCGTGGCATCCGGAAAAAAAAATTCGCCTCCGCCGGCGCCTACGGCGAGCTTCCTCCTCCCCCTATAAACAAATTTATAAAAATATTATCCTGTGCCTATGACGACTTTCAAAAATCGGCGCCTCTGCCAGGCCCACCCTAGGCCCCCCCAGGTCAGATGGCTAGTTACGCCAGTGTACACGCATAAAACGTCAAATTGTCAACGTAATGTCAAAAAAATGCGAATTTCGCAGTTATGAGTACTAGGCTTAATTAAGGTAGTGACATCAATAATAGTACCTACATTATACACCTAGGGACTGAAGTGGTACTTTTTTTAATCCCGAGACAAAAAGTTTATATTTTTTGTCAAGCAAGGATTAAAAAACACTTTAGTCCTGAGCAGGGATGTGCGTCTACACGTAGACTTTCATTGTCTACTTTACGTGTAGATAATGTAGACAATGTAGACAATGTAGACAACGTGTCAACAATGTAAAATAATATAAATGACGTTTAATTCTAACCTCACACTTTCCTTTTTTTAAATTATTTTTATTTTATTATTGGTTTTCCTGATATTTTATAATCAGTGAATGCTAATATCGAAGTGATAGTGATAGTATAGTAGCTTTTGATATTTTTTTTTCGAATTTTTTGAAGTAAGTTATTGTCTACGCCGCATGTAGACAATGTGTAGACAAATGCTCACGTAAACAATTCGAATTGACTACGCGTAGACAATCAATTGTTTACGTTGACATTGTCTACAGGCACATCACTGGTCCTGAGGTGTATATACACCATTTTATGCTCGCTACCTACTTTATTTCCCGGGAATTAAATAAAACAGAAAATAAGAGGGTACTTTGATTCCGTTTCATTTAATCCTCGGGAAATAAAGCGAAATTTAATCCCGGGGATTGACAGACCCACTTTACTTCTTTAAAACAGGGATTAAAAGGGTACTTTTAATCCCTGAAGTGCATAAACAATTTGAATCATAACAATAGACCTATCTATTTTACCAGACAAAGAGGTAATAATACGAAAACTCCATT
Source organism: Ceutorhynchus assimilis (assembly GCA_917834065.1). Classification (NCBI taxonomy): domain Eukaryota; kingdom Metazoa; phylum Arthropoda; class Insecta; order Coleoptera; family Curculionidae; genus Ceutorhynchus; species Ceutorhynchus assimilis. The sequence continues at coordinate 14,253,128 of OU892284.1, read as the reverse complement.
AGATAAATAAAGACACAGAACGCTCATTGCGCAAGACGAGGCAAAACATACCAAATTATGTTAGACTTACGTATAGCAATCCGTTGTTCTTATTTGCACGGGATAAAAAGGGAAGGAGAAAGTCCGCGTGTTGTGCAACGTATTTCAAAATGAAAATTTCGAACAACTTTTGAATGTCACTTGTCAAGCTATGTCAAGTTGAATATCAACCGTACTTTTATTCTTGTCAGACCATGAGCAATGAACAAGGACAAGGAGATGCCTAGCATGCAAAACGAACACCTCACACCTGTACTAGTTAGCCAATGAAAAAGCATTGCCTCGTGTTGCGCGCGCATACCAGGTAAAAATAGATGTCTGCCCAGCGAGTCTGTGTCTACGGGGAACGGTAAGGGGAATGCAGTTGTAAAAAAAAATGGCTGATTTCATTCATAAAATACCCAGCTGCGTGCGGAACTTTTTGGAAGTGTTATCGTATCACAACTCGTACACGAAAATCAACAATGACCAAACCCCCGCCACTGGATATTTCAATATAAATCGATATTCCAAGATGGGAGGATAAAATGACAGAAGCCCTGGCCAATAGCGAGACGTAAGGTGACGTTAGCCCATTGACAACCGCATGGTTCCTCCTGGCAACGGCCATCCTGCCAAAAAGTCCACCAATCAGGTACATCCAGGCCGGATGCTTGTCAAATTGTCAAAAGCTGATGGTATCTTTAGAAAATGTTTATTTTTTACAATGGACAAAATTGGAGAAATCAGTTATTAAAATAAGAATAAATCTAACAACCACGTTGAAATATTTAGTAATTTATTGGTTTCTATTAGAGGTGGGAACCTATCGATAGTGATTATCTCAGCATGCCTGACTCTAGTTGTCCTAACATAATGCTATCTGACCATGTCCGTCATGTTTTTTATCAAATAAACAATGGATTGAGAAATTTTCAGCTGTCATGAAACTCTTTCATCGCGATTAATTTTTTACACATTCAAAGGTGCGTGGACATAGCTTGTCCCGCTACCTCACTTGCTGACTCGAGTATAGTTATATACATCACAAATACAAGCTTATATTACATTTTCAGCTTTCATGAAACTCTTGCACTTTTTTGGCGCTGGCTCTTGGACTATTATATTAAGGTTCCTAAAGTCAATAGGTTGTCTGGTAATGGGTAACTTGATGACGTCATCTGGTCTGGGGTACCTTATGGAGATTTGGAATTATGTTGAGGCACCCCAGATGACGCCATAAAAATTATCAGGCAACCTACCATCTCTCAAACAACCTTGATGTTTTTTATCTTGGTTCTGATGGTATGGTAAGTTAACAATAATAACAACCTACATCACTCAATTACACTGTATTTCACTTCATAGTGATGTTTATTTCTCTTCTTCACTTCTAGTTTAAAGAAAAAAAACCTGTGTAATTAAACATTGTGATTCACAATAGGTATTAACTTTCATTTGGGTATTTTTTCCTCTAGGTCTCATTGTGTTTGTATGGTAGGGCGTAGGCTGTTGGGGTAGGGCCTTCATCTCAGATCTTCATGTGCACACTGCAGTTGGAGTTCATTAACATGAATATTTTGGCTTGTAGGCCAAGCAACATAGGGTTTGTAGGCGAAATAATTCTCGGAAAGCGGGAAATGGTATTAATCTCTTTATTTGCATGTAAAAAGGGGTTTTTAAAGTTTGCACCAATTTTCCGCTTGTGCTACATACGGGGTGTCCCAAAAACCTCCATTTTTTTGTATTTTTTCAGTTTTTCACTGATTACTCCGAAATGGTGCATATCTATGAAAATTTTACTCTTTTATAAATGGAAGTACGTGAAATTCTACGTCGAATGGACACCACATAGTTATATTTGGGTCAAGTGGTATGGACGCTATTGAGGTTCAAAAAACAGCCATGTTAAAAATAAATCGCCATTGTGATGTAAATGTGTAATTGAGACGTAAAAAAATTGAGTTTAAGTACAAATGGCTTTGATGTAAGTTTAAATATGTAGATAATTCACATAAAAATACATTAAATACATTTAACGTTAATTGAATTTGCTGCGTTTGGAAGTAGAAGCTGACTGAATCAATTGGTCCACTTTAAGGTCTTCGTCATCCGGAAGCTCATCAAGTTCGTCATCATTATCAGATAGCTTCACTTCGTCGTCCATTAAGTTTGTGTCGTCAATAATTTCATCTGGTGTATTGCTGCAGGACGCTCCTCTACAATTATAGCATATTGGAGAACATTTCATTCCTTGTTTCCTACAACCACACGCATTTCGGCACCCCTTTGAACATTTGCAGGCAGTGTTATTAAGCAACTCCTGCGGGGCTTGTTCGGCTGTCGATGGTACTGGGAGCAGCCCATGCTTAGTTATCTTCCATCCCCATTGAACTGGATCCATATCATGACCATTCCACAAATTAACCTGTAGGAAGGCCCTCATTGAGTGCAGTCTAGCAGCTTCTTCAGTTGCAGGAAGAGTAGCCTGGTTGAAGTTATTTTGTACTAAGGATTTGGTGAACAGTTTAAAGCGTATTTCATTCAGAGAGGAAGATCGGAGAAGCGATCCGGCATAAAAGCCGCAATAACTTGTTCGCCCGCAGCACCAATCTCATCTGCAGTCGCATTACTATTTTGGAATATCTCGACAGCTTTTTGTATCTCCGCATCTTTGTCGAGGAGCTTCACAAGCTTCATCTTCCCCTGTCTGAAAATGGCTGATGTTGAATCACAGCCGCTAAAAGCGTGAAGAAATAAAATATTTCCTTTAACTTTGTTCGACATTTTGAAATGTGTCGGGGAATAAAAAACGGTCTCTAACTTTCCTTTCCCAGGCTTCATTAAAAATAACGAATCGCTATTAGGAGCTAACGCAGTAATAATTACCAAAAGATCTATGTCTTCTCCTACCACAACCACACATTCAGAGTGTGTAGCATTTTCCATAGCTCGTCGGACAATGGTTATATCGGCATCCTCTGCAGCTTGTTCGACAGAGATATTTTCCTCTGAAAATTTCTTGATCAGCATTGAGATCATTCGTTTTTTGTTTCCTTCATTCGAAAGAAATTTATCTTTTGATATTGTCAATAACATGGATTCGTCAAACTTAACATTTGCGGCCATGAACTTGTTTCTTCTGAGGCGTTCTGCAGATTTTGTGCTCTTTTCTCCAGGGTCGTCTGGATAGCCATCAAATACAATGATTGATCGTGACCCAAAGTATTTTTTGACATATTCCACGTATTTGTTAAGTATTGACGAGAATCTTTCCCTCAACTCCCACGGTACTCGGTGAAGTAGAAAGCCACCGTCGATCACATAAAGTGCACTTCCGATGTTTGACGGGGTTTCCACTGGATTAAACAAATCATAGAAAACGGATTTACGTGACTTCCTCATCATTCCTTGTTCATCAAATAAAGATGGTGGGTATGGAGCCAATTCATATGTAAAGTAGTTTTTGAGTTCGTATTCGGTTTTTTTATGAAATGAGATTCTCCTGAAAATGGTATATAGGTCAACTGGCACTACTTCGTCATGCAACTTGACACTGCTGGTGAAGCCACGCATTGGTAGCACTCTTTTCTTTCTGGAGAACTTCACTTGACCAAAATTGCTTCCAATAATGCTTTCGAGACTGGAACTTCCGATTTGGTCTGAAAGATGGCAATTTACGTTTTCATCTCCTATAACTCCGGTAGACAGTGACATTACGTACTCTCCTACTGGAAAGGGGTTGTGGCAAAGAAACCAGTCTACGAATTTCTTGCAGTCACTGTTATCTCTAGTAATTCTCGATAACCTTGCATCCACATGTTGTTCAGTAGTGCAGAATGAAACACCACAAAAGCTCTCTACCTGCTGGGATACCTCCATAATTGTAGGCATGGTCGCAACCCATTTAGCCAATGTGCTGTCCGTTATTCCTCTGCCGCGACTCAAACCTCCTGAACTTTTCATAGCTCTCATCAGGCTTTGCTCTATGGTCATATCAGACCATAGACCTGACCAGAATTTATCAGATCTTCTGATAGTGAAAAAGCCGTTTGTCACAAACATTTCATGATCCTTGGGAGTCAGACGGGATTTTAGTTTCAACATATCCTGAAGGTATAAATGACATGATTTCGCGTATAAAAAATGCCCACTGGCGTGAAAGTAGGGTAGCATTTCTCTTATGCTTTGAAGATGCAGGTACCAATCACCGGATCTTTCAGCTTGGACAAATTTCTTGACTATCGTTACCATTTTGAAATACTGCACCCACAGTCTAGCAGTTGCTCCTCTAGACTCCAACTCCTCAAGTTTGTTCGAAAACTTGTCAAGAATATTTTTAACTTCAGGAGCATCAATATCGGCAGATGCACTGTCACTCATTACATGACTCATAAGCTCTAAAAAAGCTAACTGTTCTTTCTCTGCTATATCCTAGGGTTGACAAACTATCGAAAAAAGAGCTATCGATAGTGATATCGATAGAATAGCCTACCCATCGATAGTAACTATCGATTGTACTATCGATAGTTTGCTCTGACCAAAGTAACCAAATTTGTAATTAATTACAATAAACATTAACCTCCAACCTCCATCAAGTCCATCAAAGTCACTCGTCACTCCTCCTAACCGAAAAATTGGCAGCACAGCATGTCTATCCCCAAAAATAATTACAGATTTCTCAAAATAACTACAGATTTCTTTATAATTCCCTCAATACACAGATGTTTTCATTTACCTTTGGCTACAGTGACTCTATAACCCACAGTGGTGACAATTGCTGTCTCATTTTTGATTGGTTCTAAAATCCCATATATTTATATTGAAAACACCGCCATCTTGTTCCCAACCCCTTGTTACTTTTAAATATGAATATATGGGATTTAGGTGAACATCCATCATAAATCATGGAAAACAACGTATTTGATGGACCTAATAATGGTCATCAAATACGTCGATTTCAATTTTTTATGATAAATGTCCATTTAAATCCTATATATTATTATTTAAAAGTAACAAGAGGTTGGGAACAAGATGGCGGCGGGACCTCTATTGTCGCCACTGTATGTAAAGGTTTATTTAGCCACTGTACCTTTGGCTACATTGGAACTATCGATATTGGTACAGGTCTATCGATACTATCGAAAATTAAAAAACTATCGATAGTATCGATATTCCTATCGATAGTTTGTTATCCCTACTATATCCAGCATGGACAATACAATATTACTCATTGCAAGGTGAGCCAAAATGTGTGCCCGTAGAGCTCGTGAGTAAGCGTGTCCTGTCATCATTTTGTTGGTTGATGTAGCTGCGTAAGCCTCGCTAAATAGCTCCTGTAACCCACTGCCATCCATGATAAAACCGATAGCCCCCATGAATGACATGAGTAAATGGAATCCACCGAGCCTGACGATTACTGAACTGATTTCTGAATCAGGACCAAATGAAGAAGCTACAATATCTCTTGCCTTTATATAAAGGGGTTGGTCAAACGTTACGAAACATGAATCCTGTTTAAGTGATTTGCATTTATTTGCAGCATAAAGCAGTGCTGAGTAAACTGTATCATAGCTGGATGGCGGGGCATTGATGAATGGTAGGCACAATATGCCTGATTTTGAATAAGATCGGCCCTTAGTAACTTTTCCATAAACCCATTCGAACCTGGAATGTCCTTACGTCCTTGCCATTTGCCATACGCCCATATAAAATCAGTGGGCAATAGCTTAATCTCGAAACTAGGCAATTTCTCGTCAAGGTCGAGTATGTCAATATCACAAAGGCCTGTCTTAGCTTTCCTTTGAAAAGCAACGATTGGCATTGCTCCGAATTCACCCAAGGTTCCTGCATTAGGGATTTATTTTACTCTCTCCATAATAGTTCCTTCAGATTTTGAAGGCTCAGGTGTAGTGCACTGGATGCCTCCCATTGCGTGAAAAGTATTGGTGCCATCTAATGTGTCAATGTTTACGTCAGCATTGTCAAAGACAAACTGTGTGAGCGATTCTGATGGTACTATATCTTCATTTCGTTGTGTCAAGCATGAAATTTCATAATGTTGCACTTCATTGTATGTGCAACAAAATCCTGTCGCTGAAACAATCTCCAAGAGATCCCTTGAGCCATATTTTCGATGAATAAGCGCCCCTAGGCCAACTTGTAACGCTGATCGATAAGATTTCGGTCGCGTAGCTGCAATAATTGCGTGGGCGATGGATGTAATTTTGGTATTGACTTTGTCATTATCTTGACTCTTATTAGGGGCAATAATAGTTGATCTTAGGAGCAAGTCAAGCGATTCCGGTATGTCGTGTTCAACATTATCTAAAAAACTGTTAGGTGCAGGATAGGAGGTGAAGTTATATATTCTTGAACGAATGTCCTCACGGCAGCTGCTTTTACCACACGGAGTTTCTCTCCCTCTTTGTCAGCCAGTTTTGACTCGTACCATTTCTCAGTCAAGATCGTGTAGCCTGTGTTCTTGAAGCATATTATACTGGGACTGAATCTGTTCTTACCAATTGTAACTATAATGTCGTCTCCATAAACATTCTCGAGCCTTTTTTTCAGAATGTGGGTTGTTGGGATTGGTCCACTATAATCTTTGAGAATATCACTCAGTACAAACTGGCATTGGTCTTCATTTGCTTCAAGGTATCTGCATATGTAATCTACTGCAGCCGTCACTTCTTCATCCTCTGGGCGGCCTCGCTTTGTTCCTGATTGTACATATTCTCCGAAATAATTTTTACAGCATGATCCATGATACCTACCTCCCTTCAGCTGCAATAAGATCAATCTCATTTTCAATTCGAAAAACTACAGCGTTACTCCATTCATCACTTTTCCTGGTTGTTTTAGCTGCATCAATAACCTTTTGCTTAAAATCCAGTTTAGTCACTTCATGAACTTTTTCGCGTCGTGATTGGTTTAATTTTTTTTGACGTTCTATAAATTGATCGGAGGCATCTTTTCCACAAAAGAGACAGTGTCCCTTGAAATCAAACAGCGGTTGATTCGATCTCCTAGAGGCGCTAGGTTTAGAAGACTGCTCAGCTAGTGCAGCATCAATGTAGGACTGCTTATTGTAGATTTTTCTGCATTTTTCATGAACAGTTACAGAGGTTTCATCCTTTAACAAAATGTGTTTCCCATCCTTTCTTTTTTTACTACTATCCATGAAAGTTAGAATACCTTTTTCTTTTACTGTTGTCACCTGAAACAATGACAATTTTATAAAAAAAATAAAAAGTAGCACACTATATTGTTCGAATATATATTTAAATTTGTCCAATATTGCGTATATTTAGACAATATTGGCCAGAATTTGATAATGTGCCATGTGAGATATAAATGAAAGTCAGTGCTATTGTACAAGTGAATCACTCACATGACATAGCAAGAATACCGCATTAATAAATAATGGCCAAGTAGGCACGTCAAAAACTTCGAAGAGAGAAACACAATCAGCAGAGCGAAAATTAATCAGAGTTATTTTTACGCAATTTATAATTATTGTATTAATTGTAAATGTTCTAGGTAACTTTTTGAGTAAAAAAAAGGTATTTCATATTATTGATCTCGATTTGTTGAAGTTTTCATTTGTACCGTGTGGTCTTGAGCAAACACTAGCTTTGTTTGTTTATTTGCACCAGCCAGCACCAAACTAATCTTTCTACTTCAAACGAGTATGTTTATCTCTATATTTTTGTTAGGCTGACAGAGACAGACATTATTTTTCACTGATCAGGTGCAGCTTGGTGTAACTTGGTGCAGATAAACAAACAAAGCTACTAATTTTAAATAATATTCCAGTATTAGGATCGATAAACCGATGTTTTAAAAATAGAAATACAATGTTGAGACAGCTCACCTGTCCTTGTAAACTATCACCACAGATGAAACATTTTGAATCCTCCATCACTTTTCACAAAACGTCACTACAACGCACACTGGGCTAAGAAAATAAGTTAAACTGGAAAATATTCTCCTGGATGAAAAAACGGCGAAAAACAGTTTTTTACCGCAACGTTAAACGGCTACGACTCGGGTCGGGCGATGCTGCTGCTTCGGCGCGGCGTGTATAGATAGCAAGGGAAGGGGAAGAAAGATGCATCTTAAGCCGGGCCCAGACACTTCGCGATTATAGAGAACCGCGAAAATTTTGCGATTTATCTGGCGATGAGAAAAGTCAATTCCGACAATAGATGAATGTACTCTCCCTGACACATCGCAAATATTCAGGAATACCCACCCATATTCGTGATGTGTCTAGGGCCGGCATTACATATTTGTGATACCCACAGTAGGTATTCGGTGCAGTATATACTCCGAACACATAATAATTTCATATAATACTTAACTTATCGGAAACAAGGTTTAAAAGTCCAAAATATGATTATTTCTTCAAAAATTGGAAAAATGTTTGTTTTTCAACATGCATATGGGCCATACCACTTGACTTAATTTTAATATGTTGTACTTATTCGACGTAGAATTTTACGTACTTTAATTTATAAAAGAGTAAAATTTTCATAGAAATGCATAATTTCGGAGTAATCAGTAAAAAACTTAAAGTAATACAAAAAATTTGAGGTTTTCGGGACACCCCGTATGTAGCACAAGCGGAAAATTGGTGCAAACCTTAAAAACCCTTTTTTACATACAAATAAAGAGATTAAAACGATTTCCAGATTTCCGAGAATTATTTCGCCTACACCCTCTTTTTCGGCCTATGTTTCCTGGCCTATTGCCCTGACCTGCTAATATGCGGAAACCCCAAATACAAAATGGGTCCAAAACGTAAACTCTTTTTTTTATCGATAGTTATATCGATAGTTTCTATTCGTTACTATGGATATATCGATAGTTAGATTCTTCGATAGTTTCCCACCTCTAGTTTCTATATTTTGTTATTAAAAAACGGATTTTCAAATGAACTCTCTTCATGCCTAGTATTTTCGCTTTTTTTTATAATTAAACGTGGCAACATCGCACATTTACGTCCGAATTCCTTCCGTAGACTCAGAACCGCTGGGCAAACAAAAATAGGTCTATTCGGTCTTTGGTCTATTCTTTATTCTTCCTTCTCCAAGGCTCAAAGTCTAGTTTGACGTAGGATTTTGCGGATTTTTCGAAAAATCCTTAATTCTTATGGCAGGGTGGACAGGGTGGTGTATAGTTTTTGTTGAATGACTGTCGATTTCATTCCATATTTCTTTGAAACCCGACCTAGCTAAAGGTAATTAAGCCATACTACTAACTAATTAATAGTAATAATTATCATTATTACCATTTATAAAGTGGTCATTAAAGTAAAAATCGTGAGCTACGGCAACGCTGTGCATGCGTCAGTAGTTAAATTTATTTGGGGTGACGCAATCCAGCAACAAGAGCAGCCAATGATAAACTCGAAAGGTAGAAAAGAACGGAAGACGCGGTGAGGCATTTGTATTAGTTCACAAAGAATATTCCCTTCAAAATGTTCAGTTGTCGATTGTCGATGAGTTTAGCAGAAGGCTAGACGTGTGTATGTGCAAAAACTTGTTATTTACGTTGTTTTTGGGCGTTAAAGTGTGTTTTCTAATCAAGGATTGAGGTAATTGTCGTAAATTATTGATTTTATATTTCATTTATAATTAAATTGATTGAAGCATGTAAAAAAGCCGTTAAACGAATGGAAAATCTAGATACTTGTGTGTAAAAAAAACTGTTTTCAAATTGTATCAATGGTACCTAAAAATAATTTATTGTGATTGTATCAAAACAGTATAGTATTTATCTATTTTTACAATTTACTATATTTTATTTTTTCCCAAGATAGATTTTGACATTGAAAACTTTGAAACATAAACAATAACGCTTGACCCTAATTGGTCGCAAATTGAGCTGTTTCTGCAGGTTGACATCAGTTTTTCAATAGCGACCAATAAGCGGCATTAGTGGCATTGTTTATGTTTCAAAATTGACAATGCCAAAATCTAGCTTGGAAAAAAATGAAGTATATACCTGGGGTTAGTTTTTGACTCGACTTTTGCTCTTTAGCCCCATAATTTCTCCCCTATCTGATGTTGATTTTTAACCCTACTCTGTTGAAACTATTATACCTACTTTTAGTACACACACCTCTCCCTCAAGATTTTACTGATTCCCTTTTTTCCATCTGTTGTTTATTTGCATTTCTGAACGTTTCTTAGGATGCTTCTATTTCTATTATTTTGTTGATTTAGCAAGTTTAAAAGATAACTTAAGATAATGAAAACACCACCAATAACTTCATGATTCAAGGAAATGAAGCATGAATCATTGGCATAGGTATTTATTTAAAATTTTATAAGATTCTTTATAAGGAGACCGAGAAGGAGACTAATTTAAGAAGAACCAATTAGGTATAGGTTCACAAGGTTAATAATCATTGCATTTTATTGTCTGAAATAATCTATAGTTTTGTTAAAATAAGAAGTAAGTAGGTATTTATATAAAAAATACGAGAACAAAGTAATTAAAAAATATCTAGAAATCCTCTAAGCCTCTATCTAAGCACTTGTATCGAATCATACTTATTAATCGAGTTATTGATATCATTAGTTACCTATTGCTGGAAATACAGGATGTAAAAAATAGTGTTCCAAACTTACCTAAGCGGGTGACAGAACTGGCCCAATTAAATAAAAAGTTTTCATAAATACCTAGATGCCCTGAAATTCCTCTAAAAAAACTTGAAATCAAGTTTGAAATTTTTTAAAGGTGCATGGTACATAGCTACTTACTTAGGTATTGATGGCAGTCAAAAGGAAAATTTAATTTTTTTTCCAAAAAAAAAAGTTTCAGTTAGTGCTGTTGACTTGGCTGTTGCAATTTAATAATGGAATCGGTAATCGTAACTCTATGCAGTGTAAAGGTACCTACTCTCTTTTGGTTTTTCCTTTGAAATGAGCCATTTTGCATATCTTTTTCAAACACATTTTCCTTCAACCTGCAAAAGTTGTATGTTCGCACTGTATGTAAAAAACGAGTTAGCAGCATACAAATTATTTGAAAATCCTCTTTTAACAGTCTTAACTTTTACACTCGCTTTTACAAAAACCAATTTTTCGCCACACGAGTGTCTTCTTACAATCTAAATTTTATGTGCCTCTAGTTGGAAAAACGAGTAAAGGAACTATTATTTTCTAACCTTTACATGCCCACTCCACTGTATATTTAAATCAAATCAAATTTCAGATTTGAACAAAAGGTGGAGCAAAAGGTGTTATATGAGACATTTTGAATGTGAAAGTTATTCGATCTTTCAAAACAACATTGTAATACTACCTAAATCAAATCAAATATGCTTTATTGTCCAATAAAAACAGTTTGTTCCATAGACAAAGCAGTACTTATAATAAATCTAAATAGTACCTAAATCTTAAGCCTAAGTTAGAAACTAATGAACAGTAAAAAAATAACAAACAACTAAGTAGCCAAAAACAATTAACAATCGGCGCAAAAAGACAATTAAAAACAAACTCAGAACTTGAACAAACTAACAGAAAATTAATAAAATCAACATAAAATTTAAAAAGTTTACATGAGATAGATAGATAGATTCTTTATTCGATCATGTAAAAAGGACAAATACAATTCACAGTATACTGCGTATCACAAGTTTTCTACATTTTTACCTCTAGGGTGTTGATCATGTCATAAATAAATAAGATTATTACATATACTACTACATATAACAATAATAATTTCAAACATACAAACACAAAATATAAAATATAAAAATATAAATAGTCACAAAAATCTTTAAAATTTACATAATACAATAAGGAACACATAAATCAAATATTGCTCTTGCAATTTTCAGTTGTCCTGAGCCCTCGAGTGCCTGCACAGAGAGGACCAAGTGTGCGTCCCCATCTATGCCATTTGTCTGTGTTAGTTTGGTAATGATTGCTTGTGTGTTTTGATATTAAGAAACCCTACTTTACCAAGTTGTCAATTTGTGGATCAGTGAAAAACTCATCCAGACTGTAGTAAGCTTTTGAGTTTAGGAATGTTTTAATTTCTCTTTTGATATTCTGTGGCGGTTGCCTTCGAAATGAAATGGGAATAGCATTCCAGACCCTCAGAATGCTATGCTTAACGTTCTTTGCAATGTATGAGTACTGAGCGGTTTCTGTTTTTAAGTTTTCTTTAATCCTAGTATCATGGGGGTGGTCTGCTTTTAATTGGTCAAAAATATCTGGGTTTTCTGAAACAAATTTTATGCACTCTAAGATGTAGATATTAAAAATTGTTTGCACACTACTCTCAGTAAAAAGATTTTTACAACTTTCCGTACCTTTTCTTTGATAAATTGTCCTTAAGCACCTTTTCTGAAGCTTCAGAATTCTTTGCGACTCCGAGACACTACCCCAAAAAATGACACCATATCTCACCCTTGATTGGATGTAAGCTTGGCAAGCTGTTAGCGCTGCCGAGCAGCCTGCTGAGTCTCTAAGAACCCTTAGGGCGTAACAGTATTTACTCATGCTTGTTGCAAGCTGGTCAATATGTGCACGCCAGTCCAGCCTCTCATCCAGCACCACTCCAAGAAAGGTAACATTTCCCTTTGTAGCAATTGTAGTGTCATTGTAGTCAATCATTATTTCTTCAGGTTTTAGATTGAAGTTTATAATTTGTGTTTTTGCCACATTAAGTTGAAGATTGTTGTTTGTAAACCAATTCTGAAGACCTTCAAGTGATTCCCGGACATTTGTGACACATTCGTTTTTGGTTTTGTTACAACAGAGCACAGAAGTATCATCGGCAAAGAGTACCACCTCATTTTCTAGTACATTTGCAACATCATTTGTATATATTAAGTAAAGCAGTGGGCCCAGTATTGAGCCCTGGGGTACGCCCCTTTTTATGTAGGCAAAGTTTTCAATTCAATTCAATAATGCTTTATTGTCTAAATTTTATAAAAACCATTGACAAAGCGATTCTTAAACTATACACACATTTTAATTTTTATCACAGTTAATAATATTCAAATTAATAATTAAACTAATACCCAATTGATTTTTCAAGTTGAGTAGGTACCTATCTATCACTTCAAGAGATCAAAATATAACGACATAAAATAGACTGAAATGTTAATATCACAAGCACATAGAAGAAAGCAGAAACAACATCATCAAAAACACATCAAAAAAACATAAAAAATAATAATAAATAATAAATTTCTTATAATTTCAGTAAAGTAACTGGGATAAAATACTACAAAAATAGTTAAAATATATAAAAATTCCTACACAAACAAAGAAGAAAAACGAAATAAAAAAATATACATATTTGAAACCTTGTTAACACTTTAAAACAATATAAAAATAAATAAATGCTAAAACAAAAAAACAACTAGGTATTTGGGACCTTTCAGAATTGACAATTTTATTATGTATGAGGGAACAATGATACAAAAGATTGTTATAATAAAAATACTAAATTTTACTGATAAAATTCTTCAAGACTGTAGTATGCCTTTTCAATTAGGAATTCCTTGAGAGATTTACGAAACCCTTGATAATTGTTTTGGCATTTAATTTGGTTCGGCAAATAATTAAATATTTTGATACTTTCGTAAATAATAGAATTTCTTGTTAAGCCAGATTTTGGGATTGGCAAAGGTAAGTTATTGTTTCGCAAATTATGCAAGGAATTTCTTTCAAAACCCTGAAATCTCTTAAACACAAGACACGCTGTTTCCAAAACAAATATGCTTGGTACTGTCAAAATACTTTCTTGTATAAAAAGTGGTTTACAGCTCTGCCTACAGTCAACTTGGCAAATATACCTCACGGCTCTTTTTTGCAAGACAAAAACAGATTGCACATTTCTTAAAGTTGCATAGCCCCAGAATGCGATTCCATATCTGATTTGGGAATCTATCAATGCATAATAGGTGTTTCTTGCCATATGTTTGCCTAGTTCCTGCCGTATGCTTTTTACAATATAGCAAGCTTGCGAAACTTTTTTGTTCATTGTTTGGATATGGTGTTCAAATTTTAAATTAGCATCTATATGAAAACCAAGGAATTTAACGAAGCTCTTGTTCTCCAATACGCTTTCATTAAGTGTTACACTCTCCAAGTTGCACTTAAACGAAAGAATATTTGTTTTTGACACATTGAATACCAACCGGTTACAGTCACACCACTCCTTTACGATACCCAGGTCTTGTTCTATAATGCGCGCTAGAACTGAAGCATCCCTGTGTTTCCACAAAATTGTTGTATCGTCCGCAAAGATGGTAAAAAATCCGGAAATCGCCAAAGAAGCCAGATCATTCACGTAAAGCAGGAAGAGGAGCGGTCCAAGCACAGACCCTTGTGGGACGCCATGCGTTAAATTGGTGAGTTCTGAATTGTTCTTTTGATTCAATCTTACAAATTGGCTTCTCCCAGTTAGGTAAGACCTAAACCACTCCAACTCCCTACCCCTGATTCCATAATGGCTCAATTTCCGCAGCAGTATTCGGTGATCGACACAATCGAACGCCTTAGAAAAGTCACAAAACAGCGCTGCGGCCCTCTCACATCATTCAAACTCAAATGATGGTGAGAGGGCCGCAGCGGTGTTTTGTGACTTTTCTAAAGTTCGATTTTTTTACCTCCCCTAGGCTATTTTCTGTCAAGACACCCTGTTTTCTATGATTTAAATATGACTCGAACAGTCTCAGAGGTGTGTCTCGTACTCCGATCCTCTCAAGCTTTCGACAGAGCAGGCCGTGGTCTACACTGTCGAAAGCTTTTGAGAGGTCCAGACAGACGGCCATGGTGACATTGTTCTTGTTTCGTGATTCCAAAATTCGATTTAGTGCTGTGTAGATAGCTCTTATAGTGGATCTTTTCCTTCGAAAACCATTCTGTTTTTCACTCAACAAGACATTTTCTTCTAAAAAGTTTAATAATCTTATATAAATTGATCTTTCAAAGATTTTTCTAAAGTTGGATAACAAGGAAATTGGTCTGTAGTTTTTTAGATCAGTTAGAGTACCCTTTTTGTGGATTGGTTTTAGCAGTGCAATTTTAAGATTGGCAGGAAAGATGCCATTTTGCATCGATAGATTTATCAGGTATGTTAATGGCTCTGCAAGTGAATTTGCGCAAGCTTTTATAATGCTAACAGGGATCTCATCATATCCGGTAGATTTTTTATTTTTTAGATCTTTTATGATTTTCAAGGTTTCTAGAGCTGTCAAAGGTCGGAGTTCAAGATTCTTTTTACACACAGTGTCAGATTTATCAGCCTGGCTACTACTGCTCTCTGACATCACATCAGGGCATATGTTTACAAAAAAGTTATTCACATCATTCAGGAACTCAGTCTCATTTTCATATTCAAAGTGGTTTAGTTAGTGAGTCTTTTTTTATTGTTTTTGTGGCAGTTATTTTTTTAATTAAGCTCCAGGTTGCCTGCTGTTTGTTTTCAGCATTTTGTATAAAGTTTTTGTTGCTGAGCTTCTTTGCTTGTTTTATTACCTGTTTGAGTATATTTGAGTATTTTTTGTAGTGCTCCACAGTTGTTACCCCAATTCTAACATTTTGAAATAGTCTTCTTTTATTTTTACTAGATATCTTTATACCAGCTGTGATCCAATTGTGTGTTGGTTTGTTTCTTTGCTTCATTTTTTTTACTGGAAAAATTAGATTTACTTTCTGTAGAACTATGTGTTCAAATCGATTAAAGGCCCTGTCCACATCTGGCTCCCGATAGATGCTACCCCAGTCGCAGCGCTGTATTTCCTCACAGAATCTTTCAGTGTTATTTCTAGAAAAAACCCTAACCGCTTTAATTTTTTCTTTATTTTTGTTTATTTCAGAATTATCTAGTGGTAATCTTATTGATTGGGCATAATGATCACTCACAACAGTCTGGATGACCACACTATTTTCATAATCACCAAAGTTTGGAAAAAAATTATCAATGCAAGATGTCTTTTCACTGTTTTTGTCCTTTGGTGGTCTTGTAATGTCAAATATGGTCTGTTCATAGTTATAAGAGTGTATAAGATCCAACAGTTTATTTTTGTCATTATTGTTACTCACTGTCGGTGACAAGTTGATGTTAAAATCTCCTGCCCACAAGACTTTGTAATTCAGGAAGCGCACCCTGACCTCTCTGCTGGAGGTACAAAGTTGTTTATATGCAAATAGTGCAGCCAATTATAACAAATAGCAAAAGTAGATGGTAAAAAAAACATAAAAATAAAAAATTCAAACAGGTAAAACAATGAACATCAAATATGTACAACTGGGTGTAAAACAACATCTACAAATAATCATCGTCAAAAAACTCTGACAGATTATAATAAGCCTTTCTCAGGAGCATCTCTTTAACTTTTGCCCTAAACGATTTTTCCGACTGAATATTTTTAAGATCAGCAGGGAGTTTTGATTCCTAGTTTGATACACTTGACTAGATTGGAAGTTTTTGTATTTTTTGTGCAGAAGAGTAACTGTTTCCAATATAAAAAGACAGGTTAAAGTTAATATATTTTCTTGTAAAAACAGTGGTCTACAGTGGTCTTTTATCTTAGCGCCACAGATATATCGGATGCACCTCTTTTGAATAGTAAAGACTGACCCAAACAGACCCTGACTGCAATTACCCCAAAAGGCTATTCCATAGCGTAGGTGCGACTCAACCAAAGCATAGTAAATAGTTTTAGCCATTTTTCTACTGAGTTCGGAAAATGTTTTTCTTACCGCGAAACTACCGACTGATAGTTTTTTATTCAGGTAAGGAATGTGAGAGGAGAAATTCAGTTTGTTATCAATGAACATTCCCAAAAACTTCGTGTTGTCTTCTTGGTTATTTTTTTTTTTGTTCTGAGAGATTCAAATTATCAAAGGAAAACCTAAATCCAAGGACCTTGGTTTTATCAATATTAAAACACAGCTTATTGGAATCACACCAGCTCTTTATCTTTTGTAAATCTTGCTGTACAATTTCCTTTAGTATTGCCTCGTTTTTGTGAGGCCACAGAATTCTGGTGTCGTCTGCAAAAAGTGTAATAATACCCTTGATGTCGAGCAGACTTGGGTCGTTTATATAGAGAAGGAATAAAATCGGCCCAAGGACGGAGCCCTGTGGTAAACCAGAGTTAAGTTCCGACAGCGAAGATATAGAACTACCGTTTCTGACTTTTTGAAATCACGATGTTAAATAAGAGCGAAAAAAGCGTTGTGAGACTCCTCTAAACCCGTAAACCTCCATTTTCTTTTCGCCCTTTAAAAGCTAGAATTTATTGCTGTTGCCAAAGCGTTTAAGGCCTTAACATCTAAACTTTGAAAAACCTTCGCAGACATAATATCATCTTCACCGGAAGATGGGTATTTTTTATTTCATTTGTCATGCACGTATATGCCTCACTTTGTTGTTCTAGCGTATTGATAGTCGTCAGCATTTGACTCCGTTCCGTCGTCATTTCCCTCATGTCACTTTCCAGAGACATAAGTTTTTGTTGGTATTTATTAAGTTCAACTATTAATTGGGTGTTCTTCACTTCCACCTGCGAAATTTGATCACTTAAGAATTTGTTTCTTTCCTCTAGTTCTTTGACATTATCAAGTCCCCCATCCAAAAGTTTCTGTTCCAAAGACTGAATTTTGCAAACATGCTCGTTGATCTCCTGAGATAAAACTGTTCAGTTTAACTGCTTCTATAAGGTCTTTCTTCATTTGGGTGAGCTCACCCTTCTGTGATGAAATGGTGGACAGGTAGCTTTGCTCTACTTCAAAAACCTCGTCATCAAGAGTCTTCGTATTTCTTTCCAGTCGTTTGATGTGCTGATCTTTGAGTTTATTGTCTCTTGAAAGCCTATCAATTTCTTGTTTAAGGCTTAATTTTAGATCCTCAAGGTCTGTCTCAAGAGTACCGATGTAGTTGTCTTTATGAGCCAGAGTAACTGTAAGTGTTTCCATATTGATATACCAACTGGTCATCACTATCTATGTCTGTCAAACAAGACTTGCAGGAGCTGCAAAGAAATAGAGGATTCTTAATTGCTTATTTAATGCATCAATGTTTGTAGTGGTCATGTTAGCGCAGTCCTTGAATAAAAAACGGTGACATTTGTCGCAACTAGTACCAAATCTTTCACCATCCCTATTGACCATATTAGTTAGGTTAAGAAAAATCGGGCGCGAAATTTAAAATGGGTTCCTAAACACATTTCAACAAATTTGACAGCAATGTATTTCTTATGGCGGATTCAAAAGAGTGATTTTCAGACGGGAATATCTTGGGTTCTGGGCATTTCTTAGTATTGGAACCTATTGTACATCAAACTTTGAACATATTTCTCTATAATTCATGCTCTAATTGTTTTTTTAGACCTATGAATTAAAAATACAAATGATTTTAATTAAAAGTGTCAGTTTTCGGTGGACGTACGTCGAGTCTAAAACCAGCTGAGAGAAAGTGAGGTTGTGTGTTGTGTTATGATTGTTGTTGAATTGTTTATTTATTTATTTATCACTAGTTCAGTCATTTATTTTTCAATTTTTTTCGATTATTGAAGTACATTTACTAACCAAGTATGTAGGTGAACTTTTATTTTATTATAATTAGGTACTCATATATACTTATGAATCAAGCAAGGACATACGTATTTTATACAAACATCGGCTTCTTAAATTGGTAATATTTTTATTTTAACAATGTTTATTCAACTTTCAATCACTCTCTCAGTTAATTAACATATTAAAAAAACTATTTATACAACTCAATTCCGTAACAAACGTTCTATCACGACTACAGACGCTTTTAAAATTGAGTCCCCATAAGACATCAATGTATTAATTTTTGAACTAGGAACCCGCGCCAATTTGCGATTCTAACCTAACTAATATCATCAATTGCTGGGTCGACGCTTGGTGATGCACTCCTTCTCGCAAGCTGAAAATTTGGACGTCATGATCGGAGTTTAAAAGAAAATAAAATAAAATAAAAAATAAAAATGGGACAGATTAGACAGGGTTTCAAGTAAAAATGAATTGCCCCTAATCCGACACTGTATGAATGTTTGATTCTGGTTCAATTTCAATACGAATTAAGTAAACATTCACTTGCACCAAGAACATTTGTTTGTTTATTCAAGGCCGGTTTTTGTGTATTTTCGCAGATAACTGGCCAATATTAAAGCCTAATTTTCCAAACTTCACATAATATTCACGTCGAAAAAAATGTCAAATTCATTGAGAAAATTTGAATAGCACTTGAATTCACGAAAACCCGGAATTTTTCCGATAGTTTTTAACGTAGAAGCAGAGGTTTTAGCGGGAGCTTGAGCTAAACACGTTCTTTCAATACAGAGTCGAATGAAATGAAAAAAAAAAAGATTATTTAATAAACGCTGTGTCTAGAATCCCGGTACCGGTAACACTTTTTTTACCGGTAGTTTTGATGCCGTCACCTATATGACGAACTAGGTACCCGGGATTCAAGCAAATCCCGGTAAAAAATGTAGTCGTTGGCGGTTTTTGTTTTATCAAAGTCCAACTTAACCTAACTTTTCATGTTTTTAACTTGTTTTGTTGATGTGTGAACGTAGAGTGGAGTGTTTTCGTGAGTTTATCAACGTGAAATTACTTTTGAAATGGTTTTTAATGTAGGACAAACATTTAAAAGTTATAAAGAAGTTGAAGAGACTTTGACATGTGAAATGTGCCAGTTTGTGTAACGGCCATTTGCACCCCATAACTCAAGGAATATTTAATCCAAGTGAAGCTTTGAATGTGCCCCTTGTAGAAACAGAAGTCACATTGAAAGCTTCACTTAGATCAAATATCCCTTAAGTGATAGCCGTGCAAATGGCCATAAAATACCCAAAATGTGGTACCTATTGTTCTGATTGTAAACTATAAATAAAAAATGAGAGATATTCATTTTAATTTACATCTTAGACAGTATAGTTACATATATTGCTTGAAGAAAATTAATAAATATCTATTAAATCCGATTATAAACTGCTATATAAAGTGACATCATTTCAAATTCGTTTAAATTCTCAGGGGTTTTCGGGAATAACAACCCTAGTATACTATCATCCGATTGCAGATTACTTCTAATCTGGGATGAGTTGTTCGACATTTCCGAACGCAAATCATTTATATAAGGTATTTCGAACCTAAACTAACTTTTAAAGTTTGAATTGTTTCAAAAAAGTGACGAAAACATTAATAAATTAACCTAAAATACCAATCAGCTGATAAATAACGATAAAAACAAAATCAAAACACCGGGATTTACTTAAATCCCGGTACAAGTGCGTCATATCGATGACGTCATCAGAACTACCGGTAAAAAATGTGTTACCGGTACCGGGATTCTAGACACAGCGTTTAATAAACCCTGATACACAAGGTACAAAAATTAAATTTTTCTTTGAATTAAATAACGCTGTGTCTAGAATCCCGGTACCGGTAACACATTTTTTACTGGTAGTTCTGATGACGTCATCGATATGACGCACTTGTACCGGGATTTAAGTAAAGGTGTTTTAATTTTGTTTTTATCGTTATTTATCAGCTGATTGGTATTTTAAGTTAATTTATTAATGTTTTCGTCACTTTTTTGAAACAATTCAAACTATAAAAGTTAGTTTAGGTTCAAAATACCTTATATAAATGATTTGCGTTCGTAAATGTCGAACAACTTATCCCAGATTAGAAGTAATCTGCAATCGGATGATAGTATACTAGGGTTGTTATTCCCGAAAACCCCTGAGAATTTAAACGAATTTGAAATGATGCACAGCTAACACTTATAAGGGATATTTGATCTAATAAGTGAAGCTTTCAATGTGACTTCTGTTTCTACAAGGGGCACATTCAAAGCTTCACTTGGATTAAATATTCCTTGAGTTATGGGGTGCAAATGGCCGTTACACAAACTGGCACATTTCACATGTCAAAGTTTCTTCAACTTCTTTATAACTTTTAAATGTTTGTCCTACATTAAAAACCATTTCAAAAGTAATTTTACGTTGATAAACTCACGAAAACACTCCACTCTACGTTAACACATCAACAAAACAAGTTAAAAACATGAAAAGTTAGGTTAAGTTGGACTTTGATAAAACAAAAACCGCCAGCGACTACATTTTTTACCGGGATTTGCTTGAATCCCGGGTACCTAGTTCGTCATATAGGTGACGGCATCAAAACTACCGGTAAAAAAAGTGTTACCGGTACCGGGATTCTAGACACAGCGATTAAATAAAATAGATCTTTCACAATAAAACACTAAGTATTTAAATATTGTTCACACATATAAAATAAAAAAATTTCAAAAAAAATAAAAAAATAATAAGCATAAATTTAATGTCTATTGCGAATTGTTAAAATGTACATTTTGATGAGATTTTCCTGGCAGCTGCCTCAAGTTTACTCCTTTTATTTATTCTAAAAATAATTGCTTGTAAAGATTCAGAGACGATTCTTGAATGTGATTCGGTTTTGTTCTACACCTTTTCAACCTAAATTTCGGAAAAAGTGAGTCAAATTTCGGAATCGGTAGATTGCATTTAGGAAAAAGCTCGGGAAAAAAGTCTAATTTAGGAAAAAATAAGTTCAATTTCGGAATTGGGAAATTGAATTTAAGAAAAAGTCGAGAAAAAAGTATAATTTAATTTAGGAAAATAAGTTGAGTTCAATTTCGGAGAAAAAAAATATCAAATCGAGTATCAAATGCCTCACCCTTTGTTTGAGTTTATGGGATGGGGTTTCTTGTTACATTATTCTTGTTTTTTGTTTATTATTTAGGTGAGATAGTTATAACACATTGTTATTTTTTTTTTGTTCTTAATTTTAAAGATGCTATGTTTTTTTAACTGTTTGACATTTTTATTATTCTTATTCTCCTGTTTTTGTTTTTCAAGTTAATACTGACAAAAAATCTGAAATTGTTTAAGTACACTTTTTCCAAATTCGATTATTATTTTTTTTGAATTGAACTTATTTTTCCTAAATTAAATTATGCTTTTCCCTCGGCTTTTCCCTAAATTTAATTTTCCAATTCCGAAAATGAGATGGATTTTTCTAAATTGAAAAAACTTTTCCTACTTAAATATCGAGTTAAATACTTGGTTAAATATAATTTGCCAATTCCGAAATTGAACTTAATATTTTTTCCTAAATCAGATAGACTTTTTCTGAAATCGAACTTCTTTTTTCCGAAATTGAGGTTTGAAAGGTGTAGAATCATCAAATATAAACAGTGCGATAAAAAACTTTGAGAGGAAGTGTACCTAATCTAATTGAGCCGATAACGGAAAATATTTTTCATGTCATAATTTTGAATCCAGAAGAATAGTAAAAAAAGAAGTTGAACCATACTTGGTTCAATTCAACAGAATTGAAAAAAATACAAACTTATATATCCTATTCACAATCCGTAGTTCTAAGGTAAAGGTGAATTTATCACCTTTCCCTATCAATAGCACTGAAAGGTGATTTTTACCTTTAAAACCTTGGGACATCCGATTGTGAATAGATGATATCAATAATTTCAAGTGTACCTACCAGATTATCAAGCAGATTATGTTATGTTTGAAGAGAGTGGGCTATATCAGTCCTTCCACTGCGACCTTTAATTAAATCTATTGTGACTCTTACAGATAATCGGGTCTATTCTGTAACTCAAATCGAATCGACAATCGAAAACTTGAATCGATAACTGTGGACATTTTTCCACAGTAGTTATCGATTCAAGTTTTCGATTGTCGATTCGATTTGAGTTACAAAATAGACCCGAATGTTTAATGTTTCACTCATTAGTTCCAGCTTCTTAATGAAGCTGGCTTTCTTGTAGGTGTAGGGTGGAAAGGAATTCAAATCCACTGGCCGGATTTGATGTTTTTCTAAATACTTTCTGGCTTTTGCAATGACTGGGCAGTTGCAGATAATACATATATTCCGCCGTTTCTTCATCTTCCATATTATTATAAAGTCCAGTCGGCACTCTTTGCTCTCACTATTCTGTAAATGTGTGCGTTTAATGGCCAGTGTAGAAACCTATCACAGCTGTTGTCGGTTGAGTGAAAACAATTCATTTGCTCTTGATGAAAAAGGTGCACAAATCAATGTCTTCGTATTCTCATAGTCTTGGAAAATCTCCCCAGTGCTGCATCCAGTTAGATATTGGTTCCGGTCCTATAAAGCTTGTTTCTACCGAGGTTTCTAGGGCATGTCTAGGGAGAACATCAGCTGTTTTGTTTCCCTTCATGTCCAGGATGTCCTGGGATCCAAACTATTCCAAACCAGGATTACTCTGTTACATATTATACTCCCAGGATATTTCAAATCGTTGTGGATGAGCATCGTTAAGATTCATGTGCTTTTATCTCTGCTTGACTATCTGATTTTTTTTAATTGTCTACTGAGATGTTTCTCTTCCACACTCCGAGCACAATTTTTGCTTGAAGTATTGTTGCATATTTGCCTAGGCTAGCATTGAACATTGAACCTTGTCAGGCGCCCGTCTCTATATATGTCTCTCTCTTGTAGATAAACTCTATATGTAAACCTAAGTTTGGTACCCTGTGGTAGGCATCAAGTCTGAAACAGAGTCTGAAACCATGTGAGGGTGCTGTCGTTAAGTATGTCGTCCATTAGGTTGCAGACTTGGTTGCGGAGCGTGTTCCTTCAAATTCATATTTGTAGATTGAGCAGCCTGTATGTTGCCCATCAGCCCATCTTGCCTCTTTTTCCACTTTCCACATTATATTGTGTAAAGGAAGATGATCTAGTGGGCAAGAGAGTAGGCATTCCAGAGATGCTGCTATTGGCTGAGTTGTGCCAAAGGCACCAGTGATTGCAAGGCAGGCTTCCATTTGCAAATTAGATACCGTGAGTCCCGATATGTTTTGTTTCCTCTTTGAGAATTAATAGGCAATAAATAGCTCCCTACGTGATCGATGGTGTTATGACCGTCACGTATAGCCACTAAATTTGTTTGAGCCTGGTGCCCAAATTCTTTCCACAGATTCGTTTGCATGTCCAAAGAGACATCTTCACTTTGCCGTTTATTTTCTATAAGTGGGCAATCCAGAATTCAGTCTCTTGAGGAACTTTGGATATTCGTTGTTTGGATGTACGGGTGTTATATAAAAGTTGTACGGTTTTATCGGTGGTATAGTTTGGCGCTTCTAAAACAAGCAAATTCAAATCGCAAAATTATAATAAAATACCATATCATTTTTTTCAATGGAACACCCTATTTATTTTTGGCTCTAATGAAAGTCCTTTTTTTTTCCTGTTTCCAGATATACCATATATAGACCGTCAGATAGTGACAGATTTAGGTCCCCATTTTCGCATAGAAACCTCGAAGAGTACATCGATTTTGAGTTGGATGGATGGAAATTTATGAGTGGCTCCTAGGGATAACATACGGAGAATTCGATTTTACTTATGTTACCCTAAAATGTACTTTTCCATTTGCGACACTGAAGCCAATATGTTTTCTTGCTACCGACGTTGTAGATTTTCATCCTTCCGATGGGCTTGTGTGAAAAAATCGCCCAAAATCTCGATTTTTCCGTACAAGATTGCCATTATTTACAACCTTCAGCCACCAGCAACACCCCCTTCTTTGTTTTCACGAAGTCAGGTTTTATTAATTAATCCTTTGGTGAACAAGGCTTGCGAGAAAATATGAGCACGGACGTCTTTCATTTCTGTGACGAAAAATCGAATTTTCCATACGTTATCCCCAGGAGCCACTCGTAGAAATACCTTCATCCTATTCAAAATTGATGTACTTTTCAATGCTCTTCGAGGCTTGTATGCGAAAATGGGGCATGGGGCACCTGCATATGTCACTATCTGGGATCTAATATGCTATTTGGCTCAGCTGTTTTTGCGTTATTTAACTTTATAATTGCATTAAGTAAGCCTCACAATTGATATAAGGAACGAGGAACAGACCTAAATTTGGGGAAATGTAATAGTATATTACATTACGAGTGTAGAAAGTGACAAATTTCACACGAGTGTATAAAAGACGCTTTCTTACAAGTGATGTACAATGTACACCATTTTTTTTACGACCAGAATCCAATGTACACCAATTTTCTCTCATTTTATTTCTTTTCATTTTCAACACACGTGCTGAAAGTACTTTCAATTCACGTATTGAAAGTAAATTGTGCTGTCAATCACAAATAATGTCAACAATATTTTCCACACGTGTGCTGAAAGTACTTTTAGCAAGCGTATTGAAAGTACTCTCAGCACGTGGGTGATTCGCGCTTTCTAAAGAACTAGCTATTGCGGATTTTGTCATTTTCATATGTGGCTGTAGGAAAATGCATTTTTAAACCTAAATAGCGTAAAAACAGCTGAACCAAATGTCAACATATATGGTATATTTGGAAACAGGAGAAAAAGGACTTTCATTAGAGCTAAAAATATACAGGGTGTTCCATTTAAAAAAAAAATGATTTGGTCTTTTATTAGAATTTTGCGATTTGCATTGGTTTGTTCTAGAAGCGCCAAAATGTACTACCGATAAAACTGTACAACTTTCATATTTAAAGTTTTTTTCCACCTCTTATAGCTAAAGCTGAAGGTAGAGATCAAAATATGAGGAAACACCCAAACACCCTGACCTCTGCACATGCTTGGACTTCAACTCCTAATGCTTTGAGAGTTGCAAGTCAGCAAATCGTTCACTAGCAGGGCCCAGAAACTTTGGGCCAAAGTAGAGGAGATAGAACTCCATCCTGCAGATATCCTCTGGCAGCCCTCAACCAAACCTCTCTGAGACACCGAGAAAGACACTTTTTTGGAGCAACACACTCAAAACCTACCTAAAATATTAAGTTTGGGAATATAATTCAAAAACCATGTACTGATACTGAAGTTTAAACAAGCTACTGACGAACGCACAGGAAGTTTTGTACCACTTTGTAGAAAATTACTAAATACAAATTCAAAATTTTAGACGGGGGCAAAATTTTAGATGAGCAAAAGCATGTCGAGAGACAAATCTATTTTATTCAGTTATGACAAATTTTAGTTTTTTTCTTGGAATATAAATCACAAGTTTATATTTCAATAATAATGATTGTAGGGATACAGAATAGTTCCCTTCTTTATAGTAAATTCATTGGTATGTTTTCGCTCCTTTTCAATGAGGACGAGGATGGGATGTAACTTTGGATTTCGAAACTAGTCATACATAAAAATGAAGAATGGTGAGAAGAGACCTGTGTTCTACTTTAAAAAAATCAATACTTTTTAAACGCACAAATTTCGAAACTAAATAATTACTTCACAACTTTTGCTGAAAATCAGCATTTTTCACCCCAGATGCAAAGGCTTTTAACTTTCTTAAAATACATTCTAAAGCATAAGTTTATGGAAACTTTTTTATTTTAATTTTGGCGAGATTTATCACTATAATAATATGACAAATTGAATAAAGCAAGTCAACCTCAAAGTAAAAAACTTAAAATTTGAAAGACCAAGAAAAAACGCATGTTCCTACCAAGGGAAAATACTAGAACTTTTTGTTGCTGGTTGCCGAATTTATTTATGGAAACGGGAAAAACAACAAAATTCTATACTTTAACTGTGAATGTGTTCCATTTATCGACCAGTTCACAAGCGGTTGCATTGTGGTCACTTCAAAATTGGGTTATTCATGGAATATGCAACATTTGTTTGGTTTAAATTTTCATCGATTCTTGATTCATTTTTCCAACTATCCGCCCTATTATTGTTCCAAGTTTTGTCCTTAACTATTTTTTAGAGGGCCAATTTAACGATTTCTTTATGTTCTGGCTTCTATAAATACTGCAATTCTCAAACATGGATATCTACAATATTCAGGATCATAGTGATTTACTGATTAGGTACCTACTAAATAAATAATTATTGCCAAACATATTTTTTGAAATGTTCAAGTACTTCATTGATAAAATTGTGACACTTTTCTAGGAAATGATATATACGGGACAGCAAACCAAGACAAGAAGTTGGTGGGAATATTATAGTTAGTTATATTCTAGTCTAGAGACACTACACCGAGAAAACTCATTTCAGTAACATTGTGTTGTTACAACAAAAATAGTTTTGCAAAAGACATTAACTTGATAGTCGTCACTCTTATGGATGGCCCAAGCGTGAATATTCGGGAATTCGTTCATTTGTGGGATTTAAATGAAATAAGCAAGGATTTCTTGAATAAATGATTTTCTACGTATATAAAGCGCGTAGTTTGTAAGTTAGTGAATTTAAATTCGACAATTTTTGTATAAACTTGAGTAAATGCAATAAGTGATTATTCAATTAGTACAATGAAAGTACATAAATAAGATAAAGTGCCTATTGATGTAGATAAGTTTGAGTTGGTTTTGTTGAAAATGTATGTATATGTATTTTTCTAAAAAACCTTTGTTATTACAGTACTCTTTCTTTTACAATACATATTTCGCATAATAATAATCATTCTCTAATCAGTATCAGTACATAGGAGCACTGGCCTCAATAAACATATAATACAGTGCTATGCTCTATTGGATGAATATACCACTTTCATGTGTCAGGAATATGGCAAACTATGATATTTTTTGACGCAGATACCTATTTCCTAAATAAACTTGTACAAAAATTCAGCTACATAAATCTCTTGAATATACGATATCCTGTTATAGTAGTCCACACCCCAAATTGAGCCAATAAGTGAGTAATTTACTTGTTTATTTGTGCTTTGGCCCGATAAATATAGCATTTCCGCTCTTATTTTCCCGATCAATGGTGCAGAGTGCATTTAAATCAGTCGATTTAATTTTAAACAGTTTCATGTATCACTTGGCCTCTTTATTTAGATTTCAACAGTCTGGCAGCTTTGGTTTTTAATGGTTTTCACCGTTTAATGAGAGTATGACCTCTTAAATTATTCAGGGTTAGATGTGGAGCTTTTCAAGTGGGTGGAATAGCGTCTTGTTGGGTAATAAAAAGTGGTTTTAATTTTAAATTTTCCCATTTTGCTTTTTTTAAGTGAGGAAAGCAAAGCTCCAGGTGAGGGCGATATTATTTTGACTACAGTAAACCAAGTATGCATAATAAGCAATCTTATATTTAAAGGTCTATGTGAAAAAAAAAAACACCCTTCTTTCAACCAAAGGTGGAATAATCGGAGATTCTTTCCTATGCGAAACCATGGTTAAATGGATGAAAAATTTTCTCCAGACCTTTGCCTATTTAAAAAAATTAATGAATCTGAAACATTTTCATTGAATTTTGCCCGTTTTTTTACTAAAGTAAAAGATGCTTAGGTGCAACATTTCACTGCGCAATGTTATTTGATACATACTTACAAATTCATGGTTTTCTTTTCCTATTTTAGCTTGAATTCAGTCTTACATTTCCAACTAATTGCCTTAAAGGAACGTGTCTAATTATAAAACAAGCTTTTCAGAAAATAACCAGATTTTCACCGATTCTGAAAAAGTCACTTTATTTATGTAGGTGTGTGCAATAATTCTTCATAGAACTTTTTGCTTTTCTTCGTAGTACCTACCTACCAGCGTATTATTGTATTCCTATTAGGTATTAAAACTAAATTTGCTGCGAATTTTAGTGGAAGGTGGCAAAAATCGATTATTAGAAGAGGCACAGCATGGCACAAAAATATCAAAGTTATTCATACAAATGCCACCAGAAATGGGGTTAAATTTAATAGATCAATAGCCCCATTACGTTATATCTATGATTTGAATATTTCTATACATACTGTCGGAAAATAAATGTACATATCAGTTTATTTTTTGTGAAAACCAAGCGGAGCTCTGTCAATTCATCCAGAACTTTGGATTCTTTGGAGATATTCAGGTATATAAACCAACCACTCTTAAAGGTTTTTCTTAATTTTTTTAAAACATGCTGAAAAATACATGTATGAGTCAGGCACTTAATGCCACTAATTTAAAATGGTTTCCAGATTTATAAATATGTTTTTATTAGTGTAAATATTTTTTTCAAGTACTAACCGAATTCACGAGTTTTAAGTCAGTTTTCAAGTGTGTGTTACTAAAAGTGTATATAAATTTCAATGTTTGAAAACGTTACAATCTAGTAAATGTGCATACATAGCCTTGTATCAGTTAGATAAAAGGAAAAGATGCTATAAACAAAGAACTCTTCTAAAACAACAATGAAGCTATACATTTCGCAAAAACATTTCCTTATAATTACACAAGAATTGCAAGTCTTTGTTTTATATTGCGACAAAGTAACACTGTTCATTTAGCCGGCGAAAGAAAGTGATGAAAGTAACCGAGTAATTAATAGTTTGCTGAATAGAAAATGTTTGCGTTTCAAGAACCATATAAAATTATATCCAGTTACGAATTAGTTAACCATAATTAGTATAAGGTTGTATTTTTAAACCAAATTTTAATGATTCGGATAAGAAATTATAGGTTAATGAGCTCCAACCAAAATGTAATCAAAATATTTACCTTTTTGTGGATAAATGTGGCTGGGTTCGAAATAACTTCGGTCCACAAATGCTTGGATTTTTTTTTATTTCTTGTGTAGACTGCGAGAGAGTGATCAAAGTAATGCCACAAAAAGATAACAGCTTGACAGCTTGAAGAAGTTTTCTCATTAATTTAAATGGAAAAGTTCAAGCCTTGAAAATTGATGTTGAATTTTTCTAGAATGAATCCTTCTTTTGTGTGACCTTATAGAACTGAAAATATACATTAAGATAATATCAGCATTGCAATACGGCACTTAAAAGAGTAATTCATTTATGTAATATTAATGAGCATGTTAAATGCTTTATGAAAAAATATACAACGAATTACTTTGTGTATTGAAACCAAAACCGGCATCGTTTATGTGTCTTTCGCTGAAAAGGGTGAAGAGTTTAAAATAGAAATTTACTTTCAAAGATGGGGTGGCAATTCTTGATGATGTTTTAGGAATGAAAATACAGATATTTTCATATTAAGCCAAGATCACATGGTGTCTAGAATTTATTGTCAATAAAAAAATAAACCCACATTCTTAATTAGGAAGCAGCAATCCGATACAAATTTCTATTTATAAAACTGACAATATAAACTTGCTAATTTCTAATGTGCTATTAAATTCAATGTCATTTTGTTGATATTGACATCATTAATCCGGTTCTTAGTTTTCATAGATTTTTGTAACCGCGACTGTGAGGCCTGCTCGATTTTATATTAGATTTGTGTCTGCAAAATCTATTAATGAAATATATGATATGTCTTTAGCTTCAATTATTGAAAAGCATCATCGCCATATGCATTTATAACTAATCGATTTTTCCTTGTTTACTTTCACTCATTTACTTGATTGATTTGATACAGGTGAACTACATTCTGTTTTTGTACAAGTGTTTCAAGGCAACGATTATTCTTTGTCTATAAAGTAGAATAATATTTTCATTATTATTTCTTGTTTTGTTTTAGATAGTATTAATTTGAACACACACACACAGAAATTCTTGAATCAAAATGACTGAATCAGCTACTGAACAGGTGGTAATGACTCCAAAAGGAAAAACTGGAACCTCTACAACGATCATGATCGAACGAAAACTAATACAAAAGACTAATGAAAAAATGCACGTAGCCGGTGGACAACACACTGGAATTATAATTAATAAAGAGGCAGCTGTAGGTGAGAAATATAAAAATATGTAATATTTTCAAAAATTAGTTCATAAATGGTACACTAGAAACCGACTTAAAATAAGTTAATAATTTTTAAATTTTGTAGAATCCATTTCCAGAAATTTGGATTCCATCCATCAAATTTTCCAAATCTATGTTCTTTTCCAGAAAACGGTGACGCACATACAGCAGCTCAACTCTCCCTAGTATTTAAAGTATTCCTTATAAACGCCCAAACAAAAAAGCACACACAGGAATCCCGAACCCTGAGATTCTGGTTCCGAGCCCCCAAAAACTGCCAAGACAATTTGTGCGAGGAAAATCAAGCAGGCGTAGCACAAGATTTCTTCAGAGAACTAGTCAGCCCAAAAGAATTTCCACGAGGTACGGAAACGGAAGCTGTGTATTTTTGCGATGGAACCTGACTATATCCTGTCTATTTTTAGATTATGTGGGTTTTATAAAGAAAATAATGAAACTAATGCAACACAATTACACAGAAATAAGCAAGTTGGAGGTGGAGCTTAAAATACTTGAAGAACCAGTAGATGTACCCACAAGACCACGTAAGTTTACGTTGTCATTATTTTATGTCCGTTTTCAAAAAGACAACTGTAATTTTATGTATATTTACTGTATATTCTTCTAGCTAAACCAGGGTACCACCGTATAGATTTAAACAACCAGTTACCCTGTTTATACAGATCAGGTTTGGGGGTTGTTGGTGTTGTTTTGTAATGTCTGTGAGTGACTATTCTAACAGTAACCATAATTGTTTTTCAAGTCAAACTTTTGAACAATTAGTACAAAAAAAAGAGTTTTTCATAAAAGCTCTGAGGAAAAAAATGTTATCTGTTTCCCACTAAACTGTTTTTTTTATCAGTGAGAATTACTAATTTTGCGTTTATTTTTTATTTCGATAACAACAGCATGTGAGTATTTACTCAAAATAACAGTAATTGTGGTTTTTGTTGTGATAATATTGATATGGGAGTGCTAAGAATAACATGCGCGACTGTCTGATAGCGTGTATCACCCTCAATTATAAAAAGTGATTCATGTCTCAGATTTGTTAATATTTATACGCTAGAGGCAATAACGCAATATTTGAAAATTGCTATTTTGGCACCAATCCTGTTTACTTAAAAAACATGAGGAATTTATTTGATGCGATGGACTTTTGCGCGGTGAAATTCCATTCTCGAATTGTCAAGTCATCGGA
This sequence comes from Ceutorhynchus assimilis, assembly GCA_917834065.1. Lineage (NCBI taxonomy): Eukaryota > Metazoa > Arthropoda > Insecta > Coleoptera > Curculionidae > Ceutorhynchus > Ceutorhynchus assimilis. Next base: position 14,221,197 of record OU892284.1, on the reverse strand, counting down.
CAGTGTTGCAAGGTTGCTAGACGACTCCGTGGTCTCAACGGATTCCAAATCTGCTATCTCTGTATACAATATTGATAACATATATCTAAAAAAAATGATAATGTCACGGCTCTGGTATGCGTGACAGAAATCTTGGGTCCGTTTATTCCAAAAAATCAAAGTCCAATTGATACAACGATAATTTATTTCACGTTACTAGACACTCTGTCACTAATTACTTCACTAATTAACTCAAACAGTTACTGTATTCCTTTTATACATCGAGTTACACCGAACGTGTCGCTCTAGAGCTCCTCGGAGTCACTCCAAAACATACAATTCAGAATAATTCAGATATTAGAGAGTTCTCGTGCTGTCCAAATTTCAAATACCGTAATGTTATTTGACAAGTATGACAGTTCTTATGGTATTAGCGTTAGCGGAGCCGCCCGCTACCTAACGGGAGTTAGCGGATGCCTTACCGTAACGCTATGCTATGTCAAAATTAGTTTACGGTCATTCTAGTTGGATTTTCACCTGTTTCACTACATCTATGGCTATTCTTTCAAATGGGAGACCGACGTTGTACTGTTTCATGTTTCATGGGCTCTCGAGATCATAGTTTAGGGCCTTTACGGGTAGCACAGATGTCGCATTTTCGGCACCAGTTAATAGTGAACCCAGTAAAAACAACGTTCTCGAGTTTTGTCCAAAGTCTTGCTAATTCCAAAATGTGTCCCTGAAGTTCCGTCATGTATTTCTTTTAATACATCCTCTACTCAATCTTTTGGAATAACCAGTTGGCTCTCAGTAGATTTTTCATCGGCACTTTCCCAAATTCTTTTCAGTACCTAAACCATTTTCTACGGCCAGAGAGTTCCACTGAGCCCACAACGCCTTGTGAATCAAAATCTTGTTCAACACTTTCCTCCATTCTGGCCTACATTCATCATTTTCTTAAAGATGTAGAAATTGTCCAATGTCCTGATCTGCTTCTTGATCTGCTCTCATTTGTTTGGTAGTCCATTTATCATCAACGATCAGACCCGTTCTTCTCATAACCAGACCAGTGTTTTTCTCATGCATGTCGATTTTTTGACAATGTTTGCAGTCTTTTTTGCATGGCCGATTAGACAGAGCGTCAGCATTTATATGCAGGTTTCCAGGTCGATGTTGAATTTGGAAATCGTATTGCTGCAATTTCTCAATCCATCTAGCAAGCTGTCCTTCAGGATTTTTCATTTCTAAAAGCCATTTTAAAGCTGCGTGATTAAATCAAATCAAAATCTTTATTCACGAATGTAGCATTCACAGATAATTAAAAAAATTTAAATAGAACTAGAAAATTTTCTGCTTGTTAATAGGTACCTATATGAAAACAAAACACAAATCTGCAATGAAATACACTCACATAACAGAAACAACAAGAGCAAGATGACGAACTGACCGTTCCATGAATATTAAAATTAAAAAATACATAAATAAAATTTAAAACTTAAAAGTGAAATATACAAAAACTACTGCCGTATACATCATCCTCTTTTAACTTAAAATCGCTTTTTAAAACTGGTCACTTTCAAAAAATTGTATTGCTTAGAATACAAATTTTTAAAAGCGACCAGTTTTAAAAACATTTTTAAGTTAAAAGAGGATGTTGCATACGGCTATCAATACTTAAGTAAAATATATTTAGATTGCCTACAGACGGTCTTAGAATCACAGTTGAAAATATCAATGCCTTTATTTTTTTGTAACACTAGGTTGGCAATCTTACACATCATATCTATGGGCATATTAATGCCATAATTGGTCCTATGAGAAGGAAGGCTAAACAACTCTCGACGTGAGGTCCTAGAGGCAATATAATAATATTAATAATAATAACAAACTTTTTTTCAAAATCATCATTACAAGTGCAACAAAGAAAGAAATGATGTCATACATACAAGTACATAGGTATAGGTACATTAAGTTAAAGGTCTCTACAAAATTCTCTTAAATTATAGGGTTCTAGGTCAAATAACAGTTTTTTGATTTCTCGTTTGAATATTTTTTGGGATTTTATTTTTTTCATATTTTCTGGCAGAGCATTGAACAATTTTAGGCACATATAATGAGGACATTTTTCTGTTAATGTAAGCCTATGTAATGGGTAGCTAACATCCAAGGTTCGCGTGTTGTAGTTACATTGTTGGCCAATATCAAAACTGTCTTTGTATTTAAAAAAGAACATTAGACATTCATAAATATAGATTCCATATAGGGTCATTATTCCTAGATTTTTAAGTTTTGTCTTGCAACTCTCCAAGTACCCACTGTTAGTGATTACTCTTATCAACCTTTTTTGAACTACAAAAACGCTTTGCATTAGACTATCCCTTCCCCAGAAAATAATACCTTAAAACGGATTCAAAATTTGCAAAGTACAGCATTCTGAGTGTCCTCTCATTCATATATTTGCCAATGACCCTTATCCCGTAGCATATTGATTGAGTTCAATTTTTTAATTAAAATGTTGATATGGTGTGACCAATTTAAATTCTCGTCAATATTAATGCCTAAAAACTTTGCATTGTTTGATAGTTCCACTTCTTTATTATTCAGTTCTATAGTTTGTGGCTTTGCTGCTGTAGACTGTTTTGTTCTAAACATTACAATATTTGTTTTTTCTTTATTTAATATTAATCTATTTTTATTGAACCATTCTGTAACTTGATCAAAAAAATATTGTGACTGGGTTAGTAACTCTGGCATTTTTTTTCATACCAATAAGTAGGTTTGTGTCGTCTGCATATTTCACAATATGTTGATAGGGCTTGTTCATTAAAAGGGGTAGGTCATTCACAAAGATTATGAACAGAATTGGACCCAACATACTGCCCTGAGCTATGCCTATTGCATTATTTAACACTTTTGACTGCTCGGTCTTCCCTTCTTTTGTTATGCTGACGCATTGTCTTATTATATGTTGTTCATTGTATTACCTCTGACTCCATACAGTTCTAATTTCTTGAGTAGTATTTCCCTATCCAGACAGTCATAAGCCTCTGATAGGTCGAGCAACATACCAAGCACCAATTCTCCATTTTGAATGTTATGTGAAATAAAATATGTTTAATGAGTTCAAATATTGCTGTTTGTGGCGATTTATTCTTCAAAAAACCATGCTGGCACTGGTTAAAAATGTTGCCTTCCTTTAGAAAATTAGTTAGTCTATTACTTATTGCTATTTCAAAGATTTTTGAAAAACTGGGCAACAAACCCGAGTTTCTTACTTGCTTTTCAAATTCTTTAGTTCATAATGGTATTAGCATTTTATCATATATTTTTTTCTGTTCATTATATAAAATCTTATGGTGTTGATTATTTCTAGAAAGTATTAATAAAATGTCTAGCCGACGTTTACATTCTAAGATCTCTGTATCGGTATGTACTTTTATTTGAGGTTTCTTTGTTTTTTTGCTGACTAATTTTCGAGGGAAACTTTGATTGAATAGGCCTTTGACAATATTCATAAAAAGATTCCACTGTTGATTCACATCCTCTCTTTCACTGTTATATATATCTAACCAATTTTGTTCTTTTAGGCTACTTACAAAACTTTGTTTATTTTCTGTATTAAAACACCTTCTGTATTTTGAAAAGGATTTCGATATTTTGTTTACTTCAAAGACAATCTTTTGTGCAGTGTGCACCAGGAAATTTGTGAATATATTATCAATGCAGCTTGCGCTCCTGTTTGATATTCGTGTGTTTTCCAAGACAGTTAAACTTAGATTAAAAGATTTCATAATGGAGAGTAATTCAGTTCTTATTCTATTCTCTTGCAAAAGTTCAATATTAAAATCACCTGTTATGACTAGTAACTTGCTTTCTTTAAATACTTCAATTAACAAAGATTCAGTCTTATTCAAGAAAATGTTAATATCTCCCAATGGAGGTCTATATATGGAAATAAATATTGTCTTTATCTTACCAAAACTACATTCAAAGGCAGAACATTCAAAAACGCCACTTACAGAAGTTCTATTAATTTTTGTTCATTTGGTACCTTCTAGTCCCTTTCTGCAGTATATAGCTGAGCCCCTATGTTTTCCCTCATTTCGACAAAACATTGACACTAAATTAAAGTCCTGAATTTTATGGTTCATTAGTTGTTCTTCTGATTTCCAATGTTCAGACACACATAGTATCTTGCACTCCGGATGATCCTTCAACATATAATTAATTTGTTCCACCGATTTTCCGATCGATTGCACATTTTGATGAATTACACTTATGGAGTTCTTGGCTTTCTGTAAGCTCTTAGCAACATCCAGTGCACTATTTGGTGAATAGGTACTTGCTTTACGTTTTATAATAGTCGGGAATCAGCATACCGAAATTCTATCACGTACTGTGCATTCGAGGATATACTTTTTAAAAAATATGTACAATATGGAGAATGACCTTGCGGATGCAAATCCGGAGGGCTCCATTTAATTCGTAATTGCAATTAAGAATAAAAAAATATTTTCCGACTTTTTTAAATTATCCGAAATAGCTATTTTCCTAACGAGTGCGGAAATTTCTTCCCGCAAGAGTTAGGAACTATATTTTTTCTACGAGCATACTAAAGCTGATGTTACGAAGAGTTTAATTTGAATAAAATGCGATTATGCAGACGGTAGAATTAAATAGCTATTTTCCTAACGAGTGCGGGAAGAGAAATTTCCCGCAAGAGTTAGGAACTATATTTTTTCTACGAGCATACTAAATCTGATGTTACGAGAAATTTAATTTAAATAAAATGCGATTGTGCAGAAGGTAGAATTAAAAATGTATTGAAAGGTATTTATAAAAAAAAGGTAAAGGTATCAAAGGTAAATGTATAGGTGTATCAACAATACAAACAATTCCATGTCACAATGATTATTTCAAAGTTTTCCCGCACTGAGTGCGGGAAGAAATCTCTTCCCGCACAGCAAATCATGCGGGAAGAGCCATTTCCCGCACGCTCGTAGAAAAAATACTATTTTTTGTGTTTATCTCACGATTGTGAAGCTATTTTTCAATATTTTTCCAAAATTCTTGCACCAAATGAAAGCCTAGTCATTGTAGAGTTCAACTGTATGTGCAAAAAACAATTTTTTTTTATACTGAATTTGTCAGATTACTTAAAACGAGGTGCGGTACCAAAACTGAAGTGAAAATTTCAGCATCGAGAAAATTTTTGAACGGTTGAAGATAGATATATGATCAATCGACCAAAAATGTGCCTAAATGAGTGGGGAAGTTTTTGGTGAAAAGACATTTTGACTAGTGATAACGGTTTCCGGGATATGATTTTTTTTGAAACGACGATGCGGGCCGGCCGCTGCCGTATTGACCTCAACGGACGTCTTGCTCTCACCCTGGCCTCAGCGCGGCCCAACTTCGACAGTACTTATCTATTCTATAAGGACAGACATTTCTATAAAACCTAATTAGGTAACTAAAACTCACTTAGTTTAAATTTAAATAAAACCCGCCTCCAGAATAGCAACCTTTTATACCATACAGCCCTGCTTTTAAGCAACTACAGTTTAGTTTCTAGTGCATAACTGGAGTTTGCATTTGCAGCACCATTTTCGAATCTTACATCGCTATGGATACGTATTGGGGTTAATTTTATTATCTTTCAGATCCCAACCAAAATTAACTAAGTTGGGAATTTCTGGATTTATTAAAATCGCACTCTTTCACACAATTATTTCATAGGCAGTTCTTTCTTAATAATAAGCACATGCTGATGAAATGCATCCTCTGTGGGTGGCAAATTCCTTATATCAGATTTACAGGTATGAAATAGATGTGCGCATGACATATTGTTTATTTGAAACGCATGTAAATGATGGCCTACCATACAAAATTTTGAAAAAATATCTAGCTGCGTTTTCGAAACTCATTAAATTATTGTAGTGGAGTAATCTAGAAGTGCCTTTAATTGTATATTGTTACTCAAATCCATTTGAACAAGATTTATCCATAGATAATTCTTTTATGATGTGGTGCACAGGTATTATGTGTCAAATTTGTGTAGCCGATTCCTGAATGGATAACCTTTGTAATAACGTAGAGAGACAGAACAAAGATGACGGTATCGGCCAACTCTATTATTATTTGATGGTACTGTAGGTTTGACAAGTGTTGGATTATTGGATAATGGCAAATATACTAGTGCAAGCCTTATTGTGGTGGGAAAAGTGTAATTCAGGCAGTAGGTATTTTAGAAGTATTTGCTGAGGTATCTATACCATATAATTTGTAAAGTCTATTTTTTTTAAAACCAAACCCCAAGTAAAAAATTTGTGTTACATTGTATTGCTAACATTATGTAATGTAACGTTGACTTTTATCTTTAAAAAAAACCAGATTTTACTAGAAGTTTGTTGTTAATAAATTGAAATTGAAGATAGTGAAGTAGTGTAGGTATTTTCTGCCATTCCGGCGGTAATTATGACGATATTCTTGAGAAGGCGGTTATATTCCGTCCATATCTATTGCGTATTTCAAAGAAACAATTCTAGTTCTTCCATTTCCAACAGGTCGTGTTCGATTATTGGCCTCCTAATTTCTTTTAACCGAGTTATTGAAGTATAGGTCGGACCGGGTAGGTCTCCGTTGAAACGGCAGCGGCAGGCGCGCATCGGCATTTCACAAAAAAATCGTATCTCGGAAACCGTTACCACTAGTACAAATGTATTTTCACCAAAAACTTCCTCACTCATTTAGGCACATTTTTCATCCATTGATCATATACTTATCTTCAACCGTTCAAAAATTTTCTCGATACTGAAAATTTCACTTCAGTTTTGATACCGCACCTTGTTTTACGTAATCTGACAAATTCAGTTTGAAAAAAAATAATAGTTTTTTGCACATGCAGGAGAAATCTACAATAACTACTTAGGCTTTCAATTGATTCAAGAATTTTGAAAAAATATTGAAAAATGACGTCACAATCGTAAGTTAAACAATGTCATTGGTTAAACACCAAAAATAGCTTGTTTACGATAATTCAAAATGGTCGGAAAATATTTTTTTTCTTCTTAATTGCAATTACGAATTTAATGGAGCCATCCGGATTTAGATCCGCAAGGCCATTCTCCACACTGTACATATCTTTTAAAACGTATATCTTCGAGTGCACAGTTCGATGTGTAGGAGACGTCTTTTCGGCAGTCTGCTCCCCGACTATAAAAAAGAATCGGGCCCTGAGTAGTTGACATGGTTTCGATATTGTGCCAGTTTCTTTTGAAGAACTGGACAACCCGTATCTCTTGCTGAGTGAAGGCATTCTTCTTGTGGGTATTTCATTTTTTTACAGTTTGGACAATTCCATTGTGTTTCAGTACAATCTTTACTAGCGTGTTCCTTACCACATTTATGACAGCATATGTTCTCTTTGCAGTATTTAGCAACATGTCCAAAACCGGAGCACTTGAAACCCATTGCAAGGTTTACATGTTCTTGCACGAATACCTTTACCAAATCAAAGTTCACTGTCTGCCTTTTTAAAAACCATTTTGTTATTTGTGCAGGGGCTTGTAAAATCCAATTTTCTTTGTCTGGATTTCTACATTTTTTTTTGCAATAACTTTAATTTTATCATCTACTTCGCATTGTAATTCATTTTCTATTTCTATATTAAGTCTTATTAGCTCATCTATAAAGTCTTGGTCGGTTTGGCCTTTCTCAATTCCAGTGATCATAAACATTGGGTCTGTACTATCCATGTCTTTTACTTTGATTTTGCTTTTTTCTTCTAATGCAAGTTTAAGTTTCTTTTGTTGAGTTTCGCTATGGCTTTCCACTATTATGGCCCCATTTCTAAGATGTCTTATATTTTTGAAACCGCCCTCTACATCTTTCGTCTTTATTTCGTTTTTCAGTTTTTGCACAACTTTCTTTGGATCATTCATTTCATCTATTCGGATTATTGTTTCGATTCTTGTTGGCTTTGTCCATTTTTCAGGTTATTCATTTTGTGTTGCTGCAGCATGTAAATTTTTGAGGGTTTTTTTGCTCATTTAAGATTGAGCTACCTATATGTTTTTCTGATTTTATCAGACACCCCTGGTTTTTGTGGACAGTCTACTGGCTCAATAATTGATTTTTTTGGTTTATTTTCCTGGTTTATATTTTCCTTCTATAGTTGCCCTATACTTCATACACAAGGCTAGTAACTGCTTCGTGAAGCATAAAGCTTGCTTTCCTCGTTTCTGGTAAATCATTTTTATCAAAATGAGTTGTGGTTGTGGATATTTCCTAACGCTTCCAATATTGCTTCAATGGTATTTTCCGTGTTTGGTATTTGTAGCTTATTTTCATATGATGTTGATGTATCATCCTCGTTATTAGTGAGTACTTTTTCGATGTCATTTTCAGTAGTATGTTTTCGAATTTTTTGTCTTTCCGGTATTATACCAGGACTGGATTCTGATCTTGGTCTTTTTTGTCTTTCCACGTCTTCAGAATTCGGTTTCGGTGGTGTTCTAACGATTATCTTCTTGGGTGTGAAACTATCCATATAGTTGCTTTGTTTTTTCTTTTATTTGTGCTTGAGTGAAATCAGTTGTTCCGAATGAATAGCTTCTAAGTTTCCTTTCTTTGGTATTTAACGTTTCCTTTCGCGCACTAGTATTTTCGCCGTCACTTTCGTCACTCATATCGTTTTTGAATCAGAATTTTAGGTTTATTATTGCCACAGAAAATCGACTTCAATCGCGGAGCTATTTATACACGCCCGTACACTACGAAGGTTTCTATATTATTTATATGAAAGTCAATCTCAGCAAGAAGATCTGGGGTTTCTATTATGGCATGCAAAATCTTAAAAAGGGTACAGACATCAAATATGTAATTGTCTTCTATTCTCAAGAAGAGTGAGATTTAAAAGCTTCATTAAATCGTCCCAGTTTATATCTTGATAAGGAATACCTATCTTAAGCACAACCCTCCTAAGAAATTTTCTCTGCACCCTCTCCAAACTCTGCTTGTGTACACTATAATAAGGCTGCCAAACGGAACCAACAGTGAACGTACTAAGGCACAGAAAATTTCCTTTAAAGTAAAAATATTATCAATTTCTCTCAGAGTTCGAAGGACAAACCCGAGCATCCTCATTGCTTTGTTTGTGGTTTTTTCAATATAAGTGTTAAATGATAGATTACTCTCCATCCAAACGCCGAGGTCTTGTACTAAGGTTTTTCTTTCTAACTCTATGTTATTAATTGAGTAATTAAAAGTGATTGGGTTTTTGATTCTGCTGAATGTGATAACGTTTCATATTTTGACATTTAGTTGAAGATTATTTACTGAACACCATGTGATAATAGTTATTTATGATATAAGTGTTAAAAGTACATTTTTAAGGCACGCATGTGAAAGTTTACAGAATGAGCGAAGCGAATTCTGCAATTCACATAAGTGCCTTAAAAATACTTTTAACACAAATATCATACAATATTTTTTCTACAAACAGAAATAAAAAGCAATAACCAGTAACAAATTGGATTTTGAAATGAATAATAAATTGGAAGCACCTTTCCTACATAAAATTATTGAATTTGACATTTGTCAAGTCCAAACAACCAGCACCTTGTTTTACAGGTAATGAAATGTCTTGTCAGTTTCTTGAAAGTCTGTCGTGGTCAGTAATGCTTTTTGCTTAAAATGCAACAAAATACAGAAGAAAAAGGGGGTTGCATCGATCCCTTGAAAAATATAGATGAGGCGGCCAATCGGGCTACCTCAGTTGTTCAAATTTCACCATTAATATCAATGTAAATAACTAAAAATACAAACTTTTGTTGACGTTCGCTCTCAAAATTTGATGTTGCATTTTTAACACTAGTGCTATAAAGACTTTATGGCACTAGTGCGATAAAGTAACATTTTTAATGCTTCGCGGGGGTGTTAAAAATTGCATTTTTAACACGTTTGTAGAAAAACAAGTTTAGTTGTTCCTGCAAATATTGACAGTTCAGCCCATCGATTACAATCTTATAAATCAAATCTCAAAGTCATCAGCAAACACTCTAAAATCACAGTCCTTAAAAATCAATATAACATCATTTACAAACACATAAAAAAGTATGGTTGACAGATGCCCTCCTTGAGGTACCCCTGATGTCACTACTATTTCAGATGATGTGAAAATTTTCATTTTAACAGCTCGTCTTCGGTCTTTCAGGTTACTTTCGAACCACCTAAAAAGAGATCCAGAAATTCCCACAGCATAAATGCTTGGATAGCAAAATTCTGTGATCCACTCTGTCTAATGCCTTTGAGAAATCAGTATAGAAAGCATCCACCTGATACTTATTCTCAAAGGCACCCAACAGAGCTTGCTCATAGGTCAGAGATTAGTTACAGTGGATATCCGCTTCATAAAACCGTGCTGTTCATTCATTATGATCCTATTAAGGTGAGGACACAAACTATCAGCTAACCTTAATTCGGTACTTTTTAATTTGTTTTGTAATTGTTTATTGTCAATAATTATTGACTATTTTGTCAGAATACTCTGATTTTGTATTTTGATTCCTATTTCCTATAAAATAACTGGCTTATGAACCTATTATTATATTATAGAGTATGGAAAACGACCTATTCTTAATAAACTTATTGAAATTGAAGACATCATAGATGATGCAGCGGTTGGCGGGGGAAATAGAATGAGACATAGACGAGAAAATCCTTTCGGAATACTGATTTTTTGAAGGGGGGTGATTCGTCGGTTAGGACAAAAAATGAACGGCCTGTTTCTGTTAAGTGTCTTTGACAAAGACTAAACAGGCCTTGGAGCAGGCCTTTTATTTTTTGTCCTAACCGACGAATCACCCCCCTTCATTGGATACCGATGGGACACGAACTTCTTTTAATCATAATTAACTAATTTTTTATTCAAAAAATTATTCAGGTTAACCAAACCTCTTGTTCGCCTGCTTTTAGAAATTTTAGATCCTTTTCTAGAAGGTCTAACAAGAATATCAGCTTTGTGAATGAATGAATCTGAAAATCGTCCTTTCCTCAATTCATCTTCATTGTTCATAACTTCAATTGAAGGTTCTTTTTGCTTCGTGGTTGCATGTCCACAATATTTCTTAGACATCTCGTTCAACTGTTGAATTTACACCGCAAAATAGCAATATTTTATGTTTAAATTTTTCGAAAACTAATGGCGATTTCCATTTGTCAATCAGTACCATATAAGGATAGGGATACATTTTTTTTTGGACTGGTTCGACAAATGGAAATTGTTATAGATTGCTGCGGTCGCCGGTCATTGACGGTTGCGGCAAAAAAAAACAACACAAAAGTAAGGTTTAGAATTGTCTGTGTTTTCAATTTTCCTTCTAAAAGGGCTATATTCCGACGTTGCCAAAGTGTTATTTTATATTCACCTCAGGTAAATTCACCCACGACTCAAGAATACAAAACGAGTGAGGCAGGTGAAAATTAGGTGGTGGAACTTTTCACCAGGTGAATATTTTCACCGCTTTCAAGAATTGGCCCCCAGATAAAAATATCGGTAAAATTCTGACTCTCAAGTAGATGGATTAGAGAGAAACAAAAGCTCTCATAAATATCCCCTGTTGATATTCCTGGGATATAAGCATTTCCCACAAGAATTTTTTGGCTGCCAGTGATGTACTGACACCAAAAGATGCTCAACACTTTCAATAGGTGTCATCAAAATTTTTGAGGATAAACAGTTTTTGACTGCTATTAGTACTCCACCCTGAGTCTTACAGGCGCTATTTTTTGTTGATCTGTCACACCCATAGACTTGATAACCATCCAAACCTATCTCACTTGTTAAATTATCACTATCCAGAAAAGTTTCTGTCATTAGTACATCAAAATCTTCGACAAGCAGATTACACATTAATTGATCAAGCTTTGTTCTTATTTCTCTAACAGTCTGATAATAAAATGTTAAAGCTCCCTTTGTTCGTTGGGAGGTTGGGGCAAATGAAAATTTGTTGCCTTTTTCTAAACGTAAAAGGTCTATTACATTTTGTGGCCAAAAATTTGTACCAAATAATCTATTATAGTAAGTATCAGTGATTCCGATATTAAATGATTTTGATCCCATCAAATTAGAAACTAACGTCCATAGAGTTACTTATGGAAATGGCCGACTGCTTCTACTATGACAAGCAACTCTCTTCTAGTGACACAATAATTTCGTTCCGGCTCAGGGTTGCCAGGTCGAAAAAAAATTATTCATGAGAAAATCTAGCAAAAATCATGAGATTTTCAGTAAAAATCATGAGATGACTAATTTTATCGGGAATCGACAAAAAAATTCGTCTATTTTAACTAAATTTTAATAAAAACATAAAATATAATAGAAAGAATAAAATAAAAACGTCAAAACACAAAAATTACCTAATAGGTAGGTAGGTACCTACTTTCTATATCAGGCGTTAACACATTTTAACCTGTTTCTGGCTTCTGATTTATTTATATTAGGTATGTTCGCACAGAAATCACGAACCAGTCAGAGTGAATTTCATTAGCTTTGTTCGCGGGTCCGATTCCGAATTGGTTCAGAACTAATTCGGGATTGTCGTAGAGCGCATGCCTAATTAAGAATCGGTTCAGGATTTCTTTTTACCGCGAACGATTTTGGAACCGAAAACTGAATACTTTTAACATTATGTGATTTGTGAATCTTATTAGCTATTCGATTTCCATAAACCAAAAAGAATAACAGAACAGATATAATATTTATATTTATTCAAAATTCGAAAATGATCTATACATTGTTCATCCCTGAAATATGGCATCACTTTAATTACATTGCTTTTAGGCACTTAATCAAGCTCTAATCCTGCCTTGTCCTCATCGTTAGATGACAAATGGTCCGACTAGTAGGTACTTATATGAAAAAAAATCACTAAAATTGTGCATATAAATAAATATATTAGATTAAATAGAGATAAGTAACTTACAATACTGTACAGCAAATCCAGTAAACTATAAACTCCGTAGGAAAAAACTAGCGTACCTATAGTTTATCGCTTCAGCCTATTAACAATTAAAAACCCCAAATTTCAATAACGCAAACAAAAATAAACATCAGTCAGCTGACAAGTCTGACGAAATTGCGCATGATCAGCCGAACCGAACTTTTAGTCCTAACAAAAATCCTGGGACTGCTAGAACCGATTCCGAATCAATTAAAACCAATTCTATGTGATCCGCGAACGTAGAACTGTTACTAAAAATTCAGAATTTTATTATCCGCGAACGCCACTTTTTACACTGCGCATGCGAATAGTCCCTGAACCGATTCGGAATCGGACCCGCGAACAAAGCTATTGATTGGAACAAGTTTTCTGACTGTTTTCAACCAATGAAATTCGCTCGGGCTAATTTGTAGTTTCTGTGCGAACAAACCCATAAATTATAGAAAATATTCATTCTACGCAAGCGCTTGAATGTGATAATGTTTACATATCAAACACAAAGTTTGAATTTTAAATGAGAATAATAGAATTACCGGAATATGTGTATTACGCCAAAAATCATGAGATTTTTGTTGAAAATGATGGAATCATGAAAAATGTGTCCAAATCATGAGATCTCATGAAAAATCATGAGACCTGGCAACCTTGTTCCGGCTTTGATAAGGCCTGCTACGACATGCTCTTGTGAATTTTGGATTTGTGAAAGGACAGCTCCAATACTGGTGTTGCTTGCATCTATGTCCAAAATCAACATGCCTTTCTGATCAGGATAGGAGTGATAGGACAACACTGGGCTTGTATGTACATAATGCTCCTTTTAATTTTCTAAATGCGGAATCGCATTCTTGGGTCCAATTGAATGCTGATTTTTCTTCCGTTAATCGATGAAGCGGAGCAGCTATATTATCGAATCCTACAAATTTTCAATAATAAGAACATAATCCTAGAAAACTCCTTAGTTCATGTTTGTCGCGTGGTTTGGGCTAATCCCTGACAGTATCTATCTTTCCTTCCATAACTTGTATGCCATCTTCAGATACCACGTGACCTAAGAATTCCACTTTCTTTTGGAATAGAAAACACTTATTTGGATTGAGTTTTAAGGTGGCATTCCGGAAGCGGTCAAAGACTTCTTTCAGATTATTGAGATGTTCTTGGAACGAATTTCCCATGATCATGACATCATCTAAATGTACCAGGCAAGTTCTCCAAGTTCTCGAACATTGTCTTTAACTTCGGCTTTTACTTCCGTGATTTTTTGTTCTAGGTTAGTGATAAATCGTGTATGGTTTGAAATATTTTCTGTCGTTGTCCAAGATCTTCTTGCCGTGCTTTTTGTCGCCTGGCCTCTTCGTCTTGTTTTTCTTGTTGTCATTCAGCTTCTTCTGGTTTTTCTTTTTGTCGTTTAGCCTCTTCATCTTGTTGTCGTCTAGCACCTTCTTGTTTTTCTATTTGTCGTTTAGCTTCTTCTTCTTGCTTTTCTTTTTGTCGTCTGGCCTCTTCGTCTTGTTTTTCTTGTTGTCGTTTAGCTTCTTCGTCTTGTTCTTCTTGTTGTTGTTTGGTCTCTTGAAGCTTGAAGTTCCAACATTTTGCGGAGAAGTTCTTCAACTTTTTGTTTTTCCATTTTTGCTTGTTGTCTCGTAATAGGTATATACAGAATGTTCTGGAATTTCCCTCAAACTCTCTTCAATTATCTTTCCTGGTCTTTAATTGAAGTTCCAACCACGTCGGTGAAGTCACAAATTGTATAACTTGCTTTATTCTCGAATAGAATTTTCTAGAATTTTCTTGGAATGTCTTTTATGGATGTCGATTGATACGATATAGCAAACATGTCGGTGAAGTCACAAATTCGATATCTCCTTTGGTTTCCAAATAGAATGTTCTAGAATTTTCCCGAAATTCCTCGAAATTTTTTTTCTTAATGACGATTGTATCAAATACGTCGGTGAAGTCATAAATTCAATATCTCCCTTGGTTTCCAAATATAATTTTCAAGAAGTTACTTGAAAATTCACTATCACAGTCAAAATCGGGTATATAGTCACTTCCAAAGTAATTTACACAATCGATTAAGTCTCTTTTTGTGATTATCACTGAATAACTGTCCCAGTGTTCACTTAACTTATTACTTAGTGTCCACAGTGTCCACATTATTCTGCAATCGGATTTCACTTCGCAGTCCTCGAATTATATTCCACTTCTGACACCAATGTCACGGCTCTGGTGTGCGTGACAGAAATCTTGGGTCCGTTTATTCCAGAAAATCAACGTCCAATTACCACAACAATAATTTATTCCACTTTACTATACACTTTGACACTAATTACATACTTCACTAATTAACTCTCAAACAACATAACTTTGCAACTCTTACAAAATTCACTATCTAAATCGAATCACAGTCAATCTTAAACTTGAAAACTACTAACTAATACCGGCCTTTATAGTACATATATCCGTAATCTATTCTTGTAAAATTCAGAATCAACGCGATAGACCTTTTTCCCGAAGAGCAACGTAAAATCTAGAATCTCAGTTGTCCAATTCTGTACACCGAGGCAGGGGCGTTCCGAAGGCTTTGGTAATGGGTGGGGGGGGGGGGGGGGGGGGCGTTACGTCGTAATGAGCCAACTGACTTTTAAAAACCACAAAAAAAGTTTTTCTCTATGAAACTTTATGAAAAGACTTTATTACATTTTCAAGATTATTTTAATATCACAACTTATGTTTCGAAACGCAGTGTCTTCTTACCTGATCTGTGAAAACTCTCTTAATTAACGGCTAGGCAATGGCAGAATAGGGCGCTTTCTTTTATTCAGCAATGGATCCATCAATGGAGAGTCTTTCTTTGTCTAGTTTATAGAAAATCGTAATGACTCTCTCATAATGCTGTCAGTAGATGGATCCATCGCTGAATAAAAAATTCGCCCATATTGATATTGCAGGATGAGGATAATAGGTATTTTTGTTCCTACTGATTCAAATTCAAGTTTAAAAAAGCTTTATTCTCGAAATTTCCCAATAAAAATTATTGACAAAGCAACTTACATTTCAAGTGCAAAACAGGCAGATGATAGTTTAGGTTTGAGTTGGATAATATGTTCTTTAAAATCCAACTATTTATCAAGCACTAGTCCAAGAAACTTTACACTCTGATGGGACTCAATAAGCTGGTCACTCAGGGGTATAGAATTTATGGAGAATCTAAAGGAGATAATATTAGTTTTTTTTTTAATGTTAAAACACAACTGGTTCGCATCACACCATTCCTTAACCCTTTTTAGATCACTCTCAATCACATCCTCAAGCTCGCCCTTTTTACCTGTCACAATATAGTGCTATCATCAGCAAAGGCATAAAACTTTCCATTGATGCTGATAAAGGCGATATCATATCTATATACAGGGTGTATATTTTAAGTGATACCACTATTGCTATATCCGAAACGGTAAGAGCTACAACGTCGGTTAAATTAGAAAAAAGTTGCCTTTTTTGATGCCCATTTAAGACTTGTTTACAGTGTTGCCAAATTCTTTTTAGTTTATGAAATACAGGGTGATTTCTAAGAAACGCCCAAAACTATTTCACCAATTATTTTGAAAACTATCGATTTTCGAGACACAATTTAAATTTGAAAGTTTTTTAATTTTTTTCGCTCTACAACATGGTGTCATCAGATTTCAAATCCGATGTTTCGTAATCGAGCTACCATCATCAACTTAATTTTTTTAAATACGGACCTGTATATTTTATGTCATTTTTAGAAAGTGCCTTTTATTCCCTTTGTAAAAATGACATAAAAAGACCAGGTCCATATTAAAAAAAATGAAGTTGATGATAGAAGCTCGATTACGAAACGTCGGATTTAAAATTTGAAGATGCCATGTTGTAGAGCGAAAAAAATTATAAAACTTTCAAATTTAAATTGTGTCTGGAATATCAATAGTTTTCGAAATAGTTGATGAAATAGTTTTTGGCGTTTTTAAGAAATCACCCTGTATTTCATAAACTAAAAGGAATTTGACAACACTGTAAACAAGTTTTGAATGGGCATCAAAAAAGGCAACTTTTCTCTGATTTAACCGACCTTGTAGCTCTTACCGTTTCCGATATAGTAATAGTGGTATCACTTAAAATATACACCCTGTATATAAAAATCAAAGTTCACGGGGTATCCGGATATGCGCTCTAAAACCACTTATCCGATTACGATGAAACTTTGGTAGGTTATTATGGCCATCCCAAGGAAGGTTTGTGGATAGGTTACGCATCTCGGAAAAAAAAATTAATTTTGAATTAATTATTAATTTAATTGTAAACAAACTCATTCACATTACATAACAACATAACCCAACTTTTTTTGACAGCATGAAATAACGTTGACATATTTCATTTATTTATGCTTGCATTCAACCGACGTAACTTTATTATTTTTTCAATTCAAGAACGGCTGGACCGATCTTGAATTAATACCACGTATATACATATATAAGGTGAATTCGATTGACCCAGATTAGATCGATTTGGGTTCAATTTAAGTGAACTTCTTCTGATCTAGATCATTTTTTTGTTGATGAGGGTGCACTGATCCAGCTTGAATCGAACACAGTGTGGTTCATTTAAATTGAACCAGATCGATCTAATCCGGTCAATCGAATCGGCTATAGAGGAGAGTGATATAAGCTATTTTTTATCCCGAAAAAAAAAGTTCGGTTGCGTAAAACTCTGATACACTGGAACGCCTATAAACAGCCCGGGGCGCTCTAGAGCAGCTCTGGAGTGCTTAAAATGGGCCACTGAACTCACTGGCAAGCGACTCTGATATCGGATAAAAAAAAAAAATTAAATAGAAAATCAACAACAAAATTTGAAAAGAAGTGTATTATTTCAAAATGTATTTACACGCTGGCAACGCAGCGGGTCATTAGCTAGTATCATATATATCATAATATAGGCAAGGGAGAAAATAGGGCCGAGAACAGATTCCTGTGGCACTCCCTGGGTGATTTCTTTACTGTTTGATTGAAGATTGGTTGCAGCTGACTATCTGGGATCTGCCTAAGTTATAAGATAACGCCCATCTTGATTGTTTTTTATTTCAATATAGGTGATCTCTCTAAATAGAAAATTTAAACCGGTTAGACTAGTTAATTCTAATTAGGACTATTAGGAGGCTTTTAATTCAGGCACCAAATTAACTTATCTACTCTAAATTTTAGTGTCTGCAGAAGAAAGCATCTTGGGCAACATAAAGATATTGACAAGAGAAAAAGTCCTGGAGATAATCGAATCAGCTTATCCCAATCCTGTCACAATTCAAGATATTGCCAAGTAAGTACTCAATATTTTGAAACTGATTAACACTAAAAAATCCCTTGCCCCTTTTTTCAGAGAAAATAGTTGGGATGAAGAAGAAGTCGCCCACCATTTCTCCGATCTCCAATCCAGACAGTTGGTCAAAGCTATGGACCACGGTGCTTTTACACGTCAACAAAGCCAAGACACTCAAGTTACCATAGTCAAGCAAATGCCCACTATAACTAGTTCGAAGCAGCCCACCATTGCTATAATAACGGCACAGTATTGCGAAAAATTGGCTGTAGACGCTATGATTGAGAATAAAGAGACTTTTGTTAGATACACAACTGTTGGTACGTATAGATTTTTTAAAAAATAACTGTTTGAAAATTATATATTATTTGAGAGTTTATATTTGACTAAAAACTAGGTCCATCGAGTCCCACAGGTGATTATAGCAAATCAAGATTTGGTAAGCAAATAAAGGGCTTTGGATTGTATGGCACTGAAGCACATTGTACACTCTTGTTCAAAATTGCTTAATATTTGGACACTGAACACACACTATTTGTCACCATTTTCATGCTATATTTGTATATACATATCACATTTTTGCTGTCAATATCACGGAAGAGTTTGATGCTTAAAAGAAATAGAACCACAAATAAGTTATCCTTCAATAAATGTCAGCTTTCACTTTTTGGAAAATCTTTACATATTTAAGAAATACTGGGTTAGTTTGGATTAAAAATATTCAAGGTTGGGATAAATCTCGTGGGTCTAATTATATGGAAATAGTTATTTATGTACCAAGGCTTGTAAGTACACGCTACAAGTCGAGGTGCATATGATATTTTTTGTGCTACCGTACATTCAAGATAATAAATATCATTCCAATATTTTAAGTTCTTCAATACAGGAAAGTATCCCTGTGTTAAATGTGACTAGTTGTAAAAATGTTTCTTTTACTTTCAAAATTACAAAGTAAATAACTATGAAGTATCTCATTTTTATATTATTACCTATCTGTTTATGCTAATTTCAACTTTTTGACGTCTAGGTATTTTCTATTTGTTTCAATAAAATAGTATCCTTAATTTGTTTTGGGTTTTTTATTTAAGAAGTCGAGTGTTTTTGTGACATTATTTTGACAGATATATGAACCAAGCAATTTTCACCTTTCATATCAACACTTTTTTGGCCTGGTCAAAAAAGTAACTTTTTTGGCCCGGTCAAAAAAGTAACTTTTTTGACCCGGACTGTAAGTGACACTTACAGTTCATGGACGTAGGTCAAAAAAGTCAACTTACAGAATTGGTAGCACAAAAAGGAAGTTTATTGCCATTCTTTCATTGAAATGGCCTGCTCAAGTTCTCCGATTGTAATTCATACAGTGAGTCAAAATCCCGTAACTAATAAATAAATAGGTGGTGAAACGCTTTAGTGCAACACGTGATTTCTTATGAGCTGCATTTCTAATGTTGAAGTTAGCCTTTTTGGACCGATTTCAATATAAATATATTATGCGGATTATATTAATTTTCAAGAAAAATCTATAAATTAAATTGGTTCTATTTTAAGATGCGAAGTGTCGGGTGTCGGGTTTTTGATAGGGCATCCTATCAATATGGTGGCTTAGGTCAAACAGTGAAATTAGCTCCATAAGGATTTTATTTACCTTTTGGTGGATTCCTGTTTCATTACAGTTCGTTTAAACTGGTATAAGTGTACTGGTTGACAACAAAGTGGGTGAAGCGCGCTTTGTTTTTTAAATTAAATATTAACATACAAGGACTAGCACGTATTACGTGGACGGCTTAGTTTGGGTTAGTTTGCATATTTTTGGCTAGTTTCGTTACAGTTCGTTTTACTGGTTAAGTGTACTGGTTGACAACTGGTTGACAGCGCACGAAGCATGCTTGTTTTTCCAAATTCAATAATAACATACAAGGACTAGTACGCATTACGTGGACGGGTTAGTTTGGGATAGTTTGCATACTTTTGGTTAATTTGGGTTACAGTTCATTTAATATCTACTGATTATGAGTGTACTGGGTTAAAAGCAAAGCGCGCGAAGTGCGCTTTGTTTTTTAAATTCAATATTAACATACAAGGACTAGCACACATTACGTGGACGGGTTAGTTTGGGATAGTTTGCATATTTCTGGTTAGTTTCGTTACAATTCGTTTAATACTGGTTATAAGTGTACTGGTTACGCTGATAGAGACCAATAGTGGGGAATTTTCGTAGTTGATTTTTGAAAGGTGGGCCAAATCGTCAATTTTGCATATAATTTTCCGATGAAAATCTATATTTTCCGAATTTATTTATAGCTTACATGTTTCTATTTGAAGGAATCTTTCTCAAAAAAAAAAATGCCGTTTTTATTGAGACTTATAAGTTAGCAAATCCAGAAGATTTTTTACGTTTTTGGTAGATCAACGTTTCCAATAAGGATTTTCTCTTTGAGATTTAGCGAGCGGAGCGAGCCATTCTAGACTTAAAAATAATTTAAATTAAAACAAAAAAAAATCTTGTCTTATGCCGCCATATTGTTTTCTTCTGCCAGGTAGGTTGGATTGTCATTGGTGCCCAGCCTTTTACTACGCGGCGGTTCAATAACAAGTCTCTATTCTTATTATTCCGCCGCGGTGTAATGGTAGAATAGGAATAGGTTTTTTTTTTATAAAATTGTGAATATTCGCTTACTAAGGCAAAATCCGCACTTAAATTGATACAAAACCAACTGTATAAAGGATGTATCAACTAATTTTTATAGAAAATTTATTTATTTTGGTTGTACTAAAGCGTTTTACACCCAATAAATAAATAAATACATAAATCAATGCTCTCATTAAAAAAAATATTCACTTAGGTGTTGTACTAGAATGTTATTATATCTAACTGCAATAAAAGTTTTAACAATTGTTTGTCAAGCACAAAATTGTTGAAAAAAATAACATTTCAAATTTTTTCAGGTGAATCTAATGTATACACTCTTGGAAATATAGGAGCTCACAGAATTGTATGTACAAAATTACCCACTGTAGGCCACACAAGAGAAGCTATGACAGCTGCTGGAAACACAACAACTAGATTATTAGGTGAAAATGTTAAAGCCTAATTCATTGGACCTATAAAACTTATAAATCAACTTTTTAGGTACATTCCAGAAGGTAGACTATGTCTTTCTAGTTGGAGTAGGAGGCGGCGTACCTCACTACACCGATTACAACAAACACGTTCGGCTTGGAGATGTCGTAGTATCATGTCCAACAAGAAATAAGTACGTTTATGATTTAAAATTATGTCTTAAACTGAAATTTGTTACTTTCAGAAGTATTTATTTGTATTGCGAAAACGCAGAAGTATCAGATAAAGGTTATCAATTCGAAATAAAAAACTACAGTCCAAACAACTTTTGTCTACAAGAAATCTCGACGCAATTAAAAGTTTCTGCCGACCAAGATTCGTCCCCAACACCCCCATGGTTGACCTACCTAAACAAGGGGCTCAATATACTGTCATCGCAAAAAGAGCCTGATTTTAACCCACCTAATGCCGAAACTGATAAGTTATATATGAGCATCGGAGAGAGGGACCTCATTGAAGTGGCGCATCCTGTACCGCAAGATGGCAGCGTCAAAAGGTATCGTTTCAGTATTAAGATTTACAGGAATCAGATGTGTATATTTTTTCTCTTTTTTTTTTTTTGCTCAAACAAAAAGGAGGAGCTTGGCAAGAAAATCACAAAAAGTAACCTTTACTCCAAAGGTTTTACCTAGAAAAACCTTAAAAAAGCCAATTAAGAAAATTAGGTGTGAACAAAAAATATTAAATCACTTTATATCACACAGTAGAGGATTTTTTCCTATTCTCATTCAGTATTATGTTGAAAACACTTAAAACATTGCACTGAACTTTTGTTGCCAAGATAAAAAACAGGGTGTTTGAACATAAATGATTACACTGTACTCTCAAAATGAGTATTGAGACTTAGCTGGCCGATTATTCCATTAGGAACTTATACTATGACTGTTCTATATTTCATCAAATCAAATTCATAAAAGCTTCATTGTCTGTAAAACCCAAACAAATATTAAAAATTGATCTGTAAAAAAAAGTCAATGTCGTGGAAAATATAATATTGTCACAACCCCTCTGTGACGAGGGGTGTAGGGTGGATAGATGGAGAGAAACTCGCTCAGGTTATTATAAAAATATGAAGCTATGAATGCTATGAAGTTATTACATAAATCCTCCAGGATGCATGCTCTTCCGTGGATAGTGTCATACGTTTGACGCTACTTAAGAATGTCGGTTTAATGCTTAATTGGTTGAGGTTTTATTTGGGATTGGATCGAAATAAAACAACAGAAGTCTGTTATTTCAGATTGTCGACGTTTCGCAATATATTATTGCATCTTCAGGACACTACAAAATGGTAAGACAATGTTATTGTGCAGAGTCCTAACAACTCCAGTTATGTTTATAGTATTGGGTACTTACATTTGAGATTGACTTTCTATGTCATAACATGAACAATATACGAAGTTGTTGGGTAGGTACAGATTCATAAGAGACGTTACATTCACATACATGGTACAGTTTAAAACTTATCAAAAAATATAACAAAAACGTTATAAAAATAATCACACATTAAAACTTCAAAAGTAAATGATTTTAAAATAAAATATATAAGACAGACACAGCCAGCTGTTACTATTACAATAATAAATTAAATAGTGTTATCGTTCGTGGGAGCAAACAAAGAAAAACCAAGTAGGGAATGGCATCCGAATCAAAAAACACTAATATGAAAGCTTTTTTGTGATGATTATTTTGTTGTTGATAAAATGTTAAAATAGGCGTTACTTAAATTTTGTATATCTGTTCTTTTATTGACGCAATTTTTATCTTTTTGTATTTCGATCATCTCAGCAATTAGTCTTTTTCTGTAGTTAAATTGTGTTTGTAATATTGTGGTGTTGTCAAAGTCGAAGTTATGTCCTGTCTCTAGTTTATGTTCTACTAATGCTGTTGGGTTAGTCTTCAAGAGAAAGTTTTTTTGGTCATTTTGGTGTTCCTTCAGTCTTTGTTTCAAATATCTACCAGTCTGTCCGATATAGTTTTTATTACATTGAGAGCAAGGAATATTGTACACCAAATTTGATTTTAATTCCTTTTTAGTCTTTGATTTGGTTTTCGAGAAAAAATGCCTTTTTATGGTATTTTGGCACTTAAAGGTGATTTCGACTTTTTCTTCTTTCTTAGATTTATGGCCCTTGAATGTTCTTTTTATTCGTTCGGAAAGCTTTCCAATATAGGGGATTTTGCAAAAAAGTTTCTGATCACTTTGTTTTGTTATTTTTTTTGAATTTGTTTTTTTAAGAATTTTTCTTATTAGAGATAATGAATAATTATTATTCAATAACATCCTTTCTATGTACTTCAGGTTCTTACTATGAAATTTTCCAGAAGACAGTGCGAGAGCTCTAGTTTTCAAATTATTAATAATATTAATTTTTTGTTGAAGAGGGTGTTCAGACCAATAATTTAAAAATCTTTCGGAAAAACTAGGTTTGTGAAACCAATCAGTCTCTATGTTCTCTCCATATCTTAATATTAGTACATCTAGGAAAGCTATACTTTGTTCGTTTTCTTTCTCGATGGTAAATTGAATTCTGGGATGATAACTATTAAAAATACTAAGTATGGTTGCTTCTTGATGTTCAGGGATCGATGTTAGGATATCATCAACATAACGTTTATAGAACGGAAGTTGAAATGGGAGTTTTTTTTATGCAACATTCCTGTAAATCTTGCATCACCAAATCAGAACAAATTGGCGATAAACAGTTTCCCATCCCCAGGCCATAAATTTGTTTGAAAAATTCATCCTGATACTGGAAATAACTGTTGTCAAAAACGAAAATCAACAGATCTATGAACGTTCGTAGAGGAATTTTGACTTTGTTTTCTATGAGATGCCATTTTTTACTAACAATGTTAATTACTACATCTGTAGGGATGTTTGTAAATAATGAAATTACATCCAGAGATATAACCTGGTAGTTTATTGGTAACTTGATACTCTTAATGTTTTCTACAAAATCAAAGGAATTCCTGACATAAGTTTCGTCCTTAACAAATAAATCATTCAAAATATTCGCCAGAAAGGCAGTGAGATTATATAGTGGTGATCCCACGAACGATACTATTGGTCTTAAAGGGTTATTATTCTTGTGTATCTTGGGTTGAAAATAAATTTTAGGGGCAGTGGCAGCATTTGTTTTCAATTTCTTACCCCGTTCGTTTTCAATAAACCCCTCTTTAATGAGAGAGTCAATCATTTTATTATTTTTATTTTGAATTGTGATGGTCGGGTCTTTTTTAAGCATTTTATATGTCACTTGATCACTAAGCATATTTTTAGATTTCTCTAAATACTCAGATTTATTCATAATGACAGTGGTGTTGCCTTTATCTGCTTTAAGAACCACTATTTCATCTTCATTGGCCCTCAAAAAAATTGAAGTTCGTTTTGACATCTGATTAAACTGTTTCTCCTCATACTCCTGGGGTTTATTTGAACGAACAAAGTTAGTAACTATATTGATACATTGATTTCTGATTTGTATCTTGATGTCATCATCAAACTTTTCTAAAATGCATTCAACATCAACAATAAGATCTTTAATAGGGTATTCCTTATTTTTATATGGTAAATTGAACTTATCACCTAAACTAAGTATATACTGCACTTCCCTCGGTATCTCAATATTACTAAGATTCACAATCCACTTATTATTAATACCTGAATCGTGCCTAGTTGGTCTTTGTTCTTCTATGATTTTATTGAACTTTTTTAACTGTCTAGCCTTCAAATGCTTTATGCGGTTGTAATAAAATTGTTTTTGATTACTATCGAAACTATCAAAATTACCCTGGTTTAAAATATTTTTTACCTTACTACTGGCATCATTTTTCCTTAAATTAAGTTGTTTAATTTTCCAATGTACAAAAGATATTTCTAAATTTAACATTTGTTTCTGAAACTTTTTAAGGATTGTATTGCATTGGTTTATAAATGGAGACTCTTCTACAATTAAGTGTTGCATACATTTAGCTGTCTGTAAGATATAACGAGGGAGAACTTGACTTTTTCTACATCTAATCAGAAACGTTTTGTGGCTATCATAGTTGGCTAATTTTCTGTTACTATTGGCCCATGTTTTTAAATATATCGTAACATCCTCACCATGTAATCTTTCCATCTCCTGCATGAAACCCATCCTAGTTACCTATTCCGATCGTCAGTGGAGTTTCCCCAAAAATTTAATACTTGGTTAGTTTGTTGTCGATCCCTTAATTGTAATTGGTTGAGGTTTTATTTGGGATTGGATCGAAATAAAACAACAGAAGTCTGTTATTTCAGATTGTCGACGTTTCGCAATATATTATTGCATCTTCATGTTAAATTTAGAAATATCTTTTGTACATTGGAAAATTAAACAACTTAATTTAAGGAAAAATGATGCCAGTAGTAAGGTAAAAAATATTTTAAACCAGGGTAATTTTGATAGTTTCGATAGTAATCAAAAACAATTTTATTACAACCGCATAAAGCATTTGAAGGCTAGACAGTTAAAAAAGTTCAATAAAATCATAGAAGAACAAAGACCAACTAGGCACGATTCAGGTATTAATAATAAGTGGATTGTGAATCTTAGTAATATTGAGATACCGAGGGAAGTGCAGTATATACTTAGTTTAGGTGATAAGTTCAATTTACCATATAAAAATAAGGAATACCCTATTAAAGATCTTATTGTTGATGTTGAATGCATTTTAGAAAAGTTTGATGATGACATCAAGATACAAATCAGAAATCAATGTATCAATATAGTTACTAACTTTGTTCGTTCAAATAAACCCCAGGAGTATGAGGAGAAACAGTTTAATCAGATGTCAAAACGAACTTCAATTTTTTTGAGGGCCAATGAAGATGAAATAGTGGTTCTTAAAGCAGATAAAGGCACCACCACTGTCATTATGAATAAATCTGAGTATTTAGAGAAATCTAAAAATATGCTTAGTGATCAAGTGACATATAAAATGCTTAAAAAAGACCCGACCATCACAATTCAAAATAAAAATAATAAAATGATTGACTCTCTCATTAAAGAGGGGTTTATTGAAAACGAACGGGGTAAGAAATTGAAAACAAATGCTGCCACTGCCCCTAAAATTTATTTTCAACCCAAGATACACAAGAATAATAACCCTTTAAGACCAATAGTATCGTTCGTGGGATCACCACTATATAATCTCACTGCCTTTCTGGCGAATATTTTGAATGATTTATTTGTTAAGGACGAAACTTATGTCAGGAATTCCTTTGATTTTGTAGAAAACATTAAGAGTATCAAGTTACCAATAAACTACCAGGTTATATCTCTGGATGTAATTTCATTATTTACAAACATCCCTACAGATGTAGTAATTAACATTGTTAGTAAAAAATGGCATCTCATAGAAAACAAAGTCAAAATTCCTCTACGAACGTTCATAGATCTGTTGATTTTCGTTTTTGACAACAGTTATTTCCAGTATCAGGATGAATTTTTCAAACAAATTTATGGCCTGGGGATGGGAAACTGTTTATCGCCAATTTGTTCTGATTTGGTGATGCAAGATTTACAGGAATGTTGCATAAAAAAACTCCCATTTCAACTTCCGTTCTATAAACGTTATGTTGATGATATCCTAACATCGATCCCTGAACATCAAGAAGCAACCATACTTAGTATTTTTAATAGTTATCATCCCAGAATTCAATTTACCATCGAGAAAGAAAACGAACAAAGTATAGCTTTCCTAGATGTACTAATATTAAGATATGGAGAGAACATAGAGACTGATTGGTTTCACAAACCTAGTTTTTCCGAAAGATTTTTAAATTATTGGTCTGAACACCCTCTTCAACAAAAAATTAATATTATTAATAATTTGAAAACTAGAGCTCTCGCACTGTCTTCTGGAAAATTTCATAGTAAGAACCTGAAGTACATAGAAAGGATGTTATTGAATAATAATTATTCATTATCTCTAATAAGAAAAATTCTTAAAAAAACAAATTCAAAAAAAATAACAAAACAAAGTGATCAGAAACTTTTTTGCAAAATCCCCTATATTGGAAAGCTTTCCGAACGAATAAAAAGAACATTCAAGGGCCATAAATCTAAGAAAGAAGAAAAAGTCGAAATCACCTTTAAGTGCCAAAATACCATAAAAAGGCATTTTTTCTCGAAAACCAAATCAAAGACTAAAAAGGAATTAAAATCAAATTTGGTGTACAATATTCCTTGCTCTCAATGTAATAAAAACTATATCGGACAGACTGGTAGATATTTGAAACAAAGACTGAAGGAACACCAAAATGACCAAAAAAACTTTCTCTTGAAGACTAACCCAACAGCATTAGTAGAACATAAACTAGAGACAGGACATAACTTCGACTTTGACAACACCACAATATTACAAACACAATTTAACTACAGAAAAAGACTAATTGCTGAGATGATCGAAATACAAAAAGATAAAAATTGCGTCAATAAAAGAACAGATATACAAAATTTAAGTAACGCCTATTTTAACATTTTATCAACAACAAAATAATCATCACAAAAAAGCTTTCATATTAGTGTTTTTTGATTCGGATGCCATTCCCTACTTGGTTTTTCTTTGTTTGCTCCCACGAACGATAACACTATTTAATTTATTATTGTAATAGTAACAGCTGGCTGTGTCTGTCTTATATATTTTATTTTAAAATCATTTACTTTTGAAGTTTTAATGTGTGATTATTTTTATAACGTTTTTGTTATATTTTTTGATAAGTTTTAAACTGTACCATGTATGTGAATGTAACGTCTCTTATGAATCTGTACCTACCCAACAACTTCGTATATTGTTCATGTTATGACATAGAAAGTCAATCTCAAATGTAAGTACCCAATACTATAAACATAACTGGAGTTGTTAGGACTCTGCACAATAACATTGTCTTACCATTTTGTAGTGTCCTGAAGATGCAATAATATATTGCGAAACGTCGACAATCTGAAATAACAGACTTCTGTTGTTTTATTTCGATCCAATCCCAAATAAAACCTCAACCAATTACAATTAAGGGATCGACAACAAACTAACCAAGTATTAATGCTTAATGTTACGTTGAATGCTAATTGATGTTTAACTGATCCTCATCTAGAGGGCGTTCCCAGGGTGGCGGTACTTGCACTGGGGAGACTTGACTCCAGAGGGGCGTTCTAAGGATGGCGGTACTAACACTGGTTTAAGTTTGTCTGTTGCTCGGCTTGGCCCACTATTTATATGATTTTACTGCTGAATTGCAATAAACATCCAAATGAATTGGCAATTAAATTATTAAGTTTGAATACCGGGTCCTTTTTTCCTAAGTAGCTAGTTGACATATGCCCCCCTCCATCAGGGGCGTAGTCACCGGTGTTCCGCGTGTTCTGCGGAACACGGGCCCGGTAGCTCAAAGGGCCCGGTTTCACGTGTCAATATTATTTTTTCTTCTATCAATTAAAAAAAATACATTTGAAGCTAATTTATATAAAAATAAAAATCATGTGTAGCATCGTACATGTGT
Organism: Ceutorhynchus assimilis; assembly: GCA_917834065.1. NCBI lineage: Eukaryota > Metazoa > Arthropoda > Insecta > Coleoptera > Curculionidae > Ceutorhynchus > Ceutorhynchus assimilis. Next base: position 14,192,231 of record OU892284.1, on the reverse strand, counting down.
TGAGAAGTGAAATTTCTTAAAAACTATTCCTTCCCTCATACAACTTTTAGACTCACGAGTATGAGTCAGGGTCAAGCACTGATGGCCGGGGTAAAGACGAAGGGCCACACAAAAGGGAGACGCGCATCTTCAGTGACATCCCAAAGGTATCGGCGCTTGACAATAATAGGCAATCCTCTTTGCTTATACATCCTTGGTTTGTGTCAATCGTTCTTCGGCTATCATTATCAATGGCTATCTTTCTTTGTCTCTCTACATTATATCATATCTTTTTTCTCTTTCGTCTCTATTGTAACAAAATTTGCCATAACGTGAAGTTACGTGATGCGTCGTCCAAACCAATCTCTATTCTCGTCCAAATATCAGACCGCCGCCAAAGGGCCAGTTTCTCTATAGCAAGTCACCCTTGGGATAAGCATAACTTTAGGGTAAACATTGCAACTGGGGACCAGTGTTGCCAGATGAAAAAAATAAAAAATGATATCTGTCATTTAAAAAAATGGTAAAGTCTGTTTTTTTTTTAAAGATAATTCCCCAAGTCAAAAATTTAGTGACTATGTTGGCAACACAAGCCTTTTCTACATAAAAAATTTGAAAGCATTGACAATTTTGCATTGTATTGCCAACATAATGTCAGTTTGACTTTTATCTTTAAAAAAAAAACAGATTTTATTTCACACACAAAAAAATGGTTCTATTTCTGAAAGGGAAAGGGGGTATATTGTTATATTTTATTGTTTTTATTTCTGAAGGTCTGTTCCAACACGTCAAAAGCCGTCCCGAGAACCGTTTCAAAACCACTCTGTCTGTATACTAACTTTGGATTCTACCCACATATTTTTGGTTTTACGCAGAATCGTGACGGTACAATGCACGGTTTTCTGCTGTGTGGTACGAGTCCATCTTAGTCTTAAAAACAATAATTTGGTTAGAATAATGACGTCATGAGGTTAGCTGGAATGATCCTGAATTAAAAATACAATATTTTATTGCAATTCAAAGCATTTTACCACAAACGAAACAACCAAAAAATTAACAGCAAAAAGGAAACATGAAAGTCCTTCGATAAAACAACTAGATAGTGGTTAGATAAGAGTAGCTCCTAGCTAGATCTCACCACCGTTTCATTCTATTATTTGTAATAATTGTCGATACCAAAAAATAGTATATTATATACCTAGGTAGAGAAGTTGGTCATTATATACCGAAAGTTTTTATAAACCGAGGCGCGCAGCGCCGAGGTTTATAATGCTTGAGGTATATAATGACTTTCTCTACCGAGGAATATATAGGATTTTTTTTACTACTGCTAGTAAAAAATAAAAAATTTGTTTAAAATCTGTGTTCTAATTATTTTTTGTGAACGCCCTCTTGAAAGTGCTGCCCTCTATCAACAGCTTATATAACTTCCTATGTACCTACAGAAACCAGTATTTTTTTTCAAATTGACGTATGAAATTGAAATTGAACCAATAGAAACATGACAATATCCTTGCGTCATGACGTCATTTTCATTATTGACCTAGGTATTTTTTCATTATTTTCATTATTAACCTAGGGAGAGAAATTCAATTTTTTCTTAGAAAAATAGATTGAATAATGTCTATTTCTCAGGTTAGTAGTAAAAAAAAGACATTATTTATTTATTTATTTATATCACAGGAGCAAAGAGTATAGGTAATTTAAAACGAAGAAAATGGTATATGCAAAAAATGGTAGAACAATGGTAACTTTCTTCAAAAAATAGTAGAAAAATGGAAAATGGTATCCTCAAAATTTTTACAGGTATCATGAAAGAAAAAATGGTATAAATACCATTTAAATGGTATATCTGGCAACACTGCTGGGGACGTTTAGCTTGGAGTTAAAACCAACCCGGAAGTCTATTAATTGAGAAACCGACCCTAAGAAGTTTCACTTCAATGAAAAAATAATATATTTATATGTACGTATAGGTTATATTTAGGATGACGTCAGAGAACAAGGACTGACAATGTTGTCAATGCGTATTTGTTTTCTTATAATTTACCAGAAAGTCATTATGACCTATCAAGACCACTGACAGCTAAAAATAACGAAATGAATCGACACGCGTCATTTATTTGAAAATGTTCATTTAAATCATGCAACATCGCGCGCTGTTGCCAACCAGAAACATTTGAAATTCCCCTACTTTAAATGCGTTGAGAAGTACTTTTAGTTTTGTTAGATTTGCAGCAGAAATTTACTAAATGTAACGTCATCGTAAATATAGCGTGAAAATCCTATAGGTGAAGTCGTAATTTCTTGCATGCTTATGTAGACTTATGATTTCTTTTATTCTGTTATAAAAACTGATTTTACCGCTTGTCGCGTGTCGCATATCTTCAAAATTCATTGGACGGCCGAACCACTCCATAGTGTGCCAGAATCGCCAAGTATGCCAACTCAAGATCCTGCAATCCCTGCATTGCGCTTTGTTTTGCTCAAGGTTGTTCGAGAGAATTAGGTTGCCTGATAACTTTATGACGTCATCTGGGGTGCCGAAACATAATGCATAGGTATGTCCATGAGCGGCATTCCAGATGAGTCATCAAGTTACCCAGTACCAGATAACCTATTAACTTTAGGAACCTTGGTTGTGCTGCCCTCTAATGAGGTGAGTGCAGCTTTAACATAAAGGCTCTTTCTGGCATGACATTGTACATGAAATATGTATAGAATTTTCCACAGAATCCAGAAATTTCATAATATGCAGAGGATGCCATTTAAAAAAAATTGATAACGGTACAGCTGTTCTTGTATAAAAACGTTAATGTGAAAAAATCTCAAGCAAAAATCGACGTGTCCGCAAGTTTTTCCGAATTTTTTTCATCTCGCATGAGTAGGGGCCCGGTAAAATTTTTGAACACGGGCCTGGAACATCCTCAGTACGTCACTGCCCTCCATGAAGAATTGGACCCCAATGCTTGGAAAAGACATAAAGATTAAATAGACTGAAATACGATAATATCCTAATCCTAAAATATCCCTTTTTGACCATAATACAATAAATCCTAATTATAAAATATCCCTGCTTAGTGTTTAACAAGTATTATATGTAATCCAAATCTAGAGTATAAAAAAAATTAAAAAATTTAAATTAACATAAGTTTTTTCATGGTGGGATGGGTCAGGGTGCATTATTATTCAGGTTACTACAAAAAATTCATCACCTTTACAGCTTCAGCGACGGGGTTTTTTCTTTTGGTCTGATCCTGTATTCTGTCTTGTGACTTTGTTCTGGTTCCAAGTGGGTACTTTAAGCGGATCGATTCTGGATCTAAGTCAAGTACTTCATGGTGGGTCAGCTAGATCTTAGGGTGTAAACGGTCCCACGGTCTAAGTATCGTTGCCTGGTTCCTGGGTTGTTATGCTTCTTATTTATTGTTGTGTACTCTTTCTTTTAAGCGGATCGATTCTGGATCCAAGTACTTCATGGCGGGTCAGCTATATCTTAGGGTGAACGGTCTAAGTGTCGTTGCCTGGTTTCTGGTTTGTTTATGCTTCTTGTTTGTTGATACAGTGATGAGCCCCTACTTAGTTCAGAGCTTACGCAAGATACCAGTTATCCTCCCAGTTCTGGTCTCTGCTTAATTAAATGTTTAATACATAAAAAAAATTGCTTATTTCTATAATTAGTTCAATTATGACCCACATTTGGGCCACCAAATTTCATCATTTGCTTATTTGTTGATCATGGCTCGAACCGGTAAGTTTAGTCGAACTTGTTTTTTGTATACCCATATGCCTTCTTTTCGTAGCTCGTACTTTTCTAAGATCCCTTTGGCAGCTTCTACAGAGGGAATGCCCAGCCCTTCTTTCGGTGAGAGTGTTTCTGATTCTTTTTCTTTTATAGTAATTCATATTCTTTATCTTCCCTTAGAATTATGAGGTCATCCACTTATTTCCTCTTATATTGAGCTATCGCTGCTCTCCATCCCTCTATTATATGTCTTACTCTATTTTTTATCCTATCTCTATTTCCCTACTTCATAGTTTTGCTTATGCTTTATCTGTACTCCTTCTATCTCGTTTTCTGCGTCACTGCTCCCATTTTCCTCTTCAACTTTATCTTCTTCGTCTTCATCCTCCGTTTCTCCATTAACCTCAAATTCTGCGTCTTCAGCAATATCTATCTCCTCTGCCCTTTCTTCAATAGGCGCAGCTTCTGTCCTTGGATTGTAGTAGGGTAACATCCTAGTCACGTGGACCGTATCCTTTCTGCTTCCAATCTTTCTACCTCGTAATTCACTCTTCCCATTTTTCTAATTACTTTGTATCTAATTGGTATGAACACCTTAACTTTGTCTCCAACTACGAAATCAAATTCTCTATGTCTTTCGTCAAAACGTCCCTTATCTTTTCCTTGTCTTTTTCTTATATTTTCTACTGCTATTCTTGCTACGCGTCGTTCGGTGGACGGCAGCCGCGTGCGGAAAAATTCATTTTCCGCACTTGTTAGGTAAATAGCTATTCTCGATTTTGATGTGAGAATGTCATTATTCCCGCACGCAAAATCGTTGAAGAATGAAGCTCATTCTTCAACGATTTTTAGTGACATTTAGTTTTCAAAGTATACCTATTGGTACCTTCAAAATTGTCAAACCTTCTAAAATGATAGAATCCACCTGTCAGTTGGTTGGTAAGTAAGTGACACCAACTGACATATTTTGAAAATAAAAAATCCCCAACTAACAGCGTTCACGAAAAAAATTTAAAAAATGAAAAATAAAATCCAAAATCGAGAAAATAGTATAAAATACACGTTGCAGAAGGCTATTCTCGCGTTCGTCCACTCGCTCCTTCGTCGCTCGTGGCCAAATTTCGAATTCGTGCGGGAATATGTGGCCTTCTCAACTTGTATTTTAATATACTATTTCCAGTAAAAAATTTGTAACTGGTCCGGTTTTTGTATCCGATAGGAGGCTGCGATGGCATATCGTGAGGCGTAATCGGTTGTTACTACAACTATCACTGTTTTCCCTTTACTACTTCTTCTAAATGGGCCTAAAAAATCAATTCCGATTTTGTCGAAAATTGTTCCCACTGGTATTGGTTGTAACATCCCTGGCGTTTTTCTATAAGGTTGCCCCTTTCTAGCTTAACAATCTAGGCATCCCTTAACGTACTTTTCGATATCCTTTAGCATTCCTTCCCAAAAAAATCCTAATTTTGTCCGTTGTTTTGCTAATTTGCTAAGTCCCAAGTGTCCACTTGTGGGTGACGCATGTAGTTCCCGCAGAATTTCTTCTCTCATTGATTTTAGTACTAGTAATACTTTGTCTAAGTCGTTTCGTGTCTTATTTATTTTATAGAATAGGTAAGTCTTTTTCAATCCTAAAATTTTTTGCTCTTCTTCCGATGCCAATATTAATTTCTGCGTTTCCTATAGCTTTGAATATTTGTTTTATACATGTTTTTTTTTTTTTTGTAACGTAGCCGTTTGCACCGATTTTAGTGTGAATGTGGGGAGCTCCTATTGCTCTTCTTTTTCCTGGGGTTCTGGCTGAAGCATTGGATTGTGGGATATACAATCGGCGTCGCTATGTGTTGAGCCTTTTTTATATACAACTGTGTAGTCGAATTCTGGAAGTTTTAGTGCCCACCTGGCCAAGCGTCTGTTGCTTTCCTCACTGGAGTCTTCTACTTATGTAGGCTATTGGATGTGCTTCTCCCTTGTCATCTTCTTGTAAAGGTACTGCCCGAATTCCACTTGTTGCTGCGACAGTGTGCAAGACGGTATCTTTATTTGGGTTGAAATGCGTAGCACTGGTGAGGAAACAAGTTTTTCATTGAGGATGTTGAATGCTTTGTTTTGTTCAGAACCCCATTTAAACCCTATGCTTCTTCTTGTAACTTCATGTAGAGTCCGCGTCAGCAGTAAAGACTACGGTGACGAAATAAAAAGCTGCGCGAAGCGGGTCGGATCTCTCTCCCTCGTCTATCTCTCGCTGTCTGCCGTGACCTCGGCCATGAGCTGAAACCAGCAGCGGGGTATCTTTTTAGACAAAACTTGGATACAAAATAAACTAAATAAATATGCCTGCTGGCCGTACGACAATGAACCACGTGCTTGGCGTTCGGCAGCAGCACCGATCGATACGATAGTTCGGTTAGTCTTCAAAATTGGGTTTGTGCGCATATGACGACACCGTACTCTTTAGTCTTGACGCGGACTCTAGTGGTCTTGCTATTGATGCGAAGTTAAATATAAATTTTCTATAAAAATCACATAATCCTAGAAAGCTCTGTACATCTTTAATTTTCTTCGGCGTCGAAACCCTCTTACGCAAATTATTTTTTCTTCATCTGGTAGTATACCTTGCTCCTTTACTTTGAAGCCTCATATTTTGATTTCTTTTTTCAAATATTCGCATTTGCATGGTTTTAGAGTAAGGTTAGCTTGTCGTAATCGCTCGAAAACTTGGTCTGCTAGTTTTTGGAAGGTGGCTGGAGCGTTGCATGTCCTTGCGCCACAAAGGACGTTTATTGCTTAGACTTCTCTTCGAGTGGAACTTGCCAATATCCGGAAAACATATCTAGTGTGCTGAACCATTTTGCATTGCCCAAGTATGACAAAATGTCATCGATCTGCGGTAGTGGGTATCTTTTGTTACTGTGTTAACCTTTCTGTAATCTACACAAAATCTTGTTTTTCCATCTTTTTTCCTAACTAGCACTACAGGGCTAGACCATGGAGAGTAGCAAGGCCGTATTACCTCGCTATCGAGCATTTCCTGGATTTGTTCATCAATAATCTGTCTTTCTTTCTGTGACACTCTGTATGGGCGGCTTTCTATTGGGCGAGCCTCTTCGACGTCTATTATGTGCTCTGTTGAGTTTGTCTTGTTTTGTAGATTTTGCGAAAACGTCGTTGTATTCCAGAAGGAGTTCTTTAAGTTCACGCTTGTTCTTCTCGTTTGTGATATTATCTAACTTATGATCTTCCATTATTACTTTTTCGCTCTCTTCGTCTTTTTCTGATTGCAACATGAAATTATGTGAAGGATTTGTTTCTGCTGTTTCTGCCAAAAATGCCATTGTGGTTCCGGCGTATATAGCTACTGGGTTGCTTTTGTTTGATTGCACTTTTTAAATGAGGCTACCTTTGTTGGTGTGAATGTGCGTTTTTAGTTCAAGATGATTTTTTGCTAACCAGTCTAAATTATAATCGCATGTATACGTAGTATTATCTTTAATCTCACTAGGTTTGCCCATAATATCTAATTCTAATGTTTTTAACTCATTCTGAGACACCGTGTAATCTTTTTTTGTACCTAATTTATATGTCTTTTTCTTAGTTTCTGTGCCGATTTGCATCAGATGCTTGATTTCTTCTTTATATTTATACCCAGGTTTTTCCCTATAAATGTGAATTTGAACTCCTGCTTCTTCAAATAGAAAATATATCATCTGTTTAAATATTGCCCATTCTTTTTCTAATTCCCATCCTTATCTTGGGGGATGACTAATTTTTTGATGGATCTATTTTTTGAGATATTGTTCTGTAAGACATTTATACATGTTTCTTGGACTTGGCTTCTCTTTCATCGAATCTCTTGTGAATACAAAAATGACTGATTTTTTTCCTTGTTTTGACATAAATAGCTCTTCAATGGTCCCTTTCTCTCTGTTTTTTTGAATCATGTGCCTATATTTCCTGAAAACTAATTTTCTTGATTTGTAGTTTTGGGCTACTCCCACTACTAAAACGGTGTGGTTCGTTAGGACGTCTATGTTTCCATATTCTTCTTTCAGGAGACCGTTAACCTAGTCATCTTTTATGTGAATGTGTTCATCTCTTGAAGTATCTAGTCTAAGCTCTCTCGTATTAGTCGGCTGTTTTGTTGTAACCAGATCTGACATGTTGATTTTTTCGTTATTCATTTGTCTTAGGGGTATCTCGGGCTGACCATTCAGAACCAGTTTTTTCCGTGGGAGATCTATGATCGCGTTATTTTTTGTTAAAAACTCCTTGCCTAGGATTATTGGTTGTGTTAATGATGGGCGTTTAGTATGCCCTTCCCTTCCTTTGTAGAACGCTATCTTGTGCTCCTGTATCCATGATTGCTGACATGTATTTATTATTCAATCTAATTGTGATGTGCAAGATCCCTATGTTATTGTTCTTCCCCAGAGTTAGGATTGCAGGGGCTTTTAATTTTGCCATCCTCTCGCGTTTGGGTTTTGTCGTCGGCTTGTTCAGGTGGTTGCATAGTGACCATGTTTTCCACAAACAAAGCAACCCGGCAGGCCTATTCTCTACGAACAGCAACTACATAGCAACCACCAACCGGTCGCAAGTTGCTTTTTTTGAATAGAAAACTCGCGTTTGACAGCGACTTGACAGCGACAATTGCGCAATTCTCTGCGGTCGCAAGTTACAGAATAAGGCTGCCGATTGTTTTTGTTGTTTCGTGGCGTATACGATTTGTTCCTTTGAGGCTGGCTTCTGCATTTTGTTGCAGTATGTCCTGTTCTCCCACAGTTGTAAGTTGTAACAAACGGAGGCAATTTTTGAGTTGGAGTTATGATTTCTTATCTTTTGACTCCTACATAGAGCTGCGAAATGTCCTGTTTTTCCGCAATTATAACACGTTTGGCTAGAGATTGGTACTCTTGTGTGTTCTCCTTGCAGTCGGATCCTGCAGGTGGCCATTACATGTCCTCTTTTTCTACAATAATGACATATGTTTAGTTCACTGTCTGGGATTGTATTTCTTTGTGTATAGCTGGTAATTTGGGTATCTTGCGTTGCATCTTTCTTCGGAGCTTGGTCTATCGTGTCTGCTATTTCTTTTAATTGTATAAGTGATGTTGGTGGCTTGTTCGGCGGGTTTGTTAGCCAGTACTTAGTAATTGTAATGATCTGCCTTCGTCAACCTTTCGCTAAAAATCCTTACTTTTTTCTTGAGTGCCGTTTGGTAATGTGTATCCTCAAATTCTTCCGAAAAATCTTTGACAATGTTTTTCCAGCTGTTTTGGTGGTCGCGCTTATATTCCTGAATCCACAGGTTTGCGGCTCCTTCCAAATATGTTTCAAAATAAAAAAATTTCAGCTTTTCGTCCTGTTCATTTGTTATCGCTGATCTGTCGTATGTTTTTAGTTTTTAGGAACTCGATCGCGCTGGTTTTACACGGCTGGGAGGTTTGATGACTGATAAACTGAGGCAACTTCGCCTGTTTTTCCGCTATCATGGCGTCATTTATTTTGGTGTTCACCATTATATCAGATTGTTTTACTTTGTCTTTTGATGGTTGATGGGGTTTTGGTACTTCTTGAAGGGTAAGGTCTCGTGGGCTGCCAAAAATATTGTCTTCTTCGTAGCCTATGTGATCATCCACTTGGTTCTCTGTCTCACTTCCAATTTGTTCTAAATTAATACTGGGTGACCCTGGTGGTGATCTTTGAAGTGGCCTTCTTGACTGAGAAAACGAGTAGTACCTATTTGAATCCTGTGCTCCTATGAGACGGTCTGAATGATTCTTTTGGTGTTGTAGCTTCTGCGTTTTTTGGCCTCAAGTTGTATTTTGGTTTGTCTGATATCTATGTCGCATCGGGCAAGATATTCGAATATTTCTGCTTTGAAAGAAAAAAAAAAAAATGTTATCGCCTTCGCCATGGTGTCGGAAGTTTTCCGTTTGAGTGCCTTCGCCACGGTGTTGTGAATTTCTCCTTCTGTCGACGTAACCGGATGTGACCGGTCGTGGCTTGGTATGGGCGTTGGCTTGCTTTAAAGGCGTCGGCTCTTGGGCGACGGGTTCGAGACGGCACCTCCACCAAATGTCACAACCGTTCTGTAACGGGGGGTGTAGGGTGGATAGATGGAAACTCGGATGGAAAGAAACTCGCTCAGTTTTATATAAAAAGGTGTATATTTACTATGAAGTCATAACGTCATGAATCTTCCAGGATGCATGCTCTGACTTTGAATAAAAATCGGGACACTTTTTTTTAAAGGAATAATTTGATATAAAAATAATACTGAACAATAAAATTTCTAATAAAATTTAAAAATAAACTGAGAAATGTGTCCAGCTGACTGTCCAGTTGTAGGTATTCGACTTCAGTTAACTGCTCGAACCTCTTAAATAATGAGAAAAGGGCTAAAATCTGGATAAAATGAAAAATATGAAACAAACCCAACTTAATTATTTCCCAAAATGTTCACCTTCTTTTAGTAAGAATCAAAATGGACAAAAATTCCATTCTTTTCACCCCAACAGAAAAAACCTCTGGATATCTCCAGACTCCAGGGAGTATATGATATCTCACGAAACAGACTACTTGCTTTGTAGATAAATCTTCTAACAGACCCACCACATACAGTGATTATCAATGACGAATATAGTTCTGAAAAATAAAATCAAGCTCGGGGTTAAAAGTAGGTACAATTCAAAAAGAGTGACTTAGGACGGGTATTATAAAACTATTTTGTCAGAATAACTAGAAGTTAACTTCTGGAATGACGTAACTTCTCTTGTTATTCCAGGGGCCGGATAATCCAGCCCGGATTCTCGTTTAAAGGAGTAGAGCTTCCCGATAGAACGAATGTTTTTTCCTTGTTAACGTAATCGAAAAGTAAACGAGAATGATAAAGACGAAAAATGTGTTCTCTCGAGGAGATCCACTCCCTGGCTCGAGAATCGGCCCCCTGAAGTAAAGTTTTAGTTATCTGTCTAAGGGCGGGTATTATAAAACTACTTTGAGAGTTAACTTAAAGTTAACTTCTAGAATTATATGTAATTCAAAAAGTTAACTTCAAGTTAACTGTCAAAACAGTTTTATAATACCCGCCCTAAGGGCAGGTATAAAACTATTTTGAAAGATAACTAAAAGTTAACTTCTGGAAATACTATGAGAAGTATCTTCATTGCACAAGTTAACTTTAATTTATATTCTATCAAAATAGTTTTATAATACCCGTCCTAAATAGTTTTATAATACTCGCCCTTATAAGTACTTTTAATTTTATCTAACTTTCAAAAGAATTTCGTGGAATCGGGACATTTAGCGTCCCGACGTATAGTCCATCGGGACACGGGACAAAATCTCCAATATCGGGACTGTCCTGTTAAAATCGGGACGTCTGGCAACCCTAACTTACGTACATTGTTCCTCCAGAATTTTCTTAAAATTACGCCTTTTGGCCAGATATCAGGTCGTGAAAAGTTTTCCTTGTAATCCGAGTGGATACTTACTTTGAAAGAGATAGTTTCTCGTTTAACTGGCAAGGGTTCAACTTTAAGGTCCGTTGGTCCCTAATATCTGGACATTGCTTTTTAATATGCTATGCTGTTCAATAAAATTGGGCGTTACACCTATTTTAACGCGACCGAGATAAAAACATGACCTCTGAATTGAGCCTGCATAATTCTCATCCTCTCGAAAATTTGCCTTTCCTAAAACAAAACTTTGGTTGCTTTTACGATTTCTTTTTCGATTTTGTACTAGGGTAAATTCTCGGGTAAATTCATTCTCAGCTGATTCCTTGTTTTTGTTTATATTTTTATGCACGAGCGGGCGGTAAGTACTACTTACCGCCCGCGTTTGCGGGCGGTAAGTTGAACTTACTGCCCGCTATTTTCGTGTCATCAAACACTCTCGAATATTGGTGGAGGCCACTAGTTCAATTTAATCCGTGTTGTCAACTATGGAAATAGAAATAAAACAAGAATTATAATTTATTATGCACCTCAACAACTATAAGTACATAGGTTTAATATTAATAGAATTTAAATATTATTATTTTTTGTTAACATACAAATTAAATATACAGTTATGTGAATTATCTATCACAACACCTCCTTTTCTTATGTGCTTATCAAGAACAACCGTATTTTCTGTATCATTTATCAGAGAAACAGGATGAGGTTCATCGTTTAGTTGTCTGGATGTTGTTTGGATCGAAGTCTTACCACTTGTTGAAGGAGTTTGGTGTAAAATTTGGTCTGCGAATTTCAATTTGCTCTCTATGGAGTCCTCGATATAACCCTCGGCAACCGTCGAGGATTTCCAACCTCCATGTCTTTTGAGAGCTAATACTTCTACGCCGCTATTTGCAAGAAGCGTCGCAGAAGTTCTGCGAAAAGCATGTCCAGTGTATTGAGAAGGATTTTGCAAATTTAAAAATGTGGCAATTTGTGCTGGCCATTTTCCTATGGTATTCTTTCCTACAACTTGATTAGTGCAAAAGCCGTTTCGAATTTTTAAGAATAACTTGTTTGATTTTGCGGTTTTTTGTCGTAGTTCGATATATTTCCTACAAATCTCCAAATAATCCACTCGCTGGTCTTCTTTACCAGTGATGGTGAAACTCCTTTGAATATTGGTTTTTGTATTGGGTATTTTAACAAAAATGAACGTTTCCTGATTATCTATGTCTTGTAAAGTCAAATTACATAATTCCTCCCTTCTGCATGCTCCAGCTACACCAAATATCATGCCTATCTACGAAAAAACAACAAATTAATTCTTTGCATTGTTAAAAACACAGGTAAATTAACTCACTTTCAAAATCAAGTATCTATCATCTGGTGCCTCCAGTTTTTGTCAACGCACCACTTCTTAAAGATTTCAAAGGTTTTTTCGTACCGTTGCCTTGATTTTTCCGGAATCACAGCATCACAACCAATATTCCAAGCATTTTCCAGTTCACCATCACTATTTTCACTCATATTTCTCCTTAAATTTCAAAAAAGCGTATTTGCAGCTTGCAACCGTATTGTTTGAAAGCGAGTTTTGCGTAACTAACACAAATAAACAATTTGAGAAGCACCATAACAACCATACCAACCATTAGAAACAAGTAGTCCAGCCAACTATAATAATAATAATAATTGTTATAGATAATGTGCGGTGGTGGATAACCATGGAAATAAGAGTTGTGATTTTTGGAAGCGTTGCAAATACAAAAGTTGCTAATTTTTCATTGGGAACGCGCCTTTATAGGAGGAAGACAATTCTATTTTTGAAAATGTCAATTGGATGCCATTCTATAAATTAAGTTTTTGAACTGGAATAGCCCGATCGTGCATAAAACGTAATAAGTATTTTGGGCGTTAAGTGTCGTTAACCGCCCTCGAATATTGAAGACCTCCGCTACGCGTCGGTCTTCAAACAATCTCGGGCGGTAAACGACACTTACCGCCCTTAATACTTAAATAACTATTATTTTCTACATCTCCTTTTTTCTCCATCACCTGTCGACGAGCGCTTTCGTTTCTCCATGGTGTCTGCACTTCCTGCTCTGCACTTTGCAGGTCCACTAGCGCAGGAGAAGAAGAAGAGGGAGATTTGGCAACATTGGCCTGCCTTGTTTGAACTTGAACAGCTGTTCCATTATTCGTCACGCTTTTCGCTTGTAGGGGGGGAAAAAGCAGCGCTGCCACGTCCACCCCGGCTTCCAGCAAGTTGCGTTCTTTTTTTTGCCCTTCCAGCAAAAATCGCACTACCTCCTTATGGCTCTCCAACACAACTTTGAACATGGCATCAAACTTCTCAATTAGACGTCCTCCGACCACCTCCAGGCTCCAGGGTTTCATTAAGTAGGCGTTTGGTTACTTCATTACTACTAGTTAGCAATTTCGTGGAGTTCGCAGAGTCCTTGGAATTAATATTATCTGAATTCTCATCAGTAGTACTGAATTTAGAAAATGTCTTAGCAATCCCTGCATCATATCAAGAAGGTTCTAGTTTTAGCAGTTGCACACCTTACCTCCTGTGAGGAAATTTTGCTACAATCCCTACATGACACGAGATTTTCTGGCCATTATCGCATGAACATCCAAACAATTGAGTCTTGCTTTCCCTGAAAAAACATATCTGGGCGCAAAATCCACAATGAAGCTCTTCCATAATTTTCAAGAAAAGTAATTCTGACGAGATGCACTGACAACGCTGCAAAAACACTTGTTTCAAAAAAATCCCATATTCTCAAGGAATTCGACGATAAGCACAGCTATGTAATTCATAAGCACAAAACTATAGTAGTGACTTCCCACTTCCCACACTGCTTTCACATTAATTTTGGATGTAATGTAAGCCACTGAAAAATACACTCAAAGACAACTCAATGTCCATCGTGGTCGGCCATATTTGTGTATGTAATATCTCCAATTTAGGTTGTTTTCAACTTGAAAGCGCACTTCATCTCTACGTTCGATGGACTTTGATTGAAAAGAAGCGGGAATGCCAAGAGAAAGCACTTCTAAACAAATGTAGACCATATTCCATAATATGGAATTATGGAAAATATTCGGATTACCTCATATTGGCAAGAAGATGCACATTGTGAATTGCTGATTATTTTCATGTTTGGCTTTGCCATTCAAGGACATTCAGTTCAATTTTCTGTGTTCATACTATATGTTTAACTATGATATAAGTTACGACTTTTACAAAAGCGAACCAGGATTTCACTTATTTCATGCCTATTACGGACAGCATCTTTTTCTTATAGGTATTGTTTGCCCAGCGGATCTGAGTCTATGGAAGGAATTCGGACGTAAATGTGCCATTTTGTCACGTTTAATTATAAAAAAGCGAAAATACTAGGCATGAAGTATAGTTCATTTGAAAATCCATTTTTTAATAACAAAATATAGATACCAATAAAACGCTAAAAGTTTCAACGTGGTTGTTAGATCTATTCTTATTCTAATAACTGATTTCTTCAATTTTGTCCATTGTAAAAAATAAACATTTTCTAAAGATACCATCAGTTTTTGACAATTTGGCAAGCATCTGGCCTTACCTATATTCGCTTTCAAATCTCTAATTATCATGTAGTCCTTGTGTTTCGTTAGATTCCATTATTTTTAATATATCTATTGCGGTGGTTATTGATTGATCAAACAATGTTCTCTATAATGAATCGCCTGTGAATTAGGAAATAAATAAATAAAAATTGTGGGAGATTATCCTTAAATGATAAACATAGCACAACACATGTAATTCTTTTTAGGCAAATTTAGTGTAGTTGTAGTTAGTTTTTGGTTACTTTCTCTTTCCTATGCGTAATTTTCAATATTTTTCTGCAGACTAGAGGGCTGTCCACGGATCCACTTAGCCCCAGTAGCTTCAGGCCGTCAAGTAGTCAAAGATGACAGGTTGAGACAACAATTTGCAGCTCAAGTTGGTGCATTGGCTTTTGATTGCGAATTTGATGCTGTGATCGAATCGATTCTAGGAAACTGTAAAGATAGTTTTGTGTGTATAAGAGGTACCTAACAATTAGATCTAGCGAGCAACTTATTTTGTATCAATTATTTCTTGTTTAGGTATTTCTGATTACAAAGACGGTACAAGACGGAAAGAATGGCAACCCTATGCAGCTCTGGCAGCCTCAAGCGTTATGAAAAGCATCATTTGCGGCATGGAAGCACCTACTAATGTCTAGTCACTTCATTTTAGCTAGGAAAATTATGTCGCTGTGATGTGCAGACACAAATTAGGAATTAGGTAGAAGTGATTTTTTTTTTGGCTAGACTCTCTAGCTGCACATCACTAACGAATTTAGTTGGTCTAATTCAGTAATGTAACTGCCAAATAGCCTAATAATACAATTTGAACTTAATTAAACAGTTGTGCAAAATAAACTATGAGAGAGAAAATTAATTGACATAAAAAAAATCTTGACCAATTTTCAAAAGGCCTATAAAAAGCCTAAATCAATAATATAACCTAGACTATACTATAGTGTTTACTGCATTTAAAAGAGTTTATGAAAGTTACCATTAGTTGAAATTAGTGAATAGGAATATTTCAAAGTTGACTTTGGAATAAATATTAGTCCAAAACATTTAAACATTTTTTTTCCTTAAAGACTGTCATAATATTTAGATAATAGTGCTTTAAACTGTGTATTTTAAATACCTACAAGTTTTCTTGAGTTACTTCCTTGTGTACGACATATTTTTTTTGCATCAGTTATTTTTTTGTACTTGCCATAATAATTATCTTGTTTGAATTTTATTCTTATTTATTTTTGTTTATGTATAAATTTGTGAGAGTTAATATATATTATCTTTTTTATTTTTTTGGTATTTTTAATAAATATTGTTTCTTCTTTGAGCAACATAGGTAATTGGGTTTTATTCATTCCAAAAATTCCCCTTAAAGAAAAAGCGAGCACCATAATACAAGATAGCCATGAAAAGCTTCAAGAACTTGTGGAAATTCAGCTATCAGCTGGTATAGGCACCGTGGTGGAATGGTAGAAACATCATTTACACTAAGTAGCTACACTCCTATGTACAAATTTCCCTTGTTTTATTTACAACTGGAAAAGTTGAAAGTGCTATCATTTCTCTCAAGCTTCATGAAACCCTAGATATGGACCACCGACAGCAATATCGAACAAAATTAGGTATAAGTAATATACAACCTAAGTAATCTATTTTAGGAATATTCTTCGGAAACTAGCGTAATCCACTGCAGTCCGTATGTTCTACAGTACATTTCTTGCAGCTAAATATTACCTAAACTATAAGTACCTATAGACCTGTTAAAGACCTTAAATGTTGGTACATTTATAGCATCACAATATCGTATTAATGGTAACAATAACAATCATTGGTGATACATCCATTAACATGGCTCAAAATTGCTAGCAGTGGCCCATTCTTTCGTATGCGATATTTTTCACGAATTGGGCCCCAGCATTGCTACTAGTACCATTAATAGCAACCCAGCCATTATTATAAAGTCTGTTTTTTTTTTAAAGAGAATTCCCCAAGTCAAATATTTAGTAACTATGTTGGCAACACAAGCCTTTTCTACATAAAAAATTTGAAAGCTTGACAATTTTACATTGTATTGCCAACATAATGTCATTTTGACTTTTATCTTTAAAAAAAAAACAGATTTTACCATTGTAATTTCTTTTTCAGCTACACACGAACTCAAGTTTCTTCTCATCGCAGTAGGTGGGTACTTATAAGGGTATCCACCAGGGATGATTGGGATGAACTTCAAGTTTACTGACGATGACGCTAACCTAGAGCATCAACAGAAGAAAACCTATTAATTACTTGCAAAATAAAGCAGAGTGCAAGGCAATGATCTATAATTGGAGTGATTGGACACACTATAATTACTGGATGATAGGATTAACCACTAGAAGCTTAGCGGGTACCGTTAAGCAGTTTAAATGGTTAAATTGCATTATCTGAAAACCTTAACTCCAAGAGGATTTCACCCAATTAATGGGTCGCGAAGGTGTTGGTTTATATGCACACGATCCTGTTTATTGAATACAAGATGTCGTTAAGATTACACCCATTAAAATTCTGTTCGATGAAATGTGGTATAAGACGAAAATCGTCCATCAATGGAATTACAGATAGAAAAATAGAACTTTTTCTACGAGCGTGCGGGAAATGGCTCTTCCCGCACGATTTGCTGTGCGGGAAGAGATTTCTTTCCGCAGAGGCTTAAAGCCTAGTACTCATAACTGCGAAATTCGCATTTTTTTGACATTGTTTCGACAATTTGACGTTTGATACACGCATAAAACGTCAAATTGTCAACGCAATGTCAAAAAAATGCGAATTTCGCAGTTATGAGTACTAGGCTTAAGGGACGATTTTCATGCATCCGTTTTTTCCGTCGAAATATGTCCGTTTAACGTTCTATTAGGACATATTTATATACGATTATGTCAGAATAGAATGTTAAACGGACATATTTTGACGGAAAAACGGATGCATGAAAATCCTCCCTTAGACGCCCGGAGCTACTCGGGGCGTTGAGCCCCCGAGCTGTACGTACGCGTCAACCTGTCAGCTGTCACATCCGTGGGTGGCTATTTATTTATTTATTTATTTCTTGTTATATTAGTCCAGGAGGCAGTGAAATTTTTGAGCACTTATTTTCCCAGTTGGTTTCTATTCAATAGTTTGTTCTCCTGGTGATACAAAACAAGAATTTTTGAGTCTGGCTAAAATTTTCGGATGGATTCACAGGATCAATGAAAAATACAAGTACACTTATTTTCCCAGACATAAATATTTCACATTTACTACAATAGAACATAAAGTATATGATAATAGCAAATTGATTTATCTCAGATAGTGGAAATTAGTGAGTCTGGCTGAAAATTTTCGATCTTCAATTTTTCACTTGCCAGACATATTATTTATACTCACAGATTTGCCGGACTATTTTTTTACGTAACTTCAATATACTTCTCATAAGTAGACCTATTTTCATCACTGAAAAAAAAAGAGCCGCGCATTCGTAAGCTTTAACGCATCTTGCGCCTCAGCCCATCGGAAAACCCCCCCTAAAAATATATGAATTTTGCTTAGAATTACTAACCCTACAATTCTATCGGTGTTGTCTGACTGGGAAAATAAGTACCGAAAATCGTCACTGCCTCCTAAGGCTCCGTCAAGTTAGCCCCCCCACATTCGGATTTTCTGAAAAAATTGCAACCACTTACTGTGCTCGAAGTGTGCTTTACTGCCGATGATATTTTGAACTGTGCCGTTTCGATAACAAAGTTATAAGAAAAAATGGATGGGGGGCTAAGTTGACGCTCAGCCCCCCCAAAATTTTGGAAATCAGATGAACTCAAAAAGAATTCTTATCCAATTTGAAGTGTGCTGAACTGTGCTGTATCAGGTTTTTCTCAAAATTTCCACATTCGGTCATTTTCCGACAAAATCCTACTGGGAGGCTAACTTGACGCTCAGCCCCCCCAAAATTTTGGAAATCAGATTAAACAAAATTGAATTCTTATCCATTCTGAAGTGTGCTGAACTGTGCTGTATCAGGTTTTTCTCAAAATTTCCCTATTCGGTCATTTTCCGACAAAATCCTACTGGGGGCTAACTTGACGTTCAGCCCCCCCAAAATTTTGGAAATCAGATTAAACAAAATTGAATTCTTATCTAATCTGAAGTGTGCTGAACTGTGCTGTATCAGGTTTTTCTCAAAATTTCCATATTCGATTATTTTCCGACAAAAAACTAAGAGGGGGCTAAGTTGATGCCAAATTTTAGGGGCCACAACACGTGGGGGATTGTAAGCGTTTCGTAAAAACCAAACTAAAGAAAAACTGCTTCAGATATCGAGATGAACCTATTAAATTTATATAAACGAAGGATTATACAACCAGCCTACAAAAGCGTTTTCTAGATATAATAAATATAGCTAATGACCCGCGACCCGCTGCGTTGCGAGCGTTAAAATACATTTTGAAATAATACACTTTTTTTCAAATTTTGTTGTTGATTTTCTATTTAATTTTTTTTTATCCGATACCAGAGTCGCTTGCCAGTGAGTTCAGTGATGCATTTTAAGCACTCCAGTGCTGCTCTAGAGCGCCCCGGGCTGTTTATAGGCGTTCCAGTGTATCAGAGTTTCGCGCAACCGAACTTTTTTTTCGGGATAAAAAATAGCCTATATCACTCTCCTCTATAGCCGAATTCGATTGACCGGATTAGATTGATCTGGTTCAATTTAAGTGAACCACACTGTGTTGGATTGAGGCTGGATCAGTGCACCCTCATCAACAAAAAAAATGATCTAGATCAGAAGAAGTTCACTTAAATTGAACCCAAATCGATCTAATCTGGATCAATCGAATTCAGCTTACATAAAGATACGTGGTATTAAATTTAAGATCGGTGGCAACGTTGTTTCATGCGGTCAAAAAAAAGTTGGGTTATGTTGTTATGTAATGTGAATGAGTTTGTTTACAATTAAATTAACAATTAATTCAAAATTAATTTCTTTTTCCGAGATGCGTAACCTATCCACAAACCTTCCTTGGGATGGCCATAACAACCTACCAAAGTTTCATCGTAATCGGATAAGTGATGTAGGAGCGCATAGCCGGATACCCAGCAAACATTGATTTCGCTGAAAGGTTTTTCGGTAACTGTCGGCTATCGTATTGTCACCGTTCCGTTTTTCCGGTTGGTTATTATTTTTTTGTTTATTTTATATGTTATATTATAATTTTCTGTATTATTTCTCATTTCTGACAACTTTTGTGCCTGTGAGTTTGAAAAAGCAAAGTATAATGGAAGTCGAAAAGAGAATACGAAGAATGTAATGCCCAAGGTTCCTAAATATCAATTACTTGTAATAGGTTGTTTGGTAAGGGCAAACAGATGACGTCATCGGGTGGTTCCTATGGAGATTTGCATTGTGCTTAGGCATACAGTCATAAAAGTTATCAGGCAACCTATCTCTTTCAAGCAACCTTGTGGGATGCCTAAATCACAAAGTTCCAAAGTCACTGCATGTCTTCAATTGAATCACTGTCAACTGAAGATCTACAGACCAGTTATCCAGGGTTGGGAACGGAACACTGTCCAAAATGGATAGGTGATTTATGGCCGTTTGCACCGACCATTTTAAAGAAACATTAGCGATAAGTATTCCTTAAAATGACATTTCTACATGGATAAATGTCACTTTAAGGAATACTTATCGCTAAAGCCTAGTACTCATAACTGCGAAATTCGCAATTTTTGACATTGCTTCGACGATTTGACGTTTAATTCACGCATAAAACGTCAATTTGTCGAAGCAATGTCAAAAAATTGCGAATTTCGCAGTTATGAGTACTAGGCTTATGGCTTCCTCAAAATGGTCGGTGCAAACGGCCATTATACATTAGTCTGCGTTCCAAGTCCCATCTGCTAACAGTGCAGCCGCAGCTCGGTTCGGATTGGCAGCTCCTTTTACTTTTTCAACACTTTTAGCTCTTAAGTAGGGATGCCACCTTTGAAAGTAAGTTGAACCGGAGAAAAAAAAACATTATTGAAAGAAAGCTGAAAAAGAAAATCTGCAGATCTACAATGCAACAGATGCATTACACTTCACTATCTGTCTATATGTATATACAAAAGTCCCCCCCCCAGCATCTCCGGATGTTGCTCGAGGAAACTTTTGCTTGAGGTTGGGAGTTGAGACGGTTGGAGAAGAAGATTCAAGAATATTACACACTAAACGGGATAGCCTATCCTCATAAGACCTGTGTAGATCAAAGCTGTTTTCTCGCGGTGGAACTGGTTCGATCCGGTTCAATTAGGTTCGAACCTGTACATTCTTGCGTTGAACCAGTGACGTCATATTGAACCTGGTTCAAAGAAGTTCGAACCAGACTCATGGCTTGTTCTCCGTTGACATAAGACTGTGGTTCAAACCTTCCATTTTCTCGCGTTCACAAATAGTGACGTCATCTACAAATTGGTTTAAACCGTAGTTCGAACCATTCGCCCCGCGAGAAAACGCCTCAAATCTCAAGCCCCCCACCACGTCAAAGATCCAAAGAACTAGTGATGACGTAGCAGCGTGTCGTTTCCCGCCTTGAAGTAGGGTGTTTGCACCACAGACTATGATTCCGCAGGCTTTTGGCTTATGCATACATGGTTTTAGTACATTAATCAGCAATCTAAAACAAATCCTTTTTAGATCTCGTTTATATCTTCCTCTTTGCCTATTATGTTAATCAAAATTAAATATTATTTCTCTTCATAAATGTATATTCTAAACTACGACCGCTGACGCAAACAGTTAACGACACCGTTGATGACGTTGGTAACGGTGCAACATCATGGTCTTGATTCCAAAAATCGAGTCCGATGCGCAGACTTGTAGTTGTGTTTAATATCCTTGAGGGAGATTATGCAGCATTGAGTTCGTGGGCTGTCTATCACCAACGTGCGTGTCGGAGTCGGATAATTTCTCAATTTCTCCGAGAGAAACGGTATTTGCACAAACAGGATTGCGCTGTTGCTAAATCCTATTTTTTTTCTTAAATGCGTTTTTTTTTTGTTAAATGCGGTTTTACACGGAGAAAACACCCAGTAATCCGGAGCCTAGAGACCAAATGTAAAAACCCGTAGACTCCGGGTGAAACCCGGAGAGGTGGCAACCCTACTTAAGTCGTTCGGGTATTCGGGTACAACCAGTTAGACCAAATGTTGACTCCGTATCGTTCGGGTGTGTTAGAGCAGCTTTTAAAGAGTTAACCTTACAAACACTGCCTTGAGAAATGCTGGTCGTGGTGCAGGCATGCGCAGTGCGATAAAAAACTGATCTGATAGATCTTTTATCGTTATCTTTGAAAAACGAGTAAATCACTAGGAAAATTATTATAATTTCGTAAAATCTGGTAAAATTTAATTAACAGGAATGTATGTTAATTTTCAGAGCTGAGTGCCAAGTTAGCAGGTAGGATTTTGTCGGAAAATAACCGAATAAGTATGTAAATTTTGAGAAAACCTGATACAGCAGAGTATAGTACACTTCAGATTGGAAAAGAATTCAATTTTATTTCATCCAATTTTCAACATTTTGAGGGGACTGAGCTTCAAGTTACCTCCCCAGTAGGATTTTATCGGAAAATGACTCAATATGGAAATTTTGAGAAAAACCTGATACAGCACAGTTCAGCACACTTGAGAATGGATAAGAATTCAATTTTGTTCAATCTGATTTCCAAAATTTTGGGGGGGCTGAGCGTCAAGTTAGCCCCCCAGTAGGATTTTTTCGGAAAATGACCGAATATGGAAATTTTGAGAAAAACCTGATACAGCACAATTCAGCACACTTCAGAATGGATAAGAATTCAATTTTGTTTAATCTGATTTCCAAAATTTTGGGGGGGTTGAGCGTCAAGTTAGCCCCCCAGTAGAATTTTGGTCGGAAAATGACCGAATGTGGAAATTTTGAGAAAAACCTGATACAGCACAGTTCAGCACACTTCAAATTGGATAAGAATCCTTTTTGAGTTCATCTGATTTCCAAAATTTTGGGGGGGCTGAGCGTCAAATTAGCCCCTCATTTATTTTTTCTTATAACTTTGTTATCGAAACGGCACAGTTCAAAATATCATCGGCACATTAAAGCACACTTCGAGCACAGTAAGTGGTTGCAATTTTTTTAGAAAATTCGAATGTGGGGGGGCTAACTTGACGCAGCTGCCTCCTAGACTATATCTCAAGATTGAACATTTTAAAAAATATAGTTTTGATTCTCTTTCATTTATGATAAATAAAAAAACAAACTGCACAAACAGATAATTATTTTTTTCTACAAACGTCACTAAAAGTGTCATTTTTAACGGATGCTGTCAGTGTCTAAAATGCCATTTTATGACACTGGTGCTAAAAGTGATTACTTTTAGCACTAGTGCTAAAAGTAATCACTTTTAGTGCGTTTCTAGAAAAAATAGTGTATGATATTCGTGCTAAAAGTGATTTTATTTTGTTCAAAGGGATGGAACACTCCGCCTTCGGCGTCGTGTCCCAAACTTCCCTTTTCACAAAATAAAATGTCACTTTTAACACTTATATCATAAATAACTATTTTCTACTGACGTTTCATAATAGCAACTTTTCGATTGTCATTTCAGTTTTGAAACGACATTCTTTTAGGCACTGAGTGCGTGATAGTTACTTTTAGGCACTCAGTGCGTAAAAGTGACTTTTGAATGCGTAAAAGTGACTTATGAGTGCGTAAAAGTAATTTTTAAGCACTAGTGCCTAAAAGTGTCATTCATTATTCAGAAATAAAAAACAACACTAAACACATATTTGAATTTTGTTTTGTATTTATTATGAATATTGAAAATGGAATTACTGAATTGAACGTTTGGGTTACTCAAAACAGAACTTTGTGTTATTACCTACTTTCTAGGATTTTAATTATTGATGTCGAATTTTGAACATCAACAACCAACAACCTGAGAAAGGTCTAAATGTCAACTTTTTAATTATTGATTTGTCAGGGCTGCGTTCAGATTGAACGTCGGTTGTCGCCCGAGCGCGCTCTGACCGTTCAGATTGCTTAAGGTAAAATTTACCCAGCCGTTCAGATTGTCAGTAGATTTTTACTTGACGACACCCCGACGCACACTTTTGCATCCCATAAAATAGTAAGATAAAATTTGCCCCGCATGCGCGTTTGTGTTATGTTTATGTTCTAACCAATAATAGGTGAATTCGGCTTGGCAACTCTTTTAACTCCTTTGACCCTTTTCACTGCAAAATCGTTCGGGTCACGCCACTGGGAGCAAATAGTGCAAGCTCCTCATCGTTCGGGTACAGCCAAGTAGAGCGAAAAGAGTTAACTCCACAAGCACCACCTCGAGAGATGAAGCTCGAGGAGCGGGCATGCGCACTTCCTATATTTCCAAAAGGCGGTAAAATCATATGGTAAAATTGAAGCTTTCGATAATTCACTGTCCTAACGATCGTTGCCTCCTGGGGCTCCTGGTAGAAAAAATGGCTTCGTTCCACAAAATATCCGCAAAAACACATGTTCCGGTTTGTGATGGAAATAATCTCATTCCGCCCACGGCATTCGCGGCCGGCGGCTACCCTGCTCCCTGCGATGCGTTCGGCTTAACCACTTTACTCTTTTCGCTCTGTGATCACGTGACTGAAGCTGGGTTCGGGATGGCCAAGCGGAGCTCGAGTAGAGTTGGAGTGGCGTTTTTATCACGTGACCAAAAAGCTTTTGGAGTGTATTAGTAAAACCGAACGGCCAAGGTGCATTTGGAGTTTCTTAACTCAACCTATCCCACAAATGACAAGTATTATTTTAAAAACAACAAACGTTTTTCGAGTCTTTTCGAATTTTTGGTATTTGGTGCCTATATTTGATTTTGTTGAAGACGTTTATTTCGGCGACTTGTCTTAAGAAGTCATCAAGATTATCATTGGAAATTTCAGTGAAATTACGCGTTGCTTGCATGTCAAATACGCAGTTTAAAATCCATTCCATTCATTTACCAGGTAATTACAGATTAAATATTGATTTGTGGACTGTCGATTAGTCGAATAGTCGATTGTCGCAATCAAAAAAATAGGATAAATGACACAAAATCACGAAAACGGACACAGTGCGCATGCCCGCTCCGGCGCTTGCTGATGACGAGGTGGTGCTTTCAGAGTCAGCACTTTTGACTCCCGCATGTCCTTCCCGAACGCATGTGGAGTTACTCTTTTAGCTCAAAATGACAATACCCGAACGCATCGGGAGTGTTTATTGCAGTTGGAGTTTATAGAACAGTCATCCCGAACCCACCTTATGAAACTGCTCTTTATCCGCTCCAACTCCGTTTTGCCAAGCCGAACTCACCTAATAAAGGCAAATATTGTAAATATTATTGCTATGAGTTATGGCGAGTTTATCCAACAAATAAAATAAAATAGGAAATAATTTAAAATAAGAATTAAGGGTTAGAGGTATTATTTTATATGTGATAGTTCTACCAAAAAAATCAAAATAAAATAAGAGTTGATTATCTTTGAATTTTCTTTTTTCTTATTTTACAAAAATGTTAGAATCACGAACACAGTGAATTTTGAAAAGGCAACAAAATCAAAATCAAAGCATCCCATAAATAGTGTTGTTATGAGGAGAGAATGCGTATTGGCCGTTCAGATTGGGCGAATCGCCAGGCACACTCGGAGTGCACTCTCTATCGGGTACGCTCTGCACTGGACGTCGCCCAGACTCTTCAATCTGAACGCGCCCCAGGAGTAGTTTAGGTATTAGGTACTTGTAGATAGTCAAATAAAATGTAAAAAGTGTCAAGCACAAATTTGCATTCTACAATTATTAGTAATTTATGATTTGAACGTATATCATTAAAAAAAAACAGTGTAAAGTATTCGTGGATAACTGGTATTTAACCCGGCATCCGACAGGTGAAACTTTTTCCTTATTTCCGACATGTGGGGTGTATCAAACCCCATATTGAAAGCCTGCCTTAAATTTTTGTTTCTAAATTTATAGTACTAATTTTTATATTTTTAGGGATTTAAACATATTAGATATCGCCTTAGGAAAATAATTTCAAACAAACCTGAGTTTTGCAATTTTTTTTCTGTTTTTGAAGTTACAGTTGAAAATATAACTCTTCTAGCTAATTCATTATAATGAGTTTTAAAAATATAATATAGTCATGAAACTATTGAAAACTAAAATAAATTTAATTTTTACATAATGTAACGATTTAAACAGAAAAACACTACCTGTTTATTCAAAATAAACAATTTAGTCCTCTGTGGAATTAGCGCAATGTGGGGTTGACTCCATCTTGCAAGGTCAATAACTAACTGCCACCTGAATTGATCTAACTACATATGGGAGTGGGACGGGGGGGTATAATTGAAAGCTACTGGAAGCGCTTTTGCCAATAGTGGCAACATCTCAGTATTTGCGCAGAAGTTAAAAGACTCTGGGGTTTGTCAAACCCCACGTGTCAGACGCCGGGTTAAAACACTTGCTCTATTTCGAGCACTCGGCTGCGCCGTCGTGCTCGAAAAATCGCGCGTGTTTTAAAGACCTTAATATCCACTTATACTTTAATATACTATTAAAATTTGACATATTTGACACTAAGACGGGCGTCTCACGTCATGATACTGGAACGGTACAAATCTAGTGCGTGGCGCCCCCGAGGTGCTCTGGAGCGCGCCAATGTGCATACTGGAAAGCGGCTAGTGTATCATGCTCCTGGCCGGGGATTCTAAAATCACGACTCGACATCGAGACGATTTTTCCGACGATTCTAGGTTAGAAATCTCATTAGAATTATACATTTCGAGACGACAAGGCCGGTATCGCTGTCGAGTCGTGTGTCGAATCGTGATTTTAGAATCTCGGCCCTGGAGTGTGACGCTCTTGAACTGTTCGACATAAGTAGCACTGGAACGCTCTCATCTTAACCCCCACCATTTCGGACTTCAGCTAGGGGATTCCATTTGCTATTGAGATCACGAAATCGAATCGCTTTCGTACTCGATACCAAATACGATATCGAGCAATCCGGAGTTCCCATTCGAAATCGTATTCACCAACGGATAGGTCGGTATCGAAATCCGTAGCAACCGTATATTTTTCTTCTCACTATTGTGAGGACCACTAATAAGGCTAGGCTAGGTAATTAGAATTTTCAGTAGGTACCAATGAGTAGGTTAAGTAGGTACCTCTTTACATGTTTACTTTCAACTTGTTTATTGAAATTTCTTTATATAGGTAGCTACTAATAGACAGGGATGTGCGTCTACACGTAGACTTTCATTGTCTACTTTACCTGTTGTAGACAATGTAGACAATGTAGACAACGTGTCAACAATGTAAAATAATATAAATGACGTCTAATTCTAACCTCACACTTTCCTTTCCGAAAATTATTTTTATTTTATTATCGGTTTTCCTCATATTTATAATCAGTGAATGCTGATATCAAAGTGACAGGTAGCTACTTAGGTAGTAGTAATTTTGGATCTTTTTTTAAAATTTTCCAAAATGAGTTTATTGTTTACGCCACATGTCGACAAATGTGTAGACAAATGCCCACGTAAACAATTCGAATTGTCTACGCGTAATCAATTGTTTACGTTGACATTGTCTACAGGCACATCACTGACATTGACACGTTTTGTTGTTATTTTTCTATTCTTTACGACTTGAATGATTTTTCTATGGAAAGGGAAAGTCCCAAATCTCGCTGGAATGATCCTGTACCAGAAAACCTCAGCGTTGCAGATTTTGATAAAATTAGGGACTGAATTATGGTACATCCCTTCAGCCAGAAAATTATTTAAATATTTCTAGCAATCAATCGTCTATTTCTTTCTCGTCGAGCAATTCCTATTGTAGACGATTGTAAATAATATTGGAAGCATTTTTCAGTTTAACCTTTAAAGACACTATCTATTAATAAATAGTAATAAAATGCAAATGAATTCCTTATATGTATGAATGAAGTATATATGCTCGAGCATGGATTTTGATCATTGTTATGGTGGATCTTTCCTTCATGAAACCATGTTGTCCATTGATAATGACATTCGACATTCTTAAAATTTGGGGTGATTTTATCTGCAACAATACCTTCAAAAACTTTGGCTACCTGGAGACCTTTGATATTGCTCGATAATTTTCAATGGCTGATAGATACCAATAGACAATGACATATTGAAAATATCACACAAAATTTGAGACGGAACAAACCTGCAGCCTTCTAGGGAAACAAACGGTATGCCATCTGCTGACCAAACACCGAGACTTTGCTTTAATTTGCAAATTCTGTCAAAAACATCAAGTGGAGATAGCTTAACACGTTGACTGCCGTGAGTAGCACGTGTGCTTCACAGACCTTTGGTATACCTGGGCCGTGAGAAGCAACGTTGCTTCTCAAGGTTTGATGAAATATCGGCGTGTGTGATACAGCGCTGCTTCTCAGTTGCGGCATAGGCTTATGGAGCATGTTTTTCGGTGGCCTGGAGATCTATTTTATGTATTTAGCCCATGTAATTTTCGTACCTGTGTCGAGTAAAACAACACTGACTCGAATGAAAATTTATTTGTTCAGACTGTTATAAAATAATTATTAAAAAGATAACCAAACCCTATTTTGGTAAATAAAAGACCAAACTATAATATTTTGTAACAAATAAAAACGCATGGGAACTCTTTCTTGAAAAATATAACTGAAAAACAAGTAAAAACTAAAATTCTAATTCGAAAATAGTCCGCTTATATGGTGCAGCTATGAACATTACAAAAACACGTAATGCAATAAAATTTCTCGCACTGAATGCACCTAAAGCGAGAAAAAGGTGATTTGTTTTGTGCAAATTTTCGTCCATTTTCAGAGGAAAATTTTGCGTAACATGTCCCACATCTTCTTCGGGCCGTAGTTGGAACTTCTTCCAAGTGGTGACCATTGCGTGTGCGTGAACTGGGCTTATTCTCAAGCTTAGGAAGGTCTAAGAAATTGCTTACTAACTCCTCGTTGAATGAAGTTATAGACATTTTCTGGTTGGTGATTTTCTGATGCATTATATAGGCATTCACAACTGCCGATCCCAAAAGAAGCTCAATTGCTATTTTACGGTACGGTACCACTTTATTGATTTTCGTAATGCAGTTGAGTAGGACTTCATTTGGTCTGAAATGTCTATAAACCCTTTACTTTTATTGTAGTCAACAATCGCGGATGGCTTTTGTACTACTCCACCTCGTTGATGCACGTCTACCATTTCAAGTGTGTGTTTGGTACTTAGCATCAATACGTCCCTTTTGTCTTTCCATTTACTTACTATTACACCAGTGTTATTCTCCCTTCCAATTATTTCTCCTTTTTTGAGTTTCGCTTGTGTCACTTCTTTTGGATTATGCTTGCGATTCTGCCTCAAAGTTCCCACCAAATGTGTGTGTTTTTTTAGCAAACTGTGCGCTAGTGTAACACTGGTGTAAAAGTTCTCTGTATATATTGTACGGCCAGAATCTAATAAATCATTTGATAGACGAAAAACAACACTGTCCGGAACCGATTGATTTTCAGTCTTGTCATTACCACTATATATTTGCAGGTCGTACGTAAATCCTCCATCCAAGCAAAGCTTGTACAATTTCACACCGAACTTGTGCTTTTTGTTTTTTAAGTACTGCCTAAAGGATAGACGACCCCGAAACGGCACGAGGGTTTCGTCAATGCACAGATTTTCACCCGGTACTATCACTTTTTTGAAGTTTGTTATCAATTTCTCCAAAAGTGGGTTTAGTTTATAGAGTCTCGTTATTTTGTCGTGGGTTTCATTATCACTGAAGTGTAAATTAGCCAGTAACAATTCAAATCTATTGCGCGACATGAGACTTGATATTTTATTTGAGTACAGCGCACTTTTAGACCAATAAGCACTGAGTTTTGGTAAGTTTTTTAGGCCAATCCATATAAGAATGGAGAAAAAGGTTTTTATTTCCTCTTTATTTGTGTTGCTCCACTTATGTATTCTTGCTTTTGGGCCATGTCCACCCTTACTAATTTTTTGACCAGCATATCGATTGGTTTCCTCAACGATCAATTCAACAATGTCATCGTCCATGAAAAGTTGGAAAAAATCGAGAGGTTTCTTATCAAACATCTCAAAATATTCATTTTTGAAACCTGCGTCTTGAATATTACAGGGAATATTGTGCAAATTTTCGCCATCAACTACTTTCCATAATATTTGTTCTCTTTGGTCAGCAACTAACTCTTCTTCTGAAGAACTTCCATCCTCTGTGATTTGGTATTGCGATATAACGTTCTCAATTATGTCCCCTATTGTAGAACTTCCGCCTGCATTTTTTGACGTTGAGGGCATATCTTTGTAACTTGGCAATAATTTGAGTTTTTTTCTTTGTGGAACCTCGTTTGATGAATCACTGGAGCTTTCGTCGTAACTCGATTCTATATAGTTTTTATCTCGAAGACTATCATCACTGTCTTCGTCCGAAAGAAATTCCTCCATCAAACGTTGAAGACGCGCTGTTTCAGTTTCGTACGACATTGCAAATAATTCAACGATACTATTCTGTGCCGCATTCAACTGGAAACTAAAAATAACCCACCGCACGGGCGTTGGAGAAGCGAGTGTAAACCAGTGGCGACGCCAGGGTTTCACGTTAGGGGGGGGGGCCAGGCTGGGCCAGAAAAAATTAGGGGGGGCACTTGTTCTTACTTTATTGCTTTTCTTTGAAATAAAAAATGGGAATTGCAAAGTTTACCCGTATATTTTTGCACACCACCTGAACAGCTTAATTGAATGTATCAAAAAGGTTTTTATTTGGATTCTGTATACAGGGTGTCCGTTTTTCGAGGATAACCATTGGAATGTAGGAAACGGTAAGAGATAAAAAAATCGGAATCAATGGCCAAATGTGTTACTGCTTTTGGGAGATCAAGAAACTCCGAATACAATTCATACAAATGCAAACCTCTATTTAAAAAAATAAAGTTGATGATGATCGGCAAAAGACGAAACGTCGGATTTCAAATTTGGTTACACCATTATGTAGTGGGGAGAAAGTTGCTCCAATAAAGTGAATTTGAAATACCTTTACAAATGAGTCCAGGAAAATATAGAAATGATTTTACAAAATTTTGATTTCCGTATATCTCCGGAAGTATTCGGAATTTTTCAAATTTCGAAGTAGCGTTTTGTTAAGCAAGAAATTGCGCAACTTTGTCCCAATTTAACCGAACCTGCCCAGGGACTCTGTATCATGTAGAATTCTACATATCGACAGGATTGCAGGGCCGTATCTAGATCAAATTTTTTTTGGGGGGGGGGGGGGTTAGACAAAGTGGCAAAAAAATTGTTACACTAGTAATTAAAAAAAAAAAAATAAGTATTTAATAACTGTTGTTTGTTTTAAAGTTAAATTTTTTGAATTTTATTATTTTTTTTTGGGGGGGGGGGGGGGGGTTTGAACCCCCAAAACCCCCCCTAGATACGGCCCAGCATTATTGTATAGGCTCGGTCCTATGTGCAGCATTCGGATATGTTTCGATATGTCGAATTCTACAGCACGGAGTCCCACCACTGTATCTCTTACCGTTTCCTATATTCCAATGATTGCTCTCGCAAAACGGACACCTTGTATAGGTAAATCTTCTTGATACCTATTCAATTAACTGTTCAGGGTAGGTTTCTTGATAGCTAGTCCAGGGTAAACGTGTCCAATTGCAATGTTTACCCTGGAGTTATGGGTTAACTGCTCTGACCCGGGGGTGACTTGCTATTGCTATTGAGAAACCGGCCTTCAGGTGGGGTGCCAAAAATACACAGAAAAACCCTGTACCTTGTCGACACAAATATGTTTGGGGAAATCCCAGAAAAGCGAAACCAGAGAGCAGAGGTTACTCATGTTGCATTGCATTGTTGTCGACATGAGGGCAAGTTTTCAGGGGGGGCCAGCTAAATTTCAGGGTGGGCCCCGGCCCCCCCTGGCCCCCCCCTGGCGTCGCCACTGGTGTAAACAAGTCTTGACGCGATTATACTGTATTCACGTGAGAAGCAAGTTTGCACCACATGGCCCTCTAAAGTAGAAATGCTTATTGGGGCCATGTGGTGCACACGTGCTTCTCAAAAATCAAAGTGCCAAAAAATTATCAAAAATCGAAAAATAAGTATAAGATTAGGATAAAATCGATTTTAAACGTTGAGGCAGACATTTTCAACCCATTTCCCTTTTTGGCTCACGGAACTTTTTTTTTTTGATACCATGGTGGCAGTCAACGTGTTAAGCTGCCGAAGATCAACCATCCTCTCCGATTCAAAATTCGGAAACATTACATATTATTATGTAATATTTTTTCTTTCCTTTTTTTATCACCAAGGAACGAGTCGGAGCGCCCCCTGAGGCCTGGCGCCTGGAGCGCCGGCTCCGTTCGCCTTATGGTAGGGCCGGCCCTGTTAACTTTTTTCCAACACAGCTGAAAACCCTATACAATTTACCCTCGAATTTACCCAAGGATAATACACACTACACACGGATTGCTTATCGGCCTCTTTTTGGATTTCAAGGTCATCTGGTGTAGCACCAGACAGGCTGTTTGCGCCAGCGGTCGCAATTTAGGATATTAAAGCAGACGCCAGCAGAATTATAGCCTGTGGTGCAAACACCCTACGTCAAGGCAAGTCAAGGCGAGAAACGACACGCTACTACGTCATCACCGATACTTTGTCACTATTTCTCTTCCAACCCCCTGTAGATGCTTAAGGGTTGCTTTGCAAAATTTAATACTTTGGTGCAAAACTCGGAGAACAATTTGTGCTATTATAAATTGAAATTTGGCGTGGGGGGGGAAAACTATTTCTCTTTCAACCCCCTGTAGCGGCTTAAGGATTGCGGTAAAAAGTTTAATATTTATGGTGCAAAATGGTGCAATACTCAAGGTGTTCCGTGAGTATTGCACAAATTGTTATTTGTAGTATTGCACAAATAACAAATTGTTATTTGTGCTATTTTAAATTGAAATTTGGGCGTGTGGGGGGGGCAATTATTTCTCTTTAAACCCCCTGTAGCGTCCTAAGGGTTGCGGTGCAAAATTTAATATTCATAGTGCAAAATGGTGCAAAACTCAAGGAACAATTTGTGGTATCATAAATTGAAATTTGGCGTTCGGGGTGGGCCAATTATTTCTCTTTCAACCCCCTGTAGAGGCCTAAGCGTTGCGGTGCAAAATTTATTATTTATGGTGCAAAATGGTGCAAAACTCGAAAAAACCATTTGTGCTATTTTAAATTGAAATTTGGCGTGTGGGGGGGGGCTAACTATTTCTCTTTCAACCCCCTGTAGAGGTCTAAGGGTTGCGGTGCAAAATTTGATATTTATGGTGCAAAACTCGGAGAAGAATTTCTGCTATTTTAAATTGAAATTTGGCGTGTGGGGGGGGGGGGGGGCAACTATTTCTCTTTCAACCCCCTGTAGAGGTCTAGGGGTTGCGGTGCAAAATTTAATATTTATGGTGCAAAATGGTGCAAAACTCGGGGAACAATTTATGCTATCATAAATTGAAATTCGGCGTGTGGGGGGGGGGGGCATGGTTAATTTGGCCCCCCCCAGTAATACTTCTATATAATCTCTCTCCTGAGGGGGTGCAAAAATTTTTTCGGGTAGTGGAAAACGGTGCAAAATGGGTGCAAAAAAATGGTATAGGTTTTAATGGATTTGGAAATATGGGGGGGGCTAACTTAACTGACCCATTATTTATCAATATCAATCTTTTATTTAGAAGCCAAAAAATTTGTGATCATTAAAAAAAAAATCCTCATGTAAATCATTTTTTTTCTTCTGCAAATTTTCGAACGGGAGGCAGGCATTAAAATCACCCAGATTCTCATTAGCTTAGTAGCCACATTCAGCCCTCAAAATGCCAGAAAAAAAAAATGACTCCACTAAACAGCCCCTATCTCACAGTCTAATAGTCAATCACTAAATTACAGCAAAATTGCTATTTAGTGTTGAATATTTGTCTTAGATGGCGCCACGATCAAATTTCGACCGTTGTACTATTTGTATTTTGCCTACAGGCACAAAACTTGGTTTGGAAGGTTTGGTTTTCATTGCTTTTCCTAGCCATGCTGATGAGACCTGATAGGTCGAAACGCGTCTATGGATGGAAAAGCAGAGAAAATCAAGCCAAAATTTTCTCATCTGTAAATAGTATATTACATACCGAGGTGGAAAGTGGTTTCATTACTGTCGAGAGAATTTAATTAGACCAAGGCGCAGCCGAGGACTAACTAAAATCTCGAGACAGTAATAACATTTTTAACCGAACTAGTTCATCTACAAGCGTTTGGTTATGACGTGTCTACATAACCATTTTTCTAGTATTTGAGTGATGTCATGGAGACTCATAACACAACTAGTGGTGCTATGAACTAAGGTTATGAATTATTCATAACACTTAAACTACACTTTATTTTTTCCCAAGATAGATTTTGACATTGAAAACTTTGAAACATAAACAATAACGCTTGACCCTGATTGATCGCAAAATGAGGTGTTTTTGCAGGTTGACATCAGTTTTACAATAGCGACCAATAAGCGGGCGGCATTAGCGGCATTGTTTATGTTTCCAAGTTGATAATGCCAAAAAAATCTATCTTGGAAAAAAATAAACCATAGTGGTGTTATAAACTAGGTTATGAATCCATAACACAACTAGTTTTTGTGATTTGACAAATGTCATAGTTAAACCTGTAAAGGTAAAATAAAGGTAGACAACCTACTAATAAACAAAAATTGAAAAACACATTTTCTTATTTTTGCTGTGTAGATAAAACGTTGTACATCACACGTGCGTTTAAACATGACTACAAAACTAGTGTGATTAGAACGACTCAGTCTACGACCTCGTTGTTCTAATCTTTCAGACTCGTTATTGTAATATTGACATTACAGCCTTTTTTAAATATTGGAAGTGTCAAATTTCTGTACTTTTATATTTTATCAGGACGGCAATACATATGCCTGTCTAGGCAGGAAAATGCGTTTTCGTCTCTATTTCCCTGCCCATTTTTCTATGACACTGACAAAGAATAAAGAAAAAGCTGATTTTTTACGCTAATTTCACACTATCGAAGTTGTTTTACAAGATATGAAGGATTTCTTTATTTTAAGAATAATAAACTTCTCAACTAACTGGTGACAAGTGCTGAGAACTATTGACAATTTCCAAAATTAAGATCTAGACATCATTTGGGCATAAATTCGGCACCCGATTTATTAATGTTTTGTTGTTTCTTTTGGTAAATACTAATAGAAATAATCCAAAACAAGTCTCTTATTTTTATATAAACACTAGCTGACCCGGCGAACTTCGTACCGCCTCTGAATTATTAAATATACAATATACCTATTAAATGTTGTGTTAACGTATCTATTAGCTGAATTAAATTCAGTTTTTTTCGATGGTGAATTTGGCTTTGGTTGAAGAAAATTAATGTTTACTCTGTGGATCAGAAGTCACCTAAAATTAAAATTTTACATCATCCTTTTTTAGGCAGCTTGAGGGCATTATTCTTGTAAAGTGTACCATTAAATAAATAAACTCAGGCACAGGAATTTTCAAAGAATGTAAAAAAAAACAAAAAAAATCTCTAGCGCAGCCCTGTTTCACTCTATCTGCACTGCATGCCCTGCACCACTCCATCTGTTCTACTCTATCTGCACTACTCTATGTGATCTACTCTTTCTGCACCACTCTATCTGATCGGAATAGTGGAATAGTTCTGTTCGAAATAGCTCCAGGTCCTGAGCAGCATTGTTCTACTGTATCTGCAATGCCGAGCTTCGCTCCAGGTATCAGAGATGGCGCGGTATACAAAATACAAAATACAAAATAAGCTTGGTATCGGTTATGAGAGATGGCACCGTAAAATAAGTAATGAAATGACCACATTAATAACATAACA
This sequence comes from Ceutorhynchus assimilis, assembly GCA_917834065.1. Taxonomy (NCBI): domain Eukaryota; kingdom Metazoa; phylum Arthropoda; class Insecta; order Coleoptera; family Curculionidae; genus Ceutorhynchus; species Ceutorhynchus assimilis. The sequence continues at coordinate 14,156,474 of OU892284.1, read as the reverse complement.
ACATGCTGGTACTGTCAACGCTGAAAAAAGTTTCAATTTGACAGCAAATAATTCATTTATTACAAAAAAATGTGATAAATGAAGAACCGCTCGACCGATTTTGTGCAAACTTCACATAAACCATCTAATAAATAGTCCGAACAAAGCCTAAATATTTGGTTTGGCTAGGTGAGCCCGTTCTTGAGTTATAAAATTACAACGAAAAGTGGCATTAATTTTTATATATATAGATTGTTCATGTTCAAAATAGCTCGATTCCAGTAGCTGAAAAATCTGTATCACAATGAAGTTTATTATGAAACAGATTTTAATCGTTCAATAGAAGACTTCATTATGAATGACTTTGGCAAAAAGTCGACAAACAAAGTCACATAACCTATAAATAGCATTGTCAATGTTATTCATTTATAGCATTGTCAATGTTATTAATTTTTTTTATGTCATACCAATACATTATTGTGTTTTTATACCTTATATACCATCTACATAATTCATTACTTTATGCCCGTGCGGGCATAAAGACGCAAAAATCAGTTTTCAATTAACTTATTCTTTATTACCAAAATATAAATTTACGCTTATAAACATATTATTTTTGTCAAAAAATGATGATTCTGCACACTGATGACAATTTGCGAAGTGACACTTTTTTTCCCAGGTATTTATTATTCACAACCAACTGGTATGACATAAAAGTTTGTATGCACCACGGGTACTAATAGATATATATATACCCTCGGGCGACTTACGAACCCTCGGGCCAGAGGCCCTCGGCTTTGTAAGACTGTCGCCCTCAGGGCATAATCATCTACTTAGTACCCTTGATACATAAATAACTATTTTAATTTTGGGCTTAAATTTTATAATTTTGGCAGTTTTGGGGAGAACGTGATATGTTTTATCGACAGGCGATGAAGCGATGTGTGTTTGGTGATTGTAAAAGTGATAGTCGAACGAGTTCCATTAAATTAACGACCCCATTTGCCTCTACTGGAGTTTTAGGTAACACAGCACCTGTCACATCACTTTCTGTTAATTTTATCAAACGTTTTGCAACCAAAGAAGCCATAGCGAATGCACCGAATACTTACGAAAGCGTAGATTTGACAAGATGCTGTGTTACCTTAAACTCCAGTGGAGGCAAATGGGGTCGTTAATTTAATAGAACTCGTTCGACTATCACTTTTACAATCACCAAACACACATCGCTTCATCGCCTCTCGATAAAACATATCACGTTCTCCCAAAACTGTCATAATTATTAAATTTAAGCCCAAAATTGAAAAAAAAATTAATAACATTGACAATGCTATTTATAGGTTGTGTGACTTTGTTTGTCGACTTTCTGCCAAAGTCATTCATAATGAAATCTTCTATAGCGTATTATGAAACGTCAGTAGAAAATAGTTATTTAAACAACAAGTTTTGAAAACGACTTTTTTCGCACGGCGAGACAGTTTGTTGGACCGAGCCGTAGGCGAGTTCCACAAGTCGAGCAAGTGTGAAAAAAGGTTTTCAAACGAGTTTTTTACAATGCTTTTCCTACAACTGCAAAATAAAACAACCAAATATGTAATTTTCATTTGTTAGAAAATTTGAAGCGTGTGAAAAACTTTTTCGCACGCTGTGCGAAAAGCTCTAATTTCAGAGGTTGCCTAGCGTGCGAAAAACTCCATTTTCAGAGGCAGTCGTAGGAAAAAGTATTATTAGTGAGGTCTACCTTGGCCGCCCCTATTTTTGGGCGCCCGTGTGCGGTGCACACTTTGCACAAATGGTAGCGGCGGCCTTGCGGTTAAGCATATGATGATGGTATTGACCATCAAATTCCTCCCCAAAGTTTCTACTGTCTACTATTAGTGATTACTTCTTCTAAGATAACGGGACTTCAAAAAGAAAAAAAACAATCAAAGATTGCCATGGTTTTTTGAACGGAAAAATTACTCTTTCCGCAGGCCAACGCATGCGAAAAAAGAGCTTTTTTCGCACGCTCGTAGGAAATAGTTGTTAGGAACACAATTTTTCCTACGACCAGACAATAAAAAGCAGATATAAATCTATATTGAGCAATTAACAACATTTTTTATTTGTTATTGACAACTTTAATGGTGAATGTACAATTTTCAGCAGATTGGTTTTATCGCTGATGCAAATTGACGATTAAGCACATGATGATGGTATTGACCATCAGATTCCTCCCCAAAGTTTCTACTGTCTACTTTTAGTGAGTACCTACTTCTAAGATAACGGGTCTTCAAAAAATTAAAAACAATTAAAGATTGCTATGGTTTTCAAAACGTATGTCTTAGCCTTAGACCATTTACGATCTGCTGAATTGAATTGAATTGAAAAAGTGCTTTATTGTCCAAAAACTAGTACATTCTTATTGACAAAGCTATCTAAACTAAGTTAAATTGAAATTAAAATCAAAATAAAATATAAATAATAATACTCTTTTCTTCAAATCATCATTAACATTTTTCAGCAGACATCTGCTCTGTGTACCGTTTACATCTAAAAAGATCAAAAACACAAAAAAAAATAATTAAATAAAATAACACAAAAAAACTAAAATAAAAATAAACAAACAAACAAGAAAAAAAAAATGATAAAATAAGAAATAAATAGAATAATTTTTCTACTGTGTTCAAAGAACTTGTCAAAAAAAGTAATATAATAGTAATAATTAAAAAATGTAACCCACCAAAAAATTAACTTGGATCCATTAGAAACTCATCAGTAGAGTAATATGCTTTTATATTTAAAAAGCTCTTAAGACATGTGCGAAAAACTTTGTGATTATCAATATTTGTAATTTGCAGATCAATGCGGTTGTAAATCTTAACACCATTGTAAATGAGTGAATTCTTGACAAGGGCTGAATGCGGTATTGGAAGTGGAATTTGATTACCTTGATTTCTAGCATGTCTGTGTTGATGTGTTGGAAATGTATGCTCCTGTTTATGAATGAGACATGCAGTCTCCAGAATGAATAGTGATGGAAGAGCTAGGATTTTGTTTGCGATGAAGAGCGGCTTGCAGTGAGCTCTTGGATGTGCATTAGATAAATTTCTGACTGCACGTTTCTGGAGAACAAAAACAGATTGGAAGAGGTAATTGGAGCATGCACCCCAGAAAGGAATAGCATATCTTAGATGGGACTCCACCAATGCGAAATACACATTGCGGGCGACCACTTTTCCAACTTGTTGATAAGTTGACCGAACTGAGTAACAGCCAGATGATAGTTTTTTGTTAAGCGCTATTATGTGGGGGTAGAATTTTAAATCTTCATCAATGAGTAGGCCTAAGAATTTCGATTTATCAACAGAACTTACAGACTCATTGTCCAAAGCCAGATCATCCACTGTGCAATTGAAGCCAATGAGATGCGTTTTTGATATATTTAGACACAGACGATTTGCATCGCACCAGTACTTTATTTTTTTAAGATCGGATGAAATGTCGTGGAGGAGCTGACTCGGGTTCTTGTTTTGACATAGTACGGTGGTGTCGTCCGCGAACAAAGTAAAGTGCCCTGTGATATCCAGGTGGCTGAGATCATTCATATAAATCAAAAACAGGACTGGGCCCAACACTGAGCCCCGAAGACCCCCGACAAAAAGTCGAACATTGCGTCCGACGTATTCTTGTTCATCTGGAAGCCATATTGTTTAACAGTTAGAATGTTGTGTTGGTTTAAAAATGATAAAACACGATGCTTAACCAGACGTTCAACAAGTTTAGAAAGAGTGGACAGGAGGGAAATTGGCCTGTAGTTCGAAGGGCAGTTGTGATCACCTCCCTTGTATAAAGGAATTATTTTAGCTGATTTAAAACAAGTTGGAACAGCCCCAGACAGGAAGGATACATTGATAACATTAGACAGAACTGAGATTGCGTTAAGCGGTAGCGACTCCAATATCTTGACAGAGATACCATCGTCATTTGCTGCTCTCTTGTTCTTCATTGAGTTAATCGTTTGCCAGGGATTCAGGAATGCTAATATCAGAAAGATAGGACAGCGGATCTATTTGAGAGCTAAGGTCTTTTGTTATGATGTTGCCTATGGAACAATAATAACTATTGAGGAGATTTCCGTCAATGTTGATCTTTGATGTTTTTTTGACTTTATTATTAATTTCGTTTACGATTGCCCATGATTCACGTTGCTTGTTATGAGAGTTTGTAAGGCGTTTAGAATAATAAAGGTTTTTTGCCTTACAAATGGTCGCTCTATAGATTTTCCTGTATGTTGAGTAGTATGACTGAATCCATGGGTTGTTATTGTAAGATTTTCTGAGGCTGTTCAGAAAACGTATATTGGAAGCGGAAGTGCGGATTCCCAGTGTTAACCACTTTTTGTGGTCTTTGCGTTTCGGCCTTATTCTGCGCACAGGAAAGGAAACATTAACAATGTCAACCAAAGCCGTGCGGAAAGCCAGCAAAGGGTCTGCCCCCTGAAGAGTAGAAGCCCAATTGAAAGTGACACAGGCATCGCGAAAGCTGGCAAAATTGCGGGAACTATAAATTCTTCCAAAGCTTTCAGCCTCAGATGATGTAAGTGAGCGCATTGGTATCTTGGCGATAACGATAACCACGTTATAATCAGAAAGGCCCGAGTCAAAGACATTACAAGAGACATTTTCATGAATGCTAGAAACGATGTAATCTATCGTAGTGGAAGACGTTTGTGTTATCCTTGTAGGACTATGGACAAGCATATTGAGATTAAAGGACTCGAACAAGTTTGACAAGTTATGAGTGGCCCTGTTGTCCTTATCCTGAAAAATTATATTAAGATCACCGGCAAGCACGATTTTATGATTGGATGGGAATTTAGAGAGAAGCACCTCCAGTCTTTCGAGAAATACATTCATATTACATCCCGGAGAACGCTACATACAGACTACAAAGACTTTGAATTTTATGGAATTAATAATTGAAAATTCAAACTGCTCCTCTACCAACAAGTCATCGAACTTATCAAAGGCAGAAAAACACTCTGAAATGCACTCATGTACTGGAGCAACTGTACTTCCGTGTTGGGCATTTGATCTGCATAATTTTGAAACGATGAGATACTCAGGAATATACCGGGTGACAACGGAATCGTTATACAAGGCGTCATTAAGTTGTCTTTAAAGTTAAAAATTTGAAAATCGGGTGGAACGGGTAAGTCATTGAGACGCACATTTTTCATAAAAAAACAAATTATTATCACTTCCGGTTACTCCGGAAATGGACCCAAGTCAAGAAATTTTTATGGAACCCTGTATATTTTTTCACACAGTTGGATAGAACTTAAAATTCCCTTTTCAATGACATATCACAAGTTGCATTTGTTTTCAAGATGGCGGCGTAAGAAGGTATTTTTCTTAAATTCAATATGGCGTAACCGATAATGTTTCTGTCAAACAAACAGTTTAAATAATTCATGAGTTTTGGATTTGAAATAGTTTTAGATCGAATTTGAAAAAAAAAAAATGGTTTTGATCAAAAACAAGGGCATTTTGAAATTTCGTTAGAATGCGAATTTTTGTTTCAAATTTTCTAAAAATTTTGAATAGGAAGAGGTACTTATCAAATCCTAGAGTTGAAGTGTGTCTAATGACCTACCGGAAAGTGTACCAAAATGCATATTCATTTATTGTTTAGCAAAAAAAACTTGCCAGTACGCATTGAGTGCTGCACTGAGATGGCAAATGAAAAACGGCATAAATGACAGTGACATTGAATTATGTTACGTCATTTTTGCAAAGCCTACTTCGATCAAGCAAAGTCAATAGTTGACATGTGGAAGAAAGAAGAAAGAAAAAAAGGAAGAGAGGACAGTTTCCTAGGGAACCATTATAATAATAATAATTAAACGTCAAGATTATTGTTATTTGTGTTGTATCTGTTTAAACATTTTGCAAATTTAATAACATACTTTACCCAAGTCTATTATGGTTTATTCGAGAGAACATCAAATTGATATGCTCCTTGTTTACGGGGAATGTAGAAAAAATGCTAGAGCCGTAGCAACATTATACCAGGAACCTTAGATTATATATAGTTAACACTAAAAGATGAGTAATCAACTTCCAAATATGGTACAAAGATCTCTCTCCAAATATTTTGTCTCTCTCAATGACATCAAAACACAGATAGACGGATCATCCCATTCATAAACTGTTATTTGTTGTGTTGACAAGACCACCCATGGGCCAGGGGAGGTGAGTTGCTCGCGGGGTCGGGGTAGGGAGACATCATTGCTCAAAATGGTGTAAAAAACCCCGCCCACACGTGAATATATCTCGAAATTTAATTGGATGAATAAATAAAATAACAAATTGACAAATAAACTGAAAATATTCGATACGAGCCCTTTATTCTGGGAGTACCAATATCGTATCGGTCGTTTCTTATTTAACGCTAATAAATAATCCCTGTTTGCGATAAAGATAGCTAGCTACTCCAACAAACACCTGCCTGCCATTCAACAAGCCGCTTCTGGGCGGTGTTTTGCTACAATCTGCTGTTGCCAAATTGAGTTCAGAAGTAAAGTTGAAAACGTTAATTAGAAAAGGATAAAAATATATTATTTAGGGTTTCAAGACAAAATTTGGCATTCTCAGTGGTGGGGATAGCACAAAGACCCAAAAGAGACAGAGAGATGTTGTCATACGAAAATTTTGTTTATTGTTCGGTCTATCTGTGTTTTGATGTCATTGGTCTCTCTTACTTTGTTTACGCTGGTTTTCTATAGTACGATTTCCAAAAATCCGTTTACATTTTGGATCTTTAGACATCTCTCTCTAAGGCAATATGTAAACGAAAAGAACATTATACAAGTCTAGCTAAACAGAGTATATTGTTTGGGTGGTTCCCAATAGCAACCGATTGCCGTACCTGCGTAAATGTCAATATATATTATTGTGTGTTTATTTTATCGACTTTTTTGGGTGTTTCACTGCTTTAAAGTGGAATTGTGTGAAAATTTATCATTTACATGTTTATACATTTCGTGAAAGTTTCTTATTCAGGATTCAAGATGACTAATAAGTGTGCAGTGTGTCAGAAAACAGGAAAACCAGCGGATTGTTTATCTTTTTACCCGTTAGTAAACAAAACTTATGACATCGACATCATTGAAGGGGAAAAAAAACCAGTGTCGGAGGTGCATGTAGGCCACAAAATACAATATGGTACATATTTTAATTTTGTATTTCTATTTAACACAATTTTTTACTATTCCGGATAATTTATGATATTGAAAAAACATGGTTAGGAGCATTAAATTTAAAATCCAGCTCAGTAAGCAAATGGACATATGTTTGTGCAGGCCATTTTAGCAGTGGAGACTATAGATTCTCAAAAACTGATGCTAAAATTTTTAAAGTCCCTACTGTTCCTGTTGTTGCAAGCACCAGCGCTTCTAGAGTACTGTCCAGGTTGACGGGTACTTGGTCGAGGTACTCGTTCATAGGTTTAAGTATGTAAAAAAAATCATTAATTTTGATTTTAGAATGAATGAAATGAAATTCGCTCTGACTGGTTTGTGATTTCTGCAGAAACAGACCTATTGTTTTGTCCCATCTCATTTATTTTTATTTTTTTTGGATACAGTCCAGTTTGCTTTCAGTTGAAGTGCTCGAATTTATCATTTTTAAAAATACCTTTTTCTGGAATTAAATATATATTTCAAAAAATGATTTTTTTATGGGTACGCTTATGGGAGCCTTTGCTTCTAATAAAATACCCCTACGTATTTCTTAGGAATACGTAGAGATTCTTAACACATGTTTGTGCTACCTTGCTCCAATGCTTTTAGATAGGGCGTTACCTATCTTGTCACGTAGTAGATATTAAATCTATGCCAGGAACGCTTTCCCGATCGTGAAGCTCCTTGTCATGCATATTATCCCTGGTTGGTGAATCATTTGAAAAATGGAGGTGCTGATAAAAATGCTGAGGGTTTCATAGTTAGCGAAGAAGTTGAAACGACCGTTCTAGCTTACGTTCAATATGACCGTACTGCTTCTGTTCGAGAAATAGGTAAGCAGTGTAATACTTCCCGTGAAACGGCTAGAAAAATTTTGAAGAAACACGGGTTCAAATCTTTCAAGTATCAAGTTCACCATCATTTGTTTGAAAATGACTTCCAAAGAAGATTAAATTGTTGCAACTGGTTCTTGAACAATTCAAACGCCAACCCTGTGTTTCACCACAAAATTATTTTTACGGATGAATCCAGATTCACCAATCTTGGAATGTTTAACCGGAACAATTCTCGGTACTGGGCTATTGAAAACCTGCGACTTGTGAGGGAAGGCGCTTCTCAGGAACGGTTTGGGGTAAACGTTTGGCTGGGTGTAGTTGGACTTAATATCATTGGCCCAATATTTTTCCATCAACCATTAAATGGCCAAATGTATTCGGAATTCCTTGAGTATCAAATAGTACCTCAAATTGATAACTTGCATCAACGAAACAATTTTATTTACCAACAAGATGGAGCTCCACCTCACAACTCAAGAATCGCTACAAACTTTTTGAATGAGCGATTTGGTGAGAACTGGTTAGGAACCAATGGACCAAACCGGTGGCCACCAAGGTCGCCTGACTTGACCCCTCTTGATTTTTCGATATGGGGTCACATAAAAGAAAAAGTTTATGCAACTCCTACGCCATCCCTAGAAATTTTGCAAGATCGTATTAGAAGAGCTATTGAAAGCATTTCGGAAGATCATTTAAGAAACCTTCTCACAGAAAATGTCCAGAGAATTAGATTATGCCAAGAACAAGGTGGCCAGCGCATAGAACATTTAATAGAGTAAATTTTTTATATATTTTTTTTTGGGGTTCTAGGATTTAGGTGTGTTAGTAGTTATTAGATATCTGGAAATCTGAATAAAAAACAAATGACGTTTAATTTCTGAACTGAATAGTTATTTTTGTACCTAGTGCGCGAAATGTTGACCAAAAACATTTCGCACACAAGTTGCAAACAATACTTTTTCCACAACTCCATTCAAATATCGATTATTTGGAACGAAAATTGCATTCACAATCACAGGCAGCTAAATTTTAATTATTTTTGGTTTCCTGTCAGGTATTTGTTACCGTGCGCGAATTAGGCATTTCGCACACTGGAGAAGCATTTCGCGCACGACGTCATGTGAACGTTAAAAAAGCAATACCTGGAAAAAAAGTTTCATTTCACAAATTGTCATCAGTGTGCAAACAATCAAGGAAATAGATATTGTCAAAAAAGGTTAGATGCAGAAAAACGTAAAATTGGGTACATTCAGGCAGTGCCAGCGGCTAAGTCCAGCCACTCAGCATGGATTTTATTCTCGAAACAGGGGAGCAGCGTCGTCCGTATTCATATTTCCATAACACTGACAATGACAGAGAAATCGTTCTCATGAGAACGCTGTTCCTCGGTTTCGAGAATGAAGTCCCTGCTGAGTGGCTGAGCTTGGTACCCATTAGATTGCACGTGCGATTCGTGGTTTTGTGGTTGTTAAGGTTAAGTTTTTGTGACGTCAGGTTTTCGTCCGGCTGTGAGCTAACAGAGAAGTAAAGTTCGTTTCACCAGGGCTCATACTTCAGACATCGAAGACGTCATAACTTGAAAAAAAAAGGGTTGTCGTAGATTAATACATATGACACATTACATTTTTTTGACAAATTAAAATGTATGACTTCTGGTTTATGAACCGACGAATGTTTTTGACGTCATTGATTTGTTTCAGTCAATTTGTATTTGTTAAAAAAGGAAAGCGAATTATGTCAAAAGTATAAACCCTCGTGAAACAAAGTGTACACTTTTTTGTACGCTCACGTCACGGCCGAACAAAAAAAGTAACTAAAAAATTACGTCTGGTCTGTGAAATCAAACTTTAACATTTAAAGGATTATTCAGCGACCAACCTTTTGTAACCGTGTTATAAACGGTAACCTGACAGTACATCATATTTTCATTTCAATTACCGGATAGATAGGTAATTGAGGTTTTCCGATTTTTTTTTTTCCAAAACAATGAACGAATACCTAAGCATTGTATTAGGCATTTTTCGTTAGGTCATTAGACACCTTTTAATTTTAGGATTTAATAAGTACCTCTTCCTATTCAAAATTTTTAGAAAATTTGAAACAAAAATTGACATTTCAAAAAAAAAGGCCTTGTTTTCAAGCAAAACCATTTTTTTTTTCAAATTCGATCTAAAACCATTTCAAATCCAAAAATTATGGATTGTTTAAACTGTTTGTTTGACGAAAACATTATCGGTTACGTGAGAATGCCGCCATATTGAATTTAAGAATAATACCTTTTTACGCCGCCATCTTGAAAACAAATGCAACTTGTGATATGTCATTGAAAAGGGAATTTTAAGCTCTATCCAACTGTGTAAGAAAATATACAGGGTTCCATAAAAATTTCTTGACTTGGGTCCATTTCCGGAGTAACCGGAAGTGATATTCATTTGTTTTTTTATGAAAAATGGGCGTCTCAATGACTTACCCGTTCCACCCGATTTTCAAATTTTTAACTTTAAAGACAACTTAATGACGCCTTGTATAACGATTCCGTTGTCACCCTATAATGGTTCTTCAGGTTTCAGCCAATGTTCGGATAACAGAGCTATGCTTGGAAACTTCAACTCCTCCGCAAGAATAAAAAGGTCGTCGATTTTGTGACGGACAAACTGAATATTTAGAAGCATCAAGGAGATGTTCGAGTCAGAATGTCCTGTGCTAAAAAAGAACCTTGCTCAACAATGCCCGAGAGCTCCCTACCAGTGCTCAACAAGTCCACCGCAATGCTAGCCTCAGGATTAACACGCCTCACACAGGACAAGGCAAAGTTATATCTCATTTTACAGCTTGTTACGGGATGATTTTTCCCAGGCCAAAATAAAAGGAAATAAGCTTATTCGCCTCTCTGAAGTCTGAATAGAATACCTTCCTCAAGCCACTGTTTTCTATCCGATAATTGTGGTCACACTTTTCATTAAACTTTTCATTCTTCCCAGAATTATTAAGTTAGAGGTTTAATAATGGAATTGATTTCCTTTTGGTAGGGTTAAAATAAATAGTCAGTTAATTTATTAATAAATAAAATTACAATATTTACATTGGAACAGCTGATTGTCTGATCCGAGTAGATTGACTAGATTGACAGCGCTCCAAATAGGGTCAGTGACCGGTACTAACTTAATTTGAATAAGTACCATGCCCCAACTACCATCAAAATCCCCAGTACCTTCCACCTTGGAGTTTTGACAGAGACTTTTTAAAGGACATTGCAGGGACAAGCAGAGGTCATTCAGGTCGAGGACTTTTCACGATTAAGTGTTCGGGAAAATTCCTCAGGCACATTTTGCCGATTTTCTGAGTTGTCTAGTTTTCGGTCATAGATCTAGGGTGGCTAATCCGTTATTTTAGCACCCAATCGCCTTGTGCGGATTTTTTTTGTGAGTCGAAAAAGAGCAACGTGACCAATCGTTTGTTCCTAAAGGCCAAAGTAATTTTGGTAAGTGGTTTTTCTTATTAATCTTCTCTGTGTTTTTCTATTTCCTATGTAAAAGCATAGTTTTCTGTTAATTATACGGTTAAATTCCGAATATCGGACATACCTACCTATATTTCTCCACACCCTGTCTCATAACGTCCATTTGTTTCAGGCCTTTATTCGTCACCTTTAGAAGTTACACTTTAATCTTTACCTTTAGATGTCACCTTTTATTCCTCACGCTTTAGTACCTGACTTTCATAAAGAGTTATATGTTAAGCTTACTGTATATTTCAAGTAGTACCTACAATCTTCAGCCTCGTCTAGACCATTGGAAGCTTTAGTGATGACTCCTGGTTACTGAACTTCAGTGCCCAGGGCCAGTTGTTTCTTGTCGCGATCCTGATCCAGTTCCAGGCCATCGGAAACATTGGGAGATATTGATCCAATCCTTCAGGATCCCCTCTAGAGATTAGGGACTACTCAGGTGTGATAAGTGTGTTGTATTGTCTTAATATCAAACCTTACCAACCCCTTGTTGGAGTAAACCACCACAACAACGCAGATCTACTACAATATTAAATTACCCTTCAGATAAGATGTTGTTATTTCAGTTTCAATTAATTATTACCTCTGCTATATGAAATTTACTATTCAGGTTATGTACTATTAGGGTACTTCAATTTTAAGTATTTATCTAGGTATACCTTTTATAGTATTCCATAATAATAAATTTGCCCCTCAGGCTATTTATTGTTACTTTAACTTTAATCATTGATCTATATTTCTCTAATAACTATCCCATAAATACATGCTGCACTGAATACAGGAAATACTTGTACCTACACTGGGGTTAAATGGCCATTTACGAAGGTACTGCATTTAGTGAGCTTATTTATTAATTTATATTTCAGGTATTATTGCTGTTAATTGTTATACTTTTTATTTATTCATTTAGGGACTCAAGTTGAGTGTAATTAATCATTATTGTAAATACTATTTTAAGAACATATGGTTAGATACTTCTACACTTTATTTTTTTCCAAGATAGATTTTGACATTGTCAACTTTGAAACATAAACAATGCCGCTAATGCCACTTATTGGCCGCTATTGTAAAACTGATGTCAACCTGCAGAAACACCTTATTTTGCGACCAATCAGGGTCAAGCGTTATTGTTTATGTTTCGAAGTTTTCAATTTCAAAATCTATCTTGGAAAAAAATAAAGTATAGACGATTTCTTTTCTTGTTCTGGTTCCAGTGTAAATAATTGTCAGTGTTCCAGAGCGTTCGGAAAACCCACTCCGAACCTGCTCTAAAGTCAACCTGTTCTGGTTCACATTTCTGGTTCTAATTAAAACCCGTACCTGATTGTGAAGCATTTCACTTTTGTCCTCCCTTCTTGTTTACGTTTATATTTCAGGTTGTGCTGCTATAGGTCCGTAGAAGTTTCCTGCTTTCGTTATATCGATTGATTTCGTGTACTGCAGGGAAAAAGCAGGTGGCGCTCTATACTTAGTTATTTACTTAATTGACCCACACCCCTCTCCGCATTGGAAGCTAGTTGGCAACCCTTTACACGAAATCACGTTTCTAGATTTCAGCCACCAACCAACCCTTTCTTTCTATTCTTTCTGTTTTAGTTACCCATTCTCTGTCTCACTTCCTTCAAGTTTCATTATTTACTTCTCCCTCGCGTTTTGCGGGTATCAAAGTGGCAGTGCCCGTTTTGCCACGTAATAAGCTAGATTTTATAAAGGTAGCCAAATGTTTACATAGTGAGTTTCTAGGCATTCTATATTTACCATTAATTTTAATATTATCAAAAATTCGGATTGAAGCGGATTGTACATTCACCATTCACCATTGTTTGCATATCGTAGGTATTTCTTCATTGAGGATGCGAAGACGGGCGGAAAAATTTTTCCACACTAGTGCGGCAAAATTACTCTTTCCGCAGGCCAACGCGTGCGGAAAAAGAGCTTTTTCCGCACGCTCTTAGGAAAAAATGTTTTAAATGTGTTCATTCATTTTGATAAATAGTAATTTAAATGGCACGTAAATATCTAAGTAATGAAGGTAGATCAAACGTTTCTATAGCAAACCTTTGAAAAGGTAGGTAGGTGCATCATCATAAACATTATTTTATGCACGCTGCAGCATGCGATAATCGTTGATTGTGATGCATTTACACACGGACACCAAACGAACAATTTCAGTGAATTACAGTAAGGTTGATGTTTAAATAGGAATAAGGGTGGGTATTATAAAACTATTTTGACAGAAAACTAGAAGTTAACTTCTGGAATTACTATGAAATTCCGGAAATTAACTATTAGTATTCTGTCAAAATAGTTTTATAATATCAAGGCATATAACGCAATAGCATTAACAGACTTTTCCTGTAGTACCTATGTATATACAGTAAGAGCCGTTTTACATGGCAAAGTTTCTTCACGAAATTATTCACGAAATTATTGCCGAAATATTTCGTAAGTTTACTATTCTTGTTTCGCTTGTTATCTGTTTGACACGACAAATAAAATTTAGCAAAAGTTTCGTGAAAATATTAGTCATACGCCGGCGCAGTAACGTTTTGCCATCAATAATATGAAATTATAACCTCATACATTGAAAACCAAAACAAATAAAACTTGCGTTATCTAATTTTTGTTGAATCTCTGTACTCTTCTGCAGTTTCATAAAGTTGAATTTCTGTTTCCCTTCCATAAATGAAGTTTTGTTTATTTTTGGCTTTGCCCAGCTGGTCTTCTCCCTCCTATCTTATTTTTTTGGGCGCAACACTTTTTTCACCGGTTGATACACCGATAAGCCTCTCTAAGTCTATCTTTATCTATTACATAGGAAATCCAATGACGGATTCATAAGGCTCGAAGAAAAAGAATCCGCATTTTATTTTGTAATTGTGTGCGCCGAAACTCACGCATTTTCTCGGCCGCGCCCACAAAAACTATAGAACATTTTCGAAAGTTTATTGGCGAAATATTTCGTAACTTTTTCTTGTCGTGTAAAACAGGAAAAGTTGACTTACGAAATATTTCGTCAACAATTTCGTGAAGAAACTTTGCCGTGTAAAACGGCTCTAATGGAAGAATATTACCAGCGTCGCCTGAGAAATTTTATCAACAATCGAGAAAGTTCTAATCGTTCATTTCTAAATAAACAATTAAAAAAAATTACTTATCTACAGCGTTGTCTACAGAAAGAAGATATAACAAACTTTTCGCTGTTTCTTTATGCTTGTACCAACTAGCCTGCAGCTTCTTCAGGAACACGTCTTTCTATGGCCAAGCTAGCGTTTGGTGATAATGTTCAGCCGTTATCGTTTTATGAACCTTTGCTTTTATAACAATCAACGACTTGTGGCATTGCAACTGAAAGCGAAGAATTTATATCTCTAGGAAATAATTTAGTGTCCACGAACGCCATCAATGATGAAAAAGTAGAAAAGCTATCAGATATAACTGAAATGGCCACAAGTGCTGAGGATTCCAACAACTTTCAAAATGTTGTTGATGAAATGCTCTCTAAAAATAGCGAATTTTGTACTTCTAGGTCAACTTTTCAAACATTTTTTAAAGGATTAAAGCAGTTGAGCACAAGCACAGCTTGGGAAAGTTTTTTGTGTACTGCGGAAAGTTCGTGTGCTCAGCGCTATAGGCAAAAGTCCACCATTGAAGTTCAGCCAACAGCTTTAAATAGAAGAAAAGTAGGAATAACAAGAGGAAGTAAAAAAAAGGCCGCCGGTCGTTCAGCAACTAGGGAACCTGCCAAGAAAAGGTCAAAGAAAGAACATGATCATTCCCAAAATGGTAAAACAAATAAACCCAACCCAATGCAATTAAAAATGGATCATCCCACTGATTTTTTATGAAGTTTTGTTGTTTTGCTATATTATCCAATAAACATATTGATGCTTTCCGCTTTTGCTCTGATACTCTATGTATATTTTCTTTGCTCAGCGAAACTTAAAATCTCATGTTTGTAATGTGTTAATAATACCTAAACTTTGTTTCACGAGGGTTCATACTTTTTGCCTTCCTTTTTTAACAAATAGAAATTGACTGAAACAAATCAATGAGGTCAAAAACGTTCGTCGGTTCTTAAACCAGAAGTAATTAATTTTTATCTATATATATATAAAAATTAATGCCACTTTTCGTTGTAATTTTATAACTCAAGAACGGGCTCACCTAACCAAACCAAATGTTTAGGCTTTGTTCGGACTATTTATAAGATGGTTTATGTGAAGTTTGCACAAAATCGGTCGAGCGGTTCTTCATTTATCACATTTTTTGTAATAAATGATTTATTCAATAAATGGAGGATCATTTTGTTAATGAGGATTTTGCTGTCAAATTGAAACTTTTTTCAGCGTTGATACGTTAACAAGCATTTAATAGCTGGGTTGCCAACCCTCAGGGTTTGACCCGAAGTTTCAGAAAAACAAATATTTTCTCCGGGTTCCAGGTTATCACGGAAAATCTCCGGGAAAATAAATTCTCGCCTAAGAAAAAAAAAATTGGTTGGTTCGCAACGCTATCACCTTAAAAGCGCGATCAGATATCTCGCAACATTCGCGATAGTTGGCGCATCGTTTGCGCCCAAGGTTGTTTTTGCGCCTTCGTTTCATCTTCGTTTGCGTCGGGCTCGGGCTCGCCATTATAGTTCGCCTTACGAGTCTAGCACTATGACGTCTGAAGGGCAAGGGGGAATAACGCCATTCATTTCGAGTTTTATGCTGTCTGTCATAGGCGTGCATGCAGCATTTTTAAATATTACTTTTTCCTTATAAATGTAGGTGTGTAACATAGATAAATATTGAGGTATTTTCTATTGGAAGTCAAATAGGCAATATTGCAATTTTTTTATCCGCATTCTTTCCATAGTGCTAGACTCGTAAGGCGAACTTTACTCTCGTTAAGCTATGTCAGTACGTGCGTTCCGCTAATCTGGCGCTGGCGCACTTGTGCATTGTGTTGTGTTGTATGTTGTATTAGGGTATTCTGTAGTTGCTTTTTGAGGTCCAATTTCAAAGGGTTAGTTTCAGGGAGGTGCAGACGGACAGTGGCGGCGCGTGGATTGTTATATTGGTTCAAATTACTAATTTAAGAAGGTGAATGCCCGACGCAGGAGCTGCCAGAGGCGCGAAAATTTTTCCCGGTGCCACGTTCAAAAACGGTTATTTTGAGATTTCAGAAAAATACTTTTTTCTACTGACGTTTCATAATAGCGACTTTTCGATTGTCATTTTAGTTTTTAAATGGCATTCTTTTAAGCACTAGTGCGTAAAAGTGACACTTTTAAGCACTAGTGCCTAAAAGTGTCACTCATTGTTCAGAAATAAAAAACACAGATTTGAATTTTGTCTATTTTTTCATAAATGTTGTAAATGCAATTATTTGAACTACTAAAGTAAACGTTTGGGTTACTCAAAACAGAACTTTCTGTTGTTTTTTTCAATAGGATTTCAATTTTCAATCAAAAAAACCTCATGAAAGATGTCAATCAAAAGCAGGTGCCAAACTTTTTTGGCGTGATCGGCTCTTATTTACGAGGAATAAAATTATGTTTTTTTTCAGTATGAAACGCCAGTAGAAAAAATCTTGTATACAACACGTAACGAAACGATGTCTTTTAGTCACTCGACGTGTTGTCCAACTCGGCTACGCCTCGTTGGACAATTTTCACGTCGCGTGCCTAAAAGACACTCATTTCGTAACTTGTTGTATAAATAGCTATTTTCTACGAGCGTGCATTTTTTATCACTTTCCCGCACGCATTTTAGTTCCGAAAATGTCACTTTCCCGCACTAGTGCGCGATTTTGGTTTTCCCGCAATTTTCCCGCACTAGTGCGGGAAAGTGGCGTTCAGAAGAAGTGTCACTTTTGTTAATTAATCAAACATTTTATCTATTTTGTCTGCATACATTTTTGCTAGATATACTAATTTATGCCCTCATAAACTATTTGAAATATTCCTATTTTAATCCATATTAATCTAATTTGTGAATATTTCAAAAATTTTATAATTTTTTCTGACATTGTTTGACTTTTTGGTTCCTTTGAGGCGGGGCAGTTTTTTTACCTTAGAAATTTTGTTTATTGTAACATCAAATATTTTCTAGGTGATTAGTAAATTAAATGATGTTTTCACCTCTGTGTAAAGTGGCACAGGCAGTGGCGGATTTAGGGACGAGTGGCCCTTAGGGCAAAATATATTTGGGGGCCCCTAGACCTAATAACCTATCCCTTGAGCATTGGCGCACTCAGAAAATATGTTTGGGGAATGGGGAGATTCTTCAAAGGTTGTGGCTTGTGTATAAAAATCTAAATAAAAAATTGACGTGTTAGGGTGCCACGCCATCAGGGGCGGATGGGCAGCTTTGAATCGGCCCGGGACGGTTTTTGCTCAAGCGGCCCCGCGGGCTTTTATAGAAGGTGAATAACGCTGGAGACAAAGATAACAAACATGCTTCCTTCGCAGAAAATTGTTTAAAAATTGGGTATTGAATAATCTTCTTTTTTAGAAAAAAAAACCTACTTATACAGGTCTACGTTCATTTTTCGAAAACAAAATTTTTTGGTTTTTTGCCGAATGCTTTCTTTCCGAAAATCAACCATTTGGAAAACATTGAGCATGAATAACTTCTTTCGAAAATCACTAATTTTGAACCATGTCCAAACACCGAGTTATTATCGATAAGTTTGGTAATGTCTGATTAAAATTGCAAACTAACCCAAACTAACCGGGTTATGATCGGTAACTTAAGAAATGTCTAATTAAAATTGGAAACTTACCCACACTAAGCGGGTTATTCTCGGTAAGTTTGAGTTTGGTAATGTTTCATCACAATAAATTGCAAATTAACACAAATTTTGAAAACATAATGGTTAAGTTCGATGAAAATTGCAAACTTAAGCTAAGTCCTCATAATCGCGAATTGCGAACTTTTTTTCTGCGGAATTGTTCCTATTGGTCCGAATTATTTGAAATTATAATGGCGGGAAAATCTCGCGAATGTTTCCAAGTTCTTGCGGCATCGCAAAAAAACTAAAAATAATTCAACTTTTTGGCGAATATACAAGCATAACCTGACTTCTTCCCAGATTATTTGTCAAAAAGTTCAATTATTTCAATTTTTTTGCGATGCCACAAGAGTTGAAAACATTCGCGGAGATTTTCCCGCCATTATAATTTCAAATAATTTGGACCAATAGGAACAATTCCGCAGAAAAAAAACTTCGCAATTCGCGATTATGAGGACTTAGCTTTACCCAAACTAACCGGTTATTATTAGTGAGTTTGGTAATTTCTGATGGAAAGTGCAAACTAACCCGGGTTATTATCGGTTAGTTTGGTAATGTTTGATTACAATTGCTAACTAACCCAAACTAACCGGGCTAGTATTGGTAAGTTTGGAAATATCTTATTAAAATTGCAAACTAACCGGGTTATTATCGGTAATAACTGATTACAATTGCAAACTAACACAAGCTAACCGGGTTATTATTGGTAAGTTTGATTATGTTTGATTAAAACTTCAAACTTACCGGGTTATTTTACTTATTATTGATTTGGTAGTGTCTTTGGTAATGTCTGATTCAACAGAAAAAGTTTAAATTTATAGAAAAAGTATAAATTTTAATAAAACTTATTTTCCAATATGAGATGGCAGCTCTAGCTCTGTGCCTTGTGAAAAACGGTAAAAAACAAAAATCGCGTTGAATTGGCTGAGTGTTTTTGCGTTACGCCTGAAGTGATTTTTTTCCTATCAAGTTGCGGCACATTGCAATTGTTATCGTATTTTATTTTTTTCCTAAACCGGCCCATTTGGCTCGGCGGCCCACCGGGAATCGTCCCGGTGTCCCGCCTGAGCCCATCCGCCCCTGCACGCCATGATGTCAAATTTTTTTGTACGTTAAAATACAGTTTTCGACGGGCGGCCTAGGAGGGGCCCTGGACCGATGCCGCCATTGCCGCCCCTCTGAGTGCGCCACTGCCCTTGAGTGTCACGTTAAAAGTAAGAAAATAAATATGCGGCATGGAAATAGTGGTAATCAAATCACAATAATATATGGACTGTTGGGTCGGTCTGTGTTTCTCGGAATTCGGAATTATGGTCGGATATATTCGGAATACTTCGGAAGTACGCTCAGAAACGAATATTATTAGGGATGGGCGGTATGGTAGATGATATTTTAGAAGATGTGAATTGAGTCCTTATGGAATGTAGCTTAATTAAAATGTTATTATACGGTGTCCTTAGATAAACTGACAGATTTTGCAGGTAAATATCTCGAAAACGGGAAAAGATAACGAGATGCCGTTTGTTCTGGGAGAATAAGGATTTTTTAAAGTTTTTTTTCACATTATTGCCGAATCCTAAAATTTGCGGAAATTTGGTTTTACAGACATGCGATTTTCTGAATCAAAATGACTGCCATATTTTTAATGAAACACCCTGTATATTCCCAAGCAGCGCTTTTACGTCCTAACAACGTCGTCATTGATGTCTTGACGTTAAGGTGCGATGACAAATAGACGACTATACAACCCTTATTTTCACCAAAATGGAGAATCATTTCATGGTTGTAACGACGTCGCAGGTCGCGAGGCTCTACTAATTTTTAACTTACACGTCAGCATACACAACCAGATTTGAACGTTTACTAAACGTGGTAAATCATGACTAACCTAAAAACAAATACCAAACCAAATGAAGGACGTTCCAGGTTTAATATATTGCACCAAATTCGCACTTTTGGTTTATTATTGGTGTTATTGTATTTCCCAACTCATCACATTAAAAACAAAATGAATAGATACCTATAAGAATATTGGGGACATAAAATATTAATGGCGCCTGGCCTTGTCAACAATAAAATACGTGAAACTAAATGGTTAGCTCCTGTAGGCACAAAAATTTCAAACGAAGTCAACTTTTCTGTCAAATATAATTATGATATGCACACAAAACAAACGGGCTCCTATTTTGTTAATATTTTCCAAAAAAATAAAGATAAATCTGTAAATTACATAATTTCTTATATAGTTCCGATGGGTCAAAAACATCTTTGGGCAAATCCGATTTACACAAAAATAAATAATTTTCACAAAATTTCCTTATTAAGGATTGATTTTTGAGACATTATTTCATTTTTATTAAACGTGCAGCAATGGCGGATGATTAGATAGGACCTTGCGATATATAAAATGGTCGAGTAAATAATCTGCACCTTATCCTAACCTAATGCGTGTTTTCGTCATGAAAATGGACTTCATCTATATAAACATAGGACCATAGGTAATAAAATAGTAAAAACATATAAACCTAGATTGACTATAGGTCCCATATGGTAACCTATCGTAACCAGTTCGTTAGGTGCTTCAACGCTCTCATTTATTTGAAATTTTTCAGGAAACTGTAAATGTTTTATTTTCAATGTACAAAATCTTGAAATATTTCCTTTTTTTAACCCGATATTTATTGAATTTTTTTTAATTTCCTAATTGGAGATTACAGGGTTCTCTTCCAATTTCCCTTCTTGCTCCATTTCCTTCATGTTTGGAATATATTTCTCCCTTTTCACTAGATCTAAAAAAAAAAAATCTTCTTCTGTAATATGTGAATAAGTATTTGAAGCTCCTGTTTTGTCCTATATCATATCAAAACTACAATAGCAAATACTTATTCAAATTGTTAAAAACTTTTCACAGTAACGCCATGTCTATTGTTTGTTTATGTTTCTGTTTGACTGATGACAGTTTATTAACGAACGACGCAGAAAGTATGAAATGCTGCACCAAATTTAACCTGTGTACGTTTTTCTAAGACCTCTATCTGACCTTATGATTGGTCGTGTCAGACGACGTTTTTAAAACGTTTCAGAGGTCACAGGATATGAAGATAACGACGGATTGACGTCTTCAATGCAACGTTGAATTTGGTACAATATTATGACGTCCATTTTACGATTTTTATCTTACCTTATGATTGGTCGTATTAGACGACGTTTGAAAAACGTTTCAGAGGTCACAAGTATACAAGAGGACGACGGATTGACGTTATCAATTCAACGTTAAGACTGGTTTTCATTTATTACGTCAAAATTGAGCTAAATAAAGGTCCGATTTCTTGACCACATATTAGGGACGACGGCACGACGTAATTTTAACGAAAAATCATTGACGGACACTTATCTGCACTGTATCTGCACTTCTGGCAACGTTATATTTGGTTAATTCGTAGTCGCAGGACATGTATGTGCTACTTGGGTTTTGTCATCGTCAGAAAGCCTGATTTTTCTACTTTACAAAAATGTATAGTTTTTTTCAATTATCTTGAACTTGCATCGTAAAAATTGCACTTTGTCGGAGGCAATACAATCGAATAATTAAAAAAAAATAAATTAGAATTAATTTGTGTTCGATACTTTTATTGAGTAATTAGCGCATAGTTAACTAATAATAAAAGTATTAAACACAAATAAGTGCATATAAAACACAAATTAATTATTTTCATTTTTTTTGGCAAGTCGACGGTACGCTCTTCAACAAGGTGCAATTTTTACGATTCAATTTCATGATGATTGAAAAAAATTATACATTTTTGTGAAGTAGAGAAATCACGCTTTCCGAAGATGACAAAATATACCGGCTGTTTCATCAAGAATAAGGTATCAGTATGTTATTATTTCAAAAAAATCGAATGTCCGTAAAACCAAATTTCAGGATTCGTCAATAGCATGAAAAAAAACTTTAAAAAATCCTTATTCTTCCAGAACAAACCGCATCCCGTTATCTTTTCTCGTTTTCGAGATTTTCACATGTAAAATGTGTCAGTTTACTTAAGGACACCCCGTATTTGTTTTGCATGTATGACATTTTTTTCTACATATTCGAAATTTTCCGCAGCATCGTGGGGCCCTTTTGAACCGTGGGCCTCTGGGCGGCGCACCGAACTGCCCGGTGATATGTTCGCCCCTGGGCACGGGCTTCTCGCAATTTGATATTTTTTTCGGGCTATCAAATTGTAGAAGTTGAAGAAATTTATATCAATAAAATAGAATTTGAGTAATTCGAAATTCCCGCCATTCTACAGGTTGATGGCGCGCGAGATAAAAATAAAATAACCCGATCCGAGCCGGAAGTGAGCCGAGAAATGTCGCGGGGAACAAAGAGTGCGAGAGGGCCATCGTATCTCGTTTCGCCAATTTTTTCAAGCAGTAACTATTAAAAAAATAATAATAATAAAATTAAAATAATTTTTTCAATGTATTTCTGACAGGGGGGTGCAAGTGCACCCCCTTGCACCCTGCTGCCGGCGCCCATGGCCATAACTTATTAAAGATTATAGATTATATAGAGTATTACTTATATATTTCTTAGATGAAAAATGTCATCCTCTTCGTCTGAAGATAATGAAAGACCTGGACCAAGTCAACCAAAGCAGCGAAAAAAAAACTATTACTGCAGATTTCAAGATTCATAGCGCGAAAAAGATCAATACAAGAATTGGCTTCTTAAAAATGATGAAATAAGTGGAAAATGTTAAATCTGTTCTGTAACCTTCACAATTAAACATGACGGCGAAAAAGCAGTTCGCGCTCATTTTAATAGTAAGAAACACAAGGAAATTACGAAATTACCAAAACAATTTCATCCAATCAACTTTTAAGCCACATGTTGGTGAAAAAGGATTCGAATGAAGAGTTAGAAGTTGCCGCAGCAGAAGTTGCACAAGTTTATCATGGAGTTTGTCATCACCACAGCTATCTAAGTATGGATTGCGGGATCAAACTGAATTCAACAATATATTGCGATTCGAAATTATCAAACAAAATTCGCTGGGGCAGAACAAAAGCAGAGAGCATAGTAGAAAATGTACTTTCCCAAAGTCGATTGAAATGGTTTTGGAAGAAATGAGAAACTTACCTTTTTCAATTTCTAATGATGCCTCTAATAAAGGTAACAGAAATTTTTTTCCAATTGCCGTAAGGTATTTCCATTCCGAAAGGGGCATCCAAAACAAAATTATAGATTTCTATGAAGATACAGATGAAACTTCTTCAGCCATTTCGGAAAGACTAATGGCTTGTATTTTGAACAAAAACTTGAGTTTTCAAAATTTAGTTTCCTATACTGCAGACAATGCTTCAGTAAATTATGGAAAAACAAATTCTGTTTTTCAAAAACTTTTAGCTTTAAATAATAAATTAATTAAAAGTAACTGTCAATGCCATGTTATCCATAATGCTGCAAGAAATGCTTGCAAAGCATTATCATTTGATGTTGAAAATCTTGCTTGCAACGTATTTGCTGAATGTTCAAACAGTGCCAAAAGAAAAGAAGAATTGAAACAATGTTTTGATTTTATGGATATGGAATATGAAGAGGTTCTTAAAAATGCACCAACAAGATGGTTATCTCTGCATAAAGCAGTAGAACGCTTACTGTCGTCTTGGCCAGCCATCAAAGCCTATTTTCTAGAACTTGAGGAAGACAACTGTAATAAAGTAGTGTGGGGCTTCATTAAAGATCAAGAAAACGCGGTGGCTGACGATATATCCAGTTTGACCTTACCGGAAGCTTATTTGTATTTTGTACATCATTTTATGTATTTAATGACGCAAACTTTACTGAAATTGGAAAGCCATACTGTCACTGTTACAGAGGTAGATGAAATATTGAGATCATTAAAAGATCAGCTGCAAAATAGAGTTGATGATAGATTTTTTGGTAGTAAAGTTAATTCCGCTATACAACATTTTAAAAGTTTTAATTTTATCAAAAAAGTTCTACAAGTCTATACCAGAGCAATCGATAATTTGAATAAATGGTATGATTTTGACAACAATGTTTTTCAGCATTTCACTATTCCCAATTTAAAAACAGAACAGTTCAATTTTAATGATGTTTTACAAGCAGCCAAATGTCTGAATATTGAAATTAATGAAGATATCCTCTTTGACGAAATTCATGCAATAAAAAGAGTTTTACCGGACATTCTGCCTATTTTATCAACACTACCTGTTGATAAAAAGTGGGTGAAAAGTTTATCTACATGCGAATTAAAAGAAGTGTCAAGAATTGTCTTTGGTATTCTAGCAATTCCAGTCAGCAATGCTTTTGTTGAAGGGATATTTTCATTGATGGAAAATATTTGGACGGACGAAAGAAATAGGCTTCGTCTTGAGTTCGTCAAAGGAGAAATTTGCACTAAAATGAATTTTGATATGAGTTGTTCTGATTTTTTGATGTTTTTGAAAAATAAAAACCAAATTAATCTTTTAAAATGTGCCATGAGTACAAAAAATACTTATTTAAAAATATATTGGACGGACGAAAGAAATAGGCTTCGTCTTGAGTTCGTCAAAGGAGAAATTTGCACTAAAATGAATTTTGATATGAGTTGTTCTGATTTTTTGATGTTTTTGAAAAATAAAAACCAAATTAATCTTTTAAAATGTGCCATGAGTACAAAAAATACTTATTTAAAAATAAGTAATTTTATTTTTAGGATTTTTTTAAATATTTGCCTAATGTCGTGATTTTCGTTTAATTTTTGAGTTCCTATTTTTTAGTTCCTATTTTTTCAGTTACCTATGCAAGGAGTACTGTACTAGTACATGTAGGTATAATATTATGTTATGTATTAATAAAATAAATGTTGATATCATATTAGCAGTGATGTTATTATTTATTAAACTATAAAAAAAAATATGTAAGTACAGTGAGTAGGTAAGTTTTTGGTAGCCCAAGAAACGAAAAAGTGGTTACATTAGGGCGTGGCACCCCCAAAAACTTGATCACCGTCAGAATAGTCTGCGACTGCAACACTTCTCCGGGTTAAGCATCACTTGGAGTTGGCAACCCTGTTTAATAGGTATTTAATAATTCAGAGGCGGTACGAAGGTCGCCGGGTCAGCTAGTTTGTCATAAAAATTGAATGTGTCATATGAATTATGAATTAATCTACGACAACCCTTTTTTTCCAAGTTATGCCGCGTTCGATGTCAAAAGTATGAACTCTCATGAAACGATCTGTACCTAATAGACCGATCTCCTATTACCTGGACTGCGCGCGTCGCTTGTACGCTGCAGGTGAGCGTCCAATGAGAAGCAAGTTTGTTACAGGCTTACATCATATTCTTATTCAGGGGCCAGTTCAGAATGAATCGTTCCTTCTTTCTTTGTAACGTGTAATTCGACAGAAAGCAAACTAATACTTTACATATTACTTGAACTCACCGCAGTATCGTTTAAGGTTATACTTGACATATTCCTTTGCAATTTTATTGAGCGATATTGCCGGATGAAACATTTATCAAAATAAAAGTGTTCAATCCACTTTAAAGCTCTTCTTTTGTCTGATTTAAGGCGTTGTAAAACACTTGACACTATATCATTTCTTTCATGTTATAATATTCGATTAGTATTGTCTACATTTGTTCTGCAACAATACAATCTAGCTACACTGCAGCCTGCAGCCCCCAGTTGCGCGCGCATGTCATTTTTTATTACTTTCTAACTCGTATTTATTACAATTGAGCTCTCTTTTTCTAATCATGCGAGATAGGTCTATTATTACATTCGCAATTCCGTGAGAAAATTAGAAAATCAATACGCCATACTACTAGCACTTTTTTTATATAGATATAATATTACCTTGCATTTTTTGGGACTTACACCTCAATATTAATTGTTACTAGAAGTTTAGAAGTTTCTTGATCTTGTAATCTCGTAACAATTTCAATTCAGGAGTAAGTCCCAAAAAATGCAAGGTAATCAAAGTCTATACTATACATACAGGCATTTATTAAAATAGATATAACTGAGGAATAATTGACGATTGACGCCTATTTTGTTTTCAGTTTAACAGTAGATTTTTCGAATCTTTTTCCTATTCAGGGAGCAAGTAGGTACCTCATGGTTGCTAATGGCTATTTCTACAAATTTTCAGTCAGAAGTAGTTTCAACTCCCAATCGAGAAGCCAGTTATACAGTTGAGTAGTTGAGGCATGACTGGAAAACATCATTGCCAAACACGGGGTAGTACCGGCTACCGATGGAACTTCAAACCGATCAGGGGAGTAATTTTGAATCAGGGAACAACTGAAACGATTTCTGGGTATAAGAAAACGAGAACGGCTTCAAATGGTTTCAAAACCGCACATTTTCTATGGATATCTATATAAAGAGGAATGTCAAAAAAAAAAAATCACTTTTTTTCAATCAAATTCTTACCAAATTGGACTCAAAATGCGCGGTTAACGAAAAAATGGTCCAAATTTGTCTTCAAAGTGCTGGGAGAAAATTTTCAAAAGTTCCTCAAGAACAATATTCTAAATGTGCTTTCTAGATTTTTCCCCTAAAATATCACTAGAAAATGTCGGAAATTATGTAAAACACACATATTTTTTGCGGTTTGTCACTTCTATCCAATCAAAACCCATCCAAGTTGAAATTAGACAGAAACTATTCGTTTACTTCACAAAACTAAGTTAAAACTTATTATAGTGATTCAGATCTTTAAGGTAGGCGACGTGTGCGTATTGTTTTGAAAAAGTGTTTTTCTGATTTCTTTGCTTAAAATATCAGGAGAAAAATAATTAAGAAACAAAATCTCAATATCACGCGGACAACTCAAAATCCTCTCAGCAAAATTTTGGCCATTCCTCTTTGAATACCAAGAGAAAATTTCCAAAATGAGGAACATTTCCGGTCCCTTAACCCGGTCAATGGGTAAAAATAAATGGACCAACTACGAGCGCAGAATCTTCTACAAGCATATCAGAAAACAAATTATACATTGGACTGAGAAGGACCATAGCTATCCAGATTAGTGAAGCATTAAAAAAAATATGGAACTGGAATCCTAACCCAACACGTTGAGACGCAATACAGAACCGGATTTATAGTAATACCGATGAAGAGCTGAAGCAATGTTTTTTCTAAGCAACTATAAGTTCGTAGGAAAGGAATGCGCGGTATATGAACTGTTGCGGAAATAACCCACAACAAGTTTAAAATTTTGTTATTTCTAATTTAATATAATTTTCCTCTCTATTATTTACCATAAAAATAATATTCTAAAAAGAGATGCCTGTAAAACCGGCAACAACAACCCTTTGAACCGCTAAAATTACAGTTTTTTTCATTACCTTAAGGAATAGGGTACTACTAACTTATACCTGTTGTGGAGCTATTTCGTTGTTGTGATTGGTCAGCGGCCACATTGTTTTCTAGATTTTTGCGACCTGCTCCGCCAGAGCTAGTCGACGCGACGCACATTGAGCAGTAGTTTTAGAGTAAGCGAAGAGTTCGCACCCTCGAGCCCTCTGAACGCTCTCCAGAGGCAAAAACCCCCAAAAAACCCCCGTTAGTACGCGATTTCTAGTGAAATACTACTCTCAGGGTCTCAAGGCCTGACATGGTTTATATTATTGATTACAATTGACAAAATTCTCTCCTATGCCTGTTTTTTGGTTATCTCTCTCTCACTCTCGACGGGCTCCAACTCACCTGTATTTCATTGTGTTTTCTCTCTCAGTGGAAAATTCATTAGCTGTCCGTGCGAATAGTAAAAAATTGATAAATAATTGCGTTATGGATTTATCTGTATAAACTGGATTAAGCAAGTAAGACCGTTACAATTTCTCTGAACAGTCGAACAATAAGTTAATAAATACTGATTAGTGATTCGCTTGAAATGCACTATAAATTGAAGTGTTTTTTTCTAACCTTTAATGCAGAAATTTGATTTTCACGCTCGTGAAATTAACATTTGTACATTTGTATATAGAAACTGAGCATATACATAAAGACTTTTCTTGCACAATGTTTATAGACTTCAGCAGAAAAGTGCTCAAATTGTGAACTCTCAATAAATAAAAGAACTTTCAAGGATCAATAAACATTTTGTCATTGCAGTGAACTGATTGAAGTTGCCGAATTATTTATGTTGTGCTCTCGTGCTTTTAATTAGTTAATTTGTGTTGAATATTCAACCATAAATGATATTATTATCATTATCAGATTTTCCTACTTTTTATAAATCAAGATACTTTACTTTAGAAAACTTTACTTTAGATTAGTATAAAATTTGTAGTTCGACTGGACGTCCAGTTAAGAATTTTAAGATAGGATTTGATTTCTGACTATACCGAATTACTTTCATTTATTAATTAAATTGATAACTATTCTATTTTAGCGTTTTATTTGTATAAATGAGAATCAAGGCACCCCTATGGTTTGATAATGATCCAGCACCTAATGGTTAATTTTTGCAGTTAGTCAAAGTAAAAACTTTTGGCACCCCTGGTGCGGTTTAACTAAAGTCCAAAAACGGGCAATAGCTAGTTCCGTCACATGAACATATTAATTTATTTATTCGATGTGCTGGATGTTAAGAATAAGTAAATTTAACCCTAGAATACTATCGTTATTGGAAGATCGCTTAATACTATCGACACGTAAAATTTAAGTACAATGAGAAAACGAATGATATATTATCAAAGTAGTATTTATTAACTATGATTTTTTTCATAGGAAACTGAAAAAATACTAAAACGTACAGAAATAATAAGAACTAACATTGAAAAAATAGAACAAAAATAGCTGTCACAGTGTTTTTCAAGAACTAGGACATATTTTAACTTGATGCTTGCCACATATTGTTTTTTTGGATTTCGAACAGTATGTTGTAGTCATTCTCTTCTTAGTAATCTTAGTTGTAGTGTAGGACATTTGTGACAGTATTTTCTCGGGCCTTTCTTAATCGAAACGTAAAATTGACGTGCAGCGATTTCAAAAATGAGCTGTTTCGAACACATACACTTGTTAGCAATTTAACAATCTAGATTAGTACAATTACTAATCTCTGCAGATAGTGCAGAACGCCTTTATTATATTTCAAGGGAAGCATTGCTAGCGGATGAAGTGAGGATTCAACAGGGTGGGATGCTGCAGTGGAGTTTTGAAAAAGATACGTAATTTTTACGTATGATAGTATTCTAGAATATGTCGACTGTGCTACTACTTTATGGAAACGCTCCTGCAGCTTAATATGAGCTTTACTACTCTATGCTTCCAAGTCCTGGATCAAGTTCTACTTAGTAGAAGATGCATGTATACTGAAGGAATAGGGTACTACTAACATATACCTGTTGTTTATGCGATTGTCAATAATTATACCTGAAGTCCATCGATTTTTATCTGATACTCGAAAGGAATGTGAGCTGAACAATACTTTATATTGTTCTATAAGTCTAACCACAGAGCATGCACCCCTATAGGAAATGGCTCTAACAATAGGTATGATGTAAATATAAGAGAACAAGCAAAATTCAAACAATTTATTCGTAAAATATTAAAACTCTTACATCTTAAACTTAATATTTATTAGCCTTACAATAATTTAATTTTAGTGAGAATCAAATTGGCAAATTATAATAAAGCTTTCGATATGTAATACAAACAACTAAACTTAAAAAAATATTAAGCAAAATTGAACACAATTACACTTATAAAAAAAGACACTTACACAAACTAGATAAAATCAATTTGTTTTGGAAGCTAGCAGAATGGCTCAATATATCAATGAACGAGAAAAAAAAAATACTGCGACTATTCTGAAAAAGCGAAAAAAACAAATTTCTTTTATTTCTTGTACTATCTAAACACATTGCACTGGAAAAGCTGGTTATTTTGAAATTCTAATGGATCTAAGCAAAGTTGTCAGCATCTTTGTTGCCATCCAATCTTCTTAACTACGAAAAGATAACATTATTTAATACATTTCTTTATTGCTTTTACTTAATCAGTATAAGGCAAGAATTAAAAGCTGTTGCAAGTAAAGTTTCTGATTTTATTTTGTTCAAAATATGCTATAAAAAAACGTTTAAGTATCCAGTATCGCAAGAATAAAATTTCAAGCAAAATTGATTAGTTTAGCTTAGCACATATATTCTAGTATATTGTTAATATCGCCGTCACCAAGCTGTGGTTAGTCAAACAATAATATCATGTTAAAAACTTTACTTCTTTTTCATCTGCTACAGTGGAATACCTTTCGATGATTTTGACCGTGGTCAAAGTCGGAGCCCTTAAAGCATGTTGATATATCAGGGCTGCTACGATACCACCAGCAATTGGTCCTACCCAATAGATCTGAAAATCAGAATTTAAATGAGGAACTGAAATGCTTTATTCAAGTGGAAAATATAACGCCCGGGTTGTACCTACGACCGTTAACGAAAAAATTCTTAGTTTTTTACTAGAAAATTGAATAGGAAATGTTGGTCAATCTGGTGGCATAGACTTAACTACTACCAATGCTACTATTGCTACTACGAAGTAGTTAAGTCTATGCCGGTATAGTCCGGGGGCCGAGGACCTTTTTTCCAAATCATTAATAACAAGCTAGTTTTTTCAATGCAGCTTCATTTCACCGAGACGCCCAACTTTTTTCTCTTCGAAAATTGCGAAAAAAGGTAGCTAACATACGGCGCAGGCGTAAAACATGTCGTTTTGGTGACTATGAAAATTTAATTAATAACAGTTAGTTTTTCAGCTAAATGTTGAGATAATTTTATGAATAATTTGAAACAACATTTGTCCGACAAAATAAAGGGTTTGGTCTACAATGTCCCCCCCTCAAACATGTAGCAATTACGTTGCATAAAAAATGATTAATAACAAGTTGATTTTTTCAATGTAGGTTGGTAAATATTATTGCAATTAAATGGTCACACTGTCCTACAAATAAACAGGTAGCTATTTTCAGTCCTACACTCAAAAGTTGTCGATTTCACGATTTAACTTTTTTCATTAATAACCGGCTAAATCTTCGTGAGTATCTTCATTTTGATAAGACGCCTAAATTTTCTGTTGCGAAAATTCCAAAAACAGGTAGCTAACAGAATGCGCAGGTGGAAAATATGTCTATTTGGTGATCATACAAATGTAAATAATAACAGTTAATTTTGTAGCTGAATGTTGAGATAGTTTCATAAATAATATGAAACAACATTTGTCCGACAAAATAAATGGTTTGATCTAGGCTGTCTCCCTTCTCAAACATGTAGCAGATACGTTACATAAAAAATGATTTATAACCAGTTGATTTTTTTAATGTAGCTTATTAAATATTACTACAATTAAATGGTTACACTGTCCTACAAATAAAGAGGTACATTTCTCCAGTCCTACACTCAAAAGTTGTCGACTTCACGGTAATACTTTATTCATCAATCACCGGACACCGGCTTAATCTTCTCGAGCATCTTCGTATTGATAATACGCCTAACTTTTCTATTGCGAAAAGTTGCAAAAGTAGTAGCTACTAGAGTGAGCACTAGTGAGCACATAGCACATGTAAAATACCTTGATTAGGTGATTATGCAAATGTAATTATTAACAGTTAACAGTTAATTTTTCAGGTGAATAATGAGATAATTTTATAAATAATTCGAAATTCGATTTGAGCCACAAAATAAATGGTTTGGTCTGCAGTGTCCCCTTTCTCAAAAATGTAGCAATTACTGGCTCATAAAAAACGATTTATAACCAGTTGATTTTTTTACTGTAGTTTGGTAAATATAACTACAATTGAATGGTCACATTGTCCTAAAGAGGTAAGATTTCTCAGCCCTACATTCGAGATTTTCGAAAATAGCCTTATGCATATTATACGTAAATATGTACAGGGCTTTCATTTCAAAACTTGCCACTCACGTTATCTACGTAAATAGACAGATTTCTAGAAATCGCCGAAACATGTCAACAAATTTATTGAAGGGGTGCGTTAATTTGTTGACGTGTACCGGCGATTTCCAGAAATCTGTCTCTTTAGGCAGATAACGTGGGTGGCAAATTTCGAAATGAAAGCCCCTGTATGTACATATGTACGTATACAGATGCGTGTATAACAGTATATGTGTTATGTGTATATACACATACCTACATTTATGTCGATGGATTCCATTCGCATCGACGCGCATGCTCGTAAATAACACAGTATCGTAGTATAGGGTGATTCAAAAAGCGCGCCAGATTTGAATTGCTCGAAAAAGAGTTTTGGCATGCCATCAAAGTAGAGGGGGCCATGCCCTTTGTCATTTTCCATACCCAGATTGAGAAGGTTTGATCCAACCGGTTCATCTTAATTCTAAAGATATTTAAAAAAAAGAGTTGCTTTTTTAATGTATTAAATCTGGCGCGCTTTTTTGCTGTATATAGGGTGAATACAGGGTGTTTTCTAAGTTAGAGTTTTTCTTTTTAAATAACGTGGAACTTAAAAAAATACAGGAGTTTTCCAAATAATATTTTCTCGACAGCTCAAAAATGAAAGAGATAGGTATGTTCATTTCAAATAATATCAAAAATCAAATATTTTAATAATTATATTTTTCAAAATACAAAAGGTAAAATTCTCGAATTTAATCTTTTTTTCCAGAAATCTGTCTCTTTACGCAGATAACGTGGGTGATAAGTTTTGAAATGAAAGCCCTGTACATATTTACGTATAATATGCATAAGGCTATTTTCGAAATTCTCGAATGTAGGGCTGAGAAATCTTACCTCTTTAGGACAATGTGACCATTCAATTGTAGTAATATTTACCAAACTACAGTTATAAAATCAACTGGATATAAATCGTTTTTTATGAGCCAGTAATTGCTACATTTTTGAGAAAGGGGACACTGAAGACCAAACCATTTATTTTGTGGTTCAAATCGAATTTCGAATTATTTATAAAATTATCTCATTATTAACCTGAAAAATTAACTGTTAACTGTTAATAATTACATTTGCATAATTACCTAATCAAGGTATTTTACATATGCTATGTGCTCACTAGTGCTCACTCTAGTAGCTACTACTTTTTCAACTTTTCGCAATAGAAAAGTTAGGCGTATTATCAATACGAAGATGCTCGAGAAGATTTAGCCGGTGATTGATGAATAAATTATTACCGTGAAGTCGACAACTTTTGAGTGTAGGACTGGAGAAATGTACCTCTTTATTTGTAGGACAGTGTAACCTAGTGTAACCATTTAATTGTAGTAATATTTACTAAGCTACATTAAAAAAATCAACTGGTTAAAAATCATTTTTTATGTAGCGTATCTGCTACATGTTTGAGAAGGGAGACAGCCTAGATCAAACCATTTATTTTATCGGACAAATGTTGTTTCATATTATTTATGAAACTATCTCAACATTCAGCTACAAAATTAACTGGTATTATTTACATTTGTATGATCACCAAATAGACATGTTTTCCACCTGCACACTCTGTTAGCTACATGTTTTTGGAATTTTCGCAACAGAAAATTTGGGCGTCTTATCAAAATGAAGATACTACTCACGAAGATTTAGCCGGTTATTAATGAAAAAAGTTAAATCGTGAAATCGACAACTTTTGAGTGTAGGACTGAAAATAGCTACCTGTTTATTTGTAGGACAGTGTGACCATTTAATTGTAATAATATTTACCAACCTACATTGAAAAAATCAACTTGTTATTAATCATTTTTTATGCAACGTAATTGCTACATGTTTGAGGGGGGGACATCGTAGACCAAACCCTTTATTTTGTAGGTCATAGTCACCAAATCGACATGTTTTACACCTGCGCAGTATGTTAGCTACCTGTTTTCGCAATTTTCGAAGAGAAAAAAGTTGGGCGTCTCGGTGAAATGAAGCTGCATTGAAAAAATTAGCTTGTTATTAATGATTTGGAAAAAAGGTCCTCGACCCCCGGACTAGTAGGTTTGGTTTCGTTAATGACATAAGCCGCCAAAATTGAATTACTTTTTGAAGATTTTGTAAAAACTGCAAACCTGGGGTCTTTTTTTTTTCGAACGTTGGCAATTTTTTATTGCTTGAAGTTTCACATTTCAATTATAATACGGGCGATCGGCGATGTCACATCTAAATTTCATATTTCGAACCAAGCTTATCCAGTCAGAATACATGTTATATATTGTTACAAAATTGCGACGAGAGTTGGGCTTATTAGGCTCGACTCTACCAACTAGGTACTTAAGTTGCTTACGTCTGGGGCGCGTCTATTCTGGGAATGTATTCGATAGAAACATTTTTCTAGATAGATGCGGACTACGATGTCGACTATAAAATAAGAGCTTTGTTGTGTTCAGTTCAAATAGGAGTCTTGAGTAGGTAGTTGTTGTTGATTCGACAATTATTAAGTGAATTTTTATAAAGTTAGTTTGTTCAATAAAAGTTGTTATTGTTTGTTGTTTCTGAAGTGAGTTTTAGTGGACCCGGAATCCGTGATAATATTTTGATTTTGTTGCTTCCATTACCCAATGATTATCCCAAATTCCAGAAATAACAGCACTTCCAAAAGTCCTGGCAGGATTCATTGAGGATCCAGTAAAGCTGATAGCACCCATATGACCTAAGGCCACTGCTAGACCAATAGCAAGAGGACCGGCTGCTTTAGCTTCAGGCCTGAAAAATATAATTAAAATTTGCATTGTTTTATTATTTGCTATAAATACCTGTTCGGGTCACATACGCCACTGACAACCAAAACCAAAACGAATCCAAGGAAAAATTCGAATCCAAAACCTTGCAAGGCTGTTAGTTTCGGATTTAGTGTGGTCATGCCTAAACCAGTGTCGTGCCATTCTTCTGGCAGCAGGGCTTTCAGGATAGCGGAGCCAGCCAACGCGCCAAGACATTGGACAATGATGTACATTAAACCTTTTATGACTTTGATGTTGCCCACGGCAAACATTCCTACTGTTACTGCTGGATTTAAATGGGCTCCGCTTACGTGACCTAAAGACTGAAATAAAAAGCCATTATTAATGTAGGTATGGTTTAAGCACAACTTTATATCGCCACGGTTCAAAAGTATTCGAAAGTATAATTTGGTTTAATAATTTTTTTGTTAAAGTAAAAGTTCTTACTTGAACGCAAACAAAAATCACCAATCCAAATGTAAGTGAAACCAGTAAAAAGTCTGGTTTGTGTAATGCTGGAGCAAACAACATCACTACAACTGAACCGCAACCAAAAAAGTTCAGGAGTAGGTTTCCCAAAAATTCAGCCAACAGGGCCTTCCATACTGCGTCTATCACTTTGGATGACGAGACCTCGTTGACTCCGAGTACTTCTTTGAAATTACCCATGACTAATCTGAAACAAAAAAAAAATGTTAGTTGAAATAGGTAGGTACCTATACTTTGAAGCCGGCCGAACTCCAGTTAATCAATTTCATTGTTTTCTTATGAACGTGAGCCGTGAATGCTTTTTGATGATGGAGATAGACTTGACTTGGGTTTTTGTGTAGGTACACTATTTTAAATATTTAGTTTGTCATGTTTTTTGGTCTAGATTTTTCACTATCTTACAGTCAACTGGGGCTGACCCAGTGCTGAGTTTTATTATTACGATTATTTTTATTACATAGGTAGGTAGTGGAGCGGACATGTAAGAATGCATAATGTTGTTCCAAGTTGGAAGTTGAGATGAAGTTGGATTTCTTTACGGTACTTTGCAAATTAACCCAATTGCTGTGCAATGCTGAAAGCTGTTACGATAAATTTATCATTTACTACGTAACATGTTCCATCACTTCTTATTATCATTATAAAGTCGTATTTTTTCCGTTTCAGAATCAGCAAAATAATCTAAAATATCCACAAAGTTCAAGATAATACCAGTACCTGCCATCTATCCATCATCTGCGTAAAATGCAAATATCTTTTATTCATTTACCAGTACTGCCATCTAGTACCTGATGGATTTATTTTTCAAAGTATGATTTTAATTATTTCGCATTTGACAGTCATTTGTATTTTCATTCAAAGAAATTATATTTATCTCACTTTTAGCAAATGGATATATTTCTGTCTTTCTCTAACCTCTGATTCTAAAATAATTATTTTTTGGCTTAATGACCTAATTATTTACCAGTTTTTTATTTTTGACATAACCTTAATTTAAATTATTATAATTTATAAACAATTAAAATAATTCTAGTGGATTTTTATCTATTCTCTTTTATCCCAAGCGGTCTTTCATTGTGATTTCATTGTAAAGTGAATATGATCTTTTGGGTGTACTCGTCTGATTGGTCCAACGGATTAAAATGCGGTTAAGTATAAAAAACACAAGATCGTTTTCCTGTGGGCTTTGGTTTCTGAAACGATCTCCTTCCAAAACTGAAGTCTGGCAGGTAAGTCCTCTTTGTTTTGAATAATTTTTGCTTTGTAATTTTTGGATTCTTCCTTATAGATTTTTCAACAAAAAAAGTTTTGCACCATCTCATTTTGTATATTCAACGATATCTGAATCAAAAAATCATCAATAAAAAAATAGTGAACAATTTCAGATTCCTAAAACCTTTTTAGTAAATGTACTGGACACATTCCATAGTTGAAGATAACAATATTTTTATTTGTCGATGAGTATTCTCTAGTTACATTACAGGGCGGTGCAAAACTTTTTTTGTTGTGAGTATTTTGCTATCAATGCATATTATCATATCATTTTTAAGTTTTTACCTGATAAATCTTATCTTATCTGTTCTTGAAATATAAATATTATATTTTAATTTTTTTCATCTAATTCTTGGCTTCCATTTTGTGTGAGTGTCGATTGGTAGCGCCACGTTTATCTGAGGTGAGTCAATTCAGTTGTTTTTGGATTTTAAAAAGGTACTGCTGCTCTGGTTTACAGAATCAATTGTTAGTGTGGGAATATTGGACCATTTGCTCTAAATAGAGTCGGTGAAAAACCAAATTTGTGTGTCCATCCCTATCAACTCCAGGCAGAGGCCTGAATAGCCATTTTATGTTTGACTCCCTCAATTATTATTTCGACTAAAGGGTGTAATTTTTTCATAGAAATCCAGACAGGTCAAAAATTCAGTAAAAAGTTTCGATTAGAACATCTAAAGAATTTTGACATATTCTGGATTAGATTAATTTTAACCCCAGGTTTATCTTGTATCTAAATATAGTAGCTACCTTAATTTGAAAGTAAAATTTTGTCTATTTGGGGGAGAATCCAAATATTTAATTTCTCATTGCTTTACCTTATTTTGTTCATATTTTTGCCTGCCAGAGCTACTGTCAGGAAAGCAGCACTCTGCTCAATCTGTAGGGAGCATTTTAATTTTACTATTATCTAACCATTATTTTCAATTATTCAATTGTATTTTTTCATATTTATTTATTTTTTTTCAACTTGCAATAGCTGTTCATACCTGATTCTGTTGGAAGGAAGTGTCTGTACAACAACAGTTTTATAATAAATTTCATTTTAAATTTTCTTTGCCAAGACACTCACTTTTTGACAGAATTCAGGGATTTAATATTCCAAATATTGGTGAACCTGATACTGCCTTATTCTTTTCTGGGTACCTACTCGACATAAAGATCACTGTTTGGAGTCTGGATCAGCTGGAGTGACGTCACCCCAGCAATATATCCTCTTCCTGGATACAGGAAACAACATGAAGAGCTCCAGTTCACGAAAGTGAAACCCTAACATCCATTGAAGAGCTCCGGATTGGAAAGGTATATGGTATCAGATTCACCGGAAAAACCAAGCTGTCAATACTAAAATTTTACAGTAACATTTACTGTTACTCTATATTACATATAACATTGTTAAATATCAAATAAAATTATTGTTTGTTGGATTTTGAGTGGTTTCATTTGCACATAAAGGGGCTACACGTTATCCTAATTTTTTGAATTCCACGACCCTAGGTTATCTTGTCTTAAAGTAACAAATTTTCAAATTAATTTGTAACAAAGCAGACACAAGTTCTTCGGATATGTTGATCCAGTCTTCAACAATTCTGTTGTAGAATGCATTCTTCATGGACTATTTTCTACATCTATAGACAATAATAATTGTTGACCTCTTTCAGATTTAACTTAATCTAACGCATGCCTATTCGAAGCATCAGACTGCCAAAATGGAGAAGCAGATGGTTTTATGAAAAATTTCCGAGGAAACTAGAGGAAGAAAAAAAGTCGCTGAATGAAGAACAAACAACAAGAAGAACAGGAAGGGTAGCTGCAGAAAATTTTGCATGAACCAGGTTCAGGAAAAGTATATGAGGAAGAACAAATAAATTTAAAAAAAAAAAAAAACAAAGAGACCAGGACTGACAACAGAAAATTCGAAGGCTTCTAACAGGAACTCTTTCACGCTGAGCAATTCTGAGGCAGTACTTGAGTTGCATTGTCTGCATAAGGTATCTGCATTGTTTTGCAGTTTATCAGAATAATGTTTGATTTGAGAATCGTACTGTTACAAGTTGCAACTTCTCCATCAGGCCCAGGGGCTGTGGCTCATCAGGAAGAAAGCGAGATTTCAGACGTACTCTACAATCACGTTCAAAATATTCTCTTCTTCCACCTCGGTAATATTCGATGTCCCATATAGTTCAAGTTCCGAATTACCGCTTTGAAGACTGAGAGTACTAAGAGTCATCAGAAGGAGAGCGAGATATCAGAATCAGCCCTACTCTAAAGTCACGCAGAAATATCCTCTTTTTTCGCAGAGGTGGTAGTGATAACATTCGGTAGCCTTTCAAGTTCCTTGAGATTGATTCTGCTAATGACCTTTCGTATAAATAGTTTCTCCTATTGCTTCTCTTTCTTCTTGTATTGATATATCAAAGCATATATCTGTACCTCAGAGGTAAATTGTATTAAGTCAATATTATAATTTAATATACTAAGACAAAGTGATTCTAGTACAATTTACCTTTAAGCCTGGTGAGTCACTTGATACAGGTTCCGACTGGGTATTTCGGTTGTCTTAAAAGCTATAGGTGTATGAAATATTTTCCGGAGGTCAAGTAAGTTATTAGAAGTAGTATTCAGCTAAAAACCCATTTTCGAAAAAAAAGTGACTTAATACAGTTT
Source organism: Ceutorhynchus assimilis (assembly GCA_917834065.1). Taxonomy (NCBI): domain Eukaryota; kingdom Metazoa; phylum Arthropoda; class Insecta; order Coleoptera; family Curculionidae; genus Ceutorhynchus; species Ceutorhynchus assimilis. Next base: position 14,117,023 of record OU892284.1, on the reverse strand, counting down.
ACCTCTGACGTACAGATATATACAAAAGCAATCAACAGGTAACAGGTTAACTGTCACGCACATCTTGTCTGCACACGCCGCCATTCGAGGATACAGCCTAGGATTAACTGGCAGGGGCTTGAGATTTAATGCGCACGCCGCCATTTTAGGACACAAAGCTCGAGCTAGCTTGCTGATTGTTCTTGTATATGCTGTGGATATATCTTTAATTTTTGGGTTGGATATTATTTTATAAGCCGATTCGATTTGTAGGTCTTTGATCAGAGCTCCGCTACCACTTGATAGGTTTTGAGCATCATTTTTTGTACATCGCCACATCTCTGATTCCATTAAAAACTTTCGGCCGCTAGTTTTCGTCGCTGATTTCTTGTTGCTTCCGAGTAGGCCAAAATTAACCAAACGACGGATATCAAATTTTTTGTGATCCTTCGACAGCGTTTTGCCCTCTTGTGCTTAGCTGACCCGGTAGACATGCAGTAAGTGGGTTTTGATTCCCATATCGATACTTTTAACGCATCAAGAAGTTGAGGAAAACCACCTATTTAAAATATTATTTCTTCAAATCTTAACTTTTTAAAAAAACGTTTACTGAATAAAAGTAAATGTTGCAACCATGTAATGCGCTGTCAAGTTTACCGGAAGGGTAGGTCGAGGAGAATGAAGAACTAGACGACTAGACTGGAGAAGAAGCTGGGTTCATTATTCAATTTTTATTTTGTATTAATACAAATACTGATTGCTCAATTCAATTTGTGATTAGTTTGTGTGTCATAAGGAGCGATCACAGGTCAGTGAATAATTGTTATTTTATTTTTGAAAGTTCAATTTATACAATTATTTTTTTTTTTTCATTTTTATGTTTTTTTGTTTGTTTATAACATTTTTTATAGCATGTGCATTGTTCATGTATTTGTAATAATCCGGGAAAATAGACCCGTAAATTACAATGTCTTTACTGTAAAAATTACATATAATCAAATAATCAAAAACTGAATCTCCTGTATTTCAAATCAGTATCAATAAATTGAGAAGGAATCAAATTAACGTTCAATATTATATTAGGTATTTCGTCATCAAGCCTGTGTCATTATCTAAAATTCCTTAAATAAAAGCAAGGCCATAATAATTAAATCGAAGATTTATGGCACACGTGTGTCGGCTTTCTTTGTGTTGCCCTCACATTCTTAAACCAAAGTTTTTGACCTCTATAAATCAGGATATTGCGACATGATTATTCGATTTCAAACAAATAAAAATGAAAAAATATTTCAAGACGATTGCATCATCTTAATTGTTATGGACAAAAAAATTTTGGGGGGATCGAATAATATAAATACAGCGGTTTCAGTTAAGATCATTTGAGTGGTAAGATGAGTTCGCAGTCCAGTCCAGTTTGAGTTCAAGTCTACAGTACCTAATGTGTCAGTCCGAGTAAGATTCGCGAAAAGTTTCCTTTATTGCCTCGGAAACAGTCTTTCAAATAGTAACGGAAAATTTTGAAAGAAAGAACAATTAAATTCGTTAAAAAATTATGTGCGTGCTCTAGAGATTTTGAAGTAATTAATTAAGTATTTTATCGAGTGACAATTTAAATGTAAATACTTTAGTGGTTATTAATGTTTTTCTGACTTTTAACAATGATTCTGAATGATAAGAAGTGAATTGACAATTGACTTTAATGCCTAAAAATTTGAGTGATTTTGATTAGAAAAACTTTTGACTTTATAATTGATGAATGACTATGAAGTGAATTAACTTTGGGACTTTATTGCATAAATAGTATTAACTCGAGTGTTTTGTCTATGGAGCATTATTGCATAACCTTAATTGCCTTCGAGTAAAATGACATTTTAATTTAACTTTGCAAAGAAAATATGAAGGGAATTTATAATGCACTTAACAAGAATCGATTTTGAGAAGGATTGATTCATTAAACATTCGGGTTTATTCGCTAGGCTAGGATTCCGAAAAAAGTAATTGTTCTGAATTAAATTGATGAAAAGTTTTTGTTTGAAAATTGTTGTTCATGTTGTAACATTGATGATAAAGTGCTGATAATTTGATTTAGGGTTTTATTTTTCATGTAGAAATTATTGTAAGGTTTTTTAAGAATAAGTTAGTAAGACCTAAATTAATAAACAAACAATTATTTTGATTATTGCATAAGCAGTCAGTAAAGGACTTAGGAATTTTTAAGAATTTATAGAGATAGGTGAAGGGTAGTTTAATAGGAATGAATCGGAAGTGTTGAAATGAATAAACTTATAAGTTATTAGGAATAGGGCGTTACTTTATTTGTATGGATATTTCCCGGTCCGTAATAATGACATTTGAACGGATGTGAAGTAATTGAATTTAGAAAAATAGATGAGGCTGTCAGAATTGAAAGATATTTTGCTGATTTAAATTTTCGGTTTTATGTATAATAAAATATAAATTAGTAATCCTCAATAGCTTGTTTCTCTCTTTCGCGAATAGACCCTTCCACAATTTTATAGGTAACAGCTCCAAGGAAATAAACACCATCAATATACCGCTCGCCATTTACCACCTAACCAATTACATAGAGTACTTGGGGCGTTTTGCTACATTGGTGTCAGGTGTTATTTGTACATTGAGAGCAACGTGAGATTATTTTAATTGTATAGTGAGAGCATCGGTAGGGTTAAAAATAATTTTTGAACTGAGAGAAACTGTAATTTTGTTAGTTAAATTTGAGTTGAAATTAACCAAGTGATTTGAAAAATGTCCAACCCGCCGAGCCCATTACCGCCATATAGCACCACCATTCCTAACCTTTTTATAGGATTAGATTCCATACTTACCTATGATGGAACTACTAGTGCCGAAGAATTTTTAAATGTTCTAGAAGAAACCTGTATTTTAGCTGACTGGACAGACACACAGAAAATTTCAGTAGCCCGATTGAAACTGATATATCGAGCGAAGCAGTACATAGAATCAGAGCCAACCCTGAAGACCACAACAAGCTGGGCTCTACTCAAAGACAGTTTAAAAACACAGTTTGGCAGGCATTATGTGAAGGGGACCGCTATGAAGCATTTCATCGAATGCAAGCAACGAACAGTTGAAGCTTGTAGACAGTACCTTACTAGATTGAAGGTATTGGGGCACCGGACCGCTACTTTCACCGGAAATCCAGCAACAGATAAATTTTTGGAAGAAAAATTGCTCGGGGACATTGCCACCCAATTTACCCTAGGACTGTTAATGCCGATTAAACAACGTGTACTCTCAGGAAATCCAGCCACTTTGGATGAAGTATTAGAAATAGCGGAAAGGGAGGAATCAATCGAAAATTTTCTGAAGCCACACAGTCGAGAATGCCGCGGAATTATGAATCAAAATAAGACAGCAGGCCGAAGCCGTCAGAACCGTTGGAACCAACAAAACGCCGTAAGCTAGAAAAATGGTGTGCTACAATTGCAACCAGGAAAGTCACGTAAGACCAAATTGTCCGAAACTAAGGGACGTAAACAGACAAGGTAACAGAGGTACGCTTGTTTGTTTCAGATGCCACAAGGAAGGGCATTTTGCTAAAAATTGCCGCACGGAAGTCAGCGCTTTTACCCAGCAATCGGGAAATAGGCAGACTTATTTAAACTCGAACGCAGCCCCCTATCAATCCCGAGGCGTGGCTGCTAACGAGGCAAGTTGGGATTAAATGAAGAGAATTGGGTAGGGATATATACGTGCTCCAAGGTGAGAACCCCAGAAAGTTGTAATGTAGTAAGGATTAGGGTTAATGATAAGTCGTACCTAGCCTTAATAGATTCTGGAGCTGTAGTATCCCTAGATAAGCCCGAGATTGCCAAGGAGTTCAAGAAAGAAAAATGTGATGTAAATTTGGTGGATATACAGGACAATAAAATTCCTGTAACAGGTATGGCAAATATACCTGTGATGTTCGACGGAGACATCGTTGTCAGGCACAATTTTATTGTGGTTAATACAGATTCGTTAAGGGCAGATTTACTATTGGGAATAGATTTTCTGCGCCAATATGGTAATAAAGTAGATTGGCAGAACAACTGTATGTACGCTTTTGAGGAGCAACTTCAAATGTATGATGAAAATATTGATGCTGAGTATGCGATACAGAAAGGAGAAAAAGAGTTGATGATTAGAAAGGAATTCTAATGAAGGTCCAGTAAAGGACGTGGAATTCAGAAATCAAGATGGTTTTCTGGTGACTCTGAGAGAGAAGGTGATAATACCGCCAATAAATGAGTCAAGTAGTGTGTCAAGCAACTCTACGCAGAGCTTCAAGGGTTAAGGTTCAGCACATAGTTATCGAACAATGTGAGGAAGCTTTGTCAGGATTGCTAGTGGCACGTGTTTTGTGTAAGAAGGACAGTGTAGTCCCAGTAACGTTATTGAATATTACAGAGAAAGAATTAACTCTAAGAAGTAGATCTGTAATCGCAAGAGCATACGAAGCGGAAATTGAGCAAGCCAAGAAGAAGGAAGAAACTCTGCTGACCAAAAGGGAGTCAAAGAAATTTTGGAGATGTTAAATTTAGACAATCCCAAATCGAGTGATGAAAAAAGACTTAAGCAGCTTGTTCTTGAGTTTATTGACCTGTTTAAAGCACCAGAAGACAAACTAAGTTGTACAACAGAGGTCGTACATAGAATTATTACGGAGGATGTGCAGCCAATCATAAAGAGACCTTATAGAGTACCATATCATCGACAAGAGGTTATGAAGCAAGAAATCCAGAAATTACTTGATGACGGAGTAATCGTAGAAAGTGAGTCACCATGGAGTTTTCCTGCAATCCTTATAGAAAAGAAGAGACACCCTGGAGAGGACATCCAGTATAGGCTTGTCATAGATTATCGGGAATTAAATACCATAACAAAAACTGACTATTTCCCATTACCCAATATACAAGAAACCATCGAAAAATTAGCGGGATCTCACCTATTTTCTACCATGGATTTGGCATCTGCTTATTTTCAAGTGCCCATACAACCAGAGGACCAGGAGAAAACAGCATTTTCTACTCCTGATAACCATTACCAACTTTTGAGAATGGCACTGGGTTTGAAGGATGCACCGGCTACTTGAAGCTGTATGATGAATCATATCCTAGGAAAATTGACGTATACCGAGTTTCTAGTGTATCTAGACGACATAATTGTATTTTCCAAAGACGTAGAGTCGCATCTAGAACGACTGACACCTTTTTGAAAAATTACGTGGAAGTAATTTAAAATTGAAACCAACGAAGTCTCATTTTATGAAAAAAGAACCTGAGTATCTATGGCATCTCATATGCGAAGGTGGATATACAACCCACCCCGATAAAACCAGAATAATAGAGAACTATCCGATACCCAAGAATGTCAAAGAGATAAGAGCTTTTCTTGGACTATGTGGATTCTATAGAAAGTTTGTTCGTAATTTTGCGAAGATTAGTCAGCCGGTAACTTATTTAACCAAGAAAAATATTAAATATCATTGGGGAACAGAACAAGAGAGTGCTTTCGAGAACTTAAAGAAACTACTTATAACACCTCCTATTTTAAAGTACCCAGATTTCAGCAAAGAGTTCATGGTCAATACGGATGCTAGTGCGACCGCAATTGCAGCTATTTTAACACAAGAATATGAAGGAAAAGAACATCCTATATGCTATACAAGTAGAACACTGAATGATGCCGAACGCCGATATAGCACCATAGAAAGAGAATGTTTAGCTATAGTTTTTGCCGTAAAAGCTTACAGAACCTATTTAACTGGTACTCATTTCGTTATTGTGACAGACCATAAGCCTCTCAAGTATTTATTGACGATTAAAGACGCGAGCACAAGACTAGCCAAGTGGGCCATGTTTCTTATGGAATACAGTTTTACGATTCACTACAGAAAAGGAAATCTAAACAGCAATGTAGATGCATTAACTCGATTACATGAAGAAACTGACGAAAAAGAAGAAAGGGAACTACCCGTGATAGATGTTGTTACTAGAGGACAAGAGCTGAGACCTGTATCATCTGCAATTTGGACAAAAGAAGAAATACAGAAATTGCAACAGGATGATGAGTCGATAGACCGAATAAAGGAAAATTTGGATAATGAGAATTCCCCGTATTTTATTGACGATGGTATTATTTATAAACAGAGACAAGAGTGGCAGCGAACTGACCGAATACTAGCTCCTAAGAAAATAATTCCAGAAATTTTGCGGATTTATCACAACGCAATTTATTCAGGACACCCTGGTCAGAAAAAGACAAAAGAAATAATAGAAAAGGATTTCTATTGGTCATCTATAAGTAAAGACGTTAAGGAGTTTGTGGAGAAATGTAAATCATGTAGCTTACACAAGACCAATTACCAACCATCAGTGACTTGGCAACACAACTTTGTACCAAAAAGTCCGTGGGGACGTATAAGTATGGATATAGTAGTACCATTAAATAAAACTAATAATGGAAATCGATACATGTTGACCTGTATAGATTATTTGACGAGATATCCAGAGTGCATGCCAATACCAGACATCAAGGCAAAAACGGTTGCAAGAGCTTTCGTCGAGAAGATTATATGTCGTTTCGGAGTTCCACGAGAAATACTAACCGATTGTGGAACGCAGTTTCTCAGTAAACTCTTTACTGAAATTTGCACTATTCTTGGAATTAAAAAGTTAAAGACTACACCATACCACCCAAGTGCCAATGGAATAATAGAACGGTTTCACAAAACCATAAAAACGATGATAAGTCATTATGTCGATGATCACCATGATAGTTGGGATGTAGTGCTACCTTTTTGTCTTCTAGCGTATAGAAATTTGCCACATGAGGCAACCCAAAAATCTCCATTCTTTTTAATGTTTGGGAGAGATATGGAGCTTCCAGTACACCTAATGGTGCCAAATGGGCCAGTAAAATATGACATAGACGAAAACTATGCTACAGAGTTAGTCACCAGAATGCAGAACGCCCACGAGTTAGCTCAGAGAAACATAGACACTTCTATTGATAAAAGATGCGATAAACACAATGCAAAACGGACTAGGAAAGAATTCCAAGTCGGGGATTTAGTTTATGTGAAGAATCCAGTAAGCCCCAGAGTTTGCTTTGTAATATTGAAATTAAACGAACGATACAATGTCAAGATTATCCAAGCCTATATGCACCCACATCCCAAAGTTCGGACGAAGATATTGAAGACTTCTACGAGGACCTTACTCAAGCAATCTCAAGTCCTCCAGTGTACTTTACCATGTTAGTCGGAGACTTCAATGCCAAACTTGGAAAGAAACAAAATGAAACGGAAACACCACTGGGATGCCATGGGGTCGGAGAAAGGAACGAACGAGGAAATCTCCTGCTACAGTTTCTGTTCCACCATCAACTGACTGACATTGTAAATCTTATATTATATATACATATATGAGAAAATTTTGGATTAATTTTCTTTGCTTTTCCATCCATAGACGCGTTTCGACCTATATCAGGTCTCATCAGTATGGCAATCTGAGAGTATGGCTAGGAAAAGCAAAGAAAACCAATTCAAGTTTTGTGCATGTATGCAAAATAGAAGTAGTAAGACGGTCGAAATTTGATCGTGGCGCCATCTAAGACAAGGATTCAACACTAAACAGCAATTTTTGCTGTAATTAGTGTCGGTCCATTAGATGGCATCACTAATTACAGCAAAAATTGCTGTTTAGTGTTGAATCCTTGTCTTAGATGGCGCCACTATCAAATTTCGACCGTCATATACATATATTGTATATATACATATACATATATAAAATATAAGATTTACAATGTCAGTCAGTTGATGGTGGAACAGAAACTGTAGCAGGAGATTCCCTCGTTCGTAAATTTCTGCAGCCCCATGGCATCCCAGTGGTGTTTCCGTTTCATTTTGTTTCTTTCCAAGTTTGGCATTGAAGTCTCCGACTAACATGGTGAAGTACGCTGGAGGACTTGAGATTGCTTGAGTAAGGTCCTCGTACAAGTCTTCAATATCTTTGTCCGAACTTTGGGATGTGGGTGCATAGGCTTGGATAATCTTCTTGACATTGTATCGTTCGTTTAATTTCAATATTACAAAGCAAACTCTGGGGCTTACGCTGCTGATCTCAAGTATATTGTGTACTCCTCCTATAGAGCTGTTTTCCTCACACTTGTGGTAATACATGTTTCCTGACTTCAGTAGGATTTGTTTTTCTCCTTTTTTCCGGATTTCGCTTATTCCGATTACATCCCAGTGTATTTGTTCAAGTTCTTCTTCTAGTTCCAACACTTTCTCGTCAGATGAAAGGGTTCTTGTATTATATGTCGCAATATGCAGTTTTAGTCTTCCTAGGTAGCCTAATCTTACCCGACGAATCTTAGCACCCTCCAATCGCTGCATATTCCAACCGCTACCTTGGTCAGAGACTTGCGATCTGCCGGAGACTGAGGGCCATTTGTGATTTTCACGTTCCATCTTGGTATCGGTTTGAAGGTTTTAGCCTTTCCTATCACGCTGGCAGTGCGGGTTGATAGGGGATATACTGGGAAATTCAATTCCTTAATTTCCCGTTGGTACGGTTATCCCGCCGATATTCGGTTCGCTATACTATGTACAAGTCGATAAATACAACATCTCATTTTAATTTATTAGGTATATTATTATTTCCACAATATTTTTATTGATGGATATTTTATTGTACCAATAAATAACCCTGATTACAAATCAGTGCAAATAAAGATGGTTCAATTATATACTAAAGACAAGACAATGATAAACCCATAGTTTATTTAACGTTAACAAGTCGACACACTGAAGATTTACAACCGATAAAGCTAAACCTATTGTCTATAAAATTAAACTTTATAAAATGAGATATTGACATTGAAGATTGTGTTTACTGATCAACAAATATTCATGTCAATAACTCATTTTTTTTTTAAACGTAGGTAGGTAGGTAGGTACCTTTGCATTTTTATAATTATGTTGCATGAAAAATCAGTTAAGTATTATTTACCTACTTTGTGATTGTGATACTACTCTTGAAATAGACAATAATTACCTACTCTCTTTAAAAATTCTCATGCTTTTTCTATTGTATTTTAGGTTAATCGCACCATTAATCCTGAATGCAATTATTAGAGTTATAAAGAATATTTAAATTGGCACATTATCTTCCGGCATATTTTTTCACAAAAATCTGATTGCAGAACATCATCGGTATGTATTCTTAAAGAGATAAAAATTGGTAGTCACTATTTTCGAATTGCAGTAACTTTCTTTTTTTAAAGCTTGATTATTTTTCTCATGCGTAACACTTTGTGCGTAATAGACAAAAAAGTACCAGTTTTCACAAGTTTCAGCTTTAAATTTATAAATGCTTCATTTACATTATAAAAAATATGACAACTAAAATATTTGCAATTTGCAACGCATATTACGTGACGTAGAAACGTTATGGTGTACTGTTTATCAACCGTAAATAATAAAGGTTTTATTTATGGAATTGTCAGTGCCTTCAAAATGATATAACGCCTTCGAGTCTAATTAAAAAAAAAAAAAACAACAAATCTTAATTCCAAACAAAAAATTAAAAGATGAAAGCTGTTTGAACATAATAAAACATAAAAGAATAGGAAACTGTTAAACCAATTTTCTCATTAAATAAAGCTTAATATTAATTCATAAGTATATAAATCTGATGACATCAACAAGTTAAATTTATTCTAACTATTAAAATGCATATGAGCAAATCGTTTGGGTAGTTATTTTTGGTATTTTGCACGCCCACCACCTGATGCAATAATAATAATTTATCTTGAACTTAGATTAAAGAACTGTGTCAATATCATCAAAAAAGGACAAATAAATTCTGTATTAAATAAATATAAATAAAATGAGAAAGTCACATAAACAATAAAACATTCACAATCTACCTTAGTTTAAAATGCTAGTGTTCGTCACGAACCTCAATTAGCGAATTATTTCACTGAATAAAATATATCCTGGTCTTGTAATGGAAGTTTTCTTAGCATTAGATAGGTATAGTGGCGGTGATTAAATATTTGTGCATCTATTTTTTTGGCCCAATATTATACCTTGGAACTAAGAAGTATCCGGATCCTTGTTTATTTTTTAGATTCATTGATATTTTTTCGTCGACCTTTTTCTGCGTCTAAGGCCAATCATGGACAGCTTTACATGGCTTTCCTAAAGATGGCATTCCTTGCTAATACCAAGTTTCAAATAATAACATCGCCTTTGACCGGCCTAGAGATTGAACCCGGGCCTGCATGGCAAGAGGCAGGAATGCTATCCTCTATAGATGTGTATCATTTTATTTTAATTGAAAAATTGGAAAATGAATATATGTATTTAATTAGATTTTAAATTACCTACTGCCTTTTTTCCTCACAATGCCTTCATTTGAACTTACTCGCTTGGAGTACCTACCTATCCAAAAAATAAAAATAAATCTGGGATTTTGGAAAAGCTGGAAAATTTCGGTTTAAAGAAGGGATGCATTGAAATCATATTGTATTGTGATTCCAATATCACTGACACTGACATGAACGAACCTAAATAAAGAAAAATATTTCAAATTTAAGTAGAGGTTCATCTAGCTTCTTGACTGCTTTTATGTTTCGGCCACTGTTCCGACAATATTTCCTTTCCCATACCTGGGAAATCTGATTTGAATTAATCACTTTCTACATCTTATTCACCTTTAGTTTCTTGACCGTTTGTTCATTTCCGCAAACTTGTTGATATTACCTACTAGGAGGTTATATATATTTATACTTGTAATCAAGATAATATTCAACGTACTCTTTGGACCCAGATAGATTTTATAACAATTCAGGTTTAGAAACTCTAGGACTACGACCACTACTTAGGGGTGCTGATATTGAATTTGATCATAACCCAGTCCGCACGAGCAATTTTTAAATGCTAAGCGAAAGGGCTGATAAGAATACGACCAACATCTGAACATCTCACCAGGTATCATTCCAAATATCAATGGTGTTCTAATATCAGAAGCATCTTAGGTAATTGGATCGACACATACTTATCTAGCAAAGAAAAATCAACATGCAGAAACTGATGGATGACCAAGAAAATACTAGAATTGATGGAGAGGCGTATAGAAAGTGTAGACTCAAAACGACGTTTACAATTTCAAAGGAAAATCCGAACATAATAAGAGCTTAAAAAAGGCCTTCAGAACAATACACTGATGCTGAGAACTTACATCACATTGGCGACAGCTTTCATTTCTATTCTGTACGAAAAAGTCAAGGAAAGAGCTGGACTGTTTAAGAAGACATCGATTAGTCATAATCAGGGACGAACAAGTTGGTGGTACTGGACCCCGAAAAATTGCTGACAACATAAATTTTTGACGTATCCCTGAACCGACTGTTTCTGATCAACTCACCATCTGGGTCAAGTATATTGGAGAATGAAATCCTATAAAAAAAACAATAAAGCTACAGAGCCAGACAACAGAGTTTTCGGTGCACGAATATTCTGGAATTCGTTTCTATGGTGTGATTTACTTGGACAAGAATTTATGAGCATTATAACGATATTTCTCGGGTGATTGATTTTGTATTTAAAGCGCGTAGTTTGTAAGTTGCAGTCAGTTTAATTGGAGAATTTTTGTATAAAGTTCAGTGGAAGCGATTGATTAGTGAATTTTGTAAAGTCAATCAGTTCAATTGAAGTTCTTGTTGTTAGCAAAGACAGTTTGGTGACAATTTGGTGTCAGAGGTGGTAATCGAGAGGTGTAAAGTTAGCTGACAAATAGTTAGCTGCCAAAGTGCCGATGATTACCGAACGACCATGGGCGGAGGTCAACAATTTAAATGAATTAAATTAATTCAAAATGCTTTAGCAACAATTGAAAAATACTTGAAATTATACAATCTGAATGTATTTTCAATTAAAATGAACAAATAAATATATTCCAGTAGAATAACAACTAATAGTCCTGTAAAATAACAAATTAAAACAAAAATAATATGTAAAAAATTCAGGACAATTTTGTTTCACCGAATTTCGAAGCTGATTTTAAAGAACAGACCCCACTCCACAATTTAACACCCCATTCGACCCCCCAGTCCCCTCAATAGACCGGTAAAATCAGAAATACGACAAAAAAAAATTCTAAAAAATCGAAGACAATTTTGTTTCACGAAATTTTGAGATTAATTTGAAAGAACAGACTCCACTCCACAATTTGACACCCCATTCGACCCCCCAGTCCCCTCAAAAGACTGGTAAAATCAGAAATACGACAAAAAAAAATTCTAAATAATCTAAGAGAATTTTGTTTCACCAAATTTCGAGATTAATTTGAAAGAACAGACTCCACTCCACAATTTGACACCCCATTCGACCGCCCCAGTCCCCTCAATAGACTGGTGAAATCAGAAATACGACAAAAAGAACAATCTAAAAAATCGAAGACAATTTTGTTTCACCAAATTTCGAGATTTATCTAAAAGAACAGACTCCTCTCCACAATTTGACACCCCATTCCACCCCCCAGTCCCCTCAATAGACTGGTAAAATCAGAAATACGACAAAAAAAAATTCTAAAAAATCGAAGACAATTTTGTTTCACCAAATTTCGAGATTTATCTGAAAGAACAGACTCCACTCTACAATTTGACACCCCATTCGACCCCCCCAGTCCCCTCAATAGACTGGTAAAATCAGAAATACCTACGACAAAAAAAAATTCTTACAAATCGAAGACAATTTTGTTTCACCAAATTTCGAGATTTATCTGAAAGAACAGACTCCACTCCACAATTTGACACCCCATTCGACCCCCCAGTCCCCTCAATAGACCGTTAAAATCGGAAATACGAGAAAAAAAAATTCTAAAAAAATTTGTAAAAAAAAGTAAAGCTTGTACTCCTAATACAACAATATACTAATTGTATCACGTACAATTGCGGAAAAAATCCCGGACATGAAGGTTATGAGTTAATATCTCTTTTAAATATTTTGATAAACCTGGCTTTTTACCTTATGCGATTTTTACCTTTATAGAATTTATAGCTAATTTGCTGTCAGTACTTATGGCAAGTACTACAAGCTAAATTACAATAGAAAAAAACCGACCTAAATTAGGTTTTTTAGGCAAATATTCTTCCTGAAAAACCTTATTTTAGGTACAGTTGCGATCAAAAAAAAAGTAAAGTGTGTTTTTTTTTAAAGATAAAAGTCGAAGTCATAGGTCAAAGTGACATTATGTTGGCAATACAATGTAAAATTGTCAATGTTTTCAAATTTTTTATGTAGAAAAGGCTTGTGCTGCCAACATAGTTACTAAATTTTTGACTTGGAGAATTATCTTTAAAAAAAAACAGCCTTTCGTACAAAAATTATTAACCCCAATTTGAGCTCCCGGTGTAACATACAAAATTTTGACAGGCAATGATATATTCTAGGTTAAAAACGGGTGGAAAAATTTCAAAGTAATGCCATCTGAAGCTTTCTAGGTTAAAAACTTGTCGAAAAATTCCAAAAATATGTCATTTTTGGTTATGAATTAAATTAACGTATAATAGGCCAGGAAATTTTGGAGATTTTTCTTGTACTACTTTTTTTTGATCGCAACTGTACCTATACTTGTTAACAAAAATTATTTCAATAAAATTTTTTTTGTCCTATTTATGATTTTACCGGTCTATTGAGGGAACTGGGGGGTCGCATGGGGTGTCAAATTGTGGAGTGGAGTCTGTTCTTTCAAATAAATCTCGAAATTTGGTGAAACAAAATTGTCTTCGATTTTTTTAGAATTTTTTTTTGTCGTATTTCTGATTTTACCGGTCTATTGAGGAGACTGGGGGGTCGAGTGGGGTGTCAAATTGTGGAGTCTGTTCTTTCAAATAAATCTCAACATTTGGTGAAACAAAACTATCTTCGATTTTTTAGAATTTTTTTTTGTCGTGTTTCTGATTTTACCGGTCTATTGAGGGGAGTGGGGAGTCGAATGGGGTGTCAAACTGTAGAGTGGAGTCTTTTCTTTCAAATAAATCTCGAAATTTGGTGAAACAAAATTGTCTTCGATTTTTTAGAATTTTTTTTTGTCGTATTTCTGATTTTACCAGCCTATTGAGGGGACTGGTGGGGTCGAATGGGGTGTCAAATTGTGGAGTGGACTCTGTTCTTTCAGATAAATCTCGAAATTTGGTGAAACAAAATTGTCTTCGATTTTTTAGAATTTTTTTTTGTCGTATTTCTGATTTCACCAGTCTATTGAGGGGACTGGGGGGTCGAATGGGGTGTCAAATTGTGGAGTGGAGTCTGTTCTTTTAAATAAATCTCGAAATTTGGTGGAACAAAATTGTCTTCGATTTTTTAGAATTTTTTTTGTTGTATTTTTGATTTTACCGGTTTATTGAGGGGTCTGGGGGGTCGAATGGGGTGTCAAATTGTGGAGTGGAGTCTGTTCTTTTAAATAAATCTCGAAATTTGGTGAAAAAAAATTGTCTTCGATTTTTTAGAATTTTTTTTTGTCGTGTTTCTGATTTTACCGGTCTATTGAGGCGAGTGGGGGGTCGAATGGGGTGTCAAACTGTAGAGTGGAGTCTGTTCTTTCAAATAAATCTCGAAATTTCGTGAAACAAAATTGTCTTCGATTTTTTAGAATTTTTTTTTGTCTATTGAGGGGACTGGGGGGTCGAATGCGGTGTTAAATTGTGGTGTGGGGTCTGTTCTTTAAAATCAGCTTCGAAATTCGGTGAAACAAAATTGTCCTGAATTTTTTTCATATTATTTTTGTTTTAGTTTGTTGTTATTTTACAGGACTATTAGTTGGTATTTTACACCGCTGGTTAATCGCTACACCAATTGCCTGGCTAATAATTTAGACAATTGGTGTTGGTGTAGCGAATAATTTGAGCTAGATAGTCAAATAAACTGGCGAGATAGTACATTCATTTGAGCTAAGTAGTAGTGGAAATCACAGACGACCTACAACAAGGAAAAGAAATGCTACAAGAATTTCAAAGGGCAATGCAGATGGTGGGTCTAAACCTTAAACATCAATTACGGCAAGACTTAGGCAATGACAAACCAAGTCCCTAGTGAAATTAAATTAATTCATGGACCAGATATATAGAATTTATAGAAAAATACTGTTATTTTGGATATGAGATTAGATTTGACAGAGACAATCAAACGTGCGAACTTTCAAGGCGTATCACTCTTGGCTGTGCGGCATATGGTCGGCTTAGACATAATATATTCAAAGATCATGATATAGCTACCCATAACCTTGAAATGGAAAAATTTTAATTTGTGCGTCTTGCCAGTTCTTGCCTATGGAGCAGAGACCTTGACACTCACAAAAGCACTTGCCAGAAAGCTGTATCACACAACGCAAGATGGAAAGATCGATGCTGGGAACAACTATGAGGGATAAAATAAGAATCGACAAGATCCGATGAAGAACTGGAGTGGAAGACGTGATAGAGAAAATCGCAAAATCTGATGGACAAAAAAAGTTTTAGAGTGGAGACCGAGATCAGACGAGCGAAACTTAGAAAGACCTCCCACGAGATGGACGGATTTTCTGGAGGGACTCAATAAAAATTGGGTTACAACCGCTCAAAACAGAGGGAAGTGGAAATATCTAGAGGAGGCCTATATCCGACATCGGACTGAAATGGCTGGGTGATGATGATAAGTAGTGAGAACAATTAAGTGTACTTTTGTTGAACCGGAATAGTGATTTTATTACTAGATTCGACAGCGGGAAAAAAAAATCACAAATGGGTTTTCTGGAAAACTCTAGAAGATATTCTGTAGTGCCATTAAAGGAAACCAAAATTAACACAAGAATTGTCACTTTTTTACTGGTATCGACATCGGAATACAAGTCCACAGAGTAATTTTTCTGGAACATTCCATCGTATTCTATTTGAAAGTTAGACAAGATTCAGAAATGTTTAATTTGCCACAAAACTTTCTATTGAAAGACAAGTTTCAAGAAAGATTCAAAGTATTCTATGATAAACACACGGCACACGACAGCTAGTACCCGGAAAGGAGCAAGTCGAATGTTGCTGGACTTCATGAAAAAAATCGACAAAAAAACAAAAAGAGCAAGCCCGAAGAAAGAAAACAAGAAGACCGGCTTCAGGAAAATGTTACATTTCAGCAAGAATAGATGCAAATCCTAATCTCTGCTGGAAGGGCAGGACATTAAATTCTAGAATACAATGGGAGAAGTACGTGAAGAAGTTAGGAGTTTCCTCAGGAAGTTGGAACTTTCAGCCAAGAAACGGATAGTGCTAAAAAGTAATTTAAAAAAGTTGGAATGTGATTTGAGATCAGGGTCTCGATTCCGGTTCCAGGAAATGGTCCCAAAAAGAAGAATCGGCGTGATTTTCTTTAAAATTGGTGGTGTATTGTCGACAGTGAGGATAACCTCTTTCTGTCAATTTGTAATAATTGGAACTTGAAATAACGCTCTGTATATGGGTTTTTCTGTCATTGGGTTGTGCTTCTACGTATAAATCTTTGATGAATAATAGTTGAGACAGTTTACGTAGTGTATAAAATTGATGACTTAAATAGATGAAATTTTGATTGCGATTGAAATCATTTGAGATTTGGAAATGTTAGAAGAAATAAATAACCTGCCAAGAAGACAATATCATTTCACATATGAATACCCAAGCCATCAACATGCGATGGTCAGGCATAGTGGGCGAGTAAAGGACTCACTTTAAGACTATTGCAATGACAAATGTTAGGTGATCTGATGACATGGCTACAGGCTTCATTGTAGCATTGCGTGGCCCTGTCTTAAACTCTTGCTGCAGCTTTTCAAAAAAACTCTGGCGCGGCATTAGAGCGTCGGTATGGGAATCAACAACGACGGTCGCTTTATCATGTACAAGAATAAGAGAAAAGTTTGAAAGAATTTGGAACCGATATCCGCCGTCTGGTTAATTTAGCCTGCCCAGATAACATCTAGCACAGAAAATGCTGGTCATAACGAAACCATCAGCTATAGCAGCGAAGCTCTAATCAAAGTCCTAGAATTAAACGCGGCTTATAAGATATCCAAACAAAAGACCAAGGCCGTGTCAAGACAAGAACAGATCCAATAGGAGAAATAAAAGACAATAATGGAGGAACTGCTGGAAGAAATACTAAATATTGCCAGAATCAAACAAGGTATCTTGAAATGGGGTACGGTATCTTACTGCTGCGAGAAGAGGACTTTTTGAACGAGACTGTAGAGTAAGGCTGAGATTTCGTTCTGGTGACCCTCAGCCTTCGATGTAGAAGTTTCAATAGAACTACCTCAAGGTAAAACATTGTTCTGGTAAGCTACTCAACAACGCAGATGTTTTATCCCAGGCGACCATGCCTGGTTCAATGCACTGTCTCAGAATGCATTAGCCATTAGCTGAAATATTTAGAATCCTTTTTTGAAACCGATCAAGAATGGAGTTCCAAACAGCATAAAAGGGATCAAATTTTTGAGGCTTAAGAAAACCAACCAACTAGGAAAAAAAGAAATTCGTCGAGCGAAGAAAGAATAACCGGGAAGGACAAGATCCACTCCGGAAAGTCCGGATATAAATCCAAGAGGTAAGTCACTATATGACTTTATAATAGGTAATGATCTGTTCATATGTAATAACGGCACAATACCAACTTTCCTAAAGTCTCGTAGTCAAGATGTTATATAGATATATATGCTCAGTATTAATATCAAATTCAATCTATAATAATTGGCGCGTATCTGATGAAGTTTCTATGTCGGATCACAGATGGATAAATCTCACACTAAACTGCTTGCCTAAAACCACAAGACCTTACCGTGACACAAGAAAAATCACTATGGCACAGTACGTGCAAGATCTGGAAAGGGCTTTACGAGAGGTTGCAATTAAAACACCCAATGATGACCAAGAATTGGAGCGGTATGCCAATACCATCATAAAATCCTATAAGATGTCGATCCCACTGAGGATGTTCCAAAACTCTGGTAACACTTCTGCTTGGTGGTGTCAGGACTATCAGGAACTGGAACACCTCAGGGCGACGACAAGAAAAGCTTTCAATAATGCTAAAAATACCAAACTACCTGAGGACTGGAACCTTTATAGGTACCAACTTAACCATAATAAAAAAAATTGTACGACAAAAACAAAGAGATGCCTGGAGGACATACTGCAACGAAATACAAAACTATACGGAAGCGGCTAGACTTTAGAAAGCTCTCAATAAAGACCCATTTCGGGAAATTGGTATCCTGTGCAAAGAGGATGGCAACTTCACTGCCAACCTTCAAGAAAGCACAGAGTTACTACTAGCAACCGACTTTCTTGACTCCACAACAACCGTTGTTGCGGACCAGACGCAGGTAACATACACACCCTCTGTGGCCGATTGGCAGCTAGCGAATCAGATATTATACGAGGGAAAATAGGATGGGCAATCTCAGGCTTCTTCGCCGTCAAAGCACCAGGACCTGACGGCATCTATCCAGCTCTACTTCAGTAAGGTCTGGCGCCACTCTTGCCGAACCTGGTAGGGATGTTCAGGTTGTCCTTGGCGCTGAGATACATACCCAAGGCTTGGAGAGAAGTTGAAGTGGTGTTCCTACCCAAACCAGGGGGGATGGACTATACCACCACCAAAGCATATCGCCCCATAAGCCTCTCATCATTTCCTCTAAAAACAATGGAGAGGCAATGCGACAGGTACATAAGGGATGACGTGTTGTCAACCAATCCTTCACTCTAATCAACACGCATACACCCCAGTGGCGTAGCCAGTAGGGGGGCAGAGGGGGCGACGCCCCCCCCCCACCCTTACAAGTATGGCGCCCCTACCGCTCTTAAAAAGCAAAAACAATAAATTATAAAATTATGCTGTTTCTTATTTATTTTATTGACCTCTTTATTCTTTAACGTAAGTTGGCTGTCGGCAAATGGTTCAGTTCAATCACAGGAAACATAATAGTTTCTGTTTTGATGACTGATGTGGTTAAAAAAGGGAGTGACTACTGCACTGTCCAGACAGTGGTGACTGAAAACTATCTGCACTAACCAGACAGTGCCGACTAAAATCTATCTGCACAGTCAAGACAGTGCTGACTAAAAACCATCCGCACTGTCCAGATAATTTCATCATCATAACATCATATCATATAAAGTTAGAGTTATATTCAAAATGGTTTGGCTTCCTTGCTGGGATTCAGTATGTTAATATGCCCTAGGTAGTTATTTTTGTATTGAGTCCGCAAAATGAGTGTTTTTTTAATGGTACCTGAGAGTGTCAATTTCCACAGGTCAGGTCGAGGCGAGGCCATATAGTTATTTTCCTAACCTAACAAGCACGGAAATGCGTGCGGAAAAGTACTACTTTGTAGGAAGAATGTTGTCTGTATTTTGTATGCGACATTTGTGGTAATTGATAGCTCTGAATGAATTTTTGGCCTCGTCCTGACCTGTGAAAATTGACACTCTTAGGTACTGGGTGTTTGTTTATAACTGGTACACTCGATAAACTTTCTTATTTTCGAAAATAAAGGGCATGTTCAAGACGTAGTTGGCAAATTTCTTGGGAAATCGCAACCTTAAGCGATACAACGATATTTTTCTGTCTTCATAGGTATACAGAGTGCGCCAAAAAGGTATTTATTTCAAATGGAACACCCCATATATTTTTGTTATCCAAATAGTGTTTCATATTTTTGTGAAGTTAATTTTCTTAGAATTTTAAAAATGCAAAAATGTGCATACAAAAAATTACTTTTTTGGCGCACTCTGTATACCTATGGCGACAAAACAATATTGTTGTAGCGATTGAGATCGTCGCAATTTACCAAGAAGTTTTCCAATTTAAACAAGTCCTTTATTTTCAATAGTAAAAAAGTTACTGAGTGTTCCAGTTATGAACAAACACCCTGTACCATTCAAAAAACACTCATTGTCCGAACTTAATACAGTGGATCCCGAGGAATATAACTATAACTTTAGGTATATGATATGATAATTAAATTATCTGGACAGTGCAGATGGTTTTTATTCGGCATTGTCTAGACAGTGCAAATAGATTTCAGATTTCAGTGTCTAGACAGTGTTGATATATTTTAGTCGACACTGTCCGGTCAGTGCAGATAGTTTTCAGTCGGCACTGTCTGGACAGTGCAGTAGTCACTTCCTAAAATAAAAGTACCGAGTACCGTATAGGTACCACCGATTTTTTCTGCCACTTCACTAATAATTTCTGAAAAACAAAATTGATTTTTTTTATATGAATTTCAACGTATTTATTTGTTTATCAAACTAGAAGCTGTCATCCCTCCGAATTTCCACGAATTTGTTCTAATTTTCAAGGCGTCCGGAGATTTCCGGTAAGATTTTTCTAAGTTAACGTTATGTCCACACATAACTTCTTTTAATACATAAATGTTTTTCGGAGTGGCACCCCAAAAAAAATAGTTTTTGAAGGCTTAAAATAAACTTTTTTGGGCGTGACACCCGGGGAAATTTTTCGCCTCCGGCCGGCTTTTCGTCTTCCCTATCTAGACCGCGACTCACGTCAGAACTAGTAAAACATTGCCACCGTACACTTACAGAGGCGTCGATCAACAATACGGTAGTAGTCAGCTGGATCAAAACGTCGGGTTGTAACCCATTGATCCTACGATGGATGTATACCATGATAGTGAGACCTATCATCACCTACGGAGCGGTAACCTGGTACAGCCGAAGCCAGCTAGTAACGGCTAGGAAAACCCTAGGAAAAGTAGACTTGCATGTCTATACATAACAGGAGCAATGAGAACATGCCCAACCGCGGCAATGGAAGTCATCCTAGACCTAACAGCACTTCACACAATAGTCAAGCGGGTTGCCAGTTAATCATGACTAAGACTGGCGAAGATAGGTCTACAAGGGAAAACGCACTTTGGCAGAGCTTTCCCTCTCCCAAACTGTGCATACCTCATGGACTTACCAAAAGAAGTGATTGTTGATAAATTCAGTTTCAAGAAAAACTTTCCCATCGAACTAAGTACAAAGAATAGATGGAACATAGGATGTATGCAGTCCATTAAAGCAAACACCATCAAATAATTCACAGACGGCTCCAAAACTGCTGAGGGGACAGGAGCCGGAGTATTCGGGCCACGAACCAGATACTCGGAGCCAATGGGCAAATCACCAAGCATATTCCAAGCGGAACTTCATGCGATCGGAAAATGCGTGCAGTTCAACCTGAACAGAAGGTACCGAAAACGAGAAATTGTAATAATGTCTGACAGCCAAGCAGCTATCAAAGCATTGAGCTCGCCGGTAATCAATTATAAGATAGTATGGGAATGTCTACAGAAACTCAATGAGCTGGGGAAGGAAAACATGGTAACAATACTCTGGGTTCCTGGACTCATAGGAGTCGAGGGCAATGAATGCGCAGACGAACTTGCAAAAACGGGAGCGGCCACTTCCTTCACTGGACCAGAACCATTCTGCGGCGTCGGAAATGCGCACCTCTAAGAAATCCTCAAAAAGGAAGAGAATCGGCTGAGGAACAAACAATGGCTAGACCAACTAGGACTACGACAGGCCGAAGATCTACTGGATAGCTACAACCAAAAAAGATCTGAACTGCTGGTCAACCTTAGCAAGAAAAGTCTCAGAACTCCAACCGGGTTTCTCTCGGGACATTGCAGACTGAATAAGCACCTACATAATCTGGGGTTGGAAGAAGGTAACACTTGCAGATTCTGTGAAAACAGTGAAGAAACACCTCACCATTTTCTACTGAACTGCGATGCCGTAAGCCGCTCAAAAATGAAGAACTTGGGAAGTCCCCTTACACAGCTGGAACCGCTACACATCCTAAAATTCCTGAAGGACCTAGGACTAAAGGGGCTGCTTTAAGCAGGAAACCCGAACTTAGCGGCTGAAGGAGGGGTACAATAGATCAACCTTGGTCGCAGTGCAACTGACACCTCCAACACATACATACATGCATACATACAGCTGGATCAAACGACATGATCACAGCAAAGGCAATCGGGCTGCTGATGCTCTAGCTAGGAGGGCCGCCAGGTTACAGCCACCTGGACCGGAGCCCTTCGTGGAGTTGACCATGTCGGCAGCCAAAGATATGATAAAAAAACGCTCCGATACCCCTTTCAAAAAGCGCTGAGACGACACGATTGGCTGCAACTTTTCCAAGGAACTACTAAGCTATCCAGATAAAGCTGCAGCGAGCCAAAAGCTGTCGTTGACCAGGAAAAGGCTATGCCTAATGACGGGCGACTGGCCACTGTTAAACAAATATTTGTTTAGGTTGCATCTCAGTACCACACATCACCCTTGTGTAGGGCTTGTGTAAACAAGAAGACGAGACGATAGAGCACATTCTCTTTGACTGCACTGCTCTTTCGCCAATACGCAGAGCCAGATTAGGCCAATCATACCCATCACTAAAAGAGATCAGAGCACCGCCTTCGGCAACGTCATCGCCTACGTTGAAACGCTAGGCTGGATGACGAGCTAAGGACGACCTCTCCTCTTGTGGAGGCGCACAATGGGCCTTATGTGGCCTAAGTGCTGTGGCATACCACTCTCCCAAACTTACAGATACAGATACAAGATCTGTGGAATACGACCGATAGTCGACAAATTCCTACGATGAGGTTCATTGTCGGCTTTAAATAAAGAAGAACTTACGAAAATTCATCAAGAGATTTCTGGGGTTGATTGACTTTGAATATCAAGTGCGTATTTTATCAGTTTAAGGATCAAAAAGAATGTGTTAATTTTGTGAAGTAAAGTTAGTTCAATAATAGTTGTTGTTAGCAAGGAGAGTTATAGTAGACCCACGGAATTCATGATAATATCTACGAATTTCGAAACTTTCCAAGAAATTGGCTTTGCTCCAGATTTATGGCCTTACTAAAGACAAGAATCGCAAAAAAGGTATTTAGACTATCGTCTTCGAAGCCTAATGAGCTACTTTTTGGAGTTTCTTTTACAAACTTTGCACCTAAGGGACCTTCTACTAACATAATATCTTCAGGATTTGGACCTGGATGCTTATGAGAAAAGACTCTCGTGCTTGCACAACTCAACTACAGAGGAATTTCAAATTAGGAAAGATCAGAGAATCCCATATACATCAAAGCTAATAGCGTTACTATGAATAATATACCATATGTTCCAATATCTGGATTGTGTGGTGACTGACAAAATGAGACCCGGAAATCGAATTCAAAAAGAGAATACAGCAAGCTAGAACAACTTCAAAGTTTAAAAAGGCCTGACCAACCAAGCTTAGATACAAAATGTCTTTTGTTTGCTCGGTTAACCTAAGTGAAAGCATGGAACTTCAAAGCAATGAACAATCAATGAAACTATACATTTGTAATATCCGTCAGTGGACTAGAATCCATGATCACCCACTCCAGTAGGTTGCAATGAATAAGATCACATGATCTTTCGATGAGAAAACGAGAACCCCTATGAAGGATTCTGCACGGCATTTTAGGCCAAAGAAGATTGCTCTCAACAGAACATGCATACCTATATAAATATTGTGAAAACCTAATTAAAGCCAATTAAAGTGATTTCATCAAGGTAGATAGGATTTATTTAAATAAGCAAAGTAAATAATATCAACCTTAAACTAATTTCTTGTGAAGAAAAATAGAAATCCTTGCTTTAACATAAATTACCTATCTAAATAATTATTATGATCCAAATAAGTAGGTACCATGCTATAATTTCAATTAAATAAAATATCAAGGTGCTAATGAGAAGTGCAAATAATATTCCTGAAACAAAAACCGTGAATGTAGAATGCCATTATACCTAATAATTAGACTCAAATTAGCACCTGCAAGTGCTAATAAGAAGACGTTACTGGAGCTAATCGTAAATCAAACAAATGTCAGGTTTTTGGTTTATAAAAATCATTGGTTTGCAGCTTATAATTTTATGGTTAGATCACCAAACGATTGAATATTGTTGGATGAATAATGAACCAAAAATGCAGACATTATTTTCACATGACAAACATTTTTTTATATTGAAGTAATTAAAAGTAAACAATTTCCTTGTCCTGCAACAATACCGCTTAAAAAGATTGGTCATTGGTAGCAATAATTATTTCGGAAAATAATAGTACCTATAATTATTATATTCCGCGTATTTAGCCAAGTGTATATGGCCAAAGCATTAAAATGCAACTTTGATTCTGTACCGTGCACCTACCTAACTATGGCTTAATTTGTTTCAGTGAATTAGTTGCAAGTGAAAAAGTTACCTTTTAATAAATTGTTAGAAACTACCTATCGCTTTTGACGTTTTTCTTTTAAGTAGAAAATAATAATTAGGCAATACAGTTTATTACGGCGTCTATAATTAAATGCCATTTTACGGATAATGAATTTACTTGAATGAAGGTGGCAAAAATTAAAACGCATTCAATCATCAAGATGAAGGTTTCAAGGTATTAGGTTTAATTAATCTGATGATGACTGTCAGTTAATTTTGCAGGAATGATTCAATTTCCAAAATTAATTTCAATTCACACTCATTTATGCATAAGAAGAACAAATCAAAATTAATTTTTTTTTTTAATAGGTACCTACACCTATTTACCTACTTTATGGGAAAAGCATAGATAACCTATAATACCTACACCAACTTACCTACTTTATGGGAAAAGCATAGGTACCTACCTATATCATGAAGGTGAGTATGAAAATTGAAAATAAAATCAAAGTTTGTCATGAATAATTTATTTTGTATTTAATACCAAATAGAAACTGAATAAAACAATAATAAAAAACTATCTGAAACAATGTTAATTGTACAACTTCGTTTACGATTTACCTTATCAGACATTTTGATGTTATTAGCACGAAGTAGGGCAAACGACATAAGGTAACCTTAATTTACTTTAAAGTAAAAAAAAATATTGCAATATTTGTTTGTTGGAATAACATCACGGTTTATACTTTCACGCATATGTATAAGAATTGCAGTTGTAAAGCCCTCTAAAAATGCGATCTCTATCTGCAAAGTTGAACAATAAAACGGTAATGTCACTACATAGAATTTAGAAAAAATATACAGAGCGTGAAGTTTTTAATTTATCTTTTATTACCAGCAGGAAGTTGAAGTGAAAACACACTTCCACCGTCGTCATTACTTTTTTTTTACCACATTAAAGCGTGTCCGTAACAAATTAAAATGCATTTTGTTTGTAGGTGTATAAAATTACCTCTAATTTTTTTCTATTAAAAAATATCAAGTTTATTGTCAATGATGAAAACTGACAATCATCTAAAAATAAAGTTGCTATCATATTACAAAGACAAGATTGATATCTAAGGAATTACGTAATTCTTTGTGGGACAAGAAAGACATTTAAATGTGCCGGGAACAATAAATAATAGGCCGGGTTGGTAACATATCACAAACAATATTGTTGACGGAAATATATAACGAAGACCAAAATATAACTATTTTGAAATATAGCAACTTGACTTTATGTATTTAAAAATAGTACTGACATCGATTTTTTCTTCGGGAGTAATAATAACGAATAACCCCAATAAACCTTTAAAAATCGTTAAAAGACTAAATGGAATTAATTTCAATGTCCAGAAAAGAAAGAATTAGCGCTTCAAAAAGACCAGTAATCTGGGATCCAAATGAAAATGGGGCTGCAATCGAAAATGTTTGTATGGAGATAATACAAAAACGTGGATTATGCATCTTGAAAAAAAAATAAAATTGAGGCTGGGAATAAATTGTGCTACAAGATCAAAAGAAGTTCAAGAAATAATCGATGCAACAGAAAATGTTTGGCACTGATCCAGGAGTAAGTTAATTTACGATTCAGGAAAGAAATAAGAAATGGCATACATTTTGATGACACAAACGAATTTAAGAAGAAAAGAAAAGTGCATGTCAAATGTGAGATTTTCTGATCCAAAATAATCTATGTTTCAAAGAAAACATAGAGCTAAACATTTTTTTTTTGTCGAGACGAATCCGAAATAGTTTCAGGTGTAAGAAAAAATGAACCTGCACCCAAACAGAGATTTTCATTAACTATTTTGTCATAAATGCCAAAAACATTATTAAAACTAGAAATTGAGTAAAAAACATACTATAATATTGTCAGATAATATATTATTTAAGGAATACATTTTTCTTATGGCATGGTACTTCTTATAGCAACAATCTTTGGGGCCAAGCAAATTTTGCAGTTTTTCTTAATTAAAAGTGGTTTTATTTTTAAGCCTTTTAAGAGCTGTAGCTTCTTTATTACAAATATCATAAGAACTTTTCATATTATTTTTTACAAAGAAAATCTCCCCTAGCTTTTTGTCACTTAAACATTCTTTGCTTAAACTCTGGCTCAATCAAAAGGTAAAAATATTTTTTTTTTCTAAGGAAAATTGCTAAAAAAGTGCATTTGAAAAACTGATCCATTGGGTATAATGATTTCATTCTTAAAAAATCTAATTATCATCTTTCAAGGATTGTACATAAATTAATATCAAACAAATCCCGATCATATCGTTAATTCAATAAATAAATAAATTCTTATTTCTAAAAAAAACTTACTTGTAAAGTACGAAAACTAACTAAACTTTTCGCGCCTTAACTGACGACTAAACTAAAACCCGAGTCAGTTGTGTTCGAATTCACGGTCAATAGACAAAACGATATGCGGATAATCCGTTGGTAAGTGAAGCTCTCTGACGGAACTTTGAAAAATGAGGAGCGCGGGAGACTCTCAACATGGCATCAAAATTTTTGTGTCAGAATCTGTATAGTGGGGCTATAATTATAATCAATTTTCTCTTTTAAAATTTTTAGAACCATGGGTAATTGTATATGCTGTCATGGCTCATGAGTGTATAAGTTTAAAAAAGAGCATCAAATTGAAACAAAAAATAGGTGTGGACATGCAATAGTTTCTTTGTGTTGTTTCTCAAAATAGCTACACAAACACACCTAAATATTCTTTTTATAAAAATTGCTATTGGTCATGCAAACCCAAAAATTTACATTTTATCTTTTCGTGGTGCACACACAAAATGTAGGTATTAGTATTAGCATATTACGGTAGATAATATGGTATATTTTAATGGCACCTTCCACTTTCTACTAAAATAGATGATAAAAATTTGTTTTGAATGGTCCTCGTGAACAGGCACCTTAAATCTGATGCATTTTGTCAAAGGTAGGATTTGAGAAGAATGAAGGGGATGTGTGCCGATGTCTCCAGATCACCAAAAACTTCCCAAATATCAGGAATTTCCGCGGGTTCATTAAAACTCTCTTTAATAGCGAAAACGATTTTTATTGAATTAATTGTAATTAATTCTCTTTACACAATTTACTAATCACTTAAGAACCTACCCACCTATAGTTTTTAGCTTACTTAATATATGCCCAATAATTCTCCTATTTCGACTGACTCTAACAAACTACGTGTTTTATATAGGTACGAAATCAGTCAAAATAGAAATCACCAGAATTTAATATTCTCTACAAACGCATGGTATCTGATTTTCCGCACATGTTATAAATTCGCACTGCCTCCCCCTTAAATCAGATCCTCCCGATATGATAATTTAATATTTTTATTAGCCTTCAACCTGTAAGGATGTACCACTTTCATCTTAACTTTGGGGTCGGTTTGGATTCGATGCACGTCGTAAAGTCTTTTATTATAATCGTATTCGGGGCTTCCCATATACTGGTAATATATATCTTCGGGGATCTAATACATTCTTTCTTTGAGGGGTTTATTAGGCCAAACTGTCCCGAAACTTGCAAAGTAACAACTTTGCCGAATGGAACACATTCGGTCACTTGCGAACTATGTCCTTTCTCTAACTATACGTATTGTCACGGTCACGGCTCTGGTGTGCGTGACGGACATCTTGGGTTCGTTTATTCCAGAATCAAAGTCCAATTAACACAACAATAATTTTTTTCACGTTACTACACACTCTGACACTAATTACTTCACTAATTAACTCAAACAACTTAACTCTTTACAATTCTTACAAAATTCACTATCTAAATCATATCACAGTCAATCTTAAACTTAAAAACTACCGGCCTTTATACATCCGTAATCCATCCACGACACTCCTTTCTTTCTTGTTGGATTATAGAGCCACACTAGATCACCTTCTTGAAATCCGGCAGAATTGGCTTTCAAGTCGTATCTGATCTTCATTCGGTCACTGGCCAGCTGAATATGCTTCCGAGCAAAATCATGTATCCCCAGAAGTCGTGCTTTCACTGCGTCGGCATAATCTCGAATTTTTTTTGGTGCTTCTGCAGGTATTGCAAACATCAGATCGCAAGGTAACCTGAGTTTCCTTCCAAAAATGATTCACCTGTTGACTCGTGAACAGATGCTCTGTAAGCCATTAAAAATATAGGCAAGGGTCTATTCCAATCTCGCTGGGTTTAATGCGACCACTTTTGTCAGGTGTGCCTCTATGGTCTTATTAAATCGTTCTACCATGCAATCAGACTGTGGATGTAAAGTTGTTGTCCTTGTCTTACGAATGCCCATAATCTCACAAATTTTCTCAAAGATGACAGATTCGAAGTTTCGTCCCTGATCTGAATGCAACTCTAGTGGCGTACCATGATGACTGAAAACATCGTCCACTAGCACATGGGCAATCGTGATGGCTTCTTTATTGGGAATAGCGAAAACTTCTGGCCATTTACTGAAGTAATCCATGATAACCAAGATGTATTTGTTACCACGCTCTGACTCAGGGAATGGTCCGGCAACATCTATCGCTATTCTACCAAATGGGAGACCGACGTTGTACTGTTTCATGGGCCCCTTCTAGAGGTAGCACAGATGCCGCATTTTTGGCACCAGTTTTCATCTTTTACTTGATCTTTTGAAATAACGAGTTGGTTCTTAGTAGATTTTCCGTCGGCACTTTCCCAAATTCTTTTCAGTGAACTATTTTCTACGGTCGGAGAGTTCAACCGACTTCACACGCCTTGTAAATCAAACTCTTGTTCGACACTTCACTCCATTCTGGCCTACATTCATCATTTTCTTTAAGAGGCAGAAATTACCCGATGTCCTAGTCTGCTTCTTGATCTGCTCTCATTTGTTTGGTAGTCCATTTATCATCACCGATCAGACCCGTTCTTCTCACAGCCGGACCAATGTTTTCCTCATGTCGATTCTTTGACAATGCTTGCAGTCTTCTTTGCATGGCCGTCTAGACACAGCGTCAGCATTTTTATGCAGGTTTCCAGAACAATGTTTAATTTGGAAATCGTATTGCTGCAATTTCTCAATCCATCCAGTAAGCTGTTCTTCGGGAGTTTTCATTTCTAAAAGCCATTTTAGAGCCGCGTGATCTGTTCGAATTAGAAACTTAACGTCCGTAGAGATACTAATGGAAATGGTCGACTGCTTTTACTATGGCAAGCAACTCTCTTCTGGTGACACAATAATTTCATTCCAGCTTTGATAAGGTTCTGCTGTAGTACCTACTTTACGACATGCTCTTGTGAATTTTGGATTTGTGAAAGGACAGCTCTAATACTTGTGTTGCTTGCATTTGCATAGGACAACACTGGGCCTGCACATAATGCTCCTTTTAATTTTCTAAATGGGGAATCGCATTCTTGGGTCCAATTGAATGTTGATTTTTCTTCCGTTAATCGATGAAGCGCAGCAGCTATATTAGCGAATCCTTCTACAAATCTTCGATGATAAGAACATAATCCTAGAAAACTCCTCAGTTCATGTTTGTCGCGTGGTTTTGGCCAATCCCTGACAGCATCTATCTTTCATTCCATAACTTGTATGCCATCTTCAGATACCACGTGACCTAAGAATTCCACTTTCTTTTGAAATAGAAAACACTTATTTGGATTGAGTTTTAAGTTGGTATTCCAGAAGCGGTCAAAAACTTCTTTCAGGTTATTGAGATGTTCTTGGAACGAATTTCCCATGATCATGACATCATCTAAATGTACCAGGCAAGTTCTCCATGTGAGACCTCGCAAAACTAGATGCATCAGTCGCTCAAACGTAGCGGGAGCATTACACAATCCGAAAGGCGTTACATTAAACTGGTATAACCCGCTTTCAGTACTAAAGGCAGTTTTCTCTTTGTCATCTTTTTGTATTGCCACTCTCAAGATCCAAGGTGGAAAACCATTTGGAGCTCGACAGTGTTGTTAATGTATCGTCTATCCTCGGAAGAGGGGAGCTGTCCTTCTTGGTGACGTCATTAAGCTTACGGTAGTCTACACAAAATCTAAGACTTCCATCTTTCTTTGTAACCAATACTACTGGCGCAGACCATGGACTATTTGACTTTTCAATAATTCCCTCTTGAAGAATTTTATTAATTTGATTCTCCACTTTCTGTTGTCAATCCAGTATCAATTTTGTGTTGAATTAAGCTGGTCTGTCCGGTTTGATTATCCATCAGAAATACGTCTGCTTCTTTCAAGATGAAATCTGTGGCTTCTTCAAGTCTATCTTTTTGTCGCCTAGCCTTTTCGTCTTGTTTTTCTTGTTGTCGTTTGGTCTCCTGAAGTTCCAACATTTTGCGTAAAAGTTCTTCAACTTTTTGTTCTTCCATTTTTGCTTGTTGTCTCGTAATAGGAACATACAGAATGTTCTAGAATTTCCCTCAAACTTTCTTCAAATATATTTCCTGGTCTTTGCTTGAAGTTCCGAACACGCCGGTGAAGTCACAAATTGGATAACTTGCTTTATTTTCAAATAGAATGTTCTAGAATTTTCTTGAAATGTCTTTTCTGAATGTCGATTGATATAGCAAACACGCGGGTGAAGTCACAAATTCAATATCTCCTTTGGTTCACAAATAGAATTTTTCTAGAACTTACTTGAAAATTCACTATCACAGTCAAAATTGGGTATACAGTCACTTCCGGGGTAATTTATACGATCGGTTAAGTCTCTTTTGGTGATTGTCACTGGTTACAGCGACTCACTGTCCCAGTGTTCACTTAGTGTCCATACACTAGTGTCCGCAGTAGTCCGCACTATTCTGCAATGAGATTTCACTTTGCAGTCCTTGAATTATATCTCACTTGCGACATCAATGTCACGGCTCTGGTGTGCGTGACGATGAACTTGGGTCCGTTTATTCCAAAATCAAAGTCCAATTAACACAAAAATTATTTATTCCATGTTACTACACACTCTGACACTAATTATAGTCTGGCTAGCCAAACGGTGAACTCAAAAAGAATTTGCTGCTATGCCAAACTTGACAGAAACAATAATAAACAAGTTGGTGACATATTTTTTTTGCAACATGGGCCGTGTAGTATTTTGAAATAGGAAAAAATCCGGCAACATTACGAAATGAATGAAGCGGAGAGGCGTGATTATTCAGAGACATGACGTGCGTTTTTATTCTCATCGGTGGATCGGTAAAATTTGATGAGAATAAAAACGCAGGGATGATTCTATTGGTTAGAGCCTGAACGACAGCACCAGTGGCGTGGTTATTCGTGAAACTGAAGAATTTTTTTCCTGATAATTTTTTGGTTTATTTCCTTGGTGTTTTCGGTGCCACTGAACCCAAAGACATGGTTATCATGAGGCGGTGTCAGTTGAGGTGTCAGTGAATATTCTTAGGTTACGCCCCACT
Organism: Ceutorhynchus assimilis; assembly: GCA_917834065.1. Taxonomy (NCBI): domain Eukaryota; kingdom Metazoa; phylum Arthropoda; class Insecta; order Coleoptera; family Curculionidae; genus Ceutorhynchus; species Ceutorhynchus assimilis. The sequence continues at coordinate 14,085,308 of OU892284.1, read as the reverse complement.
TTTCTTCCCCCTTTCGTCTCTAACAAGTTACCACTTGCCAAACTATACTTCAACTTCAATTATTAACTCAAACAACTTAACTCTTTGCAACACTTACAAAATTCACTATCTAAATCGTATCACAGTCAATGTTAAACTTAAAAACTACTAACTAATACCGGCCTTTATATATCTGTAATTCATTATGTTCAATCCAGAATAAACGCGATAATCTTTTGGCCCGAATAAAGCAGTCTTCTCTGGAATTTTAGGCATGGATTCTGTACACCATGGCCAAAGCGCATCGCGACAATACAATAGATGGCAAGCATCTTTTTTTTGCAAATCATCAGCATATAGTCTTTGACTTCCATGTCGGCGACATCGTGACCCGAACACCAAGTCGCACTAGTCGCAGGATAAATGAAGCTATCTTCCAAACAACACCTTGGCTGGGGTTTAGGTTTTTTACGTTATATTTAGGATGACGTCATGGAACCAGCAGAGACAATGCTGTCAATGCCGTTTTTTTTTCTTAAAATTAAAGAAAATGCCATGTTCAAATTCTGTCGAACAAACGGAAAATGGAAGTGCTGTCACTGCTGTCAGCAGATATTTGTTTGTACACTGAAAAAAGAAATCCTCTGAACCAAGAGATTGACATTCAGCTGCTTCTGCTCACAAAAACATATTTTGCTCTGTATTCTTTGCTAAATACTTTACAAGCCTGTTTTGTTAAACAACGAACAACATGTTTCATTTCGACCCGTACGAAAGCCGCTCTCACGATAGTGTACCAAATTGTCTGAGTTCTGAGTGGTAGTGGGATTGTTCTTCTCGCGCCAAGAGCGAAAGACTGGAAATCTGAATGCTTAATGCTTAATTCCCGCGATTTTGAAACAAGTGCTTTCGATTTTGTCTGCAGTGAAATACATCCAAGAATCGTTTTTACTTTAAGAGAGCCATTTCTCTTGTCCCAATATAAATGATCTTAATTCAAATAACATTCACTTGAAGCAAAATATTTTCTCTTGTCTACAGTAGATTGTAGATTTGTAGATTGTGCGGGGGAGTCATTTCGGCTATTCAGCCGCTCAGCACTGCTACCCTTGCAGATATTTTGTACGTCACTCTACATCTTAAGTTGTCTTCAGGAAGCGTAGACTTCTGCCGAACGAAGTTATTTTCCTGGGTGTCAGTTGGCCCACTTCTTCTGATGACAGTGTTTCCCCCTCGAGGAATTTGAGACTCTTGCAGAATTGGGCTAGACATTCGTGCTGTGCAGTCTCTATTGCGTCTGAGCAGAATCTGCAGAGATTGTCTTCTGCTCTGCCCATTAACCTTAAATGGTATTTTACCAGGCAGTGTCCTGTGAGCAGTCCTACTACGAATCTGATTTGTGAATCTAGTCTGCTCATGTTTAGGAGCTGTTCAGCTCTTTTTGCTGAAAGGGTGATAAACCTTTTTGACTGCTTGTCTACAGTAAGTGACGTTAAAAACCAACTCAAGAGCGTTGGGGACTTTGGGCCAAGATCCTCTGTTTTTTCAGTGTATGTTTTACTGGTCACTGGTCACTATCGCTATCATCAGAACTATCGTTGCCATTAACATCAATTATAAGCGGTGGAATATCTCCTCGATCAAATAAAACCTCTCTGTCCCACCAACGTTGTATTTCTTTTTCTGTATGTTCAACAGTTTTTGGTGTTGCTTGTTTTAGAGCTTCTCTCCACGTTTTTAGTGATTTTTCTGCTGAACTACCAAATTCTCCTATATGGTCCCTATAATAGTTCTTGGTGAAACCCCAAATATGTTCGATAGGGTTGAAAATACAATGGTATGGAGGCAAACGAAGAACTTGATGACCATATTTTTCAGCTAGCTCGTCGGCTTTGTACACTGGCTGTGGTTTATTTCTACAAAAAAACAAAATGTTTAATAATTATTTAAACTTCTTTCAAACCTACGTCACCCTACGTTTTGACTAAATTCAAAAATTGTTTTAAAAAAGTGCTGTCATAGTGAATATTATTTTGTTTGAGCCACATTTGAATATCAGCTTTCTTGGCCTTATTCACCAAAGTGCTATGGTAACTTCCATTATCCATTATTATAGTTGAAGGTTCTTCCAAATTTATCAGCAGCTGATACTCAAACCACTGTAGAAAATTTTCTTGGTTCATTTCCCCATGATAGTCAGCATCTCGAGTTTTTGAAGAAAATATCAATTCTGTACCAGGTATAAATCCTTTAGTGCAACCAGCGTGCAGAATAACATATCTATAACAATAATTAAAAGCAAATTAATTGTCAAAATTTTTGCCATAACAAAAGCTAAGAATATAGGATATAAAATTTAAAACAAAAACATATACAGAAATGATCAATATAGCATTTTTCACTTAGGGAAGCAGTTGCGTAAGTAAGTATATTAACAGCATTGTTCGATGGAAAACCCTATATGAAAATTTACCTTTTGCCACCAACTTTAGTCTTCTTTACACTCTTGGTACTTGAATCCGGCCAAGAACGACCAATAGTGCCATCTTGGAAAATCCATGTTTCATCAAGAAAAACAAACTGTCGCAAACCTCCATTTTTGAGTCGAACATATTCTCTCAAAAAGTTAACTCGTTTTAAAGCAATACTTGGCAATTCCATTAGTCCACGTCGTGGATCATCTTTGCTATATTTAAAGCCAATATTTTTCACAATTTTCCATAATGATGTCAAGCAGCCACAAGCAATATCACGTTCAATTAGTTTATCTCGAAAGGTTTTCAAAGTAATATGTGTCTCTGTAATAATGTTAATAAAGATTTATTTGAACACCAACAAAATATAATTCAATTGGCTCTGTGCCATTTGCGCGAGGAAGAAAAGCGCGATACGAAAAGAGCGAGTGACAAAAGCGCGATGGAATAAAAATGCGACTGGACAAAAGCGCGAGGAACAAAAACGTGACTGAAATACAGCACGACGGTGTCTATAATTATCGTCGCGTTTCTGTTCCGTCGCGCCAACCCAAACTAACCGAGTTATTATCGATAAGTTTGGAAATGTCTGACTAAAATTGCGAACTAACCGGGTTATTATGAGTAAGTTTGGAAATGTCTGACTGAAATTGCAAACTAACCGGGTTTTTATGGGTAAGTTTTATAATGTCTTGAAGTCCATTTGCATTTTTGTCCCTCGCGCTGTTATCCAGTCCCGCTTTATTTCAGTCGCGTTTCTGCCCATTGCGCTTTTGTCCTATCGCGTTTTTGTTCCATCATGCTTTTGTCCTATCGCGTTTTTGTTCCATCACGCTTTTCTCCTTCGCGCAAACGGTTGTCGCTCAAATTACACAGAGCCAATCTAGTCACTTACTATTTTTATACATTTCGTATTGCAATTTGATCAAACTCATCAATATTTACAACAGATTTTGTGCGATTACGTTTTTTCGGTGGACTTTTTAGTGGTTCTCCTCTATGGCATTTCGCTGCAATGCTATTAACAGTACAACGGCTTAATTTTAATGCAGCTACAACTCGCTAAAAAGACATCATTTTGTTAGAATCATAGAAATATATTTTAATTTATATTTTCAAATAAATAGGTATATAATAAAAATAGGTAATTTACTTACATCCCTCACAGCAGTAAGAGGCAAAAATGGTCCTCCATTATCGCGGTCCTGCTCGAAATATGATATTAGGTTTGCTACCATTTCCTGCGACTGACTCGATAAACCTTTAGGTATTTTCTGAAATTACCTAGTTCACACGTTACGAAAAAGAACCGAGTTCTTATAGAAGAACTTTTCTAAACTGTAAGGTATTCTTGGCACTTAATTAGAATTAAGTATACAAAATAGTTAATAATAAATTGACGAAACTAGTGACAACTAAAAATAATGAAATGGATCGACAGGCATTATTTGAAAAACTTTATATTTTTTCAAATTTAAATCGTGCATCGTCGCGCGCCGTTACCAAACAAAAACTTTTGAAATTCCCCTACTTTAAATGCGTTGGAAAGTACTTTTAGTTTTTTCAAGTTGGCAGCAGAAATTTACTAAATGTGACGTCATCTTAAATATAACGTAAAAAACCTATATATTATAACTCATGTTGTAGCTGACTTGTATGTGTTCAGAAATCCAGGAATATGCTCGCCCTAATCGCGCTAATGCTTGTGAACTATCTATTTACAGAGAAGTCCAAAGATCGCCTCCCAACCATGCCATCTTATTGTGGATGCAATGCTGTGATTTTACTTTTGATGTGAATGCCTAGTAATTCACAAAGTTCCTCGCCCTTGATTTGAATGCAGTTTCAATAGGAAAGGAATAGCGAAATGGAATGGAATAACAAAAACATCAGGCCACTTGCTGAAATAATCCATGGCAAACAAGAAGGTATTTGTTGTGACTCCTCGTCGCAGGGAAAAGGACAAGGATACGACGTTGCCATTCTCGTGTTTAGACTGGAATAAGCGCCACCACAGTTGTTTATTGTTGAGGAACTGAAAGCGAAGTTAAAGTGAAGTTTGTCTTTTTCTTTTGATATTTAATTTTTTATAATCCTGTTCTTGTCACTTCCGTATACAGTGGATTGTGGATTCAATTAATATCCAAAAGGTAGGTAGTTATTTTAAATGTAGGTAAATGAGATAAGGCCACAGAAGTGGTCTCTTGAGAAGTACATAATTCATGTTTGGATTTCGCTGAACTTCAATCCAATTTTCATCTAAACTCGATTTTAAGCTAACTCAATCAAGCCAATTTTCATCTAAACTCGATTTTAAACTAACTCAATCAAGCCAATTTCAAATTTCACCATTCCAATAAGTTTTCTCAGAATAGTGTGCTCGTAACTATAATTAAATAGAAGATTAAATCAATAAGAGAAAATCCATATCTTTCCTTCAAAAGCAAAACTCAGTGACAGAACTTAACAATAACGCAGTACAATTAACAAGAGTCTGCAGAGCAGCAGTGAAAGGACAATTAAATCACTATTTATCAAGTACATAAATATTTTTAGTTTAATTTTTATGGATAAAAACAAAAATCTAAGAAATATTTGATATACCTACAGTCTGTCGATTTTAATCTGATACTCCAAAGGAATGTGAGCTGATGGCTCCCTACGTTAGAACGACAATGATCACCTGGCGTATTTGCCATTATGCTTCACCCCCTCGCTCCTTATACGGAAAGTGTCAGATTAAAAACGACGGACAATAAGTACCTATAAATTTGAAATATTTGTATAATAATAATGTAAGTGTGAGTACAGCAAAAGCAAATTTTGCAAATAATAATGCGTAATTACAATTAAAACATTATCAATTTGTAATATTTATGTCAAAAACTAAATGCAATTTAATAAAAATGATTACAATAGTTATTTATGCAACAAGTGTGTAAAGTGAACCTTTTTTCACGAATGTGAATTTTGACGCACCAGCCGAAGGTGAGTGAGACAATCACATGAGTGAAAAAAGGTGCTTTACGCACGTATTGCACAAAATTTTTTCTACTACCAATCAAATATGTGTAAAAAATTAATTTATACAAATACTTCACGCACTAGTGCGTAAGGAATTTTCACTTCACGCACTAGTGCGTAAAGTAATTTACCAGAAAAATGCCAAATTGACAGTGACGACATCTGTCATTGACATGACTTTACGCACTAGTGTGTGAAGTGAATTACTTTACACACTAGTGCGTGAAGAGAAATTTTACGTCTTCTGAATAGTGCGTAAAGTGAATACTTTACGCACGGTAGTAGAAATAGTTATTTATGCAACAAGTGTGTAAAGTGAACCTTTTTTCACGAATGTGAATTTTGACGCACGAGCCGAAGGCGAGTGCGACAATCACATGAGTGAAAAAAGGTGCTTTACGCACGTATTGCATACAAAATTTTTTCTACTACCAATCAAATATGCGTATAAAAATAAATTTAGACAAATACTTTACGCACTAGTGCGTGAAGTGAAATTTTACGTCTTCTGAATAATGCGTAAAGTGAGTACTTTACGCACGGTAGTAGAAAAAAACCTTTTTTTTGATTTTTATGTATTATATATTACAATGATACATTTTTTTATGAATAATTCATTCCTTAATAATCTAATCATCAATTATTTGCTGGAACATTATATAAAGCTGTGCAAGCAGCTTCCGGCTTTGACGGCAACTTAGCAGCGCACCACTCCATGCGTTCACATTTTAGAATTTAATCCGCCCTGCTGCGAAGCTCTTCATGTCTTGACAACCTGCCTTCAACCTCCCAAAAGCTATGCCAGAGTCGGAAGTGTAATAAACAATGACCTATTAACACAGATAGACAGAACAATAAACAATAATATCGGTTGACTACATGCTAGGAACCGCATCTCTCCCCACTACTTATTAATCCTTGTGTTATTTTGTATCTTTCTCTAATACGCGGAAAGCGATTATTTTTCAATGAAAATTAGCATCGCTGCAAAAAAAGAAATCCCTCCTCGAACTCCACCTTTCCACCAATCAGCGGCTTCTATTCAATTGTCATGTCAAAATGCGACGAGCAGGTATTTTATGACAATTTCCATTTGTCAATCAGTGCGCAGTGAGTGTATCCGCATCTTTTTCTAAAATTATGTAAAATATAAGGATAAAGATACACTTTTGTAGCACTAATTCTGGTTTCATTTTCAGAGTTGCCAAGTATGCGATAGTAAAATGGGGGCGGAGTTAGTGGAATCATTTGAATCCCTACTCCTAGCCGCTTTCACAGCTCACCCCCCCTGGCCCATAAACATGTAGTCAACCAAAACAAAGCTACTTTATCAATGGGATGTTCTGTCTATCTGTGTTAATAGGTCATTGGTAATAAAAGTAGCTTGTTCCTAAGTATGCATCGTCTGTAGTATGTACCATCTTCACCAAAAGTATCTGAGACAAAAATAATCCATGAAAATCTCCTGGACTAATTCTACTGTCATTCATTTCAATGCATTTTATTCATAGTTTGACAAATATTTGACAATAAAATTTATATAATAGTACAAGAGCTAACATGATGCTGTCCCAGTTACTTTTGGTGACGATGGTACAAAGCCTTAGGAAACCTCTGAACTGGTCGAGGCTATTCACGATTTGTCTGGATTTTTGTACTGTCAGTATGAATTCCATCGGTTAAAACAACGTGGCTAAGAAAATCAACGCGCTGTTGGAAGAGTGAACATTTCTTGTCATTTAATCGGAGATTTGCCTTAGGGATACGAGCGAATACTTCTTGCAAATTTTATAAGTTTTCATCGAAAGTTTCTCCAATAAATAACACATCATCCATGTAGACAAGGCAATGTCTCTACGCCACGTAATTCCTCGTAATACGACTTCCATCAGCCTTCCATGAGTAGCCAGCGGGGGCGTTAGAGAGTCCAAAGGGTATAACTTTGAATTGAGATTGTCCACTTCCAGTGGAGAACGCTGTCTTTTCTTTGCCTTTTACAGTAATGTCCACCTGCCAGAATCCGCCTCTCAAATCCAAAGTGGACACCAATATGTGTTAGCCAACGTGGTGACGCTATCGCCCATTCTTGGTAGTGGGTAACTGCCCTGGTGACATCGTGATGGATTCTGTAATCGACACAAACTCTGATAGATCTGTCTTTCGTGGTTATTACTACAAAAATTGTATTGGCGATGACCCTGGAGTTGGAGACTCTTCAACTTCTGCCTCTGCAAGCTGCAAGCAGGAAGTCTTCTAGGTGCCTGAAGAATCGATTGAGTACTGCTAGCCTTATGATGTTCGTCTTACCAATTTCTTTATTTTTCACCTTCATAGATATTTTTGTTCTTATAAACAAATTTCTGAGGAGTGAGGAACCTTCTTTAGTTCCGTAGACAAAATATGTTGCCAAGATGTCTCGAATTGTCTTAGAATATCGCTAGATGATTTATGTCCTGTTTTCCCCACTGTTCTTCAGCTTTGTTAAATCTCTTCGATTGGCTCATAGGTGGAGATGAATTTCATTGCCCTTGTTGATTTGGATAGTGTGTGGTCATTTTATCTTGATAACATTTTAAACTGTCATAATTTCTTTATTTTTGAAGTTATTCAAATAAATGAAAAAACATACTGTAGGGTTGGTTTCCAAGTTTTAAATAGGGTGGACAAAAAACAAAAGACTAATATATTTTGACAGTTATGCACACAAATAGCATTTTTTTGAACGGAATACCCAGTAAATTTTCAAATTTTTTGATAATATATTTCATTCTGATTACAAAATATACAATTTAATACACTTGAATACAATTTACTCTATATTTACATGCAGAAGTGTTTTATCTATATATATAAAAATGAATGCCACTTTTCGTTGTAATTTTATAACTCAAGAACGGACTCACCTAGCCAAACCAAATGTTTAGGCTTTGTTCGGACTATTTATTAGATGGTTTATGTGAAGTTTGCACAAAATCGGCCGAGCGGTTCTTCATTTATCACATTTTTTGTAATAAATTAATTATTCAATAAATGGAGGATCATTTTGCTGTCAAATTAAAACTTTTTTCAGCGTTGACAGTACCAGCATGTTGTTATGTCATTAATGTGGTCATTTCATTACTTATTTTATTTATTTATGAAAAAAACTTACTAAGCCTGCATACGGCGCCATGTCTTATAACCGATACCAAGTTTAATTTGTATTTTGTATTTTGTATACCGCGCCATCTCTGATACCTGGAACGAAGCTTGGCATTGCAGATACAGTAGAACAATGCTGCACAGAACTATTCCACTATTCCGATCAGATAGAGTGGTCAGATAGAGTAGTGCAGATAGAGTAGAACAGATGGAGTAGTGCAGTGCAGATAGAGTGAAATAGGGCTGCGCTAGAGATTTTTTTTGTTTTCTTTACATTCTTAGAACATTCCTGTGCCTGAGTTTATTTATTTGGTGGTATACTTTACAACAATAATGCCCACAAGCTGCCTAAAAAAGGATGATGTAAAATTTTAATTTTAGGTGACTTCTGATCCAGAGAGTAAACATTAGTTTTCTTTAACCAAAGCCAAATTCACCATCGAAAAAAACTGAATTTAATTCAGCTAATAGATACGTTAACACAACATTTAATAGGTATATTTAATAATTCAGAGGCGGTACGAAGTTCGCCGGGTCAGCTAGTTTATTCTAATGGAAAATTCTGTCTACCTACCTACCTTTGCAGGTAATCTGTGTAGGTAATCAATACTTTCAGTTAGAATAAATAAAACATTTCGGCATGTAAATTTAAAATGGATTGTATTTAATTTATTGTATTGCATATATTGCAATCAGAATAAAACATAATCAAAGTAAAAATTTACTGGGTGTTCCATTTAAAAAAATGCTATTAGTGCGCATAACTGTCAAAATATATTATTCTTTTGTTTTTTTTCCACGCTATCTGAAACTTGGAAACCAATCCTAAAGTATGTTTTTTTATTTATTTAAATAACTTTAAAAATAAAAAAATATGGCAGTTTAGAATGTTATCAAGATAAAATGACCACACTGTACATACAAGGACAACACGGCTCCCATAATCATTCTCCAGCCACATGTTTAATTTGTTTGTTGGTGCCGTTAATTTTCAGTAACAGGCATTAGACCCTCAGGTTTGGACAGTACAAACCCTTCCAGTGCAAAATTTCAGGATGTTAAGCTGGTTTTCAACGCAAAACCCTGGTGACTTATTGAGTCCAAAATAAACGCATGCTCTGCTCTCTATTGGCAATAATGATAATTCTCAACCTCGACTTCGGTGTCACCTTGTGCATTGGCGGTCTCTACATTTCCCGTGCGCAGAAAGCCATGAAAGTGGCGTCGCATCAAACCTTTTGGCAATATTGGAACTAAGTTGGTATTCGAGATATGGCTGCACCTGTGTCCACTGTTATGGTGATATATTTCCCATTTGTTTTTTTTTCAATAATCCTACTTTCCGCAGTATTCGTTAGGATTTTGATGGACATCATTCTGGGGGCTTCAATTGTACAACACCCGCCACAATAGTTGTAGTTTTTCCTAGTTCCTCATTGGAGGCTTAGAGCCACCAGAAGCGAGATCTCAGTCGTCCTGCTACACAGCGTCGTTCAATAAAAGTCTTCTTTTTTTGCAGAGGTAAAGAATTCCTGCATATTCCAGTACAGACGCATCGGTCGTGCACAATGGCGTCGGCTTCTCCGCGCTATTTAATGTCGTACAATATAATCGAAGGAAAAAAGGGCTTAATCTCCAAGAATGGAGAGTTAAAACGACCCCCAAGCTCACAACACTCACTCTCTAGAACTCACTTAGATAGGCACCAAGAAAACTAGATCTGCTCAACAACAATATTTGTCAATAAAGAGCAGGGCTGCAACTAGAACCCTCGGCGCTTAAGGCAAGTCCAAATTTTGGCGCCCCACCACCGCCTTCTCAAAAGTAACAATAGATATATTTTTTGATGCTTTGGTTTTTGCTTGAAATTTTTTGTGTATATCTAAAAACATCCTAGATACGCTGTAGAATTTATTCAAATAATATAATTTTGTCATCGGATTCATCTTTACTGATGTTCCTACAAAATAAATCCAAAAGTGCAACAGCTTTATCTTTGGAAATATTAGCAGACATTTTTCAAATTTTTATGTACGGTACATGTAAACAAAAACAAAACAAACTGCATTGGCTCTCCACGAGCCTTCCTAGGTCGTGCCAAAAAATGCACACTGAGTGCATACATAATTGCACTGGATTTCAAATGGAAAATAAAAACATAGTTTGTTTTTTTTTTTTTTTTAAAGAAGAAGCTCAAAATGACATTATGTTGGCAATACAATGTAAAATTGTCATTTCCTTCAACTTTTTTATGTAGAAAAGGCTTGTGTTGCCAACATAGTTACTAAATTTTTGACTTGGGGAATTATTAAAAAAAAAAAACAGACTGTAATCCGCGTGTGGCTAAATTCAGCTGGTGTAGACACCGTGGTGGAATGGTAGCAGAACCAGTGTGATTAAATTAAACAGGGTTTGACAAGCTGTAGTTTGGCATTGGCATTAGTGAATCGTAATCACTGCATCCGTGGCAATGCACCATTTTGGTGAATTTAGCCACACGCGGAATGTGCAGTCAAATGGAATGTAAAAATTGCACTGAGCGCACCTCCGTGCAATAAATGGAAAGCGCCATTATTTTATCGCGAACAGTTTTGAAACGCGTTCTCCAAACTGTCTAATACGTAAACTAACGTTATGTGTCAATCCTGAAGTTCTTGCTAAAATCCTAGAACCGCTAGAACTGGTTCAGAAACGGTTCCGAACCGATTCTGGTTAATCCGCGAATCCAGAACCGTAACTAAAACTTCGGAATTTTGTGATCCGCTAACGCCATTACTTGAACTGCGCATGCGAAATAGTTTCGAACCAGTTCAGAATCCTTACCGCGAATGAAGCTATTGTAAGTAAAAGCTGTTTACGGAAACTATGATCGGGTTAACCCAATCGCCAGCAGACGTATTTTTTCTTTTTTCAATCGTATTCATTAGGGAAAGATAGAAAACATTCAGCTGCTGATCGGGTTGACCCGATTATAGTTTCCGTAAATGGCTAAATAATGCATGCAGCATGCAGGGTCCTTATTCTTGAAACAGAGGAGCAGCGTTCCCAGGAGAACGAATGTTCCGTTTGTCTCAATGATATGCAAATGATAATAGAGGTATCAAAGACAGAACACTCATATTACCTTGCATTTTTTGGGACTTACACCTCAATTGAAATTAATACCAGAAGTTTCTTGATCTTGATACGAATTACTACAAGCTCTCTGATTAGAGCAATTTTACCTATCAGATTATTTTTATAAAATAGAATACTCGAATCGAGTTTTTATAAACGAATCGAGTTTTATTATTTTAATAAAATAATACTTGATTAGGCTCGGTGGTATGAGTTCTGGATTTATTGCTGACGTTTCGGTACCAAATCTGCTACCGTTGTCAAAGCTGTCAAAAGTGTACTTTTCCGCACGCATTTTAGGTCATGAAAGTATCACTTTTCCCGCATTAGTGCTTTTCTGAAATTTTTAGGTATACAGGTACTTATAGGTAAACAGGTTAAATTGATAAATATGTAGGCAAAAATATTACCATTCAGCTCGTAGAAAAAATAGTGTTCCTAACTCGTGCGGAAAGTCTCTTTTTCGTACTTGACTGCTTGCCGAACTCCGCTGCGCGTCGTCGGCAAACTGCAATCGCGTGCTCGGTAGCGTGTGAAAAACTTTTTCGCACGCTATGCGAAAAACTCAATTTTCAGAGGTTGCCTAGCGTGTGAAAAACTCCATTTTCAGAGGCAACTGTAGTAAAACAAAGTTTATTTTTTCTACATTCTTATAAATTTAAAATGGTAAGTATACCAAGTTTGGCGCCACCTTGGATCTCTGAAAATATCCATTTCCGCTCAAGAACTGGGTCTACTCTATTACAAATTCGCTAGCTGTTTCTGCCCTCGTTTCAGCGCTCCTGTCGACATGGTGTAGCTTGTTCACCGGCTTACTTCAGAGCTTCTTCTTCACATTCTTTCGGAGGCGAGTCCGGGACAATCGATAGCAAGGATGGAAAATGCGACATAAGATCGTGATTCATAAAGGGGTTCTTCGCTGAACCGCTGAGACTTGGTTTATATATTTTCTCACCTGGATAGCCTCCGCTCAGATTACCGCTCCAGGTAGGATCGTGATTATGAAATGTTCTGTTCTCGTTGATTTTGGTTCAAACCATTTCCAGTCTGTTCAGGGTAGCCCAGAGGTATTCTTATATGGTCTTCGTGTCAACTCGCATAGTAAGTATTGGGTACGAAACCGTTTCACCATCAAACTCAAGTTTCAGTTCCTGCCCATCCGTTGGCGACTTCAGTTTGGCACTATTGAATTTCTGTTGGTTGATTACATTACGCTTTATGAGAGCAAGTTAGAAGCAATATAATATTCCACGATTTTTGATATTACCCATGGAAATTTTCTCAATCATTGAGTGTTGTGTTTTAGTTTGTAATTAGTTCCATAATACGACATTTTAGAGACCTTTCGATACAAGTGACAAAGAAATAAACGATTAGGAGCCGAGGCAAGCGGAGTTTCTAAATAAAGACTTGAAGGTTTAAGCTAAGAAGGTCATTTCGGATAATTATCCAGCTGTGATTTAATTTGTGCTCTATTTTATAGCTAAATTAGGTAAGTAATACTAAATTCTTGCAACTATTTATTTGGCTTTTTTTTTAAACTTCTTTCTCTATAATTACTTTATTTTCATATTTTTTTACGCAACCGTCCGGGAAATTAGCTTTCGCGGCCGCCTTACCTTACGTGCAAAATGTGTCAAATTCATACAGTTTTTCTATAATTTTACATAATTTTTATAATTGCACAAAAAATAGTGTGTTTACCATGACCGCGAAACTTTTGAGCGTCCTTGAGATTATCTTTGAGATATAACTTTTCTCTACGTACGCTAAAAAGGCATTTCGCGGCCTTGGTATACAAATAACTTTTGTTGATTTTCACGTTGGACTGCATGCGAATTGCGTTTCAAAACTGTCCAATCCGAAAAACGCAAGATTTTTCAATCATCCGAGATCATAAAGTCTGTTTTGTTTAAAGATAATTCCCCAAGTCAAAAATTTAGTAACTATGTTGGCAACACAAGCCTTTTCTACATAAAAAATTTGAAAGCATGACAATTCTACATTGTATTGCCAACATAATGTCATTTTGACTTTTATCTTTAAAAAAAACAGACTTTAGATTTTTCTGGACTTTGCCAGTACTGACTGATCAGTGGCGAGCCATATCGCACCCACTCCAAAAAAAACTATATTCTGTATGTCATAGGATAGTTTTGTAATCTGATAGATCCGTCTTATTTCGTGGCTATTTGTATAATTGGCGATGACCATGGACTTGAAGACTGTTCAACAACTCCCTGTGCAAGCATACTACTAGTGACTCCACTTCTTGTTGCTTGGTTATGGGAAGTCTTGTAGATGGTTGACGAATTGGTTGAGCACTGCGGATATTGATTTTATGCCTGATAGACATGACGCCACAGTGATATGTTAGGGGCATTGGACCCCCCAAAGCCCCGAGATTTTTGTCTGACAAATGTGATATCGTTAACGTAATATAAAAAACAGTCGAGTGGCATTAAAACGAGATGTAGGTACAGTTGCGATAAATAAAAATAGTACAAGAAGAATCTCCAAAATCTCCTGGTCTATTATATATTAATTTAATTCATAAGCAAAAGTGACATATTTTTGGCATTATTGATAAATTTTTAACCTAGAAAGCTTCAGGTGACATTACTTTGGTGTTTTCCACCTGTTTTTAACATAGAATATGTCATTGTCTATTGAACCCAACATATTTTGAAATGTTTATTTACTGTCAAAATTTTGTATGTTATACCGGGAGCTCAAATTGGGGTCAATAATTTTTGTACTACTTTTTGTTTATCGTAGCTGTACATGTATCTTCCTAAGGGACGTTAAAAGGACAACTTCGCGAAGAGCTAGCGCGAAAATGTCCCATCGCCCAGGGTGAAGATGTGAACAAAATTGTCCGACTTGATGTAGCAGCTCAGGAAGTTTGGCCTCCTGTACAGGGTGTCCGAATTTGGATGGTTTAATAGGAAACGTCAATTTCTGAGCGAGATACAAAAAAATGAACCCCCCACTCCGAGGCTCAAATTTCTTGAAATTTTGATTGGTGCAAACCGCATTTTGATATCTTCAACCGTTTAGCCGCTAGAGGGCGATTCTCGATTTTGAGCAATACTGTGAAATCTTCATAACTTTTTTGTTTATAAAAATAACTGATTTCTGTAAAAACTTCCTAGAAGCACTTTTTCAAGCCGAATTCAGTGACGTTTTCAGTTTTTTTCTATTGGGCCTCGATTTCAAGATTTTGACCAAAATCCGATTTTTTCTCATTAGAAAGCTCTGCTTTTGCTGATTTCAATGATAAAAATTTCGATAGGTTTATCTCTAACAGTTTTTGAGAAAAAAAAATATTTCGGCTTTTGTCATAAGAAACAATGAGTTAGAAAGAGACCTTTCTCAGTTTCCTTACAGATATAAAGTCCTTTTCTTACACATTACTTCTTATGACAAAAACCGAAATAATTTTTTTTCTCGAAAACTATTAGAGATAAACCTATCGAACTTTATATCATTGAAATCAGAAAAAGCCGAGCTTTCTAATGAGTTATTAATATATAGAGTGTCCTATTGAAAAAAACCAGACTTTGGTCAATATCTCGGAGTTGGGACCAACTAGAAAAAAACTGAGAACGTCACTGAATTCTGCTTGAAAAAGTGCTTTTAGAAAGTTTTCACGGAAATCAATAATTTTCATAAACAAAAAAGTTATGACCGGTTATGATGGTTTCACATTATTGCTCAAAATCGAGAATCGCCCTCTAGCGGCTAAACGGTTGAAGATATCAAAATGCGGTTTGCACCAATCAAAAATTCATGAAATTTGAGCCTCGGAGTGGGGGGTTCATTTTTTTGTATCTTGCTCAGAAATTGAAGTTTCCTATTAAAACCATCCAAATTCGGACACCCTGTACATTTAAAGGTCGATGCAGTGGGGACTATAATGATGTTTGTCTTGGCAATTTCCTTATTTCTACCTGTATAAATTCACAAAAAAAACGTCGAGGAATCTTCTTCAGTTCCGTAGATGAAAGATGTTGCAATAAAGATGTCTCGAATTATCTTAGAATGTCGCTAGATCACTTTCAGTGGCGAGCCATATTGCAGCCAATCAGTAAAAGCTACATTCTGTGTGTAACTGTGTAATAGGAAAGTTTTGTAATGGTTTATCAATTTTCTTTAGAATCTTTAGGTTGGGCCTTGGGATCAATTTGTTCACATTGTCAACATGCCTTCTATGAAGGCAACTGTTGGAGAATCCTGCGGATGCTCCCCACCTGCAGCCTTCTGCGCCGAGATAATGGTACAAATAGTAGAGCACAATGTAATTTTAACCTGAAAACTCAGCTTAAAGTACCAAGGTTCTCTCCTTTTCAGCGCATTTTAGAATTGAGAGTTGTTTATTTGGTTTATTAAAAGGTATTATACTAACTATATGAAATATTCGATCATATTTATCGGGGCAATATCATTATCAATTCAGGAAAGAATTCTGGATATATCAATTCAGGAAAGAATTCTGGATTGAAAAAAGTTCGAAAATTCGTTTATTTTATCTATTCTTGGCCGTGTTTACATTAACAAATTCTTTTATAAAATTAATCTTTGCCGCGATCGATACACTTAATTGCCTTTTTCACAATATTTCACCTGTCAGTGGATCTTAATAATTTATTTTCAACTAGCTAACTGCCCGCTGCGTTGCTAGCGTGGAAATAATTTTGAAATAATATTTTTAATAATAATTTTTTGTTGATTTTCTTAAGGTTTTTTATATATATATATACTTTTTTAGATTCCGTGCTTTATTTCCTTCAGTTTGATACCACACAACCTATATTTTCGAAAGAACAATTTTTAATTTTTTCATGAAGATGGGGGACATAGGGAGGTGATAATAGAAAAACAAATACGAAACACTTTTCTAGATTCCGTGCTTTATTTCCTTCAATTTGATACCCCACAATCACCCATATTTTTGAAGCGAATTTTTTTTTATGATGATGGGTGACACAGGAGGTACTTAATAGGGGAGGTGATAGAAAAACGCCGAAACACGGGTCCTATTATTTTATTAGTAGAGTTTACATATGAATTTTTAAACATCGGTTACTTTTCGTTTCCGAGATAAAAGCTATTTTCGGGTTCGAAAAAAGGACGGTTCTAGAACGGTTCAAAACAATCGCACAGTTCATCAATCAACAAAATGACAACGGTTCGGCTATCACAAATTTCAATAATAAACTGTGCGATTGTTTTGAACCGTTCTAGAATCGTCCTTTTTTCGAACCCGAAAATAGCTAAAATCCCTTTACCCCTCCCAAAATCAAATTACCCCTATTTCTCCGCCCCCAGTTAAAATTTCAAAAAACTCTGAAATACGTGTTATAGGATTTTCACGCTATATTTAGGATGACGTCAAATTTAGTAAATTTCTGCTGCAAATCTGACAAAATTAAAAGTACTTCCCAACCGAGTTCCCAACCCAGATAACACGAAGTGCGTCAATATACTGAAAAACTTCCGGCCGACTTCAGGCAAAGAAGCGTTTTAATAATAATGCTTTAGAAATGTATTTAAAGTACGTGCATTAACACAAACCAAATCATAGTATCTTTAAAAGCACCAAAGAAATGCAACCATTTCATATTTAAATCTGGGTAATCATTGAAGCGCTGGAAAAGTACTGCAAACTCATATTATTTTATTGCGCGAATCAGAGTTGTTCTAAAAGCATTAAATGAATGCACCCGGTTCAACATTCAGTTTGGGTGATCGTTGAAACACGGGAAAAGTACTGCAAAATGGCATTATTTTGATATGTGAATGCAAGGTATTCTAAAGAGTATTCAGCAAATGCCCCCATCTCAACATTCAAATTAATTGATCGCTTAAACTACAGGGAAAATACTGCAAATAGGCATTATTTTTATATGACAATGAGAGGTGCAATATTAACGCCAAAAAAGCACTCGAGACAAATATCTTATTGAAATTGTAATTGTGTAATATTAGCTTTGTTTGTTTATTTGTCCCAACCGACACTTCTAACACCGAACGTGTTTGTTTATCCTGGTTCATCTATAATCAGTTCTTTCCTGATTTCCGCTTTGGTGATGCAAATTGCAAAAACTACACTTGGTGCAGCTTGGTGTAACAAAGCAGAAACCCAAAAAGTGCTTCCAGAGTACTCTGTGCATACAAGCCAAAAGAACGCGTCCTACGCGCTGTGCATTATGGGTCGGCAACCTGTAGCACCAATCACGTAACAAACATCAATCAGCTGATCAGGATCAGCAAATCACCACGCTCCACGCTCGCGGCTCTCTGGCTTTCTAGCATTGACTTTCTAGTCAAGTCCCCCAAGTCGAGAGTTTTGTTTCGTTCTCTCTGTGCTGTGGAAATCGTTGGCAGTGGAGGTAGAGGGCCATTTTTCAGGTGCGACCGTCGACCCTTGAGCTGGTTGAGTTGAACATGAGTTCCAAAGGGTGAGTATAATAATTGTATATGTATATTATACCTATTGATATTAATTTAATACTTGTTTTGGGGCTTGCGGGCCTGATACCATTCCTGCCATTGGATTTCCGTGTTTCCGCCATTTTATTTAGTATGTTATGAAGTAGGTATTATTGCTTTGCTTTTTATTAAAATCGATAAAAAAAATTTTAGGGGAAAACTATTTATACCTCTTTTACATTGCATAGTTCAATAATTGGTAAGAAACAAATTAATTACAATAATTTTTAATTTATTTTTAGCAACTACTATGTTGTAGTTGAATTCAAAGATGAAGAGTGCAACGGCCAACTGCCACTGGCAATTGTACCCGAAAGCTGGGTATTTAAAGAACAGTCGTTCTTTTTTTGCTACTGGTCAAAATATCAAAATCAAAACAAACTTAATAAACTGATTATTGATCAAGGCGAAATAGATTTTGAATTGAGTCAAAAATGCCCAATTAATATTAAGTATAAATCAAGTAAGTTAAGATCACCTACATGAAATTTGTGTAAAACAAATTCAATAATATTGTTATAGATTATTTCTAATTCTTTAAATTATAATTTCAGGGCTATATTCCCAGGCTGTGGAAAAGATGAAGAAACTTGAAGATTGCTCGAGTGTGTCCCAAACTGATGATGAAACTGATGCTGAAATAAAGCTGCCAAATAATAAAAAAAGATACATTCAAAAAAATAGGCGTAACGAAGAGTTTAATGTAGAAAGTGCTGAAAGTGATGAATCTGACGAGTTGCCAGCTGCTCCACAACCGTTGAAAATTCCACAACAAAAGAATAAACCCAAAGAGACACCTTCTAAGCAATTAAAGATACTCAGGCCTATCAAAAATCCAAACCCCATCAGTTCTAATGACTCTGAACAAGAACTGTAAATTTTGGATAATTTAAGTTTTGATTTAACTGATACTAGCCATATTGTATCCTTATCGGACGTGGACGTGGACGTAACATTGACAAACAAGCTGGCAGATGACAAAAATAAAACGTTCCTATGTGATGGGTGCGCAAAAACTGAAGGTGAGACTATAAGTGAAACTTTTTTTTTATGATAAATAATGTTTTTAGAGCTACTACCACAACTGATGGAGCGTATTGAAGAAATTGCCGAGGATATTAAATATCTTTTACTCTGTCAGCAACAAAATGCTCAAGAAGGAAAAGAGTTTGCCAAGTCTAACTTTCATCCATGTGGAACAAAAGAAGAATTGCAAACATTAAATGAATCACTGGGTGACCCCAATACTTTTCAATCAACTGTAAGGTTCTTAGGAATAATTATTTTTTAAAGTTCTCCCTTATTGTGAAAATTATTTTTTTTAGTGCCTATTTCTACAAACAGTAGGCGGAAAAGATGTAGTCGATACCACCAGAAGGATGTTGTCCAGAATTATAAAAAATGATTTAGCAATGACGTACAATTGGACTGGGAGAAATTCCAAAGAAAATTTCAGTATTTTTGAAAACATAATGAAGTTAATACTTGGTAAGAACTAATTTTACATCAAACTCTTAGGTTAGGCCCAGTTGTATCGGGTGTTCTAAAAAAACAATCAAAGATTGCTTTGGTTTTTTAAACATATGTCTTAGCAATATTTTTCTTTAATTTTGTCAATGAACTTTAATGTCAAAATGTAATGACAAAAATCCTGACCAATGAAGAAACAGTAATACGATGTACGTTTTCGTAATCAAAGCAATCTTTGATTGGTTTTTTTTTTTGAACACCTGATACGTTCTAGGTGCAATAGGGAACTTGCACATTTTTTTTTATTTCAAAAATGCGTTGTACTACACTAAAGATATAGTCATGCCAAATATCAAGCATTAAAAATCAGCCGTTAATTTTTTATAAATATTTGAAGTTACGCTCGAAACATCGCCATTTGAAACGACCGATTAGTGTGACGTCACTCAGCAACAAAATTCTGTTCACAGTCCTTGGTTGACAGTGACCTGCGAGCAGGTAGATTTAGATTATGGTTATGTTGTTATGTATGCCGTTTATGATAGATTTGACATTGACAACACCAGCAGCACATGGCGTGGCAGCGGTGCGACCCGATTATTACTGCCCTTTGACGTCAGGACCCATAGAAATACGTTTTTGATCTCGTCAAGAATTTCGAATTATTTGGTATTTTCAATTGAAGATTTTGAAAACCAGAGATAAGGTATTATATCCTTTTCCTAATTGCATCACTTATTAGGATGATTGTTATTGTATTTTATTATTTATTTCATATTTAATTTAATGTGCAAGTTCCCTATTAGTGGTTCAGTTGAAATCAACTGGTATTTGAACATTCCCATTTGAAATGCATTACTGTCAAATATTAGCTCACACGAATACTATATTATAGTAATGTGAGCTATGGTGATCGTGGCAAAAATTTTAAAAAAAGTTGCTCTGATTTCAAAAAATTTCATATATCTTTGGGTTCTAGTTGATTTTGAAACTTTTTTGTCGCGCCGCCTGTCTGTCTGTTCAAATTGGCAGAGATTTTTTTATTTATGACAGCAATTAATTTTAAATGAGAAAGTTCAAATACCAATAATTGAGTTCAACTAAACCACTCTTCAGGTAAAGTGCTGTCCTACGGACATCTAGAGTAGGAACACGCAATTAAGCTATGAAACTGAAAGTGGAGACAGTTTTTTGCAGGTGTTTGTACACCAAAGGACAGATCAAGCATTCATCGCAATGTATCGGGTGATTATTTATATTTTGCACCCACACCTATCTCACCTATTTGAAGAGATACTAAGAAATGTCAAATTTGAAAGTTGTAGGTAATATCAGAAAGTTTTCAACGAAGTTAGTTATAAGTATAAAGGGTTTGTCACAAAAGTGTGGCAAAGCAAAGTTGAACTTTTTTGAATGGAATAACCTGATTCCAAATATACTAGGTTTTTAAGGTTTATTCCTAATAGTCCAGGAGAAAATAATAGAAAAAATGGGTAGAATAATTGCATTTTTATTGAAAAAGGTAAAGTAGGTATAGAGACCACCAGCAAAATATAAAAGTAATCATTCAAGTAAAAAATACATATTTTCTCTTCAAAATTGGATTTTCAGAGGCCGGACTATGAAGAATAAACCTAAAAAACTTGGTATATTTGGAATCAAGCTTGAAATGCTAATCCAATAGGTCAATAAGTAATATATGAGGTGTTCCATTTTAAAAAGTTTAACTTTGCTTTGCCATACTTTTGCGACACATCCTGTATACTTGTAACTAACTTCGTTGCAAAGTTTCTGATATTACCTACAACTTTCACATTTCACATTTCTAAGTATCTCTTCAAACAGGTGAGATAGGCGTGGGTGCACAATCACCCAGTACAGCTAGTCCTTCATCATCCATGTGTTGACAACCTGTGGTATATTTTCAGTTGCCGTGAGAAAAAACCCTTTGTCCAGGAACGCCACAGAGCTAGAAGTGCACCAAGTGACAAAAAAATATTTACGAAATGCCTGTGATCGTGATGGTGGTCTAGCAAAAAGGCAAACAAGGGAAAATTAGTAGAATCAGGGATCAGGTAATTTTCACATTTTATGTGAAACTAATTATATTGGTATATTGTTCTGATGTTTCAAAAATTATTAAAATGTTCACAATTATCACCATTCTTATCATAGAAAAAATATTCCACTGCTTTTTTATGCATTTTTATTTTTTTTGTATTGATTGAACAATAGCCTGTGAAGTGTATGCCAAACTTAACAAAATAAAATTAAAAATTTGAACAGGTATTTATTTTTTTATTTTCCAAGTATTTATTAAATATTGCCCAAAATAGAAAACTCCCAGCTGCGTGGCCCGATTCCTAGATCCGCGCGTGCTATAAAATTGGCTCTTATGAGACGAATATACTATTAAAGTACACTTTGTCTTTTCCAGGTAGGATAGATATCCACTATGTATAAGCAGCTACCAAAGAATTATTTGAGGAATTATATTTGAACAGAAATGTGTTTTATTTTTTTTTCATTAAAGTGAAATTAAACATTTATTTGTTTTTCTTATTTTTGTTGATATCAGGATGATTCCCGTAACAACATTTTATACAAAAAGGCAAAATTTGAAATATTCTTGCTCTATGTTCAACAGGTGCCCATATAGTGACCTATTGTTTGATTCCCGCTCAGGTGTTACAATTTAAAAAAGGCAAATACAAAGTTTGCTTGAATTCTCTTGGCCACTCTTACGAAAATAGTTTTTAATGCAACAATAAGGTGTGCAAAATCAAAAAGTTTTCCATCAAAGAAAAAGTCGCTTTTGATCCTGCATTTTTGACATAACCTGTAGAATTAAAATAATTTTCGTAAGATGTGCCAGGCAAAGCCAAACAAACTTTGTATTTTCCTCTGCCACACCTGGGCAGGTATCGAACGATTCCTCACTGTGTGGATACCCAGTATAATTAGAGTGAATTAAAAGCACCCTAATAAAGTACTTGAATGGTGCTTAAATAAAGTACTTTAGAAGTACAATATTATTAGTGCTTCTCCTCTGTCTGAAAAGTGCATTTATAAAGCTTTTCATGAGTACATAAACAGTACTTCAAAAGCACTTTTTTTAGCAATACTTTTAAAGCACTTTTAGAGCACCCCGCAATGAATGTGTCTCGGTGGAGTGCTTCTACGATAGTGCCTAATTTTTAACGGCCAGCTGGACATCCCAGAAGCGGCTGAGTGGATTTCCAAAGTACTTCTCAGGCATTCAAGTGTAGAAATGCGGTACAATTGAAGTACTTCTTATATATTTTTGTGTTATCTGGGAACGCATTTAAAGTAGGGGAATTTCAGATGTTTCTGGTTGGCAACGGCGACATTTTCAAATAAATAACTCGTGTCGATTCAATTCATCATTTTTAGCTGTCAGTGGTCTTGATAATTCATTATGACATTCTGGTTAATTATAAGAAAACAAATAGGCATTGACAACATTGTCATTCCTTGTTCTCTGACGTCATCCTAAATATAACGTAAAAAACATATAGTTATATTAACCAATTGCCACGCTGATTTACAATCAAATATCCTTTTTGTATATGCTTCAATGTGCTTACCCCTTTCCTCTATGACTTTTTAAATACATTGTTGTAAAGTAAACATCAAATTGCTATATCGGCATTAAATTCTTATTTAAGCATGCGCAGTCCCATAAGGAACGTTCATTAGTTTTCAGGCTTTTGCTGTAGCAATTTGATCCACATATTTTTTTTTGTCACCTCTGTATTTTAATCATTAAAATAAATGTTATTTAAAATACAAGTTTCTGAATCTAAAATATAATTGGTGCAGTCGTTCGGATGCTCAGAGTGCTTAAGTTTCGGGAGAGTTGATACAGTCGTAATCCGTCGCGAAAATTTCAAAAGACTGAAGGAAGTTCGAAAAAGTGAATTCTTCGGGAAAGTGAAATTTGGATTACCAGTGCTACTATTAAACGTTCTAGATACTGTCCACTTCGAATTGGTTAACTGAGTAAAAGGAATAACAAGAAACAACGTGTGAAGAAAGACTACTGTTATTAGCCTTGCCTAGTAAGTACATCCTTTCTCTTTATACATTTTGTAATTGGTGTTCCATAATTAAGATTTTTGGATTTTTAATCTTTTGTAATTTCTAATTTTTGATTTAATGAGAAGACTTAAATTCAGATTTTTGTTCTTTTGCAATTCCAAAAAGGTTTACTGAAAAGACTGAAATCAAAAATAAAGAGTAACAAAGAATTTACAAACCCACAACAACAATTAATTTTAAAGAAAAGCAACGCTTGAAACTGACTAATCTATAGTACCAGGTGTCCCACTAAGGTCGGCCAGGTACGATATTATGGAAACCATAGACCTTACGGCTTCATGTTTTTTCTTTTCTTCACTAAATCGGCCAAGAGAAATTGATGGAAATTATTTTCAAGTTTCTAGGATGACCGCTAGGGGGCGCAATTACGATGATATAGCTAAAAATACAACTTTTCTCAAGAAATCGCTATATTAAGATACTGTTTTAACAACAGAAATCAAAAGTTCATTAATTTTTGCGCCAGTTTGGTTATTAGGCTTTTTTTCGTATCTTCAGTAATAAGGGTGGGGGAAGCTGGTGAATTTTTTTTTTAGAAATTGCTGTATCTTCCATACCCTTCATTCAAACTCATTCAATTTGGGTTTATTTGGAAGAGAATTTCATTGTTATTAAGAACACCACTTCGTTCGAGGACGATAGTTCGCACCGCGTCTGCTAGAGGGCGCAGTTTATTCAAGATCCAGTTTTTCCTAATTTTCATGAAAAATCCAAATGGCATAATATTATTTTTCTACTGACGTTTCATAATAGCAACTTTTCGATTGTCATTTCAGTTTTGAAACGACATTCTTTTAGGCACTGAGTGCGTGAAAGTTACTTTTAGGCACTCAGTGCGTAAAAGTGACTTTTGAATGCGTAAAAGTGACTTATGAGTGCGTAAAAGTAATTTTTAAGCACTAGTGCCTAAAAGTGTCAATCATTATTCAGAAATAAAAAACAACACTAAACACATATTTGAATTTTGTTTTGTATTTATTATGAATATTGAAAATGGAATTACTGAATTGAACGTTTGGGTTACTCAAAACAGAACTTTGTGTTATTACCTACTTTCTAGGATTTTAAATATTGATGCCGAATTTTGAAAAGAAAATCGCATGAAAAGTGTCAGGTGTCAAGTAAAAGCAGGTGACAAAGATTTTGGGTGTAATCGACTTATTCACATGAAATAAAATTGTGTTTTTTTTATTATAAAATGCCAGTAGAAAAAATCTTGTATACAATACGTTACGAAACGATGTCTTTTAGTCACTCGACGTGTTGTCCAACTCGGCTTTGCCTCGTTGGACAAAAGACGCTCATTTCGTAACTTATTGTATAAATAGCTATTTTGTATTGCTGTGCTTAAAAAGCAAAAAAAATATCTACATTTTGGCGCAAACCGCAATTCAATATCTGCATTTGTTTTCAAGTTACGTGAGGTCTATGGTTTCCATAGTATCGTACCTGGCCGACCTTAGTGGGACACCCTGTACCTATATATAAAACACAGTTGTGTTTTGTGGAAGCACTTATAACTCGAGCAAGGCTGGACTGATTTTTATGATTTTTGCTTTATTGGATTTGTCTTTGTCTATCCTAACATAATAAATGGAAAAAATCCAAAAAAAAAACAAACCAAACAAAAAAATTACCTTTTTTACTTATTTGTGAAAAAACATTAATAAGCCCGCATACGGCGCCATCTCTTATAACCGATACCAAGTTTACCGTCACATTTTCATTGCAAATCATGTGGATTTTATTGTCACACACTTTGCACAAAAACAATTTAAGGAAAGCACTTTACATTCAATTGTTCTTCACAATAAAAATGTCCAAAAATAAATAGAATTACAATGTTTTAATTGTGTATTTTATTTTGTTGTTGGTACATTCTTTGAACATTCCTGTGCCTGAGTTTATTTATTTGGTGGTACACTTTACAAGAAAAATGCCCACAAGCGGCCTTGAAAGGGATGATGTAAAATTTTAATTTTAGGTGACTTCTGATCTAGAGAGTAAATATTAATATTCTTCAACCAAAGCCAAATTCACCATCGAAAAAAACTGAATTTAATTCAGCTAATAGATACGTTAACACAACATTTAATAGGTATTTAATAATTCAGAGACGGTACGAAGTTCGCCGGGTCAGCTAGTCAATTATAATTTTAATTTTAATAAAACTTTTTAATTTCAAATTTTTAAATTTTCAAAATAATTTCTTTTAACAATTCAAAGAAATATATATGTCAGATTCTGAAGAAGAAATCGAGAATCTCTGGACTCAATTCAATTTAACTCATCTTTATAATTCCAATTCAAGAAGTAACAACCAAAATCAAAGGCCAACCCGTAACAATGAGTGAAAATTTAAAATCAATCATTCAACTGATCAAACCTTTCAGTGGCAAAAGCCAATATTTAGAATATTTCATTTGAAACGTCAATGATTTCTACCAAACCTACTACACTGGTGAAAATGCCCATAAAGAGTATGTGGTTACCGCCATAAAATCAAAATTAATAAATGACGCGGGAAATTTTCTTATGGCACGTCCTGATTTACAAACATGGACCGATATAAGAGAAGCGGTGAGAATTAATTATGGTGATCAATATTCTAGACAGAATTTGGTACAAGAGCTTATGTATACCACAAAAACTTAAAAACTACACTCAAAAAAATCTTGATCATAATATCAATGAACTGCTTTCATAAATTACATTTTCATTGATTCAGTGAAATTTTCATTAATCCCAGGTACAGAAAACTGTAAGTATTATGATTTCATGAACAGCTATCATTAAAATAAAGAATGAAGCTTCATCAAGTTATGAATAGTCATCTACATGAATCTATGTTGAATAGTGCATCGGTTACAAGAACTAAGTTCATTGATATTATGAAATTAAACCTTGATATTAAAGAAAATTTCTTTGATGGGAGCTTCCACGGAATATTCATAATATAAATGAATATTAACATGAATAATATGAATATGGTTCATATGACCTTACTAGAAAATTATCCTTTTAAGAACGAAATTCATTGATACAATGTACGGTTCATTTAAAACAAGCAAGTATTCCTAGAAACAAAGCTGCAACCATTACATCAAGATAAATCATAAATACAATGAAACAGTTCATAGCATTAATGTAGACAGTTCCTAAGCACATGCGCAAAGGTAGCTGCAATCGGGCAACGACATAGAAAAATATGTTGAAATAGGAATAATTACATTTCTCTTTTCTGGGTGCACTGCTACGTACTTCGTTCAAGTCGGTTTTTTCGGTTTTGTGTTGTTCGAAGTGTTAAATAGAAAGTCGATTATACCTGTCGCCGGTTTTTTCTAAAGGTAATATT
Organism: Ceutorhynchus assimilis; assembly: GCA_917834065.1. Taxonomy (NCBI): domain Eukaryota; kingdom Metazoa; phylum Arthropoda; class Insecta; order Coleoptera; family Curculionidae; genus Ceutorhynchus; species Ceutorhynchus assimilis. The sequence goes on along the minus strand of OU892284.1, from coordinate 14,058,131 downwards.
AAAGTCACCGGCAAGTATAACCTCTATTACCTCTATAATATGTATACCTATTATGTAGGTAGGACTTGGATGCCTTGCACGGAGACGGTCTAGTCTCAAAATGGGAATGCGAAAGAAATGACCTACAGATTTAAATGTCATCCGGGGAGAACGTGAAAGACAAAAGCGTCGAGAGCTCCTCAGAATTTCTAAGGAATACTGAAGTCTCTAAAAGTAAGTATACTCAATCCCAAATCAAGTTGTAATTTTTTTAATCGATATATTTTTGTTAAATGGTTTTGTTTCACTAGGTAGAAAAGCAGAAGATTCAATACCGCAGCTAGTGTTTCATAGCCGAAGCAAGGAAACCAGCCAAAGCATCAAATCTTATTTTCTGATGTGGCTTGTTTTAGAAACTTTGGATGTTGATAGTTCAAAAACAGCTGGAACAAATATAGATATAATATATATTTATGGAAACAGGATTTAAGGAGGATTTGAAAGATAATAGAATATACGGTTAGTGTCATTTAAAATAAAAATACATAAGTAGGTACTTAGATTTTTAAATTTTCAGATTTTGGGATGCCCATTGGTTTGTTTGACAATTCTGGAAGATGATACGAAGAAACCATGCAACTTTTGCATTAAAAGCTTTTTTCCTATTACTCATATTCATCAGTACAGGGGACACGCAAATATAAAAAATGACCCTTTACCCCATTTAAAATCATAAGTATATTTAAGGCATAATTCATGAAATTATTTTAATAAAAATAAAGAATATGGTATATATTATTGAAAACGTCATTATTAAATATAATGAATGCAATTCTTAGTATTCAAGACTGTGATTCATAAATACAATGAAAGGGTTTCATCAAATTATATCTGGGCTTCATTAATATTATGCCGTCTGTTCATCAGGACAATGAAAAAGTACATATAAACTAAGAACGATGTTTATTGTTACTATGAAAAGTTTCATTAATACAAAAACCTTACTACATACCTTAATGTTCGTTGTTCATACACAAGATGAATCGAAATAGGAATTAAGAAATTGTTCATACTTCAATAACCTAGAGTTCATGTAATCAAAGAAACCGTTCTTTGGACCGATTTTAATGAATTGTTCATTAAATCTAAGAACAACTTCTTTTTATTTATGCTACTATTTGGTTGAGTGTAATAAAGAAACAATTATTGAGTATTTGGACAAACTAAAAGGTTTAGTTTAAAGAATTACATCTAAAATCATGTGCGACGTAAATTTAACGGTAGTTGCAAATGTCATGATTAAACAAAATGAAATTATTGCTATTTAAAATCTAGTCACTAATTCGCCAACCTGGAACATTCCAGGAGACGCTTTTGTCATCAAAATGGATGTTCTAGGAATGTTCTATTAAATCATTCCTGGAATATCTTCAATCATCCCACGGTAGTATATTAGGGATTTTTGTGGGATATAGGAGGAACATGGACAGAACATCCCAGAAATAAACTAGTGGGATATACTTTTGTTTTGGTTTATTAATTATAGGTATTACGGCTATTGGCACTGCTACAACTTAAGGGATATTTTATCCCAGTGGAGTTTTGAATGTGATTATTGTGGAAACAAAAGTCATATTCAAAGCTCCACTTAGATTAAATATCCCTTAAGTGATAGCCGTGCAAATAGCCATTACTCAAATTATAAATTGTAAATTGACATCCAACACTTGCATCAACAGTTTCCTAGAAAGTTTCATTTTCTGAAGAGTCTAATAATGCGTGCTGATACTTTGTTCAGGTAGAACGGTAGAAGGTATCTGATTAAAATCTTCATAGAATCTTAAGTAGCCACGTAAAATGCCCTCTCAGTCATAGAAACGAGCGTAGAACTACAGAAAGGATGCTGCCTCGGGTTCTGATGCTCATCTTGTAGATCAGGTTCCGAATCACTTGATTGTTTGTTCCTTTGACAATAATTAGTTGCTCAACAACCTTTTTTTCCTTTAGGATCCATATTCAGCACTGTGAGCACTCTAAAAACTTCCTGAATAAATTACTGAACAGACTACTTAGTAGGTACTTACCTAACACAAAAATGCAAAAGGTAACGAAACCTCGAAAATTAGAAGAGCCACTGAAAAATTATGTGGGAAATTCGTGGAAAAAACTACGAAAAACCATATAAAAACACGAACAAACCAAGCACCGAACGTTTTATTGTTCAAAACTGACCACCGATAAAACGATTAATTTGTGATTAAAACAAAACTAAATTAATAACAAACAATAAAATTTGCTGACTTGTTTTTTCAGAGTAAGGTTAGATTGTCTGTGATGAATATGAAGTGAGGTGCCGTGACTTGTGACGTGCGGCTTTTGTTCGACGATGCCAGTTGTCACGTTTATTATTTTTGTGTAACGATTAAAATATCGCCAATATGAAAACATATACAACCTATTAATTGTATATACAAACATTACATATAAAATTCGAAAACTTATAAAATTACTAGGCGAGTTACTAGGTATATTTCATCATATTTATATGGAATAAAATCATCCAAAGAAATCTGACAACGTCGAAAATGGGTATCGTCATGATCAACACTGGTTGATAGACGAACTGACGAAGCGCAGTTGGGTTGTTGGTCCTCTAGTTGGTCTGAATCTGGCAATGGGATTTTTTTAAAAAGTTTTTTCTCTTTACATGCTACTAACTGAGAATTATAAATAAGAAATCACAAAACAAAGAAAATCAAATTTGAAAAAAAAATTATTTTTAAGAAACAGAAATATTTGAGGGATGTTCCTTGAATATTGCATCTAAATATTCCATTAATATTCTATCTGAAACATTCTGGGAATGTATTATCAAGGTACGGGACATTCATACTTTCATAGTACATTGGTAGGATATCCCAGGAAAATCCTGTGTTATCAGGGATGCAGCTAACAAAGGACCCCGCACATTTCTTATGGAAAAGTGATCTATGTGGAATTTTGCTGAATTTTTGATATTGTGTATAGGGAGTCGCCCTTAACAAAAGTGATCATTGCGCTAATGTTCAATACCCATCAGTTTTCAAGATATCAATTAAAAACTTTTTTAATTTGATACTCTTCCGTATGACGTCACCAGTATGCTCACAGCACCGAAAATTAAAACTATCCTTTTCACTTTTAACTTTGACTACCTATACTTATACTCTTCTCCTTTTAACATTTAGGAAATAAAAAAAAACAACAACAGGTACAAATGAAATCGCTATATGACAGACATCATGACATGAAGTTGACGATTGCGGCAAGAGCTAGGTGTTGTTTGCATACCTACCTATTTGTCACTAATCGCTATCGCTATCTTTTTTTTTCCTAATGTTAAAAGGAGAAGAGTATAGTCAAAGTCAAAAGTGGAAAGGATAGTAATAATTTTCGTTGCTGTGAGTGACGTCATACTGAAGAGTATTATTAAAAAAGTTTTTAATTAAAATCTTGAAAACTGTTGGGTATTGAACATTAGCGCAATGATCACTTTTGTTAAGGACGACTCCCTATACACAATATCAAAAATTCAGCAAAATTCCACATAGATCACTTTTCCATAAGAAATGTGCGGGGTCCTTTGTGTAAAATTATCAACTAGCTGAAAACCACCTGAAATTTAGTAGAGGACTTAGGGCGGGTATTATAAAACTACTTTGAGAGTTAACTTAAAGTTAACTTCTAGAATTACATGTAATTCAAAAAGTTAACTTCAAGTTAACTGTCAAAGCAGTTTTATAATACCCGCCCCTAATCATTCAACTAATCAAAATCAAAATCAAAATTCCTCAAATTTCATAAATAAAAACACGCAATTTCGTTCACAACAAACTGTTCAAAAGTAGAACCGGCAACACCGCTTCACTGTCAATTTGTGTCGACGGTGCAGCAGTGCGGCGGTCAAATAGCCATTCGCCCCAAGCACTTGAAAAAAATAACATGTTCATTTTTGACACACAAGTTTATTGTAAAAATTAGAAATAATAACAGTCCACAGAAGAAATAAATCAATTATTTGTACCCCCCAAAACATTGGTCCAGCGAGCCAGATGATTTTTACAGTAATAATTTGAGGGGCAAAAATAATAAATTGTGTGTACAAAAAAGTGCTGACGAATCGCCACGCCATTGCAATTTGCAATCATTGTTTGCAACCAATAATTTTTGCAATACCAATCCGCCATTTTTTCCGTCAGAGGACAGGGAAGGACAGCAAATGCCCACATAACAAAATTGCATCCTTAGAATGTATTAAGAATGTTCTTTTTTTAGGAGGAATGTGCCTAGAATGTTCGCCAAAACCATTGCGAATGTCCTGAGAATGTTCCCAGAATATACCTATGAGATTCTCAGTACCTCCTGAAAAGAATATGCCTGTTTGATTCTAAAAATATGCTCGAAATGTATATTCTCACATTCAAAGAATGTTTCTATGACATTATGGTTATGTTCTCAAAAGAATATTATACCAATATGCTTGAAATATTCTTAGAATATATCTATATATATATCATTCTCAATATGCATCCTAGACATAACATTCTTGTTAGATTCTAAGGATATACTTGGAATGTTAATTTTCGCTTCCAAATAATGCTCCTTTCAACCCTTTTATATTAAAGGCAGTGAAAGAGTTGTTGGAAAACTTGTCTGGAAAACACAAGTATTTAACCAAAGCTCCGGTTTCGAGCTTGTTATGCTCTCGTCGAAGCACGCCAACTGAGAGAAACAGGTTCCAAACGCGAGGCAAGATGTAGATCTTTTGTGGCGTCATTGTTCCGCGAGTCCGTTGTGTTCAACCCTGGATGGCTCAACTATTGTGTACAACCCTGGCGGCCTGACGTGACGTGACAGAAGACAGCTGTCCCAGGTTGTTGTTTACTTCTAGTCAGCTTGTTGCCGCGCAATTATGATATCGTGTTGTTGTTAACAAAATAAAGTATTTCGATTTATTTGTATGTTCAGTGCCCAGAATTAAACCGAGTTATTAGTAAAACAGTGTTTTCATTCGCTGGTGATATATCAAGCAAACACATAGCAGTAGTAGCTATAACTGGTGACCCCGACGTGATATATCTCCGCGTACCACTCGGCCTCTAACCTAAAAGACGTGTCTGACTACTAAAAAAATCAAGATGCAAAGCAATTTCGACTCCTCAGTAGATCCTGATCAGCAATTGGCTGCAAACAGCTCTTTTACCAACCAGCAACCAGACAGGAGTTCGTCAGTGAGTATTCCTATGCCTCAACCTTCTGGCCCTCACGGCAGTACAGCATTTGATCCCGCGGTGCATTTTAATCCAACAAATCACCCGGTGAGCTATCAGCAAGCATATGCCCAACCAGTAGTAAATTCGTTGCCAGCCCCCATGATGCTCAACCAGCAGCAGAGTTATGCCATTGACGCAGTTTACAACTGCAATCTGCCACCCTTTTGGCGTTCTCATCCAGACCTATGGTTCCTGCAGATTGAATCAGTCTTTCAAGCCCACCGTATACAGTCCGATAGCACCAAGTACTATCAATTGGTAAAATCACTGGACCCGGACACAATCACGGAAGTTGCAGACATCTTGAAGGCTCCACCACCTCAAGATAAGTACCAAAATCTCAAGTCTAACCTAATAAGTAGACTAACAGCCTCCGAAGACTCTCAGATGCACAAACTGCTCACTGATCTAGAACTAGGTAACCGAAAACCCTCACAGTTGCTTCGTGAAATGCGAGCCCTTGCCGGCAATCGTGCTACAGAAGACGTGCTCCGCATACGATGGCTGGCCCTTCTGCCTGTCAGCATTCAGCACTTGCTGAAAATTTTCAAGGCCAATTCACTTAACGAACTAGCTGCTACAGCTGATGAGCTCATGACAAACATCCCTGGTGGCAGTGTCATGGCCGTCAACCAGAGCTCTCGCCAGCATGGACATGGTTCTTCAGTAGCCTCCGAGCTGAACGAACTCAGACAAGCCATCACAGAACTAACCATTGCTCAGAAGGACCTCACTTCTGCCATCAGACAGAGTCTCACCTCTACCAGTCGACAACCACGTGAGCGTTCTGTCACTTCTGGAGAATGCCGATATCATCGAAAATTCGGTGCCCGGGCCCAAAAATGTGTGCAACCCTGCACATCTCAGCTGCCACTAGCATCTCCGCGCCAGGAAAACTAAATATGCTGTCGCCTGTTCAGGTGGTAAGCGACAGCAATGTCAACAGCACCTGCCTCCCATCTAAAGAAAGTCGCCTGCACGTCATAGACAAGGTCACTGGCATGAAGTTCCTTATCGACAGTGGTTCCGTTGTATCCTTGATTCCAAGAAGCTTCTTTCAACGAAAACTTCTGCCTGCTGACCTCATGCTATATGCAGCCAATGCAACAGTTATCAAAACGTATGGTCAACACTTTTTTAACCTCAATTTTGGACTCCGCAGATCCTTCAAGTGGGCATTTATCATTGCAGACGTCAAATCAGCAATCATAGGTGCCGACCTGCTTTCACATCATGGCCTCCTTCCTGATTTAAAGCACAAGCGCCTTCTGGACTCTCTCACCTCACTGTCTTCTCCTGCTGAAATGCATGAAACCGAACTTCATACTGTTTCCACTGTCAATAATGCAGAATATGCACCTCCTACACTCAGTCAACCCTATAGCAAGTTGCTGGAAGAGTTTATTGACATCACCCGTCCAAGGTCAGCCCCATCAGTGGACGCCCCTACAGGAACTCATCACCACATAGTCACCACTGGACCGCCAGTCAATGACCGTCCACGTCGGCTAAACTCAGAGAAACTAAAGATTGCTAAAGAGGATTTCGACCTCCTGTTGCATCATATGTTATCCTCCAGGCCTGCGCAATGCCACTCAGACATTTCAACGTCATATGGACAACCTTCTCCGTGGTATTGACTTCGCAGCATGCTACATTGATGACTTGATAGTGTTCTCGGATTCCCATGAGGAACATCTGCAACATCTACGCAAAATCTTTAATGTACTGCGTGAGAACAAACTCACTATCAACCTCAGCAAGTGCTAAATCAACAAGTCAGAAGTTATGTACCTCGGCTACTCCATCAACAAGCTCGGATACAAACCACCTGATTCCAAGATCCAAGCCATCGCTTCTTACCCCAAGCCAGAGACCATCTCTGACCTTCGTAAGTTTTTGGGAATGCTCAATTATTACCGTCGCTGTATTCCAAAGGCCGCTGAACTTCAAGCCCCTCTCAATGCATTTATGAAGGGTGCCAAGAAAAAAGACAAACGGCCCATCCCTTGGACACCCAGCTCAGAGAAGGCCTACCAAGACTGTGTAGAAAGCATTGTCAAAGCGACTTGTACCAGCTTCATCTCACCCTCTGCAAGTCTCGCACTCGTCACTGATGCCTCGGACTTCGCCATTGGAGCTGCACTTGAACAGCTGATCGACGACTGCTGGAAGCCCATAGGTTTTTTTTTCCCGCAAGTTGAGTCCCACCGAAACGCGATACAGCACCTACGATCGCGAGCTGCTAGCGATTTTCGCTGCAATAAAGTTCTTTCGTCACCAGCTGGAAGGACGCCAGTTCATCATCAAAACTGATCATCGCCCACTGGTATACGCCTTTGCTCAGCGCGCTGAAAAAGCATCCCCCAGACAGCTCCATCAACTGGACTTTATTTCACAATTCAGCACAGAAATCGTCTATGTCAAGGGAGAACACAACGCCGTTGCTGACGCCCTGTCTCGTATTAACGCTATCTCCATGCCAACGTCACTGTCTCCTAAAGCCATCGAAGCCGCACAGCTTGAAGACCAAGATACGCCACAAGAATCATCGCTCAATCTGCAACAGCTTGTTATTGAAAACGCCAACGTCCTCTGTGATATCTCTTCAGATCGCATCAGACCCTACATTCCGACAAGTCTCCGACGCAAAGCTTTTGATGTTGTGCATGGTTTGGCACACCCCAGCGGCCGAGTCACTGCTCGAAGCCTCAAAGAAAAATCTGTTTGGCCTGAAATCAAGAAGGACGCCCTCCAGTGGTCCCGCCAATGCATTCAGTGTCAAAAATCCAAAATTCAACGACACAATCGTCTCGCACCACAGCACATCACCGTACCTGACAACAGATTCGAGCATATTCACCTAGACCTCATCATTTTACCACCAGTCAACAAATTTCGTTACTGCTTAACCATAATTGATCGATTTTCTAGATGGCCTGTTGCAGTACCCCTCCAGAACATGGAAGCTGACACCGTCTCGTCTGCTCTCTATGTCAATTGGATTTGCAACTACGGAACGCCACTATCCATCACAACTGACCAGGGCACGCAATTTGAATCTTCACTATTTTCGGCTCTTGCACGCCTTGTAGGAGCGCGGGTAATCCACACCACGCCCTATCACCCGCAGTCCAATGGCATCGTAGAGCGCTTCCATAGGACTTTGAAGGCAGCCCTTATGTGTCAAGCACCCACGCCCTGGACGGAAGTGCTTCCGACCGTTCTTCTGGGTCTGCGTACGTGCCTGAAAGAAGACCTGAATGCCTCACCAGCGGAGCTCCTTTATGGGACACCCCTGCGTATACCTGGTGAATTCTTCACCTCTGAGTCACCCCCAGCTGATCCCCAAGTCTTCCTCGAAAAATACCGGGACCACATCAGGAAAGTCCGCCCAACACCTACGGCTCACCATATCAAATCTCGCTGCTTCATCCTCAAGGACCTCGCAACTTGCAGTCATGTCTTCCGCCGAGTGGACTCTGTTCGTCGCCCGCTCGAACCGCCCTACACTGGCCCGCATGAAGTCGTCAAGAGAATAAATGACCGAGTGTACAGCATTCGAATCAATGGCGTTGAGAAGACTGTCTCTGTGGACGCCCTGAAGGCAGCCTACACCCTTAAACCCGATACCGTTTCATCCACCCTGGAGAATCACCCAGCGTCATCCTTCACCATGGGCCGCCCTCTTCGCACTTACTCAAAAAAGAAGGTTTCGTTCCTCCCACAAGTGGCTTCGTCACTGGGAGGGGAGTAGATGTGGCGTCATTGTTCCGCGAGTCCGTTGTGTTCAACCCTGGATGACTCAACTATTGTGTACAACCCTGGCGGCCTGACGTGACGTGACAGAAGACAGCTGTCCCAGGTTGTTGTTTACTTCTAGTCAGCTTGTTGCCGCGCAATTATGATATCGTGTTGTTGTTAACAAAATAAAGTATTTCGATTTATTTGTATGTTCAGTGCCCAGAATTAAACCGAGTTATTAGTAAAACAGTGTTTTCATTCGCTGGTGATATATCAAGCAAACACATAGCAGTAGTAGCTATACTTTAATAGCGCGTGGCTCCCTCTCTTGGAAGTCCTACAAAGCAAAAGAAAAAGAATATACCTATAATATTCTTAGTAGGTTCTAGATAGAGCATTATTGCTTAATTGTTCAATTATGATTTTTGAGTAGCTACTTTAGATAATTAGGTGAACAATATGAAAATATTCTTATCATGGTTACCTACCTACATAAACTTCTCAGCACAACTTGGTAGGTATATTCTTAATACTTGATAGAGATATTAGCCGAAAGAACATTTTTTAGGGTACATTATAATAATGTTCGTATGACAATATTCAAATAATGTTATGTAAAGTACGTTCTTAGCACAATCTTTCAGGTAGGTGCATAGAAGCAACATTCCTAGTACATAAATAGAACGTTCAAAAATGAATATTTCAATCGAAACAATCTTAGAATATTCATTAAACATTCCTAAAAGAACATTCCAAAAAGCACTTTGAGGGAATATTCTGAGAATAAGAATGTTCTTTCACTGTTATGTTGTTGTTTACACAAGGGGTTCCTTGTTTCCTGTAAGTTTGTTCCAAATTATTTAACCTTTTGTCCAGTAGTTGAATAAAAGAAATACTTTCGTTTGTGTTAGAATTATGGCTGATTTGATGATATTAAAGTCCAAAAGGAGCAATATTAAGCAAAAATTAACTAGGTTTAGAAAGTTTTTCAATTCAGATGAATCAAATATGACCGATGCAATAGTAAATCAACTCAATGCCAGATTAGAAAAAATAACCCCATTATTTGAGGAGTTTAACGAAATACAATTTGAAATTGAAGCTAGTCTTACCGAGCAGGAAGATGCAGAAATTACAACTGATGAAAAAATACGTGAGGAATTTGAAAATACTTATTTTTTATTAGTTGGTGATGTACAAGCCTTGTGTGAAAATTATAATAAAAGTCAAAGTGATTCTGCTCATGACTCGGTGGTGGGTTCAGGCCAAAATTAAAATGTAAATTCAGCCAATCAAGGTAATGCGAATAGTGGGTTCAATCAGAATTTTTTGGTAAAATTGCCTGTTTTTCACGGTCAATATAGTAATTGGATGGAATTTAAAGATTCATTTGTAGCCCTAGTTAATAATGATGCTAACCTTACAAATATTCAAAGATTTTATTATCTCAAATCTTCCCTAGAAAAAAATGTGCTAGAAATAATTAAATCATTGGAAGTTTCAGGGGACAACTATGATGTGGCTTGGGGTTTTTTGGTTGATCGCTTTGAAAATAAAAAATTAATTGTTTATAATCATATTAAAGCAATTTTTGAGCACCCCAGTGTAAGCAGTGAATCTTATTCTGAATTGAGGAACCTTTATGACTCAGTTTCAAAGCATTTAAGATGTTTAAAAAATTTGGGTGAACAAGTTGAGAGTTGGGATCGTTTAATAATATACATAATGAGCGATAAGTTTGATTCAGTCACACGTCGAGATTGGGAATCATAAATATTGTGGAGATCTACCTACTATGGAGGATCTTAACTTGTTTCTTAGTAATAAATGTGAAATGTTAGAAAAATTAGAAATTTCGCATTTGGGCAATCAAAAAATGGGTAATTCGAAAGTTAAGCGTCATGGAAATAGTTTCTCGGCAATAAATGCTAATCAAAATAATTTTAAATGCTATTATTGCAAACAGGATCATAGCATTTTTAAATGTGCAGCTTTCTTAAAATTACAAGTAAATGATAGAATTGTGGCTGTGAAACAATTGAAATTGTGTTTAAATTGCATGAGGAACTCTCATCCTTCATGGAAATGTCAAAAAGGTAAATGTTTTAAATGCAAAAAATAGCATAATTCAATTTTACACAGTGACGCTTATGGTAATAATAAAGTTGCAAATTCAGAAGTGAACAATCCACAACCCTCTACTTTCACAGCAGCCCTTGAAGTAGCATCAGGTGATCCAGATCAAAGTACGTTACCAATTTCCCAGAGCTACGTTGCCAATTCGTCAAATTTATATTCTTTTGAAAGTGGCCAAGTTTTATTATCCACGGCTCTAGTTAAAATCAAGAATGGCAACAAATTAGTATTGGCGCGCGCACTTTTGGACAACGGATCCCAGAGTAATTTCATCTGCTTGTCTCTCTGTAATAAATTAATGGTAAATCCCACAAAAATTGAGTTTCAGGTTAAGGGCATCGGACAAATGTTAACCAACATTGACTCTCAAGTAAATATTACAGTCAATTCACGGATAAATGATTATAAAATAAATATTATTTGTTTAGTTTTGTCAAACATTGCCGATAGACTGCCATCGATTACATTCAATAAAGATGTAATTCCAATTCCCAATAAATTATGTTTAGCTGATCCGAAGTTCAATGTCTCGAATGCTGTTGACTTGCTCTTAGGCTCTAGTGTTTTTTTGGGCAATTATGAAGGCAGGACAGGTTAAACTTGGCAGTTATCTACCAATTTTGCAAGAGACTGAGTTTGGTTATTTAGTTTCTGGAAACTTTGATATTCAGTCAAAGAATAAAAATAGAATTGAAGATTCTCACTTAAAAAATAATAATTGTATGTTGGTCACTTCAATTGACGAAAAAATAGAAAAATTATGGGCAATTGAGGAATTGAATAATAAAAATAAAGTAATGACCGATTCTGAATTGTATTGTGAAAAGTATTTTGAAAAAACTACATTTAGAACTGATGAGGGTAGGTTTGTCGTGAGAATTCCGTTTGAAAATAATGTATATAAATTGGGAGAAACAAGGCAGTTAGCGTTAAGTAGATTTGAGTCAATTGAGAAAAAATTAGCAAAACATTCAAATTTAAAAGCGGACTATAGTGAATTCATGGCTGAATATTTAAAGCAAGGACACATGAAGGAAATATCTATTAGTCAAGACAATAATCAAGGGTTTTTTCTGCCACATCACGCTGTAATAAAAAATGAGAGCTTAACGACAAAATGCAGAATTGTTTTTGATGCTTCTGCAAAGTCTACGTCAGGTCTGTCTTTAAATGACGTTCAGTTTGTAGGTCCAAGCTTACAACAAGATGTTTTTCAAATTTTATTAAGATTTAGAATTTATAAGTACGTACTGACCGGTGACGTTTCTAAAATGTACCGGCAGATTTTGGTAAACGATGAAGATTTAAAGTATCAAAAAATATTTTGGAGAGAAAATCTTGATGAGAGATTAAAGATGTATCAGCTTAAAACGGTCACTTATGGTTGTGCTTCATCTCCTTATTTGGCTGTAAAATGTTTATTTAAATTAGCCCAAGAAAATGAAAATAAATTCCCTCTTGCTAGTAAAATTATCCAAAGAGATTTTTATATGGATGACTTAATAACAGGGTCCAATTCAGCTAATGAATTAATAAAGCTACAAAGGGAAATTTCATCAATTTTATCTAGCGCAGGTTTAGAATTGAGGAAGTTTTTAAGTAATAATAAATATGTTTTCAAAGAGATTAAGGTTAATAGAGATTTAGAAATTGGCATACTAGATTTAGGAGAAAACGAGGCATGTAAAACACTTGGAGTTTTCTGGGACTCTAACCAGGATATGATTAGGTATAAAATTAATTCTGTAAATAATAATTTAGGTAGTAAAGTTACAAAAAGAATGGTTTTATCATCAACCTGTCATATATTTGATCCTTTGGGGTTAGTCAGTCCAATAATAATTGTCGCAAAACTATTAATGCAAGAACTGTGGAAGTTAAAATTGAATTAGGATGATGCATTGCCTCAAAATTTGGTGAATAAATGGAATGAGTTTTGCAGTGACCTAAATTATATAAATAAAATTTCAATTCCTAGGCAAGCCTTTTTCTCACATTATTCCTCAATAGAATTACATGGATTTAGCAACGCTTCGGTCAAGGCGTACGGTGCTTGTGTGTATGTGCGATGCTTAACTTCTTCAGGGGCACGCGTGTCAAATCTGCTATGCGCCAAGTCTAGGGTGGCGCCCTTAATCAAATTAATTTACCACGCTTAGAATTATGTGGTGCTCTCTTATTAGCCAATTTAGTGAAAAAGGTTTTAGAGTCCTTAGAAATTCAGATTCATGACATCTATTATTGGACTAATTCAACAATAGCTTTATATTGGATTCAAAGTGAACCTTGTGTATATAAAACCTTTGTAGCTAATAGGACAAGCGAAATTAGATCTTTGACAAATTTTCAAAATTGGGGACATGTGAGATCTGAGGACAATCCAAGTGATCTTGTGAGCAGGGGTGCTTCAGTATCTGCTTTATCGGAATCTGACTTGTGGTGGCATGGGCCAACTTTTTTGAAGTTAGACAAAGGTAGATGGAATCATTTAAAACTCAACCTTAAATTGTCCGAAATTCCGGAACAAAAGTCTACTTGTTTAATGGTTTTACAGAACGCCTCTGTTATTGGTGATTTGATTGAGAAATACTCTTCTTTTGATAAAATTTTGCGTCTTTTAGCGTATATTTTTAGATTTATTGAAAATGTAAAATATTTTAAAAAGCAAAATAAAGAGGTCTGGGATGCTCTTATTCCTGAAGAGATGGATAAATCATTGTCAGCAATAATTAAGAAAGTGCAAATTGAATGTTTTTCTCAAGAATATAACAATTTAAAAAATAAAAAAGACATTCCCAAAAATAGTAAAATTCTCAGTTTAAATCCATTTTTAAAAAATGATCTAATACGCGTAGGCGGTAGGCTTACCAATTCTAACCAAAGCTTCGATAAAAAACACCCAATCATTTTACCACAGGGTCATGTTGTTACAAAACATATTTTGAAACAAGAACATGTTAGGTTGTTGCACTGTGGTGTTCAAGAATTGCTTTGTTCAGTCAGAGAAAGATATTGGCCAATCTCGGGCAGAAATTCTTGTAAAAATATTGTTCGAACATGTTGGGAATGTTTTCGAGCTAAACCCAAAGAGTCCAGTTACATTATGGGAAATTTACCTGATATACGGGTCAATAAATCTTTGCCTTTTGCAAATGTAGGTACAGTGGTGGTCCATTTTTACTCAAGGATCGATTGACCCGCAATCCTAAAATAATAAAGGCATACATTTGCTTATTTGTATGTATGTCAACCAAGGCAATACATATTGAATTGGTGTCTGCACTCACCACTGAAGCTTTTTTAGCTGCACTTTCTCGCTTTACAAGTCGCCGTGGCAAACCGGCGAACATATTTTCAGATAACGGATCAAATTATATTGGCGCAAATAATGAATTGAAAAACATCTACGAATTTTTACATAATAATAATGAATATATTGCTAATCATTTAGTAGATGAAAGAATAAAGTGGCATTTTATTCCAGCCAACTCTCCCAATTTTGCTGGCATTTGGGAGGCTGGAATAAAGAGCACTAAGGGTCACTTGAAAACAATTATAGGTACTAGGACTTTAACATTTGAAGAGTTCGCCACTCTTTTGGCACGAATCGAAAGTATTTTAAACTCACGTCCCATTTGTCCTATCACTGATGACCCCCAAGATCTTAGTGCGTTGACACCAGGACATTTTTAAATTGGGAGACCACTTGCTAGTATACCAGAATATGATGTGCAAGATGTCCGAGAAAATCGTCTCAGCAAATGGCAAATGGTTCAAGCTATGTCCAAGCATTATTGGTCAAGGTGGCACAAAGAGTATCTGGCTGAATTGCAAAATCGAGTAAAGTGGAAAATAAATGCGCAGAATCTACTCAAGATCGGAAGTTTGGTATTAATTAAAAACGATAACTTGCCTAGTTTGTGCTGGCAACTAGGTCGCATAACCAAATTATTCCCAGGCAAGGATAACATAATCCGAGTGGCAGTGTACGTGAAGGAGAAGTGAAAAGGGCAATTCATCGTCTGTGTGTGTTACCGATTGAAAATAGTGAATCAAAAGTTTAAATTGAACAAAGTTTCTCATATTATCATTAGAGCAGATTATCAAAAGCAGATTTTTGCTAAATAATAAACACTTGTTTGTATTATGCTGGTATTTAGGTATTTTGTAATCAGGAATATTTGTTTCCTCTTATAATTTACAAGTATTATTTGTTCTTTGTATTTTTTTAAAGAATTATTTGTTCTTGTTTTCGTGTAAATATTGTAAATTTTTCTGTTTGTTTAACTAGTAGATATTTGTAATCCATGTATTTTTGGTTATTGAAAGTACTTGGTACTTCCAAGAGGGGGTGTATGTTCAAAAGTAGAACCGGCAACACCGCTTCACTGTCAATTTGTGTCGACGGTGCAGCAGTGCGGCGGTCAAATAGCCATTCGCCCCAAGCACACAGAAAATAATAACATGTTCATTTTTGACACACAAGTTTATTGTAAAAATTAGAAATAAATACAGTCCACAGAAGAAATAAATCAATTATTTGTACCCCCCAAAACACAAACCTATACTCAACAAAAACCTAAATATACACAAAAAACATCCTATGTACCACAGAAACCACAGTTTCCATCCCAACCTATTAATATAAAACCTAAAAAGGACTATGTACCAACAACGTTTCCTATTAGTTCAGGAACTTTTGGCAAAAATTACAATAATGCCTTTCGAAAAAACACTAATCAACAATTTTCGAAACCGACACCTATGTCCGGAGTTTCAGTACAACCACGAGCACAAAATCAACATCATTACCCTTCCAAATATACAATCGAAGAAATTAATAATATCTTTGAAATCGAATTACCTGACCCTGACGAAACTGAAGAATGTTCCGAGAATCAAAATTATTATGAAGAGACAAATTTTAAAGAAAATCAAGTCGAAACTGAAGACGAAAATTTTCAGTTACAAGCCATGGATGCAATGATTCAGCATTAACTTTAAATGCTTATCAAATCAACCAACTGCCTTTTATTCAAATAGACTATCCACCGTGTAAATTATTAATTGACGCAGGAAGACCCTCAATTATTGGAATCAAAGCATTACAAGAAAATAATTTAAATATAGATTTTTCTAATATGTTTCTTTCTAATAATAAAACAACAATTTCGTTTCAATATAGAACAGATTTCGAAAATCAAAATTTTGAGATTCCAAGCAACTCAATTCAAGTATGTTATTTCAATACAAATATAGCTGATGGCATTGAAATACTTACACCACCGATAAAAAATGAAACATACTATATTCCTTCGACAATAACCAGAGTCATAAAGGAGATGGTAGCTTTAGAAGTACACAACTTAATGAATAAGCCTATTATTATCCCGTATAACATAAACAACTTAGCGGAAATAATTTTACCTTATGCTGATGAACAGTTTGAGATATTTAATATAGAACAAATGACTTCATTAGAAAATGATGAATATGCAAATGTTCCTATAAAGTCGCTACGTATTAATCATTTGAACTCAGAGGAATTTGATGCCTTAAAACACGTAAGTAATTAAATCTTTTCCTAAAATTTTCCACAAGCCAAACGGAAAATTGAAATTCACCAATCAAGTCAAACACAAAATTAAAACAACAGATGAAATACCAGTGCACACGAAAACATATAGATATCTTCATGTGCATAAACAAGAAGTAAATTTCATCAAGTCGAGATGCATGAAAATTCGATACCCAAAACAGCATTTAATGTTGAAAAGGGTCATTACGAATTCAACAGAATGCACTTTAGATTAAAAAACGCCCCCGCAACATTTCAAAGAGTGATGGATAATGTATTACTAAGATTACAGAATAGAATATGTCTAGTATACATGCATGATATAATAATTTTTTCCACTTTACTTCATGAACACGTGAAAAATTTAAAGAAAGTATTTGAGAGACTCGAGAAGTTTAAATTAAAAATACAATTAGACAAATCAGAATTCCTACACAAGACAGTCGAATTCTTAGGACATGTAATTACACCGAAAAACCGAATCCAAAACAGATAATGGCAATACCAAAGACGGTGAAGGAAATAAAATTATTTTTAGGATTAGTAGGTTATTACCGAAAATTCATAAAGAATTTTGCCAAATTGACAAAACCACACAATGCAGAATTTCTTAATAGCTTTGAAACTTGTAAAAATGTATTAAAAAATTACCCTATATTACAACATCCTGACTTTAAGAAACCTTTCTTATTGACAACCGATGCCTCAAACTATGCAATTGGAGCTGTTTTTTCTCAAGGTCCTGTCGGAGCTGATCTTCCCATTGCATATGCGTCTAGAACTTTAAACCTAGCTGAATGTAATTATTCGACGATTGGAAAAGAACTTTTAGCAATCGTATGGGCAACAAAATATTTTCGACCTTATCTTTTTGGTAGAAAATTCACAATTTTGTCAGATCACAAACCTCTAGAATGGCTATTCAATGTTAAAGAACCAAGTTCTAAATTAGTCAGATGGCAACTAAAACTATCCGAATTTGATTATGAAATCAAATACAAAAAAGGAACACGCACTATCAAGAATTCCTGCAATACAACTTCATGCCATTCAAAAATCGGATCCAGATGCCAGATTAACATCTTCAGATGAAGAATTTCATAAAAAATTAGGAATAATGCTGAAAGATACACCATTATGTAATGATGAAATCATATCAAAATACTTTACAGACTCTAAAGTATATTTTCCTAAGCAAAGTGAGATAGCTAAAGAAAAAGAATTAACGTCTGAATCATCTCAATCAACAAAAACAGCATCAGAAAAAGAACCTGAAGAGGAAGCTAAGAAAGAAAGACCTAAAATAAAAATATTATGCCAACTAATAATACCTCCAAAAAAGGAAAATAAAGAAATTCCTATCGAAATAGGAGAATTTTCAAAAACTCAAAGAAGTAAAAGACAAGTAACACCTTCGGATGACGAACAAACAATTTCAGCTTTGTCTGAAAATGACCAAACAATATATATGTCTATGGAAAATCCAATATTAGGAGCTCCATATACTAAGAAATATGTAAATATATTTGGAAATCAAATTGTATTTCGATATTCCAATAATACACAATTAGGAAAGAAATAATCAAACCATTTGGTAATAAAAAAAGAATAATATTCTTCTTATCAAATAATCCATCACAAATTACTAATTTAGTAAAGGAATACATGCCACCTGGTATTTATTGCCTTCATTTCCTGAATAAATCTTTAGAACCTATTGTGATACGAGCATTACAGGAATCGTTTAATTCGAATTCATCTACCTTGTACATCTTGAACTCTTTATTAGAAGATATCACAGAAGTTGATCATCAACAAGAGAAAATTCAGCAGTATCATGAGACTAAAACCTCTCATAGAAGAATTACTGAAAATGTTGCAGCCTTAAAGAAAAGATTCTATTGGCCCAATATCAAGAAAGACGGATAAAATTATGTCAAAGTATGCGAGATATGCAATGTAACCAAGTATGAACGACAACCATACAAAATCATATTCAAACCAACACCCATTAGTACGAAACCTTTTGAACATATTTATATTGACACGTATATAATCAATAACCAGAAATTTCTGACCATTATTGATAGCTTTTCAAAATGTGGTCAAGCATCTACTGTAAATACGAAAACAGCTGTAGAGATATCATCACAGTTATTGAAATATTTTAGTGATCACGGAATACTTCAAAAAATCACATCAGATGATGGAGCAGAGTTCAAAAATACTATAATAACAGATCTTTGTACATTATACAAAATTGAGTTTCATTATTATTATTAAAACTCCAAAACCAGAATAAGAGTATTATTGATCTAATAACAATCGCTATATTGAATTATAATACCAGTACTCATAGTACAATGAATAACACCCCTTTTCAAGTGATTAAAGGAGATTTGAATTATGCCATACCAATTGAACAAACAGAAAATAAACTAACAACTGACTATAACAAGTTTGGCAGAATCCTTTGCAAATTTGAATAAAGAAATTCAAGAAAAATTATTAGCGAAACAAACAAAGTCTTTAGAATCACGCAATAAAAATCGTGAACCCGAACCAGAATTACAAGATCCAATCTTTGTAAAACAATTTAATAGAGACAAGATAAGTTCGCGTTATGATAGCAAAACACAGAATCGCTTTGCTAAACAAAATGTTAAATGACAATAATTTATTTCAGGTACTCCGAGATGGATCTTTTAGTATCCCTTACTCTCGTTGGAGTCACCCAAGCGTATACATTGATGACGGTAGAAAATCCTATTTTACCAATTTCCTTAAGAACTACTCACGTAACAACTCAACATAACACGGCCTATTATCACATAAACACGACAATTATCATACAAAGTATCCATAAACTGGAAATTACCTTAATGAAATTATCTGACACCCTAAACAAAACAACATGGGTAAACCAATTTGTTGCACTGTTTCAAACAAGTCATTCTCAAATTAAGATTAGGTATGAAACAAGTCATGAAAAATCAAGACCGAAAACGAAACAAAAGAGGTCTATTAAATTTCATGGGCACAGCACAAAAATAGCTCTACGGAACCCTAGATGCTGAAGACAGCGCAGGATATAATTCTTATATCCAGACGCTCAATGATAATCAAAAGATTCTCAATGAAGATCTAAAAACTCAAGCTCAAGTATTAAAACAAGTTACAAAATAGCTATTTATACAATAAGTTACGAAATGAGCGTCTTTTAGGCACGCGACGTGAAAATTGTCCAACGAGGCAAAGCCGAGTTGGACAACACGTCGAGTGACTAAAAGACATCGTTTCGAAACGTATTGTATACAAGATTTTTTCTACTGGCATTTTATAATAAAAAAACACAATTTTATTTCATGTGAATAAGTCGATTACACCCAAAATCTTTGTTACCTGCTTTTACTTGACACCTGACACTTTTCATGCGATTTTCTTTTCAAAATTCGACATCAATAATTAAAATCCTAGAAAGTAGGTAATAACACAAACTTCTGTTTTGAGTAACCCAAACGTTCAATTCAGTAATTCCATTTTCAATATTCATAATAAATACAAAACAAAATTCAAATATGTGTTTAGTGTGTTTTTTATTTCTGAATAATGAATGATACTTTTAGGCACTAGTGCTTAAAAATTACTTTTACGCACTCATAAGTCACTTTTACGCATTCAAAAGTCACTTTTACGCACTGAGTGCCTAAAAGTAACTTTCACGCACTCAGTGCCTAAAAGAATGTCGTTTCAAAACTGAAATGACAATCGAAAAGTTGCTATTATGAAACGTCAGTAGAAAAATAGGTATTTCACGATTAATTTCTAACTACTGAAACTTACCAAAAGGTTATCACAGGAAAATTACAAAATATTTCCTTGGAAAACCAAAATTTCCACTCAATGTTAACCTTTAATCTAATATTGAATCATATCAATATTCAAAGTAATAAAATAAGGAATCTTATTGATCATGTGCAATTATCAATAAATTTTGCACAATTGGGAATAATGCATTATACCTACTATTTTACAGCATAATAAATTAAATCAAATATTAACAAATATACCCAAGAGTCAGCAAATACCTTCTGATAATAAAATCAAGTATTACGAGACAATGAAAACTCAAGTGAAAATCCAAAATGAGTTAAATATATTTGTTATACACATACCAATGATTGATCCCAAGCCCTTTATATTGTATAAAATCTATCCAATTCCTATCCAAGAACTTACCAATAGGAATAAGTACCCTTACCTATTACTTACTACGGACATTTACTATAATACTTTATGAAAATGCCCGAAAGTCGAAAATGTGTATCTTTCTAACCAAGAAGAGCTGAACTAAGAAGAATCATGTGTCTATGACTTGATTACTGACCTACCACAACAATGTCCTTTCACTAAAGTGAAATATGAGAAACCAACCGTGAGACAACTCCCGAATGGACAGCTATCACAACAATCCACGTTTGCAACATCTTGAAGAGGGAGGAGTTATATTAACCAATTGCCACGCTGATTTATAGTCAAAGTCAAAGTCAAAAAATGCTTTATTGTGCAAAATACAATCTTATTCACAAAGCAGTTTATAATTAATTGAAATAAAATAAATGAACTAAAATCTAAGTATAAATCTAAAACAGTTCAAAACAAATTAAAAACAGTAAATTTGGTAACATATAATAGTAGATTATACCACGAGTCAATAATGATAGCTATTATTCCCGAGGATTATTACGAACTGAGCCGCGTTAGCGGCGAGGGAGTAACATTCCGAGGGAATAATAGCCATTATTGCGAGTAGTATACTTACTTTATTTACGACAAATTAATTTATTTGAGATTTTCAATGAACAAATTTCATCCGTCTCATAATTTTCAATACAAATCCACCAGCACTACACGTTTGACACTGACACTTTTGTGGAATAATGACCATTAATCCCGCTACTCGTCATTAATCCCTGGAGGAATAACATATGTCATTATACTGCCAAAGTAACAAATATAATACGCACATTATACATTAGTCGTAAATAAAAATTAAAAAAACATCAAACGCTCAGGTAGAAACAAGTATACATTACAATCACAATTCAAAATTATAACTTAATAACTAAGAATACAATAAATATTTGAAAGTCAGGTCAGATCATTTGCAAAAAAAATAAATGTTGATAGGGTCACAATTTAGGGAAAGAAATAAATTAATAAATAAAATAACAAGAGTAAACTCAATATCAATCAGTGCAAGGTCCTCAGACAAATGAATCAGCATAAAATTCTGCCATGGTGTAATATGCCTTACTGACTAGTAGCTCTCTGAAAGAACTTCTAAATTTTTTTAAGAGATTTAGAGATTTAATGTTTGTTGGCAGTTGGTTATAGATTTTCCTGCTTTCATAAATTAATGATTGCTTTGTCAGTGTACTTGTTGGAATTGGAAGAGAAATTTTATCAGCGCCACGCGTATTGTGCTGCCTAGAAATTGGCCCACTTGCACCCAAATTCTTTTGGATAAGAGTAGCAGTCTCAAGAACAAACAAGGAAGTTAAAGTTAATATTTTATTTTCAATAAAGATTGGACGACATGATTGTCTCTGATTACCCCCCACGATATAACGCACTGCCTTTTTCTGTAATACAACTATCATGTTCAACAAGTACTGACTACTCATGCCTCATAACGGTATGCCATACCTCAAATGGGAATCAAAGAGAGCAAAATATACATCTCGTGCCACCCTGGAACCAAGAGTGTCTCTAGTAGCCTTGATTGCGAAACAATGATAGTTTCTTGCTAAGCTTGATGATGCGCTCATTAAAACGCAATTCGCTATCGATAAACACACCCAAAAATTTAATAGCGGGGCTCGCATGTACTCATTCACCGTCTAAACACAATCCATCCATGTCACATTTGAAACCCATAACATGTGTCTTACCAACATTCAAAGAAAGTTTATTACAATTGAACCAGATCTTTATTTTCGATACATCATGTGATACATTTTGTCTCAGAATATCAACAGAATCATTGCACCAGACAACAGAGGTGTCGTCTGCAAAGAGTGTGAAATGACCAGATATATTAACCCTGACAAGGTCGATTATATATATCAGGAATAGAAGGGGGCCCAGGACAGACCCTTGTGGTACTCCACTTCCGATTTTCAAAACTGAAGACCTACTGCCGGATACAACAACCGACTGCTGTCGATCCTCCAGATACGACCGAAACCACGCAAGCGAAGAGCCTCTAAATCCATACATTTTAAGTTTGGACAGAAGTATGCTGTGATCCACGCAATCGAAGGCTTTGGTAAGATCACAGAATACCGCAGCCACCGCCTTCCCCTCATTGAGGTCAAGGTAAACCCTATTCAAAAAGTCAAAAATAGCATCGTGAGTTCCTAGGGAGCTCCGAAATCCAAATTGCCCTGACGAGATAAGACTGTATGAACGAAGAAAATACCATACTCTGTTTTTAACGATCTTTTCAATAACCTTAGATAAGGTCGAAAGCAAAGAAATTGGACGATAATTAGAAAGATCCCGACAATCTCCACCCTTATGCAGAGGAATCACTCTTGCAGATTTCAGGCATGAAGGAAAATTACCTGCGCTTCACGAACCATCAATACCCAATGCCAAGACCTCAAATGCATCATCAGGTAAGGCTCGGAGTATTTCACAAGATAATTCATCATCACCACATGACTTTTTATTTTTAATATCACCAAGAGCCTCATAGATTTCACGCTTCAGAACAGGGGTAAAGCAAAAGGAATTTGGAACAGATAAGTGTGATAAATAGTCCAGAGGATCCCCTGTAGTAGGCATGCTGTCAGTTAAACTACGAGCTATATTACAATACAAAAAATTCAATGTATTGGGATCAATATCAATTTCCTGGCCATTACATTGTTTGGATCGATTACATACCTCACCAAGGACTCTTTTTGCTTATTTTTAGCTTTCAATAATCTGTTGCCGTAGTGAAGTTCCTTAGCTGCTTTCACTAATCGACGATAAACATTACGATATCTATTGCAATAAGATATGAAATTGTCATTACCGGGAATAAACTTTTTGACATTATTGAGACAGCGCAAGTTTCCAGAGGACGACTTTAAACCCTGTGTGAGCCAAGGTTTTTTTTCCCTTGTTTTATGTTTAATCCACCTCAACGGAAATGCTCTTTCAAAAACGCTCAGCAGTACAGAGTGAAACAATAGCAGAGGTTCTGGAGACTGTCCAATACCCAACCAGTTAACATCGCGACATTGTTGACGAAATTCAAGGAAATTCCTATTACTGTAGGCTTTGCCTCCAGGATATCAATAGATATGGTGTAGACCAGCAACACGTGAAAAGGTAGTTGACAGCAGTTGTCCGAGAGACAGATAATTTTATAAGTTTGTCAATTTTCATTCAATTTTTCACAATTAAAAAGTATATATTATTGATTACAGAGTGAACTTTCATTTAAAATTTTTGATAAACTCGCTAAGGCCCCCTACAAACTTCAGAAGTGGGATAATGGATGGATAATTGTGGGAATTACAAAATGAACGACGAGTACGACGACTGCAGAAACGTGCGGAACGAAGAATTTGAAGCTTTTGTTGCAATCAATATGGATCAACCTCCACCTAATTTGAATGCTCAACATCCAAGTCGGATCCAGGTAGAGCCACAGCAGGATCCAGAACAGTTAATTAACGTTGTTAACATGCTTGTTCAGCAAAATGCACAAATGCTGCAGATGTTACAATTGCAACAGCAGGCTCAGGCACAGCAGAATGTTGCAGCAGCAGCTCAAGTAGCAAATAATTTAGTGAACAACAATCCTCAAAATGCAATATCGAACTTCAATATTATGCCCGACTTATCTAAAACCATTGATAAGTTTAATGGAGAACAGGACTCAAACCAAGCAAAAATTTGGCTCCAACAACTTGAAGGTACTGCACTTCTTCATAATTGGCCAGATGCTTTTATATTTCAGACTGGCAAAAGCAACTTAGATGGTGCTGCGAAGTACTGGTTTATGGGACGAAGTAGTGAAATAACTGATTGGCAAAGCTTCAAAAATGCCTTTAGAAAAACATTTATATTCACAGTTAATAAAACTGATTTATGGAAAAAAATGCAGGATCGACTTCAAGTTAATGGGGAGAATGTATGTATTTATTTCCACTCAAATGTGGCCTTGTGCAAAAACTTAGAGCTGTCCTTCGACGAAATCAAAGAACAAGTGGCTATTGGTTTGTGGTCGAAAGAACTCAGCAACTTCATTATGTCCAAGGCACATATTGATGAAGACTCTCTTTTTCAAGACATAGTAAGGTATGAGAGAATTGTTAGTGCCCGTAAAACTCGTGCTTCTGATAATCGTTTCGATAAAACAGAAACAAAAAGACCCAATTATGTTAGTAGACCAGGAAATACACGCCATGACACATACAAAGCTAGTGGTACGTCGTCAAATGGGTCCAATGTCACATTCAAACCAAAGTGCTATAATTGTAATGAATTGGGACATACTTCCCAATACTGTAGCAAGCCAGTCCGTCCTAAAGGTTCATGTTATGTCTGCGGTCAAATGGGGCATCAGAAAAAGGATTGTCCTAAGATTTCATCTGGATACACCTCTGGATATGGAAAACTTAAGACTCAGCCTCAATCTACCTCATTATTAGTGGAACCGAAGACTACAAATGCGTATATGATACCAATCTGTTTGAGTAAGAATAATATTGCAATTCATCTTGATACTATTCTGGACTCAGGTAGTGCAATTTCTGTTATAACTTTTGGAACTGTAAAAATGTATGATTTTGAATTTTTTAATGTTTGTCCAAATAAGATTTTTGAAGGCATCAATAAGGCAAAGTTAGAAATATTAGGTTCTATTCTTTTCACTTTAAAAATTTCAGGAATTATTGTTGAAATGCCTATTTATGTAGTACCAGATAGTTCGATTCCTTACAATTGCCTATTAGGTAGGGACTTTATGATGAGTGATCAAATCGAAATTTCTTTTATGGGTGACCAAGTCAAAATTATACCAACAGATAAATATTTAGGTAACGGTGAATTATCTTGCACTGATGACATCTTAAATATTAATTATGTTGAAAAAACTGAAACTGACCTCAATATTAATCCTTCTTTGTGTCCTTTGGATCATAAAAGGCTTGTTGATCTTTTTATGTCTGATTATGTTGAACCAATTAGACCAGTTGAACCAAAAACTAAGTTTGAAATGAAAATTGTTGTTGAGCCTAATCATGTTCCATTTTTTTTTAAACCACGTAGGCTATCTTATGCAGAAAAAATTGCGGTGCAAGAAATAGTTTCAGATCTTTTAAGCAAAAATGTTATTCGCAAGAGCAATTCAGAATATAGCGCTCCCATAGTTCTTATTCGAAAAAAAACTAACGATTATAGGCTTTGCGTGGATTATAGATCTTTAAATAAAATCACTATACGTGACAATTTTCCGATTCCTCTGATTGAAGATCAGATCGACCAGCTCAAAGACAAAAATTATTTCTCTCAACTTGATTTAAAAAATGCCTTTTATTTTGTGGACATGGAACAAAGTTCAATAAAATATACATCTTTTGTTACCCCTGATTCACAATATGAATTTCTCAGAATGCCGTTTGGCTTGAAAAATTCACCTTCAGTCTTTATGAGATTCATTCATAATATTTTCAAAGATCTCCTTGAGCAACACAAAATACTTATATATATTGACGATTTATTGGTAGCTACTGAAACAGTTCAAGAAAACCTTGATATATTGAAAGAAGTATTTAATTTGCTTGTTCAAAATAAACTTACGCTGCGGCTTGACAAATGTTCATTTCTATATACAGAAATAACTCATTTGGGGTACGTTATTAATGGTACAGAAATTAGACCTAGTGACAGCCACTTAAAAGCTATCAAAGATTATCCTATGCCTCATAATACAAAGCAGTTACACAGTTTTATTGGACTAGCTTCATATTTCAGGAAATTTGTACAAAACTTTTCGATTATTGCAGGTCCGCTTTACAATTTACTTAAAAAAGATGCACAGTTTAATTTTGGCCCAGAGCAAATCAAAAGTTTCCACACTTTAAAAGATTCATTAGTTTCAAAATCAGTTTTAGCCTTGTATTCTCCAATAGCAGAGACTCAAATTCATTGTGACGCTAGTTCACATGGTTTTGCTGGCATATTTATGCAGAAACAAGCCGATTTTAAATTCCATCCAGTTTTCTTTTATAGCCAACGGACTACAGAAGCAGAGTCTAAACAGCACAGTTTTGTGTTGGAATTAAAAGCCATAATAAATACTTTAAATCGCTTCAGAGTTTACTTACATGGCATTTCATTTAAGATATTTACAGACTGGAATAGTGTTGCAGCTGCTTTAAAGAAAAAGGATATCAACCCTAAAATTATGCGATGGAGTCTGATTCTTGAAGACTTTGATTATACATTAGAACATAGAAGTGGTACGAATATGCGACACGTTGATGCATTGAGCAGGTGTTTTGGAAATGTTGTAATTTTAGACGAAAATTCTTTCGAGACGAATCTTATCATTAAACAGGGCCAAGACTTGAAAATCAGAGAAATAAAATCTGCTTTAGAAAAATCTGAATCAAAACTTTTTGAATCATACAATGGCTTAGTTTATAGAAAACATAACAGTTTACTTTTATTTTATGTACCTGAAATGATGGAATCTAACGTGATACGTAGTTGTCATGATGAGTTAGGACATGTAGGTACCGATAAATGCGTTCAAGCAATTATGGAAAATTATTGGTTTCCTGAATTGCGTAAAAAAGTAAAAATTTATATCTCAAATTGTCTCAAATGTGTAGTTTATTCACCGGATAGTGGAAAAAAAGAGGGATATTTACACAATATACCCAAGGGTGATAAATCTTTCAATATTTTACATTTAGACCATTTGGGGCCTTTAGAGAAATCTAAGCAAAGAGGTAACAAATACATTTTGGGCGTGGTTGACGCTTTTTCCAAATTTTTGAAAGTTTATCCCTGTAAAACCACCAATTCTGCCGAAGTCATTAAACATTTGAAGGATTATTTTTTTTACTATAGCAAACCTTTCAAAATTATAACAGATAGAGGATCTGCTTTTACATCACATGCTTTCTCAGAATATTTAGAGTCTCAAGATATTTTGCACGGTTTAATAGCTACTGGGGTTCCAAGGGCAAATGGACAAATAGAGAGGTACAATCGATTTATTGTTCCTATGATAGCAAAATTAACTGAATCACCAGATCGCTGGGATCAGGTTTTGCATGAAATTGAATTTGCTGTTAATAACACTATGAATAGATCGACTGGACAAACTCCCTCTAAGTTACTGTTCGGCATGAATCAAGTAGGTTCTATCAATGATCATTTAAAGTTCTTTCTTTCATCCAATAATGATAAATCTGAGAATTTAGAAGACTTGCGCGAAACAGCTAGCAATAAAATAAAACAAGGTCAAGAAGTTAATAAGTTTTATTATGATCAAAGACACAAAGAAGCCAAACTTTACGGAATTGGTGATTATGTCATGATTCCCAATGTTGATGTTACTGCGGGAGTCAATAAAAAACTACTTCCAAAATTCAAAGGACCTTATGTGGTAAAAAAGATTTTGCCCAATGATAGGTATGTGATTTCCGATGTTGAAGGATTTCAAGTTACCCAAAGGCCCTTTGAGGGAATTTTCGATGCAGATCATATTAGGTTATGGATAAAATCTCCAGAGTAAAAAAAAAAAAAAAAAAAAAAAAAAAAATATGCATTGTTATAATATCTATCTATTTTTTTTTATTTTTTTTTTACTATTTTTAACACTTATATTTTGTTTGTTTATTAATGCTTATCCTTTAAAACCTTATGCCTTTATTACTTATGAATTTATGTATACCCTTATGAAACTTATGTAACTGAAGAATTTATGTATATACTTATGATACCTTATGTTCTTATGATACCTTATGTACTTCTGATACCTTATGTCCTTATCATACTTTATGTACTTATCATACCTTATGTACTTATGATACCTTATGTCCTTATCATACCTTATGTTCTTATGATACCTTATGTCATTATGCAAGCATGTCTATCTTATGAATAATTTATGTTAGGTTTTATGTTTTAGAGGCGAGGTCGCCTATATTTGTCAGGAAAGCCGAGTTGTAGGCTTTGCCTCCAGGATATCAATAGATATGGTGTAGACCAGCAACACGTGAAAAGGTAGTTGACAGCAGTTGTCCGAGAGACAGATAATTTTATAAGTTTGTCAATTTTCATTCAATTTTTCACAATTAAAAAGTATATATTATTGATTACAGAGTGAACTTTCATTTAAAATTTTTGATAAACTCGCTAAGGCCCCCTACATTACTGAATATTCTTCCCCTTCGCCGTTGATTCCTGCTTCTGATTTTGAAGTCATTGAAAATAGTAAGAACTGCCTCATGATCAGAGAGACCCGCACCGACAACTAAACAAGATTTAACATCACAATTTGAACACATATAAGCAATAATACTTGACGAACCATTGCAAATACGCGTGGATGAAGTAACATGCATCATTAGACCATGAGATTCAAAAATATTGTCAAGCAAAACTGTGATAATGCTCTGCTGATCATTAAAATTTACATTAAAGTCGCCAGCAACTATAACCTTGAATGAAGACGAGATTTGAGACAGCAGTCGGTCGAGTTCATCTAAAAAATCCCTAGCATTAGCAGCGGGCGAGCGGTAGAGACACGCTATATATAGGTTATGTTTATTACTGTAGATAACAGAGAATTCGAAAACTTTCTCCTGAATCAGACTATCAAATCTATAACAGGACACAAAACACTGGTCAAACCCTGAAGATTCCTTAGCAAAAATCAAAGTCCCGCCATGCAAAAAACGTTCCCTACAGAAAATGAAAATTGGAACATAGCTCAGTAAATGGAAACATTCGTCGGGTCCTAACCAGTGCTCAGTAACTAAAACTAAACTAGGAAAATCAATACTTTCCAAAAACGCATAAAAGTCGTCACACTTATTTCTTAAAGACTGAACATTTAAAAGCAACACAGACAAATCAGAAACAGATTTACAACTAGTAGCATCATTAGTCAACCTTTTCTCAGTAGGTAAAGTACTCATAAAAAAAAATATCTGGCTGTTCCGAATCATTATTCTGCGCACTAGTTTCTATATTATCAGGAGAAATTATATCTATAATACCAGACTGTTCTACATCGTTATCCTGTCCATTCGTTTCCCAACAGTAGAACTAATCATATTTATAGGAGGCGTGGCTGATATGTCTAAATGTATCAGGTTAGTGCAGGTATTGATATGAAAATTATTGACAAACATTTTTAAAAAATAACTTAATCTGGACATACCACCACGATTCAAGTAAGAAAAGAAATTTACAAAATGTTTCTGTAAAAAGTTGTTTGACAAGTCTAAAAAATCTATGCACCTTGAAAATTGTTGTAAGTTTTTCGTGACCCTTAACAGCTTACCGTTAACATTCTGTATTCTGTAAGAGAGGTCAGAAAAATCCTTTCTACATGGTAAATTAGAAATAATCAAATTCGTGTGAAAACATTTATTTGCCAACAATGGAATATCACCCAATCCAATATTGCTGTCATTAATTTCTGCAAGAATAACTACATAATCCTTGGAAGACAAATTGTTCACATAACAATCGGCACTAGAAACCAAGTCCCTAAACCTAGCAAATGGTTTTGTTATTAATTGAATATTGAATACATAATAACCATTAAAATGACGAGTGAGGTATTGGAACATACGCTTACCATATTGGTCAGTTAAAAAAGCGTAGGTTGTTTTTGCTGGAGGTCTGACCATAACTAAGCTTCCTCAAGATATCCTCCTTTTCTTCCAACTGTTCTTCTGTTGAAGTAGCCGCATCTTTTTTGGGAACATTTGATCCATCCAAGCTCTGTCTGCGTTTAGAGGTACTTATTGCCAGCTTTAAATCTTCCACTTCAGTCGCCAGCACTTTATTTCCTTCATTTAGGGTATCTATAGATGTTTTCATGCCGTCAATTTTTTTTTTTGACAGTTTATGCCGTTTTTAGATTTTTCAAGTTCAGTGAGGTTCTCCTTGAAATCGCCTTCCAGTATATTGTTCTTTTCACCTAGATCCTTTATTATTTTATTGAGTTCACATATATTAGCCTTGTATTTTTTCAACTGCTGCTCATATCTCTGCTCGACCTCACACGCATTGGATTCCAGGTCGAGGGATAATCTTTTGTGTCTTTGAAAATGTATTTCCTTTAATTTAATGTCGCTTTTCAATCTTTCAATTTCTTTCTTGTAATTATTAATCCTATCTTCGAAGTCGTCCCCTTCCTGTTGACAGATACTGGAGCAATATATTTTGTAACCGCTTATTGTTGTGTGTTTCCTCTTTTCTGAACAACTAGGGTGAAATACTGCAAGGCATGTTACACAAAGGCAATAATTGAAAGGTTTATTTAGACAACACTTGAAATTTCCATCCATAGCAATAGGACACTTTAAATATTCCTATGCCGGTCCTGACCTTTCTTAAAGCCTACAACATGCCCGACACAAAAAATATTCAAATTTGTTTATAAAGCCTCTAGCTAAAATATCAAACAGTATACTATATTGTGCACTGATAAGAAATTGCAAAAGGTATTGGAATAAATTCAAATTTTAAATCAGGTGTTTTTATCAACCAACAAAATTAAAATAGGACGATTTTTGTTTTCATTGTTTATGTAAAAAGAAGAATTTCTAAATTGATTACCAATATTACACAACACAGGCAATCTTTTTCCACAAAATTTGATACCAAACACAAGTTACTCTAACTAATTTGTCCGCGTCAAACTAATAAAAACCTGGGACTGATTTTAATACACGCGCATTCTCGTAGTAGAATTTATTTATTTGTGTATAGTCAAATATCCATTTTTCATATGCTTTAATGTGCTTACCCCTTTCCTCTATGACTTTTTAAATACATTGTTGTAAAGTAAACATCAAATTGCTATATCGGCATTAAATTCTTATTTAAGCCAGCGCAGTCCCATCAGGAACGTTCATTTGTTTTCAGGCTTTTGCTGTAGCAATTTGATCCACATTTTTTCTTTTGTCACTATTGTATTTCAATCAATAAAATAAATGTTTTTTAAAATACAAGTTTCTGAATCGAAAATATAATTTTTCTACTGACATTTCATAATACGCTATTAAACGATTCAAATCTGTATCATAATGAACTTCATTACGATACAGATTTTCATTATAATACTCATTTTTAATATTATACAATGTAGATAGATGGCAGCACTAGTTAAGATATTAAACATTTTAAACGGTGATTTTGCGTAAAACAATTATTTTGATAACTATAAAAAAGACTCCGAATTGTTTAAAAGTTACCTTAAGTTTGGGACAAAGAATAATTATTATGGAAATCATGAATGATAACGAAGAATTTTTACTTTCTTCATTATTATACATTATCAATAGATGGCGCCACCAGTTAAAAAAATTTGATTTTTTTTTATATATATATAATTTTATAAAAAAAATACTTCAAATTGTTATTAAAAGTTAATACCTAAAGTTTGGGAGAAGGCATTATTATGGAAATATTGAGCGATAACGAAAAATTTTCACTAACACCTCCAGAAATTACAGAAAGGGCGACAAATGCAGTTAATAATATACTACCGGACAAGTCCAAGAAAATTTACGAAAAATTATATGGATTATTCCACTCATGTGTTAGAAATCCCATAAGACAAGTGACGATTTTTAGAATTACAGCGAAAATTCTCTTTTCCATTTGTTTAACTAGAGAGAATTTCAGCGATAATTCTCCCATGTTATTGTATACATGGTTGTCATGCTAATTTTTGATACAAACAAACGGTTCCTGATAGCAACCATTTATTTGTATTGATTGTTAAGATGTTCACATCGTTTAATACATATTTATTTCCATATTGTTTGCATTCTCATACGTGAAATAATCCTCTAAATACCACTGAGCTTTAAAGTGAACCAGATAATTTTTCACTCATGCGTGTTTTCTCTGCAAATTTCACTCGTCCTACGGACTCGTGAAATTATAGAAAACACGCAATAGTGAAAAATTATCGGTAATTTTGAAGCTCTCGTGGTATTATCCCCGACAATTTATGGATTGGAGAAACACCAAAAATACATCATCATTCTCTGAAAATGTTTTGATAGTATATTTTGAAGAGTTACAAGAAAAAATGAAACCTTCAACTGTATGGACGTTTTACTCAATTATAAAATCCCTATTCAAAGTTAAGCATAATGTTGACATATCTAAATATCATCAAGTTTTATCAATGGCAGTAGAAAAAATAGTGTATGCAACTCTCATGTAATGGCCATTAATACACTCGCATGTTATATACGAAACTCGCCTGCGGCTCGTTTCGTATCCTACAACATGCTCGTGTATTAATGGCTATCATTACATGATCATTGCATAATATACTATTATGTTCTATGAGACAACGGAATAGCTAATAATATTTGGTAAATACAAATTAATATTAGCCTTAGGTATACAACAGTGCAGTGTAAGAAAACTGAAACAATAATATCAACATAAACCGAAACAGCCCTTCTACCGCAACAATGGACTTTTTATTCCATCTTAGTTATTACAACTAGCTGTTACTACTTCATGGTTACGCAAAACCGGTAATATGATGAAGAGTCTATAGCCACAAAAAGCATCGAAAATACAATTAAATTATAATAAATGATTCAATCGAGTCAAAAACCATAGCCCATTGAATTTTAATAATCCTTTTAGATTGGATCCTACTAAAAACCGTGATTTAAACCGGTGTAAGCCCCGAGGCGACCCTGGTTTATAAGATTCTAGAAGCCAACCTATAAAAAAAATGGATTAGATCATGTTTTGTTCGTTGTACCGTGAAACGTTGATGTTTTTTTGTGTTAGATACTATGGTGCTATGGGGTTTGCTACCAGGGATACTTAGAAAATACCTAAAATTAGGCGAATTTTTCTCGTTACTTTTTTGCGAATATGTTCGTTTTGTCTTCTTGAAACTTCTATTTGTCCTAAAAAAAATGTCAAATTCTAGCTTACATGAAAAATTGTTACTTTTAGGCTGCTAATTAATGCTAAATTATTCAAAGTTTTGTCGTTAATAGTTTTTCATTTCATTTATCCCTTTAACATTTGGTGTATTTTTTATTTTCGTTATTTGATTATTTAATACTTGCCTTTTTGTATTTTTAGTCTATGCTGGTCCTTTTCTGATTTTCTGTTAGGTTTTTCTTCGGCACTTGTTATACCAGCTTCAATCAAAAAACATATAAGAGGAGTTAGGTTTTTGTTCACCCCATATTCCCGACGTTTTCTGTGTTACTTTATGAGATGTGTCTATCAAATTCCACGGACCCGAAAAACGATAATTATATTTACTAATTATAATATGTAGTATTATAATAAGACATATTTTATTAACCAATTACAAGATCTACAAATGAATATAATCTATCAATGTGAATTTATAGTAAAAGATCCTATGTGAATGCAATGATCCCTCGTATAAAATTCAAGGCGGTAACCCAAACTCCGACATAATTTTTTTATGTAGGTACCTTCCATTTAATTGCGTGGAACCAAGCCATCGTCATATTACATTCCACACGTGAGTTCCGTGAGTTGATGAAAATACTTTGTGATCAAATTCATATCTCCGAGAATAATTAATTAATCATTGCCTATGGTTTCGATGACTCCTAGTAATTTGTGCATTGAAACGAATCAATTATGCGGTATTGATTAAATAAAGTAATTGATATTTTAATTAAATCTATGAATTAAATGATTAATTTAAAATTATCATTGCACTCAACAAATGCATCTGTGAAATGCATTGGAAAGACACCTTCAAAATGTCACCTAGCAACCCCCTGGCGTTATTTTGCCAGTTACGATGTCGTTATTGACAAAACTTCCTCTATTTTGATTTTTCCTTTGATTCAAGAACTTCTATTTGCCAAAATGGTGAGATTTGGTATTCTAAATAAATTTTTATATCATTAATATTTCATTTTTAGCCACCAAAGAAAAAGGGAGGTGGAAAGGGAGGTTTAGGTAAGCAAAAAATAAAATAAAAACAAAAATCTATTTTTTTTTTTAAATCGTAAATTTTACTGAACTTAATATTTTTTTGGTAAATATAGGAGGTATCATAGATGGGGTAGATACAACCCAAATGACCCGAGAACAACTAGAAGTATTTTGTTTAAGAATTAAGGAGGAAAATGAAAGGGAAAGAGAAGAAAGAAACTTTTTTCAAATGGAAAGGGACAAATTGAGAACTTTTTGGGAAATTACAAGAAACGAGTTGGAGGAAGCTAGAGCGAAACTAAGGTGAGCAGTGAATACAAAAAGCTCCCAAATTTCAGTACACTAACTCCATCTATTAATACCGTATTAAAGCAGCTGGTCATAATGATCGAGAATTCTGTTAATGCGGCTACCGCTGTTCAATTACTAAAGGTTTTCATCTATAGATGGCGCTAGTTTCTAATTTAATACTATTTAGTACCTAAATAATAATTATTAATTACCGATATTTTGTATCTCTTCTAGAAACAAAGACAGGCAAATCGAAGAATCAGTCGAGAAAAACGAAGACGAACTAAAATTCTATAAACAAAAAGTGAAACACTTACAATACGAACATCAAAACAATTTAACAGAAGCCAAAGCTGAGGGTTTGGTCTCTTTGAAAACCGCCCAGGATGAGCACACCGAACAAGAAAAGGAATTATTGAAAGACAAAAAAAATTTGAAAATCCAAATAAGAGAAATGGAGAATTCCTATGAAGAACAAATAAAGAATATGAAAATTGAACACGATAAAACCGTTACTGAAGCCAGAAACGAGTTTGAGGATAAAGCCAAAGAACTAGAAATTAAATATGACAAAAAGTTTTGCGATTTGAGGACCCACTTGAACACAAAACACGACATGGAAATATCAGAGGTTGAAGAAAGGAAAAATAATCAAATAACCGATATAAAAAAACACCATGACAAAGGGTTTAATGAAATGAAAAACTATTATAACGACATTACTTTGAATAATTTAGCATTAATCAGCAGCCTAAAAGTAACAATTTTTCTTAGCTCATAGTAATTAGGTGCAATTTTACATTTTTTTAGGACCAAATGGAAGTTTTAAGAAAACAAAACGAGCGTATGAGCAAACAAGTGGCAGACTTAACTGCAGAAAACAAAAAGTTAGTGGTACCATTACAGAAAGCCTTGGACGACGTTAAAGAATATAAAAGACAGTTGCAGAATTATGAAAAAGATAAAATATCCTTAGAGGTAAGGTACTTATTGATTTTTTTTAATGATACATTTTCTTTGTTAATTTTTGTGTTTTAGAACACTAAAGTCAAACTCCGCCAAACGTTGAAGGACCTGGAAGGTCTCAGATGGTCAAATGATGCTTTAGAGTTAAGATTTGCAAAAGTAAGTATTTAAACCTAAAAAAGTTTCTCTAACACTGATACCTACAATTCCTCACAAGCTGAGAAATTATGATTCATAGCACCACAGCTGGGAGTAACGACAAAAAAAAGTTACTTTACTTTAACGAGTTACTGAAAGTAACGCGTTACTTGGTAACTTCGTTACTTTTCAGATTGATTGATAAGTAACTGTAACGACGTTACTTTCCTGAAGTAACGCTGGAAGTAACGCGTTACTAGTTACTATGAAAGTAACTCGTTCTCCCAATTTCTTTATCTTCTTTACAAATAATTGACGAGTGAGGAAAAGGAAAATAAGTAATCCAAAAACTTTGTACATCAAATAAAATGTTGGTAGAACAGAAAATTTCTTTTGAAAGCTCAAAATAATCGTTTTTGGGCGTACCACGCGGCCTCTGCTCTAAGGACACTATATGCAGACACTGGGGCACTTCAAAAAGCAGGTTTGTCCAAAATCAAGTGCTCTATTCAGTCGCTTAATCCTTAATCCGTTTGAATTTTGCAAGAATACTCTTCCACATACAGGGTGTCCCACGGTGGATGGCGTATTAGACTCTTATGGAGAACTAGAAATCGGATCATTTTGAAAATTTGGCAACCGGGATAAATGACCGTGATCTACACTATAAAAATATTTTTGTTTATGCGGTGTTGCCGCTTCTACTCTAAACCAGTGGCAACATCGCTATTTTAAATGAAACACCCCGTATTTAATTGCATATTTGGATTCTTCATAAAATTCTGAGCAGATTTCATGTGATATACCCTATACCTAAGTTCAACTGTTTTGGAAATATTGACAGTTGAAAATTGACTTTTTGCAAATTTGACAGGCTGTAAAACCTGAACGGTTAATTTTAGAGAAAAATCGATTTCACATTCCTATCTTAGATTTTTATAAACTATCATTAGACACCAATTTTGAATTTAATCCATGATTAAAAATTCCAATTAAATTTAATCTCCGGTTAAATTCAAAGTTGGTGTCAAATGATAGTTCACAAAAATCTAAGACAGGAATGTAAGATCGGTTTTCCTCTGAAATTAACCGTTTAGGTTTTACAGCCCGTCAAAGTTGCAAAAAGTCAATTTTTAACTGTCAATATTTCCAAAACAGTTGAATTTAGGTATAGGGTATATCACATAAAATCTGCTCAGAATTTTACGTAGAATCCAAATATGCAATCACATACAGGGTGTTTCATTTAAAATAGCGATGTTGCCCCTGGTTTAGAGTAGAAGCGGCAACACCGCATAAACAAAAATATTTTTAAAGTGTAGATTATGGTCGTTTATCCCGGTTGCTAAATTTCCAAAATGATCCGCTTTTTAGTTCTCTATAAACGTCTAATACGCCATCCACCGTGGGACACCCTGTATAGTCGGACTCACAAACTAAAAACATATTGGCATTTCGTATAGGTCTTATTTGATAGTTTGGACTGCTATGTTGGTGAGTCAAATTAAGGAATAACGCAATTTTCGACGTAAATAGGTATTTTTGAAGTAACGCGTTACTTTAAAAGTAACGAACTACTTTTAAAGTAAAGAAGTTACTTTCAAAGTAACGAAGTTACAGTAACGCGTTACTTTCCAATAAGTAACGAAAATAAAGTTATCATTATTCGAAAGTAACTGTAAATTTTAAGTAACGAGTTATTTTTAAGCAAAAGTAACTGTAAAGTAACGCGTTACTTTTTTCAAGTAACGATCCCAGCTCTGCATAGCACGAGCATCGTATTTAGGAAGAAAATGTATCCGTCTGGTAGTTAACACTCCATCGGCGAAATATCACAATTATTAAAAATAAAGGTAATGCAAGTCCAAGTTCATATCTTCAAATAATTTCACGTTACCTAATCACTTTCAAACTGTTAATTAGGTACCTACTTAGCTGTTGAAAAGCCTAATGTGGACAATTATCTGATTTGGAGTTGGAGTTTGGATTAGTAAATTTGTCCTTATAGTTGTGTATGTGTGTATTGGAGGTGTCAGTTGAACCGCGACTAAGGTTGATCTATTGTACCCTTCCTTCTGCTGCTAAGTTCGGGTTTCCTGCTCAAAGCAGCCCCTCTAGTCCTAGGTCCTTTAGGACTTTTAGGATATCTAACTCACCTCCCCCCTCTTTCAATCCCCCAAGCACCCAGAGCCACCCCCTAGAAAATCTTAAATGGGCGAGGGGTCAAGTGATACATCATCTTGGAGGTTTTTTAATTCCATACATTTTCAGTTCAGCTGTCTTGGAAACACTGACACATAGAAAAGTGATTTATATATTGTTGATATAGAACGCTCACTTCTGCTGTAGTCGCCAAGTGACATTTCCGACGGTGCTGCCATAGCGGTGTAGTCATTGAACTAATATTTGGCAGGCCGTTTGATTCTCAGTTTTAAATGTCTGGTTTGACATTTCAATTTTTTCAAAATAAAGCAGTGCTCCGAAACTTCAAACTAAAATTTTAGTAATTTTATATTCATAAATTTATGTGAGAATCACTTAACGAATAAAATAGTCTATAATATAGATGATCTGGTGTATTTGACTCACAACCAACATTTCTGTTTCTGTGTTGTTTTTGATGTAGATTTCAATGGTCTGTCGCTGCAATTCGGTTATGGCCGATTAATTTTTTGCGCCTTGTCACATATTGTGGCGATAACTGCTTAAACCGGCTGCTTGTGACGCACTTATCACTTCTTTCACAAATTTACAATTCAAAACAACAAACTCAACACTCAACGACGATGCACTCAACAAAATAAATCAGATGACAAGATCATGACAAGATGACATATGCATTATGATGTTAAATGGACCTCTGCGTTTTTATGACTGGTTTTTATATCCACCATTCTATGTCGGTCATTGTCATTTTCTATTCACTAAACAAAGATAGCTAACTCATCGGTGAAGTCACAGATTAGAATAAAAACGAGGGGGACGTTAAGAAACGGCGATATGGGCGCACAGCGGTGTAGTCACGAACTAAAACAAAAAGTGGAGGGGATGAATCCAGTGAATGTTCTATGCTGTAAAACTCAAACGATTTAGGGAACAATCATATTTTTCAAATTATTTTTTTTCTTATTGCTTATGTTTTCAAATATAAAATATATAGTTGTTTCTTTTTGTCCTCATTAAAATATTTTAAATTCCAAATTATTTTCGTTGGCGCGAAAACGATTACCTTCAAAATGGCGGTACTTGTGACGTCAACTATATGTAAAACAAAGTTAAGCTCTGTTCTCACAAGAGCCTCTGACACTTTGCAAACTGTCAGAAAGAATCGCTCAGCTTGAACCTTCGACTGCATTGAAAGCAGTTATTACGCGGTGTTTCCGTTTTAGTGCCGTATTGTGACATTTCGTGTGTTAAATCGTAAAATCGTTCATCATGGTTGATAAAGGATTTACAAAAATGCAGTCTAACAATCTTCCCTCTATACTAGACCCATTTATGGTGGTTCAATATCAGTCGTGGCGTGACGTGAGCTGATCGTGAACTAAAATCGTTTCACGACTCAAGAGTGAACCACGAAAGCGTGGACCGTGTATTCAGGTTCAGTGTAAACTACGCTTAACCTTAGTTTACGAACAGTTGACATCACTGGAAGCGGCCATATTAAACGTAATTTTTCCGCGCCAAACTTATCAATTTAAAACTAATAATGGCCGTATTAGTCCGGGAGTTAACGACATATTTCATTGTACCATTTTCGCAAGCTTCATTCTTTTTGTATGTGTTATGCGTGTAGTATATGATAGTAATATGAACGTCTGCCGGCGCACCAACACGACAGAGGGTTACAGGAGGGTTACAATTACAGCAAAAAATGAACGAAAAAAACTCAAAGCCGCATAAGCGAAACTTATTGTACATATTGGTAGAAACATAGAAAGCTCAGAAAATATGGTCTGCCACCTAAATTCCACAACAAAAGTCGTCTGCCACCCACATAAGTGAGCGCAAAATAGCTATTTATACAATAAGTTACGAAATGAGCGTCTTTTAGGCACGCGACGTGAAAATTGTCCAACGAGGCAAAGCCGAGTTGGACAACACGTCGAGTGACTAAAAGACATCGTTTCGTAACGTATTGTATACAAGATTTTTTCTACTGGC
The DNA here is from genome assembly GCA_917834065.1 of Ceutorhynchus assimilis. Taxonomy (NCBI): domain Eukaryota; kingdom Metazoa; phylum Arthropoda; class Insecta; order Coleoptera; family Curculionidae; genus Ceutorhynchus; species Ceutorhynchus assimilis. The sequence continues at coordinate 14,017,598 of OU892284.1, read as the reverse complement.
ATTTTAAACACAATTTTATTTCATGTGAATAAGTCGATTACACCCAAAATCTTTGTTACCTGCTTTTACTTGACACCTGACACTTTTCATGCGATTTTCTTTTCAAAATTCGACATCAATAATTAAAATCCTAGAAAGTAGGTAATAACACAAACTTCTGTTTTGAGTAACCCAAACGTTCAATTCAGTAATTCCATTTTCAATATTCATAATAAATACAAAACAAAATTCAAATATGTGTTTAGTGTGTTTTTTATTTCTGAATAATGAATGACACTTTTAGGCACTAGTGCTTAAAAATTACTTTTACGCACTCATAAGTCACTTTTACGCATTCAAAAGTCACTTTTACGCACTGAGTGCCTAAAAGTAACTTTCACGCACTCAGTGCCTAAAAGAATGTCGTTTCAAAACTGAAATGACAATCGAAAAGTTGCTATTATGAAACGTCAGTAGAAAAAAAAAATTAAAACAAAAAATATACTCGTAAGGCTGAAATTAATTAAAATACTTCTTTTTATGGAAACAAACACAAACATAATAGTCTGCCACGAATAAGATACAACGAAGATCGTCTGCCATGCCTATGAAGTTGGGTTCGGCATGCAGTGCCCGAGCACCACCGCTAGGACGCTGCATTTTTTTCTTATTCCTGTTTATTTTTTTATTTTTTTGTAAGGCTAACCAAAATGAATTGTGAAAAGCTCAAGTCTAATGTTCTAGAGTTCTTAAAGAGATTATAGAAGGATTCATCACATACACTCAAAATGGAAATGAAAATTTTCACTTGGAATATTTATTTTCTCTTTTTGACACTTGTCAAACTCACTGTGAAAATAATTAATTTCAGCCTTGCGGGTATATTTTTTTTTTAAATTTTTCACTTAAGTGGGTGGCAGACGACTTTTGTCGTGGAATTTAGGTGGCAGACCATATTTTCTGAGCTTTCTATGTTTCTACCAATATGTACAATAAGTTTCGCTTATGCGGCTATAAGTTTTTTTCGTTCATTTTTTGCTGTAATTGTAACCCTCCTGTAACCCCCTGTCGTGTTGGTGCGCCGGCAGACGATCATATTACTATCATATACTACACACATAACACATACAAAAAGAATGAAGCTTGCGGAAATGGTACAATGAAATATGTCGTTAACTCCCAGACTATATGACTACAATGTACAATATCAATAAATCTAACGCAAAACTGCTCATATTCAATATTTTACAGAAAAAGGTGCACCATTAAAACAAAATAAGCCATATTTATTTCTCATGAGAATTCCCTATTTTAGAGCAAAAGCGATCTTACATTCTTATCATAGATTTTCATGAACTATCATTTGACACCAACTTTCAATTTAACCGGTTTCCTGCTCAAAGCGGCCCCTCCAGTCCTAGGTCCTTTAGGAATCTTAGGATATCTAACTTACCTCTCCCCTCAACCCCTCAGCCCCCAGAGCCACCCCTAGAAAATCTTAAATGGGAAAGGAGGTCAAGTGATACATCATTTTGGAGGGTTTTTAATTCCATACATTTTGGTACTAAATTTTAATACCTAAGTTCAACTGTTTTGGAAACATTGACAGGCTGTAAAACCCAAACGGTTAATTTTAGAGCAAAACCGATCTCACATTCTTATCATAGATTTTCATCTACCATCAACTATCATTTGATACCAACTTTGAATGTAACCGGTTTTCTGCTCAAAGCAGCCCCTCCAGTCCTAGGCCCTTTAGGAATTTTAGGATATCTAGCGGTTTCAGGGCTAGAAAGTCTTCCAACTTTATAAGGGCCCTTCCCAGGTTCTTCATCCTTGACCGACTAACGACATCGCAGTTCAGTAGAAGATGGCGAGGTGTCTCTTCTCTGTCTGCACAGAATCTGCAGGTGCCACCTTCTTCCAACCCCAACTTTTGTAGGTGTTTCTTAAGTCTGCAATGTTCCGAGAAAAACCCGGTAAGAGTCTTGAGACTTTTCTTGCTAAGGTTGACCAGAGCAGTTCTGATCTTTATTGGTTGAAGTTGCCCAATAGTCAATAGATCTTTGGCCTGTCGTAGTCCTGACTGTTCTAGCCATTGTTTGTTCCTTAGCCGATTCTCTCCTTTTTTGAGGATTTTTTTGAGGTGCGCTTCCTCGACTTCGCAAAATGGTTCTGGCCCAGTGAAGGGAGTAGACGCTCCCGTTCTTGCGAGTCATTATAGTCATACATATTGTTTATTTTCCTTCTAATTCGGGAAGTGATGCGTAGGGCATATTTTATGATTGTGGTAAAGCTCAAGATGTCACAAAATCTTGAGCGATTTTAATTTCTCAAATTATTCATGTAAGGTAGGTATCTCCTCTAATGGGGTTTTGAGGAGTTTTTATTAGCGTTCAACAAATTAAAACAGTTCAATGAAGTAGGAAATAGTAATAATATTGTCACAACTGCCCGCTTTACGGGGGTGACATAGGGGGTTTGTAGCTTTGGGTGTCGATGGAGAGAAACTCGCTCAAGTTATATAAAAGTGTAAATATATATTTTCCCAAATATGCCCTTACATGTACGCTAGTCCTATAAAATGCAAGACCCTTCGAACACTGGGGCCCTTATAGGGAGCCACACGTCAACGCTGCTTGGGGGACTGTCGATTAGTTATCGTCACCCTTATGCCTTGTCCAGAAGGGCTTTCCCAACGAGAGGTAATTGCACTGGACATCGATAAGGCTGAAGATACCCAGAGGGGCTTTCCCAACGAGAGGTACTTGCACTGGGGAGACTTAATTCCAGAGGGGCTTTCCTAACGAGAGGTAGTTGCACTGGTTTAAGTCTGCTTTCTGCAATTTATATCCGTTTATTGCAATTAATAAGGTTGAATACCGGGTCCTCCTTTCCTAAGCAGCTAGTTGACAATATTATATTTAATTTTGTGAGGAGGATCCTTTGTTGCCCGTGAACTTTCATTATTCAACATTCAGCTTGTGAAATATCCTCGAACATTCATCATCGGGGATCACAACCATGAATCTAGTTACACGCATTACCCCTCAGAGGCCAACGCCAACGCCTTTAGTAGAGATGCCAGTGGCCTTGGCGTAGATGACCGGTGGAACCCCTCAACGGCCTCAACCCCTGGAAATTCATGTAGGACTAGCCCAGTGACCTAGATGAGTGGTGAGCACTTTAACCGGTGAGGCCAAATCAAATTCAATTTTTCTTGTATTGTTGGGCTCGCAAGGTGAATCCTCATTCCTTTGACAAAGTGCGTTTAGGATTCGACAACAATTCGACCCTTTCAAGCTTTATGGGTTGTCCTCGGGTCTCTCACCCGAGCCAACTAGTCGGACTGCAGCTATGTCTGATATGCAGCTGTACCCCCATAGGCATATTGAGGCTCCTTTTTAAACCCGACTAGTTGCGGAGCGAGCAAGAAGTCATATTCCCCCGAAATGGTCTAGAAAGCAGACGGATCATAAAATTAGGAACTCTCCTTGAATGAGGGACGATGCTTTGTTCAAGTATCCACAATTACGGGCCTTTTTCACCAGTATCTACATTGATATCTTTATTTTGTACTCAACTATTATAGTTCCATAATACCTAGGAAATGAAATACGTTAATATACCTATAACAACCTGAGGACATTATAAGCCCGGCGGGCGTTATCATCTATAATGCCCGCTCATAATAACCTGAGGTGTTTTTGTTGTTATTGTTTTATAATTTGCACTTTACCCTAGGCAGCCACTAAATGTCCGACAGAAAATAATTTTGGGTCTGGCCAGGATTCGAACCTGGTCTACCAGGGGGGCCTTATTTGAAACCAGTTAAGGGGGCCTTAATGACATTGAAATCTGTCAGTTCTATGTTGATTTTTTGAAAAAAATTAAAAAAATTAAAAATGTATATCTGGTTGCCTATTTTTCAGGGTTAAGGTCATTATGGATTATTTTCGTTTGTCTCCTATTGGCTGGAGACACAATACGTCATAAAGGCGCGAAAACATCAATTTTAAATAATGGCAAAAATTCAATCTTCAATAAAATAGACCTATCTCGCATAAATAGAAAAAGAGAGCTTAACTGTAATAAATACAAGTTAGAAAGTAATCAAAAATGACATGCGCTAGCAACTCATTGCTGCCGTGTAGCCAGATTGTATTATTGTAGAACAAATGTAGACAATACGAATCGAACATTATAACATTAAAGAAATGATATAGTGTCAAATGTCTTACAACGTCTTAAATCAGACAAAAGAAGAGCTTTAAAGTGTGTATGTTCACCAATGACATGTTAACATCGTTTGCACTTTTATTTTGATAAATGTTTCATCCGGCAACATCGCACAATGAAAGTGCAAAGGATATGCCAAGTATTTCTATCATAACCTTAAACAACACTGCGATAAGGTCAGAAGTAATACGTAAAGTATTAGTTTGCTCTTTATCGAATTACACGTTACAAAGAAAGAAGTAACGATTATTTCTGAACGCCCCTGAAGACAAATATGATGCAAGCCCGAAACAAACTTGTTTCTCATTGGACGCTCACCTGCAATCCACGAGTTGCGCGCGCAGTCAAGGTAAAAAAAGAAACGTCTATTGTCAGGCTAAGTTCGTCCTGATTTTTTGGGTTTTTTTCCCTAGTCAAAACACTTTCCCCAGTGTTGACATACCGTAGTTTTTTTCTTGTTTTTTTTTTTGAAATATGGTTTTGGAGTGACTGTGAGTGAGGCACTAATAATTGTACGCGGGATTTCCTTTTTAAATGTCTCTTCTGCCCACATCGGTAGCACATCCTACATTTCTTTTGGATGTTGCGATTTTTTTGTTCTCAGCTTAGAGCATCTCTCAGTTTTTTTAAAGTCGTCTGATGCTTACTCATCCTTCTTGATCCTTACTTCTGCGTTTATATCAGTTGTTAGCCGCCTTTATTTCTAGTGCTCGATCTATTATTTGTATTACCGAGACACTAGTACCTACCATCGTTACAATAAAAGGCTGCTAGGTATCGATAAAAGTCGTCCATCTAGAGCTGTTACGAATGATTTGTATTTCTTTATGATGAATAATAGAGATGTTCTGTAGCCGCTCCAAGGTAGTACCAAGCAATTATATTTCTAGTGTCGTAGCTATGTCCTCTACACCCACCCCACCCATTCACAGTCAAAGCAGAAAGCAGCTACACGATACGCTTGTTTATTTATCATATCTAAGTGGTTTCGGTTGGGAATGGTATGTCCTGAAAGCTACGATCTGGTCATTGGGTCACGGAGCCCTCAACATGCTACCTTTGACGCTACCTTACACTTTGCGTACATTCCGTGTTTTCTTGATTTTCAAATTTCTTGCTTTTCCTGATGTATCTACCCACTACCGTTGAATTTTGAAAGTTAGAAGCCATCCTCTTGCCATCTTCTTGTTTCTCTCTAAACAGCCTTCCTATTGTTCTTGAAAAATTTTCAGATTTGTTTTTCTTCTCGTTCGTGCAAATATTTAGGAAGCCTCTTCTCTCCTTGTTGTTTTTCTTGCCCATTTCTTTTTCGGCTGCTTTTTTCTTTTTCGTATGCTTTTTCTTCTGCAGCAGATTCTGTTCTAGATATTGTTTGTTTTCTTGTTATTATTTCAATCTATTGTTTACTGAAACATGTGGAATTTCAAAATTCCACGCTGGTCCTGATGGCTTTCTGATATAATCTTCTGTTCTTTCCATAGGGTTTGTATATGTATTCCTCCAACTCCGCAGGATTTTATCTTGCTATAGGCATAAGTCAAGTCAAATTAAATCATAGGAACTGCACAATTACCCTTTAATAAGTAGGAGAATGAATTTGCATTCCACTAGACTATCCAAAAATTTCACTAAATAGCACTTCTGATACCAAATGTTACGATTTTATGCTGGGTTCAAATTAACAGTACCTACTTTAACACTTTTATTCCAATTCTTCCCCTCTTTACAGTCACTAATCAAGTCAACTGAATAAAATAACCTACTTACTTTGTACGAACTTTAAAATACTTATTTATAAATGATCAATTAATATACAGCGTGGACAAAAAGACTGGAACACCTAAGGGGGTTTCAAAACTATTTGTTTTTTGAAAAATCGCTCGGATCAGTCGGATCCGTGAATTTTTTTTTTTAGCAGGGCTTTTTTAAAAAACAAAAAAAAAATTATACAGTGTCGCAAAAATATTACCTACATCAACTTTGTTATTTCAAATGGCAACCGTATAAATTATTGCATTTCTGAATTCTACTAATAATTATGGAAAATGGAAATATTTTATGCCTATCTTGGGACCTCTTCTGTTTGTCTTGTTTATCAATGATATATCTAGATGTTTTGAATACTCACAATTTTTACTTTATGCAGATGATTTAAAAATTTATAATTCAGTTCAAAAAGAAACAGACTGTCAACTCTTACAAAAAGATTTGAATGCCGTTGTATCATACTGTCTCAACAATGACTTAAAACTAAATATTAGTAAATGTAAATGTTTAAGGATTTTTTGGAGCAAGACTCCTGTCATAACACAATACAGAATTAATGATTCAGCGTTGGACAGGGTTCAGGAAATGTCTGATCTGGGAATACTGTTCTCTGGAAGTTTCTCGTTTGGTGGACACATTGATGGATTGTATGCAGATGGGATGAGTAAGCTGGGTTTCGTACTGCGCTCCTGTGCAGACTTCAGAAACCCAAAGACTTACACACTACTTTTTAATGCATATGTAAGATCAAAACTGGAATATGCCAGTATAATATGGAACCCTACAACAATGTATCATAAAGACATGCTGGAGAAAATCCAAAAAAGGTGTCTGAGGTTTATGTTTTTTAGGAAGCATGGATTTTATCCTTGTTATCCTCGTCTCATCTCGTATAAATCCCAACTTGATGGATTTGGTATTGTAGAACTTAAGAGGCGTAGGGAGTTTAATGATGTATTGTTAATATTTAATCTAGTCAACCAAAGCGTAGAAACTACTGTACCTGATTTACTTCATAAGATATGTTTTAATGTACCAGATATAAGGCTGAGGCGGAGGGATAATATTTTTAAAATTTCTAACCCTAACTCTGTTTCTCTTTTGAATAGATGTTTGCATGGTGTCAATGTGTTTGTTACAGAATTTCCCGATTTTGATATTTTTGTTGATGGAAGGGAAAAACTAATAATGTGTTTTTATTAAGTAGGTTTATTTTATTTTAAGTGTTTACTGTGCATAATTTTAAGGATACAATGTTAATCTGTTTTTATGTTCAGTTTAAATAAAATTCTTTTTTATTTATTATTTTTTTTTATACGATGTCCCAAAAATGGAGCTACTTGCATCAACTTTGGTATTTTAAATGGCAACCTTGTATATTATTGCATTTTTGGATTCTACGAAAAAATATGAACATATTTCTTGTATAATATCCACATATTATCTTCAACTGTCCCGGAAATATTGACAGTTGAAAATTGACTTATTTGCATCTTTGACAGGTTTTGAAACCTAAACGGTTAATTTTAGAGCAAAACCGATCATACATCCTTGTGTTAGTTTTCCATAAACAATCATTTGGCACCAACTTTGAATTTAACCGGGGATTAAGTTCAACCGGAATTTCTATTCATGGATTAAAATCAAAGATGGTGTCAAATGATGAGCTTATGGAAAACTAAGATAAGATTGGATGATCGGCAGGCTTATTCTCTACGAACAGCAACTACATAGCAACTAGCAACCGGTCGCAAGTTGCTTTTTTTGAATAGAAAACTCGCGTCAAATAGCGATTTGACAGCGACGATTGCGCAATTCTCTCGGTCGCAAGTTACAGAATAAGGCTGCCGTTTTGCTCTAAAATTAACTGCAAAAAAGTCAATTTCCAACTGGCAATATTTCCGAAACAGTTGAATATAATAGGCATAGGATATTATACAAGAAATATGTTCATATTTTCTCGTAGAAACCAAAAATGCAATAATATACAGGGTTGCCATTTAAAATAATAAAGTTGATGCAAGTACCTTCATTTTTGGGTCACCATGTATAATTTTTTTTCGCCAAAAAATGTGCAGTTTGAAAATAAAATTGACGGTTCCTAACGATTTTTCAAAAAAAAAAGATAGTTTTCAAATCCAAACCCCTGTAGGTGTTCCATTCTTTTTGCACACGCTGTATATTTCTCGAGAAAAAATCGTACGATTCGCTAGTTATTAGCACCTGCATCTATAATTTTCTCTACGCTTACTGTTTGGCCAACAGGATAGTTTTCGCGTGATGCGTGACATGTTCGCGACATTTTCGACGCCTCGTGGTTTAGTTACACAGATTTCATTAATCAAGTTCCTATGGAACGTGTATCATTCAAAAGAGCAGTAGTGCTATTATGAAGGACCTAATGACATTCAAATGAGAATGCCAAATGTGTCATAATGACACCAACGTAGATTATTCTGTAATGAATGCGGCGGGTCCATTGAAAGTCTCTCTACTAACATACACTTTTTTGAACTAATTATAACTTAACGTAATCTCTTGTCGATTCTATGCATGCAATCAAAACGAATGTTTCAATATTCTCGAACCGGTCGTGCACAACGATTTTTGCTTTTCAGGGCCAATCTAATTTCGTAGCACTATGCTTCCCTCTCAAATCAGATCGTCCCGATATGACCATTTATTCTCGTGATAAGCCTCCAACTAGTCTGCCTTTTCTTCTACGTCTACACCTCCACTCCAGATCAGATCTGTAATCATCCCATCTATCCTTTTCCATCTTCCTACTACTAGCAGTACTATGCCTTTCAGGTCCAGGTCCTTACAACCGAGTCTATCGATAGAATATCCTCTAGATCTATGCTCTTTGTCTTAATCATTTTCATCATACCAACTCTCCACTTGCTCAACATCTCCATGCCAGTCGAAAAAATGCCCTCTAGACTGTATTCTTCCTCATTCAGATCTATTGTTACGCCTGCGTGTTTTTTCTTCTCATGGACTGAATTCATGGGAACTAACTCAATTGGTGCGCGGTCGGTCGTAGCACTCGTAGTATTCATCATCGTAGGAATCTGTAAAACGTCTGTTTAAAGATAATATTGACCTTCTGGATCCAGAGACGCATCCCAAGAATCTTTTTGATTCCGGTTTTTCTTTCTTCGCTCGCCGGATTTTTATTTTCCAGTTTGTTGGCGATCTATTGTCGATTTACTTTGAATTCAGAAATAGTTTGATGTCACTTTTTTCTTTTTAAGCACTTCTAATAACTGAACTCCGTTTCAAATAGAGGCTTCTAACAGGAACTCCTTCACCCTTCAGGCTAATCAATTCTAAGGCAGTGCTTGCATTGACTTGGGTATGGTTGCTTGGATAAGATATCTGCGCTCTTATGCAGTTTACCAGAATGATGCTTGATTTGAAAGTAGTTCATTTGCATCTTCTGCATTGAAAGCTGAGAGCTGAGAGCCACCAGTAGGAGAGCGAAACCTCAGCTGTTCTCTACAGTCACGTTCAAAATGTCCTCTCTTCCGCAGCGGCAACATTCGGTAGGTACTCCATTTCAAGTTGTCCATTGAAGGATGAGAGTATGAGAGTCACCAGAAAGAGAGCGAAATCTCAGCCGTTATCTACAGTCACGTTTAAAATGTAATCTTCTTCCAACGCACTAACATTCGGTCGGAAACTATCGGCCGCTAGTTGGTCTCGCATTTCTGCAGTTATTTCCGGGTACACCAAATTCAACAAACGGTTGTTTCAAATTCTTGTAAACTTACGACAGCTTTCTGTTGTCTCTTCGTAGCTGCACCTGGTAGAGCTGCCGTTGGTGTTAATCACCATACTCTAATGCATCAACAACCACACGATATAGTTTCGTTAGGAAGCTGGTTGAAGAGTCTCTGATAGCTCTAGGACAAGGCCACGTAATGCTACAATCAAGCTTGTACCCTGTTCTATTTTCCTGGCGAAAACTGCTTCTAACTTCTCCACGTCTCCCATGGCGCATTTTTGAATTCATTATATTATCCTTCCAGGATTTTCTCGAATCTGGTTTGTTCCTCAGACATTAAGGTTTAAATCCATTTTCGTTGGAATTTAAAATTTTCGTGAAGTGGCCCTGTTCTTTTTGTTTTTCCCTCCCTCTTCGGATACGATTTTCTTGTTTCTCTTTCTGTCCTCGAGCTTCCCCTTCCTGTTTCTTACATTCGAATTCTGACACAAAATGCTCACGAATTTCACAAGTCCACTTAGTGCCGGTACTTCTGCTCTCATTTGACAGCCGTTAAAAATAATCAGGGGTTTGAATGTGCTCTAACCTACTGACACTCTCTATCTACCGGGTGCCCACGAGATTACTTTCCGGCTGCCATTTTTTTATTTGTTCATCGATATCAACGAAATTTGGTAGGGTTGATATTCTAACCAAACGCCATTTTTATGCATTCATGACAACTTTTTCTGACTTCCGGTTTCACCGGAAATTACCGAAACTTTTGATTTTCAAATGGCACACCCTGTATATTTTTTGTTTATCGGATTCTACAGATCGTTTTACATCCTAATGAACCACTTTTAAATCGAGTTTTGTCCAAATTTCGTTTTCAAATTAAATTTTAAGTAGAAAAAAAAATTACCTACAAAAATAAGTACATGAACGAAAAATTGAGAAAAATGTCGTAGTGTATTATATCGTTGGATTCGCTTTAAAATACTGCATTTAGTAATGTTATGAAAGTAATATGTTTCTATTCTACTTTTTGAGCTAGGGCAAAAATACTGAAATAATGGAGCTTACAGCCCTCTATCAAAAAAGTTTACAAAGATAAAATTGAGTTTGTATTTTTCTGAAATTGAGTAAAGTATGTAGAGTCATTTTAGGATGATCATGGCACTCTAGTTAAAAAAATAAAATTTAATTTAAAAATAAAATTTGGACAAAAATCGATTCAAAAGTGGTGCATTAGGATGTAAAACGATCTGTAGAATCCGAAAAACAAAAAATATACAGGGTGTGCCATTTAAAAATCAAAAGTTGCTGTCGTTTCCGGTGAAACCGGAAGTCGGGAAAACTTGTCATAAATGCATAAAAATGGCGTTTGGTTAGAATATCAACTCTACCAAGTTTCGTTGATATCGATAAATAAATAAAAAAATGGCAGCCGGAAAGTGATCTCGTGGGCACCCGGTATACTAACAGCAACAACTTTTATTGAACTTCTTGACTTTAGAAAATTCACAACTGACTCACCGCTTATTCTACTTAACTTAGCAATTCTTATTGAAACTGACTTGAACTTACAAGCTTAGAGCTCTATATACAGAATTAGACGACCCCAGAAATCTCTACAATTCATGTAATTTCGTAGCCATACCTCAGTTACATACTGAGCAATGAGCATTGTCATTGAACACAGACATAAGAACAGATAGGTATATCAGGCCTTCGTAGGTTGCGTCAGATTTTAACTGATTGATTTTGATCAAATTTTTATTGGTTCATGTTGATTTTTAGCTTCAAGAAGAGAGGGACGAACTCCACGACAAATTTGTTCAAGCCATTTTGGAAGTGCAACAAAAGACTGGTGTTAAGAATGTTTTGTTGCAAAAGAGAATCCAGACCCTTAGCCAACTTACCGAGTATAAGGACGCTGTTATTGGTGAATTGACCTGTTCTTTAGGACAGTCTCCCGAGAAGTCAAATAAGAAATTAGAGGTAACATTTTATGCCTTATAAATATTAGAACAACAGGCTAAAATTCATGGTAAATCCCTATAAACTTAAATATAATAAATTATATATTTCAGCCATTCTCCCAACACAAAAAAATAATTAAATACGTTTCTAATTAGCACCAAAGCTATCAAAATCGCACGCAAATTCCCCTTACCGGAAATGGGTCAAAGGGCTGGGCTTTGGGAAATATTTTTGCCAAACAGGTCAAATGGCTATTTTTAGTGGTGCAAGGTCGTAAAGTTCGATGTGTATTTGCCGTGAGACTTTTTGCTGCAAGTTTAATAGTTCCTTCAGGGACTGGTATTACCTACTGCAAATTACAGCCATCATTCGTGTAATGCACGTTTTCCATTACGTAGATTGACATGATTAATTGAAAATGTGTAGGCGAGGCCTTATTAAGTGAGATTTTTCTAATTATTTGTTGTTTCGATACTGTTTGCTACTTCATAAATTAGCTTCTCTGATAGGTGTTGCGTATCTTGTAAACATACTTTATGTACGACCTACACTGTAAGAGCTTATTACGAGACTCATTTTAGCCTGTTTGAGTTACGTAATAAAATGGATTATCATGATTGGTGATGTAATGAGCTCATTACATCACTCAGTGATGTAATGAGAGCTCATTGCGTAACTCATTTTTATTGAAAAACGGCACTTTTTAAAATTCATTTATCAAAAATTATAAATATAATCCTTTGTGAAAAACTAAAACCATTTCGAATATATGAAAAAAATCTGGGTCGTACATAAAATGTTGTATATCACACGTACGGTAACGCTCATTACACCACTCGTGTGATTACGACGACTCGGTCTACGAACTCGTCTTGGCAATATTCCCCACTCGTTACTGTAATGAAGCTCATACCGTACTAGTAATATAAATAACTATTATTGTCCAGAGCAAGAGTTATTCCATAAAGTAGACTTACGCTAGAAAATTGTTATCTCTAGCAGGGTCCGCTCTAGCCTTTCGGCTTTCTTGGGCAAAAATAGGAATTGCCGCCCCAGAAATTGATTTGGAGGTGGAGGGAACGGGGGTAATTATTTAGGCTAAAAATTAAACAAGATTTCAAATACCTACACACAATTTAGAAACAGCGCTTTTTATTTTAGAGGCAAAAAACAAAACACATTAGCTACATGCAAGTCAAAACTTAACAATAATTAACAAAAAACTAGAGTCTATAGTAATAGCCTGTAACAGCAAGAGCCCATAATTATAGACATACCTAACAATGCCAAAACACAGCTTATTCTGTCAGAATTTTCTTATCAGCTGATTTTAGATGTAGTAGATGAGTGACGATTTTCCGAACCTAAGAAAACAATATGTTTATGGTAAAACATTTTTGGGTCTATATACTGAAGCGAAGACAAATAAGTCTGACGCCTGATCTGATGTAAACAAAAGTACCTGTATTGAGATATTTAGCAATAAATTTAAGTTTTACAATTGTTTACGTCAAAATATTTCGAAAAAAATTTATTGGCTTCAAAAACTGAATTAAAATGAGTCAAAGAATCGGCAATAGTATAGGTATATTACATACCGTATGTGTACTATTTTATGTACGACCCATACTGTAAGAGTTTATTACGTAACTCAGCCTGTTTGAGTTACGTAATAAGTTGTATTATCGTACTATTGATGTAATGAGCTCATTACGTAACTCTTTTTTTATTGAAAAACAGCTTCTTTTTAATTCATTTATTCGAAAAAATTATAAATATAATCTGTAGTGAAAAATTGAAACCATTTCGAGTACATACATACAAAAAAATATCTGGGTCGTACATAAAGTGTTGTATATCACACGTACCTACTGTAACGCCTATTACAGCACTCGTGTGGTTACCGCGACTCGGTCCACGGCCTCGTCTTGGCAATGTTCCCCACTCGTTACTGTAATGAAGCTCATACCGTACTATATTATAAATAACTATTAAAATCATACATGTAATGTTGACTTTTCTGACTTAAAAAGTTTGAAAATGTCACTTTTTTGACTTTTACTTTCAACCCACGGATTGGAAGTTTACTTTCCTCCCGTAGGCCGAAAGTAAATGAAATTGTTAAAATTTATTGTAATTTTCTAGTTTTCATTCAAATAAAAATTACAAAATTCAATTGATTGTAATAGTTATTTACATTACAAGTGCGTTGTACAGGGTGGCTCGTTTAAAAGGGGCCTATACCTTATCTCGACATCTACAAGGGCTGTAATAGTATATTATATAATAAGTGTGGTAACTAGGTTATTACCGCACGCGAGAGAAATTTGCAAACCTTGCGGTAATATGGTAGGTACTTACCGCACGCAAAATCGTGTAATATATCTTAGTTACCGCACGTTTGTAGATAAAAAAAAAAAAAACAAAAGTTGTTTCTAATAAAATTATCCACAATTTTTTTGCATTGTTTTTGTTGTCGCTCTACCATATACATCAACAAGTTTTTTTCAACATGTTGAAACACTAGAAATTCGTTCAAACTTTTTGGAAACTTTTTAGAAACTCATTGGAAGATGATAAGCATCAGGGTGTCCCACGGTGGATGGCGTATTAGACCGTTTATGGAGAACTAAAAAGCGGATCATTTTGAAAATTTGGCAACCGGGATAAACGACCATGATCTACACTTTGAATAGCTATTTATACAAGTTACGAAATGAGTGTCTTTTAGGCACGCGACGTGAAAATTGTCCAACGAGGCGTAGCCGAGTTGGACAACACGTCGAGTGACTAAAAGACATCGTTTCGTTACGTGTTGTATACAAGATTTTTTCTACTGGCGTTTCATACTGAAAAAAAAACATAATTTTATTCCTCGTAAATAAGAGCCGATCACGCCAAAAAAGTTTGGCACCTGCTTTTGATTGACACCTTTCATGAGGTTTTTTTGATTGAAAATTGAAATCCTATTAAAAAAAACAACAGAGTTCTGTTTTGAGTAACCCAAACGTTTACTTTAGTAGTTCAAATAATTGCATTTACAACATTTATGAAAAAATAGACAAAATTCAAATCTGCGTTTTTTATTTCTGAACAATGAGTGACACTTTTAGGCACTAGTGCTTAAAAGTGTCACTTTTACGCACTAGTGCTTAAAAGAATGCCATTTAAAAACTAAAATGACAATCGAAAAGTCGCTATTATGAAACGTCAGTAGAAAAAATATTTTTGACCATGCGTTGTTGCCGCTTCTACTCTAAACTAGTGGCAAAATCACTATTTTAAATGGAACAGCCCGCATGTGATTGCATATTTGGATTCTACGTAAAATTCTGAGCAGATTTCATATGATATACCCTATACCTAAGTTCAACTGTTTTGGAAATATTGACAGTTGAAAATTGACTTTTTGCAACTTTGAGAGGCTGTAAAACCTGAACGGTTAATTTTAGAGGAAACCCGATTTTACATTCCTGTCTTAGATTTTTATAAACTATCATTTGACACCAACTTTGAATCAAATCCAGGATTAAAAATTTCAGTTAAATTTAATCTCCGGTTAAGTTCAAAGTTGGTGTCAAATGATAGTTTATCAAAATCTAAGATAGGAATGTGAAATCGGTTTTCCTCTAAAATTAACCAATTAGGTTTTACAGCCTGTCAAAGTTGCAAAAAGTCAATTTTCAACTGTCAATATTTCCAAAACAGTTGAACTTAGGTATAGGGTATATCACATGAAATCTGCTCAGAATTTTACGTAGAATCCAAATATGCAATCACATACTGGGTGTTCTATTTAAAATAGCGATGTTGCCACTAGTTTAGAGTAGAAGCGGCAATACCGCATGGTCAAAAATATTTTTAAAGTGTAGATCATGGTCGTTTATTCCGGTTGCCAAATTTTCAAAATGATCCGCTTTTTAGTTCTCCATAAACGTCTAATACGCCATCCACCGTGGGACACCCGGAGGCTGAACAAATAAAATTTCATTTTTTTCAATAGAACACCCCATATTTCAATAAACATTTACATAACCCTTTGATAGACGAATCCAACGATATACAGTGTTGCCAGATGAATTTTAAAAAAATCGTGAGAATCGAGAAAGAAAAATCGTAAGACTAAAAATTGCTTAATATTGTAAAAAAATAAAGCACAACAATGTGTTTTCATAGATTTTTGACAAAGTAAACATGATTTTACATCCATAAGAAATAAACATTTTATTATCAAATCTTGTATCCTTGTTTTCTCCGTTTTTTAGCAGGTGTTTCTGAGAGCTGAACCTCGTTTTCACTATCCGCTATCCGCAGGATTGCTCATCGCACCGGCGTATCCAGCCCATGCGTCTGGGGGGGGGGGGGGGGGGGGGTAATCAGCCATTTTTTCCCGGGTGCCACGCCCAAAAACGTTTACTTTGAGCCTTCAAAAAAAATTTTAACAGTGCGGAAAATCGATTTTCTCGCACGGTGCGGCGAATTTTTTTCCGCACGGATATCGGTGCGGAAAAATCTAAATCTTTTCCGCATGGCTGTCAAAAAAAAATCAATAAATGACTACAAATTATGTAGGTATATGCAAGGCAGTGTTGTCAATCTGAATTTGTGAAATTGCACGATATGCTGGTAAAATTACACGTTTTTACACGCTTTCATTTTTCACAATTACACAATTTTAACACACGATCTTGGTACCCAATCTGTAACATCAAGAAGCAAGTATTTTTTTTTGTGATTTTGGGAAATGGGTTAAATGCCCGATTGCACCGTCTCTCTTAACCGAGGCTTAGAGATAACTATTCCTTAAAGTGACATTTTCCCATGCAAAACTGTCAATTTAAGGAATAATTATCGTTAAGCCTCAGTTAAAAGAGATACTTTTGGACCTCAGTTTCCTGCAAGGATACTACACACTAATACTATAGGATAGTCTATCCTCATAATGCCTGTGTAGTTCAATCTGAAGCCGCCGCTGCCATGCCAAAATATCAGTGATGACGTAGACAGCGTGTCGTTTCTAGTCTTCACGTAGGGTGTTTGTACCACAGGTTCTGATTCCGCGGGCTTTTCCTTTATCCAAAACTTGTTTTCACTACATTAATTAATATTCTGAAACAACTCTTTCTCGTTTTTGGTAATCGCCGCCATATTGGTTTTCAACTGTTTTCAACCATTGTCGACGTCATAACTAAGTTTTCAGCTGTTTAAACAGCCTACGTCAAGGCGAGAAACGCCATGCTGCTTACGTCACAACTGGTTGTTTGGCTAAGGGGGGTAGAGGGGGATTTTTTACAAACAGGCCTTATGAGGATAAGCCATCCTGTAGTAGTAGTAGTGTGTATCATCCTTGGGTATATACCTACTTATTTCCGCACGTCTGTAAAAAGACAATTGTACCTAACACATGCGGAAAATCTGTCTTCCGAACTTGGCTGCTTCACCGAATTCCGCTACGCCTCTTTGGGTGAACGACAGACTCGTGCGGAAAAATTCATTTTTCGCACTTGTTAGGTAAATATATTCTGTACTACCAACAAATAACGAAACAGAACTCTGATAGCGAATTCCATTGGAATAAAGGTTAGTGCGCACCGAGTGTATTCGTATCTTATTCTACCAGCTTATATAAGAAAGAGATAAAAATACACTCTTTCGCACTGATTTTACCAATGGAATTCGCTATGAGAATCGCCTAAAACTTTTCAATTATAGGCATAGCGAATTCTATTGGTAGGATTAATACAAAAAATTTATTTATCTCTTTCTTATGCAAGCTAGTAGAGAAAGATATGAATACACTCAGTGTGCACTATCCCTTTGAATAGAATTCGCTATAAATGGCATGCGGGCAGTGCGGACACTGTGCAAACTAGAAAACAAGTTAGGGCCAGCTGCTGAAAAGTAAAAATATAAAAAATAGATTTATTTGTAAGGTGTACATTTTTTTCGTCCATCGTAACGATCTTGGGGGGGGGGGGGGGGGGGTAATTACCCCCATACCATAACTGATAGTGGTGACGTCATCCGCAGACCTCGATGGATTGTTTGCGATTCAGGCAGTGCTTTTGAGTTGATTTTTTTGGGAATTTTAAATTTAGAAAAGGTGATTGGACGTTTATGAATCCGTTTTCTGGACTCGGATAATGCATTTTCTTCCAAGAGTTGAGGTCTACAGCTGACGTCACAGATAGTGGGTTCTCGTGAACTTGGTAAACACTTTCAGCTCAATGAGCATTCCTATATTACGTCAAGTGTTCAGGCGCGCATGTACCAGGAGCAGCGTAACATAACTAAATATTGTATAGTAGATTTTTATTTCGATTATTCTCGATTACATTATATTTGATTAGTGATTTGATTTACTACAGAGAGAATTCGTGAGAATTGCTACCTCATTCGTGAGATCGTGAAATTCTGACCAAAATCGTACAATCTTACGAATAATCGTGAGATCTGGCAACACTGACGATATACTGGACATGTGTCTGTGATATAGGGTAGAGTGGGGCAGGTTCGGACGGATTTGGTTAAGGTGATACCGAACTTTTATTTTAGCTAAACTAAATGTTCTAAAAATGCAAATACATTGCTTCATATGTTTTTGAACCAATACCACAGCAATTTTAGAAAAAACTTGCACCATTTTTCGTGAAAATTAAAATAAAAAAAAGTTGACATTTGTCCGAAGGTGCCCCACGGTGGGGCAGTTTTGGACATGCATGGGGTAACTCCGGACATATACTTTATAAACAGTTTATTTTTTGACAGGTAGATTTTAAATAATTTAGCATGTATCTAAACATCAAAACTTATAGTCTAAAGGAACTCCAAACATACAAACCTGTAAACTTTGGCACTAGCACAGCCTCCTATAGTTAACAAGCCATGAAGTTGGAAATGACGGCAACGTCGCGTATGGTGCTATTTTGTTATTGGGTTATGTGTTTCTGTGTATTGCTTTCATTGTGTATTGTTGCAATTTAGTATTTTTATGGGCATTATTGACGAAAAAGTGGATAGAAACACACCAATATATTGCCCATATTTAGTTGATACCTGTTCCTTTGTGCTTTGATTGCAAATTTTTAGCAAATGGGTACAGGAGCAAAAATGAAGGTAAGGTAAGGTAAAACAATAAAAACAATATTAATATTTATCTGCAAGAGCATAGGTCTCGATATATTGCCTAAGATATTTAAACTTGTTCCAGATGCCATGAAACTACTGTGTTCCTGGGTGCAAATCGAACTATTAGGAGTTCCTTAAAAACTGAAGAAATGCAAACATTTTTATTTCCAAAAAAATTCTGAAGTGCAAAAAATGTGGATGAAAGCAATACACCAAGATAATTATACCCGAGATTATACAATAACGAAAAATTCTGTGGTGTGTTGTAAGCATTTTGAAGAAACCGAAATACTTAGATTTGAAACAAACAAGGATAAAGGCGTAGTTCGAGAGTTCAAACTAAAACTCCAACTCTTAAAAGTAGGTACCTCTTATTTTCGAAAATCAGCTCAAGTATTTGAATGGACTTGCCTTCCGAAAAAATCCCGAAGAAAGAAAAAGTTAGATTTTCAAAAGACATACTGAAACATAGGCCTATAACACTTTAGACTCTAGGAATATATTCATTTAAATCAATTATTTATGTGATGGGTCAGCCTCTAGCCAGGTTGCCAAGTGGTCAGCTCCCATGACCCCAAACGAACCAAGGTACACTACCAGGGGTCGCTACAGGGAACTCATGACGAAACATCCGGCTTCATCGAGAACCACCACCACGACTACCTCCGCCAGTCTACTGTTACCTACGTGACGATAAGCACCTTTTAATGCCGCCGCTCGCTACGGTCCTCTCCGCGAACGTCCAAGCCCTAATTCATATTATTGCATAACTCTATATATTATCTGTGACATTAATTATTAAACGCTTTAAACAGTATCTCGCTTTTATTCACGCAAGCTCGGTTATCACATATGGCGACGAGGTAAACGGAAAAAAAAAAATTCGCGTAAAAAAAAAAAAAAATGCAAAATGGCGTCGTCAAGTATAAAGTTTGCCGAATTCAACGTGGAATCCGACGACTGGATCCTGTACGAGGAAAGATTAGAGCAATACCTAGCAGCTTCTAACATAAAGGAGAATGAAAGCAAAACTGCCAATTTAATCAGTGTTCTGGGCACCCGAACCTATAAATTGCTCAGAAACCTTTGCTTTCCGTCGCTGCCTAAAGAAAAAAAATATGAAGAACTATGTAAGTTGCTTAGAGAGCATTGCTGTCCCAAGGCAAATGTTTGGAAAGAACGACGACGATTTTACGAGGCCAAACAAGACGCTCATGAATCCATAGCTGACTGGTATGTTAAAATTCAAAGTTTAAGTGCCAATTGTAGGTTTGATGCCAACCTGAGCAGCATTCTGAAAGACAAATTCATTAGCGGATTGATCATGGGGCCGATTTTCGAACGTTTATGCGAAGAAAAAGAAGACCAGACGTTGGAGAGGCTAAAAGAAATTTCAGCGCAACGTGAGAGTGCAAATGTCCGCCATTTTCCATCCGACATCCTTTTCCTTAAAAAACCGCGCAATCATGGCCATGGCGCAAACCAAGGAGGAGGAAGCCAATCGCAACATCGCATGCGCAGCGGTCAAAATAGAAACTTCAGTAGGGCGAATGGGAATGACGTTGATGGTGACAGAACTGACAGAAGGAACAGAAACGACAACCGACATCAAGATGACAGTTATCACGCTGGTTGCAAGATTTGTGGAAACAAACACCGTGGTTTATGCAAGTTTAGAAATCATGGTTGCGACAAATGCGGAAAAAGAGGTCATCTGGCGAAGGTATGCCGAAGAAAACAGGTAAATTACATGGATGAAGAAGATAAAGAAGACCTGAGGTACGTAGCAGTAGATTCAAACCCATCAGGCGCAAACGATTATGTAAACAATGAAGTAAATGATAGACCTTTGTTCAATGTATTAAGTAACAGTGATAAAGACAATGACTTTAGAGTAAACATTAAAATAAATAATCAAAATTTCAATATGTTATTGGATTCAGGTAGCTCTGTCAGCTGTATGAACGAAAATATTTATAAAAATTGTTTTGAAAATAAATATAATGTAAACAAAGATGATACTATCCTTAGAAGCTACAATGGTAGTGTTTTTGCGCCGTTGGGATTTTTTGTTGTAAATGTATTTTATTTAAATGTTTGTAGGGACATAAAATTTCATGTGGTACCCAATGGTGGTCCGTGCATTTTAGGTAGAGATTTCCTAAGGGCTTTCAATTTAAAAATTAAAATGATAAATATAATAGATAATGGTTTAAATATTTCAGCTGTAAACAAGGAAATTCAAAAATTGTACCTCTCAGTCAATTTTTGAATTTCCTTCAAAAATTGACTGAGAGGTATTCTGATGTATTCACTGATAAGTTAGGGCATTTTAAACACAGCAAAATTTCGTTAAAGCTAGATGAAAGAGCTAATCCAGTTTTTCTCAGACCTAGGTCGGTTCCCCTTGCCTACCAAAAACCCCTAGATGAGCAATTAAACCAGATGATTGACGAAGGTATTTTGACACCAATAGAGACCAGCGACTGGGCGACACCCCTTGTACCCATAATCAAGTCAGACGGAAAAATACGCATCTGCGCCGACTATAAGTCCACTGTCAATAAGTACTTGAAAGAAGACGTATATCCTTTACCAAGGGCCGAAGACTTATTCGCCAAATTACATAATGGAGAGGAATTTACGAAGCTGGATCTATGTCAAGCATACAATCAATTCGAGTTGGATGATGAAGCTAAAAAACTTTTAGTATGGTCGACACACAAGGGCTTACTGCAAATGAACCGAATGCCGTTTGGAATAGCACCTGCTAGTAGCAAATTCCAGCGGTACATCGAACAAATTCTACAGGGCGTAGAAAACGTAGCTGTATATATCGACGACATCATCATCACGGGAAACAGTCGGGAAAAACATCTGGAAACATTAGAAAAAGTCCTAAACAAGCTTAAAAATGCAGGGTTGACGGTAAAATTAAGTAAATGTTCATTTTTTCAGCCATCTGTGACGTATTTAGGCCATAGAATCACGAAGGATGGTCTTATGAAAACTGATGACAAGGTCAAAGCCATTCTGGACGCTCCAGAACCAACCAATGTATCAGAAGTACGGACATTGCTCGGTATGGTATCATATTATGGTAAATTTATACCAAATTTGTCATCGACTTTGTACCCTCTGTATAGATTATTAAAAAAAGACGTAATATTTAATTGGGATCTTGATTGCAAAAGAACTTTTAAAAGGATTAAAGAATTAATTGCCTCCGACATTGTATTAACCCATTTTAATCCTAACTTGCCTATATTTTTGACCACAGATGCTTCAGACAATGGTATAGCAGCAGTACTTTCACACAAAATGACCAATGGTGACGAAAGACCAGTGTGCTTTATCTCCAGAACACTGCTGCAGAGCGAGAAAAAGATGTCAACAATACATAAAGAAGCTTTAAGTATTTACTATGCTGTAACAAGATTGCATCATTATCTTATAGGTCGAAAATGGACATTACGGACAGATCACAAACCCTTATGTGCCATTTTTGGAAAACACAAAGGCATCCCTAAAATGTATGAGAACAGACTGCAGCGATGGGCCGCTTACCTATCTGGATTCGACTATGAAATTCAATACATCAAAGGCAAATTGAACACGGTAGCAGACTATTTGTCAAGGTTTCCAAAAGCAACCTCACAAATTGAGGTAGAAGATGACAAAATGGTGAGTTATCTTTATTTCACTAATAAAATTAATGAATGGCCATTGAATAATGAGGATATTAAAAAAGAAACCCAGATTGATAACACTCTAAGTAAAGTAAAAAAGTATATTGAGCATGGCAAATGGCCCAAAAATTTAAATAAAGAAATAAAACCATATTTTGATCGTAGAAATGAACTCTTTATAGAAAATGGTACAATTCTATGGGGGCTAAGGCTAGTGATACCCCAAAAACTACGAGAAAGGTTACTACAAGAACTTCACGTAAATGGAGGACACTTTGGTGCATCCAAAATGAAAAACAGAGCTAGATCAATGTTTTACTGGCCAGGGCTAGATGCAGAAATAGAAAAAGTGGCGAAATCATGCCATTCATACATGATCAACAAGCCTGCACCACCGAAAACAAAGTTGACACCATGGCCCATAGAAAAAGAACCATTTAGCCGAATCCATATCGATTATCTTCAAATAGGTAAAAACTATATCCTAATAATAATTGACGCATACAGTAAATGGATAGAAGCCTTTATAACTAAAACTACAACAACTAAGGCTACAAATGAGTTCTTGAGACAGACTTTTGCAAGATTCGGGTTGCCAGTGACTTTGGTATCTGACAATGGAACACAATTCACCTCAGAAGAATTCGAAAGTTTTCTATCAAGTAACGGAATAAAACATGTTACAACCCCTCCTTACAACAGTCAAAGTAATGGACTTGCAGAAAACGCAGTCAAAACCAGTAAAAACAAAATTTACACATACATGTCAGACCCGGAGAACAGAGGCATCGAAATGACAAATCTTTTATCAAGATTTTTATTCAACTATAGAATAACCCCACATACTACAACTGGAAAATCACCAGCATTGCTAATGTTTGGAAGAGAACTTCGTTCCAGATTGACACTACTAAAAGAGAACAACAAAACAAGTCCAACAAAAACGAACAAATGGTGTTCAGAAGCTCAAGAAAACATGTTAAAAGCTCAAGAAGCTCAAAAGAGAAATTATGGGGGAGTCAAACGCAAGCTATTCGAGAAAGGCCTAGCTGTCTTCGTGAGAGACTACCGAAACAACAAAGAAACCTGGACAAGTGCAAAAATCGAAAAACAAATAGGAAAAACGACCTTCAAATGCAAAATCGAAGAAGGAAATGTCTGGAAAAGACATGCCAACCAAATAAGGGCTGGGGAAGGGAAAGGTTTAGGCGAGAGAGAACTGGAAAGGCAGAAAAACACCTTAAATTACAATAATAACAAAATTGCTGACTTTACTAACAATAAAAATAACAATTCTTTTCAGCCTAATAATGATGATACTTCTGAAAATGACAATATTAATATTTCTAACAATTCCAGTCATGAAAATGATACTAATAATATAATCATTTCACAGAACATAGCCGAACCACCATTGGACCAGTCCCAAAATGAAACCAGTGTGAGTTGTAACGCTGCTCCAGTGACCCTGGACAGTGCATCCCATTTAGATTTAGAAAACACTTATACTCCTAGTGTTAGGCCCATGAACAATGCGACAGGTGCTGTAAAAAAACAATACAGTGCGACAATATACCCAACAAATGTAAGTGACGAAAATTTAATTGATAAATTTAGAAAATCGAGCACTAAGGACATTGATGACGCAACCAAAATGAGGCCCAAGCGAAATAGAAAAACGAATTCATATTTGAAAGATTTTATATTAGACTTTGATTAACGAATAATGTATTGTAGAATTAGGCATAAATTAATTTCAGACTCAGATGGACGCAGCTGTTGGCGGAATAATAAACATCAAAGTCATTGTAGACGAAACACATTTGTAATGTCAGAGTCACATATTCCCACGGCATGAAACACTTTAGCATTCAAACAGAGCTAACAGTCGTTGTGATAAAGTTCAATCAGGACGCTAAGTCGTACAATTCTGAGACAAATAAACGCAACGAGTGTTTGCTCACAACCACTAGTGCAATGTTCAGCACAGCAGTGGAAATGCATCGTATTTACATAAATACGAATTGTCATTAGGTAATGTTAACGAAAATGAGTTTCAGCTTAAAGAGGGAGGTGTGATGGGTCAGCCTCTAGCCAGGTTGCCAAGTGGTCAGCTCCCATGACCCCAAACGAACCAAGGTACACTACCAGGGGTCGCTACAGGGAACTCATGACGAAACATCCGGCTTCATCGAGAACCACCACCACGACTACCTCCGCCAGTCTACTGTTACCTACGTGACGATAAGCACCTTTTAATGCCGCCGCTCGCTACGGTCCTCTCCGCGAACGTCCAAGCCCTAATTCATATTATTGCATAACTCTATATATTATCTGTGACATTAATTATTAAACGCTTTAAACAGTATCTCGCTTTTATTCACACAAGCTCGGTTATCACAATTTACTGTTCTTATTTACACAAATAGTTAAATTATTCATTGAATTACTGTTTTTGGCCCTTTAGTACAATAAATTATGCATTTTTTGTGATTCATATTAATAAAATAAAAAATATATATTTATACAAACAAACACCACTAGCGGCGGGCGTAATTTCGACCGGTAATCCCCTCGCCTACCTGCCCAAAGCAAGAGGCCCATTTATTGACATAAGTAATTTCGACCGAGGGTTCTTTGCAGAGAAAAATTGTTACAGCTTCATGCAAGAGAAAAGCCCAGGAAGACATATCGGAAAAACCTTCGAAGATTATAAAAAGCGTCCTTTCAACAAATTTACCGGAGAAATTGATGGCCATGGATATAAATCTTATAAGAAGAAATGTCTATAACAGTCGTCGTAAGATCTTGCCAGCCCTGCCTAAAGATATTCATGAAGTACATACTGTAGTTGACATGTATTCTCTAAAAACGACAACGGGTGAAAATTTTTTTGTTTATCAATAGTTCAGCAGAAAATATCATTGTATCGGGTCTTCAAAAAAAATACCAATCGAAGATTGCTTTGATTACGAAAACGTACGTCGCATTACTGTTTATTTATTGGACAGTATTATTGACAAATCATTTTGACATTAAAGTTCATTGAGAAAATTAAATAAAAATATTGCTAAGACATACGTTTAAAAAACCATAGCAATCTTAGATTGTTTTTTTTTTTGAAGACCCGATATTTTCTTGCCAAACAAATATCACTTTGTGTGAAATGGATGTTATATATATGAATAGCACATTTTCTTTCTGTACGAAGTACTTTTATCAATTATTTACCATTCATAGACTGGAAAATGGGCACTATATTCCCCTTATTAGAGTTGTACACGTTCTCCTTTTTCTCGACAGCAATTTTGTCTTTGATTTTAGTTTAATAAAGAAGCTTTTATACATCATTATCATTATATTTTATTATACCTACCTGCTCCTTTGGGTCGAAAATACTCATAACATAAGATCGAACCCTTAAACCTCTGGTCGAATTTACATGTCCCCTTTAAGTACCTGTACATATTCCGGTCGAAATTACATCCGCCCACCACTAGCACCACTTGGCGGTAAGATTGCGGTGTTGCCTTTTTAACTTCATGGCTTGTTAAATGTAGGAGGCTGTGGCACTAGCCAACAAAAATAAATAATATAAAAATAACAAAAATAAATAATGACAAAAAAACGTAAATTAAACATGTTTTTATTATTTAAGTATACAAGAATTTGTTTTAAATTAAAAGAACTAAAATTTACGATAAATTTTAAAAATTTAGCCATGCGAACATTCCCAGCATGAGAAGTTGATAGTCCGAATGTGCCCCACCCTGTACTGTCCGTATGTGCCCCACATTACAAAATGTAAAAAAAAACTGAAAAAACTGAAAATCATGTCTTGTCGATTCTTGAAATATAGGTTCTGTGGTGTGAAACTATCATACTTTGTACGTATAACCCTTTAAAACTTTAAAATTACATCACCAAATCGTGCAAAACCTTACGAGTAGAGGACAAAATACTTGGTTGGGGTCACTATTTATGTATTTCTGGTGATTATTTCATTCATTATAAAATAGACCCATCAGACAACGTCATTTTTTGAATGAATTTTGTTTAAATAAGGGCCATATTCTCCGTAGTTCATAAAGCCTGGCTTAGTAGAAAAGCTCGGCTTTGTCACACAAAAAGTCAATCTTTTCCACTAAGCCAGGCTTTATGAACTACGGAGAATATGGCCCTAAGTGATTATTTCACAAGACCTTGTTTATCAGCGATTAAATTTTTGTTTACCTTTTTTGACAGAATTTTGATAGAAATATTCTGACATTTTATAATAAATAGAACTCTTTGGATAGGATTGACGCCAACAATTTAATCCTAATTATTCAGGAAATAATCTAGCCGTATACCACTCGACCTATAAATTTAAATGGATTAAACTATCCAAATATTTTTGGCATAATTTTGCTTTTTGGCAAATAGTTTCATGCACAATAACTTTTAAATAAATTTATTAAGTTATTGTGCATTCAACTATTTTCCAAGCAAAATCATGCTCAAAATATGTTGGATAGTTGAAGCTCTTGTGATATAATATATGATTACTCCCAAGTTTCTCAAGATACCGGCACAAAATTTTGTCTGGCGTCTTAAAGCAGGCACTGGTACCAACTGTTAAAATGCCGAAACGCGTTTAGTTTTGGAAGGCGTTAAATTCAAAATGTCCGGAGGTGCCCCATGTCCGAATCTGCCCCACTCTACCCTACCGTTTCGAACTTTAGCGATTATCTTCAGGATTTGGGGTAATTTTCAACAGTCATTGTTACGTTATTCATAAACTTTTAAAACTTTTTCTTGCATGATATTTTCTATAAAATAATGCTCTTCTTTACACTATATTATTTAAATTTGAAATATTTGTTTAAAAAACGCGGTGTTGCCACGTTTCGCAAAATGTTACGCTTTTCAATTCAATTTTTTCAAATTAAATGGGACCTCCTGTAAATTTTCGAGTTTTTGGATAGCCCTCTAGAAGACAAATTTAACGATATACAGGGTGTCCAAAATACCATGGGCCACCATTGGTATATCAGAAACGGTAAGAGATACGAGGGCAGTTAAATTAGAAAAAACTTGCCATTTTCAATTTAAAATATATTTTCGTTGATGCCAAATTTTTATTAGTTTCCGAGATACAGGGTGATTTGTAAAAAGCACCTAGAACTGTTTTTTTTTACAAATCATCCTGTATCTTGGAAACTAATAGAAATTTGGCAACAACGAAAATACCCTTTGAAAATAGCAACTTTTTTCTAATTCAACCGCCCTCGTATCTCTTACCGTTTCTGATATACCAATGGTGGCCCATGGTATTTTGGACACCCTGTATTGGACATGGATCTGTGATACACCGTTTCGGCCTGATTGGCATTTATCTTCAGTTGTAGCACTATCTCATGTCATCCCTGTTGAACGAGAAAAATGTCTAATTTTGCAGTAGATTAGCTGAAATAGTGATTTTTATACATAAATGATTGCATGTTTGACAGTTTATCAGAAGGTGAATAAACCGGCCCTACATATTGCATTTATTTGTATATAGTGCCCGCGGAAAAGTCTGCACCATATAGGAATTTTTTTTATGCTCATCCTTATTTCAAATCGGTTTTCGGCATTATGTTCTGCATGACTTAAAACCAAAAAAACACCCAAAACTTTTGACTCGAGATTTGCCTCACACCTGTCAAATGCCATTTGAAAATTTCAAACAAGGAAAAGTGGCATTTTTATAAAAATATGAAAAAATCTTATAAGAAATTATTGTTCCAAATGACATTTAGAGTCTAATTTGATATTTTTGCTTTTAAATTTCACTTTGAGAAGTCTAAAATTTTTAAAATAGTCCAGAGGCGTATAAAATTTTTTTATATCCTACTGAACTATTAAAACCATATAATACCTTGGTTACGATAATCATAAACAGGGTCTTAACTCCCAAGGGAGTTAAGGATTTTCATAACTCCCAAGGGAGTTAAGGAAGGGAGTTAAGGATATCATAACTCCCAAGGGAGTTAAGGATTTCCATAACTCCCGCTTTTACCTTGAATAGGTAACACTTTGACAAAAAATAGAAATTTTGATTTATGGCTTATTCCTTTATAAAAATAGACAGAATACAGTAAATTCAGTAGGATATAAAATTATCTATGTACCACGGGAATTATCAGGAGTTAATACCCACGGGCAATTGGTGTCCCTCGGGCCGGAGGCCCTCGGGACACAAACGTTGCCCTGGGGTATTAACACCTGCATAATTCCCTTGATACATAAATAACTATAATAGAAATATTTCTTTTTGATGTTTAAACTTTCAATTAGATTATTGAGATTTAAAAAATCATTAGTCAGATACAAACTAATTATTTTAGAAGAATGGTCGCGAAAGAAATCCTAAAAATTTTATTTTTCTGTAGATATTCGAAAAAAAAAATTATAAAAATATATAAATATATCAAATTAGACTCTAAATGTTATTTGGAACAATATTTTCTTATAAAATTTTTTCATATTTTTCATAAAAATGCCACTTTTCCTTGTTTGAAATTTTCAAATGGCATTTGACAGGTGTGAGGCAAGTCTCGAGTCAAAAATGTTTGGTGTTTTTTTGGTTTTCAGTCATGCCGAACCTAATGTGGAAAACCGACTTGAAGTAAGGATGAGCATAAAAAAATTTCCCATATGGTGCGGACTTTTCCGCGGGCACTGTATAAATAGTGTAACCGTTAACCGTTCCTTAAATAAATTAGTATTAAACCATCAGTCGTTTGTATTCAATCACACCCACAGTCAACTGCTTACTCACATCAAGGGAACGATTGTACATTTGGTCCTTCGGACCGTGAAGACATATTCACACAGACACACACCTACACTGTCGCGCCCTTCGGGGTTAAACACTTGGACACCGGTCTAAGCGCAAACACTACACAAACAAAGATAACACAATACATTTATTTATACCTATGGACACTAGCAACACATTGGCCAAATCCCAAGAAACATTGGGAAAGGAAAGTCAACGCCATCTAGCCAATTTTAAGAAAGACTCTACAAGCTAGAAATACATATTGTGAGCACATACCAGATTATGTTATAGACGAATTTCTAGAGTGCTTTATAGAAAATTACGGGATGTACAGGGTGTCCCAAATTCGAGGGCCAACATGAGGATATCGGTAACCGTTAGGGAGAATTCACACCAAAGCAATCAATAAGCAACTAGCAACGCGCGATACGCAACGCGTTATCGCTTTCAAAAAGTACACAATAAATAATGTATCTATTCATACCCAACCAACTCCGATATCACCCGATGGAATATCTGCGGGTGATGCGCGATTTCTATCGCTAGAGATACATGTTGCTTGGTCGTGTTTATATTTTTTCAAAATGGAAGACAGGGGAAATGTAATTTTTGTGCAAATTATTGAAAAATGTATGGATTACATACCCACAGATTATTCTAAACGCCAAGTTACAAGTTACCGCTTGGAATTCAGTTGCTAGGGAAGCAAACATTTCAGGTAAGTAATCAAAACAGAGAAAAATAGTTTTTTTTGTTAATTGTTTATCCAACGGCAGTATCTCAGTGATTTGGGTGTAGTTCGGGCAGTATACTTAAAAATTGAGATTATTGCATGAACGTATAGAATAGTAATTTATGACTGTTCTCATATAAAATTTATCTATATTTTTGTTCAAATTATATATTTTATTATTGCTTCAAATAAGCCGAATACATTGGCTCTTACGGTAAAATAAATCTAAAAACTGAAATATCTCCGTTCAAACCTGTGCAAAATCTGATTGAAATATACAAATTTTTGCATTCACCTCGCATTATCTCTGAAATAAAGGCTCAAATCAAAAATTTTTATTCTTGCAAAAAGTTTGCGCCATGTAAAGTGTGTTTTTTTTTAAAGATAAAAGTCAAAATGACATTATGTTGGCAATACAATGTAAAATTGTCAATGCTTCCAAATTTTTTATGTAGAAAAGGCTAGTGTTGCCAACATAGTTACTAAATTTTTGACTTGGGAAATTATCTTTAAAAAAAAACAGATTTTATCTAGATTATACATGTGCAAGAATAATTTGTTTGTCTTGAGTTTTAACACAAATATAGAATTAAACATAAAAAAAGTAATTTTTCTTCTAGCCGCGACAGCCCGCTCTCGCGCTGCACCAGTACTCTTCCATATCACTTTTCTCCATAGCTCCCTCTCATTCTCGCCAACTGTAAAATACATTAAACCCTTTCACGTATTATATATTATATACTTTTGAATTCTGATTTCAAAATATTCAAACCAATCAAACCTCAATTGCTCGGTAATCGTTGAGCAAATTGCATTAAAATTTTCAGCATTTATAGTTCTTATTAAGCTCTAAATGGCCTGTAATTAACAATATTCCCAGATTTATAGTTTTTAAGCAAATTAAATTTGAAGTTTTTGACAAAATTTGGACTAAAAGTCAATTTTCAGGCTCAATTGCTCTAAAACTATCTAAGCTATCAAACTCAATTTTGCATTGATTTATAGAGAATTTAATGCTCTTTCCAATGGTATATAGCTTAATTCAATTTGCTCAAAATATACTAAAGATATGGGCAATTGTTCATGACCATGTCAAGATTTTGTAATTCTCCAGAGCCAAAAATAGGATTTTCTTTTTATTTTTGTTTCTGCTTAAAATGGCCATTTAGAATCGATGTCAGCAGGGGCTGATTGAGCCTTTTTTCGCCCCTGTGCAATTAAAATTATTCCGCCCCCTTCCAGGCTCTGGCCTATATCATAATTTTTTATTTTGTCATTTGAAGATTCTTCAATATAAAAAAGACAAATACTTAGTATATTGAATTAAAAATGGCATGAGACAAGTTGATTAGTGCCAAGTCACTTGTCTTTTTATCTGAAAGTGTGTTTCTAAGATATACTGTATTCCTTTTATACATCGAGTTACACCGAACGTATCGCTCTAGTCCTCGGAGTCACTGCAAAACACAACTCAGATATTATCATTTTTCTTCAATATTAACACTACCTAAAAGGGCTTCTTGCACCCCACGCAAAGAAGGAGGCACAATTAACATTGAAAATAGGCCCCCGTAAATTTCAACGAAATTCCAATATTTTAAAGGTATCATCATTGCAAAAAATAATTTGAAATGTAAAGAGGATCGTATATGTCTGTGACAGCAGATATAGCTCATCAAAGTACGTAGGTCCTGCTATGCTATGCATAGGAAATATTCGTAGGTAATACCTACCATAAGAGCTCAGATTTAGCCGGATATTTTTTGGCTTGGTCTCGAATACTTACTTTTAGGAAATTTAACGAGAGCTGTTCCGACAAAATCACGAGAGCGCAGCTCGAGTGATTTTGTGGAACAGAGCGAGATAAATTGCATGAAAGTAAGTATGAGAGAGCAAGCAAAAAAATATCCTGCTCAAAATCTGAGCTCGAATGGTATTTAGTACGGCAATTCCACGAATGTAAAATCAAAACAAAATATTTATTTGTCCCAGATAACAAAACACTTTCAATAAGTTAAAATCGAGGCTGAAATGATCGAATTTGTGACTTTTTGTGACACAATTATTTGACAGATGATTCAAAAACCAATTTTATATGCAATTTGTTACTACGGTAACGATTGCATCAACAGAAAATTTATCCGATTTTTTTATCCAGTTATATTTTCTCTTCCTTCCTATTTATCCGCTAGCAAACTACGATTTTTGACATTTCAAATGGGATTATTTATACATGAGTGGAATTGCCGCAGAAATATAGATAGATAGATTTTCTTGAATATCTCGAAAAATACTAATCCGATTTTGACGGTTTTGGGGTCCTTTTGTAGGTATCAAAATCCAAAAAGGTCAAAATCAAATTTGAAATATTCAAGAAAATCTACGTAGGGATATTTCCTCAGATATTTCCTATGCATAGCATAGCAGGACCTATTTTATATTTCAATTTTTTTTTTGCAATGATGATACCTTTAAAATATTGAAAGGACATCGCACACATCTTATGGGTTTTCGGGGACCGGTCGATTTTTTTAAAAAATTGGTATGTTGTAGTACTAGCAAAAATAAGCATTTTTCATCATTGCGCCAAATCTCTAACTATACAGGGTGACCCAGTAAAGTAGGTCCGAAAATCATAAAACAAGCCTTTCCATTATCGGTATTAGCGCGCCCTGCAAGCTAAATATCGAGATTTTTGTTTTTGATTTCGCAAATAAATAGTTAGATAAGCCTAATATACTATACAGGGTAGCTGAGCTTGCGTATTTTTTTAGAAATCCTGCCCTATTTTTAGAAATAGTGTTACCAAAAAGGTCGCGCTGGATTTTATTTAGCCGTAACTTTTTTAATTTTTGTCCGATTTAAAAAAATGTGGTATCAAAATAAAGCTTATATCACAGGGATGTCATGAAATCTAAAAAAATTAAAAATGTGATAAAATTCGAGATGGTTGAACGGTGATAAAAGTATAACTTTTCATTCGATTATGGTCTTGAATACACCCAATACACCTGCGAGGGGTTAATTAACCCGGTGTTAATTTCAACATTGGGTTCAGGGCCGCAACTAGGGGGTGGCGAACTAGGCACCCGCCCAGGGCGCCGGAGTATCAGGGCGCCGAAGGCGCCTAATTTAATCCATCCATATTTTACAATCCAAAAAAGTAGGACGTAGGACGTAGGACGTAGGACGTAGGACGTAGGACGTAGGACGTAGGACGTAGGACGTAGGACGTAGGACGTAGGACGTAGGACGTAGGACGTAGGACGTAGGACGTAGGACTAGTACGTAAATATTTTTTTCTGCGATTGATAAGAAATGTCAGCATTTTTGACTGGTTGACAAGTCGCAAAACTCAATATTCTGGTATTTTAATTGTTTCAATAGTTGCTAAGGAATCAATGAATCACAAAACGGGAAACACTTTTCTGGCCTAGGCCGGGAAAGTGATTCTCGTACTACTGAATAATTGGAGCCAAAAGACAAACATTTAACAGATATTGAACCGATCGCAGAAAAAATAGTATGTGTATTTCGGTGGAAAAGCACATTCTCGGCCTTCGCTGTTTGCCGGCGTCGGCTACGCCTCGCCCATCAACTTACACCGTCGGCCGAGAATGTGTCACTTTTCCACTTAAATACACAATATACTATTGATTAATGTGTCTAAATTATATATTTCGAAATTGTATTGAAAAAATTTCAAGAAAAAACCAAAGCATCAAAAAATATATCTATTGTTACTTTTGAGAGGGCGGTCGAGGGGCGCCAAAATTTGAACTTGCCTTGGGCGCCGAGGATTCTAGTTGCGGCCCTGCTTGGGTTAACTGAGGATTGTGTTTCTCAAGCATCCACTGTAGGTGGAGTTAATGAACACTGGGTTAGGCAATAGTTGGTAGCATTATTGTTTACCAGGATGGTGATCTCAACATATTTTTGATTGGTCGAAGGCAGTCACGCATGAGTCGATCGTCAAATTAGCCCATTCACAAAACTTTTTGGAGTTTGTTGTTAAGATGTTAAGTTAATGATAAGTTCGAGAATTCTTTTTGGCGCATCGTTTTTCATAACAATTTGTTAATGTTTGAAGAACGTGGTTAATGCAGTGTGTAGTCAATAGTCATGGAGAAGAAAGATATCGCAAGAGGAAAAAACTTCCTTGAATCAGAAAAAATAATAATAATCAAGCTATAATATAAGCGAATTATAGGGTGCAAGAGGTCAGACATGAACTTTTAATCCTTTTGTAGAGAAATCCTAGTCATCGTATTTCTCGAGAGGATTAATCCTTTGGCAGATTATATGAGGCGTTTTTGCTATGAAATTGTAGAAATCTTCATCTTCATCAATCAGTCCATATATTTCTATTTTGGAAAAAAAATATTACCACAAAATTGACAAATCACTAGATTACGAAAAAAAAAAGTTTTTTCAGGTTATCTCAAGGGGTAAATCCATAAATCGCTAAACCCGCATTATCATCAACAGTGAGCCAATTTAACCCAAGGTTACACCAAGAGTTATAGCTAACTCGCTGTGGAGAAACGTTAACCCTGGAGTTATAATCAACCCGGAAATGACTCGCTATTGATAAACCGGCCCTAAGTAACGTATTTGATGGATACTTCACATTGTTCTCATGTCGAGCGTAGCTAAAGTACCTAACAACGCTATAGCTATAACTTTGCATGTCCAGTATTTGCCCAATACTGGATTCCCTCCATCCAGCACAGGGGAGAACAAAAATGATACAAACAGAAAATCTCTCCTTACTTATCTTGTGTGAACCCCGAATATATTTAGATATATTCGGAAAGTTTTAGTTCATGAATACTCAACAGTGAGAATAGAAAAATTAATATAATTTTCATGTAAATCCACTCAAGGCCCACCCCACCACCCCTAAGTTGGAGGTTTTCTTTTTGAATCCTTTCATGTAGGGCATTTTCAATATTTTGCACTAGTCACAACATTCTGTGTTAAACACAGATTTCAAATGTCCATCTAACATGTCTTTGTAATCTTACGAGTATTATTTGCTTCCTCAGATGTAAATTATTAACGGTTTCTAGCCAAAAAAGGCGATATTTCACACGAAATCTATGAGATTTGTCATTTTTTCAGATTTCATGACATCCCTCTGTGATGTAAGCTTTATTTTGAGACCAGATTTTCTGAAATCAGACAAAAATTGGAAAAGTTACGGGCAAATTAATTCCAGCACGACCTTTTTCGTAACACTATTACTAAGAATAGGGCAGTATTTCTAAAAGAATACGTAAGCTTAGCCACCCTGTATAATATATTTGGCTTATCTAGACTATTTATTTGCGAAATAGAAAAAAAAATCCCGATATGTTGCTTGCAGTGCGTGTCAACATCAATAATCAAAAGGTTTGGCAATGATTTTCGGACCCACTTTACTGAGTCACCCTGTATAGTTAGAGATTTGGCGCAATGATGAAAAATACTTATTTTCACTAGTACTACAACATACCAAATTTTTAAAAAAATCGACCGGTCCCCGAAAACCCATAAGATGTGTGCGATGTCCTTTGGTTGAAATTCACGGGGGCCTATTTTCAATGTTAATTGTGCCTCCTTCTTTGGTGCAGAAGTCGAGTTTTTGTCATTTTGCTGTCTGATTTTCTGATTTTTTCCCTCTTATTTTTCTTGGGGGTTTATTAAAATTTTTCGCCCCCTTGGACTTTTCGCCCCTGGGCGATCGCCCAATTCCGCCTTATGGTTAATCCGGCCCTGGATGTCAGGGTTGTTTTCCACTAATTTTGACACGCTTTATCGAACCATAAAGTCAAAATTGAGCAAAACTAAAAAATAAAATAAATCGAGATTTTCATAAGGGTACCCCCTTTGAATTCTGATTTCAAAATATTCAAACCTCAATTGCTCGGTAACGGTTGAGCAAATTGCATTAAAATTTCCAGAATTTGTAGCTTTTATCGAGTTCTAAATGGCCTGTAATTTACAATATTTCCAGTTTTATAGTTTTTGTGCAAATTGAGTTTGAAGTTTTTCTCCAAATTTGGACTAAAAGTCAACTCTGAGGCTCAATTGCTCAAAAACTATTTGAGCTATCAAACTCAATTTTGCACAGATTTATAGATAATTTAATGCTCTTTCCAATGGTACATAATTTAATTCAATCTGCTCAAATTTACCAAAGATATGAGCAATTGTTCATGACCATGTCAAGATTTTGAAAATTTTCCAGAAACAAAAATAGGATTTTCTTTTTATTTTTGTTTCTGCTTAAAATGGCTATTTGGAATTGATGTCAGGGTTACTTTCCACCACGCTCTGTCGATTAATCTACCATTACGAAGTTTATTACAAGTCATAATTTATTATTCTATACGTTCATGCAATAATCTCAATTTTTA
Organism: Ceutorhynchus assimilis; assembly: GCA_917834065.1. NCBI lineage: Eukaryota > Metazoa > Arthropoda > Insecta > Coleoptera > Curculionidae > Ceutorhynchus > Ceutorhynchus assimilis. The sequence goes on along the minus strand of OU892284.1, from coordinate 13,981,159 downwards.
AATATACTGCCCTTTTGCCCGTTCTGATTTTGTATTACCTTGGGATTTTGAATTAACATAATAAAACCTTCATTCTGTGAAAATTTCAGCTTGTAACTCCGACGCGCCCACAAAAGTCAAAATATATTATAAGGAGCACTCTACTATAAAAGGTTGTCGCTCACTGGAGCGTAGCGCACGGCAGCAATGTATTATGAAAAGTCCTCTCCGCCGCGCTGCCGTGCGCTGCGCTCCAGTGAGCGTCTGCCTTAATACTTACTGAAAATTCCGAAAATTGCGATTCTGGTTTTTATTTTTTCCAGGCTTTATTTTAAGAGATCGAGAAAAATCCAGATAACTTTCTTGAAGCACTTTTGGGTGGACTTTACTACGGTGATATTATTTCGGAAATTCGACGTTTCGGTTTTCCAACGCCATCATCAACTTAATTTTCTCTAATACGGACCTGGATATTTTTTTACATAATTTGTTTGGTTTTGAAATTTTAAAATAGGTCTATATAACACGTTTTGAAATTTCGACGTTTCGACCGAAAATATTTATTCTCAGGAAAAATTATTACTATTAATTTTGAATAGGTACGATTTCGAGTTTCAATCCGCATGCCAATTTTAGTTAGGAGACGTGATATATTCTAATTTCTTGACACTGGCGTAGCCAGACATTTTACCTGAGGGGGCCTTGCAGAAAAAATTATAGAAATATACACAATCCCACTATAATTTAAGCTTTTTAGGATATGAGCAGTTTACAGCTTTTGTCTATTTCATTATTTTTCTATTTTCCTCTGAAACCTTGGGGGGCCCTGGCCCCCTGGTCCCCCTTCGCTGCGCCCTTGTTTCTTGATTTCTGGAAAAGGTTTTGTAATTTTAAAATCCATTTTCAATTACTTTAGCTGGGATGGAGTAAACTTCTCTTATTAAGTTTTGTCTCAAAACAATATCGTTTGGTGTATTTTTATAAGTATAGGTAATCTATTTTTTAAGTAACCTCACAGAGAATGGTGTAAAGGGTATTAGATACAAGAAATTAGATTTTATCACGTATTTTAACTAAAATTAGCATGCGGATTGAAACTCGAAATCGTATTCAAAAATTATTGTAATATTTTTGCCTGAGAATGAATATTTTCGGTCGAAACGTCGATATTTCAAAACGTGTTATCAGGGTGTCCACTTAGTGCCATATCGGACGATATCTCCTTACAGGGTGATGAAAAAAAAAATAATAAATTACAAAGTTGTTTGATACTCCAATATGCATTAGATAAAAATAAATTTGAATATACAGGGTGCGCCGTTTATGGGGTATGTGACAGAACTTTGTTATTTTAAATGAAACACCCTGTATATGATTGCATATTTGGATTCTACGTAAAATTCTGAGCAGATTTTATGTAATATACTCTATACCTAAGTTCAACTGTTTTAGAAATATTGACAGTTGAAAATTGACTTTTTGCAACTTTGACGGGTTGTAAAACCTAAACGGTTGATTTTATACGAAAACTGATTCCACATTCCTATCTTAGATTTTCATAATTTCATTTGACACCAACTTTGTATTTAAACGGAGATTAAATTTAACTGAAATTTTTAATCATGGATTGAATTTAAAGTTGGTATCAAATGATAGTTTATAAAAATCTAAGATAGGAATGTAAAATCGGTTTCCGTCTAAAATTAACCGTTTACGTTTTACAGCCTGTCAAAGTTGCAAAAAGTCAATTTTCAACTGTTAATATTTGCAAAACAGTTGAACTTAGGTATAGGGTATATTTCATAAAATCTGCTCAGAATTTTACGTAGAATCCAAATATGCAATCGCACACAGGGTATTCCATTCAAAATAACAAACTTCTGTCGCATACCCTATAAACGAAGCACCCTGTATATTCAAAAATATTTTTAACTAATGCATATTGGAGTATCAAACAACTTTGTAATTTAAATTTTTTTTCTTGCATCACCCTGTAAGGAGATATCGTCCGATATGGCACTAAGTGGCCACCCTGTATATGACGTATTATATCATGTCAAAACCAAACAAATTATGTGAAAAAATATCCAGGTCCGTATTAGAGAAAATTAGGTTGATGACGGCGTTGGAAAACAAAAACATCGAATTTCTAAAATAATATCACCACAGTAAAGTCCACCCAAAAGTGCCTCAAGAAAGTTATCTTGATTTTTATCGATCTCTTAAAATAAAGCCTAGAAAAAATAAAAACCAGAATCGCAATTTTCGGAATTTTCCGGATATTTCCGGAAGTATTAGGAATTTCTGAAATTTTGAAACGGCATTTTGTAAGGCATCATAATGCACAACTTTTGTCTTATTTAACCACCCTCGTATCTTTAACGGTTACCGATATCCCCATGTTGGCCCTCGAATTTGGGACACTCTATACATTATCATCGAGCAAACCTTTACGAACTGATATCTCCAGCCCATGCCGAAGAAATCATTGCACCCGCATCCGCATCCCAGAAGCTGCCGTCAAACATCAATATCATTTCCTACATTCCTACCCAAGTTTACGAACTAAAGTCCGTCACAGCGATGAATTCTGATCTGATCTCAAATTTTTTGGCTTCTAAATAAAAGATTCACATTGATGAATAATTCACCCATAAAAAATACCAGATGCTTTTCAATAGCTGAAAAAGTGGAGATGAGTGTCAACTTCCAAGAGAAAAGAAAAGAACCTTCCGCGTTTGCTTTTTGTCTGGTAATCGAGAGAATGGAAGGTTTTATTGTGAAAATAACGCTGAAAAATCGCCAGACGGTAATCACAGTTCGAAGTCGAGTTTGCCGGCGAAACATTCTGTGGACATTTCGAACAGGAGGCAGGCATTAAAACCACTTATATTCTCATCAGCTAACTAGCCACATTCATCCCTCAAAATGCCAGACAAAAAAAAAAAAAATGACTCCACTAAACAGGCCCTATCTCAGGGTCTATTTATGATGACAGAAATAAACGATTTTATTATGTCAAAACCAACACCTATTCCAGTCAAGCGGAGTAGTAGCAGCTGATTATAATTCTTTCTCAGTTGTATTTAGACCTGACCAGAGGAGAATTTCGAGATAGCATAACGTCGGCAAAAATGTTTATGTTTGTTCACCTACCACCACTAGAACTATGGACGGTACTTCCGACTGCATAATCGACAAAGTTCACCAAAGAACTGAAAATCATGCCAAATTCGACGCTATTCCATCCAGTCAGCCCTATGGAAACAGCTTTATACTCCAAACTCATGGATGGCAATAATTACCAATAAATTGATAATCGCGATTATCTGCGATGGTATCAGAGAAGAGGCCACAATAAACCAGACCACAATTATCGAAATTTCATCAAATTGCGCCATTAAAACAAAGAAAAATATTTTGACACCGAGACGATCGGAATCTGTAACTGTTTTAGGAGCTTTCGTCCACCCAGTAGAATTAAGTTTGGAAACATTTCAACCTACCAAGGAAATCACCATGATTCCCTACGACCAACAAGTTATTGATGCCTACGATCAACTGTCTCATCTTCAGAGTGAAGAACAAGACATCGATCGATAAGTACAATACGTCAGATGGACTCAAGTACACCATCATCTAATTATTAGTAGCTCCATAGTACTGCTAATACTTGGAGTGACTGCAATGCTTCTTATATGGTTGTATTTGCTAAGAAAGAAATTCAGTAGGCACAATACCCACACACCAGGACAAGCCTTGGCTGACCAAACGTTAACCTTAGATTGAAGAAGTAGTCCATGACTCAAAGTGGAGTTGAAATTTAATTTTCAAAGAAAAACACCAAGTCTTCCTCCACAAATAAACTTTAATTATCTTATAGAGCCCTACATTTTTCAGAACTAAGAAAGTTCTATCATCAGGGACAAGTATGCTCAGAAATAAGTGCTTTTAAAACATCATCATTTGATGAATTTAAAATGAGGTCGCTGGATTAGCTGTAAAGAAAAGCCTAAATTAGAGAGGTGCACCCTATCAAGTATTCGTCAACAAAGAAGAATTAGGTACTCAGAGTGTAATCAGTCATTCTCTACCATCATTTCTGGTTATACAAGACTTCTCACATCAAGGGAACGATTGTACAATGAGACAGAGGTTATTCTAAGGATTTTTTTCCACTGCACAGAGTAGTGAAGTTATGATCCCTTCATCATGGAAGTACTTGAATCTCTTGTAGAATTCCTCATCGAAATGAAATAGATGCTGATAAGCTATCAGTGATAAAACCATTCACGCATTTAGAATGGTCAACCGAAATCCGAATTCTGAGTTGGTTTACTTTTCAAATAGTTCTTAGAAATTCCTTAATGCAACTAAATGTTCCGCGCGGGTCGGGTCTTGAATGCTAAATCACATAGTGCGAATGTGGAAAGACTTATAAGTATCAGCAATATTAAGAAGCCTATCTCGAAATAGCTTGTCAGTCGATTCTGAAAATGAATGGGATCCTCGACAAGCTACTATGGTTTGGTTAAATAAGCGTCAGCACAGAGTCTAGGAAACTGCACAGGCCTAATAACAAAGATGGTACAAAGGTATTTATACTGAAGCTAATGCTAATGATGAGGATGAGGCAAGCGGGGAGTTTGGAGATGGTTCTGAGGAAAAAAATAGCAAGAAATTTTAGAATAAATGTATCGATAGCGCTATTGTATTCTTATTATGTATCATACTATGTCAACTTGTCAACTATATTATTATTTAGTTTGTTCTGTTTTAAGTTTTTTGTTCGTAATAAATGAATAAATAACAACACATATTTCAATTTCCCACTGCACATTTCGTGTCCAACTGCACGTTAGAATAACCTCTGCAACGAGATTTTTTGTAATTAGATATTTTTCAGTTTTGGCCGACGGGCCGACGATACGAAAAAGGGACCTCAAAAGTCATATCTATACGTGGTCTTTTACTCCTTTTTGACGGGTATAGAATCTATAAAAAAAAGTAGTTTTCGGATTTCTAACAGGTTCGTCACATTAGAACAGTGAACAGGGAACCAAACAGAGTCTCCAAGCCGAAACAGGACAATAAAATTGGTTCCAGAACGGGGAGAAGAGACAAATAAACGCAGTGAGGTCGCTAGGCGTTCCGAGTTAAATTTATATTCGACACAAGAAGTTATAATGAGATAGATGAAAGGGAACAATTTCATGCTTGATGCCTGTGATATTTAGAATATTACAATCTCTCTTTTCAAACCCCAGTAAAAACAGTAAAACTAGGAAATCTTTAAAAAACTTAAATATTATCAATAACAAGGATGCCAAAAATAAAATTCCAGACCACCTCTCTGATCCCAATCAAATTAACAACTTTTTCATCAACTCCATTCCACCTCTAGGGTCACTTTCGCCTGATATAAATGAATACTATAGTAATTCCACAGCATATACAAAAACAATCAGCAGGCTAACTCGAGTAACAGCCCGTGTAATAAAGGAATTCATGGTCGGGATGTCACTAGCGGCCGTTTTGGGATACGAGACAGGGCCTTATTAACGATAATTTAGGTTTTTTCTTTCCTGTCACAGAGTCGTATTGGCTTTAAATAAACTAATAGCGTATTTCATTGGTAGAGCAAGTGCAACACTCGTTTTGGACTGACACCGTTCTCGTGCTTTAAAAAAACTGCACGCGTGCAGCCCCAATGAAACATCATCGTACTGCACCATCCCATAATCCTATCCATAAGTCAAACGTCGAATATTATTATAAATAAATATAAAAAAAAGTTTATAAAAACAGTAAAAACTCAACAAAACTACCTAGTTTGTTTTTGAAAATCGGATTAGAGAATAGATTTTTAGATTAGAAGGTGGTCGACGACATTATTTTTTGTCATGGATGATAATAGGATTTTTCTGCTATGCATATTTTAAAATTACCTTACAATGAAAAAGTTATACATTGTTGAAAGTGATGTTTATCGGAAAATCTTTCAATAAAATCCACAACAAAACCTTTCATTTTAGGGATTATCTTCCCTTTCTGCTCGAAACCCCAAATATTCTTCATCTTCACTGGTTTCATTGCTGCTGCTGCTACTACTATCTATCAAGGCACAGCCGCATCAAGACCAATGCTTGCCATCAACAAGCGATTTGCCATTTTTGGTAGTAAATTCGCAGACAAGTATAAAAATCACAATGCCTACACAATTTAAAAATAAAATTTGGGGCTATTTTTTTATGAAAAATCATTGACCACCAATAACCTAATTTCAAAATAGTATATTGTGTAATAAGTTTTGAAAAAGGCTCTTTGCACACGGGTGTGACGGTTTATTGCCACGAGCCGTAGGCGAGTGTAATAAGTCACAGAAGTGTGCAAAGAGCCGATTTTAGCCCTTTTAGATCTATTTCGCAAACAAATCAATTATAACTATCAATTTCATAGATATTTCAAAAAAAAAAAAATATATACCTATAAATATATAATAATTATAATAAAAAATAAACCGATTGATATTTAAAAAAAAAAAAAAAAGTTCTAATCTTAAAATAATATTTTAAATATAAAAATGTCTGGAAAAAGTGCTTTTGATCTTTTATCACAGATCGATTCATTTGATGGTCATGGTGATATAAATTCTCTAAATTTCTTAATTAAAACTTGTGATGCTATGATGAAAGTAGTTAAGGAAACAGAAAAAGATACCCTATCCGAATTTATTTTCGCATTTAAATTAAAAGGAAAAGCACAGGAGGTTACCCAAAACAAAGAATTCGCTGACTGGAATGAAATAAACAACTTTTTAATAGAAAAATTTTCTGACAAAACGCCCCCAGCGTATTATCTTACACAAATCATGAATATTTGTCAAAATTATAGAGAAAGTATTCAAGGTTTCGGGTTAAAACTAAAAAATTTACAAAATAAATATAGAGAAGCTTGTAATTCTAATTATTCATTAATCGAAGCAAATCTGTTGATTTCGAATTTAGATTCAATTATTGTAAATAGCTTTCGAAAGGGATTACATGACGAAAAGATTCAAATGCGCGTGATTGCCGAAAATACAAAAGATCTAGATGTAGCTATTTCCGTAGCTAACGAAATACAGCTAGAAGGTAACTCTTTCAGAAACCCTCAAAAAAATATACATTTTGTTCAAACTCAAAGGCCAAACTTCAACTTTTCTACAAACACTAATAACGCCACATGTCATTTTTGTTTCAAAAATAACCATTTTACTAGTGACTGTAGACAGCTTAAGCGATACGAACAGAATCAAAGCAAAGTAACTTTAATTTCAGTAGAAATCACACAGGTCAAAACTTTAATAATTACCCACAAAATAATAATTTTTCCAATAGAAATAATGCTAGTAATAATTTTAACAGAAATAAATTTTCAAACAATAATTTTAACAATCGAACGAATTATATTCCACCTTCAAATCGTAATAATTTTAATGATAATCAAAGATTCGCAAATAACTCCGGTAATTTTCGAAATTCTCAACAAAGATTTTCTAATCACAGAAACCCTTCTTATGCTCAACAAAGTTTTTCTGATCCATCAAGGCAAGTACAAACCTTTGTAAGCGAACCCTCAACGAGTTTTCAAATGATAAACGAACTCCCAAAAACTAATCAACATTTTTCGGGAAACGAGAAAGAAGCCCTGCCTGTGGACAGCCAACCAGGTGCTTCTCAAAATCGGTAGAAGTTTCTAACAGCTGTTCAAATCAAAATATTCCTGCTCGTATTATCAAACCCGTTGAAAATAACATTAATTTAGAACACTGCAAAACTATATCTATATCGGAAAATTTTAAGCAACTAGACATAATTAAAATACATTCTGCAGATACCACAAATTCGGAGTTGAACCTTTTGCTAGATACGGGAGCCGATGTTTCACTGCTAAAACTATCTAAATTGATTAATAATAATCACCTTAATAAAAATTCGATAGTAAAGTTAAGGGGTATCAGTGACCAAGCCATGTATACTTTAGGCATATACTCTATTTCAATTTCTTTAGATGATAACAAAACCTTGATTCACCCTTTCCATATCGTTCCAGATAATATCTCGATAAAAAGTGACGGACTTTTAGGGCGTGACTTTTTGCAGAAATACAAAGCTGAAATAAATTATGAAAAAGAAGTTGTTTGTTTTCAAAATAATTGCTTTAAAATTTCCATCTGAAGCTACAGTAATAATTCCTGCAAGATGCGAAATGATAGTCTCTGCAGTAGCTAATATCTCACATACGGACGGAATCGTGAAATCAAAAAAAATTTCCAATAATCTTTACATTGGTTCTTCCTTAACTAAAGTTTCTAACTATAAATGTCCAATTAGTATCTTGAACATAACTGATGATCCAGTGGAAATACCATTACCTAGGGTGAATATAGAACCTATTTCTATTCATGAAACTAGATTAATTGACTTTGGAAGTAAAGATTATTCTTGTGTAAATCGTATTAAAAAAATTAAAGAATCTGTAAACTTAGAGCATTTAAATTACGAGGAATCAAATTCATTATTGGATATTTTTGGAGAATTTAACGATATTTTTTTTCTTGAAGGCGATTCATTAACGTGCACAGATAGCGTTAAACATTCTATTCCAACGGACCCTACTAAAGGGCCGATAAATACGAAACCATATAGATTACCATTTCAACAGCGCGAAATAATTGATGAACAAATAGACAAAATGCTAGAAGATGATATTATTTCACCTTCTTGTAGCCCTCGGAATAGTCCTCTTTTGGTAGTTCCAAAGAAAAGCGATGACGCGGGAAATCCTAAATATAGAGTAGTAGTAGATTTTCGAAAAATAAATGATATCACAGTGGGAAATGCTTTCCCCTTACCAAATATTACGGATATATTAGACCAGCTAGGAAACTCACAATATTTCACTACATATCTAGCCAACGGATTTCATCAAGTTCAAATGAACAAAACTGATAAAATAAAAACTGCTTTCAGTACTTCGACAGGTCATTTCGAGTATAATAGGATGCCATTTGGGCTAAAAGGGGCGCCCGCTACATTCCAGAGGTTAATGAATGCTGTTTTATGTGGTTTAAATGGAATTAAATGCTTTATTTATTTAGATGATGTTGTAATTTATGCAAATAACTTAAAAGAACATAACCATAGGCTAACTGAAATTTTTGAAAGACTTAGGGAACATAACTTGAAACTTCAACCAGCAAAATTTGATTTTTTACGAAAAGAATGTCTATACCTAGGTCACAAAATAAGCAGAAACGGCATCAAACCAGACCCGTCAAAAATAGAATGTGTTAAAAATTTTCCTCAACCTAAAAAACAAAAAGATATAAAATCGTTCTTGGGACTAGTAGGGTATTATAGAAAATGTATAAAAGACTTTGCTAAAATCTCTAAACCTTTAACAAAACTATTAAAAAAAGATGCCGATTTTAAATGGGACAATTCATGTAATATTTCATTTCAAACCCTTAAGGAATCTATAATATCCCCTCCCGTTCTTCAGTACCCGAATTTTTCAAAAGAATTTTTAATAACGACTGACGCTAGTAATTATGCGTTAGGTGCGATTCTATCTCAGGGTGAAATAAATAGCGATCGACCAATAGCCTTTGCAAGTAGGACCCTTAATAAAGCTGAACAAAATTAGGTACTCAACCACAGAAAAAGAATTAGCAGCTATAGTTTGGGCAGTTAAACATTTCAGAGCATATGTTTTTGGTACAAAATTTAAAATTATTACCGATCATAAACCCTTATCATATGTATTTAATATTAAAGACCCTGGATCTAGGTTAACGCGATTTAGGTTAAAATTAGAGGAATACAATTATGAGGTTGTTTATAAAGCAGGTAAAATGAATACGAACGCCGATGCTTTAAGTCGGATTGTTAACACTTTCAGAACGGATTTAATAACCAATTATCAAGAATTTAAAAATTATCTTCAATCTCATGTAGTTACTAACTCAAAAATCAAGGAAATAAATACCTCTCTCTTTCAAACAACCGATTCAAACCCTTTAGCATTATTTATTCCCAAATATCCGGACATAACGCAGTTCAAGATTCTGGAAAAAAATAAACATGTCAGTAAATATATCGAATCGTTTAATAATAATATTGATTGACCAGTAAATTCAGCATTTCACTACCAAAATAATAATTGTGATATATTTCTTCTCATAGATAACGAAAATCCGTTTAGTGACATAAAATATGAAAATACCAGCTGACCCGGCGAACTTCGTACCGCCTCTGAATTATTAAATACCTATTAAATGTTGTGTTAACGTATCTATTAGCTGAATTAAATTCAGTTTTTTTCGATGGTGAATTTGGCTTTGGTTGAAGAAAATTAATGTTTACTCTCTGGATCAGAAGTCACCTAAAATTAAAATTTTACATCAATTTTTTTTAGGCAGCTTGTGGGGATTATTCTTGTAAAGTGTACCACCAAATATGTGAATAAACTCAGGCACAGGAATGTTCAAAGAATGTAAAGAAAACAAAAAAAAATCTCTAGCGCAGCCCTGTTTCACTCTATTTGCACTGCATGCACTGCACTACTCCATCTGTTCTACTCTATCTGCACTACTCTATCTGATCTACTCTTTCTGCACCACTCTATTTGATCGGAATAGTGGAATAGTTCTGTTCGAAAAGCTCCAGTTCCTGAGCAGCATTGTTCTACTGTATCTGCAGTGCCGAGCTTCGTTCCAGGTATCAGAGATGGCGCGGTATACAAAATACAAAATAAACTTGGTATCGGTTATAAGAGATGGCGCCGTATGCGGGCTTAAAGTCTGTTTTTTTTAAAGATAATTCCCCAAGTCAAAAATTTAGTAACTATGTTGGCAACACAAGCCTTTTCTACATAAAAATTTGAAAGCATTGACAATTTTACATTGTATTGCCAACATAATGTCATTTTGACTTTTATCTATAAAAAAAAAAACAGATTTTAGTAATTTTTTTTCATAAATAAATAAAATAAGTAATGAAATGACCACATTAATGATATAACAACATGCTGGTACCGTCAACGCTGAAAAAAGTTTCAATTTGACAGCAAAATCCCCATTAACAAAATGATCAGATCCTCCATTTATTGAATAATTAATTTATTACAAAAAATGTGATAAATGAAGAACCGCTCGACCGATTTTGTGCAAACTTCACATAAACCATCTAATAAATAGTCCGAACAAAGCCTAAACATTTGGTTTGGCTAGGTGAGCCCGCTCTTGAGTTATAAAATTACAACGAAAAGTGGCATTAATTTTTATATATATATAGATTTGGACATGTTTACTCAACTTGAAAAACATTTTGCCCAGTAAAGCGAAGTTAACTTTCCATTATAACTCTTCAATAAAGTGGGAAATAATTTACCCTATGTTGAGATACATATATAAAGATACTGACATAGAAATAACTTTAGTTAATAATAGCTTAATTACGCCCTCAGATTCTGAAAAACAGGTACTACTTGAAGAATTCCATAATTGTCCTTTAGGCGGTCATCAAGGAGTATCACGAACTTATAAAAAATTATCAAGACTATATACGTGGAGAAACATGCGAAAAAACGTCAAGGAGTTCATTAAAAAATGTGAGCTTTGTCAAAAAAATAAGATGTCGCGTAAAACGAAAATGCCTATGATGATAACCACAACAGCATCCAAACCCTTCGAGAATAGTTATTTGTGTACCAAGGCCGTGAAGTTGATCTTTTTACCTCACCTGAAATTTGCTTGGCCTCGGCTACGCCTCGGCCGCAAATTTCTGATTCGGCCAAAAAAGATCATTCGGCCGAGGTGCACACAAAATTTTTTAGGCGAGTGTTTGTTCTTGAAAAAAGACGAAAATTCAACAGTAGCTTTAACTTTTTATTGATTAGATAAATAATCCAGCAAAGATAGGTAGATACATAATTATTAGTACCTAACAAAAACTACAATAAAGGAAGTGTGATTATAGAAAATTGCCGACTTTTTCGCATAGTATCCTATATTGTGCTTTTTTAAAAAAGTAAAAGGATAGGGCTAAAATCAAAAATTTGGTTCCATTGTGGTTGCTAACTATTTATTGGTTGTGTTAATAGTTACGGACCGCGTTTTCGATTGTCTGTTTATATATTTTCACCAAAGTATATAGCGGCCGTAAAGTAAAAGCGGCCGTAAAGTAAAAGCGGCCGTAAAGTAAAAGCGGCCGTAAAGTAAAAGCGGCCGTAAAGTAATAAAGCAAATGCGGCCGTGAAGTAAATGCGGCCGTAAAGTAAATGCGGCCAAAAAAGATATACTTTAGGGATGATATTGAATCCGTAAAACTAATCTTTTTGTGACAGTCGCCTAAAAATGTTTTTTGGATATTTTTGCCCGAAACTGAATCCGGTAATAAATATATTCTTACCTTTCAGGATGATCTCACAAAATTCAATATAAATATTCCAATGCAAAATCAAGAAGCGCAAACAGTGGCGCACCATTTCGTATCAAATATCATTTTCTCTTATGGAATACCTGAAACTCTAGTCACTGATCAAGGTTCAAATTTTCTAAGCGAATTATTCAAAAACACATGCAAACTTTTAAAAATAAAGAAAATCCAAACGACAAGCTATCACCCTGAATCAAACGGAGCACTAGAACGATCTCATAGAGTCTTGGAAGAATACTTGAGGCACTTTATTACCTACAAATTAACCTCTCAGGAAGATTGGGACAATTGGATTCCTTTTGCAACATACACATATAACACAACCCCACATACCGCCACACAGTTTCCTCCTTTTGAACTTTTATTTGGATATGCTCCTAATCTACCGACAGCAATAAATCAGCCTCCTAGAACTTATTATTCTTACGATGATTTTGTGGCTAATCTTAAGCAAAAATTACAGCATTCCAGTCAAGTAGCTAGAGACAATCTAGTAAAAAAGAAAAACTCAACTAAAATAAATTATGATAAAACTAAGTATGTAAGAACTTTCGATGTAGGCGATAAAGTACTTTTATACGATGAATCTGTTAGAAGGGGTAGAAGTAAAAAACTCACATCCCTATGGATAGGACCATATAAAATTATAAAAAAAAATTCTGATTTAAATTTTACAATTCAAAAAGGCAAAAATAAACAAACTATTCATGCGAACAGATTAAAACATTTTTATGATTGATAGGTCTTGTTCTCTATTTTTCTTTCCTTTTGTAGGTTTTTTCTTCTATTACTGCTACCAGCCATAGCCATAGCTCATCAGGCAGAATACAATGTAACGTATTACGACCACAACCCCGGAATACACTTCGAGAAATTAGGTGAAATGCGTTTATTTAACAACAAGTGGAAGCTAATTACTTTTGTAGACTTTGATAACCTCAGTTATAAACTCAAATCGTTGAAAAATCATTACAAACTTGCTTCAGAAATATGTGAGAACAAAAACCTTCGGTATCACTTAAATATATGCGAAATGTTCTTAAAGTCTTCTAAATACAGTTTAAATAAAATCGATAAAGAATTGTTAGTTTTACACGAACTAGTAGGACATAGTATTCTCAAAAGAAATAAGAGAGGATGGTTCAATATTATTGGAAGAGTTACAAAAGTTTTATTTGGGACATTAGACGAAGATGACGCAAACTATTATAATTCTAAAATATCCGAATTTTCCAGAGATAAAAACTCCGTATTAGATCTTTTAAAAGAACAAACAGCGATAGTCCATTCTACATTAATTAATTTCAACAATACAATAGGCACTTTAGATTTTAACGAAAATATATTAAAATCTAATATAGATAACCTCAAAACAAAAATAGGTAAACAACAAGAAAACATTAAATTTTTGAGTATAAAAAATAATTTGGAAGAACACATAATGGTAACTAATATGATATTAAGCCAATTGCAATTAGAAGTTTTGACACTAACCAATGCGATTCTTGCAGTCAAAAACGGTATTCTTCATCCGGTAATTTTAACACCTGTGCAATTAATCAATAAATTGAAAGATATTTCTGATTCCGTTCCACATGGGTTAGATATTCCTGTACCTTTGGATATAACGAATTCGGATCTGCTACTAAATGTTATAGAATTACAAGTTTATTTTGAAGAGAGGCGGTTGATATATATCATTAACACCCCACTCATAGAACCACAAATGTTTTATTGTTACAAAATACTGCCGTTTCCAAAACTATTAACATCAAATGAATTCATTTTAATTCGGCCGTCATCTCAATACATCGGTATCGATCAAAGTAAACAACAGTTTGTTACTTTTTCAGAAATGGAATATAATAAATGTATAAAAATAATAGAAAATATATAATTTGTAAACAGCAAAAGCCTGTATCTCTAGCACACCTAGTCGATAGTTGCGAAGTAAAATTACTCCAAGTAAAAAATAAAATTCCAGATAATTGTGATAAACGCATCATAAATTCAGACAGAAGCATTTTTACTCAACTACCCACATAACAGTGAAAGAACATTCATATTCTCAGAATATTCCCTCAAAGTGCTTTTTGGAATATTCTTTTAGGAATGTTCAATGGATATTCTAAGATTGTTTCGATTGAAATATTCGTTTTTGAACGTTCTATTTATGTACTAGGAATGTTGCTTCTATGCACCTACCTGAAAGATTGTGCTAAGAACCTACTTTATATAACATTATTTGAATATTCTCATACGAACATTATTATAATGTACCCTAAAAAATGTTCCTTCGGCTAATATCTCTATCAAGTATTACGAATATACCTTCCAAGTTGTACTGAGAAGTTTATGTAGGTAGGTACCCATGATAAGAATATTTCCATATTGTTCACCTAATTATCTAAAGTACCTACTCAAAAACTTAATTGAACAATTAAACAATAATGCTCTATCTAGAACCTACTAAGAATATTATAGGTATATTCTTTTTCATTTGCTTTGTAGGACTTCCAAGAGAGGGAGCCACGCGCTATTAAAGATCTACATCTTACCTCGCGTTTGAATCACCTTGGAACTTGTTTCTCTCAGTTGACGTGGTTCGAGAGAGCATAACAATCTCGAACCCGGAGCTTTGGTTAAACACTTGTGTTTTCCAGATAAATTTTCCAACCATTCTTTCACTGCCTTTAATATAAAAGGACTGGAAGGAGCATTATTTGGAAAAAAAATTTCACATTCCAAGTATATCCTTAGAATCAAACAAGAATGTTATGTCTAGAATGCATATTGAGAATGATATATGTAGATATATTCTAAGAATATTTCAAGTATATTGGTATAATATTCTTTTGAGAACATAACTATAGTGTCATAGAAACATTCTTTTAATATGAGAATATACATTTCGAGCATTTTTTTAGAATCAAACAGGAATATTCTTTTCAGGATGTACTGAGAATCTCATAGGTATATTCTAGGAATATCCTAATGGATTTCCCAGGAAGTTCTTGGGTATTGCAAACAGTATTTCTACAATCTTTTCTCAGAACATTCTCAGGACATTCGCAATGGTTTTGGCGAACATTCTAGGCACATTCCTCCTAAAAAAGAACATTCTTAGTACATTCTAAGTATGCAATTTTGTTATGTGGGTAAGCACTACGAATACATGGCTATTTTCTTTGGCTCAACCTGAAAGTTTAACAATTTCTTGCAATAACAAACCTAAACCAATTGATATTCTACTTAAAGAAAGCGGCAGCGTATCAATAGGGAAACAATGTAAGGCTTACAGTGTATCCACCATGCTTGTGCCTCACGATAATGTATTCGAGTCCAAAGCATTTAGTGAATTTGTGCCTCCTTTTGAGATAACCGAGGATTGTTGTGAAAAAATAAAAATAAAAAATGTCAATTTATCGGAGATAATAATCAGTGATCATTATAAATCATTATCAAAGCATATTCCTGAACTCATCGTTGCTAGTCATAAACTAGATGAGATCGAAAAACTAGCAGATGATCTCGAAAAACAGACATCCACATCGAATTATACTATTTCTGGATCTGTGGTAGCCTATATACTTGGTATTTTATTAATATTTTTTGCTTTATATAAATTATTTAAGAAATGTTTCCCTAGAACATCATGCTGTGGAATAGTACCAAATGTTTGTATTAGAGTAAACCAATCTATGAAAACATCTCCTCATTCAAAAAAAAAAAAAAAGAAACAACATATGTAACTTATTATCGTAAATCCCAAGCTGATTCTGAAAACAGTGACGATTTAGAAATAAGAAATGCTTCATTGGAACCTACAGAAGATAGAAAGAAAAGAATCTCATTCAACGTACCTTCTAGAAAATCGATTCATTTAAATATTTAGTAGGTAATTCAAGAACTATATTAATGTAAAATAATGTACTCATAAGCTCATATCCGAGCTCATATCATTGTAGATGTAAGATTAGGTTAGTCGTTAATTTTAGTAGGTATCATAGTTATATAGAGATTTTATATTGACTCCTTTCAGGCATATAAAATCTCTTTCCAAGAGGGAAGGTGTTGTAATCCCAACATATTAGGTATTAGTTATTTTACATGTATATAATAATAGATTCATAAGTTATATTTTTCTATTCAGTAATTTTCCATACTCTTATTTTTTCTTCAATTATATCACTAATAACAAACTTCATTAGTAGATTATAGTATTTTGAAACCCCTATTTATTAACTAATGACAAATAAACAGCGCCGTTCGTGACCAAAGCTCAATACTTCTCTTAAAAATAACAATATTAAGCATTATATTATTAGGTACCTATCTTTGAATTTAATTATCTTAATGTTGTTGATGACTGATCCAAAATTGAACTAACTAATTTGGGAGATCATCTCTAAAATTCCATTATAAAATAACATTTAAGATAGGTGAAGTTTATATAGTCATTAGACATTTTATCAATATTCAATTATTAGTCGTAAATAACCATTTTTGTCTAATTATCATAATCATTATAATTTGTCTATAAAAAAAGGCAGAATTAGAAGTTAGAGAACAGTCAGCAGCAAAAGAAGTTAGTTGTAACCTAGAGTAACCTCCGAACTCAGTTACGATTTTGGCTGTGCTTTTAACTAAGAAGTGAAGTAAATAATTAAAAGTTTAAAAGTGTTTATTTTAAAAGCTTCGGCAATAACGTGGCTCAATCAAACCACAACATTGGTGGTAGCGAACCACAACAAAAAGTGCAGCGCGACTCTGCCAATGGATCACGAATATTGCACCAGTGTTGCACTTGCTCTACCAATGAAATACGCTATAAATAATTATTACTTACATAGTTACATATAATAATATCTATACTTATTAGTTTATTATTATTATTATCAAATATACAACAATAATAACAGATAACACCATAAATGACAACACGAATATACTAAAATCACTTTGAAAATTAAACCTAAAATTTCGCTCTACACCGCACGCCTATGACCTCCGTCAGAAATAAACAAATAAAATAAAATTTCGGCACCACTGCCGTTTAATGACAGCGTTATGACATAATGGTATCCCCTAATGGCGGCGTGCGCAGAAAAGATGCGCGTGAGAGTAAACCTGCTGATTGTTTTTGTATATGCTGTGGTAATTCCCCGCATACCAGCAACAGTTTTAAGTTTTCCTTGGTTACAGAAACGCAAATAGGGCACTTGACGTAGATTAAAACGAGAGCAGCTGGCCATGATGGAATCCATATTAATTTTATTGTTTTTTGCTGCCCATTCATTTTAAAATACAGGGTGTCCCAGCCGAAAGTGAACCATTTCAAATGGTTATAACTTTTAAACCAGGTGTGCTAGCTACCTGCGGTTTGCGCCATTCGATTTCTCTTGGTCTAATTTTTTCGAAAACTTATACAGGGCAAGTGAGAAAAAATCAGTTTTTCAACATCAAAATTCTCCACTATTTTTAATGGAACACCCTGTATATCAAAACGTCAAAAAAAAGATTAATATTCAAGGTATCCATGTACCATCGTCACCAAAAGTAACTGGGACAGCATCACATTAGCTCTTGTCCTATTATATGAATTTTATTGTCAAATATTTGTCAAAGTATAATTTAAATGCATTGAAATGAATGACAGTAGAATTAGTCCAGGAGATTTGTATGCATTATTTGTGTCCCAGATACTTTTGGTGACGATGGTACCAATAGACATCGTCCCTAAAACTTGAAGTTTTAGAGCTAAAAAATCAAAATCGAAAACTGGGTTTTTTTGCAAACCCATGCAACTTCATGTTGTAGGTACTTGATATCACTATGAAAAAGAATTTTGTAACTGTCTAGTAACAAATCAATTAAGTTAAAATACAATTTCCAAGAAAATTTTACGAGTTCCTGAGTATTTTCTCTGGAACTCGTCAAAAAGAGATACCTACCCCAAAAGTAAGTTTGGTGTGCAATCTATATTAAGGAAAAATACAGACCATTTCCATTAATGAACCAACGATTTCCAGCAGGATGGTGCCCCCACCTCATTATTCTTTAATACCAAGGGAATCACTGGATAGGGCATTTGGGGAAAGACGTATATGGAGGTCCTATAGAATGGACACCTTACTCTCCTGAATTGAGAGTTCCAGACTTTTTTCTCTAGAGTTATGTCAAGGAAAGATGCTGTAATCCTTTGCTCAAATAGCCTAAAAGATCTTAAGCGAAACATTTGTAATGTCATTGAAGCGATTCGCCAGGAAATTTTACACAAGTCATTCATCCATTTACTGATCCATAAATGTCTGGAACAGAATGTCTAAAATATACATATACAGCATTTTGTATAGTTTTATGCAGTTTTTATTAACTTTTTATTGGGCAAACATAAGTTCCAAGCTTTGTAAATATGCGTTTGCAAAAATACCAAGATTTCGATTTTGATTTTTCACGGCTAAAACTTCAACTTTTAGGGACTATGTCTATTTGTACCTGGATACCTTGAACATTATTCATTTTTTTTGACGTTGTGATATACAGGGTGTTCCGTTAAAAATAGTGGAGAATTTCAATGTTGAAAAACGGATTTTTTTTACTTGCCCTGTATAAAGTTTCAAAAAAATTTGCAACCTACTAGAATAGTTATTTTTGTCATAAGTGCCTAAAATGAAGTTTTTCAGGACGAATCATTGCTGTTTCCGGACGAGGCGTTAGCCGAGTCCGGAATAGCAGATGAGTCCTGAAAAACTTCATTAGGTACGTGTGACAAACACTATTTTTTGTCATACGTTTTTTAGAATTCTTCAGAACGCTAAAATTTGCAAAATTTCCTTAATTTTTGAAATAATAAAGGTGCATCCAGGAAGAAAAAAAATCCTAAAAAGTAGCATTTTACGGACTTGAATGAGTCCGTAAAATAGCTGTTTTTGGGAGCGTATGACAAAAAAAACTTTAGATCAAGAGAAATCGAATGGCGCAAACCGCAGGTAGCTAGCACACCTGGTTTAAAAGTTATAACCATTTAAAATGGTTCACTTTCTGCTGGGATACCCTATCTGCCATCTTATAAATTTTTGCATTACCCATTCTGTTTTTCCATCTGACTGGAAAATTGCGCACATTCTTCCTATTGGTAAAACCAACAATTCCCAGTCTTTTGGTGAGTTAAGACCCATCTCTATCCTACTAATTTTATCAAAAGTTATTGAACGTGCCTTAAAGATACAAATAGTGGACTATGTTGAAAATAATAAATTAATTGATAAGACGCAAGCAGGCTTCAGGGCGGGACATAGCTGTGCAACTGCACTTCTCAATGTTATCGATGATATTTTTGGCGGGATTGATCAAGGTAAATGTACGGTGTTGGTAATGCTTGACTACTCCAAGGCATTCGACACAATTAGTCACCAAATTTTGCCTATCATTTTAATATATCTTGGCTTTGACGTATCATCGGTAAGTTTAATGAATAGTTATTTGTCGGGAAGAAAGCAAAAAGTAGTTCTGAACGGAGTGGAGTCTCATTGTTTAGGAATAAATAGTGGTGTACCCCAAGGTTCCATTTTGGGTCCTATTTTATTCATTCTATATATTGTTAAATTTTTGGATGTTCTGAGATTCTGCAAAGGACAAAAATATGTTGACGACACGCAAATCTATCACGTTTTTGACCCCCTTCAACTTCGACAGGAATGCGCAAATATCAATAGTGACTTGGACAGGATAGATAAAATATCTACAGATCATGCCCTCCTTCTAAATCCAAATAAGTCGGTTGTAATGTTCTTCGGTCGCCCCATTGATGTGAAGCGTTTAACTCCAGAGATCTCAATTCACATTAATAATAATCTTTTGCCTATAAAAACTGAGGCGAAAAATCTTAGTGTTATTGTTGACAATAAGCTTCGCTTTGATAAGCACATCCTTCTGCACTCAAAAGGCTATCGGTCGACTGAAAGGGTTATATAATTCTAGGCATTTTCTCAATCAAAAAGTGAAAATAATGTTGTGTAATTCTCTCGTTTTATTTTTTATTTACCCATTGTGATGTAGTGTACGGCTCTTGTTTAACAGCAGAGACTTCAAAACGCATAGAAAAAATCCAAAAATGCTGTTTGAGATTTAATATGGTACCTGTTAGCCACAAGCTTAGAGTTGCAGGTTGGGTTGACATGAAAACTAGACGCTTGTTTCACAGGACTTGCTTATACCATAAGATAATCAGATATAGATACCCGGAATATCTTTTTGAGAGAATTACATTTAGAACAGATGTAAATAATCTCAATTTAAGGTTTAATAATGTTATTATTCCAAGACATCGATGTGGCATTTTTGAAAGATCTTTCGGTTATGACCTTGCTAAAGTCTATAACGGCCTCTCCCCATCCCTTCGAAACGGCTCGACTCTATCTCTGACGGCAAAAATTAAAAAACTTTATCTTCACTAAGTTTCATGTGTGTTTATTTCTCTCGTAAAGGACCACAGATATTAGGGCGAATCTTTTATCTTTTTTTTTATATATAGGTATTGTATTATCTTTTATTGAAATTAGAATTGAAACTTTTATATTTTATTTTATTTTTCTTTAACAATGGAAACACTATCATGTTTTATACTTTACCTATATTGCGTTTTAGAGAAACTTTATTGATGTAAGTACATTTCTTTGTTTTGCAAAATGTATTATAACTTAATAATTAGTTGTATTATTAATTTGCTATTTTTCGAATGGAAGATTTTAATTTTTAAATCTGAAATTTCATATTTCTAAATAGGGTTATTTAAGAATGAGTTGTTTTTTTTTAAGGATAAGTGTAGAAATCAGCAAGCAGATTCGTCTTGGCGCTGCACTCTTGCCTTTTCTTGTAATTTGAATTACTTGAATAAAGATTACTATTATTATTATTATTATTATTATTATTATTATTATTATTATTATTATAATTATTATTATTATTATTATTTAAAAAAACGGCACATCAGAATAGGGAACTTGCAAGTGAAGTAAAATTTTCCAAATTTGTGTTAAATCGATAGTTTATGCTGCACAATATTCATATGACCAGTTTTTATTTAACTGATACCGCCCTTGTTACACAAAAAATAATATTAAATTTGAAATAAAAATTTTCCCGCCAAAAATGCTGCTATGATGAATACCTGTTTTGACGTCACGATTCTGTAAACAAACTCGTCAATAGGAAAATCTGCGATAGGGAATTTGCACGTAAAAAAAATACAAAAGCAGTCCTTCACAATATTCTTCATCCATTGCGACAATTTTCACAAAAAGCAAACTTTAACACACTTGAATAACACAAAAATAGCACTGCGTCAGCAAGAGTTCGTTTGCTGCGTATTTTATGTTTACAAAATCTCAACGTCACAAGCGCTGTCAAATTGAAATTTCGTGTTTTCGCGCCAAAGTATTTCATTTGAATTTCAATAATTTTTTTTTCATACAACGTATAAATTAAAATGGAAAAAAAGAAAATTATGTTATAACTGATGACTAGAAGTTTCTAAAAAAAAATAATTTGAGAAATATGAAAATTCCCTATTGGTTGAAATTTGGCATTGACCAGGCCCTGCGATCTCTCATTGCCAGTTATGAACCACATAATAACTCTTTTCCGTTTTTCTAGATGTCGCTGACAACCACAGAATTGTCAAAATTGTAAAATACCAGCACATCAAGAACACGTCCGATGTCGATAACTGACATGTCAATATATGACAATTGTGTATGACAATAATATGCCAAAATATGCATTTGATCATAACTAATAATTCATAATGTTTTTTGTTCGCCGGTCTTGCATTTCATCTTTCTTTGTGTTGTCAAGTGTTCTTAAGTGATTTCAAAGTTGTTTTGTGTGTTTCAAGAAGAACTTCAAACTTTATAGATTGAAAGATCTATTTTTATCTTTGTTGATTAGATAAATGACAGGTTCAATTAAACATCAATCTGAACTTTGAATAAATATGTAAAGGATACCCTTAACCATCGATAAAGAAACTGTCTTTTGATCTAATTAACAAATTATCAATTAATTTAAGCAAACATTATTGCCCCAAAGTCTAGAATAAACAAATTTGAACAGACCGACAGTAATGCGAACAGGGCGCCATCTATCATAAAAAGTCCTATGTAAAGTAGGTATCTGTAGCATCGATGCAAAACCAGTAAATAGTGATTTTCCGATATGGTAGATGGCGCTGGCTTGGCTCAATTTTGTTGACAACAAAATTTACACTGAGATTCCATTCTCGACAGTTTATATAGTATTTATCTCTGGCATTGACATTCTTTGATCGATTATCTACAATTCGCTCATTTTAGTTTCTCGATATTCTGCCTTTTTTTAAATTCAAAAATCATGTTCGCAACCACCAAATCAACTAAATGTGTTGGTGGTTGCATATTTGTATGTTTATCAAGCTCGGATCCGTGAAAAGCATATTTTATTGATAACCACGAAAAACTAAAAAAAGCGAATTGTAGTGATTGTAGATAATATATCAAATAATGTTTATGCCAAAGGATTTTGGAAATTATTGCGGATTTTTTGAGATGACTTTAAAACGAATTTTGAAGGTGAAAACAGTTCAAGCAATTTTAAGTAGATGGCGCCACGGCAAAAAAGCTACATTGGGAGCATCATAATTATATATTTGTCTTTCTCTTTCCTTTCCTTTTATTTTGGATAAAAAATAAAATATTGAACCGTATGTGTAGACTGGCGCATTCGTTATTTTCAAAAACTAAATTTAAACATGGCAGCCATTAACGCGGGCCTTAATGATTGACTTAGAAGTTAGCACTTTTAAAAAACGTTACGTCCTTTATCCTTGTGGATCATTCTCACAGATTGAGAGAGGTGTGCAGTAGATAGATAAGATAGCCTAGTCTTCTATAAATTGTCTGCTCTAAATAAACATGAAATTACTGCTAGACAATCATAAGATTTTAATTAGTAGCCACTTTCCTAATATCAATTTTTTTTTCTTTTTAGGAAATTCTCACAAAGAAAAATGCGACCATAAATGATTTACAATACGAACTAGCCAGAGTATCTAAAGCTCATGACGACCTTTTGGTTACTTTCGAGGAGAAAATGAAACTCTATGGTATTCCGATATCAGAACTTGGATTCACACCACTGAAAATGATACCGCAGGGACAAGCTGGACTGGCAAGAGGTCCCGCTGGACTTGTTACCAAAAATAAATGATATCTTTTAATTTAAATTGGATTTTATACACTGATATTATACATTCATATTTTTCCTTTGCATTGTTTTATTAAAGGCGTCTGGATGGACGAACTAATAATTACTTTATACATCATAAAGCCATCAATTTATTTATTAGAGAAGCAAACTCTATACAAAAATCCTCATAAACCTCTAAAAAATTTACGACTCCATTGTGTTGGTGCTTATTTAAGTTTACTTTGCGATTTTTCGCGATAGATCTTTGAAATTTATTGCTTCCAGTGTTTCATTAGGGCCATAAAAGTTAATATAGGTAATGAATTTATGATTTGTGTGCCAGATTTTGCAGTTTAATATTTCTATTAATATTGTGCAATTATTAATTTAGCAAGACAGGTGCATACCATCAAGTATTGTAGATACATACATTGTAAAAAACATGTAAATAAATAATAGCTTAGAACATTTTATGAATTTATAAATTTGAAAAAAATTAAAAAAATGTTTAGCTTGGATAGTCCATATTGCTTGCTTCTCGCAATTTATGCTGATAGATTATGTGTATCATACATAAAACGTTTTTGATTGACTCAATAGAACAGACCGCCATTAAATTATTAATTGATTTATTGTAGCAAAAACGTCAAGCAATAAAACTGAAATAGCGATGAACCTACATTGTTTAAAACTTAGAATTAAAAAAAAAAAGGTGGAAAATAGATATTTACTCCAGCTACGGATCAAAAAAAGTTAAAATTAGATGCATTGCCTCGTGAATGATGGAAATATTTTTTTATAATGTACCTAGTCGTTTAAATTCAAGGAAGTAATTACAGTTATAATAATAATATTCTTAGACAGATATTCATAGATATTCTAGATCTTGATAAGGATTCTTCAAGGATAACATTATGTTAATCCGAAGAAAAAAAAGCTCTTTGTAGTAACTTATTTCAGAAGGCCAGATGTTACTGTATTATTTCAAGCGGCTCGGTAGGTACAGGGTTATTTACGTATCCCGTGCATTAGCTTGCAGGTGAATTAGATATTTAGATGCTATTTCTACTTATCCACCTGCAAACTGGACAACTTCTAATGCACGGGATGCGTAAATAACGGTGTATATCGAGTCTTTTACAGCTGTCGCCACCTCTAGCTCCCCGATTTCCACCTTCTTCTGTCATTCCAATCGCCTCTTGATTCCATGGCCTCTATCACATCCTTCCAGAATCTTGAATCAATTTTAATAATTTTAATTCCTAATTCTACTATTAAATATCTTTGTCTTTCTCGTTTCCGTCTTTGTAGCGGAGTCCACTGCCCTGCCATACTCTTTTGGGGCACATGCATTCTAAGAGACCATACCATAGGAGTCGCTTTCTTTCTATGGTATCTTATTATGGAACCTTGTACATCCATTATTTCTCTGATGGTTTGATTCCTCACGTGGTCTAGCTTAGATATTCTAGAGCCTCGTCTCCGAAAGTCCATTTCTAGGGCTAGTAGGCGTTATTTTGCCGTTGGTTCAGGTCCCAAATTTCCGATCCATAAGTGCTAATACTCTTTACTATTGAGCCGTAAATAATAGGCTTAGTTCTTCTGGTTATATTACTGTTCCAAAGAACGGTATTCATTTGTTTAAAAGTATAAATAGCTCGTTTCCCTTGTTCTATTTTGTTGTTGATATCCCCTAGGCTCTTATACTGTCTGCCGAAATTGTAACGCTCAAATACCTGAATGCCTTACATCCTTTTACAGTGCCACTGTCTATAGCAATATCGTCTAGGTCAGTTTCTTTCACTTTCAAATAGTATGTCTTTGACATATTTATGATTAGGCCATCGTTCATATTTCCATTTGGTTTGCGTAGCATATACTCCGCATCGTCAACATCTCCAGCTATAGCAACTTGGTCGTCGGCCAATGCCCAATACCAGCGTATAGAGAATCTCTTCTCCTATTGGTATGTCCATGCCTCTGCATCTCCTCTTCCAGGATTCAGGAGCCTCTTGCTTGTAGATATATTTTAAAAAAGGTTAGCGCTAAGGTGCAGCCTTGTCGAAGGTTTTTTGTAACTAAAATCTGGTCAGATAGCTGTGGTTGCCTTTTTTTTTTATCATACTTGTGTAGTTGGTATTGGGAAATGGACTAAGAAATAAAAGAACTTGTTAATTATCGATATTCCATATATTTATTGCTTATAATCAAAGTTTAGTTTATTAATTTTTGTTCCACTGATATGAATATCAGTTTATCCAACACGCCACCTCAAAAATTTGATCAATTATACTAAACGTGTAATACAACTTAAACCTAGTATAACATAAATAGGCCTGCTTTCCTTATGTGTGTCTTTTCTGGGGAAAATTACAATAACGGTCCAGCATTTGCTGCTCGGGATTAGGAAAAATCCAGAAAAACCTAATCAAACCATTTAACTTATTCACTAAGCCTAATTCCATTCTAATGTCTTCAAATTTTACTTGCATGAATGGTTTGGTAAACATGTCTGCTAGTTGTTTCTCTGTGGACAAATATTTTATATTAACCTTCCAGCGAGCGCGCTGTCGCAAAATTTACGACAAATGCGCATTATCGCTTTCCCCACTCCAGAAAATACTTGAAGTATCTCACTGGTTGACAACAACCAATCCATCTCTCTTTGGTACAGGATGGCTCAAAACAATTTTGGGTAGGGATCTCGCCACTCGTTGGTTTTGACGTAAAGTCCACTGTCGAGCCAAAATCGAGATAGACAAAAACTCATATTATATTCTGTAATGTTATATTAAACACAAATCCGCGATCGTTAACGTCGCACGCATCCAGCTTTGAGCTATTCCAGAGTCACTGTCTCTCTAAACCATAGACGTATCGGGTGTTCTCAGAAGTTTTTGTAACTCAGTGATATTTGGGAGTTTCCGTGGATCGTAAATTTTACGACACGCGCCTTAGTGTAAGTATATATTATAAAACCTACTTTTTTCTTCTTTTTTTTTTCTTGTTTATGTCGTTTCTTTTGTAGCTAAATGTATGTTTTTCTTTCAGACGTACTTCATTATGGTTTGTAGGCCGCTTACACAAAAAGAAGTAGAAGAAATTGCTGAAGATTTATATGATGAGCCAGAGCAAGATGGTGATACATACATTCCATGTGAGAGTTGGTTCAAGCAGGGCCTTTTTTTGATTCAGTTGGGCCCCAAGGCCCAAGCAAAACTTTGGGCCCCCAATATCCTAAATGATGATACAGCGGTGGCTCGTGGGTTGCGGACATTGGGAGGGGGGGGGAGTGTCATGAGTGAATATTTTTTTGACTGCCTGAAATGTACTGCCAATTCAAGGATGATACACACTACTACTACAAGATGGCCTATCCTCATAAGGCCTCTGTGTGTAACCAATCCCCCCTTCCCCCCCAGCCAAAATACCAGTTGTGACGTAGATAGCATGTTATTTCTCGCCTTGACGGAGGCTGTTTAAACAGCTGATGCCTTAGTTATGACGTCGGCAATGGTAGCACACCAATATGGCGGCAATTACCAAAAACGAGGCGGATGAGCACTCCTTAGAGTGTGTATTCTCCTTGCCGCCAATATACCTATCTATTTTTACCTGGTATGCGCGCGCAGCACGAGGCAACGCCTTTTCATTGGCCAACTAGTACAGGTGTAAGGTGTTCGTTTTGCAAGCTGGATATTTCCTTGACCTTGTTCATTGCCCGTGGTCTGACAAGAATGGAAGTACAGTTGATATTCAACTTGACAAATGACATTCAAAAGTTGTTCAAAATTTTCATTGACAAATACGTTGCACAACACGCGGTCTTTCTCCTTCCTTTTTTATCCCTTGCAAATAAGAAGAACGGATTGTTATACGTAAGTCTAACATAATTTGGTACATTTTGCCTCGTCTTGCGCAATGAGCGAATTCCACCTTTCCACCAATCAGCGGCTTCTATTCAACTGTCATGTCAATATGCGACCTACCTGTATTTTATGACAATTTCCATTTGTCAATCAGTGCGCACTGAGTGTACCCGCATCTTTTTCTAAAATCATGTAAAATATAAGTATAAGAATACACTTTTGTAGCACTGATTCTGGTTTCATTTTCAGAGTTGCCAAGTATGCGATAGTAAAGTGGGGGCGGAGTTAGCGGAATCATTCGAATCCCTACTTCTAGCCGCTTTCACAGCTCACCCCCCCTGGCCCAAAAACATGTAGTCAACCAAAACAAAGCTATTTTATCAATGGGATGTTCTGTCTATCTGTGTTAATAGGTCATTGAATTTTACCGATGGATCCATCATTATATGTCGGTCATTGCGTCATTGTCATTTTTCATTCACTAAACAAAAAAAGCTAACTGATCGATGAAGTCACCGATTAGAATAGAACGAGGGGATTGCTAAACAGCCAATACACATTGACATTGACAGGCCAGCAAATGTTGACGGGAAAATGAATGTTTTCATACTATCGTCCAATTCGTTCATCTCTTTTAATTGAAAACATCAATAAAGAGCGGCATATTTCATACTGAACTTCGTTGACCAGTCAGAAACACTTACTCCGAGGGCAAATACCCCTACCGGCGTTGAACTAAACTGATTGGTCTGAGCTTTCGTTGGCAATGAAAATTGTTAACCGAAAGCTCAGACCAATCAGTTTAGTTCAACGCCGGTAGGGGTATTTGCCCTCGGAGTAGTTGTTTCTGACTGGTCAACGAAGTTCAATTATGCTTGGACAGGGAGCTTCAGTCTATGTCCTTCTGATGAGTCCTAACAAGGACGAAACGCGTCAAGGATTGGCACGGGAAGCCTGAGTCCACTGCTCAGTGGGTCGATTCCCAAACAGGGACCGCTGTGTCCCTGTATCCACGTTGGTCATTACCTGAAGAAAAAAAAAACATATTTCATATTGTTTTCAAGTAGTGAACAGAAATGCCGCAAAAATACTGCTCTCGCCCTTTTGCTGATGCATGTTTTTCAGTCTGTTAGTAACTCTGTAAACTTTTGCCAGAATTAGCTATCGACGTACAGTGGGAATCATTGAAATTGGCACATACTGTGTATACTGTTTTAACGTTCCTCTCAAGTCAAAATTGTAACCAATAAATCTATTTAGTGCAGCGGTGTACTAATATTTTTTCCTCGATTTTTTCCCTTTAACAGTTTATTATAGTTATTTATGTATCAAGGGTACTAAGTAGATGATTATGCCCTGAGGGCGACAGCCTTACAAAGCCGAGGGCCTCTGGCCCGAGGGTTCGTAAGTCGCCCGAGGGTATATATCTATTAGTACCCGTCGTGCATACAAACTTTTATGTCATACCAGGGGGAATTTATTTGAAATCGATGCAACTTTGCGTACACGCAAACGACGTCATTTGTGGCGTAATTGTCAACCTGATGTTTAGAATGGTACATTATGCCCGCGCGGGCCAGAATGTGTACTTTATGCCCGCACGGGCATAAAGTGATGAATTATGTAGATGGTATCTAAGGCATAAAAAGACAATAATGTACTGGTATGACATAATAGTTATTTATGTATCAAGGGTAGTAAGTAAATGATTATGCCCTGAGAGCGACAGTCTTACAAAGCCGAGGGCCTCTGGCCCGAGGGTTCGTAAGTCGCCCGAGGGTATATATCTATTAGTACCCGTCGTGCATACAAACTTTTATGTCATACCAGGGGGAATTTATTTGAAATCGATGCAACTTTGCGTACACGCAAACGACGTCATTTGTGGCGTAATTGTCAACCTGATGTTTAGAATGGTACATTATGCCCGCGCGGGCCAGAATGTGTACTTTATGCCCGCACGGGCATAAAGTGATGAATTATGTAGATGGTATCTAAGGCATAAAAAGACAATAATGTACTGGTATGACATAATAGTTATTTATGTATCAAGGGTAGTAAGTAAATGATTATGCCCTGAGAGCGACAGTCTTACAAAGCCGAGGGCCTCTGGCCCGAGGGTTCGTAAGTCGCCCGAGGGTATATATATATATCTATTAGTACCCGTGGTGCATACAAACTTTTATGTCATACCAGTTGGTTGTGAATAATAAATACCTGGGAAAAGAGTGTCACTTCGCAAATTGTCATAAGTGTGCAAACATCATAATTTTTTGACAAAAATAATATGTTTATCAGAGTAAATTTATATTTTGTTAATAAAGAATAAGTTGTAACGGTTTTAGTTTTCCGGGACTCAAACTTTAGTCAGAGCGGACAGATAGTTTTTTTTTCTGACTGGGAAATCAATTTTCTGATTAAAAATACATACTGCATCAGGGCATAGAAAAATTAATTAATTAATTCATTAACTAATTAACTAAATTTGTCTAATAGAAAAGAAAATATATATGAGCCTACTCTGATTGGAATAGAGGAGATAATTAAAGCTCAAATAAGGAAAATAGATAGGTACTCAATTATTCATGTAATCGTATAAAATAGGTACCAAGGCCGAACGAAATAAATTACTATAGTACCAAAATAGTTGTTGAACGCAAATATTTCAAGCACCAATTTTTTTTTTGAGGAAACCCGAATTTTTAATTCCTCAGTTCGAGTATCGCTTTCTGCAGTGCTGCATCTGAAGTGTTCTCGAGGCATTTTTTTTTGCCGATCTATTTTGTGGAATTGTGCCCTAATTGGTTTTGGGTGGCTAACGCCTTTCGTATAGCATCCTGAGCAAAAAAAATTGCTGATTTTGACCAAGCTTTTTGGGCATAAAGCCAAAAGGATTCCTCAAATTCCTCGATAGGAAATTATCACAAAATGGCCGCCTGATATCTCTGGTAAGTGTCATTGTTCTTTATCAGGTGGAATGAAAGATATCATCCACAATTCCATTTCAGGCCATTTTATTCTTTCCATTCTTTGTCTCTACCCCCAACCCCCATTGTTGTTCAACTCTCTTCGGTTGGCTACCTCAATCTATTTCCTGAAGACCGGAAAAAGAAAGAAAAGAAAGAAAACACGAAACTGCACGGATTCGCTGGCTTGGAGTTGTTCCAAGTATTCACCATTGGCTCAATCGTGACTTACGCCCAGAACTTACAACTGGACATTTAGGTGAGTTCGTTCCATTTGTTCCAGTTGAGGTTCCAGTTTATTCCCGAGTCACGATATACCTAAGGGAAAAATACCCCATGAAAACAAAAATTTAGGAGTTAACGGACACTTATTTGTTTTAATTAATTTGTACTGTTTGGTATACTTAATCAAAATTTCCATATTGTTTACTTTTCATATTTATAAAACCTATTTGGTACATAACTACCCGATACGTGTAAGCTGGCGCATCGATGCTAAGGTATCTCTAAATCGTTGTTCTATTAATCATCATATTAAGATTTTCTTTCGAATCTACATAATTTCAATTATAAATATTTTTATGTCTATACAATTTTAAGCTACGGAAAATACGTGAAAACTATAGGCTAAAGTGATGCCTTACCCTGTACATACAAAGTGTACCTGAAAGAATTAAATAAACCATATTTTTAATGCTCATAATTCAAAGGCTTCCGTGTTTTAATTTAGCTTGGCATTTGGATAAATTCGCTGTAGGTTTCCCGCTTCAAAGATCTATTAGCTGATCTGCATCTACCTTACTGAAGGGCATTAAAGCGGGTGGCGCCTTGTAAAATTATATTTTGTTTTCCCCACGACCACTCCCGACTAGAGATAGTTAGCTGGCATTTTCAGCCCAAAAAGGTAGATGTTCCTTGTGTTTCTTTTTCTTATACCAAGTGTTAGATTTCCACCCGGACTTTTGCCACACAGTCTAGTAATTTTGAAATCGAATTAATTAACCCCAATTCGACGGTGGCAAATTTGATATAAGTTAATTGAAAACTGTTTTTCGCGTCTTTATGCCCGCGCGGGCCATAATATGTACTTTATGCCCGCACGTAATGAATTATTTAGATGGTATCTAAGGTATAAAAACACAATAATGTATTGGTATGACATAAAAACTATTATGTTCACCACTGATTTATCAATCTGCTGACACGATTTTGACATTACCTGTGTGTCAAAGAAGTAAAATTTTGACACATTACGGGGGATGTTTATATAGTGTGTGCCAATTGCAATGATTCTCACTGTACTGTCCGTGATGAGCTGAATACAGATACCGGAATATACGTTTTTTTTTTTGGTGTTTATTTTCAAATTGAAATGTTAACTTTTTCTTCAAGCCTTTTTCGGGGCCCCATTTTACAGCGGGCCCAAGGCCCGGGCCTTATGTGCCTTTTGGTAAAATAGGCCCTGGGTTCAAGAAAGTCAAATAAATGTTTTCAAAAGTACTGTCATTTTCGTTTTTGATAACCTTTTATCAATTCCCCAGTATTTATAAAAAAAAAACACCATTTACATGGAGAAACAATTATGACGTAAAATTTACGACAAGCGCCCGCTCAAATGAAATGACACAGCGCGCCCGTAGGAAGGTTAATTATTACACCTTTCTCTATCTGTTCATTGAAAAATGATACTTTGTATCAAAATGATTTGATCTTTTGTGATTTGTTGGATTATTTGCAATACTTATGCAACCATTGTTGTCCTCCTGCCGCCTGTTGGCTCTGATAGTAATATTTATGTATATTTTCTGCTAATGATTTTAACCAAAGAGCCTCTGTGACAGCTATAAAAAGAAAGCCATATATTCGGCTTCAGTAGATGATGCTGCTACTGATAACTGCCCTTTTGTCGAGCTTTTTGTATTCCAACATATCACACAATTTTCAAACAGCTTAAATAAATATCCTGTTGTGCCTTTCATATTGTTTATATCATCTCCACCTTCCTAGTCAGGATTAATAGAATCACTCAAGAAATTGATAATTTCACAACTAAAATATTGTGTCAACTTCACATTGATTTTACCCTTAAGATATCTAAGGACCCTTTTCAAATATTGCCAAAGCTCTTTATTATTTTTGATCTGATGCCTGCCCAAAATATTAACAGCGGTAAATTATATTGTCGATTCAGAAACTTGTATTTTTAAAAAACATTTATTTTATTAATTAAAATACAATAGTGACAAACGAAAAATATGTGGATCAAATGGCTACAGGGAGTGCCTGAAAACAAATGAACGCTCCTTACGGGAAAGCGCTGGCTTAAATAAGAAATAATTGCTGATCCAAGCATTTACGTTGGCGTGTAATGGTACTACCAGTGCAGTACCGCTGATTAAGCAGTTTTATATATTTATTAGTATTAACATAGGCGTACGCTTATAATAATCATAGGAAAGGAGAATTATTAGTATAAAGATAACATATGGTCTTACAATATAACTCCTCCCTCCTTAAGTGGTTGCAAATTGGGATTGACTAACAATGTTGGGCAATTCAATCTGCACCTGTTTTAGTTTTAGTACATTTTCCTCTAAAATATAGAATAAGAATAATGGTTATGCAAATAGAACTTAATACTATGATTATAATATAGGTAGACACACATTGGTTTTAAAATCTAACACTTTTAATGGGTCAGTCTTTAAATTGTTTGCTTCTTTAATCGCTGATTGAAGAACTTCGTGGTCGACTGCTTTTAGTCTTATAGTTGTGGTATTCTCTAGAAGTTCAGGAATGTCGATGATGGGTAATTCTAGTTCTAGGTTGAAGTTCTCATGCGTGTCTTCCAAAAATGTTCGATTATTAATTGTTATTGAACATTTACCTCTGGAAATTACGATTGGATTGGAAATGATTTCCATGTACTTCTTCTGGTCACATTGCAGCATTGCTGTCACATGTCGTTTTGGAATAACCAATATTTGATTATTGGGTATTTCTTCAACTGTCGATTCTTCATATTGAATTTTCGTGAATGAGCATAATTGTTGTTCACTAGATACAATGTCGTGAACACAGGGCTCACCTTGCTTCAATAGTTCCATGTTGCATAAATAAATGTCTTCAACATTTGGACATTTTTGTAAAGCGTTGTAATACGTGTCTGTGGTAAGTAAAAGGTAAGGATACTTAACACTAATTGTATAAATTGAAAAAATAGTCCATTTTCTCACAGTGGAGCTTTGTAAATTAAGTTATATTTTTCTAATTGTATAATTTTGGATGGGTATAGGATATAATTTAAACAATATAAAAGGTTTAGGATTAATTATTAGTGTGAATATAGTAAAAATAATTAATTCCTTTTGAATTATTACATGAGAGGACATTGTCTCATAGTATTTAATTACGTTATCAAAGGGTATTTGTTGTCTGACGGGTATATTTTTTAAAATAAAATTTAATTCATGATGCTGCACAATCGTATAGTGCATTATGTCTACGTGTGCAAAGCTTATTGCGTTTTGTATGTGGCTAATAATTTCTCGCAGCTTACTACTGTGCATATTAATATTTTCTAAAATTAGATTTATCATTAAGATAGTTTGAATGTAAAAACGCCGTCATTTGCGTTTAATGTACCATACAACCATTTTTGTGCGGTACCTATGAAACTGAATACTCCACGTTTAATTCGATCGTGTGAAAATTGTTTTACAAATTTCATTAATGTATTGATACGTGATTGACTAGTTTCAATATTTACTTGTAATAAAGTAACAATTTCGTCTTTATTAGACCATTTGCTTAAATTTAAAGTATTGTTTAAATTCTTTAAAGTTATTTCGAGAGTTTTAATACTGTTTCCAATAAGGGTAGTATTAATGTGATAACATGCAGTGTTGTCTTGTGTTGTGATGTAAGTGGTTCCTATAGAAATCGGTATAATAGGATTTCTTAATGGAGTTAATGTGTAGGTGTTACTGAAATTCCTATGAGGAGGGTAATGAAAGCTGCCGTGAACATTTTGGTTTTTCTGAAACAAAATGTTGTCGCTTTACAATTTGTTTACTAAATCTGACTTGTGTTTTAGCACCGTAACGAGGACTAATTTTATTTCTGTCAAATTGCTTAATAAAAATAGGATCTTTTAATTCAGGTTCCTTTTCACGTTGCTTATTGATTTTCTCTAAATTTTGTGTTTGTTTTGATATTAATTTGTCATGCATCACATTATTTAGAGTTTCTATATATAATATGTTGTTATCTTATTTTGGGAATTTTCAATAGGTATTGAATAATTAAAATCGCCTTTAATTATTTGAAAAGGTGTATAACCTGTAACACTATGTATGTTGTTATTATAATTCAAGATTGCAATTACCATTAATTCATTAATGTTTTTATTAGGGCTTTGTAATTTCAAGCTTGTTAGACTTACTCTCAGGGTAGAATGTAGTCTTTCTATTTGGCTATTAGAACTAGTGTTTCGAGGTGTCGTATAATGGAATTCGAATTTGAAAATGACGACTGCGTCACTCTACACATAGGGTTCAATATTTTATTATTTGTCCAAAACAAAATCTGTTTGTCGGTGAAACACTTAGTGACAGAGAAAGACAAATATACGATTATGATACTCCCAATGTAGCTTTTTTGCCGTAGCGCCATCTACTTGCAATTGCTTGAACGGTTTTCACCTTCAAAATTCGTTTTAAGGTCATCTCAAAAAATCCGCAATAATTTCCAAAATCCTTTGGCATAAACATTATTTGATATATTATCTACAATCTCTGCAATTACCGTTTTTTAATTTTTCATGGTTATCAATAAAATATACTTTTCACGGACCCAAGCTTGATAAACATGCAAATATGCAACCACCAACACATTTAATTGTTTTGGTGGTTGCGAACATGATTTTTAAATTAAAAAAAAAAGGCTGAATATCGACAAACCAAAATAACGAATTGTAGATAATTGATCAAATAATGTTTATGCCAAATTTGAGCCAATTCTGATGTGCCGCTTTTTTAAAGACCTTAAAACAAGTTTCGAAAAATCAACCAATCACAGTTTAAACATGGCGGCCATTAACGCGACCTTAAGTCTGGATTTTTCTTCAATCTTTTTGGAGGTATTATTACGTGAGATAAAATTTTAATCTTAGGTTTTATTTTTTCTCTTTGTGGTGAATCTGCTGAGCGAGTAGATTCCGACAATGGAACGTCTTTATGTTCATCATATATTTTAATTTCTTTGCCTTTATTAATAGGTTTCTTTGCTTGCATATGAGGTTTGAAAATTTCAGTATCTTTGAAATATTTTTCAACAATCTCGTCATTATTTAGTGGTGTGTCTTTTAACATTGCTCCTAAACTTTTCATCGGAATCTGATTCTGTACTTGAATCTGATCTGGAAATAGCATTTAATTGTAAAGGAGGTCTTGATAATGCGTCTGCGTTCATATTGAGTGTTCCTTTCTTGTATTTGATTTCGTAATCATATTCTGCTAATTTTAATCTCGATTGGACTAATTTAGATCCGGGTTCTTTAACAGAGAATAACCATTGAAGTGGTTTATGGTCAGATAAAATTGTAAATTTCTGTCCAAATAAGTATGGTCTAAAGTATTTAGTTGCCCATACTATGGCTAGTAATTCTTTCTCAATTGTGGAATAAATACATTCCGCAGGGTTTAATGTACGACTTGCGTAAGCAATTGGTAAATCTGAACCTACTGGTCCTTGTGACAATACAGCGCCAATAGCATAATTTGATGCGCCTGTGGTTAATAAAAATAGTTTATTGAAATCAGGGTGTTGTAAAATAGGATAATTGATTAATAAGTTTTTACAAGTTTCAAAACTTTTCAGAAATTCAGAATCGTCAATAGACCTATCTATTTTACCAGACAAAGACGTAATAATACGAAAACTTTATTAAATAAAAAAAGACACAAAACGCTCATTGCGCAAGACGAGGCAAAATGTACCAAATTATGTTGGACTTACGTATAGCAATCCGTCCTTCTTATTTGCACAGGATAAAAAGGAAAGGAGAAAAATCGCGTGTTGTGCAACGTATTCGTCAATGAAAATGTCAAACAACTTTTGAATGACACTTGTCAAGTTGAATATTAACTTTAGATTTATTCTTGTCAGACCACGTGCAATGAACAAGGATAAAGAGATACCCAGCGTGCAAAACGATCACCTCACACCTGTATTAGCTAGCCAATAAAAAGACATTGCCTCGTGTTGCGCGCGCATACCAGGTAAAAATAGATAGGTCTATTACTTTTTCGTCCTTTTTAAACAAATTTTAATTGGTTTTGTGCTTTTAGCGAAGTTTTTTATGAACTTTCGATAATATCCTATTGTAATGATCCAGAAATTAGACCCGTAAATCACAATGTCTTTAATGTAAAAATTAAATAATAAAAAAAAACTGAATTTCCGATATCTCACATCAGTATCGATAAATTAAAAAACAAACAAATTAACGCTTACGTATTTCGACACCCAGCCTATGTCATTATTTAAATTAAATTCTTAAAAATAATAAAACTGAGGCCAGGGTAATTAAATCGAATGATTTATGGCATTCTTGAACCAAACGTATTTGACCCCGATCAATCAGGATATTGCGACATAATTATTCGATTTTTTTAAACTAAGAATGATAAACATTTTAAGGAAATTGCATTATTATTTTTAATAATATTTAGGTCGGCCAATGGAATTGTCTGATTGATAGTCAAACGACCGCCTATTGACAATTTGGGGGATAATTAATAATACTTTGCGGGGGGGTCGATTTAATATAAATACCGCGGTTTTAGAAGTGGAAGGCAGTTGTTAGTTGTCAGTTGAGTGATCAGTTCACAGTCCTGTCCAGTTTGAGTTAAAATCTACAGTACCCAAAGTGTCAGCCCGGAAAGTTTCTTGTATTGCTTCAGTAACAGTCTTTGAAAAAGTAGCGGACAAATTTTGAAAGAAAGAACAATTAAATTCGTCAACATTTATGTGCGTGCTAGCTAAAAATTTTGAGTAATTAATTAAGTAATTTTACGTGTGCAAAGTTAAATGTAAGTACTTTAGTGTTTAATAATTTTCTGACTTTTATCATTGATTCTGAATGATGAGAAGTGAATTAACAAATGACTTTCAATGCCTAAAAAGTTGAGTGATTTTCCTGGTAAAACTTTTGACTTTATAAAAGATGAATGACTATAAAGTGAAATATCAATGGAACATTATTGCATAACTTTAATTGCCTTCAGATATAATGACATTCTAATTTAATTGTGCAAGGAAAATATGAAGGGAATTTATAATGCATTTAACAATATACAATTTTGAGTTGGAATTATGAATTAAACAGTTGGATTTATCAGCTAAGCTAGGAATCCGAGAATAGATTTGTTCTGATTAAATGAACTATTAAATGGAATAGAAAATTTTGAAAAGAAACTTGATGTTCATGAAATAGAATTGTCTTAAAATATTGGAAAGTTATTAAAGGAAACTTATAATAGAATTTGTTCTGATTAAATAAACTATTTAATTGAATAGGTAATTTTGAAAAGAAACTTTATGTTTATGAAATAGAATTGTCTTTTTTTTTTACGGATATGCGCACTCGCAAGGAAATGTCCTATCACGCTCGAGAAGCGGCGGAATAGGGCGTTTCTTATTTAGTAGGGATATTTCGGTGGTCCGTAATAATAACATTTTGAACGGATGTGAAATAAATGAATTTTAGAAAAATAGATGAGGCTGTCAGAATTGGAAGATATTTTGCTGATTAAAAATTTTTGGTTTTATGTATAATAAAATATAATTTTAGTAAACCTCAATAGTTTTTTTCTCTCTTTTGCAAATAGACCCTTCCACCGATTTTAGGTAGCAGCTCCAAGTAAATAAACACCATCAATATACCGCTCGCCATTTACCATCTAACTAATTACATAGAGTACTTGGGGCGTTTTGCTAAATTGGTGTCAGGTGTGGGGTGGAATAATATTTGTACTTTGAGAGCAACTATGAGGTTATTTTTATTGTATTGTGAGAGCATCGGTAGGGTTAAATATAATTTTTGAATTGAGAGAAACTGTTATTTTATTAGTTAAATTTGAGGTGAGATTAGTGAAGCGACGTCAAAAATGTCCAACCCTCCGAGCCTCGTACCACAATTCAACACCACCATGCCTAACCTTTTTATAGGATTAGATTCCATACCTACATATGATGGAACTACTAGTGCTGAAGAATTTTTAAATGTTCTAGAAGAAACCAGTATTTTAACTGACTGGACAGACACACAGAAAATTTCAGTAGCTCGAATGAAACTGAGATATCGAGCCAAGCAGTACATAGAATCAGAGCCAACCCTGAAGACCACAATAAGCTGGGCTCTACTCAAGGACAGTCTAAAAACTCAGTTTGGCAGGCATTATGTGAAAGGGACCGCAATGAAACATTTTATTGAATGCAAGCAACGAACAGGTGAAGCTTGTAGACAGTACCTTACTAGATTGATGGTATTAGGGCACCGGACCGCTACATTCACCGGGAATCCAGCAACAGATAAATTGTTGGAAGAGAAATTTCTCGGGGACATTGCTACTCAATTTTACCCTAGGATTGTTGGTGCCGATTAAACAACGTGTACTCTCAGGAAATCCAGCAACTTTGGACGAAGCATTAGAAATAGCTGAGAGGGAAGAATCAATAGAAAATTTTCTGAAGCCACACAGTCGAGAATGCCGCGAAATTATAAATAAAAAGAAGACAGCAGGCCCAAGCCGTCAGAACCGTTGGAACCAAGAAATGCCGCAAGCTAGAAAAATGGTGTGCTACAATTGCAACCAGGAAGGTCATGTGAGACCAAATTGTCCGAAACTAAGGGACGTGAACAGACAAGGTAACAGAGGTACGCTTGTTTG
Organism: Ceutorhynchus assimilis; assembly: GCA_917834065.1. NCBI lineage: Eukaryota > Metazoa > Arthropoda > Insecta > Coleoptera > Curculionidae > Ceutorhynchus > Ceutorhynchus assimilis. The sequence goes on along the minus strand of OU892284.1, from coordinate 13,941,683 downwards.
TTTCAGATGCCACAAGGAAGGGCATTTTGCTAAAAATTGCCGCACGGAAGTCGGCGCTTTTTCCCAGCAATCGGGAAATAGGCAGACTTATTTAAACTCGAACGCAGCCCCCTATCAACCCCGAGACGTGGCTGCCAACGAGGCAAGTTGGGATTAAATGAAGAGAAATGGGTGGGGATATATACATGCTCCAAGGTGAGGACCCCAGAAAGTTGTAATGTAGTAAGGATTAGGGTTAATGATGAGTCGTACCTAGCCTTAATAGATTCTGGAGCTGTAGTATCCCTAGTTAAGCCCGAGATTGCCAAGGGGTTCAAAAAGGAACAATGTGATGTAAATTTGGTGGATATACAGGACAATAAAATTCCTCTAAGAGGTATGGCAAATATACCTGTGATGTTCGACGGAGACATCGTTGTGAGACACAATTTTATTGTGGTTAATACATTCGTTAAGGGCAGATTTACTATTGGGAATAGATTTTCTGCGCCAATATGGTATTAAAGTAGATTGGCAGAACAACTGTATGTACGCTTTTGAGAAGCAAATCCAAATGTATGATGAAAATATTGATGCTGAGTATGCGATACAGAAAGAAGAAAAAGAGTTGATGAACAAAGTTAGAAACTTGGAAAGGGAGCTAGATGAGCTGAAAACTTATGTGGAAAATTTGGAGAGGAATGGAAATAGAGCTAAAATGGAAGATAATGTAGGAAACGAAGAGACGACGACATTTTCAAAAGGGAAGGATCCGACGTCACTGCACATGATGAAGGATCAGGTTCTAACAGCGATGTGCAGTCGCTGTGAAACCAAATCCAACTTACAGCTTGGAACAACCTAGCAGGAAGTTATGAAGTCATCAAGGAAACCGGCCGGTTCCAGAGAAATCCATAGATCCACTCCACTTCGAGACGATGAACTTATTAGAGGTCCACTGAAGGACAAGGAAGGTTTTCCATTAGAGAAAAACTCTAATGAAGGTCCCGTGAAGAACGAGATTTTGTTGTTTCCATTAGAGATAAACTTTAATGAAGGTCCAGTGAAGGACGAGATTTTGTTGTTTCCATTAGAGAAAAACTCTAATGAAGGTCCAGTGAAGGACGAGATTTTGTTGGATGAAGGTTTTCCGGCGTCTCTGGGAGAGAAGGTTATTATACCGGCGATGATTGATGAAGTGTGCCATGGAACCCTACGCGGAACTTCAAGGGCTAAGGCTCAACACATTAAACAATATGATGAAGTTTTGACAGGCTTACCAGTAGCACCAGTTTTGGAGAGGAAGGACATTGAACTACCAGGGAAATTCCGAAGGAAGTTTGAGGGTCCATTAGAAAGGAATTCTAATGAAGGTCCAGTGAAAGACGTGGAATTCAGAAACCAAGATGGTTTTCTGGTGACTCTGAGAGAGGAGGTGATAATACCGCCAATGAGTCAAGTAGTTTGTCAAGCAACTCTACACAGAGCTTCAAGGGTTAAGGCTCAGCACATAGTTATCGAACAATGTGAGGAAGCTTTGTCAGGATTGCTAGTGGCACGTGTTTTGTGTAAAAAAAACAGTGTAGTCCCAGTGAGGTTATTGAATATAACAGAAAAAGAACTGACTCTAAGAAGTAGATCTGTTAGCGCAAGAGCATACGAAGCAGAGATTGAACAAGCCAAGAAGAAGGAAGAAACCCAGCAAATAAGGAGTATTGATCAAAAGGGAGTCAAAGAAATTTTGGAGAAGTTGAAGTTAGACAATCCTAAATCAAGTGAAGAACAGAGACTTAAGCGACTTGTTCGTGATGATGTGTTTGAAGCACCAGAAGACAAGACAAACTAAGTTGTACAACAGAGGTCGTACATAGAACTATTACGGAGGATCTGCAGCCAATGATAAAGAGACCTTATACTGTACCGTACCATGGACAAGAGGTTATGAAGAAAAGATGCGAGAAGCACAATAGAAAAAGGATTAAGAAAGAATTCCAAGTCGAGGATTTAGTTTATGTAAAGAATCCAGTTTTACCAGGAAGGAATTTAGCACCAAAATTCCGTTGTAAATGGTCAGGACCGAGTCGAATTACTCAACAGCTAGGACCAGTTACTTTTAAAATAAAGGAGTTGCACGGAAAGAAAGAGCAGATTTTACATGCTGAAAGGCTCAAACCATGTAAAGGATTGGAGGATAGAATAATAAATCCTACACCAGATAACAGAGATAGTGAATCCGATGAGGAGGAGGACAATGAGGTTCTACGCAGAGGAGAAGATATTATAGAATTTCCACTAATCCATAGGGAAATGACAAGAGACGAGAATGAAGAAATCGTCGATCACAATGAAAATAATGACGTAAATGAGGAAATAAGGGCGCAAGAAGAAGATGAATTTTTAGCACGGGGACAAGAATTACCCGTCAGGCATAAAGAAATGGAAGAAAAAATAATTCAAGAAAATGAAGAAAATCCCGAAGAAGAAGATGAAGAGGAAGAAGAAGAGGTCGAGGAACACGAACCGGAAGTACGAAGAAGTACGAGGATACGGGAAATAAAATTGCCCGCTAGATTTAAGGATTATGTAATGAAGAAACTCTAAAATGTGGAAAAATCAGAGCATGTCTAGTCTATGTATATCTAAAATAGGAATTAAGAAAAAAAAAAAAAAATTGAGAGAAATGCATAAGGAAGGATGTTAGCTATAAAATTTAAGAATAAGAAAAATAGAGTCGAATGTAAGGATTCATTGATTTGAAGGCGTAATTTAGGTAATTAGGGAAATAATTGTATAAAATTTATTAGACACTTAAAAACATGCCATTAGAAAATAATAGGTACCAAGAAAACGACGAACTCGTTCCGCTACCACGTATCCATGTCGAAATGGAAAGTTTGGACAATGCCGTCCTAGTAATGAAACTCAGACGAGTCAGTAGGAGCAATCCCGAAGACCATGATGATAGCAGTAGCCAACCACAGCTAGTAACCACGAGGGAAGTGTTGTGTTAAAGTAAAAAATCAAAAAGGGTGTAAGTGTAACTAGCAAACTAGCGAGACCACCCTTGAGCAGCATCAGCATCCAGATCGTAACTATCCTAGCTACGATACCTACTACTGTGAGATTGACAGCGAGACTACAGGCCACCAATCAACGAGTCGTAGTGGAAGGCCGCAATATAGGCCCAATCAATATAGGCCTAACGAGCAACCAGCGCTTCAAGTAAACTTTGCTACAAGCAAGGGTAATTATTTTGTAAGATTGAAATTTGTTTTTTCTACTGACGTTTCATAATAGCAACTTTTCGATTGTCATTTCAGTTTTGAAACGACATTCTTTTAGGCACTGAGTGCGTGAAAGTTACTTTTAGGCACTCAGTGCGTAAAAGTGACTTTTGAATGCGTAAAAGTGACTTATGAGTGCGTAAAAGTAATTTTTAAGCACTAGTGCCTAAAAGTGTCATTCATTATTCAGAAATAAAAAACACACTAAACACATATTTGAATTTTGTTTTGTATTTTTTATGAATATTGAAAATGGAATTACTGAATTGAACGTTTGGGTTACTCAAAACAGAACTTTGTGTTGTTACCTACTTTCTGGGATTTAAATTACTGATATCGAATCTTGAAAAAAAAATCGCATGAAAAGTGTCAGGTGCTAAGCAAAAGCAGGTAACAAATATTTTGGGCGTAATCGACTTATTCACATGAAATAAAATTGTGTTTTTTTATTATAAAATGCCAGTAGAATAAATCTTGTATACAATATGTGACGAAACGATGTCTTTTAGTCACTCGACGTGTTGTCCAACTCGGCTTTGCCTCGTTGGACAATTTTCACGTCGCGTGCCTAAAAGACGCTCATTTCGTAACTTATTGTATAAATAGCTATTTTCGGTGATAGATCACTTTCGGTCCCTTCGATTTTCAATATGATTTTGATTATTACTGATTAACAAAGCAATTTCAAGATGGTTAGCGAGAAAAAAAATATGGATCCTTGAATATTTATCAAGTTATGATTTTTTTAATTTAATTTTTTTTCTTTGTTGATTGTGCATCTTTGATAGGTATAGCGATATTAAGCTGATAGGAATAGATATTATTTATTGATCTGTGTCAAAGGTTGAGAAGCGAGAGGATATAAGGCATTAGTGACTAGTGATTTTTTACAATTATTATTATTTTGTTCATTTATTTTGTTTACTTTAATAGATTTCTATTTTATGGCAAAATCAGCATATCACCTTGGTAAATATTTACAATATTTAATGTTTATGGAAAGGGTTTTTTTGAGGTTATTTACTGATTTTATTGATTTTTTACTGGTTTTTTTACTGACATTTTGAAAATTCCTATCTAATTTGTGATTAGTTTCCTCAATTAACTTAGTAGTTGTCTATTAATGACCTGGCGGTGCAATTTTTCCATTGAAGTAAATGGTCAACATTTTGAACAATTATTGTAAACCATAATTTATTTGTTAATAAATAAGCAAAATTAATAAGTAAACAGTGATTTAATTATTGCGAAGAATAAAAGTACCAAACAATTTTTTTGCTCTACAGCCCAAATGGCTCATTTGCGGACATATGTTTATATAAACAAAAATGCTTATTTTTTGTTTTGATGTCCCTTACTACCCTTTAAAGTTTGTCGGTATCTTTTTAGGACACCCTGTATATTTAAATAATATACTGTTTATCAAAAAAATGAACTCATCCATATTTTTTTTTCTTCATTATGTCCTAATAATTGCTCCAATGCAAATTTGAACATAGAAAAATTTTTTTTTAGGGACCCAATGTGTTCTAGACCCGTTTTTTCTACTGACGTTTCATAATAGCAACTTTTCGATTGTCATTTTAGTTTTAAAACGACATTCTTTTAAGCACTCAGTGCGTAAAAGTGACTTTTGAATGCGTAAAAGTGACTTTTGGTGTAAAAGTAATTTTTAAGCACTAGTGCCTAAAAGTGTCATTCATTATTCAGAAATAAAAAACACACTAAACACAGATTTGAATTTTGTTTTGTATTTATTATGAATATTTAAAATGTAATTACTGAATTGAACGTTTGGGTTACTCAAAACAGAACTTTGTGTTGTTACTTACTTTCTAGGGTTTTAATTATGCATGTCGAATCTTGAAAAAAAAATCACATGAAAAGTGTCAGGTATCAAATAAAAGCAGGTAACAAAGATTTTGGGCGTAATCGACTTATTCACATGAAATAAAATTGTGTTTTTTTATTATAAAATGCCAGTAGAAAAAATCTTGTATACAATACGTTACGAAACGATATCTTTTAGTCACTTGACGTGTTATCCAACTCGGCTTTGCCTCGTTGGACAATTTTCACGTCGTGTGCCTAAAAGACGCTCATTTCGTAACTTATTGTATAAATAGCTATTGTGTCGTTCTAGCATCAACAATTTTGAAGGAAAATATTAAATGAAAATTGTATTAATGATGAAAATTAAGAAAAATTTTTGATGCCAGGATAATATCTAGTGTTGAGTAAAGATTTATAATTGATCTTTAGTAATTATTACTGTATATGAAGTTGCGAAATTACACGGGAAAAGTTTAATTTCGTATTACTTTTGTTGTTTTAGTAAAATTAAAAATATAACAGATATTTTTGAGAAATGTGAAATTTAGGATAGGAAAAGCTAGCACATAATTGGGTTGAACAAACTGATAAATACTCTAATAATATTATCGGCAAAAATTTTTAAAATTGAGAAAGTAAACCATTAATCACAGAGGATTCACCAACCGAACCGTATTTTACGAGGCAGGCACCTAATTTATGGTGAAATTCTATATTTTAATAGGACAATTGAATAAGATTTGACCGAAATTATCTTATTCAATATAATTTCGGTTTTAAAGGGCAGAGGGATGTAATGATCCAGAAATTAGACCCGTAAATCACAATTTCTTTACTGTAAAAATTAAATATTAAAAAAAAACTGAATTTCCGATATCTCACATCAGTATCGATAAATTAAAAAGAAAACAAATTAACGCTAACGTATTTCGACACCTAGCCTACGTCATCATCTAAATTAAATTCCTAAAAATAATAAAAAATGAGGCCAGGGTAATTAAATCGAATGATTTATGGCATTCTTGAACCAAACGTATTTGACCCTGATCAATCAGGATAAGCGACATAATTATTCGATTTTTTTAAACTAAGAATGATAAAAATTTCAAGGAAATTGCATTATTATTTTTAATAATATTTAGGTCGGCCAATGGAATTGTCTGATTGATAGTCAAACGACCGCCTATTGACAATTTGGGGGATAATTAATAATACTTTGCGGGGGGATCGATTTAATATAAATACCGCGGTTTTAGAAGTGGAAGGCAGTTGTTAGTTGTCAGTTGAGAGATGAGTTCGCAGTCCTGTCCAGTTTGAGTTAAAATCTACAGTGCGTAAAGTGTCAGCCCGGAAAGTTTCTTCTATTGCCTCAGTAACAGTCTTTGAAAAAGTAGCGGAAAAATTTTGAAAGAAAGAACAATTAAATTCGTCAACATTTATGTGCGTGCTACCTAAAAATTTTGAGTAATTAATTAAGTAATTTTACGTGTGCAAAGTTAAATGTAAGTACTTTAGTGTTTAATAATTTTCTGACTTTTATCAATGATTCTGAATGATAAGAAGTGAATTAACCAATGACTTTCAATGCCTAAAAACTTGAGTGATTTTCCTAGTAAAACTTTTGACTTTATAAAAGATGAATGACTATAAAGTGGAATATCAATGGAACATTATTGCATAACTTTAATTGCCTTCAGATATAATGACATTCTAATTTAATTGTGCAAGGAAAATATGAAGAGAACTTATAATGCATTTAACAATAAACAATTTTGAGTTGGAATTATGAATTAACCAGTTGGATTTATTAGCAAGGCTAGGAATCCGAGAATAGAATTGTTCTGATTAAATTAGTATATTAAAGTATAAGTGGATATTAAGGTCTTTAAAACACGCGCGATTTTTCGAGCACGACGGCGCAGCCGGAGTGCTCGAAATAGAGCAAGTGTTTTAAAGACCAGTTATCCACGAATACTTTACACTAATTTTTTTTATTGGTACCTATACGTTCAAATCAAAAATTACTAATAATTGTGGAATGCTAAATTCGTTGACACTTGCTATATTTTACTTGACGTTGTCTACAAGTACCTACTCCTGACAAATCAATAATTAAAAAATTGACATTTAGACCTTTCTCGGGCTGCTGGTTGTTGATGTTGTCATTAGTAACTTTAAAACACGCGCGTTTTTGAATGTTGGATTTAAACACGCGCAGGAGTACTTTAAATAAGTGAAATGGCTTATCAATAAAAAAAAAACTGATAAATGGAATAGAAAATTTTGAAAAGAAACTTGATGTTCATGAAATAGAATTGTCTTAAAATATTGGAAAGTTGTTAAAGGAACTTATTGTTCATGAAATGAATATTGAATTAGGGTTTCTATTTTTCAAGTAGAAATTATTGTATGGTTTTATAAGAATAAGTTAGTAATACTTATATTAATAAACAAATAGGTAATTATTTTGGGTTTTTCATAAGCAGTCAGTAAAGGACTTAGAAATTTTAAAGAATTTATATAATTAGGTGAAGGGTAGTTTATTAAGAATGAATCGGAAGTGTTGAAATTAGTTAACTTATAAGTTATTAAGAATGGTAGAAATAGGGCGTTTCTTATTTAGTAGGGATATTTCGGTGGTCCGTAATAGTAACATTTTGAACGGATGTGAAGTAAATGAATTTTAGAAAAATAGATGAGACTGTCAGAATTGGAAGATATTTTGCTGATTGAAAATTTTTGGTTTTATGTATAATAAAATATAATTTTAGTGAACCTCAACAGTTTGTTTCTCTCTCTTGCAAATAGACCCTTCCACAGATTTTAGGTAGCAGCTCCAAGTAAATAAACACCATCAATATACCGCTCGCCATTTACCATCTAACTAATTACATAGAGTACTTGGGGCGTTTTGCTATACTATCAATCCTAGAAATGATTTAATTTCTTTTACGGTTTTTGGGATTGGAAATTTCTTTATTGCTTCGATTTTCTTTGGGTTTGGTTTAATACCATTTGGGGTTATGACATGTCCCAAGAATTCTACTGATTGCTTTAAAAATTCGGATTTATCTAATTGGATTTTTAGATTGAATTGTTCTAATCTTTCAAATATCTTTTTAAGATTTGCAATATGTTCTTGAAGAGAAGTGGAAAATATAATAATATCATCCATATAAACTAGACATATTTTGTTTTGTAAACCTATTAGTACGTTGTCCATAACTCTTTGAAATGTGGCAGGGGCATTTTTTAAACTAAAGGGCATAGGGTTAAATTCGTAATGTCCATTTTCTACATTGAAAGTTGTTTTGCTTATTGAGTTTGGATGTATTTCAACTTGGTGGAATCCAGAAGCTAAGTCTAGAGTAGTAAAATAATTACTTTTTCCAAGTCTGTCAAGAATGTCTGTTATATTTGGTAATGGGTTTCGACTGTCTATCGTTTTTTCATTGATTTTTCTATAATCTACGACCATTCGCCATTTCTTTATGCCTGAAGCATCTAACTTTTTAGGTACAATCCAGACAGGGGATGACCAGGGACTACATGATGGTCGAATAATGTTATCTTCTAACATTTTCTGGATTTGTTTATTCACTTCTTGTTTATGAATATGGGGGTATCTATACGTCTTTGTGTGAACTGGGATTTCGTCTTTGGTCTTAATTTCGTGTTTTACTTGATTTGAGAATGATAGTTTATCATTGGGTTTGTGAAAGACTCTAGGAAACGAATTTACGAGTTTTTGTAAAGCTGTAACTTCTTCTGAGTTTAAATGATTATTTCTTGACAGGTTCAAAAACGTTTTTTTATAAGGTTTGTCTTTATAATCATTAGTGTTTTGGGTAATTAGGTATCTGTATACATGGTATGGTATACATGTTTGATCATTTACAAGACACATATTTTCAAAATCGATATTTAATTTGTTATCATATAGAGCTTTGATTCCTATAATTCCATCGAAATAATCATGAAATGAATACATGAGCATTTCTACTTCATTTATGTCATATTCTTGTAAAATTGGAATTTTAAGTTTTCCTTTAATTATTGTGGTTGTTCCCGTACATATGGATAGTTTAGATTTTGTATTAGTTATGTACTGATTAAAGTATTTTTCAGCTATGGAAGGTCTTATTAGTGAGGCATGATTTCCGGCATCAATTAATAATAGGCTCGTTCAGCATATTTTTTTATTACATATTCTAAAAGAGCGTATTGAGTTTAGCAGTTGTGCAAAATTTCATAATTTTCCGAGCCCTTGTTCATATTTAAATAAATTATCAAAAAGCTCCAAGTTTGGAAATTTCGAAACACGCGGTGACGTCACTGCATCTCTCAAGTTGGTCGTGTGACGGCCTTTAGCCCGTCTTGACTTGAGAGATCACGTCATACCATCTCTAAGCGATGAATTTCTGAGGCATAATGTTTTATTATTCAAAGCCGCATAACTTTTTTAATATTTATCCAATTGCGCTGAATTTTTTTTTTGTGTGCTATATGTGAGTAATACTCCATAAAAATATCAAAAAACGTGGTTAATGGAACCTCACTGAACGAGCCTATTTACAAGGTGGAAATTGAATTTCTATAAAAGGTAATTGATTAATTTGGAATTCATTTAAAGTTAATGCTGATCCGAGGCTTTTAAACAAAAATTTTCGGATTCATCAGATTCCTGTTCAACAGGATTTTCAAAATCTTGATATTCAAATTCACTTTGATTTTCTTGGTATTCACCAGAAGAAAGGTCAATTTCTTCTTCAAAATTTTCATTTTCTGTTTTTAAAATAAATTATTTAGGTAGTTATCAATTATATTTTTCTTTTAAATTACGTATTTATTTAGTCGTTAATTATACACTTTTTTAAAAATTAAATTCCACTTTTAAAAATTATTTATTTAATCTCAAAGTTTACTTTCTTAGCATTAAAACTAAAAAATCGAAAAAATTCAAAATTAGAATTTTTATGTTTTCCTTGAAATTAAAAATCAAAAATTAGGAATTTAATTTTTTTTCGTTAAAAATTCAAAATTGAAGTACAGTAGACTCGCGCTAGTGTGAAGACACGCTTCTGTGAACCTTTCAGTAATAGGAACAGCCAGGGGGCGGATTCTATAAGCTCAAAGCGAAACAATCACGTTCGTTATGGGACGCTTTGTTCGGTTTGCTATTCTATAACACCTTTCGGGATGAATCGGGGACTCCGAACACGAAGCCGATTGAAAAGCGAAAGCGATGAATTTTGGCTCGCGCTTTGTTTCGCTTTCCACTGGAAAGTTTCCAATTTTCATAGTGATTGGTCGATCATCGTCACGTTAGACAATTACGGGTTATGTTATTGGTTTTGATCTTGACGAGGTTTTCGTTATGTTGATTTTTTATTGTTTGCACAAATTTAATTTTACTCCATCAAATTTCATTCATTAAGGGGGCAACATCGCTCCCATGCACACGATACAAAATACAGAAATCGGTTTTAGACAACAAAAAAAAAACCGCAAATCAGAATTTGCTGAAATTTGGAATAAACATTCCTTGATCGATTATCTAGAGAATAGTGCAGTTAGATTTTCCATATTTCGATTTTTTTTTTTACCTATATTGTGAAAATGAACTATTTCCCAAAAATAGAAAAATCCAAGGGAAAAATTGAAAAAATAACAGCACTATTCTCTAGACAATCGATCAAAGAATGTTTATGCCAAATTTCAGCAAATTCTGATGTGCCGTTTTTTTTTGTAGTCTAAAACCGATTTTGAAATAAAATTACAGATATTTTGGCAAATATGGTTCAGGCTTTTTTTTGAAGATGGCGCCACCAGTCAATTCGTGATGTCATAATTAGGCGTTTTCGAAAACCCCGAACCGTTGGAGCAGCAGCTGATGTAGGTTGTTCAGCGTTTCCAAAAAAGCCTATTGACAACAGAACTCAATGAACTATAGCTAAAAACTGGAATGCGCACACATTGCCATATCTGCCAAAAAAATGAAGCCATGAAAGACAGATGCCACAAGGGGGAAGGTTGTTTTTTTCTGTTGCTCGCTGACATATGACGTTTTCGAAAGTTTTGTCATATTTCTCTTCACAGGTTTCATCAATTGGAATACGTGTTGGAAGCAATTTTCACCATTTAACATGATGAGTGCGACAAAAACAGGTATCCCCTCCGCAGCAGCCGCACTAGGCTTCACGTTCGTCCTTATGTGTTCGCATTCCAGTTTTTGGTTATAGTTCATTGACAGAACCTCTTTCTCACCTTGTGTATTTGTTTTGTTTTTTATTATTGGTGTATAAAATAATAGGCACAAAGCATGCTGTGCCATTAGTTTCCATTGAAAATAAATAAAGTATCAATTTTACGTACCTAGGTATACATAAAAAAATTGGATCGTGTTTTGTAGGACAAAATGTCTTTGAAAAAATAAAAAGCTTCAATAATAATTATTAAAATTTATTTACAAAAGGTGGAAAGTGCTAAAATTAGAGTTTTTCCTTTGTGTTCTTGCATATTAGTGCAATAATAATATCCACCAATGCAGTAGAGCATTCAATTTAGGTATCTGGCGATTTGCATTTCTTTTACTAGCTCTTGGATCTTCTACCAATATCTGAAATTGTGTTAGACTCCTGGTAAGACTATTTTTTTATTATTCCTCCGAGTATTCCTCTATTTGTAAACCCATTCATGTGCCAATTGCTTCCTGAAAATCTCATAGGTACCTACCATAACTAAACATACCTCAAAAACAAGCTCTACAACAAAACATCACTTTTACAGAGTAGAACAAAATTTGAAGTCATACCAGGCCAGGCATGGAAATACAAATCCCTCCATAATCCCATTAGCCAATCAGTGCGAACTGAGTGAAAAAAGTTGCACTGATTCTGCAAATTGAAATCGATATAATATTTAAAATGCTCCACTGTAAAAATGCTTTCATCTTGGCGCCTTCTATAATTTTTTTTTAGAACTAAAATATAATTTGAAGGGGGGGCCGTTGAGGCCTTAACCTGAATTAATTTCTTTGCTTGAGCTCTCTATATACCTACAACAAATTGTACTGGCAACATTTTCATCACACAATAATATGAAAAATGCAAAATAAATATCAAAGAAAGAAAAATAGGAATGAATAATTATGTCATTGAAGTTTCAAAATAATCAAAATCCAAATTTGGGGTATGTTCCTTTTGATTTTCTCTTCTTTTTTTACGGTTTTTACTTTGGGCTCATATATCTACAATGTTCCCATAATTATTTACGCATACGTCGTTCAAACTCGAATTTAGTCGTGTGACACTAGGAAAACGAAACGGAAGCGAAGCGAACACTTTATAGAATATCAACAAAAATCGACTTCGCTATGGTTTAGCTTAGCTTTCGCTTAGTTTCGCGATGTAAACGAAAATTACAGAATCCCCTAGCAGAATGAATACATTATATATTCTGTGTAGTGTGAACTTTTGGGAATCTCGGTAGTATGAACAATGCATTTGACCACGAATTTAACCGTTTTAATCTGCCTACTTGTTGTTTTCATCGGTTGTTTCCGTCCAATTCTGGGGTTCACTGAATGTTGCGACAAGGAATGCACAGATATGTTACTGCACTTACTCTAATCTGGAATACACAAGTGGCAGCGTGTCAAGAGCACGTTTAAAAGTCTATAAGTTTCTAGTTCGTTGTTTGTTGTGGTTAATCAGTTTTGTGAAAATGACGAATAACACAATTTTTTTAAATCTCTATAGGTCAGTTCTCACAAGAGTCTCTGACAGTTACCAAACTGTCAGAGTGCATCGCCATGCATGTTTTCATTGACGTCTTTCCAAGATAAATCAGTAACTTAGCTGAGCGATTGTTACTGACAGTTTCGAAACTATCAGGGACTTTTGTGAGAACAGAACTTATGATTCAAAAATTCTAGAAGATTGCCAGCAAGACAAAAGCATATATTGGCGTTAATGACACAGAAAGCCTAAGAAACTTTCAAGACAAAGTAGGTAGCCATCCAATGGTCAGCTAGAACCACACAGACAAAATTTACATCTCACTTTGATAAATGAACTAACTGAACTGGGAGAATGTAAATAATGGATATGTTTACAAGTATCTATTGTATTAATTTTTCTTGAATTTTAGGTTTAGAGAACATTGCTGACAATATTTATTCCAATCCCAAAAACCGTGAAAGAAATTAAATCATTTCTAGGATTGATAGGATATTATCGAAAGTTCATAAAAAACTTCGCTAAAATCACAAAACCAATGACAATTTTTTTAAAAAAGGATAAAAAAGTAATTCACGATTCTGAATTTCTAAAAAGTTCTAAAACTTGTAAATACTTAATAATCAATGATCCTATTTTACAACACCCTGATATGCTATTGGCGCTATATTGTCACAAGGACCAGTAGGTTCAGATTTACTAAATGCTTTGTAAAGGCCTTCCGGTTTTACTCTAAAACGAACGGCGGACTTTGCTCGAGCGCCACCCTTTGAGTTATTTGAAAGCGACAAAGGGATCGCTTACGGACGACTGCCAGATAACTAAGTGGAGTTCGGATGTCCAAGGCTTCGATAGTTGGAGTAGAAAATTTCGAAACAACATTAACTTCCAAAGGGAGTCGAAAGGATAGGACAGGGAAACAATAATTTACTTCAGTCAAAGTTATACTTAAGTCAATTTATTATAATAATTAAAGAAATATTACGGTGAGATTTCGGTGTCGATAATTAACTTGGAATTTTATTTATTAGTAGGCATATAAAATAAATTTAACTAGAATACGAAATAATAAAAAGAAACCAGCTGGGTTTCGGTTCCATGTTCATAAAATAGGTACAATAGATCGGAATGTCGCTTCCCAGTGGTTTCGGTAACAAAAAACAAAAACTCATGGACAAAATAAAATTTAATTAACAATTTCGGAAACAGAAATATTTGCCTTTTTCCACGGATTTGGAAAAAGGAAAATCAGTGAAAAGCTTTTCTGGAAGAAAAAAAAAAACGTACTAATTCAAGAAATAATTTAACAATTTCGGAAACAGAAATATTTGCCTTTTTCCACGGATTTGGAAAAAGGTAAATCGGTAAAGCACTTTTCTGGAAAAATCCTACTAATTCAAGGAATAATTTAACAAATTCGGAAACAGAAATATTTGCCTTTTTCCACGGATTTGGAAGAAGGAAAAACGGTAAAGCACTTTTCTGGAAAAATCCTACTAATTCAAGGAATAGTTTAACAAATTCGGAAACAGAAATATTCGCCTTTTTCCACGGATTTGGAAAAAGGAAAATCAGTGAAACACTTTTCTGGAAAAATCTTATCAATTCCAGAAATAATTTAGAAAGCCAACTTTCGGTTTTCTGAGCTGACGGTAAGAAAAATTCAACTGGACGGTTACTGATTGACTCCAAATATAATTTGCAGAGAAATTTCGGTTCAGAGATCAGGGCGGAAAACGTGCGGGACAACTATTTCCATCGACTAGAACTAGTTGTGCCTCACGCAATTCGAAAGTCGAAGACGCTGTGCTAGTAATCTCGTTCTGAATTGACTAAAGTCGGAGATTCTTAGCCCACACCTTGCAACCAACAGCCTTGCTCGGAATTAATTAAAGTTATAGCTCGGAATACGGCAGTCAAAAAAAAATTAAAATTAACGGTACATACCGGCAGAATATTCACTTGCACAAAATTAAGTAAAGAACCTAAAAAAAAAAGTTTTAAAGCAATTTTCAGGTTATATTTTTTTTTCCGGACTTCTAGCCTCCTCGGAGGTCCGTAAGCTAGTCCCTCTTCAACGAACCCTTTTCCGGCTCGCTGGGTTCAGTTCCCACTTTTGTGGTAAGGTAGCGGGGCGGCTGGACGATGTCTGTTGGGGGCATAGAGCTTGTTCATCATGTGTTTGCGTTCGGTGGGTGAACGGAAAATTTCTGTAACTTCGTTACAGCTTACGCAAGTCGTACATTAAACCCTGCGGAATGTAATTATTCCACAATTGAGAAACAATTACTAGCCATAGTAAGGGCAACTAAATATTTACTTTAGACCATACTTATTTGGACAGAAATTTACAATTTTATCTGACCATAAACCATTTCAATGGTTATTCTCTGTTAAAGAACCCGGATCTAAATTAGTCCGATGGAGATTAAAATTAGCAGTTTTAAACGGTTATTTGTATATTTGAAACTCAATTTGTTCCGATTTTAATAGTTGCTAAATCCTTAGGTTTTTTTTTTTGCACCTTTGCTTTTTTTTTCACCCTTTGCCCTAAAAAAAAAAATGAAACCGGTGATGGGTAATAGCTATTCACCTGACAAGTGCGAAAATTTATACTTTTCCGCACGCAACGGCGTTTGCACGAACGGCACGCCAGCGGAGTTCGTTCAAGCTGTAAGTGCGGAAGAGATACTTTACGATCGTGTTAGGTACAACATTTTTCCTACGAGCGTGCGGAAATTAACATATGTTTTTTTTGCTTGTTTTTGGCTCTACTGATAAAAGAAATAGTCAAAAATTTGATTTTTCAATGAAGTTTAATAACGCAATAATTTTAATAGCAGAACGATACCAATTATTTTTATTATAAGTAGAATTAATTATTTATGTTATACAACTCATCAAAGAGGTCGACATGGGTCAGTACAAAAACCCAGTACCTTTCTTGAAGAGAAAAAACGGTGGAGCAATTTCGAAAAGGTCTAATTTTTTTTTTCACGCACGCAGTGCGGAAAAGTGGTGCTTTCCGCACGCAAATCAGTGCGTGAAAACGCGTATTCCGCACGCTCGTAGGAAAAAAATATTCAACCACGGTATTTTGTGGCTCAGATATAAAGGACTATTTCACTAGAGTGTTTACACTAGCAAAATGTCATAGGAATGGCCGGTTTCCTACTGATAAAACTTCTACCTGTTCCTATCTGGGCAAAACCAACATGATGGTTTTTCAGCGACAAAATTTTGTGTGCTTAAGGTAAAAAACTATTAGGCATTCCAACGACCTGTCAAAAAGTGCGTTGTGGCAGAAGTTCATTATCCTGTATATGAGAGTATGTAATTTAAAGCTTTTTAAAGTGCATTTTGTGGTTGTTTTGTGAATGAACTCTGTTTATTTTTTTATTTTATTGATTTCATTAGTGTTTCTTCCAATTAAAAATGCCACAAACGGTGATGAAGTTGATTGTGGAAGTAGTTTCAACAAGGTAACAAGGATGATGTCAAGCTTTTTTCATTGCCCTTTGTTTTAAAATTTTCCAATTAAAACGTGAAAATTTTTCACTACCGCTGTTCCTGCATCTGAAATAAAGCCATTTTCTAAATATTCGTAAGAATCTAAGCTTTTGTAGGCCTTCATTTGCTCATTAATGTGAACTGTGGATCAAAATGTCATCTGGATATTTTTTTAAACTAACCGTTCGCGCAGATCCCGATTTTCCTGCATTCAAGTCCTTAAATATTCACTCTGCATCTCAAAAAGTATATTATAACAAAGTTAACTGTAATTAGCTAGAAAATATTCCAAATAAACTCAAGATAAACAAACAAACGTCAAATTTTCCACGGTCGCTATATTGAAAAATCACGTGGTTTGGAGAGCCTAATTGAGTTTGACAAGTGTCACCTAAAGAAAATAAATTTTTTAAATGAAAATTTGGCTTGTTTTCTCGTGAAATAGTCCAGCCGAATACCACTGAAGAAAAAATTATGTAGGCAAAATTATTTTCTGGTTTTATTCAAGTTTGTTGCTTTTTCGTAATAGACTGTGAGATAGGGGCTGTTTAGTGGAGTCATTTTTTTTTGTCTGGCATTTTGAGGGCTGAATGTGGCTACTAAGCTGATGAGAATATGGGTGATTTCAATGCCTGCCTCCCGTTCGAAAATTTGCAGAAGAAAAAAATTGATTTACATGAAGAATTTTTTTTTAATGATCTCAAATTTTTTGGCTTCTAAATAAAAGATGGACATTGATTAATAATTCACCCATAAAAAATACCAGATGCTTTCCAATAGCTGAAAAAGTGGGGATGAGTGTCAACTTACAAGAGAAAAGAACCTTCCGGGTTTACTTTTTGTCTGGCAATCGAGAGAATGAAAGGTTTTGTTGTAAAAATAACGCTGAAAAATCGCCAGACGGTAATCTCAGTTCGAAATCGAGTTTTCCGGCGAAACATTCTGTGGACATTTCGAACAGGAGGCAGGCATTAAAACCACTTATATTCTCATCAGCTAACTAGCCACATTCATCCCTCAAAATGCCAGACAAAAAAAAATGACTCCACTAAACAGGCCCTATCTCAGGGTCTATAATTTCGCTCATGAAATTTTTGACAAAACCACTCGCCTAACCATAGAAAAGTGATTTATATTCTTGAAATAGAACGCTCACTTCTGTTGTAGTCGCCAAGTGACATTTCTGACGGTGCTGCCATAGCGGTGTAGTCATTGAACTAATATTTGGCGGGCCGTTTGAATCTCGGTTTTAAATTACTGATTTGACATTTCAATTATTTCAAAATAAGGCAGTGCTTCAAAACTCCAAAAACTAAAATTTTATACATTTTATTTTCATATATTTTTGTGAGAATCACTTAATGAATAAAATAGTCTATAATCTATTCATAGATGATCTGGCGTATCTGACTCATGAGCTGACTGAAACACTTTCCAATCTGCTTTTTGAAAATGTTCATTTTTCCAGTTAAAAGGCTGTCATATTTGATCAAGTTATTTATAATTTTCTCGAGCATGTATGGAGTATCATACAGTGACACGATTTCTAGGTTGTTCATCTCCAACAAAACCAAAATTTCTGTTTCTGTGTTGTTTTTTATGTAGATTTCCCTGGTCTGTGGCTGCAATTCGCTTTTGGCCGATTCATTTTTTGCCGCCTGGTCACACACTAGGGCAACAACTCTAAAACCGGCTGCTTATGATGATGCACTTTATCACTTCTTTCACAGTCTTGGAATTCAAAACAATCAACGACGATGCACTCAACAAATTAATTCAGATGACAAGATGACATTTGCATCATTTGCATTATGATGTTAAATTGACACCTGCGTTTTTATGACTGGTTTTTATATACACGATTCTATGTCGGTCATTGTCATTTTCTATTCACTAAACAAAGATAGCTAACTCATCTGTGAAGTCAGAGATTAGAATAAGAACGAGGGGGACGTTGAGAAACGGCGATATGGGCGCACAGCGGTGTAGTCACGAACTGAAACAAAAAATGGAGGGGATGAATCCAGTGAATATTCTATTTAAGAATTTATAAATCATTTTTCTATGCGCCTAAGGCGCAATTCACACAGAACGGGCGTGTGGTGGTGGCGTGGGACTGGCGTGGTACGGGCATATGCCACTCGCACGTTAGCCTATGAGACAATTCACATAGAGGTGACATGGAACTGGCGTGATTGCTCCCACCACCACCACGCCACTTCGGTGCCATGAGAAGCCTACACGAGTGACACATGCCCTAGGAATTCAGTGTTGTTTTTCGATTTTATCCGAAAATGCGGGACGATTTTCAATTTAATATAGAGTTCTGCGAAGAAGTGCAACAGTATGCAAGTTTATACGATTATAAACGATCGGATTATTGCAACAGAAGTGTGCAAGACCAGGCATGGGAAAAAATAGCTAAGAAATTTAGTGCAAATGGTAAGTACTTGTTTATTAACTGCTCATATTAATAATGTTAACATTAACACAAAAAAAATCATACACAATATCTGTCCTGATGAGGAATTGGGGCGCGATCTTTGAAATACTTGCTTAGATAAATTCTCATACATTTAGCGTTTTGTAATTGTATTGGAGTGACGTCGCCAACGATAACGTTTTCATGTACCTACTGGTCTTGAAAATGTGCCATCGCACTCCTTGATAGCGTTGTGCAACACACACATTGCTTGAATTAGAACATCGATGTTAGCAGGGTTACATCGAATAAGTGTCTGTAGAAGTCCGAACTTCGTTGTTAGCATACCAAAAGCGCATTCATTTGATTTCCGTGCTCTCGAGCACCTGACATTGAAAATTTTTTGTTCGTTGTCGTTCAATTCTCTTCGAGAAAAGGGCCTCATTAAATTTTTAGAGAGGGGAAATGCCTCATCGCCCACAAAAAAATAGGGCACTGGATGAGGTTCTCCAGGTAGTGCCGCGGGTTCAGGTATATTGAGATGTCCTTTCTTTAAGGCTTTTCCAAAGTTGCTATTTTTCAATGCTCTTCCATCACTATTACGCCCGAATTCACCTACATCGATTGTTACAAATCGACCATCTGCATCTGCCACTGCTAGCAAGACAATAGAGAAAAACCCTTTATAGTTGATAAACTCAGACCCCGACCGTGGTGGTGCTTTTATTCGTATATGTTTACCATCTATGCTACCAATACAGTTGGGGACATTCCATAGTTCATAGTAACGCTGTGCTATTTCTCTCCACTTAGCTCTTGTAGGTTTTGGCATATATACAGGTTGTAATTTCTCCCATATGACTTGGCTGGTGTGATGCACGATTCCTTGTATAGTAGAATGACCTCTCAGGAAGTAGAAAGAGAGCGCTTTGAAGGAACATCCAGTAGCGAAGTACCTGTAAATAAAAAAATGTATCAATGTTAACATGAAACTTCCCTGATTTTTGTATATTATTAAATTAGTTGTTTCAATAAGGGGGATCGACTGGATACAAGTTTTATTAATTTCCTTGAACCTTCCCTAATGATGGAACTATAACTTAAAGTTTACTTTGTCCAAGAAACTAAGTTCTGGTAGCGTATATCTATATTTCAAATTTGTTTCTTTGTTGTTTCAGTGACCGAGTGCAAAGACCGATGGAAAAACCTAAAAGGCAGCTATTCAAAATATAAGGCAAAACTAAAAACAAAATCAGGACAGGGAGCTAAACGAGTTAAAGAATATTATCTGGCTCCACATCTTCTCTTTTTGGATCCTTTCTTGAAATCTCGCAAAAGCAGAGGGAACATGGATGAAGAGTCGGACACATTATCAGATGGAGTGGAGGCAGGCACGAGTGAGCACGAAGCTAATAGCGACAGTGCTGAGGTGTTGCCCCTTGATGATAACAGTATTTTATCGATGGCTTCCTCTCATTCACCTCTGCCATCCCCCAGTACTTCCAATTATACTCAGCCGTTATCAATAAAAATACCTGAAACACCAATACCGAAAAGAGACGATTTTAGAAAAAGAAAGAAGTTACCGGTCTCCGCCACCTCCATCAATGAAGTTAACAACCAAGCTTATCAGTATTTTGAAAAAAAACAACACACGTTGGAGAGTCAAAACACGACGAAGAAGACAAACACCACAATCGAGCCCCAGGACCCTGACTTGGCGTTTTTACACAGTGTTCTCCCGAACATGAAGTCTATGAACAGTACCCAGAAGCGACATTTCAAATTGGGAATTTTGAATTTGTCCGAGCAAATACTCTCCTGCACCACTTCTGCATTTCCTGCTCCACCAACGAATGTCCCTCAGTCTTGTAGTCAAGACTCAGTGAACGCAAATTTGAATTCACCGTCGCAAGGAAATAACTTATCAGGGAGGCCTTCCTTTTGGAGTACCCATTCAATGGACAGAAATCTAAATTCTACTTCCCAAGGGAACACGGAAGTCTCAAGAGAACCTTTCAATATGAATGAATTCATCCAATACAACAATTAGTACTTTAGAAATAACACTATCAGCATATAGTTTTTATTTTGTATTAAACTTAAATAAATGAAGTTACTTTAATATTTTTTTTTCAACTTACCTCAGCGTTATTAACAGCCTCTCCTCTGGACTGACAGGTTCCCTCCAATTTGTAGATTTTTTTTCTAGATCAACTCTTACTAAACTTAATATTCTATGAAAACAGTCTGTAGACATTCGGTAGAAGCTTTGAAAACGTTCAGGGTACATGTTGAGCTCCCTCATAACGTTAAACGCACCACTACTTTTTCCTTTATCTAACCATAATGGATGTACCCAGTATCTTCTTTCTCTTTGCATGTTTGCTAAATTTACAAGGTTCAACATATCCAGATCATCTTCGTCGTCATCTGAGAACATTTTCACTTCTCTTCAAATGTCACTACGATGTTTACAACTGAATGACAAAAATCGGACTCGATTCGCTTCTATGTGGATTGAGCGCGCCACGTCCGCTCCACAGCTCCACCACGTCAGTCCCACGCCACCACCACGCGCCCTTCCTGTGTGAATTGCGCCTAACGTCGCCTGACGGCTCGTGGTTTTGTCAAAAATGTTATTCGCGAAAGTGCCAAGCAACAAACTTTCATAGCAGTCGAAAATTTAGTCAACAAATTTTTTTCTTTTGTGGTATTAATGATTATAATATATTAATATATTCCTATTTCTGGGCAAAAAAGTCAAGCCGTTTGGGTGCTGCGTCGAAAGAATTAGATTTTTTGATCGACTTTACCCCGGTTGACGGAACAGTGTGGTAAAAACATATAAAATATGAAAACAACTCACATCCTTTAGATTATTTTTTTTTCGCGGACAAGTAGGTTAAACTAATAATCTATCAGAAAATTTTCGGATTAGGGCAAAACCAAATTCCAATCAATCAACGGTATCACGCATGATCTAGGATCAAGGTTGCATCTAGGATAATGTTTTTTATTTGGCTTCGTACAAACAATGGTAGACAAAGTTCAGATTATCATTTAGAAATGCATTTATTTGAAATTTATATCTAAAGTAAGTACCTACTTGTTTTAATCCACTTTGAGTAAACAATAAATACAGGGTCGTTTCTTACTATAGCTCATTATCATTTTCGACTGAAGCAATCGAATACAAAAATGAGCAAATTAGTCTTATTCTTAATGTTATCAGTTGCTGGAATTAGTGCAGAAAACGGCTCATTCATAAATCTAAACAATAGTTCCGGTGATGTTACCTTAGGCAATAGCCTTTTTAATATAACTTTCCACAAAAATGGCAAAGCTCAATCGGTTTACAAAAATAATGTTAATTTAATTGACAATATTAGTAAAAATTCGCAGACTTGGTATTTGGATTGGGACGGCGGGAAAGGATACTTTCACCCATCCAAATATGAAGTTATTGAAGATTCAAGTGAAAAGGTGCATTTTAGGTTCATACAGGAAGCTTCTCTTGGGAATTTGAATATCGAGTTCCATTTAGGTAAAGTAGGTTATTGGATTATTATATTATTATTCATTTATATTTTTTATTGATAAATAAGCTAATGTCCATTTTCATTATTTATAGTTGTATTATCAAACGCGAGCGGTCTCTATCAATACATTAAAGTTTCCAACCCCACAAATGCCACAATAGGTTTGGGGGAATTTAGAACTGTTTACAGGTTCGATCATAATCTGATGCCGAAAGTAACAAATATTGTGGATCACGGTAACACGCCCAATTTAACAGGTAGACCTACCGTTCAGGATACCACGTGGCAATTGGCGGATGGGACTTATTGGTCAAAATATGATTTTTGTGGGTATATCAGGGAAACACCTTGGTTTGGTGTTTATGGAGGTAAGAATTATTATAGTTCAGGTAACATTTTGCGGTAAACTGGGGTTACAGCCTAATTGAAATTCAATGTACCGGGTGTTTCACCTAAGGAGGTAACCGGTTATATCTCAGGAACTAATAGTCCTAGAGCTTCCAAGTAATTTTTTTTTTTTCATAAAAAAGGCCATGAAAAATTGCTGGAAATAGTTTTCAAGTTTGTAAGTTAACCGTTAGGGGGCGCAACGAACACTCGAAAACATAATACTGTGATTATCTTCAAAAAACGTCCATTAAAGGTACTCTAAAAATATGATCATTGAAATCTTGATGAGATTACGAAAAAAAATTGTTAAGGATTTTTTGCCCTTAATGCCTGGTTTATACTTCTGAATTAAGAATTAAACTAAATTGAAAATATAAACTAAACTAAAAAATTAAATGTTAAGTCTCCATAATTTGATGCTGTCGTTTATACCTCAAATTAAAAAATTAAATTAAATTAAAAAGGGATGTTCCGAGAGAATCTTTAAAAGGGGTGTGACCCCAAAAAACGACTTAAGCTACTTAAATTAAGAAAAACTAGAAAACCGCAGTCCTATATTCAAAATAGTCTTCAAGAAAATTCCATTTGAAGATAAATTATGCAGGAGCTTGTGATGTCACAACCGCCGAAATCGCAGTCTTCTGTTCGTTCAGTCGTCAGTGAACCGTACCCCATACTTTAAGTGGTTGCAATTCGTTCTAGGATATAATTGTCTTTTGTTTTAGAAAATTCTTACACGTGTTAATACTGTCCCTGATAATCCAGTGTGACGTCACAAAAACCTAGTTGTAACTTTAAACCGCCCTAACTCGAAAACGGATCATTGTAGCAATATGCGGTTTAAACATTTATTCTTAGATTTTTTTGCACTAAAACTTTCATTTTTGGGTCACACTCCCTTTAAAACTTGACAGTATAAAAAGTGGGCATATCTCATTACAAAAATTAGTAATGCTGCACAAGTGGTCACCAGCAGTCTACTGCGAATTTTAGTTTTTATTAGTGTTAAATAGGAAAACCCTCTTTCAGCTATTGCTGATGAATGTGGAAGGCAAAGAATCACCTTTACAATTTTCATTGAATTTGGAAACATTGGTTCTCCAAGTGGATTTTCCATAGTAGCAACTTTGAACCAAAATTTTGAAACATCTATTTTGTCTACTTCTCCCATATCTACTTCATTTAGATAAAGCCATTCTGCATTGGCTGCTTCTATATTAATTTCAATATTTGGGAATAAATTTATGAAATTACCCAATGAAAGAACTTTTCCTGAAACAGCATTTACAGGTGACAAATAATAGGCAAACTTTAATACTTTGTCTTCAAAATTGAATCGGCTTGTAATTTGTGATGTTAATTCTATGTAAAAATCGAGTGCTTTCAGTTGAAATGATTTAAGTTCATCACTAGCAATATTATTGGGAGCAGATAGTAAGGCATCTGCTCTGGCACCAAAATAAATTTTAGATATCTCTATGTAATTTCTCGGATAATTTACATTAATAAGTTGCATACTTACTGTATCCAAAACTTCCTTTTTAATGAAACATTTTAGGAGGATTTTATATTTTGAAATCTTATCTAAAAACAGAGGAATTTGTGGTGTTTCAGACTGAAATTCTATGTTCACTTTTATCACAATTTCTAAAACATGATATAAAAAATATAGATACACTTTGTAAATGTTACTTCTTAGGGCATTTAAAATTGATTTTGCCATTGGTATATTATCTTCTAAGGCAGCTCTGGTGAAAAAAATGCGTAATGATTCCCAGTGATTTAGAATACGGTTTACAACTTGCCTCAAAGAAAGCCATCTGGTTTGGCTGGGATATAAAAGTCTGGTTGGTTTCTCCTGGTGAATATTTGGCAATCCTGTAGCTCCTCTAGCCTTTTAGAACTATGACTAAAGTAGGTATATATATATCCCTGGCAAATTGCTCTATATTATCAGGTAGCTTTTTTGATGCCGCAGATGTGCAAAGATGAAGTGAATGGGAAGCACATCCTTGAACATACAAACCAGGTGCAAGTTTTGCCTGAACGCCTTTCAGGTGTCCCATCATTGTGCTAGCATTATCAGCTCCAAAGCCTACCAAATTGGTCAATGGAATGTCAAATTTATGAAATAACTCCTGTATTTTGATAAAAATGCCATTTGCAGAACAATCCTCAATTTTTAACTGGTCAAAAATTCTGTCCTGAATCTTTGACTCACTATTGTTCCAGTATCTCACAATAACTATCAATGATTTTTGTGTTGAAATGTCTGTGGATTCATCAATTATAAGTGAAAAAAAGTCGGATTTGAGATTGCCCGCAGTGTTTAATTGAGCACTTGGAGCAACGACCCCAAATATCACTTGAGTAGCCTTTTTTCTTTGAGATTTTACCAAGCTTGAAACTTTCGAATTCGGAAAAATTGTTTTGCAAAATTGAGGTAAAGTGTTCATTAAAACAAATGGTAATTTGTGTTCTACTATGTAGGCGCAGTACCTATGTTTTGCCTCTTCAACCAGCATTGCTGGTTTTTCTTTGGCAGGGTCTACAAGAAGGGTTTTAACATTTGGTGTTTTTTTTACTGCTTCCATCACATTTTTGTGCCTATTAGAATTTGAATGCCTCAAAATGTGATACTTGGTACCTTCAATGTTAGTTGAACAGAATTTACAAAAGAACTTATCTTTTTGTGGGTCCAGCCATTTAAATTTTTCTTGCAGTTGACATTTCATATTTGCTGAGAGATTAGATACTTTTTTTGTTCTTTTCCTTCTTTAATGAAGATTCTGCAGAAATTACTTGAGTCCCTGAATTACTGTCACTAATACTATCTTCACTGACATCGACATCACTAACTAATTTTGATACATCATCATTAGTAGGATGGCTCTTTGTAGTAATTGTAGTATCGATTGTTCTTGTAGTGAATGTTTCCTTGCTTGTTCCTTCATTTATTAGGCTGCTACTATTGCTGCTAGTTGAAGTTGATGCCAATGACGGACCGGCAGCAGCAGCAGGTTGAAGTTTATTAGCATTACTTGGTTTTCTGGTTACAGTTAGAAAGAAGCTGAAAAACAATATGAAATTGAGGATAGTAAAAATACCTATATTTTGGGAATAATAATTATTTATAATGATTATGATCGCGTATTAATTAAGTTGTTCTTACCTGATGTCGAGTTTTTTCATTTTTTTCATCAATTTTCAATTCCATTTAAAATATTTGAACAAATTACAAAAAAGTTCTTGAAATACTGGAGATTATTTAGGTTTAGAGAGAGCCAGAGAGGTACCTATGTAAGGTTATGTCTTATGTAAATTGTCGAGCAGGCTGGGACTGGGCGTTGCAGCCGGGCGGGCAGTGGCGTACAGGTTACTAGAGTGTACTGAGTGTAGAGTGTAGAGTATGGGAATATGTAGGTAGAGTACAGTGTACTTACACTCAGTACAAATTTACTGAAATGAAACCCCAAATTCAGAATATTTTGTGTTCTATTTAGTGACTAAAAAATTGTGGCAGATTTATTGTAGAAATCAAAATGTGCATATACAGTGTGTCCCAAATTGGTGGTGCATGTATTAGGATATAGGAAATTATAACAGATACGAGGGAGGTTAAATGAAAAAAGTTTTAGACAATTATGTTAGACGTTTGATAGCATTTGCAGATTGACTCTAGCTATTCACATATTTGAGATATTTAGAAAAAACTGAAAAGTTGTTTTTTCGAAAATGGGCTGTAAATCTTTTATTTTTGAAAATTTCTCAAATCTGTAAAAACACTTTTAAAGCAACTCTTTGTGCAGAATACGCATGTGTGCTTAGATTTTTTTTAGCACGTTTCGGTTTTCTGGAACCATCATCAACTTCATTATTTCTTATAGCCGCCATATTGGATTTTCATACCGTGAAATAGAGTGAAAAAATACAAAATCAATGATATAATACACTTGATCAAAATAATCAATGTTCGCCATAGAAAATACGTTTTTATGTTTTGATCAACTTGGTAACCTAACGTCGCATTACAGAAAATTTAGTACAAGGAAGAAAATTATTTTATAAATACAAATGAAAACAATAAAAATCTAAAGGAGTGATGTCAGGAGACCAAGCTGGCCAAGGAACTGGACCGCAATTAGCAATTCTTTTTCTAAATGTTAATGTATCATGCAAAAATTCCTGAATTTCTTGGGTATTATGAGCAGGACAACCGTCTTGTTGAAACCAAACCCTATCGAACTGCGCTTCAGGCCTGATGCTGCTATTGAACAAAATTTTAATAAAAATCCGTCATCTTCGACCCGAGAGGCTGGTAGAAAACTTCACATACCTAAGTCCACTATTCATAGAGTTTTGAAGCAACATAAATATCTAATATCTAGCCTTCGAGGAGATAGCTATCTAAGGAGGATGGAGGCTCGAGTTTTGTAACTGGTACATTATTGAACGCAGCGCAGATCCCGCTTTTCCAAATTATTCTGTATGTTCTGATAAGACTAGATTTAGTAATTGTGGAGTATATAATCGTCACAATTCACAATTTCCACTTCTGGTCAACAGAAAATGCAGAATTTAGAGCTCAGCTAAGGTTGCAAGTTCGTTTCGGGTTTAATGTGTTGCGCGGCATTATTGGGATCTGTGTTATTATTACATCCTATTTTAAACGCATCGTATTTTTTTCTATGTATTTTTGTTTTTACTTTTTTTAGGAATCCCGTATGGATTGGTTCCAAAAAGATAGTTGCCGTGCTCATAAGACCCGAGATGTTCAGGAGTTTTTGCATGAAACATTTAGAGAGAGGGTGATAGACCCCTTGCACTCAATCAAAATTAGGTATATAATTTATCTGTAACGAAAGTGTATTTTATGTACTACAAAACAGTATGGTTGGTTAATTTTTCAAAAAATCTTGAAGCCATAAATTGAAAGAAAAAAAAGCAGATTATTTGAATTTTGCGCCAGATTTTTGCATTAATCAAAAATTACTGACTGTCAAATTTCCATGTTCCAAACGAATCTTTTTTTTTTTTCTTTTTGAATACATCGGACAAAAAAGGAGGCATATATTTATCAAAATCGCTTTGCGTATCGACTTTGGTACAGCCCTACTTTTGACTTGAAACTTGAAAGAGAAGAACGACATCTATTAATTGAAGTATCGACTAGTATCGACAATTTTCTTTCCTTGTCTATAAATGCGAATTAAACAAAGAAATCGAAATCTGTACTAATCCGGCACAGTATAAAGTACGAAAACGATAAAAGCGATTTTTGTTTAGAATGTTTACTATTAGCACATAGGTCAGTGGCTTTTACAAACTTGGTTCATCAATTTCATCACAAACAAAATAAACAATAATTAACAACAAAAAACAGCAGACTGGGGCAGTGTAATTTTCAGAAAAAATAAAAATGATGTTTTTGCCTGTGAAAATTTAAAAAGTCTTCAGGGAAACTGGAAGGTATGGAATACAGACACATAAAAATTTTACTCATGTTTTATTTCCCATAAACCACAAACAAATAATAATAATTTGAATAGTTAGGTAGTTATTGTTTATTTTGTTTGTACGATGGAGGATAGAAGAGTTTGTAAAAACCGATTCCTGAAACTGGCCAGGGGCCTTATTCTGTAAGGAACGAACCGTTCGATTCGGTAGAATTTCTTCGATTGTGACGTCATTTTTGGTTGGGTTTTCGCGCTACCAAACCGAAAATAACGTCAAAATCGAAGAAATTCTACCGAATCGAACAGTTCGTTCCTTACAGAATAAGGCCCCAGAGGTGAGCATAGATATGCTTTCGGAAAAAAATTCACATGAAGGGTAGGTACTCGGCAGATAGATATTAGTAAAATGCAGGTGGAGTAGAGCAACCTTCTACAAATAATCATTCCCTTATAGAACGAAATATGGCCTTATGCTCGGGGTTATGGTTTGTTTCTTGATGGTTTGTGTGCCTTCTCTGCCTTCTGTCTGTTTTGGAGTTTTGGACAGGCTAATAATAAATAAATAAAAATAAATAATGATTATAATGAATTGAAAAGTTGGGTTAAGTTTTCCATAGGAATGAGAATCGATTTCATATTCCGTCCGATACTTACAAATCTGTGGATTCGATATATCGATTTAATTGTTTCCGCCAGGAAAAGTTTACTTGAAAACCACAACATCTGGGCAACACTGGCAAAAACTGACCAATCAGAAATTTGGTGCCGTGACGTCACAGCACCAAGAAATTTGAACTTCAAATCGAATTTTAGAGCCTTTGCAGGTCCGAAAAAAATCGGAAAACATACAGTTGAGCTTAATTTTGACTCCTCTTTCCAATAAGCAAATAAAAAAAATTCATGCGAGAGGTCCATTGCTAATCGCGGTCCAGTTCCTTGGCCAGCTTGGTCTCCTGACATCACTCCTTTGGATTTTTATTGTTTTCATTTGCATTTATGAATTAATTTACTTCCCTATACTAAATGTTCTGTAATGCGACGTTGCCAAGTTGATCAAAACATAAAAACGTATTTTCTATGGCCAAAATTATTTATTTTGGTCAAGTGTATTATATCATTGATTTTGTATTTTTTCACTCTATTTCACGGTATGAAAATCCAATATGGCGGCTATAAGAAATAATGAAGTTGATGGTAGTTCCAGAAAACCGAAACGTGCTACAAAAAATCTAATCGCACATGCGTATTCTGCACAAAGAGTTGCTTTGAAAGTGTTGTCACAGATTTGAGAAATTTTCAAAAATAAAAGATGTACAGCTTATTTTCGAAAAACCAACTTTTCAGTTTTTTCCAAATATCTCAAAAATGTGAATATTTATCAATTAATTGGGGTGCATACTGTGCATATAAATTAAAATTGTGCATCAAAATGCACAATTGTGCAGTTTGGAACATCCCTGTCCATACGATCTCATTAATGTCAATAGGTTTGCTGGTTTTTGTTTATTTCTATGTTCCTTTCTTCTTTGTTTATTCCTATGTTCCTGTCATTTCGTAAAATTCAAGTGTATTGAAAAAAAAAAAAATCATTAACTTGGACAGAAATACCTATAGTTGAAATAATATATGTACCTATTTTTTCCACAATGGAAGTGGAAAATGATGTTATTTTATTCATGGGCTTTCTGATGATGACAGCAGCGGCGTGTGTTTTGAGAAAAAAGACAATAAAAAAAGAAAAGAAAAGAACCAGAAGATTTGGTGTTCGGCCAATAAATCGAAATAGAAAAATCTGGAATTCTTTGAGAGTTTGATAAAGGCGATGATAAATCAAGACTATGAATATTTTTTTAAGTATACTAGGATGACTCCTGAAATGATTAACAATCTTTTAAGTATGGTCAGAGTTAAACTGGAAAAAAATACGACAACAAAAATTCCTATTTCCTCATCTCAAAGGCTTATCATTACTTTGCAGTAAGTATAGATTTATTTGCATATTTCCTCACCTATTTCCTATCTTTTTCAATAATAAGTTTCTTTTAATTATTTGGCCGAAGGATGCTCGCAATAAGAAATTGGAAAGACAACAGTCTCAAAAATAATTCAAGAGACCACTGTTATGCCAGTACCTACCAATGATGATTGGAAAAAGATTGCCAAAGGATTTTGGAAACGGTGGAACATGCCCAACTGTGTAGGTGCAGTGGATGGCAAACATGTTGCCGTTAAGTGCCCACCCAAAACTTCATCACAATTTTATAATTATAAAAAACATTTTCGTGTAGTATTGATGGCAGTATGTGATGCATTCTATAGGTTTATTGTAGTGGACGTTGGTTGTGAAGGCAGTAATCCTGATGGTGCAATATTCAGGTGCTCAGGCTTCGATCATCGTTCATTGACAGGCAATATCGGTTTACCTGAGGATCGGTTTTTGCCAAACTCAGACATTAAATTACCCGACTTTATGGTGATAGATGCTGCATTTGCACTACATAGAGATATTATGAGACCATATCCTGGAAATTTCTTAGGTTTAGAAAAAAAAACATTTTCAATTACAGGTTGTCTAGAGCCCGACGTGTTATTGAAAATACTTTTGGAATATTAATTCAGAGATGGAGGATTTATTTTAGGCCAACTGATACATTGTTAAGCACTTGTGGAAACATTATATTGTGCACTGAGACTGTGAGATAGGGGCTGTTTAATGGAGTCATTTTTTTTTTGTCTGGCATTTTAAGGGCTGAATGTGGCTACTGCCTCGCATTCGAAAATTTGCAGAAGAAAGAAATTGATTTACATGAAGAATTTTTTTTTAATGATCTCAGATTTTCTGGCTTTTAAATAAAAGATTGACATTGATAATTAATTCACCCATGAAAAATATCAAATGCTTTTCAATAGCTGAAAAAGTGGGGATGGGTGTCAACTTCCAAGAGAAAAGGAAAGAACCTTCGGCGTTCACTTTTTGTCTGCCAAGCGAGAGAATAAAAGGTTTTCTTGTAAAAATAATGCTGAAAAATCGCCAGACGGTAATCACAGTTCGAAATCGAGTTTTCCGGCGAAACATTCTGTGGACATTCCGAACAGAGGGCAAGTATTAAAACCACTTATATTCTCATCAACTAACTAGTCACATTCAGCCCTCATAATGTCAGACAATAAAAAAAATGACTCCACTAAACAGGCCCTATCTCAGGGTCTCTTCAAATAACTCCATCATCATCCCGACATTGTGGCCCCTGATACAGCGCATGTAAAGTTCGTTCAGCCCTATTGCACTGTTACGTCATATCATTCCATCTTTCTCTAGGCACTGAACGTATGTTCTAAATTGGTCCGGCAATAAATTGAAATTTTTGACATCAATTGTGGATTCGCCACAGTGTCAATGTCAAAATATAAATTATAAATAGATTGTGATAAAATTCTAGGTTTGCTTTTATCTTTATCTGAAATAAGCTTTTTAAAAAAGGCAAGCCTACGCTACGAACGAAGCAGGTATCCAACCCAACCAGAGTTGATGCCAAAATAATGTTTTATTGGCCCCCATTGATTTGTTATTTTGATACACAATTTTAAGTAAAAATTAAATTACTCGTATATACTACGTATAGTAGTACAATGCAATTTTCGCTTCAATTAGTGGGTAATTGAGCGAAAATTGTGGAGGAGATATTTATAAGAGGTATATTAATTTTCATAATTAACATTCCCAAGAAATAAAGTGTAGCAAAACGGAACATAAGTTTCTACAATAATAGAAACGGAACGTGCTCCGGAATAGAAAATAGGTACAGAGACATCTATTGACTAGTGCAAGAAATAACGTACGAGCCTATCTAAGCCGTACGATTTTTTTTTATGACGTCAGAAATTATGACGTAACAGTGCAATAGCATTGAACGGACTGTAGTAACATTATGCCACCCAAAATAGCCACATCGAATTTGATTGGTCAGGTTTCCGGGCTAGGGCTAGATTGGGTGGCAGAATGTTTTGATGCGTACGGGAGCCGATTGCAGCTTGCTGCAACTTGCAAGAAATCGTGAAGGTGCGTTTCCATCAAAAAACAGTTAAAACGAATGCTCGCAACAAAAAAGCTGCGCGAAAAAAGCTATTGTCACCGCCACTGTTTTTATAATCATGTGTATTTCAAAGAAAGAGAGTTTCCCACATGGTTGCAAACATTCTCGATTTCGTCTCCACCAATCAAATAAATTTGTTCACAATCATTCGCAAATTTGCAATCGTTTTGCGCGCTTGGTGGAAATGCACCTTTTAGATGACCGCGAATTGCGATGTACGATATAATAGTCGGGAATATGAGGTGCTGAATTCGACCACCTCTATACAAGTCGCGAACATCCACCTAAAAAACATGAAATCCTATGTAAAATGACCTGCCGGATTCGAATTTCTTGTTCGCCCTTTGATCTGGAATTGCGAAATGTGTCAAAACATGACATTTTTGAAAAAACTGAAAATTTCCATTGAAATAATTTTTTTTGAAAACTAGTGCATAACTTTGTTAATTGATGTCCGATTGTTATGAATTTTGGATATGATATTTTTCAGTACTTCCCTGACATAGTTTCATAACAATAAAAGGGTCTAGAACACATTAGGTCCCTAAAAACGGACAATTTTTCTATGTTCAAATTTGCATTGGAGCAATTATTAGGACATAATGAAGAAAAAAAAATATGGATGAGTTCATTTTTTTGATAAACAGTATATTATTTAAATATACAGGGTGTCCTAAAAAGATACCGACACACTTTAAAGGGTAGTAAGGGACATCAAAACAAAAAACAAGCATTTTTGTTTATATAAACATATGTCCACAAATGAGCCATTTGGGCTGTAGAGCAAAAAAATTGTTTGGTACTTTCATTCTTCGCAATAATTAAATCACTGTTTACTTATTAATTTTGCTTATTTATTAACAAATAAATTATGGTTTACAATAATTGTTCAAAATGTTGACCATTTACTTCAATGCAAAGATTGCACCGTCAGGTCATTAATAGACAACTACTAATGGCCGTTTCCACCAACTATTTTAGGGAAGCCCTAACGATAAGTATTCCCTAAACTGACAGTTTTCGATGGAGAAATGTCAGTATAGGGAATACTTATCGTTAGGGCTTCCCTAAAATAGTTGGTGGAAGCGGCCATAAGTTAATTAAGGAAACTAATCACAAATTAGGTAGGAATTTTGAAAATGTCAGTAAAAAACCAACAAAAAATCAATAAAATCAGTAAAAAGCCTCAAAAAAACCCTTTCCATAAACATTAAATATTGTAAATATTTACCAAGGCAGTATGCTGATTTTGCCATAAAATAGAAATTTTTTAAAGTAAACAAAATAAATGAACAAAATAATAATAATTGTAAAAAATCACTAGTCACTAATGCCTTATATCCTCTCGCTTCTCAACCTTTGACACAGATCAATAAATAATATCTATTCTTATCAGCTTAATATCGCTATACCTATCAAAGATGCACAATCGACAAAGAAAAAAATTAAATTAAAAAAATCATAACTTGATAAATATTCAAGGATCCATATTTTTTTTCTCGCTAACCATCTTGAAATTGCTCTGTTTATCAGTAATAATCAAAATCATATTGAAAATCAAAGGGACCTAAAGTGATCTATCACCCAATAAAAAACATAGAACGTTACATAAAAGCTACGTAATTTTTTTTTCGCCAGATGACACAAGATATCGTCATTTTGCAGCGTTAAATGGTGAGTCGAGAAAACTTTTTTATCTTTAGAGATAGATACCAAGTATAAGCGAGAAAAATGTTGCTAATGGAGTAAAGAAACTTTTTTACTAAAACTTTTTTTCCATACGACGTTTAGTTTAGGCTGTATTCTTTTTTAAAAACCGAAGAAAATTGAATTGCCGCGTCTCAACTCTCGGCATTGCCGGTGAGCGCGATCTTAGGACGCGGTGCAGCGAATCAGTGTGTCAGAGAGAGTTAACACCACAGCTTTCTTCATACGTGCAACAAAGACACGCATTACGATGTTGTTATAATATTGTAGGGAGTATAGGGGAATGGGGGATTTATGGGTTTGGTTGGGTTGGGAAACAATATGAATAGGAAAAATATTAATAATAATTTTTTTTACAAGTATAAAAAACAATATTATCATTTACCCAATCAAATTTTTTTTTTCACAATGCATTTTCTCTCATACAAACACTGGCAACAAAGGAAAAAAAAAAACGTCACATAAAAGGTATAAAAATTCCATTTATTTATTTATTAATTATTACCAAATATGGAATCTATTTTTAGGGAATCCAATTAATGTCAGTAAAAAAATAATAACAACAAGATTTCTTTTTTAAAACGAAGCATCAGGCTCAATTCAAAATTTTGTAGTAAACGGCTAATTCCACATGTTTTGGTGTTTTCATTCCAATTAATACAAATAAAAAGTCTTGACAAATATCCAAAACCTTTTCTTCAAGCTTCTCTTCGAACAGAACTTTTCAATCTTTGTCAAAATTTACTTCTTTTTCACTAGTTTCTCAGTAAGTATCCACGAAAAAGGTTGTATAATGAAATTGGTATGACATTAGGATGCACATTCTTCAGTAATTGTCAAAGTGTCTTGCTGCACACAATTTGCAATAATCCGCCCTTAAATATTAAACATTTGATTGTAGTTTATAAGGAGAATGGCCTTCATTGAAAAATGTGGCGTCAGAATTTGAAGAACTTGAATTCCTTACAGCGTCTTATTTATTGATAAATTACTTTAGTAGAGCAAAGATAACTTGAAACTTTTCCATCTCGGAGAACAACCATAATTGTTCTCTTAAAAAGACTTTGCAGGTTATTGATAATCTCTTCTGACGATGGATATTGTGCAGTTCACTCAACGTTCTATAACTTTGCTTCCCTGCTTCCCTATGTAGGATGATTTCTATTGTGAAGACCCTATTTTCGATAAATAGGGCATTTTCTATATAAGATTGAATTTTAATAAAAATAGTTCCAAACGAAATTACTTCAGATTCTTGTAGGGAATATACTTCTGATTTTGATTTTTGGAATAGTTTCAAGAAACACAGACTATGATACGATTGATATGCACATTCGTGAGCAATCATGTCAATACAATTATTACCAAATCCTTGAATTCAATGCAAAAGTTGATGGTTGTTTTTGCCATGTTCCATATTTCATTTTGCTTATCAAATGTCAGTAATTGCTTGAGTCTTCTCAAACCCCTATACTATCGCGAATTTTATTGCATATTATGCAAATCTTTGAATAAGAGGATTTAATTCGCTTACTAGTACATTTTGAAGCACCTTCTTCTGGTTCAGGTCTTTTTTTGTAGGCTTTCCTGGTATAAGCTCGTCTACATTTAAAATTTAGGGTGATAAACAGGATTTAATGATAAAAACAGTTCTCTTTTCTCAGCATAGTATCTAACGGCCAATTTCATAATAGAGAATTAAAAGTTACTTCAGCTAAATAGACTTTTAGGATAGGATTTTTCAACTTCAAATGGAAAGTTTACTTTAAGTTGATTATGAAATTGGCCGTAAGAGCTATGGAATAACGATCGCCTTTCTCAATGACAATAATACATGCTTGAAACAGGAAATGTAGGTACGGCTTCTTTTGTGACACTCTGTACCGTTTCTTAATAATTTGATTGACACAAAATATACTCGTTGAAATTGATATTTTGACTTATGATAGGTAGGTACTTAACACGTTGAGTACGACCGGCCACTATAATGGCCACAAAATGTTGTAAAAATGTACCGCGGCCACAATAGTGGCCGGTATTTTAAAGTATTTTAAACGAGTATTGAATTGCCGCGGTACAAAATAGAGGGTTTTATTTAGTTGTCTGGTACACAGAGAGGGTTGGCAAAATGCCCCCAACTACCATGGCCACTATATTGGCCATGTAGTACCTGCAGTAGTCGTTTATTTCCACTTGTGCTGAATGAGTGTCTTGTTCAATTTAGGCAACTTCTGTGCATTCTAGAGTGGCAAACTGCTTCAGAGAAATGAATTATCCGAGGGATTATGAAAATATTTGAAGCAAATAGAAATACAGAAAAACTGCAGAAACTGCAATCCATCCTGATCCGAATTCGTTTCATTACCTAGAACAACGCTAGAACCAATCCCGAAAAAAACACAAAATTCAACGCCCTCCAAACGGTGCCAACTGAGGTGCCAATAAGGTTCCAGAGATAATATTAAAAAAAAGACCAGATATCAATGCCCAAAGTGCGATGGAAGTCCAGGTTTATGCATTCATCCGCATGTTTTAAGAAATGGCACACAAAATAAAGCTAAAAATATTATTTTAGTTTAAAGTTTTCTTTCTATCTCTAGTCTTAGTTTATTCATGTCCATTATAGTGGCCATTGGTACATCAGGCTTATATTTTTTCAAAATAGACCAGTGGCCACTATAGTGGCTCAAGGTCACAGCTGTCAAAGTCATATCAAGAACTCCTATTAGTCATTTCTGTCTTAGTTTCATATTGATATGTCAATCCGTTTGCAAGTTAGCCACTGCGGTACAGCAGGATAGAACTGGTTAAAGCATTGTTGGTACTCAACGTGTTAATGTCTTTTACAATAACAAACATAAGCGCATAAGGCTGTGGTGTTAACTCTCTTTGACACACTGATCGCTTTATTCGCTGCACCGCGTCCTGAGACCGCGCTCATTGGCAATGCCGAGAGTTGAGACGCGGCGATTCAATTTTCTTCGGTTTTTAAAAAAGAATGCACCTCAAACTAAACGTCGTATGGAAAAAAAGTTTTAGTAAAAAAGTTTCTTTACTCTATTGGCAACATTTTTCTCGCTTATACTAGGTATCTATCTCTAAAGATAAAAAAGTTTTCTCGACTCACCATTTAACGCTGCAAAATGACGATATTTTGTGTCATCTGGCGAAAAAAAAATTACGTAGCTTTTATGTGACGTTCTATATTTTTTATTGTTATGAAACTATGTCAGGGAAGTACTGAAAAATATCATATCCAAAATTCATAACAATTGGACATCAATTAACAAAGTTATGCACTAGTTTTCAAAAATAGCTATTTATATAACAAGTACATAAACTAAGGCTTTATTGTACGAATAATTTTATGGCCGAGCGAGCTTGCGAGCGAGGCTATCAAATAATGAGTCAATAAAGCCTGTTTATGTATGCGTTATATACATGATTTTATGTACCATTGCGACTGGTTTTTCTTAAAAATTAAAAAAATTTAACGAAAAAAGTTAAATTCGCGTAGGTATACCTGTTTCACCTTGGCAGGTTGTCAGGACCTGTTTTACCGTATCAGGTAGTCCAGGTAAGCAATAAAGTAGCACTTTATTTTACTAGTACAATAAAGTGCTACTTTATTGACGCAAAACTGTTCTATAAATAGCACTTTATTGGTCAATCGGACATAAAAATTATTTCAATGGAAATTTTCAGTTTTTTCAAAAATGTCATGTTTTGACACATTTCGCAATTACGGCTCAAAGGGCGAACAAGAAATTCGAATCCGGCAGGTCATTTTACATAGGATTTCATGTTTTTTAGGTGGGATGTTCGCGACTTGTATAGAGCATCTTTAAAAGGCTTCCCAGGAGGCGTCAGATTCCCAACTATAAAGTCTGTTTTTTTTTTTAAAGATAAAAGTCAAAATGACATTATGTTGGTAATAAAATGTAAAATTGTCAATGCTTTCAAATTTTTTATGTAGAAAAGGCTTGTGTTGCCAACATAGTTACTAAATTTTTGACTTGGGGAATTATCTTAAAAAAAAAAAAAACAGATTTTACGATGTCGGGCCGGGTGATTTCCATGTTCTTGCTTTGGATTCCAGATTTCAGTAATTTCGCGTAACGTAAATAGGATATTTATTTATGTAAAATGGAAAGTTTGTAGGTACAGGGTTGGCCAATTTGGACACTTTTAATAGGAAACGTCAATTTCTGAGCGAGTTACAAAAAAATGAAGTGGGGGCACTCTGAGGCTCAAATTTCATGAAATTTTGATTGGTGCAAACCGCATTTTGATATCTTTAACCGTTTAGCCGCTAGAGGGCGATTCTCGATTTTGAGCAATAATGTGAAACCTCCATAACTTTTTTGTTTATGAATATAATTGATTTCTTTTAAAACTTTCTAGAAGAACTTTTTGAAATAGAATTCAGTGACGTTCTCAATTTTTTTCTAGTTGGCCCCAACTTCGAAATATTAACCAAAGTCCGGTTTTTTTCAATGGAACACCCTATATATTAATAGCTTATTGGAAAGCTCTGCTTTTGGTGATTTCAATGATATAAAGTTCGATAGGTTTATCTCGAACAGTTTTTGAGAGAAAAAATTATTTTGGTTTTTGTCATGAGAAACAATGTGTTAGAAAGAGACCTTTTTCATTTTCCTTACAGATATAAAGTCCTTTTCTTACACATTGCTTCTCATGAGAAAAACCGATATAATTTTTTTTTCCTCGAAAACGGTTAGAGATAAACCTATTGAACTTTATATCATTACAATCAGGAAAATCATTGCTTCTCAAGGAGCTATTAATATAAAGGGTGTCCCATTGAAAAAAATCAGACTTTGGTCAATATCTCAAAAACTGCGCCAAAAAAAAAACAGAGAACGTCACTGAATTCTGCTTAAAAAAGTGCTTCCAGAAAGTTTTTACGGAAATCAATTATTTTCATAACCAAAAAAGTTATGAAGGTTTCACAATATTGCTCAAAATCAAGAATCACCCTTTAGCGGCCAAACGGGTGAAGATATCAGAACGCGGTTTGCACCAATCAAAATTTCATGAAATTCGAGAGTTCATTTTTTTGTATCTCGCTCGGAAATTGACGTTTCCTATTGGAAGTGTCCAAATTGGCACACCCTGTACAGGGTGGTCATTTTATCTTGATAACATTTCAAACTTTCATAATTCTTTTATTTTTGAAGTTATTGAAATAAATAAAAAAACATACTGTAGGGTTGTTTTCCAAGTTTCAGATAGGGTGGACAAAAAACAAAAAAATAATATATTTTGACAGTTATGCACACAAATAGCATTTTTTAAAATGGAAAACCAGGTAAATTTTTAGTTTGTTTGATAGTATGTTTCATTCTGATTGCAATAGGTAGGTATATACAATACAATACAATTGAATACAATTTACTTCATATTTATATGCAGAAATATTTTTTTCTACGAGCGTGCGGAAAATTGCATTTTCCGCACTGTTTTAAGTGCGGAAAATTGATTGTTCCGCACGG
This sequence comes from Ceutorhynchus assimilis, assembly GCA_917834065.1. Taxonomy (NCBI): domain Eukaryota; kingdom Metazoa; phylum Arthropoda; class Insecta; order Coleoptera; family Curculionidae; genus Ceutorhynchus; species Ceutorhynchus assimilis. Next base: position 13,902,211 of record OU892284.1, on the reverse strand, counting down.
TGCGGCAACATTTTTTCCACACTGATATGTCAAAATTTATAAAAACATGTACCTAATTATTTTTGACGCTAGTTAAATTTATAGCAGACGCTAGCTGATGATTGGTCAACGGCGGCAGCAGCGACAGCAGTTGTAGAGACGCTGGCTTTTACTCTTCAACAAGATGATGGCATTACATTTTAAAGGCTCTCCCAAACCAACGCGGAAAATTCGCAACACCTACGAATATTCGCACCGCAGACGATTCGCAACAAATTGTTTTCACTGCGGTAAATAGACGAGTTCAAACTGGGGCGGTTTTCTCCGGTTTGACTGCGATTTATCTGCGTTTTTATCCGCACGGAAACTCAGTTCGCAATCGAATGCGTTTTTGGTACGATTTGCAGTAATTCCACAACTTTATAAAGTGAAAAATAATTAAAATGGAACAAATTATTGATGGTGTTCCAGCAGGCATACTTCAAGCTGCAGAAAATGTGAAAAACGAGTAAGTACCCCATAAGTCGAATAAAAGGTATGAAAAAGAATTGCAACCTTCCTCAAATGGTGCATGACTCACAAAAATACCAATTTTCAAAAAGAGGAAGTTTTTCTTGCTTACTTTTCCGAATTGTCAAGATCTTGCCATTCTTGCCAACCGTCCACACTATGGTCTAAATATTCAATGCTAAAATGCATGCTGAAGGTAAAGAAAAACGTCGACATTAGCATGCATTCCAAGCTTATTGCTTTCCTCAAGAAAAAAATGGTCGGCTTTCGACCGAAAAAATCAAAGATTTTGAGTATGGATAACATTGCAAATTTTTTAAACAACTCTCCAGATAATATTTATCTCCTAATTAAAGTTGCAACAATTTTTGTTCTGGCTGGAGCATGCAGGAGGGAAGAGTTAACCAATCTGTTGTTCGGAAACGTAAAACTGGAAGAGTCACTAGTTTTGGTTAAAATAGCAGATAACAAAACACACACCAGCCGAAGCTTTGTAATAACCGAACAGAAAAATATATGCCTTGTAAGAAACTATGTTCTTCTTAGACCAAAGCACACTCCACACCAACGGTTTTTCGTCCAATATCGCAATGGAGAATGCACTACCCAGTGTGTTGGTATTAACATGTTTGGGAATTAAAATGCCATCTGAAGTTGCCGCATATTTAGGACTTCAGAATCCAGAAGAGTTCACAGGCCACTGTTACCGAAGGTCCTCTGCAACTGCCCTGGCAGACGCTGGAGTCGGTATAACCAACCTAAAACGTCATGGAGGATGGCAATCTACAAAAGTCGCTGAAGGGTACTTGAATGAATCTCTAGATAATAAAAAATTTATTACCGGAAAAATATGGAAGTTATCTTCATCCACGAGTACTTATGTTGCTTTGAGAAAAACAGATTCTGAAAACCAACTGCAATCAACTGATGTCATTATATCATTGCAGCAAACGCCAGCGTCTCTACAACTGCCCTCGCTGCCGCCGCCGTTGACCAATCATCAGCTAGCGTCCGCTATAAATTTAAGTAGTGCCAGCAATAGGGTAGTGGACAATTTTTGGAAATATTTTTTTTATTAATCTCCATAACAAAATAAATAGTAGTTGATGATTCTTTGATTTTAGAAAACAAAAATATACCTAAAAAAAAGAATAGCTATTTATATAACAAGTACATAAAGTAAGGCTTTATTGTACGAATAATTTTATGGCCGAGCGAGCTTGCGAGCGAGGCTATTAAATAATGAGTCAATAAAGCCTGTTTATGTAAGCCTTATATACATGATTTTATGTATGATTCTGACTGGTTTTTGTTAAAAATTTAAAAAATTGAATGAAAAAAGTAAAATTCGCGTAGGTATACCTGTTTCACCTTGGCAGGTTGTTAGGACCTGTTTCACTTTGGCAGGTTGTCAGGACCTGTTTCACCTTATCAGGTAGTCCAGGTAGGCAATAAAGTAGCAGTTTATTTTACTAGTAAAATAAAGTAGCACTTTATTTTACTAGTACAATAAAGTGCTACTTTATTGACGCAAAACTGTTCTATAAATAGCACTTTATTGGTCAATCGGATATAAACAAATTTATACTTATTTTAAACGCTATAATTTAGCGCCCGGAAATTACGTCACAGCTGTTATGTCTAAGGCATTCTGACATTAATAAGAGTGGGCGAGAGCGCGGTGAGTGCGTCCTTATATCTTACATGCTTCTAGAAAAAGATGCAGATAAGCTTAGTGCGCATTGATTGACAAATGAAAATCTCTCAAAAAGTGGGGTTACGTTGAGGGTGCGCCCCGACAGACGCTGATATATCTCTCTTTTTTGCACTAATGAGTAAGTGTGTGTCGAATATAGGACGAAGGTTTAATTCATTTCATATTCAAATACAACAGCTATGACCTAGAATCAAGGCGCAAAATATTTTCGTTTGAATAGTGCGTCCCAAAACTCTACTTTTAAGGTTGTCGCTCACTGGAGCGTAGCGCACGGCAGCGCGGCGGAGAGGAAATTTTAAATACATTGTTTTAAATGGGAGTATGCTCATTTGTCAGAAGCGCACCGATCGGCAGACTCCCATTTAAAACAATGTATTATAAAAAGTCCTCTACGCCGCGCTTCCGTACGCTACGCTCCAGTGAGCGTCTGCCTTTACAATCTTTTTAAACCAAGTTAGCAATTTTTTCTGAAATTTCTTTCAATAGGAATATTTTTCATTTACTCCATAGATGAACAATAGATCATCGATTTCATTGAAATTATACTTTGTCCACTACCCTATTGTACAGGGTGATTCATTAAGAATGGCACTCGGCCATATCTCAAAAACTATTCATCGTAGTCATGTCGGAAAAAAATTATCCCATAAATATAGCCAAGAGAAAATGCTGGAAATATATTTCAGCTTTCTAAAATGACCGTAAGGGGGCGTAACCCAACTGTCAAAGTACGAAAATGGTTTTATTTTTTAAATTTCAAATGGAAACGTATCTCAAAAATGCTAGCAATAGATTTTTGATGAAATTTCACACAAATTTGATGCATGACTTTTTACCATAATTTATCGGATAAAACAGTTATGAGCTGTCAAATATTGCAACTTAAGAACACGAATAACTTCAAAACGACTCAACGAATTGGGTCGATCTCATAGAGAAATATAATAGTAGTAAACTACGAGAGACGTTTGTTTAATGTAACAATCTGGAAGTGTGTTTGTGCACATACCCGTAGCGTATTTCGCATGGTGTGGCAGATTATTGAACTAATTACTTCGATCGTTTCTGACAACTCGGTTTAATTTGTCTTTGTCAGCAACTTGCCCGAAAATGTTCTATCTTTTTTTAACAGATACAAAATACAAAATTTGAAAAATGATTGAATCCAAAGACCATCAATCAAAAACTGAATGCTCACAATCATAACGTAAAATTTCTTCTATTCTTTATATTAGAGAAATGAGTAAACATTCTGTGATCATAAATATTAATTAATTAGACAAAACCGACACCAATAATAGTGTGTTTTCGAATTTGCGATGATGCGAGATGCAGTAAAAAGGTAAACACAAAGCTTATAATACAAACATTTTTAGCTACTGTATATTTATAAAATTGGAATAAAAAAATAAGTTTGTTTGAAGATATCTCAATTTTTCTATACAGTTGCTCGGTAAATTTTAGCAAGTTTTTTCAACAAATGTTTTGCTTTGCAATTAACTGTTTTGAGCGTTTACAGTACTTTATTTTTAATAAATCTTAAATAAAATCAAAGTTGATAATTCAATTATTCAAAAAAGCCGCCTTTTCACTGTCGGTAGAGAAGAAACCTGCATTCAAACAATGTTCACTCTTTTATAATAATAATAATAATAATAAAGGTTTATTTATTCCAAAAAAAACAAAAATAATATTTACACATTTCACATTTCTATCATAAATATGGAATAAAAGGCTGCATCAGCTCGCCTCAAGAAAAGAGGCAGCTGCTAGAGCCCGAGAGACGTTAAAAAAAAAAAAACTTTATTCTAGGCCCAGATAAGAAACACCAATACAGACTACACTTAAGAAGTAGCTTACAATCAAAAGAAATCCAACTAATATAATATTTACAATAGTAGAGAGAGAGAGAGAGAGAGAGAGAGAGAGAGAGAGAGAGAGAGAGAGAGAGCACACTTTAATGCTCAATCATTTTGAAGCAACATGGCTTTGATTCTATTTTTGAAATAGTACACTGACCAGGTAAAGTCCATGACTTTATATTTATTCAACATTGAGGCGATTTGATAGGAAAATGATTTCTTGAACGCTTCAGTTTTGTGAGATGGTATTGTTAGAAGGTTTAACCTACGAATGTTCACATTATGAACGTCGGTTCGATATTTTATTCTTTGATGAAGGTATGGAGGACTTTCAAATTTCATAATTTTATAGAAAAAAACAGCAGAATGCAAAGCACGCCGACCAGCCATATTAAGCCACCCCAACTCGGGCAGTTTATGGGATATTCTTTGTCTACGCCTTATGCCAAAAATCAGTCTGAGACAGGAGTTTTGCACTTTTTGAACTCTCTTTATATCAAGACTGTCCAGAAAAGGCCCGTATAAATGATCAGCAAAATTGAAATGGGACAAGACTAAGGCATCGCAAAGCATAGCCTTGGTTTTCTGCGATAAATAATATCTATGCGAATAGATTAGTTTCAGCATCGAATATGCCTTTTTTAAGCACAAAGTAATATGTGCTTTGAACTTCAATTTACAATCCATAATCAAGCCCAGATTTTTCACTGAGTCCCTAAATAAAATTATATCGTTACCAAGTTTAAGTTTGATAGTGTCCTGTAATTGGCTTCTGCAAGTATCATTGCAGAAAAGTACAGCCGTAGATTTGCTAGGATTAATTTTTAATAAATGATCTTCGGAAGCTTTCAATAACAGATCCAAGTCGTTGTTGATCCGATCCGCTACTATTGCCGCCGAGCCAGGTTTAAATGATGCATAGATTTGTGTATCATCGGCATAAAGGTGATACTGGCAATTCTCCAAGGACTTCACAATGTTAAAAGTATATATACTATAGAGAAGTGGGCCAAGTATACTACCCTGGGGTACTCCAGACTTGACCGCCAAGGTGTCAGATTTTCTGCCGTCAAGACAGACACGCTGTCTCCTACCCGACAAAAAAGAAAATATCAGTGCGGATGCCGACCCTTCAAATCCGATATACCTCAAAATGGCAACCATAATATTATAATTGATCATGTCAAATGCTTTCGTATAGTCCAATAGCACCAAGACAGTTGCATCACCAGAATCCTGAGAAGTGAGCACGTCGTCCACCACATCAGACAGTGCAGTAGAACAGCTATACCGGGCTCTAAACCCCGATTGTTTAGGAGGAATAATATTAAATCTGTAAACAAAGCTGACCATTTGGAGTTCTATCACTTTCTCCAAGATTTTAGAAAACGTTGGCAAGATTGATATCGACCTCAGTTGATTAAACTCCGTAGGGTTATTAACTTTAGCTAAAGGCAAAACACAGGCAAGTTTCCATTGCTTTGGAAAGTAGGACTTTCTTATGCAGCTATTAATGATATGAACTATAAAGGGTATTATAAAGGGACAGCATAAAGAGATAAGTGTGATATTTAAATTATCAGCCCCGAAAGCCTTAGATTTAATATTGAGAATAATTTTATAAATTAAATCCTCATCAATTTGAATAAATGAAAAAGATTCATCATGCAGTGAATTATTATTATGAAAATTTATTAATTCCATTTTAGGATTTTTATTGTTTTGTGCAACTTGAGTGAAGTAACTATTCAATTCATCAACATTTTTTAGGTGATCAGGAATATTTTTATTTTTATTTTTAAGAATATTTAATTTTCTCAATTCAGCCCACTTCTCCCTAGGACTGCAGTTTTGAAACTTCTGATTGAGATATGCCTTTTTTTCAGCCCTAATAGCGGATGTGGTGAAATTTCTGAGATCCTTGTAGTAACCCCAATGGAGAGGATTACGGGTGCGTCTGAAACGAGCAAGTGCCTGATTTCGGAGGTTTTTCATCAATCTAATGTTATCAGTAATCCATGGACTATACGGCTTTCTTTTACTATTTTTCAATCTTAATGGAGCATGTGCGTCAAAGACATTTAATAAAGTAGTAGTTAAAAAATCTACTTTTGCGTCAATGTCCTCATTCAGATAGATAGAGTCCCAAGAAGCGCTCTCAAGGTCAGCTTGAAACCGAACCAAGTCAATGTGATCCAGGGACCTAAATATATATTGAGCATTATGTGGTTCGGTAGCAATTATATTCAGTTTAACAAATATCAGTAAGTGATCAGAGATGCTAACATCTCGGATACCCACATCCTGTACAAGATCCGAACTGCAACAAATCAGGTCAATCAATGTAGAACTAGATTGACTAATCCTAGTTGGTTCAGAAACCAATTGGCTCAACCGGAAGGTATCTAAAATATTATTTAACTGAACAACATGAGAAGCATCATTCTCCAACATATTTATATTAAAATCCCCAAAACATAGGATTCGGTCACAGGTAGCATAGAAGTCAATTAAAATATCCTCCAAATAATTTATAAATTCCTGACAGTTGGAGGGAGGAGGTCTATAAATATTGCCTACAATAATAGAATGGCCCCCCACCTCGACCCTCAGCCAAATATGTTCAATTATATGCAGGCACTCACTTTTTAAAACAGAAAACTTTAAGTTAGATTTTACATAAATTCCAACGCCACCCCCCCGTCTTGTGCCAGTGCGGTCCTGTCGAACAAAGTCATAGCCATTAAGAGAAAGATTCTCATTGCCGATATTCGGGCTTAACCAGGTTTCAGTCACTCCAAGTACTTGGTAGTTGTACTCAAATAAGTGGTCTTTGAAATGGTCAAAGTTATTCAAAAGAGATCGAACGTTCAAGTGTGCACAGTGCATAAGATAGAAAGATATTAGGGGAAAAAAGAAAAGAAACGAAATGAAAATTGATAGGTAGAAAAAAAAAATTTAAAAAAAAATAAATAAAATAAAATAAAAAATAAGAAACTCTGTGTTGTAAGCACAAAAAAGGAATCACCCATAACCGAGCAGCAGCTGCCACTTAGTTAATTTTACCCAGAGGCCAAAATTTACTTGTTTAACCTAGTCTTCCCACATAAACAAAATAAAAAAAAATATATATATATAAATAATAAAATATCATACGTATAACATAAAGCTCATAAAATAATAGTCTATCACTAGTTTATCCTATGACCAAATTTGGCACCAAAGAAAACAGCCAATTAAAAAAAAAAAAAAAAAAGTAAGCCAAAATACCCATCCGAAATAATTATTTTCGCCCTGAGACCAAGAATGAGAGAAAAAATAATAATAATAATTGCTATTTCAAGTAGTATCATCATATTATATAATGTGGCCACAAAAAGTATATTTACCCAAAAAAACCAAATGAAAAAAAATTTGAATACATCCATTGTCAGAAACATCCAGGTACAGGCAAATAAAAAAAAAAAAAAATGCAATGCGCTATATTTATAACAATAGGTAAGTGAAATCAAGAGGAGAATTTAATGCCAATATTTTAAAGTTAATTCAAAAGGTATCAGACAACAAAATCAAGCAGCAATTTTAATACGTACAGGTTAGTTTGTGATTGTGAAATTATCCAGCTCCTTCCTGTCATTGATACGATGCACAACGTCTCCGATTTTAATGTAAATAATACCATTGAAACACCAAGCATATTTTGTTGTGAATTTATTAGTAGCCATTGACAAAAGGGTCAAGCGATTTTTTGTTAGGTCTTCACGCACTTGTACACCAGTAGACTTAAGGTTTTTTCTGTTTTTTAACACTGCGAGGCGATCGATGTCGTTTGAGAACCGCACCAGCACTGCTGGCGGCTTATCGGATGCAATTTTGGACTTAATTCTGTGGCACCTTATGATGTGAGCGGTATTTATGTTTACCTTCATTTGTTTAAAAACATCCTGAACCTTAAGCCGCAGATCTTCGTTAGGTTCGGCCGGAATTCCAAAAATCCGAACATTGCAGTTTCTTGATGCTTGCTCCTGACTGTCTAGTGCATTCGCCATTTCTTGGTTGACCCTTTTTAATTTGATTACCTCCTGCTGAAGATCGGATACACATTTTTCCTGCTCCTTGAATTTCTTCGCATATTTTTTGTCCATAATTTGAGCCACTTTATCTGCCACGTTTTGCAGAAAACGATCCGTGAAGATCCCCTTAATTTTCTCAATGTCATTCTCGGACAGCACCATGTTTATTTACAATTTAAACACGAATATTCACAGACTTTCGGTTGAAAATAGGAGGAACCAGTTTTCAAATAATCAGAAGTACACTACAGACACACCCCGATGCAAAACTACGTTTAATTTTATTGATAAACTTGAGGAAACTAAGAAAACACTCAAAAATTATCGCAGCTGCCAAACAGGTGTTCACTCACTCGGCGCCATCTTGGAATCATTGCTGTCCGTAACCACCAGAGGCGCTAACGTCGACATTGTGCCAGTTAAGTACAGGGGAATAGTTGGGGAGCTGGCGTCAAAAACATGCAAGAGTTTTCGCAAGGCGGATATTTTCAAAATAGGTCGTACTTTAGTGCTAGAATGCTAGTGTACAGTCAGCACTCACAGTTCCGGGACAGCTGGCTCTGGGACGCGGGCAAAGTTGTAATTTTAAGAAGCATCTAAACTGTTTTCTCAAAGCTCAAAATTTATAGAAATTTTGCACATTATCTGTTTGAAGGTCACAGATAACGTATGTAAATCGTCAGACGTCTAGTTCGTTGCAAAAAGGGGGTCAGACGTCCTCAAAGTTTTTATTTTATGGCATTTTCTTCGGTGTCCTGTCAAAATATATTTTTGCAGGTATTTGACAAATATATTTGAAGGTAACAGTACCTGATTGATAACATGAAAATTTGTATAGCGCTGACGTCACAGCGACGGTGGCGTCAATAGTGGCAGCCGGAACAAATACTGAAATGGCGGGAATTTTGAAATTTGACTTGAGTTGATTGCACAAAAAACTTACTTATGTTGTTCCACATCTTTTTTTCTCAAATCCGAATGAGAAAAATGATGTGGTACTCCATAAAGTTTGGTGCCATTTTTTGATGTAGATTGAAAAAAAAGGTAAAATAAACACTAATGGCCATATTCTCCGTTTCGTGCTTAAGCTGCATTTAGTTAAGCCAGGCTGAAATATTAAGCTCGGCTTAAATTCTGTTGGTATGCACCATCGATGAATGGATGAGGCTTTGTTAAGTCCCAAATAAATTTGGCAACACCCTAAAATAGTGAAATATGAAGACAACCTAACCTAAAAAATGTCAAATTTTGTTTTGTTTTGGTTTTGACTTTTGAATGTTTTGTTTGGGTTTGGATTGGTTTCATTTTCTCAAAAGAAAAAAAAGGTCTTGAAGCAAATAAAATAATGATTTCAATCTCTGATAACAAAGTTCCGGTAAAACGGGTGCCAAATTTTTCAGTTGCTGAAAAAACGCACTTGATGCGTTTAATTGCCAGTAAATATGCATCTGTATTGGAAGACAAAAAAACCGACAGGACTTCTTCCATCCAAAAAAACAAGGCCTGGCAGTTGATCGAGAACGAATTTAATTCGTCATCCAGCAGCGGCGTATATAGAAATGCAGCCTGTTTACAAAAGTGCTATTCAAACAAAAAAAAAGAATTAAGAAAATCCCTAGCCGAAGAAAGGAAAGAAACTCTGTTAACAGGAGGTGGACCTCCTCCAAAAATTAAAAAGGATGAATCGGACCAAATTCTTGAATCCATTATGAACAAAAAAAACATTGGTGGGGTTTACATGTCAATTTGATGATGATGCTGATATTTCACCTATTATTAAATTAGGTAAGCAAGAGAATGTTATTGAGTTTGTCATCGAGGAAGATGGTGTTCTAGAACCAACAGTATCATTAGAGGTAAATATTCAGATAATTTTGCTTAAATTTTCTAAAATTAAAAAGCTACGCAATATCTTATTTGGCTAAAAATACATATCATATAACATGATTAAAGTTCTACACCTTTTGATTTGATTTCAGTTTAAATATAAATAATTTACTTATCAATTTATTATCTATTAGTTGATTTTTTGTGAAATTTAATCACTTGTATCTAATTCATTTCTAGAAGACTGCTATTATAACCGAGACCTTGAGTAGTAACTATGACTATGTAGCAACAAAACAAATAAGACAAGCAAGTCAAGTAGAGAATAATTTAAAAAAAAAGAACTCATGTTGCAAAAAGATACACAGATTGATGGCTGTGAAGAAAATACCTGGAAAAAATATACCCCAGTACAACTACAAACTCCTATCAGTACGCCCCTACGTATCAAAGAACCGATGAGTCAAGAGAAAATATGTTTTGGAAAAAATGAATCTGGAACAACCAGGGTTGGTTTATACTTTTCTTCTTAGGCTTCACTGATAATTTCACAAGTTTTCAAAAAAAATATACCTTTGTATTATATTTCGACTGTTCAGCTCTCTTCAAATTTACTATGGTATTAGTTGTTATTCAAGGAGTTTTTTAGGCTTCTAGCACCAGCATGACACCCAAGAATCGTCCAAGTCGAAGACGACCAACTACAATTATTAAGCCAATGACATCATCTGATGTGGGTAAGAAATATGATCTCCTACTGGACAGAAGATTACAGCTAATTGACTGCCAACTTAAACATACGGAAGCTGAAAATGCCCTTGTTATGAAAAAGCACAAGCTAGAAATCGAAATCCTAGAGATTGAGTTGGCAAACAAAAAACAGCAACGTTTTAAAACCACTTTCCAGAATAATGACTTTTAAACTTGAATTCAATTTATTCAAAATACAATACCAGTGTAACATTCCAAAATATACTTACCTAATTCTCTTATCGACAGAAAATCACAAATTTGCCTTTTATGTATTTAGGAAATTTTCTGAACAATATATTTTTCAAATAATAAATGAGCGTTTATTTATAACAATTATATTACAATATGAAATAATTATGAATATCATCAAATTATTTCCTATTCTTAAAATTATATTTTTTATAAATTTGCAAAATAATTAACCAAGTCATGTCTAAAGTCATAATATGCTGGATTATTTTGTAAATTAACTGCTGAAAGTTGTCCCTGATTGAGTAAATAATTTAATTCCTCTGCATTTATTCCTTCAGGTAGTGGGGGAACATCTTCATGCATGCTTAGTACGATGTTGTGCAGAACAGCTGTAGCAACTATTATATTCAATGTATTATCCAAACTGCATCTAAGCCCATAACAGAGTGCTGGAAACCTTTTCTTGTAGACACCATTTGTCCTCTCTATGCAATTTCTGGTGCTAATTTGTGCTTCATTGTACAGCTGTTCCGCACGAGTTGTTGGATTTGCTAATGGAGTGAGCAGGTAAGGTTTAAGTGGATAACCGCTATCACCTAAAAAAAACAGCAAATTATTTCTATTGTAAATCAAAAATCATACAAAAACTTACCTAGCAGAATGCCATTCCCAAATTCTCCTGCTTCAAACCTGGTAATTGTTAGTTCACTATCACACACTAACTGCACATTGATTGAAAAGTATGACTTCCGGTTTCAATAAACCTCTGCATCCTCTCCACCTGAAAGAGTTTTATTCTTTGAAATTGAAGAACTCTATATACCTACAAAAATACACTTAAGTGCATAGAAATTGGCCCACTGCTAACTTTTGACTTCACCTTTTTTTTTTTAGACACTATTCATAGGATTATTATTATAAAACATAATTTTAATTCATATTAGATGATATCAGGTCTGTTTCTGCAGAAATCACGAAACCAGTCAGAGTGAATTTCATTGGTTGAAACTATTTTTCTGACTGTTTTCAACCAATGAAATTCACTTTGATTGGTTTGTGATTTTTGCAAAAACAGACCTATTAAATTGGTTTTCAAATGGCATATTTCTTTTGAAGTCAAAAGTTAGCTGTGGGCCGATTTCTATGCACGCAAGTTTATATGGATAGGTGTGAACTAACCTGGGGAGGTGATTTTAATGTGAGTTCTGTCTACACATCCAATGATTCGGAGAAATCTTGCAACTTGGTAAAATTGGTTTTGATACCTGAGTATTTCCTCTGGGGTGTTCGGCATTTTGATAAACCTATTTCGCAGGCTGGCAATAACAGGAGAGACTTTGCTTACAATCCTGGAAACAGGGCTTTGATCCATGTGCATGAAATCACCAATATCAATTTGATGGGCACTGCTTGCATAAAACATTAAAGCGGTGAGCAACTGATTTGCTGGGGATACACTATTATTTCTGAAAACAGGTTGGATTTTTATATAGGTACATAAAATATTATGTAATACTACTAATACTTACAAATCATTTTCAAATTATAACGGATCTTCTATCATTTCCAAAATTGATATTACGGTGGCTTTTGTCAATCGAAATCTTCTAAAAAAACTTAAGTCGTCCATATCTTGAATATAGTTTGGCCTATTGTAGAGATGTCGTGGAAATCCAAAATTAATTATGTCTAAGATCTCCAGGTCATCTTCAAGCATTATTTCGTCCGCAATTTCCATGTTTTTGTTATTTTTCACTTATTTTTTTCCAAAAATGACAAAGAAGAACTAACATATCAACCAAAAAGTTAGGTTATATTATGTTCCAGATGTCTGGCTTAACAATATAAGCCGAGAATTTTGAAGGCTTAACTTAAACCTGGCTTAAAGTAGGTTGAGCGTACGGCGCATACCAAATGTGTCTTTAAAGCCGGCTTAAACGCTAAGCTCCGCTTATTCACATAGGGAGAATATGGCCATAAATTGTACTAGAAAAAATATATATTATAGCTAGATAGGTCAAATACCTAAAGAGTTTACAAACACAGTTAACACATCCCTTATACATGCATTAATGTATGTACAAGCTAAGCTGGCCAAGGCCTGACATCTACATTTTATCTCTTCTGACCGAGGTCTCCTAAAACAGTACAAAAATATGCCGTATTGAACGTATATCACAAAACTAACATCTATACTTACTGGTTCAATTTATCCTAGTTGTACATAATATTATAGGTCTGCAATACCAAGTGCCTTAATAAAAATGTCAATTTCTTCTTCTTGTTCTTTAGATTTTGTGAGATCAAGTCTTCTTAGACGACCGCCCAATCGGTTAAAAATGACAAATTTCAACACGGAAATGTCGTTATTTTAAGGTTACTTATTTGTTTTCTCGGTCACAGTTTCTATAGTTATGGATGTTTGATAGGTTTCTACAAAACAGCTCGGAAAGCCCTGTAACTAATACGGTGTCCTTGTCTTGTGAATTGGTATGACAGAGAAAGATGAAACAGAATCGAATGATCGGACTGATCTTTCGTAAGTCTCTAGCTTTCCAAAAATTCCGCAATGCGCTATGCGCAACCGGATGCGCAGTAATAGTATAACCTATTTCGGCTATACTTTTGAAGGTCTTTTTATTTTTTATTGTCTATGGATTGAAGTTTCAAAAATGTGTCAGCCTGACATACTTAACTGGTATCTGCTCAATTTACGAGGGCTTTTTCATAAATACTGATTATTTTTAATAAAATTGATTTTAACACTCTCTGGAATTCGTTTGTAGGAAGGTATAATAAAGAAACACTAGGAATGTAAAACATCCTCAAAAATCGATTTAACATATCTTAAATATACCGTTGCATTTGAAAATTTTAAGAAAAATTGGAAACATTCAATTGTTTTCAAATATCCACCCATAGAGTCAGTCCAACTAACTGCAGTTTGAATTATTTACAACAAAATTAAAGAACAGACTCTTTTCTTTCCAACGAACCTAAGATTGACCAAATTCGTTGAGTCGTTTTGAAATTATTCGTGTTCTTAAGTTGCAATATTTGACAGCTCGTAACTGTCTTATCCGATAAGTTATGGTAAAAAGTCATTAATCAAAATTGTGTGAAATTTCATCAAAAATCTATTGCTAGCATTTTTGAGATAACTTTCTATTTGAAATTTATAAAATAAAACCATTTTTGTACTTTGACAGTTGGGTTACGCCCCCTTACGGTCATTTCAGAAAGCTGAAACATATTTCCAGCATTTTCTCTTGGCCATATTTATGGGATAATTTTTTTCCGACAAGACTACGATGAATAGTTTTTGAGATATGGCCGAGTGCCATTCTTAATGAATCACCCTGTACTTTTACTATTAACTATAATATAAATAATAAGTAAATGTAGATGAAACTTGAATACAAAAATTTGATGTATATATATTTTCCTCACGCTCGAAGAAAAACTATTGTACCTAACACTTGCGGAAAATATTGTTCCGCACTCGGCTGCTTCACCGAACTCCGCTTATACGCGTCGTTCGGTGAACGGCAGACTCGTGCGGAAAAATTCATTTTCCGCACTTGTTAGGTAAATAGCTATATTTATTTTAATGGAAAAATCTGTTTACCTACCTACCTTTACAGGTAATCTGTGTAGGTAATCAATATTTTCAGTTAGAATAAATAAAACATTTCTGCATGTAAATATAATGTGAATTATTGTATTCAATTATATTGTATTGTATATATTCACAGCCCCCTACATTTAACAAGCCATGAAGTTAAAAAGGCAACACCGCAATCTTACCGCCAAGTGGTGCTGGTGGTGTTTGTTTGTATAAATATATATTTTTTATTTTATTAATATGAATCACAAAAAATACATAATTTATTGTACTAAAGGGCCAAAAACAGTAATTCAATGAATAATTTAACTATTTGTGTAAATAAGAACAGTAAATAATTGATTTAAATTAATATATTTCTAGAGTCTAAAGTGTTATAGGCGTGTTTCAGTATGTCTTTTGAAAATCTAACTTTTTCTTTCTTCGGGATTTTTTCGGAAGGCAAGTCCATTCAAATACTTGAGCTGATTTTCGAAAATAAGAGGTACCTACTTTTAAGAGTTGGACGTTTTAGTTTGAACTCTCGAACTACGCCTTTATCCTTGTTTGTTTCAAATCTAATTATTTCGGTTTCTTCAAAATGTTTACAACACACCACAGAATTTTTCGTTATTGTATAATCTCGGGTATAATTATCTTGGTGTATTGCTTTCATCCACATTTTTTGCACTTCAGAATTTTTTTGGAAATAAAAATGTTTGCATTTCTTCAGTTTTTAAGGAACTCCTAATAGTTCGATTTGCACCCAGGAACACAGTAGTTTCATGGCATCTGGAACAAGTTTAAATATCTTAGGTAATATATCGAGACCTATTATGCTCTTGCAGACAAATATTAATATTGTTTTTATTGTTTTACCTTACCTTACCTTCATTTTTGCTCCTGTACCCATTTGCTAAAAATTTGCAATCAAAGCACAAAGGAACAGGTATCAACTAAATATGGGCAATATATTGGTGTGTTTCTATCCACTTTTTCGTCAATAATGCCCATAAAAATACTAAATTGCAACAATACACAATGAAAGCAATACACAGAAACACATAACCCAATAACAAAATAGCACCATACGCGACGTTGCCGTCATTTCCAATTTCATGGCTTGTTAACTATAGGAGGCTGTGATATATTGCAATCAGAATGGAACATATTATCAAACAAACTAAAAATTTACTGGGTGCTCCATTTAAAAACATGCTATTTGTGCGCATAACTGTCAAAATATATTAGGCTTTTGTTTTTTGTCAATTCTTTCTAAAACTTGGAAAGCAACCCTACAGTAGGTTTTTTTTATCTATTTAAATAACTTTAAAAATAAAGAAATTTTGACAGTTTAAAATGTTATCAAGACAAAATGACAACACTGTACAGTCGTGAGCATAAAAAGTGGGACGATGATTCACAAGCAGTTAAAGACATGCAATTGCATCGCACAAAGTGTTGCAATATTATTAAAAATATCTTGAGTCCTCATTATAAAGATGAATTGAAAGTGGATATGGGAAATGGAAAATTTAGTTTACTTCTGGATGAGTCTACGGATATAACTGTAGTAAAATATCTTGGTATCGTAATAATATATTACAGCACAAAATCTAAGAAAATAACAACATCTTTTTTAAAATTGGCACCACTAACCGCATGCAATGCAGAAGAAATAGTTGTCGCGGTTAAAGAGACTCTAAACGAATTTGGTTTGGATTTTAAAAAAATTCTTGGTATCGGAACTGACAATGCCAGTGTAATGACGGGTGTAAATAATGGCGTACATGCAATTCTGAAAGAAGATATTCCAGGACTAGTTTTTGTACGATGTGTCTGTCACTCGATTCAGCTTGCGGTATTACACGCCTCAGATGGTACCTTACCGAGGAATCTGGATTTTATGGTCTCTGAAACATACAATTGGTTCTCCCAGTCATCAGTTCGACAGGCTGAATACAAAGAGCTGCACCGCACAATAAATGAAGGTCACGAACCATTAAAAATTGTTAGAGCTTGTCAAACCCGATGGCTATCAATATATTCGGCTGTAGATAGAATTTTGAAACAATGGCTTGAGCTTCAAACGCATTTTGAAATATTTCGGCGAAATTATACTGCTGACTTGTTGTACAATATGTAGAAAGATGAGACTAATTTGGCCTTAATTTCATTTCTATGTCCCATATTAGAACAGTTGCAACGAGTGAACAAATCTTTTGAAGCCAAAGATGCTGATTCATGTAAATTGTTTACGGATTTATCTACTCTTATTGGATTTCTGGTTTCAAAAGTAGTCATGCCACGTCCCAATATTGATCCACTAACTATAATTGTGGAGAATCATTTAGACCCTAAGCCATACCTTGGTTATGGATTTGAATCCAAGATACGAGAGATGAGGGAAAAAGGTCTTATACACGAGCAGAGTGAACAAGATCTTCGTCAACGATGTATTAACTTTTTGAAGAAATTAATTCAACAATTACGTTCGAGGTAAGTTGTCAGTTTCTCACTTCTCAATGTTTCCCAAAGTCTCCGTCATGTTTATTATAGGTTACCAGACAATATTGAGATCCTGCAGAAAACCAATCTACTCTCATGCAAAAACATATTGAAGGTTCACAAACAATCTTTAAGTCCCTTATTAGCCCATTTACAATATTCAAAAAATGAAATATCCTTGATCGAGACGCAATGGAACGCCATAAATTTCACACGATGGGAGAAAATCAATGACTCCGTGGCATTTTGGTCCGAAGTCAAAGAATATCAAGATGCTACGGGCATAAATCCCTTCAAAGAGTTGTGCGATTTTGCCTTCTCAATTCTGCTTTTGCCATACTCTAATGCCGAAGTAGAACGGGTTTTCAGTGTCATGAATATTGTCAAATCAAAGCTTCGCAATAAAATGAAGGAAAGTATGGTCAATGCAATTTTAAACATAAGATCAGGGCAGAAAAGGAACGATGAAACCTGCTTTTCATATGAGTTGCCTGAAAAAATAGTTCGTATGGTTGGGACTATGCAAAGCTATACTCAAGGCCAACCTCCAACCTCCACTGCTATGCGCGAACCTTCAACCTCCACTACTATGAGCCAACCTTCAACCTCCACTACTATGAGCCAACCTTCAACCTCCACTGCTATGAGCCAACCTTTTGATTATGATACAGACAGCGATGACGATTTCAATTCCTTTTTTTGAAATAAGTTTTGGTTTTATAACATTTATTCAATGCTTATTTATAAAATACATTTGATTTGTTTAGCGCATTTCGCAATTTTTATTCTGTCGGATTTTATTGACGGAAAAAAAATGGTTCAACGGATTTTTGACGGAAACTGACAGCAAAGTTAACGGAATTGAAAAAATACTGTTGGCAACACTGTCTGTGCTGCCGCCATATGTCAAGCGCGTCAATTTCAAGACAAATTGGACTTCGAAGTGAATTTAAATGCACCATAAATCAGTCTTTTCTCTACAATAGATTTTTTGTCAAAAATGACAATCCCTGTCATTGCTGTAGGTATTAGCTGATGAGCTCGTTCTACAATAGGAAAAAACGGGTGTCCCACTTTTTATGTTTACGACTGTACCTAACCAAAATCGCAATAATAGTTATTTATGATATAAGTGCTAAAAGTGACCTTTTATTTTGTGAAAAGGGAAGTTTGGGACACGACGCCGAAGGCGGAGTGTTCCATCCCTTTGAACAAAATAAAATCACTTTTAGCACGAATAGCATACACTATTATTTCTAGAAACGCACTAAAAGTGATTACTTTTAGCACTAGTGCTAAAAGTAATCACTTTTAGCACCAGTGTCATAAAATGGCATTTTAGACACTGACAGCATCCGTTAAAAATGACACTTTTAGTGACGGTTGTAGAAAAAAATATTTTTACCTGAAAATTCTTTGTACCGTTGCTTAATTTCGGGGGGGGGGGGGGGGGTTAATCCCCAAACCCCCTCCCTTGGGTGCGCCACTGCAGAGAACATAAGGTAGACATAAACTTTCAGCATCTGAAATATTATACAGTGTTATCAGCCAAATCGAATAAATTCGATAATAAATAAATGGGGAACTTTCCGAAAAAACGTTCGAACACGTCAATTTTATTTTTTTGCTTAAGATTTTTTCACACCAGTTTTTTTATACAGGGTGTTCCAAGAATAGCTGTAGGGTTATCAACTTTCTTTCTTTGAATGCTACCCACTGTATTTTATGACATGTCTGGATTCTGCGGAAAATTCTAGACATATTAGCCTTCCAGATATTATTGGCAAGCATCATCCTTGGAAATTTGGCAGGTTGACCCTCGTATAATAACGACATGTGTCAAATTCCAGGCAGTTTTAAGTGTGTTTTAGATAATTTCGTAAGTGTCGCGGCATGTAAATTCTCTGGCCTATTTGGTCATAGCCAGCCACACACGAAAAGTTTATAACGCGCGTAGATGCGTGGCGTTCTGGATGTGCATGTTTGGAACGGCACGCATATGAGCGTCTTTGCCCACAAACGTTCAAAAATTACATGCGGGTTTAGCCTACAGATTTTAGTCTGACGTTCCAAAGTGTTTCGTTAATGGGTTAGAAGTGTCTTAAATCGGAAAGATTTGGAACGGCATCTGGCATTTTAGAAAATCTAACAGTTTTGCTAAGAGTGTGTGATTTTTACGAGGTGTACTGTTTTTGTAAATTTACTAGTAATTATGTTTCCACTCAATAAAAAAAAAAGAAAAGTTATTGCATGTGCTATGCTGTCTGCATATTCTTTACAATTAAGTCAAAAAAAGAAAAAACGATCCACTTGGTCAAAAAAATGGTTGGAAGAAAGGGCAATATATTGTCATATACCACCTTTTCGATAAATTAAACTTTTTTTGTGAACGAATCAGCTCTATCTTATATAGGCGATAAAATTATAGTTATACCTAGATATATGTATATAATAATCGCCTTTATATTACGAAAAAAAGAAAAATACATTTTACAAGAATGTTAAGAAAGATGATAAATCAAGCATGCTAACGAATGGCGCAGTCTAGCCTATAGCTACTCCACTGAACCATGCAAAAGCAAGAAGTACAATTTATAATAAAAAATTTTATGCAAAGTAACTAACAAATTTTGTTGTTGTAAACTATTGTTGAGAAGCCTGTCACTTTTTTTTTCTACATTATACCCACACAAGCTATATTTCATAATATGAGAAAAATAAAACAAATAACTAGTTAGAAATATTAAGTAGGTACCTTCTATATCTCACTTTAAATGTCTGGACCTTTAAATGAGTTAAACCCGGAGGTAAGGAATTAAAAATTTTCACTGCATTATAAGTAAATGACCTCTGAAACAGGGCAGTCTGATGGTGCGGCATAGTCAATCGCTCACAATGACGTATGTCAATGGAGTGCACACTTGCACGAGGGATTAAGCGCTCACGAATTGAGCAAGGTGCTTCAGGATTGTTCAAAATCTTTATCATGAATGTAGAGAAGTGCAGAAGCCTACGAGAATCCATCCGAAGCCAGTTTAATTCAGCAAACGTATGAGATATATGATCAAATTTTCTAAGCCCAAAGATGAAACGCGCACAGGCGTTCTGCACCCCCTGTATACGAGATTTACTCTCAAAATCCAGGCAAGGACCATATATCATATCACAGTAATTAAAGTTGGAAAGTATAAGAGATTCACAAAGCGACTTTCTAAGTGTAACATTTAGTATATGTCTGTTATTGTATAAAATTTTTAAAGTTGTATATGACCTTTGAAATATTTTTTTCAAATGTTCTTTAAACCGTAATTCACTATCCAAAATCAACCCCAAATTTCTAGCAGAATTAACAACTGGTAATCTCACATCGTTTAGTTTGATGTTAATATTATCTTTTAGGAAATCAACCTTATTTTTATTACCAAACAACATTAGATAAGATTTGGATGGGTTTAACAATAAGTTAAGTTCATTTGAGAGTTCAGTTAAAGTTTTTAAATCCCGGTTAATAAGCGTTTCAGAGTCTAAATACCCCTCAAAATCAAAACAGCAATAGACCTGTATGTCATCCGCATAAGCCTGGACCTTGCAGTAATTTAGCGACCTTAAAATATCAGACGTATAGATAAGAAAAAGTAACGGCCCCAATACTGAACCCTGCGGAACACCGGACATTATATTGAGGTCACCAGAGTACCTATTCTCAGAAAAGATTGACTGATGGCGATCCGCAAGATATGAGGTCATCAGCTGACAAGATTCCCGTTGGAAACCATAGAACTTCAATTTGGAGACCAAAAGCTCATGGTTGATGGTATCAAACGCCTTCGAAAAGTCCAATAAAATCAGTACACTATTCATTTTTTTGTCAGAAGCACGCATGATATCATCAACCACGTTAACCAACGCCACAGATGTACTAAAGTCCGCTCTAAAGCCACACTGAGTATCCGGAATTATTTTATTTGAAGCAGCAAATTTATAAATTTGATTATACAAAATTTTTTCGTAATTTTTAGATAGTGCAGGTAAGATGCTGATAATCCTAAGGTCACCCAGAGTAGAAGGAACAGAAGTTTTTGGTAGAGGTTTTTCTATTGATACTTTCCATAGATTGTATAAGTACTATGATTTTTTTTTCTTGAATCCCCTTTACATTTTAAGGGTTATTTGCTTAATTAATTAAACCTAATCCATTAGTCTATGGTAATCTCTATTAAATATCATACTTAAGTACTTTTTGACTGTCACCCATATCGAAGATTCAAATTCCAGAAAAACAACAAGAAGCTTACGTTTATGTGCAGTTAACTCTTGCACGTGCGATTTGCGCGCCAAACTTGTCAGAACGCGCAAAACCTGTTATTGTGACACTCCACTAACTGACACTTATCTTGCGACTTTTGGAACGGTACATTCCAAACTTGCGCGCCAAAATCTTCGTGTGTGGCTGGCTAATCAAATTTGACACATTTTTCAATGTATTTTTCAATGCTGCAATATAGGTATAAAGGGTACCTAACTATTTTACATACCTGCAAAATCTATTGACATTTTTTAAAATTCGGCATTGTCAAATTTAATTCAGATTCAAGATTCCAAAAACAATTTCACAAGAAAAAATAAGGGAAGTAATAAAATGTTACGGCTATTTCCAGAAAAACAAATCAGAGGTTCTTCAGGGAATAAGAATTGAAGCCCAACTACCAGATATATTTGGGGTAGGTATAGTTTAAATATAGATGTAAAACCAGTTTTTACAACCAGCAACCAATATTTTTGTTGGACCAAACCGGAAAAAAAAAAATACTGCGAAATAGTTATTTTCCTAACAAGTGCGCAAAGTGTTACTT
This sequence comes from Ceutorhynchus assimilis, assembly GCA_917834065.1. Classification (NCBI taxonomy): domain Eukaryota; kingdom Metazoa; phylum Arthropoda; class Insecta; order Coleoptera; family Curculionidae; genus Ceutorhynchus; species Ceutorhynchus assimilis. Next base: position 13,880,333 of record OU892284.1, on the reverse strand, counting down.
TTCCGCACGCAAACACAGTTATACGAACGACGCGAAGCGGAGTTCGGATACGTGTTTGCGTGCGGAAAAGACACTTTGCGCACGTGTTAGGAACAAAATTTTTCCTACGAGCTTCATATCAGGTAGGTAATAACAAAAATTTAAAAAAAAACCGATAATTTGTTTAATTATTTTTAATTAACTTGAAGGGAACCTATGCATTTATCAAAAAATTACATAACAAAAAAAAATAACAGAAAATCCTCGTCAGAGCTGTTCATCTTAAAGCGTTTTAATTTAATGAGAAAGTTTGTAGATTTTTGCATATAAATAGAGAACAAGTCTGACAATGTGTCAAAGTTAATTTATATTTGGTGTTTGTATAGATGTTGGCTGATATAGAAACAAAGGAAAAATTTGTCATCATGTGTCAAAGTCGACAGGTGCACTTATTGTTGCTTGACAATTATAATTACTTTTCGGCACTCAGTGCGGATAAGGCCTGTATCCGCACTGAGTGCGGAAAAGTGTAACTTTGAGCACGGAAATGAGTGCGGAAAAGTACTACTTTGCGCACGCTCGTAGGAAATAGTTATTTTCCTAACAAGTGCGCAAAGTGTTACTTTTCCGCACGCAAACACAGTTATACGAACGACGCGAAGCGGAGTTTGGATAAGTGTTTGCGTGCGGAAAAGACACTTTGCGCACATGTTAGGAACTAAATTTTTCCTACGAGCTTCATATCAGGTAGGTAACAACAAAAATTTAGAAAAAAAAATTATTTGTTCAACTATTTTTAATTAACTTGAAGCGAACCTATGCAGTTATCAAAAAATTACATAACAAAAAAAAAAAAAACAGAAAATCATCGTCAGAGCCCTTTTTTTAAAACGTTTAAATTTGATGAGAAAGTTTGTAGATTCTTGCATATCAATAGAGAACAAATCTGACAATGTGTCAAAGTTAATTAAATTTGGTGTTTGTATAGATGTTGGCTGATATAGAAACAGAGGAAAAATTTGTCATCATTTGTCAACGTCGACAGGTGCCCTTATTGTTGCTTGACAATTATTTTTACTTTTCGGCACTCAGTGCGGATAAGGCCTGTATCCGCACTGAGTGCGGAAAAGTGTAACTTTGAGAACCGAAATGCGTGCGGAAAAGTACTACTTTGCGCACGCTCGTAGGAAAACATATTAATGCTGTTAAGCTTACTGTTATGGTTACGTTGAATTTATTTTATTTCAAATAAATTGAATAATTTTACTACCCAATTTTTTTTTTCAACTAATATGGAAAAATGAATCTACTCAGATATTTTACACATTTTGGCAACTCGGCTTTCGGTTTCATAACCCTGAAATTTAAAAACTACTTTGTCTTCAAATGTCATTATTATACGAGAGTCAACCTTTCAAATTTCCAAGGATGATGCTACGCCAATAATATCTGAAAGGCATATTTTCCATGTACAATGTCATATAAAAAAAATAAATAAAAATATGTTTATTTCAAAAATAAATAATAATAAATAAATAAATAAATATCAATAATCAACAAAATGTAAGGAAACTGAAAAAAAAATTAAATAAACAGCTCACTTATGAAGTGGTTGCCCACTTGTGAGATTTAGAGTTAAAGTTCACTATCGGTTATTTAGACACTGATCAATTTTTTTCGACACATTTGGGATATATTTTGGTATAATTGGGGAAAAACGTCATATTCGAGATTTTAAGAAAGTTTGGCTCATGTAAAGTAATATTTTTCTAATTATTCTTATTTTCCTATAGAATAATATCCACATTTATAACGCAATAGCAACAATACTAAAAAAAACTAAAACAATTTCTCAATTATATCATTGGACTTTGAGATCCACTCTCTTATTAGTTTTTTATATTTTTTAATCCTGGTAACTTTTTTAATTTTATCCGGAATTAAATTATATAATTTAGGAGATATTGTACCAATACTTTTGGTTCCAATGACTTTATTACACCTTTGTATTTTACACCTTCTATTTACTATGCTCCTTGTCATATGCGGATGGTTGCAAAAGTCTTTCCTTTCCTTGGAATATTCTCGTTGTTATCCTTTGACAGAATAGTTGCCTTAGGTTGAAAAGCCCCGATTCTGCAAACAATTTTTGTGTGGAATATTTCGCATTTTTATTGTAAATAACTTTTATTACCCATTTTTGTCAAATATTTAGTTTATAGTAATTGGCTTTATTTACCCCTCCCCATCCACACAGACCATAGGTCAGATGTGATTGAAAAAATGCAAAGTAAAGTGTCTTTAAGTCTTTTGGTTTAAGATATTTTCTGAGACACTTAAATCTACTTATAAGATATCTAAGTTTTTTTATTAAAGATTGAATATGGAAATTCCACCTCAAGTGTTTATCGATAATTATACCTAAATACTTAATAGACTCTGTAGCTGTGATTGTTAGAACATCTGTTATTTTTAAATGGTCAAAATTTGGAGTTCCTGATTTATAAGAGGAGAACGGAATAAAAAAAGTTTTACTTATATTAAGAGTGAGAGTATTAGAATCAAACCAATTTTTCAACTTCAGGAAATCTTTTTTTGCCGTTTCTTGTGTTTGGACCCATGATTTATTTTTTACGAACATAAAAGTATCATCGGCAAAACTAGCTATTACACTCTTTATGTCTAGTTCGAAGATATCGTTCATGTAGATTATGAATAGTAAAGGACCGAGGACTGTGCCCTGAGGCACACCGTAGCTAATTTTTTGCATAGAACCAAAGAATATTATAGACTAACGTCTCTAGAAGTCTCGTCCGTATTCTGATTTTTGATACCTCGATGGACGCCGGCTTTTGCCGGTGTGGACGCTGGCTCGAGTCTATTGCCCACTGTTGGCGAGTTGTCAGTGCTGTTGATTCAGCGTCCAGCCAGCGAGCCAGCATCCGTGTCTGCTTCTCTGAATGAAGTTATTAAAGTGAAATATTTGCTTTGCGTGCATAGGGAGACAGACGCGTGCCAAAAGGAATTAGGAAGTTAAGCATATATTTTCTAACATATTTGATAATTTACCAACGAATATCATAGATGGATGCTATTCTATCATTTTCTTTAGGTTTTTTTTTTCAGTATATTTGGCAAATTTGCCACTTAGAAATTTATGTTTAATTTCGAATTATGAATTATTTATTTATTTTCCAGTAGATCGGTTTATTTACCAACAAGTAAATTTTGGGGTCGGTCAAGTTTCCGCCTGTATTAAACAAATTTCAAAAATAAATACCTAAACCATAATAATTTTGCACACTATAACTAAAATATTGCACACAACACAACGAAAACTAGAGCATTTTTTTAAACTAGGGGCAAACTTGACCGTTCCCCCTTGTCTAAAACTTGAAAAATCCCTATTCACCTAAATTTGCACAATTTCGCATGCCTATTTTCAAATTTTGCACACTTTTCTGGGGAAAGTTAAAGTATGTTTTTTTTTTAAAGATAATTCCCCAAGTCAAAAATTCAATAACTATGTTGGCAACACAAGCCTTTTCTACATAAAAAATTTGAAAGCATTGACAATTTTACATTGCATTGCCAACTTAATGTCATTTTGACTTTTATCTTTAAAAAAAAAAAAAACTTTTTCTACAAACGTGTCAAAAATGCAATTTTTAACACCCCCCGTAGCATTAAAAATGTTACTTTATCGCACTAGTGCCATAAAGTCTTTATAGCACTAGTGTTAAAAATGAAACATCAAATTTTGAGAGCGAACGTCAAAAATGTTTGTATTTTTAGTTATTTACATTGATATTAATGGTAAAATTGGAACAACTGAGGTAGCCCGATTGGCCGCCTCATCTATATTTTTCAAGGGATCGATGCAATCTTCTCTTTCTTCTGTATTTTGTTGCATTTCTAGCAAAAAAAATTACTGACCACGACATACTTTCAAGAAACTGACAAGACATTTCATTACCTGTAAAACAAGGTGCTGGTTGTTTGGATCTTTTGATAAATGTCAAATTCAATAATTTTATGTAGGAAAGATGCTTCCAATTTATTATTTATTGAAAAATCCAATTTGATGACGTCATAATTTAGAAATCTTAGATTTTAATATCACTTTTCCGCGATTGTAAACCCACCTTTCCGCAATATTACCTCATTTTTTCGCGATTCTTATCTCACTTTTTCACAAATTCACACTCACTTTTTTTGAAATTTTTGACTCATTTTTTTTGTGATTTTTGACCCACTTTTTTGCAATTTTGTTTTCACTTTTTTGCGATTTTTGGCTCTCACTCCTCGGCGATTACAAACTTATTTTTCTGCTATTTCATCCTCATTTTTCCGCGATTCTTACCTCATTTTCCCGCGATTGTTCCCCTACTTTCTGCGATTTTATCTCCACTTTTCCGCTAATTTGACCTCACTTTTTTTGTGATTTTTGAAAAATATTTTTTTTTTATTTTTGACTCATTTTTTTGCAATTTTACCATCACTTACCGCAATTCTAAATCCACTTTTTCACGATTGTAAACCGACTATTCTGTAAATATAATCTCATTTTTCCGCGATTCTTGTCTCACTTTTTTTTGCGATGTTATCCTCACTTTTCCGCGATTCATATTTCATTCTCCGCGATTTTATTCTTACTTTTCGTGACTTTATCCTCATTTTTCCGTGAGTCTCATCTTACTTTTCCGCGAGTTTAAATTCACTCTTTTTGAAATTTTTGACTCATATTTTTCTTGCGATTTTTGACTCTTTTTTTTGTGATTTTATCATCACTTTCCACGATTTTATCCTCATTTTTCCTCATTTCAAAATTACGAAAATAACGATAATTTTTGAACAGTTACGAAAAATTACGGGAATTACGCTAAAGTACGTAAAATATGAAAAATTAGAGAGAGTTGCAAACATTTACGAGAATCACGGAATAACAAAAAATTGCGGAAATTACAAAAATTATGGGAATTGCCAAATATTACGCAAAAGAAGTCACTCCAAAATTACGTCAATTATTTAGATATTACTAATTTTTGAAAAGTTACGAAAACTAACAAGACAAATTACGGGAATTACGAAAAATAATGGGAATTTTAAAAATTTACGGAACCTAGTAAAATGACGGAAATGACGAAAATTTGCGGGAATTATGAGAAATTATGAAAATTACGGGAATTGAGAAAAATACAAAAAACTACGAAAATTACAAAAATTACGGGTATTACGAAATATTACGGAAAAGAATTACAAAGTCATTTCAAAATTACGTGAATTACGGTAATTCCCAAAATAACGGAAATCACAATTTTTTGAAATTACGAAAATTACAATAACTTAGGGAGAATTAGAAAATTCCCAATTTTTTTTGGAAATTAGGAAAATTGAAAATTAAAATAATTACTGGAAAAAGCGCGAAAAATTGCGGGAATAACGAAAATTACCAAGTTTTCCAAAAATTGAAAAAAATAACGGGGAATTAGAAAATAACAAGAATTATCTCAGAAATGACACGAATTAAAAAATTTCTAAAATCCACAAAAAAAAATACGGAAATTACCAATTTTCGAAAATTTCAAAAACTTAAAGAAAATTATAAAACTAACGAAATTTTTTTGAGAAATTACGGAAATTAAAAAATTACGAAAATATGTAATGGGAATTACGAAAATTTCGAGTTTTTCGAAAATTGTAAAAACTAAGGGGGTATTAGGAAAATAACGAGAATTATTTGAGAAATGACAGGAATTACAAGATTTCGAAAATTCCCAAAATAAAATACGAAAATTACGAGACTTATATAATTTCAAAATTATGAAAATAACGGAGTTGTCTGAGAAATTACAGGAATTAAAAAATTACGGAAATCTGAAAACTACAGGAATTATTCAAAAATTATGAAAAATACGAAAAAATCACGAGAACTAAAAAAATTGTGACAATTTTCAAAAAATTACGAAAATAACAAGAATTACAAAAAGTTACAGGATTCACGAATTTTCCGAAAATTGCAAAAACTAAGGGGGAATTATGAAATTAACGAGAATTTTTTGAAAAATGACGGGAATTTAAGAATTTTCGAAAATTCCAAGAAAAAAAAAATACGGGAATTACCAATTTTTGAGAATCACAACAAACTGGGGGGGAATTATAAAGATAACGGAGTTTTTTTGAGAAATTACGGGAATTACAAAATTACGAAAATTTAAGGAACTACAGGAAATATAAAGATTGGAAGAGATAAGGAAAAATCACGAGAATTGCGAAAAAATTACGAAAATTTTTGGTAAGTTACGGGATTTATGAAAAAGTTACGGGAATTACGAAAATTACGAGTTTTCCAAGAATTGCAATGACTAAGGAAGAATTATAGAAATAGGGAGAATTATCTGAGAAATTACGGAAATAATGAAAATTCACAATAAAATTTTTTTTAAAATTACGAGAATTACGAATTTTTGAAAGTAACAAAAACTTAGGGGGAATTATAAAATAAGTAGGTAACTAAATATTTTGAGAAATTACAAAAATTAAAAAACTACGAAAATCTGAGAAACAACAGGAATTATTCAAAAATTACGGGAATTTTGGAAAGTTACGAAAAATTAAGAAAATTAGGAAAAAGTTATGGGAATTACGAAAATTAGGAGTTTTGCAAAAATTGCAAAAACTAAGGAAAAATTATAAAAATAACGAAATTTATTTGAGAAATAACGGCTTTCAACAATTTTTTTTCGCAATTTAACTTTCACTTTTCCGCAATTTCAAAGTCCAAACTCACTTTCTCGCAATTTCAACAAAATTTTCCGCGAATTTTGCCTCACTTTTCCGTTATTCTTTCCTCATTTTTCAATAAGTATTAGCTCACTTTTCCGCGATTTTCGCCTCACATTGCCGCAATTTCAACCTAATTTTTCCATAATCTTTACTTTTGTTTTTCGTATTTATAACCTCATTTTTTCTCGATTATAACCTTGCTTTTCCGCCATTTTTACTCAACTTTTTCGCAATTAGGGAATCCAAACCACGTGACTTTTGCCAACCAGCCGGCATTTTGAAATTTTTATGAGGTTAGAATACGGGTTTTTACATGTCAACGATGTCAGAAAAGTGTCAGATTTGAGAACTCGTCCCATGTATTGATAAAGCCTGGTACTCATAAAAGCGAAATTCGCTCTTTTTTCAACGTCAAATTGTCGATGCAATGTCAAAAAAGAGCAAATTATGAGTACTAGGCTTAATCCTGCCAAAAAAAAAACATATGTGTTTTGTTTATTGTTTGCCAACCAGACGCCATTTGGACAGGTCGTTGGATTGCCTAATTCCAACATTTCCAACCTCATTTTTCCGTAATTTTTACTTCTATTTTTCGTAATTCCAACGTCACTTTCCAGCAATTTTGACACTCACTTTTTCGCAATTTTTGAAAAGTTACGGAAAATTGCAGGAATTACGAAAAATTACTGGAATTATAAAAATAAAGAGAATTACAAAAATTATAGGAATTATGAAAATCACGAATTTTTGAAATTATGAAAATTACAAAACTTGGGGAGAATTTAAAAATAACGAAGTTTTTTGAAAAATTAGGAGAATTAAAAATAAGTACAAAAAATTACGGGAATTACGAAAAAATTATGATTTTTGAAGTTATGGGAAAATTACGAAAAAGTTATGGGGGAATTACGAAAATTATGAGTTTTTCGAAAATGCAATAACTAAGGAAAAATTGACTTTTTTAAGCAAAATTCATTTTCTTACATTTTATTGTTTTTATAGAAAACTGGCAAAAGAATAATTGTGGAAATTTTTCAGAAAAAAGAGGAAAGTGAGGATCTCATTAAAACAAAATTTCAAAATTTTCCAGTAAAAAATCACTTCAGGAAAAATTCTGGAAAATTGACTTATTTAAGCAAAATTAAGGAAAATTCATCCTCTCACATTTCAATTTATTTCTGGAAAACTAATAAAGCAAAAGTTGTGAAATTTTTCCAAGAGAAAGAAGAAAATAAGGAGCTCATTATAGGAAAATTTCGAAATTTTCCAGTGAGAAATCACTTGGAAAATCGACTTTTTCAAGTAAAATTAAGGAAAATTCATCCTCTCACATTTTTTTTTTTTTGGAAAACTAGCAGAAGAAAAATTTTGAAATTTTTACAGGAGAAAGAGGAAAGTGAGAAGTTCATTATATGTATGTATAAAAATTTCAAAATTTTCCAGTGAAAAATCACTCCAGAAGAAATTCTGGAAAACTAACTTTTAACCAAAATTCATTTTTTTAATTTTAAATTTTTTCTGGAAAACTGGCAGAAGGAAAATTTCAAAAATTTACAGTGAAAAATCACTCTAGGAGAAATTTTATTTATATATTTTCGGATAACTGAATAAATTCTCTTCTAAGTTAAAAAATGTATTACAAAACAATAATTCCGAAGGTGCTCCATGAATTAATCTATGACATAACTTTTTCTCTAAGTTATGACGTCATCGATGACGTAAGTAAAAACTTGCGTGCCGTGAAACAAACTATATGTTTGTTTGAAATTTCAGACATAAAAAAATCAATAATTTGCACTTTCCCCCCCGTTTGTCGAAAAATTAAAAGATCCTATGCTTGTCTCCCCACTCTCCCCCCCTCTCGTTTTTCAAAAAGTTGAAAAATCCTTATGCTACTAGTATAGGTTCACCTAATTTTGCACAACTTTGCACACCTATTTTCAAATTTTGCAAAATGTGCACTTTTCCGCCGGTTTTTTGAGAAAATTAAATTTTTTTATGTTACTCAATTCGGGTTGAAAATAAACGTACAAAATTGAGTGAACCCAGTAGCAAGGGTTTTTCAATTTTTTGACAAACAGGGGAAAACGTGCAAATTAATACAACATTCAACTCCCAGAGGAATGTGTAAAATTAAAAATAAGGTGTGCAAAATTAGCCGAAGCGAGTATCATAAGAATTTTTCAAGTTTCAGATAAACGGGGAAAAAAGTGCATATTTATCACACGTCATAACTTTTCCCAGAAGAGTGTGCAAAATTTGAAAATAGGTGTGCAAAATTGTCCAAAATTAGATGAAACGAGTAGCATAGGGGTCTATCAATTTTTTTAAAAACGGGTGGGTTTATGCAAATTTTTGATACGATATAACTTTCCCTAGAAAAGTGTGCAAATTTTGAAAATCGGTGTGCAAAATTATGGGTTATTTATTTTTGAAATTTGTCTATTTGTCGAAAAAAGCAAATTTTCAAAGACGGGGGTAGTCCTGACAACCTGTTCACCTCTCGACCTGTCATAATTTGACAACTGTCAAAAATTACATTTGAGTGTTGAGTATTCCAAATTGTATTATCATCCGAACTTAAACTGTATGCAAAATTTCAGCAAAATCTATTGCGAAGAAATGGTTCACAAATCTGCATCTGTCACATTTGACAGTTAACACCTGTCATCAGTGGTCTAAAATGTATTATCATCCGAACTTAAAGTGTATGCAAAATTTCAGCAAAATCCGTTGCGAAATAATGGTTCAAAAATCTGCACCTGTCACATTTGACAGTTGACACCTGTCATTAGTGATCTAAAATGTATTATCATCTAATCACCTGAACTTGAAGTGTATGCTAAATTTCAGCAAAATCCGTTGTGAAGATATGGTTCAATCTGCAACTGTCTCAATTTGACAGTTGACACCTGTCATTAGCTGTCTAAAACCTTCTTATTATTATTGCCTTTCATATTAAACATTAAACTGGTTTGAGGCACATCGAACGGATAGTTTCAAAGTCTATAACGGACATAGGTAGACACACAGACAGACAGACAGACAGACAGAAACAATTTTTGTGTTTTATTCCTCTATTTATTAGTAACAGAAAATTACTACCCACAAAAATACATAACTATTTACCTATTTATTATTTTTTTTAAATTATAAAATATTCCTATTCTATGGTAGGTATATGTATAATAAGTACCTATATAAAACACAGGCATTTAATTTGTTATACAAAAGACAACTTGGCAACGCAGCCTAGCAAATACACGTGCATTTAGTGCCTCAAATTAATTTAATCGCAGAAACGACTGATTTTACTAGGACACTAGCGCCATCACGCAGGTTTATATTTTCGCCGCCGGACGGTTCTTCTAGAGACGTTAGTCTATAATATTCTTTGATAGAACTTATAGTTTCATTAATTTTTACTGCTTGTTTTCGATCTGTCAAATAGCTTCTAATCAAATCAAGACATAGTCCTCTGATGCCGTGGCGTTCCAGTTTTTTTAAAAGCTTCGAGTGACACACCGTGTCAAAGGCTTTGGCGAGATCCAAGAATATGCACAATAATGGCTCTTTGTTGTCCATTGCCTCATAAATTTGTTTCGTTAAGTACACTATTGCATCCTCCGTTGATCTGCCAGAACGAAACCCAAATTGATTATCTGAAAGCCTTTTATTTTGTTCTAGGAATTTTACTAATCTTTTTTTTACTACCATTTCAAATATTTTGGAGAAAGATGATAGAAGTGTAATAGGTCTATAGTTGATTATTTGAAGTTTATCACCACCCTTATGCATTGGTTTAATTATGCCAATTTTAAAAATTTTTGGAAAATATCCCCCCCATATGCATTTGTTTATTAAGTAGCTAATATGACCAGAAATTACTTGTGAAATTTGTTTAAGATTCTCAGATCTTATTGCATCACACCCTGGAGTTTTTTTTGGTTTTAGTTTTTTAATCAAATTTTGAACTTCCTCAGGGGTAGTACAGTGTAAAAATAAAGAATTTAAGTTTGGTGTTTGTTCTGGGGGTTTGCTTACAGGTGGCGTTATTTCTTTTGCGTATTTTTCTCCGAGAGTCGAATAGTGGGTATTAAATGCATTAGCAATATCTTCCATGTTAGAGCAGATGTTGTTATTAATTATTATTTTATTTATTTGTGTGTCTTGTTTTCTACTGTTTCCTGTAATTTTATTAGTCATAGTCCAAAGTTTTTGTGTTGAATTTGAGATTTGATTTATTTGTTTTTTGTAGTAGGTACTCTTTTTTTACTTTTTGAATTAATTTTGTTAGATAATTTTTGTAATTTTTATAGTTGTTCTGAATTTCCTCGTTGTGAGGATTTTGCAGAACTGCTGTATACATTTTGTTTTTAACTGCAACAGACTTTAGAAGACCCTTGGTCATCCAGCTACTGCTTGCTTTATTTTGCGTATTAATCTTAACTGTTTTTGTACACATTTGAATTGTTGAACTTATGTTATTGACTAAAATTTCCGCTGCAGTATCAAGATCGTTACAAATGTAAAAAGAATTCCATGATCCTTCTTACTTCATTGTAATCGGTATATTTTTCATAATAGTTTTGATCATTGTTACAGTTTTCTTGTAAAGCATCATCAGTTTTTTAAAATGCCATAATCGGGTAGTGATCTGTGAGATTATATTGATATATTAAAGATTCTATTTCTATTTTTTCCCTATTTGTTTTTACAAATATATGATCGATACAAGACTTCTGCTGAACTCTGACTCTGGTTTTTTTATTTATATATGGTAAGTAACCATTTGCATAAAGGCAGTTCAGGTATTCTTGAGAAATGTTAGTTTATTTTAGAATATCTACATTTATATCTCCTATTAAAATTTGGCATCCTGCTTCTGTAAAACTTCCTAGATAAGCATCCAAGTTCTCTATAAACTCATTACAATCAGTTTCTTGGCTTCTATATAGTGCAGAAATAAAGAAATTTGTTTTGTTGATTTTTAGCCCGATTCTAATACACTTCGTAACACCTATGTTACAAATTTCATATTGGTATTTTATACCAGTTCGAACAAACACAGCTGTTCCATCATTTTTATTAATTTTACTATCGTTATAGAGTAAATCGTATTTTGGAATTTTAACAATATCTTTATCATATATTGTGAACGTTTCAGTGAGAACAATAAAATCAAAATTAAACTTTCGAGAAATACCAGAAGGTCGTACAGATTTTTCGCTATACTACAGATATTTACATGAAATATTTTTAGCGATGGAGAAAATTTATGTGTTCTGTTTCTATATTCAGCAATATTAGAAATCTCATCAGCATCATGCTCGAATTGCTTATAATTTTTTATGTACTCATCCATTTTTATTAAAACAGTATAATATATTTTTTCTACTTGCGTGTGCAAAGTTATTACTTTGCGCACTCATTTGCGTGCGCAAAGTTGAACTTTGCGCACGGAAACTCTTTGCGCACTCATTTTTGTTACGCATAGTTACCGCATTTAAATTCGATTTTTCAATGTTTTGTGGGCTTCTGAATAAACTTATATTCAGAAAAAAGGGCCTGATGTTATTTTTGTTTCGCTCCAAGAAAGGCATTCAGGTAATGTTTAGCTTTTTTGATTTGACATTTTCCGTATAAGGAACGAGGAGAGGAAAAATCCAGCAAAAATAGATGTGAGGTCAGGTGACCGTTGGCATGTGAAGTCAACTTACATTCCTTTAGAGTATCAGACTATAAAAGTTGGACTGTAAGTTATACTCCTCCATGACCATATACTCCCCAACTTAATGATGCTGCGAAAAGAATGAATAAGACAGCAATAGACAAAGCAAGATCTATGATAATGCAAGCAAAAATGGATAATATGTTTTGGGAAGATGCTGTACTTGTGGCTACGTAAAACTAATTTACCAAGTCGCATGAAAAAATACCATCGTGGTAAATTTAGTCTCAATTTGGCAGGAAAAAAAAACTTAATGACTTGTTCAAATTTTAAGTAAACCTCGCTAGCACAACCAATGTTGCAAATAAAGTCAAGCTGATCACTGAAAAAAAAAAAAAAAAAAATTGGAAACACAATACCTAGGACAGAAAATTACTAAAGTCTGTTTTTTTTTAAAGATAATTCCCCAAGTCAAAAATTTAGTAATATGTTGGCAACACAAGCCTTTTCTACATAAAAAATTTGAAAGCATTGACAATTATACATGGTATTGCCAACATAATGTCATTTTGACTTTTATCTTTAAAAAAAAAACACACATTTTAGGTAGTTTTTAGCATCTGAAAACATTTAAGAATATTAGGTACCGCTCCTCTCTGGATGCTATGCAAATCTTCGAACACTCGTAGAAAAAGTATTGTTCCTAACACTTGCGCAAAGTGTCTTTCCCGCACTCAAAGCTTATCCGAACTCCGCTTCGCGTCGTTCGTCTAACTGCTTTTTCGTGCGGGAAAATATCACTTTGCACACTTGTTAGGAAAATAACTATATTCACGTAGGTTAAAATGCTAGTTCAGGATTACATCAGAATTACGAAAGCACGGATTATCTTAAAACAAGCTTCAAAACAATTAAAAATAAAAACCACAAAACCAGAGTTTCAAAATTCCTAACTAAGCAAGAAAATAAACAAACAACATTTATATCTACATGTATACCATTGAAAACAGAATAAAACTCTCTACTTCAGATTCTTACTGGCTTTTTTCTAGGGCTGTTTATTACTAGATGAGGAACCGGATCTAGTAGATCGGGGAGTTTGACTTGAATCCTGATTGCTAGTTACTTTTGACTTGACTTTTGCTTTGGGATTTTCTAACTTTGTGGCTTCTTTTTTTTCTAATTCTTTTTTATTGACAACTTGAATTTCCTCTTCATCAAACGCCTCGTCTTCACTTTCTATTTCCTTATTTACGGGAGTTGGTGTAGGTGGGGCACTTGTGTTCAGAAACAGAAGGTTTTTATCTACGAGTGGCTCTAGGAAGGTGTTTTTGTCCAATCCTTCTAAAGTTTCAGCTGTGTATTCGTTGTCTCCGACTATGAGTTTAGATTTTATAATTTTAGCTGAAAAATCTTTTTGCTTTGCGATTACTAAGAAATCGTAAAGAATCTTACTTTGAGCTCTTTTTTCTGGCGGTAAGTCTTTAGCCACACTAAGTCCAGTTCCTTCAAGTTTCCTCACATTCTTAAGGGCTTCCTTTGTGGTTAGTTCTCGCAGAAACTTAACTAAGACTGGCCGACTCCCTGTAGTTTTTGTTGCTCCAATTCTATAATAGTTATCTATATCGTAGGTAATTAATTTAATTTGTAGATGGTTCCTCAAGAAATCCAGCACAATTTCTCCCAAAGGTCTGGCATATCTTTCCGAAAGTCCAAAAATAAGAATATTTTTCTTTCTTAGTAAATCCTCTTGTTGTAAAATTCTTTCTTTAAGCTTAGTGTTTCCACCTTCTATGACTTGCACTGTGAGTTTCAAAGAATCAATCTCTTCTTTATAGTTTGCTACGTCTTGCTTTATATCTGTGACATCTTGACTAGTTTTTTGCAAAAGTTCAAAAATTTGCGTATTTGTGATTTCACCCATTTAGGTAAGTATACTATGAAGATATTCCAGTCGATTTTCGATATAGTAGGCGAAACCGCTCGAGAGTGTCTTATCAAGGTCTTATCTGTATAGGTACCGGTCGTACTTTTCGTGGTAAAAACCAGCAAAGACGCTCCATAACAACAAAACAAAGTCTATTTTGAAGAAAATTAGTTAACTTACGTGTTAATTAATATGTCCAGTATGTATAACTTTTGATGAGGAACAAAACTATATCACTCTTAGGTATAACTTAAGTATTTAAACTAAAAAAAACTGGTATTTAAGTGGAACAACCGAAAAATGCTATTTGCTCTTGGAAGGCGTACTATTTACCTATCTTCAACTGTTTCGGAAATATTGACAATTGAAAATTGACTTTTTTGCAACTTTGACCGGCTGACGGTATTTTTAATAATGGGTTAAATTCAAAGTTGGTGTCGAATGACAGTTTATGAAAAACTAAGACAAGAATGTATGATCGGTTTTGCTGTAGAATCAACCATTTCGGTTTTAAGCTCAATTTAAAAACTCGCCGTCGGGATTCCGTTTGCGTCGGCCTCCCCGTTACCGTAGTCTCTATGCTGACGGCGAACTGTTAGGCCGACAGCGAATATAAACGATCCTATGGAATTTCTAATATTCAATTGTTAACGGTGTGCTCAACGCAAACGCAAACGGAATTTCGACGGCGAGTTTATAAATTGGGGTTTACAGTCTGTCAAAGATGCAAAAAAGTCAATTTTCAACTGTCAATATTTCCGAAACAGTTGAAGATAATTACAGGATATTCTAAATGAAATATGTCTAGGATGTTCCGCAGAATCTAGAAATGTCATAATTTACAGGGGCCTCCATTTGAAAAAATAAAGTTGATAAAGGTACAACTGTTCTTGGAACTCCCTGTATAAAAAAATTGGTATGAAAAAATCTTGAGCAGAAAAAACAAAATCGACGTGTCCGAGCGTTTTTTCGAAAAGGCCTCCATTTATTTATTATCGAATTTATTCCATTTGGCTGATACACTCTGTATACCTACTCATCACTCATCAGGTACCTACCTATCGAAAAGAGACAACTTTCCTGTTGTACTACTCTTGGAACAACCTCAGACTTCTGTGCTATACAAGATGCCATACTTCTGCTACTGCTTACAGTTTGAGGGAAATCTTATCACTTATACGACTAGACAAACAATGTTGTTGCTCTTGGACAAAATTTGTCCAAGAACAAGTCCTGATATTTAATATGAGGTGAAAATTTTCGAAACAAACAGTGGTGGGTGACTTAACTGGTGGTTTTCTAAGTCACAAACGGCCCTTCCAGCAAGGTCCACTACCTAGTTTATTTCCTAAAACATCCTCTTAATGCAATATCCGATAAATTATGTTCACTAGTAACATTAAAGAAGCCAATCTTCGAATATTCATGAAACGAATTTTTTCCACTGCTCGTTTTATCTAACATAGTACCGTTGCAGAATAAGATCGAAAATAGAAATTTATACCATAATCTAATGCTTTGAAAAAATATGGCTTTAATCCCAGCTGCTAACCTACCTTAATCTATAAGAATTGATAGCAATAGCAATATTAAAAAAGAAAAAACAATGGTTAAACAAAGTTAATTGCATTTCCATTATCAGGTGGGTTTGGTGGTTGGATAATCTCCGCAAGCCGTGAATATCATTCAGGTGGACCCTTGAAACAAGATCTCCTGGTGCACCATAACTCGTTAATGGCCAACTATTTCCACAGCGAACACTTTGGAACGCCAGGCTTGAAAGCGCCACCAGGATGGTCCAAATTCTACGGACCGTACTTGGTTTACATCAATACAGGATCCGAGGAGGAGGTTCGAGAAGGTGCCGCTAAACAGGCTTTGATTGAACAGGCACAATGGCCTTACAGGTACTGTCATCAAGAATTTTTTGGTTATGATCAAAAATTGTCTAACATAGTGGTTTTGATTTTATTTCTAGTTCAACTCAATACTAATGGTATTTTTTTTAGTTGGTTAGTTGATAAGGAATACCCTCAAACTAGAGGTAGTGTCTATGGTAAGGTAGAAGGACAAACTAGAGCAATGGTGGTAGTCTATAGCTCAAATGAGCAAAAGTTCGATTTACAAACTCTAGGTTATTTGTATCACGAGGAAACTGATGTAAATGGCAGCTTCATTATTAACAATATTCGTCCTGGTAATTATCAAATCGTTGCTTATCCTTTGGCTGGACAAGGAAGTGAAAATGTGGCTAGAAAAAATATTAGTGTTATTGCTGGAGGTAAGAATGTTTTCAAAAGTTTGAAATGTCTACTTTATGTCTTTTTTTTTTTATTAATAGAAAATCAAGATATTGGCTCATTATTCCTTCCTGAACCAACCAACATACTCTGGTCTTTGGGCGGAACGAATCGAAAGTCCAGCGAGTACCGTTACAGTGACGAACATAGAAGCTTTTACTGGCACTTGGTACCACCAGCAAATCTAACATTCACCATAGGATCGAGCCGCGAAGACAAAGATTGGTACTATGCTCAAACTAGAAATCCTGGTACCTGGAATATAGTCTACAACGACCAGATTGACAACAAAAACAGGACGCTCCGAGTGGCTTTTGCAGCTGCAAGTAGCTCAGCTTCAATTGACATTAAAGTTAACGGGCATCGAGTTGGACATTTTGCTTATGGAAACGACCAGACTATTTATAGGGACGCATTGCAAAGCGGCAACTTTCATCCAGAGAAAATGACTGTCTCAGCTAAACAGATTGTCAACGGGCAAAATGTGATTTCATTTAACTTATTAAGAGGAATGGTTATGTACGATGCTATAAGCTTAGCTTGCGAATAATTGAACTCGTAGATCTTATGAAAAATAATAAAATATATTTGAGTCGTGTTGTGTCCTTTTAGTAATAACTAGCTAATGACCCGCTGCGTTGCCTGCGTGAAAATACATTTTGAAGTAATACACTTTTTTTCAAATTTTGTTGTTGATTTTTTATCATTTTTTTTTTTTATCCGATACCAGAGTCGCTTGCCAGTGAGTTCAGTTACGCATTTTAAGCACTCCAGGGCCGGTATTCTGGTTCTCGAAAACGCTCACCGCTTTTTAGTCGCTCAGCGCTTCTAATGTAAATTTACATTAGAAGTGCCGAGCGACTAAAAAGCGGTGAGCGCTTTTCGAAAACGAGAATACCGGCCCAGAGCTATTCTAGAGCGCCCCGGGCTGTTTATAGGCGTTCCAGTGTGTATATGAGTTTCGCGCAACCGAACTTTTTTTTTCGGGATAAAAAATAGCCGAATTCGATTGACCGGATTAGATCGATCTGGTTCAATTTAAGTGAACCACACTGTGTTCGATTAAGGCTGGATCAGTGCACCCTCATCAACAAAAAAATAATCTAGATCAGAAGAAGTTCACTTAAATTGAACCCAAATCGATCTAATCTGGGTTAATCGAATTCAGCTTATATAGAGATACGTGGTATTAAATTCAAGATCGGTCCAGCCGTTCTCGAATTCAAAAAATAATAAAGTTACATCGGTTGAATGGCAAGCCTAAATAAATAAAATATGGCAACGTTGTTTCATGCTGTCAAAAAAAAGTTGGGTTATGTTGTTATTTAATGTGAATGACTTTGTTTACATTTGAATTAATAATTAATTCAAAATTAATTTCTTTTTCCGAGATGCGTAACCTATCCACAAACCTTCCTTGGGATGGCCGTAACAATATACCAAAGTTTCATCGTATTCGGATAAGTGGTGTAGGAGCGCATAGCCGGATATCCAGCAAACATTGATTTTTATATATATAGATTAAGGACAATATTTTATATTTAGTTTATTTGAAACTTGCAAAAAATGACACTCTTTAGACAGACATAAAAACTGGTGTCACCTAAGGTATGTTACCAGCTCCAACATCTCCCTTCCTTGGGAATAGAAACTTAAATCTAAAATGAAAGATTACAAACCTTCACATAACATAATCTCTAAACTTAGTTGGTAATTGAACACTACGACCACTGCGCATGACTCTTTCATTAACAATAGAGTCATTGGCTACGTTCACCAGAACCAAAACGGATTGTAAACAGTTTACAAATACCAACAGAATATGTTGGGTAAACTCTTGGTTCTGCTAAACGATTCAACTTTTTAATGATAGAACGTCACCCTCTGAATGACAGGTCACCACACAAAAAAATGGCGACCGTTTGTAAAACATGTTTGGTTTCAACATAAATTCAACGTAGCGTTCAGCAGAACAATCACAAACCGTTTACCAACGTTTGTATCTGGTGAACGCGGCCATTCTTTGGGTCTTTCTTAAAATTTATTTGAACATTATTTTGGTTTTGGTTGCTGCTAGTTTCAAGAAAATTACTATCAGGAGTGTTACTAGAAGAAAAAAACTGATCATTAATCTTAATTTGATTATGATCATCTGCACAATTATTTGATGCATTATTTATTTCAAATTTTGTATTGGTTGGTTTTAATTTACTAAAATTTCGTCTAATAACGTTACCATTACTGTTCATGGCATTAAAAGATCTGGGAGCAGAATGGTTATCAACCACTTGCCCTTTTTCCCAAAATTTGTTTTCAATTAGTACATTATCACCCGGTTTCAAATTGTGATGAAAATTTGCCGCGTGTTTGTCGTGATTACTTTCATAATATTCTTGTTTTGCTACAAGTCTATTATGTGCATCTTTAGGAATTTCCGGTCTTAACAATTCTGTATGAATTGGACGTTTGGTTCTAGTTAGTCTATTCATCAATATTTAGGTTGGAGAAATACCAGTACCAGAAACAGGGGTGTTCCTAAATTCCAGCAGTCTTAGGTATCAATATTATTATGAGAACATTTTTTAAACATCAGTTCAGCTGTTTGAACTGCCCGTTTGGCTTGACCATTACTGCGACGATATTTAGGAGAACTAATACAAAATTTAAAATTCCAATCTTTGGAGAAATTCTTACATTCATAAGATAAAAATGGCATATTATCACAAACAACGGTTTTTGGAATACCAAACGCTGCAAACAAAACTTTAAGGTGTCGAATGATTTCAGATGAAGTTTTGTTTTTTAAGAAAATTATTTCGAGCCATTTAGAAAAATAATCTTGTACTATGAGATAGCTATTTCCAGTATAATCCATTATGTCACAAGCTACCTTATGAAAAGGTGCATTTGGTGTCTCATGAGGCATCAACACATCGTTTTGTTTAGAATTTTGGTAACGCTCAGAAACATAACATATATCATATTTTGAATATCGCTTGACATACCCGGCCAAAATACAATTTGTCTAGCGCGTTGCTTTTTTTTAACGATACCAAAATGAGGTTCAGGGAGAAGACGTGAAATATAGAATCTAACTTTAATTGGGACTACTAAACGAAGGTTTACAAATACCGAACCACCTTCAACAGATAGATTTACTTGAAATTTATGAAGATATCTAACTGAACCCTCCATAATTTCATTATTTTCAGGCCAACCATTCAAAATATAAACCATCACTTTTGACAAAACTGGATCACTGGCTGTTGTAGCCTGTTTAAACTCAGTTCTTTTATCATCTACTATATCTAAATTTCTACTCAAAGTATGAACAGTTTCTGAAATCCATTCATCATCACCTTCATTTTGTTGCACATTTAAATAGGACAGTGAAAGTAAATCCGCAATGAACATATATTTCCCTGGAAAGTAATTTAACGTTAACTTATATTTAAGTAATTTTATTCTCATCCTTTGTAAGCGTGATGGCGCTATGTCTCCAATTTTTTTATTTATTAAAGTTCACAAAGGTTTATGATCTGTTTTGACATTTATTTCACTACCATAAATAAAGTTATGAAACTTTTTTACCGCAAAAACAATGGCGAGTAGCTCCCTTTCTATTTGAGAATAATTTCTCTCACTACAATTTAAACTACGGGAAGCAAATTGAATTGGTTTGTCATCTTGAAGAAGACAGCATCCAAGACCATCTTTTGAAGCATCAGATTGTATGGTATAGATTTAGATGCATCAAAATTGGCTAGCACCAGAGCATTAGAATGTGCATTTAGCCATTCAAATTCAACTTTAGATTTCAATAATTCGCGTAACGTGGCGGTTAAATCAGCTAAATTTGTTAGAAACTGACTCAGAAAATTTATCATTCCTAAAATACTTTGTAATTCCCTAACATTTTTTGGATATTTTATTCCTTTTATTGCTGCTACTCTATTTACATCAATTAACATTCCATCCGGTGAAAAGACATGACCAAAATAATTAACAGAGGATTGCTTAAACTGAAGTTTTTTGGGATTAAACCTAACTCCATTTGCAATAGCTCTTTTCAAGACAGAATCCAAAATTTGATCATGCTCCTCAGAGGAATCAGCAGCTATTAACAGGTCATCAATGTATACTTGCACACCCTTAAGTTCCCCAATTTTTTTTTGATTTATGGCTTGAAAATACTCTGGCGCCATATTGAGCCCGAAAGGCAATCGATTAAATTTATAACAACCAAAGTGTCTGGCAAAAGTACAAAGATTACTTGATTTTTCACTAAGCTCTACATGCTAGAAACCTTCAAGTCAAGAACTGTAAAAAAAAATTCTTTTGAGTTTTTCAACTATATTTTCGAGAGTAAGAATGAGTACATATGCAGGCCTTTTAATTTCTAAAAATAAATCTCGTGGATCCAAGCATAATCTTAATGACCAATCCGTTTTCTCGGCAATAACAATATTATTAACACAGCCAGAGGGCTTCTCCACTCTTGAAATAATTTTTCCATGTTCTAAACTTAATAAGGTTTCCTTTAATTTGTTACGAATGGCCATAGGAGGTACCCTTCTGGGTGGATTAATAACAGGTATAGCCTCATTATTTACCTACTTGAATTTCACATTTATCTTTAAACTTACCAAGACCTTGAAATAATTCAGAATTATTATGAAAAATTCATCCTTAGTATTAAACTTACTCAGATAATCTATATTTTTCTTGTGTAGAGCACGAGATTTAATTTCGCACAAGATTCAAGTCCCAGTAAAGGATAAAGCTTTATCCACAATTATAAATTCAGCAATAAATTCAACATTTTTACACTGCATTTTCAGCGAAAATACTCCTACAGGCTTCACTACACTACCACCAAATTTCTTTAAAATTATTTTTGTATCTCGTAGCTGCGACTCTGGAACGCCAACTTCACTCAACATTTACATTATGAGACCATGAGTCAATTGATAATACTTTACTACTCTGGTTTCTTATTCCAATAATATTGATTGCGAACTCAGCGTCATCAGACTCCTCCTCCTGTTCTTATGACACTTTCACATTTTCTTCATGAGATGAAACTGCAAAATGATTTGATTGCTTGCATTTTTTACACTTTTTCCCAAAGGCTGCATATTTACGAATTCCAAGTTTGGCATCTTCTACATTTGAATTTTTCCCCAGATTTCAAAAATCTTTTATCTGCACCACTAGAATTTGGGGCTAATTTATTATAATTGTTATGGTTTTCCGACCTTTTCTCAACAAACTCAACTTCTGCAGAGATTCCTTGCAAATTTCTAGCCTGAGATTTAGAAATTTCAGCAGCTCGGCATAAATTCACAGCCTTAGACAAGTCAAGGCCTTACACACGTAGCAATCTTTCTTGTATGGCTTTGTTATGAATTCCCAAGACAATTCTATCACGAACCATCTCATCACCTAAAGCACTAACTTCACAGGATTGTGATAATTTCTTGACGTCTGTTGAAAACTGGTCCAATCCTTCACCTTCTTGTTGATTTCTACTATAAAATTTGAAATGCTCGAAAACTATATTTTTTCTGGGGCTAAAATGATCTTCAAAAGCTTTCAGTACATAGTACACTTTGAAAAGACTTTGCTTCGGTTTCCGATAACGTGAACGTGATGTACATTTCCACACATTCTTTAGCAAGATGGCAATTTTTGTTTCATCATCTCTTCCAGATTTACCAGAAGCTTTCAGGTAGATTTCGAAATTTTGTTTAAGCTTACGCCAATTTTCACTTAAATTTCCTTGAAGCGACAGATTAGGTAGGGTTTTAAATTCCATTTTTCTCAACAATAACTAACTACCTCGACTACGCCATTTTGTGTCCTTTTGTAATAATTAGAGACAATATTTTATATTAAGTTAATTTAAAACTTGCAAAAAATGACACTCTCTAGACAGACATAAAAACTGATGTCACCTAAGGTATTTAACCAGCTCCAACAGGTCGGAACTCGAGCTTAGGCTTAGGGACCGTGGGGCTGCTGACTGTGCATCAGCATACCCACGTTAATTAAAGTCACGCACAGGCTTCTTCTATTCTAGGACACATAAGACCACCAAGTCCAAAACAAACCAAAGTCCTTCGGCGATCGGCAAGTTGCGACGGGACCAGGATGGTGTTGTTTGGAAGCTCTCAGTGACAAACCGGCAAGGAGGCAGCGGATTGCGTGATCGCTGTTTTGCTCAAGGATTGGCTGTAGAGACACTCGTGTGCTGCATCCGTGACAGCAGCTCTATATCCCGCTTTGCTCATCCTGAAAGGGAAGGGGCTATGAAAGGTGCTCTAAAAATAGCCAGCCAACAACTACCCGACTGGATAACCGCATCCAGAGGGTGCACCCCATGCGGTCGAAACATAACAAAACAGAACATCAAACAATTCAATTTTGCCACGTGGAATATTCGTTAGCTTATGGATAACAGCACAAATATTGTTCGTCGATTTTAAGCTGATACTAGGACGGAATGTGAGCTGGTGGCTCCCTACATATGAAACACCCCCTCGCTCTTCATACCGCAAGTATCAGTTAAAAATCGACGAGCAATACAAGACCACACCGAAGAACCGTCCTAACCAACGATGGATAAGGAGGGCCTTTTAAAACAACTGCAGGCATTACCTGCACCCACTTTATTTCCTCTATTTATAGGATCCATACTTCACCCTGTCGAGGGTCACCTGCCGTCAGGAGTGGAAATCCTCCACAGACACTAACTATGAATGTGTCCAGTGGCATCAGATTCCTTGGGTTTTCATCGTTGTAGTAAAGGTCAGTAAAGGAAATTATGGCAGTTCACAAATCCATTTTTAAGGAAAGCTGCTTCATCTGTTAACAACATATAATCAAAAAAGTCGTGTTGTTGAATTTTATAGAATTTTTAACGACAGAAATTATTATATGGATGATGTTCTCGAATAACTTTGAAGGTGAATTTTTCAATAAATGGCTCTCAATTTGTCCACATGAGACATATGAATTTTTCATACAACTTGCATGATGATCATTTTATATTGTGCACATGCTACTGTTGTTTCTAGTATCTAAATCTGCTTCTTTCATAATTTATATTACCGGTTCTTTAAAATTTTCCCTTATAGCCCAAGGTCCTAGGACCCTCAGACGTAAGTAACCTTTTTTGTAAGAGACAGTGGGATTGAGTAGTGATCCAATTGAACTTATATTTTGGTACTGAAGTGGTTGTATCAAAAAATGCATTGATGTCAGAAATCTGCCAAAGTGTACATTTTTGACAGCAATATGCATTTTGAATGTGATGGTTTGTGTTCACGGAAGAGTCTGAGCTTTAAAGCGTCTGGGCTGGTACTCTGTAACGAATAGAGATATTTTCTCTATCTCTATTGACGTCCCTATTCATTTCGAAAAAAGAGAAGAAGACAGCAAGTGCCATAGCGATAGGGATAACGATCTCTATCCGTTACAGAGTCCCAGCTCTGGCGGAAGTTATGGCCGACGGGAAGTGTCTGGTAGTGTTGAATATCGATCCAATTATAATAATACAGGGTGTCGCACCCGAGAGTGACCAATTTTAAATGTTTATAACTTTTGAACGAGGTGTGCTAGCTACTTGCGGTTTGCACCATTCGATTTCTCTTGAACAGAAGTTTTATCTATAGTCATATCTATTGATTCCCTTGCTGTTAAAGAATAATGAGGTGGGGCACCATCCTGCTGAAAATAGATATCGTTCAAGATACCCTCTCGTCTTATTTGTGGATGAAATTTCCCAACCAAAATATCAGTGTATACAGTTCCTGTTATCGTTGGTTCATTAATGAAAAATGGTCCGTATTTTTTCTCAACAGAAATTGCACACCAAACTCTAGGATCCGGTGACTGCCAGGCCTACGTTATTTTATAACAGCTGAAAGTTCTTCACCGCATGTTTCCAACACAGGTAGGAACGATGGGCTACTATGTACTTTGGGTCATTGTGGCTTTGGCAAATAACCGGTAGCAAAAGTGTATAAAATTTAACTGTACTTACGTTATATTATAAAAGCTGAATTTTTTGCATGTTACTAATAAAAGATGTTTCCTCAGTAGCACTGGCGTAGCCAGGATTTTGTCTTGGGGGGGCAAATTTGCAGGAAGTGTTTCTCGTGGGCCCACGCGAACGCTGTCGTAGGCAAAGCGCCGCAGGCACGAAATTTTTGGGTGCCACGCCCTTTTCATAGGTTTCTTTAGGGTATTTTTGATACTATTTATTTTAATTTTGGAGAATTATTTATAAAATTTAGGAAATTTAAGGGTCTTTGGGGGGGGGGGGGGGGCAAATGCCCCCTTGCCCCCCCTGGCTACGCCAGTGCTCAGTAGCCAGACAGTTTCGACAGTTCTGACCCTAAGCCAGACAAACATACAGGGTAATTAAAGTTCGATGCTCTCTATTAGAATCTCGGAAATGGTAAGAGATATGAGGTCGGACAAATGAAGGCAAAGTTGCGCAATTTCTTGCTCAACACAATGCCGCTTCGGAATTCGTAACATTCCGAAGACCAGTGTTGCCAACTGATGGGATTTGGAAATACCTAGATTTGAAAAAAAATATCCCTATAATTCCCTAGAATTTATTTTTTTCGAATTAATTTTAGAATTATTATAACAGAGTCTAATAATAATTGTAATATGTAATGTATACTTGCAATTTAAAAGAAAAAAAAAACATATTTTCAAAACTAATCATTATTGCGACTCAATTTTTTTTTTAAAAAAACATAGAATTTCCAAAAGCAATAAAATATTGTTATGACGTCACTGGTGGGGTGGCGACAGTAGCTTTGTTTTGGATCGAAATTTGGAACGGTTCTGAGATTGCGCAGAACTGCTTGCGCACAAAAAATAATTGAGGACTGTTCCAATACTAGTTCTGAACCGATTCGGAACCAAAAAAAAAAAAACACGCCGCAAATCACAAAATTCTGAAACAGTTCCTCCTCAGAGTAAGAACTGAGAGAACCGTTCTAGACCATCCCAGAGTTGTTCTTAAATAGTTCTAGATAAACCATAACACTGTCAAAACAGTTCGATTACGATTCTAAAATAACGAAAATGCGTTTAATAATATGCGCATGTGCGGAATGATTCCGAACTAGTTCTGACTGAAACCAATTAAAACAAAGCTAGTGACGACAGACTATTAACAACTGTCTTCTGATTCGACGCGATTGTTGCGGGAATCCCCACACACATCACGTCACACGAAAGGCAATGAGCACTTCACAACATGCAAAAATGGTACTGTTAGATGTTGTATGTAATTACTCAGACTCAGAGCAATAATAAGGTCATCGATTTTTTTAAGAATATGTAATACTATATATTATGTATTAATTTTTTTAGAATTCATAACTTGTATAAGAAAAATTAAGAATATCAGAAAACCCCCTAGAATTTCCCTGTATCCCTAGACAATTTTTTTTTGCATATTTATCCCTAGAACTAGGGACAAATGCCTAGAGTTGGCATCACTGCCGAAGATTTCCGGAGATATAAGGAAAAACCGAAATGTTGCAAAATCGTTTTTATTTTTTCCTGGGCATATTTGAACAGATATTTCAAAATAAATTTAACGATTTAATTTAAAGTTTTTCTTCTCTATACGATAGTGTTGCTAAATTTGGAATGCGACGTTTCGTCTTTGGCCGACCATCAACAACTTTATTTTTTAAATGAGGACTTGTATTATTTATTGTATTTTTTGGAGCCCTTTCTACACATCAAAGCACTGACTTATCATACCCATCGATAAATTATAATTTTCCAGAAAAATATCGCATCCAAAGTAGGTTCTTTAATCCACATGTCTCTCTTTCACACAGGTCATAAGTATCTTCTGTCTGACACGGAAGGAAATGGAGAAATATTATGTTTTTAATTAAACCTCAAAAAAAAAAAAAAAACTAAAATAGTCAAATCTGGGACGTTAACCAAAACAATAATCCAGGAAATTGCAAAACGAGAGGCGGTCCTCCATCACGTATTGATTAACTGAGATATTGGAATGTTTTCCAAATATTATTGTTGTGATTCCATTGGCTCAGTTAAACCAATCGACACTTGTTTTCAATATAATGGACCGCCGCCTCACAACACGCGTGCTGTTTGCGATTTTCTGGATGAATGTTTTCCAAGAAAATGGATCGGCAACCAAGGACGGGACCCTGGTCGGCGAGAAGCCCAGATCTGACTATTTTAGAATTATTGAAGAAATGCATTTCGCTCTATAATCCGGAGAGCTATCGAGAGAGCTATCAACAAAAAACGGTGAACATTTAGAATAGGTAGTATTTCTTTTCAGTTGGTTTTTTGAACTTTTCTATTTATTTGGGTAATTTTTTATGTTTTTATAATAATTGTAATAAGAGTTCTATCAAAAACAAAAACGTTGGCCTTCTCTGCACTCTTTACATAATAGACCCTGAGATAGGGACTGTTTACTGGAGTCACTTTTTTTGTCTGGCATTTTGAGGGTTGAATGTGGCTAGTTAACCGATGAGAATATAAGTGGTTTTAATGTCTGTGCCCCGTTCGAAATGTCCACAGAAGTTTTCGCGGAAAACTCGAGTTCGAACAATGATTACTGTCTGGCGATTTTTCAGCGTTAATTTCACAACAAAACCTTCCATTCTTTCGATTGCCAGACAGAAACTGAATGCGGAAGGTTTTATACTTTTCTCTTCCAAGTTGACACCCATCCCCTACTTTTCCAGCTATTGAAAAGCATCTGGTATTTTTTATGGGTGAATTATTTATCAATGGCAATCTTTTATCTTTTATTCAAAAGCCAGGCAATTTAAGATTTAAAAAAAATGCTTCATGTAATTTTTTTTTTCTCCTGCAAATATTCGAACGGGGTGCAGGCATTAAAACCACCCACATTCTCATCAGCTAACTACCTACATTCGGCCCTCAAAATGGCAGCCAAAAACAAAATGACTCCACTAAACAGTCCCTATCTCACGAACTATAGTTAACTCGATAAAAAAATGGTGTGTGGAAGAGAGACTTGTGGATGGTGGCGAATAGTGGCACTGGAAATAAACTCCTCAAAAACACCGTAGGACCCTTCACGAGGAGGAGGAAACTCCCTAGAATAAAGGACATCCAAATACACAGGTGACGGAAGTCAACTTTCTCGGCATAATGCTAGATTGCAAACTCAGATGGAAAAAACACATCAAGGTAGGTAGTTGTAACCAAGGCTACAAGGGCTCTAATGGTGTGCCGAAGCATTGCAGGCAAAACCTGAGGATGCAAACCAGGGATATTGAGATGGATGTACACCATGATAGTAAGACTAACCCTACTATTGTTTGCCCAGCGGTTCTGAGTCTACGGAAGGAATTCGGACGTGAATGTGCGATGTTGCCACGTTTAGTTATAAAAAAGCGAAAATACTAGCATGAAGTATAGTTCATTTGAAAATCAATTTTTTTTAATAACAAAATGTAGATAACAATAAAACGCTAAATATTTCAACGTGGTTGTTAGATCTATGCTTATTTAAATAACTGATTTCTTTAATTTTGTCTATTAGAAAAAATAAACATTTCCTAAAGAATCCATCAGTTTTTGACAATTTGGCAAGGATCCGGCCAGGATGAACCTAATTGGTGGAATTTTTGGCAGGATCACCGTTGCCACAGGGAACCATGCAATTGTCAGTGGGCTAACGTCACCATACGTATCGCTATTGGCCAGGGCTCTTGTCATTTTATCCTCCCATCTTGGAATATCGATTTTTATTGAAATATCCAGTGGTGGCGGTCTGGTCATTGTCGATTTTCATATACGAGTTGCAAAACGATAACACTTCAAAAAAGTTCCGCACGCACCTGTGTATTTTATGAATGAAATCATCCATTTTTTTTACAACTGCATTCCCCTTACCGTTGCCCCTTAAACATAGAGTCGCTGGGCAGACATTATATAAATCGATAGTCTGGTGCAAAGAAGTTGAAAAACAGAATGTAAAGGCAGCTCTCCACGAATTGCAACGCCGGGCGTGCACATGCATCACAGGCGCAATGAGAACCTGTCCTACAGCAGCCTTTGACACATTTGTAGGTCTCGCACCTCTTCACATCGTGATGGAGGGGACCGGGGCAATGACTAGAATCACGAGAAAGGGGGCCAGCGAGGAAGGTTTGCTTGGTAGGAGAGATTTAGCATATCTGAGCAAGCTTATTCCGCTGCTCGAGCTCCCCTGGGATAAAAAGTTGGAAAGAAGTTGGCTATGATCGTGCTGAGCGGACTTCCCACAGCTACACCGTCCGTTTGCACGTAGAAATCGCCGTTCCACAAGAAGTAACCACCAGTGAGACATGTCCGGAAAAGCTCAACTATGTCATTGGGTACTTGATATCAAGTCAAGAGATTCTGTCAATGGCACTTTTGTGAAAAGGGACACGACATCAAAGCTGATCAGGATATCGTTCGGTTGAAGAATAATATCCCTAATTTTCCGGACAAAGTGAGTGAAGTTCTTGACGTTAGAGCTATTTTTTCCTACATGCGTATGAAGAAGCGATGCAAGATGTTTCGCTTTATGGAGGAATTCGAGAGGAAAGCGATAGAATCTTTTGACCACAAACCAACGGTATGACTTCGATACGTAGATGATACTTTTGTGGTTTGGAGTCATGGGGATGAGAAGCTTAACCAGTTCCTAGGCCACCTGAACGAAAAACATCCTAACATAGAATTTACCATGGAAAAGGAGAAAAACCAGGAAATCGCCTTCTTAGATGTGCTCATAAAGAAATCTGGAGGAAAACTAAGCCACACGGTGTACCGAAAACCTACACACACAGACAGGTACCTGCATGCACTCTCAAACCACCATCCCAGGCAAAAACGTGGAAATATAACAACGTTACCAGAACGTGCTCGAAACATCTGCGAGCCACAATATCTCGAGCAAGAACTGGATCATCTCAAGTCGGCCTTTCTATCAAATGGCTACAATGCATCTGCAATCGACAGGGCTATCCGACTCAAAACTGCCACACGACAAAACGCGGATGAGCAGCCAGTGGTGGCTAATGCATATCTGCCTTTCATTTCTCAGGTGACAGACAGGATAGGGAAAGTCTTGAAGAAACACAACATAAAAACAATCTTCAAGCCAACAAGGAAAATACTGTTATGTTAAATGACACAACATCGCCTGCACGATTCAGAGATCTCTAAAAGAATAGACTTGACGTACTTTGCTACGTAGACACTGATGGGAACTGTAAGTGGACTGTATTAAAAGAAAGGCAATTGAGTTAATAAACAAAGTTTCTTTACTAGAACTAAATCAGTTATCAATAAATACTGGGGTAGCACGATAAAAGACAGGATCGAACACGTATTCTAGAAATCTGATAAAAGTGCAGCGCGTCACCGACGTACTACTAACTCTAATAGAAGGCAACTGAACTCACCTACTTTCTCGGTTGTCCTTTAGTCCCTTGGTTACCGTATAAAGCGCTCTGCGTTTCACAAACCCCTTTACATCGGCACACCGTTTTTTTTCCCGAAACGAGCGTTCTATTTATAGATAAGTAATTTTTTTTTATGATATTCTTATATTTATGTAACACAATGCAAAAATAAGAATTCCTAACAAATACAGCAATCAATCAGATCAGCCAAGGATAAGAAGAACCCACTCTCAAGCGCTGGATTCTATCGTATACCATGCACATGTGGTAAGGTATACATAGGAACGATAAAAAGATCCATGGGAACCAGGATCAACGAGCACCAAAGAAACTGCAGACTAGGACAATCCGAAAAATTGGCAGTTGCGGAACATGCGCTTAGTGAAGGGAATAATGAAATACTCTTTGGTAAGGTCAAGCTTCTTGCACCGATTTCCGGATACCACAATCGTCTTGTACGTGAAGCTATAGAAATCCACAAACATACGGAGAACTTCAGCAGGAAAGAAGAAATACAAAACTTAACCAAATCTGGAACCTAATTCTCAAAAACGCAAGAAAGGTCCCATTGAGAACAAAGAAAGTTGAGATTAGCCACGTGCCGCGAAGCCCCACCCTTCCTCTACCACAGCCACTCACATAAATACAACTTACGGTCGGGAACGCGTCAGTCTGCTACCAGAATCAGACATGGAAGCACCTCTGGAGATGCTAGCCACGCGTGCTAGCGAAACGTCAGGAAGAAATTCCAACTTACGACGGCTATTAAGCCCGAATGAAAACCTCTTATCAGTCTATTAGACTATCCAAAATACGTGACTCAAATATGGCCGACAAGAGGCACACAAACATTTGACACAAACACAAACCATAACGTCATTAGGTTATGTCCTTAATGATCATAATCAAATACTCATTTTCTATTGTGTGCGTCTCAATTTTTGGCCGTTTCTACCCAATTACGGAATCCCTATTGTTTGGGCAAGATTGCTCTACCTACATTTTACTTGGACACCCAGGACCTACCCTTAAAATGTGAAAATATTTATTTGTTGCAACTCCACCATCCAGTGTTGTGCTTTGATATGTATTGTTTTTTCACAAGTTTGCTCTAGATTTGATTGAAGAACGATTTTGCTGAAGGTAAATGCTCTGCATTCATTTAATTGTGATGGATACATATCCATATAGCATCTACAGAAAGACGATGAAACAGGTAAGGAAGATTTATTACAATGAAAGGTTGGGCATCCGCATCCAATAAACAAAAAGAGTAACGTAACGACCTACGCGAAAAAAAATAAATAATAGTTATTTAAACAACAAGTTTTGAAAATGACTTTTTTCGCACGGCGAGACAGTTTGTTGGACCGAGCCGTAGGCGAGTTCCACAAGTCGAGCAAGTGTGAAAAAAGGTTTTCGAATGAGTTTTTTACAATGCTTTTCCTACAACTGCAAAATAAAACAACCAAATATGTAATTTTTTGTTAGAAAACTTGAAGCGTGTGAAAAACTTTTTCGCACGCTGTGCGAAAAACTCTAATTTCAGAGGTTGCCTAGCGTGCGAAAAACTCCATTTTCAGAGGCAGTCGTAGGAAATAGTTATTTATACACCAAGTGAGTTAAATGAATGTTTATTCATGAGAAGAAAGTTTAACCCACGAGCCTTAGCGAAGGGGTTAATTTTCTTCGAATGAATAAACATGTTAACTCACGTGATGTATACAAAATTTTATCCTATTTTGATGGACATTTAAATTAATAGGAATCAAATTATAAAAATAATTCATTAAGCAGCATATGAAAACGTCTAAATATTGAAATTGGTGGTTGCTAGGGTATAACTAGTTGTTTGTTTGTATTTGCAGCAGATTCTATACTGGTAGAGTGACTTAAAAGACCGAGAGTGAGTTAAAAATATTTTAAATCACTGAGGTGATAAACGTCTACTTACCTTTGTTATTATGCGTTCAATAATGTCATTTTTAAACGTCAAAATTGGATAAATATACATATGTGGATCCAATTTGAAAGCAGATAATATTAATTCATACTACTGTACGATTGCTCAGAAACTGAGTATCAAAAATAGAAAATCTTCTGGATGGGACGATATCTCAGTTAGGCTGTTGATGTGATGGCGGATTCCATTATTAATTCTTTTCTTACCGGAAGTTTTCCCTCATTTTTGAAGCAATCTTGGGTAGTACCTTTGTTTAATAGGGGGGTGATAAGAATTTATCATCTTATTACCGGCCAATATGCTTACTGCCAACTTTGACTAAAATTGCAGAGTGGCTAATCAAGGTGGATGGTGAGCTTCCTTGATAGACATAAATTGCTTTCTCTGTCTCTGTTTCAGCAGTCAAAAAACACTGATGATACCATATTTCATCTCCTGGATGAGCTGTATTAGAAGATAAATGACGAAGAAGTGGCCGCGGTAGTTTTTTGTGACCTGGAAAAAGCTTTCGATTGTGTCTGTCATGAAGTACTGCTTCTAGGGGTTCAGTACTTCAGAGGAGTTGGATATCACTGCAGGAGTGCCCTAGGGATCTGTTCTATTTCTAACATTAATAAAAATACGAGTAAAAAGAACGAGTATCAAAACACAAATGAACAATGAGCACTATTTTTTTGAAAAAAATTTCATGACACATTGAATGACACATAAAAAAAGGGTTTGTGTGCCTCTTGGCGGCCATTTTAATTCAAGTTTGACAGCATCTTGGATAGTTCAATAGGTTAACAACAAAAGTAGGGAGTAGGTTAGTGTATTTAAAAAGTCAAATGTCAAAAAATTCTTCTCCGTTTTTGTATCGGTCGAAATGGCCATTGGTAATACTCGAAATAGCAATGTTGCCATGTTGCCAATGCAAATGATACTCGTATACGATATCATTTTCGAAGGGCCTTCAAAAATACGCATTTTAGTTCGTTTACGACTTTTTTCATTCGAATTAGATTGCATAACTTCAAGTTAGCCCCTTATCTCTTATTTTTCCTATAACTTTGGTATCGGAATGACACAGTTCAACATATTATCGGAATCGGCACAGTAAAGCACACTTTGAGTACAGTAAGTGGTTGCAATTTTGTTAGAAAATTCGAATGTGGGGGGGCTAACTTGACGGAGCCCCAAAAATGTATTTCTTATCTTTGATTCCAATGTTTGATAGGGCACCGGGCGCCTCTTTATCGTTTAACATATCTATACATTTAATGAACTGTGCCAAATCAGTTCCAAAATCGGTATGGGGCTTAAAGGTTGAAATTATGAAAAAATTAGTTGTTGTGTGATTCGTACCGAAGTCGATAAAAGTACTAATTAGATAATGTGTTTCGTACCGCACACCTTTTTTTTATTCAATATTGTGATTCGTACCGAGCCTTCGACAGGTAAAATCTACGACTTAGGTATAGGGATATAAATAATACATACTTGTTATAGTTATCAAATTTATTTTTTTCCATGGCTACTGGTAAAGTAGCCTTTAGGGCCAAATTATGGACCAACTGGTAAGTGTCGGGTTGTTACCTAGCAGGTACTTTCTATTCTCTAGTGCATAGAAGGTACCTGCTAGGTAACAACCAGACGCTTACCAGTCAGTCCATAATTTGACCCTTAATCTACTAAAAATAGTAGATAAAGTAGTACTTTAACCGCAAGGGTAGATTAAATGATACTTTAACCGCAAGGGTAGATTAAATAATACTTTAACAGCAAGGATAGATAAAGACGTTTATTTTGTCAAAAATATATACATATTATGCTTTTTATTCATTTGTCAAAGTTTGTCAAACGAATTTCTACTTATGCAAAAGTGTTCGACTCAAATAATTTCTAAATATTTTTGATACTACAGGCGTCCATAATTAGGCTATGGAAAAAAACTTTGTTTTACAAACGACCACAGATTACCTACATACAGATGCGAAAGAGCGGCGAATTCATGGTTCAAGATTAATTTAATAGACATAGGCTGGCCGCACCAATGCCGCATCAATGTATTTTGAACATATTTATTATATAAATGCGGAAGCTCAATAACATAATATTATTTCTTTAATTGGTTCATAAACAGCAAAAAAATATTCTTTTTTACCCGCAAAAATATGTAAACACACAGGTTGGAACATGCTCACGCACCCGGCCACGTTAATTGTCCTGACGCGGGCGATCTGTATCTATGCGTCAGGGCGCTGGCTCCCCGGCTTCGTCACAGAATTCGTCGAGGGCAAGTATACGTACTTAAGCATCTGTATTAGGTGATCTGTGACACGACGATAAAATGCCATTATCGTCTCCCAGAATTAATTAACTCGCGATTCCGCTCGCGAATTAACTTTTCCGGTCAACGATAAACTACCATTTTATCGTCTTATAAAAAATACCTATAAATGGAATTTAAGTACATATAAAATACACAAAATATCAAAAGTTGGTAAACAAATATGTACAAATAGAAATAAATAACACAGACACAAAAACTATACCGGGTGCCCACGAGATCACTTTCCGGCTGCCATTTTTTATTTGTCCGCCATTTTTATGCATTAATGACAAGTTTTCCTGACTTGCGGTTTCACCGGAAATGACCGGAACTCTTAATTTTTAAATGGGACACCCTGTATATTTTTTGTTTTCCGGATTTTACAGATCGTTTTACGTCCCAATGCACCTCTTTTGAATCGAGTTTTGTCTAAATTTTGTTTTTAAATTGAATTAAATTTTTTTAACTAGAGTGCCATGATCATCCTAAAATGACTCTATACCTACTTTACTTATTTTCAGAAAAATACAAACTCAATTTTATCTTTGAAACTTTTTTGATAGAGGGCTGTAAACTTCATTATTTCAGTATTTTTGCCCTAGCTCAAAAACTAGAATAGAAACGTATCACTTTCATAACATTACTAAATGCAGTATTACAAAGTGAATCCAACGATATAATACACTCCGACAATTTTCTTAACTTTCGTTCAAATATTTTTGTTTTATTATGTAGTTAATTTTTTTTTCTACTTAAAATTTAATTCCAAAACAAAATTTGGACAAAACTCAATTTCAAAGTGGTACATTAGGACGTAAAATGATCTGTAGAATCCAAAAAACAAAAAATATACAGGGGGTGCCATTTGAAAATGAAAAGTGTTGGTCATTTCCGGTGAAACCGGAAGTCAGGAAAATTTGTCATAAATGCATAAAAATGGCGTTTCATTAGAATATCAAGCCTATTAAGTTTCGTTGATATCGATAAACAAATAAAAAAATGGCAGCCGTAAAGTAATCTCGTGGGCCCGGTATAGTTAATGAAAGACAATTTTACAATAGGTAGGTATAATAGTTATTTACCTAACAAATGCGGAAAGTGATATTTTACCGCACGCAACGGCAGTTAAGGGCGGTAAAGGCACTTTCCGCATGTGTTAGGTACAAAATTTTACCTATGAGCATCTACATCTCCAAAAAAAGGCATTGATAAAATTAATTAATGAATCAGATTAATTAATGAAATTAGATAAGATTTAGAAATGATCAAAAATCCATTTCCTGAAAGAGAGAGGATTTTTTATTATAAATATCAAATTCTACTTTACCGCACACTATGCGGTAAAGTGCACTTCACCGCACACTTTGTATTCTACTTTACCGCATACTATGCTGTAAGTTAACTTTACCGCACAATATGCGGTAATGTGCACTTTACCGCATAGTGTGCGGTAAAGTGATACTTTCCATTTGCAAATACGTGCGGTAAAGTGCACTTTACCGGACGCTCGTAGGTAATAGCTATTTACCTAACAAGTGCGGAAAATGAATTTTTCCGCACGCAGCTGCTGTTCACCGAACGACGCGTAGCGGAGTTCGGTGAAGCAGCCGAGTGCGGAAAAATATTTTCCGCAAGAGTTAGGTACAATATTTTTCCTACAGGCGTCAAAATGTAAATTTTTTCTTTTTTTTTTGACAGATCAGTGCGGTAAAATCTTTTCCGCACTGACAGCCGTGCGGAAAAACTTTTTCCGCACTGATATGCGTGCGGTAAAAGTTTTACCGCACCGTGCGGGAAAACTCATTTTCCGCACGCATGTCAGTGCGGAAAATCGATTTTTCCGCACGGCTGTAGGAAAAATATTTTACATGAAATATGTCTAGAATTTTTCGCAGAATACAGAAATGTTATAATATACAGGGGGAAGTATTAAAAAAAATTAAGTTGATAATAGCTGTTCTTGGAACACCCTGTATAAAAAAATGGCGTGAATAAATCTTATGCAAAAAAACAAAATCGTCGTGTCCGAGCGGTTTATCGAAAAAGCTCCCATTTATTTATTATCCAATTTATTCCATTTGGATGATACACACTGTAATTGAAAAACAACGTAGATATAAGCTCAAATAAATTTCGTTGTTCTCATCGGGCGGCCGCCCTTAGATTTTAGTAGATACATTAATCAACATTTTTAAACAAAATTTTTCTAGATGTCGTTTGCATCTTCCCCTTTGCCCATTAGGGTTAACCAAAATATGATAATATTTTCCATGAAAAGGTTATATTCTAAACTATGATCGCTGGTGCAAACATCTGTCAGACATGAAGTTGATTCGAAAAATCTAGGCCGATAAGCAATCCTTTGTTTTGCAGTTTGTGATATTTGACCTGTCAAAACTATTCCAAAATGGCGACCGGGGCGGAAGTTCCTTATTCCGTATATGACAGGACAGAATTTAAAGCTTTTTAAAGTGCATTGTGTGGTTGTTTTGTGACTAAACCCTATTTATTTTTTTATTTTATTGACTTCATAAGGCTTTTTTCTAATTAAAAATGTCACAAAGCTGTCTTGTGGTTGATTTTAGAAGGCATTTCAATAAGGATGATGTCAGGTTGTTTTCACTGCCCAACCTTTCAAATTTTTCCAATTAAAACGTAGAAATTATTCAGTACCACTGTTCCTGCATCTAAAATATAACCATACTCGAAATACTTGTAAGAATCTAAGCTTTTATAGATCTTCATTTGCTCATTGCTGTGAAATCTAGGTCAAAATGTAAACAAATGTCAAATAGACATTTTTCAAACTTATCGTTCGCCCGCATCCGGATTTTCCTACATTTAAGTCTTTAAGTATTCACTCTGCATCTCGAAAAGTATATTATAATAAAGTAAACTGTAATTAGCTTGAAGATATTCCAAATTAACTCAAGATAAACAAACAAACGTCAAATTTGCCACAGTCGCCATATTGAAAAATCACGTGGTTTGGAGAGCCTACAGAGATTTTTGTTTCGTGATTTTTTTCTATTTCAATAGTTAATATATAATTGGGGGCAAAGACAAATCCATCAAAGCAAAAATCACAAAAATCACTAAAATCAGTCCAGCCGTTCTCGAGTTATACCTAAGTTCTGTAACCAACCCGACTTTATATATAGGGTGGGTTATTAAACGCGCGGTGGTCCATATCTCCTATACTAACGGAGATCCAAGAAAAAATTAAATACAAATCTTATAGATAAGCATGAGTACTACATTCCTAAATTATTTTCCAGTATACAGGGTGGCCCAATAAGTAGTGGCGATACAAAGCTATGCTTTTTTTAAAAATTACTCCCCCTGTATGTTATGAAATTTCTAGATTCTGCGGAAAATTCTAAACATATTTCATCTACAATGTCATGTACTTTATATCTTCAACTGTTTCGGAGATATTGACAGATGAAATTTGACTTTTTTGCATCTTTGACAGACTATGAAACCTGAACAGCAAAACCGATTTTACATTCTAATCCTAGTTTTTCATAAGCTATCATTTGACAACAACTTTTAATTTTATCCATGATTAAAAATTCCGCTTGAATTATTAATATCCGGTTAAATTTGAAGTTGGTGTCAAATGATAGCTTATGAAAATCTAGGACAATGATGTGAAATCGGTAATCGGTTTTGCTGTAAAATCAACCGTTTAGGTTTTACAGTCTATCAAAGATGCAAAAAAGTCAATTTTTAACTGTCAATATTTCCGAAACAGTTGAAGATAGATATATGACATTGTATAGGGTGGTTGATTCTCGATAGTTTTCTAGGCTACAGCCAAAATGACCGAAGATTCTGAGAAACTGATTTCCGCTTCCCGTCCTCTTTTTTAGTGTGTCATCTGATGGTGTAGTCAGATCTTGGTCAACTAGATTGGTTCGCGAGGTACAGGGTAATAATAATGGATAAGGTAAATATAGGTGCCAGTATTTATTAAGATTAAGATGTTGCCAATTTTGTCACTCCGTACTCCATTGTCTTCTAATAACGTCTTTGTAAAAAAATGTATATTTTCTGGGGTTTCTTGAAGGGCGGCTTAACAAGAAAGTGGAGAGCTCTTTTTCGCCATTGTGGAATCACCCTGTTTATTATACTTATAAGTTATTTGATTATTTAAACTTCCAACTAACTATCGTAAAACTAAACAGAAAAGTTCAAAAATATGAATTTTATTTCAATATATTTGCCCAAAATAGATATTTTTGGACAATCCTTGCATACGACTGGTAGAAATCCATATTTGATAATTGTTGCATTTTGTGTTTTACTCCGTGCAGAACTTCTTATATGAAGCATAACTTGTTTTCGTAATAGTATATTTAGTACAGTAAATAGGGATATTTTACTAAAAAAAAATACTTAATGGCTGAAATTTTGAGGGTGTGTTCGGGGGCATGTCCTGAGTCTAAAACTGAGTTTTCGTATTCGAGGGGGTGGGGTTGAGTTCGTTTTAATTCCTTATCTTCGGTGCTATTGCCCGTACCGTCAAGTCCGAGCGATCAAATTTGTGGGAAATAAAATTATCTATCATGCAAGCGACTCTGATATCGGATTAAAAAAAAAAAATTAAATAGAAAATCAACAACAAAATTTGAAAAGAAGTGTATTATTTCAAAATGTATTTACACGCTGGCAACGCAGCGGGTCATTAGCTAGTTATCAATAAATATCACGATCCAGTTGCCAGGGGCGGACTGGCCTATCGGGCGATCGGGCGTTTATATAGGTAACTAGGGCTTATTTTCAACGTAGAATATGCCATAAAAATTTGGTGCATTAATTTCGGAACACCCTGTATAAAATTCTCATGTCACAGTTTTAGTTACCTTCGTTCTCCGAAAAGGCTTCACCGATTTTTCTGAATTTTTTTATGTATATTCGGTAGGTCTGAGAATAGGTTTTAAGCTATTTTTTATACCCCTAAGTGATAAGGGTTAGTTTGGGTTTGGCTAAAAAAAATTCTTTTTTTTTTGCTTCTCACTACTACATAACCCAATTTATTTTTGTTTACGCATTCAATGCCATTCAACCGACGTAACAGTATTATCTTATAGCATTTTCATCTTTACTGCTCCCAGAGCGCTCTCTATTTGGGCAGTGATGTCACAGATCTCTGCGAAATTGTTCCGAGAGCGATTATGATCCAAGCGAGCGCACCCTATTTGAAATCAATAGCTGAACGTACTTTAATTGTTTTGATCAATCAGGGATCTATCGAATTTGACGGAGCAAGGAATAGCACTCCGTGCGAGATTTGAGAGCGTTTATTGCTCAAGTCGAACACGTGAATCCATTTCGGATCGATTTTTGATCAATCGGGAGCAGTTTTGAGACAAAAGTCGGAAGCGCTATTATTATCTATATATATAAAAATCAATGTTTGTTTGTTTGTGCCTTATGCGCTCCTACACCACTTATCCAATTACGATGAAACTTTGATAGGTTGTTATGGCAATCCCAAAGAAGGTTTGTGGATAGGTTACGCATCTCGGAAAAAAAATATATAAATACTAGCTGAACCGGCGAACTTCGTACCGCCTATGAATTATTAAATACCTATTAAATGTTGTGTTAACGTATCTAGTAGATGAATTAAATTCATTTTTTTTCAATGGTGAATTTGGCCTTGGTTGAAGAAAACTAATGTTTACTCTCTGGATCAGAAATCACCTTAAATTAAAATTTTACTTCATTTGGCTATTGATTTCAAATAGGGTGCCTCGCTTGGATCATAATCGCTCTCGGAGCACTTCCGCAGAGATCTGTGACGTCACTGCCCAAATACAGAGCAGTAAAGCCGAAAATGCTATAAGATAATACTGTTACGGTTGAATGGAATAAACAAAAATAAGTTAGAAATAACTGGATATTACTGCACCTGCAAGTCCGGAACAATTATACTTGGAACTTGTGTACGTGTAGCCGACTGTAGCCAGTGTCTTATGGTTTCTGGGATATTCAAGATTTGAAAATAATATAAAATATCCCTCAGTTTACTCAGTGAAGTTACTTGAACATATCGTCGCCTTCCTTACAAAGGGGCTTATCTTAAAAAATTGCTAAATTGAGTTAGGCGCTTGGGGGGCATCATAACAGTTATCTCGAAGATACGCCTTTTTCAGTATTAGGCCTATATCATATTTGGCACGAAAATAATCTCACAAAATATTTGTACTTTTTTCTCTCCTGAAAAATCAAAAAATGAGATAGGCCCCTTTGCAAGGAAGGCGACGATATTGGTGATGCTGCAAATAGACACCAAAATCCCCATGAAGATGTTACAGTTATTATAGACTAGTCACTATAGCAAAGCATAACTCTATCATGATCTGCGTAAGGGGCTTGTATATTTGAAGTTTTATGTTCAGTTTTGCGATAGTTATTCAAATAATGAAACAACTTATACAGTGACCGCCAAAAAGTTTGCAACAAATGGGAAAATATTTTATTATTAAGATATCAAAAAAAAATGTTACGTGGGATCGATTCAGCATACTTATCAACAAAAAAATCAATGTCACAGATGTCATGTGACCACAGTCATGGCGGCAAATTTAAAAAGTTCGCCTCAAATATGTAAAAAGTGGGGTAAGATGACCAGAAATCGAAAACTTGTAGAGAGAAAAGTGGTTCAGGATTAGATTTTACGTCTATGTCTCAACTTTTAAAAGGCTACAAGGATTTTTAAAAAATATCAATTTTTTGACCTGTTTTCTAGTAATTTGAAAAATATCAAAAACTTTCCGCCTGGCTCGCATATTTCAAAGTGGAACTAACATTAAAAAAATCTAGTGCGGTAATTCTGCTTAATTGTCCCGCGACAAATTCTAAAAAAAACAAAAATTTATTGTCAGACCACTCTGATCTTGTTGCAATGACCTCCAGAAAACAAAAATTTGGAATAACAAATTTAGAATTATCATGAAATCTTTCTAAATGATCCAATACCTCTTTTCTAAATTTAATTAAGCCAATATTTTCGCGAAATGTTTTTGATATTTTCCAAATTACCAGAAAACAGGCCAAAAAACTGATAATTATTAAAAATCCTTGTCCATTTTTAAAAATTGACACATGGACGTAAAATCGGATCCTGAACCACTTTTCTTTCTACAATTTTTCGATTTCTGGTCGTCTAACCCCACTTTTCACATATTCAAGGCGAACTTTTTAAATTTACTGCCATGACTGTGGTCACATGACGTCTGTCACAGTGATTTTTTTGTTGATGGGTATGCTGGATTGATCCCACGTAACATTTTTGTTGATATCCTAATAATAAAATATTTTCCCATTTGCTGCAAACTTTTTGGCGGTCACTGTATATTATCCCCAGATAAATAATTCAAAAATAGTATATTGTTGTATTAGGAGTAGAAGCTTTACTGTTTTGTGCTGAAGCAGTAGGTTTGCGAGCCGAATGTAGTGAGGCTTGCAATACTGCTGAAGCACAAAAAAGTGCTTCTACTCCGTATGCAACACGCTATTTTTTTCTCCAAACTAATGAGGTAAGC
This sequence comes from Ceutorhynchus assimilis, assembly GCA_917834065.1. Taxonomy (NCBI): domain Eukaryota; kingdom Metazoa; phylum Arthropoda; class Insecta; order Coleoptera; family Curculionidae; genus Ceutorhynchus; species Ceutorhynchus assimilis. Next base: position 13,838,350 of record OU892284.1, on the reverse strand, counting down.
TCGGGGGCAAGTGAATGGCTGAGCGGCAGTAAAAGTACGAGCGGCACAAAAAGTAATTTTGCTGCCGCTGGGGTTGCCAAGCAGCATAGAAATTAAACTTCTACCACCTCGACAGGTGTTAACCCGCTGGATTTGCCTGGCAGCATAAAAATCAAATTTCTGACATCTTGACAGGGGTTAACAAAGTGACGTTTTTTTGAAGTTTGGAGAAAAATATAGTTTTTTTCATAGACGTTATTTGAAGAAAACGGAGTACCGAGTGGCAAAATTGGCAACATCTTAAATACTGACACCTATGTCACCTATAATAATGTACCTTGCCCATTTTATCTATAATCGGTACAATCTAGTTATTACCTTGCAGGTAATCGCAATACGGTGCGGGTCTTATGTATTTTCTACTTGCTCGCTCGACTTTTTTTCCTTGTAGCTGCGAAACCATCCAATTGACCCCCCTATTTTTTTTTGGAAAATGAAAGAAGAGCATTAGTGGTACAACATATCAAAAATTCAAGCAATTTCACCGAAACCAATTTTCAATGTAAATTGTGCGTGGTCCTTTGCTATATTTTGCTTTAATCCAGCTTCACCTGGTTCACCTTTTTGTTAATTTACCTTGGTATAAGGTGAACCAAATGAACCTGGATTAAAGCAAAATTTAGCATATTTGATCTAATATTGGACACATTTTCAATATAATAATTAAAAACAATAGTAATAAGTAAGACTAGACGGATACTTACCAACTCTAACCAGCTTCCAACGATGAAATATCATTTTTTTCATAATTTATTTTAAAAACTCATTGATTATCGATATCTCCAAAATTGCTAAATTTAACTATAAGTCATGTAACATATATCAGGGATCAAATTTAATGTAGAATCCAAAAACATATTCTAAAATGGGTCATTCCATTTAAATTAAGCAAGAAATGTAACGTTTTTTGCAATATTTTCTAAGCCCGACATTCCATTTCTTTTTATAATAAATGCTCCTAATTCCTCATAAAATTCCCAACAACTTTCATATTCAACATTTTCTTGTATCTCTTCAATTAACAGGTATATAAGGTAAAAAGCACTTTCGTTGGATAACCCTGTACATGAAATATGTCTAGAATATTCTACAGAATCCAGAAATGTCATAATATACACAGGATACCATTTAAAGTCATTTAAAAAAACATAACTTTGTATCACCACTACTTATTGGGTTACCCTGTATACTGTTTTGTATTTAGTTTTTTTTTTTCGATCTTCGTTAGTATAGAACTCTTAGTTGTTGGCTTTAATCCTAATTATTCAGGAAATAATATACCATTCGACCTATAGGTTAATTTAAATGGAATAAATTATCCAAATATTTTTTGAATGATTTTTCTTTTTGGCAAATCGTTTCATGCACAATAACTTTAGAATAAACTTTTATTAAGTTATTGTGCATTCAACGATTTTCCAAGCAGAATCATGCTCAAGATAGTTTAATCGATTAAATTTAAAGGTCTTGTGATGTGATAATATATGAATATGTAATGAAATTCAATTCGAGTTAATTTTGTTGTTTAATCTATAAGATTTAAATCTGTAAATTTTTTAATAAGTTGGCTATCTCAAATTGGGAGAAATTAAAGGACTATAATAGATAAGGTATAAAATTTTTCCTGCGCTTCGGTCAATAAAACACATTGATTGATTTCAAGTAACGTTTCGGTTTATTTAATCATAATCAGACTTTCTTTTTTCCTTTCCTATAGTATAATTTTTATTTACATAGAATAGATATACCTACTATATGCATTTAAAGCATTTTTTATACTGTCACGTCTCTAGGGTGCGTGACAGAAATCTTATGTTTCCACGTTACTATACACGCTGACACACTCTTCCACGTTACTATACACTCTGACACTAATTACTTCACTAATAACCTCAAACGACTTAACTCTTTACAGCTCTTACAAAACTCACTATCTAAATTCTAAATCGTATCACAGTCAATATTAAACTTAGAATTACTTATACCGGCCTTTATATATCCGCAATCTATTCGTGTAGAATCCAGAATAAACGCGATAATCTTTTTGCCCGAATAAAGCAGTATTTTCTAGATTTCAAGTTAGATTCTGTACATGCTGGCGAACGGGCCTTCCAGTCGGAAGGACGTTTGTGTTTAGTTGTTCGATGGGGTCTGATTGAAGGTTTTGCTTTAATCTTCCATGCGGCCTCATCAGAGAGGCATACGTATTACTAGCCCCATTCTTATGTATTCAAATTTTGGAATTTCATCTTAGCAGCTGATGCCAGTTCATCTGCTAGTTCTATCCGAGAAAGCCGTAGCAAAAGATGGCTATGACACTCACGCATCTAGGTGCGATGCCAACACAAGATATTCAAAAAGAGACCTCTATACCAAGTTCGGGATAAACAACAATTTCGCCAAAAATCGAATAGAAACCAGAAGCAAATAATAACGCAAATGTCTATTCAAGAATCAAAGTTTATCAGATCAGAAGATTCAATCGAAAAATCTCCATTTTGGCATCCAGTAATGACTAAGTTTACAATAGACCATCAACTAGCGAAAAAAGACCTTTTTCCGATGACGGAAATAATCCTTCGGACGATGAAATCGCGAAACTTCTACCTCACAAATCTTAGCCAAACCTCCTAACAATATCGTAACTTTATTCTGGCATTAAAAATTGAAGATTTTCATTCCGAAATAATTGACGATATCCTGAAAAAAACGGACAAGTAGGTTAAACTAAAAATCTATCAGAAAATTGTCCGAATAGGACCAAACCAAATTCCAATCAATCATCGGTATATCACCCATGATCTAGGATCAAGGTTGTATCTAGGATAATGCTTTTCATTTTGCCTCGTGCAAACAATGGGAGACATAGTTCAGATATCATTTAGAAATGCATTTATTTAAAATTCATATCTAAAGTAAGTACGTACCTACTTATTTTAATCCACTTTAAATAAACAATAAATACAGGCTCGTTTCTTACTATAGCTCATTATCATTTTCGATTGAAACAATCCAATGTAAAAATGAGCAAATTAGTCGTTTTTATAATTATATCAGTTACTGCAATTAGTGCAGAAAACGGCTCATTCATAAATCTAAACAATAGTTCTGGTGATGTTACTTTAGGCAATAGCCTTTTTAATATAACTTTCCACAAAAATGCCAAAGCTCAATCGGTTTATAAAAATAATGTTAATTTAATTGACAATATTGACAAGAATACGCAGACTTGGTATTTGGATTGGGACGGCGGAAAAGGACATTTTCATCCATCCAAGTATGAAGTTATTGAAGATTCAAGTGAAAAGGTGCATTTTAGTTTCATACAGGAAGCTTCTCCTGGGAATTTGAATATCGAGCTTCATTTAGGTAAAGTATTTGATTATTATATTATTTTTTATTTATATCTATTATTGATAATAAGCCAATTTCCATTTTGATTATTTATAGTTGTATTATCAAACGTGAGCGGTCTCTATCAATACATTAAAGTTTCCAACCCCACAAATGCCACAATAGGTTTGGCGGAATTTAGAACTGTTTACAGGTTCGATCATAATCTGATGCCAAAAGTAACCAATATTGTGGATAGCAGGAACACGCCCAATTTAACAGGTAGACCTATCGTTCAGGATTCCACATGGCAATTAACGGATGGGACTTATTGGTCAAAATATGATTTTTGTGGGTATATCAGGGAAACACCTTGGTTTGGTGTTTATGGAGGTAAGAATTATTATAGTTCAGGCAACATTTTCCAGTAAACAGCCTAATTGGAATTCAGAGTACCAATTGGATATATAGTGACTTATAATAAGTGTACTTTTCTGTTCGCTTCTCGTCAAGGTACCATTCTGTTTTTTTTTTAAACCCCGAAAATTCTGAGGTAGGCACACGAATTATTCCTTTTCAATTTCTAGTAGACATATTTGTTGTATGAAAGAGGCTTAGAATTTTTTCACATAACCCAATCAATTCTATTCTGGTTATTATCACTCACAAAAACTATATCGGCAAGTTATAGGGGCTGGACATTCGCAAAGTAAGTGCTCTGCGGTCTCTATTGCGTCTGAGCAGAATCTGCAGAGATCGTCTTCTGCTCTGCCCATTAACCTTAAATGGTATTTTACCAGACAGTGTCCTGTGAGTAGTCCACCAATCTGATGTCTGGTCTACTCATATTGAGGAGCTGTTCAGCTCTTTTTGCTGAAAGGGAAATAAACCTTTTTGACTGCTCGTCTACAGTACCTAAGTGACGCTAAAAACCAACTCAAGAGCGTTGGGGACTTTAAGCCCAAATCGTCTGTTTTTTCAGTGTATGTTTTACTGGTCACTAGTCACTATCACTATCACCAGAACTATCATTGCCATTAAAATCTATTATAAGTGCTGGAATATCTTCTCGATCAAATAAAACCTCTCTGTTCCACCAAAGTTGTATTTCTTTTTCTGTATGTTCAACAGTTTTTGCCCATACTTCAGGAGTTGCTTGTTTTAGAGCTTCTTTCCACGTTTCCAGTGATTTTTCTGCTGAACTACCAAATTCTCCTATATGGTCCCTATAATATTTCTTGGTGAAACCCCAAATATGTTCAATAGGGTTGAAAATACAATGTTTGCCTCCATATGCAAACGAAGAACGTGATGACCATATTTTTCAGCTAGCTCGTCGGCTTTGCACACTGGTTGTGGCTTATTTCTACAAAAAAAAACAAAAATTTTTTTAAACCTACGTCACCCTACGTTTTCACTAAATTTAATTGTTGTTTTAAAAAAGTGCGCTGTCAAAGTGAATATTATTTTCTTTGAGCCACATTTGAATATTATCAGCTTTCTTGGTTGCTGTTGTAGGGGCCTTATTCACCAAAGTGCTATGGTAACTAGCATTATCCATCATAATAGTAGAAGGTTCTTCCAAATTTTTCAGCAGCTGATTCTCAAACCACTGTAGAAAATTTTCTTGGTTCATTTCCCCATGATAGTCAGCATCTCGAGTTTTTGAAGAAAATATCAATTCTGCACCAGGTATAAATCCTTCAGTGCAACCAGCGTGCAGAATAACATATCTAAAACAATAATTTAAAACAAATTAATTGTCATAATTTTTGCCATAACAAAAGCTAAGAATATAGGATACAAAATTTAAAACAAAAACATATGCAGAAATGATCGGGGAAGCGCAGTTGCGTAAATAAGTAGGTATATTAACAGCATCGTTTGATGGTAAACCCTATATGAAAATTTACCTTTTGCCACCAACTTTGGTCTTCTCTTGGTACTTGAATCCTGCCAAGAACGACCAATAGTGCCATCTTGGAAAATCCATGTTACATCAAGAAAATCAAACTGTCGCAAACCTCCATTTTTGAGTCGAACATATTCTCCCAAAAAGTTAACTCGTTTTAAAGCAATACTTGGCATTTCCATTAGTCCACGTCGTGGATCGTCTTTGCTATATTTAAAGCCAATATTTTTCACAATTTTCCATAATGATGTCAAGCAGCCACAAGCAATATCGCGTTCAATTAGTTTATTTCGTAAGGTTTTCAAAGTAATATGTGTCTCTGTAATAATGTTAATAAAGATTTATTTGAACACCAACAAAATATAATTCAATTGGCTCTGTGGCATTTGCGCGAGGAAGAAAAGTGCGATACGGAAAGCGTGAGGGACAAAAGCGCAAGGGACAAAAGCGCGAGAATAAGCCTGCGGTGCTCCTCAATTGTAACTGTTTTCTTGGTGTTTTTTTCATATAAATATTATGGTACAAGAGGCTGTTCATCTTAGGTGAAGATGAGACAAAATTCTTCCCAAGCTGACTCGGAAGAGCCACATAATATTATGGTAAAGCTGCCGGGCGTTGTTGGTCAAACTGCAATGACTGCGAAAACATAATCCAACTTCTGGAATCTCTTTTCCAGTAAAAAGTGATTGTTGAGTATACGAATAAATACATAGAAATTGTAAAACCGAAATTCATCAGATGGTTCAATATTTTTATCAATGATTTAGTACATGTATCTCTATGATACAGCGCGACTAATGATGTTATAAAAACTCACGCGCCTAATGGAGGGATACTAACATAAAAATTCTTCACATTTTCGGTTCGTATGAGTCGTATGACAACTGACAACGTCTGGCTCAGACAGAGAAAATGAGGTAGATACAAACTTTCAGCATCTGAAATATTATAGGTTTTTTACGTTATATTTAGGATGACGTCATAGAACAAAATGAGACAATGTTGTCAATGCCTATTTTTTTTCTTATAATTTATCAGAATGTCAAGTGACAGTAGATCTATCTATTTTATAGTGTTGTAAAATTCTCGGTAATTTTCGAACGTTACCGAACTTTCGGGAATGTTTGAGAATTTTCGAGAATTTATGAGAACTTTGGAGAATGTTGCAAAAGAACCTATAAATTCGGCTTTCTAATGTAGGGCTTGTAAAAATATCTATTAATAATAAAGTTTCATTAAATTTCCCTATTTTTCTTTTCTCTGGTAGGGGTAGGTGAATTTTCCATAAATGTAGATATAACCCTTGTCTATGTATTATTCATTTATTATAAAGAAAATGATAATATTTATAAAACTAATACAAGTCGTGTTTCCTGTAAGTTGATGTAATAAAAAACAACGTAGATGTAGGTAGCAGTGGTAGCACCAAAAAATAAAACTCAAAAATCTTTAAATGCAAATACCTACATAACATAACTACATAAAGTGTTGAGTCAAAACAAAAAATAATATTAAAAAAAAAATTTAAAAATAAAAATAGGAACTCTTAAAAAACGAACTTTCTGTAGGTAATGGTAATAACACAAGTAGTTATAAAATAAAAAAATAATAATGAAAATAGGCTCGAAAATAGGTATTCAGACATCAGGGTCAATGGCCATTAATAGTCAAATCAAATTTTCAGCGAACTTTCGCTTAGAGAGGAGCGAACATTACCGTAAATTACGGTAATAGTGCGAACTTTCGCTCGGTAAAGTTCGCTTGTTACAACACTACTATTTTACCAAACAAGGATGTAATGAAAACTTCATTAGTTTTAAAAAAAAGACACAGAACGCTCATTGCGCAAGACGAGGCAAAATGTACCAAATTTTGTTAAACTTACGTATAGCAATCCGTCCTCCTTATTTGCACGGGATAAAAAGAGAAGAAGAAAAACCGCGTGTTGTGCAACGTATTTATCAATGAAAATTTCAAACTACTTATGAGTGTCACTACTTGTCAAGCTATGTCAAGTTGAATATCAACCGTACCTACTTTTATTTTTGTCAGACCACGAGCAATGAACAAGGACAAGGAGATGTCCAGCGTGCAAAACCAACACTTCACACCTGGTACTAGTTAGCTAAAAAAAAAGACTTGCCTCATGTTGCGCGCGCATACCAGGTAAAAATACATAGGTCTTTTCTGTCAAACAAAACGGAAAATAGGTAATTTACTTACATGCCTCACAGCAATAAGAAGCAGAAATGGTCGCGTTTCTGCTGAAAATACGTTATCAAGTATACTACCCTTTCCTGAGGCCGACTCCGACAAACCTACTGGCATTTTCTGAGTAAGTTTACGCTACGAAGAAGTACTAAATTCTTGCTCAATCAACGATTCTTGAAAGAACTTTTTTTAACTGTAACGTATTTTTGGCACTTAATTAGGATTATACAAAATAGTTAATAATAAATTATCAAGACGACTGACCTAAAAATAACGAAATGAATCGACACGCATTATTTGAAAATGTTTATATAAATCGATATAAATCATGCAACGTCGCGCGCCGTTGCCAACCAAAAACATCTGAAATTGCCCTACTTTAAATGCGTTGAAAAGTACTTTTAGTTTTGTTAGGTTGGCAACAGAAATTTACTAAATGTGACGTCATCCTAAATATAACGTAAAAAGCCTATATATACTCATCATGTATTAAAAAGGGACAACTTTCTTGTTGTAGTACCTCTGACCTCTGTGCTATCCAAGATGCCATACTTCTGCTACTGCTTACAGTTTGAGGGAAGTATCATCACTCATCCGACTAGACAAACAATGTTGTTGCTCTTGGACAAATATTAGGTAAACATTTTCGAAATAAACAGGGGTGGGTGACTAAACTAATGGTTTTCTAAGCCAAAAAGGTCCCTTCCACAATTTTCACTACCTAGTTTATTTCCTAAAACATCCTCGTGTTGCAATATCCAATAGATTATGCGTTCACTAGTAGCATTAAACAAGCAAATCTTCGAAGACTCAGTAATAGTTATTTATTATACAAGACGATAAAAAGATGCTTTACGTGTGAGTGGAAAACGTTGATTCACGAGCGACGAAGGAGCGAGTGAATTAATTCCACGAACAGGTAAAGCTTTTTTACCATCGTGTGTAATATTCTATTTTATTCTTGAGCAACTTTATTTATCACAATTACTAAAATCATAAGCTAAAATGTGCTAAAATTTTACATAGATTATGACAAGTTGACAAACTACCTAACAAACTGACACATTTCTGGTGTTGTCAATCATGCAACGTAACAGATTTCTGTCAAAAACACTATAATTATTATAAAAGATTTGAACAAGTGGGTAAAATTGACCTATGAGTGGGTAAAATTGACGTATGAGTGGGTAAAATTGACAAATGAGTGGGTAAAAAGTGTTCGATTGCACTACTTCAAATAAAGTGTTACTTTAACAACGAGTTTTGTGTCGATTAATAGTAGATTATACCACAAGTCAATAATGATAGCTATTATCCCCGAGGATTATTACGAACTGAGCCGCGTTAGCGGCGAGGGAGTAACATACCGAGGGAATAATAGCCATTATTGCGAGTAGTATACTCTACTTTATTTACGACAAATTAATTTATTTGAGATTTTCAATGAACAAATTTCACCCGTCTCATAATTTTCAATACAAATCTACAAGCACTACACGTTTGACACTGACACTTTTGTGGAATAATGACCATTAATCCCGCTACTCGTCATTAATCCCTGGAGGAATAACATATGTCATTATACTGCTAAAATCACAAATATAATACGCACATTATACATTAGTCGTAAATAAATGATAGTTTACCATTCGCGATAGAATAAATAACTATTTTTCCATTGCTCTTCTCGTTTTATCTAACATAGTACCGTTGCAGAATCAGACCGATAATAGCAATTTATACCAGAATCTGATGCTTTGAAAAATCTAGCCTCAATCCCAGCTGCTAACCTACCTAAACCTATAAGAATTGAAAGCAATAGCAATATTTAAAAAAAAACTATGGTTGAACAAAGTTAACTGCATTTCCATTATCAGGTGGGTTTGGTGGTTGGATAATCTCCGCAAGCCGTGAATATCATTCAGGTGGACCCTTGAAACAAGATCTCCTGGTCCACCATAACTCGTTAATGGCCAACTATTTCCACAGCAGACACTTTGGAACGCCAGGCTTGAAAGCGCCACCGGGATGGTCCAAATTCTACGGACCGTACTTGGTCTACATCAATACAGGATCCGAGGAGAAGGTGCGAGAAGGTGTCGCTAAACAGGCCTTGATTGAACAGGAACAATGGCCTTACAGGTACCGTCGTCAAAAAAAATTCTGGTTATGATCAACAAATTTTCTAACACAGTGGTTTAGATTTTATTTCTAGTTCAATTCAAATTTTTCAGTTGGGTGGTTGATGAAAAATACCCTCAAACTAGAGGTGGTGTCCATGGTAAAGTAGAAGGACAAACTAAAGCAATGGTGGTAGTCTATAGCTCAACTGAACAAGAGTTCGATGTACAAACTTTGGGATATTTGTATCACGAGGAGACAGATGTAAATGGCAGCTTCATTATTAAGAATATTCGTCCTGGTAATTATCAAATTGTTGCTTATCCTTTGGCTGGACAAGGAAGTGAAAATGTGGCTAGAAAAAAAATTAGTGTTATTGCTGGAGGTAGGAATGTTTTCGAAAATTTGATCTGTCTACTTTATGTCTTCTTTTCTTAATAATAGAAAATCAACATATTGGCTCATTAATCCTTCCTGAACCAACCAACATACTCTGGTCTTTGGGCGAAACGAATCGAAAGTCTAGCGAGTACCGTTACAGTGACGAACATAGAAGCTTTTACTGGCACTTGGTACCACCAGCAAATCTAACATTCACCATAGGATCGAGCCGCGAAGACAAAGATTGGTACTATGCTCAAACTAGAACTTCTGGTATCTGGAATATAGTCTACAACGACCAGATTGATGACAACAAAAACAGGACGCTCCGAGTGGCTTTTGCAGCTGCAAGTAGCTCAGCTTCAATTACCATTGAAGTTAACGGGCATCAAGTTGGACATTTTGCTTATGGAAACGATCAGACTATCTATAGGGACGCATTGCAAAGCGGCAACTTTCATCCAGAGAAAATGACTGTGTTAGCTAGACAGATTGTCAATGGGAAAAATGTGATTTCATTTAACTTATTAAAAGGGATGGTTATGTACGATGCTATAAGCTTAGCTAGCGAATAATTGAACTCGTAGATCTTAGGAAAAATAATAAAATATAGATATATTCCTTCCAACTTTATTTGGCATCTCGTCCTCCTTGGAAATTTGGGCTGTTGACTCTCATATTAATGACATTTGATGAAATACACGAGCATGTTGTAGGATACGGAACGAGCCGCAGGTTAACTTTCGTGTATCCGCCGCATTTACTATGAATATTTTCATGTTTTTCTGAGGGATACATCCCTGTTTATGCGTTTCTGGAACGTTTAGATCCAGCAAATCATTAACCACGTAATGGTCATTTCGAAGTTTTTCCGTAACGATAAAAAATCCGTTAAATCGAGGTTCGAGTTTGCTACTATGTCCATCATTAGGGCCCTTTGGCTTTTGGACAAGAACATGTTGCGCATCATCTTCAAACGTTTTTGGTGAAGCAAGTTTACCATCGTAACGTTCTTTCTGATATTCTTGTCTTGACGTAATCCGGTATGAGCTGTTCAAAATTGGTTTCCCGTGTGCCTTTTTGGTATGCAAGCAAGCGGTTTTTTTTTTAAACTAAAATTTGTATTGTAAAGAATAACCAAGTCCATTCGAAACGCCGGCTTATCTGTCAGAGGCGTACAGTACGGGAAAATAAGATCAAATGAATTTTTGAGCGGTTTTAAAGGCATTTTATTTACGAATGACATATAATGCAAGTATTATATTTGTGATTTTGGCAGCATAATGCCATATATTATTCCCGCAGGGATTAATGGTCATTAATCCCGCTTGCACACCAATCACAAAATTTCTCAAATTAAATAAGTAGTACTACCATGGAAACAATATACCTGAACAAACTCAAAAGTGTCAGTGTCAAACGCGTAGTGCTTGTGTATTTGTATTAAGACGGATGAACAACGAGCGTTTTTAAAAAGAAAAATTCAAATAAATAAATTTTTCGTAAATAAAGTAGAGTACTCGCAATAATGGCTATTATTCCCTCGGAATGTTACTCCCTCGCCGCTGACGCGGCTCAGTTCGTAAATATTCCTCGGGAATAATAGCTATCATTATTGACTCGTGGTATAATCTACTATTATTGTGTATTGCGCCGTTACAATTTGTTTCACTTTAATTTTACCTTAATTTCATGTTTTGTTTGACATAAAATATACAAACTTATGATTACTGTTAACGTTTGGTTAACATGTTACATAATTTTGGAAAGTATATGCGTTCGCCCATGAGCGGTGCGTAGACAAGCATAGCGCGCGACCATGAAACTATGCGAAACTGCGATGTTTAGTGCAAATTATTGTTGAGCAATTATTAATAAAATATATCATCATTTAAAACAGGCATTTCATCACAACTAAATAGTTTCTGATCAAAAAGGAGCAGACAACACAGCCTATATTACATGCTATGCATTTATCATATATTATATCACAAAACCTTTAAAATTAATCGATTGAACTATCCAACATATTTTGAGCATGATTTTGCTTGGAAAATACTTGAATGCACAATAACATAATAATAGTATATTATATAATAAGTGTGGTAACTAGGTTATTACCGCACGCGAGAGAAATTTGCAAACCGAGCCGGTGAGGCGAGGTTTGCAATCTCTGAGGGCGGTAATAACCTAATTACCATAAGCATTATATACAGTATTTTACCTACAAGCGTGCGGCAACAAAATATTCTGAAGAAGTTTAAAAAATAAAAAATAAAAATAAAAAATTGCGTCTGTCACCTTTGACAGTGTACTAGTAGAATTTAGGTGATAGGTAGGTAATTTATCTCTGGTAGGTAAATAACGGTACGCACCTATGTAGGTAGAGCGTGCGGTACTTACCGCACGCAAAATCGTGTAATATACCTTAGTTACCGCACGCTTGTAGATAATAGTTATTTACCTAACAAATGCGGAAAGTGATACTTTACCGCACGCAACGGCAGTTGACCGAACGACGCGAAGCGGAGTTCGGTCAAGCCGTTAAGTGCGGTAAAGGCACTTTCCGCATGTGTTAGGTACAAAATTTTACCTATGAGCATCTACATCTCCAAAAAAAGGCATTGATAAAATTAATTAATGAATCAAATTAATTAATGAATCAGATTAATTAATGAAATTAGATAGGATTTAGAAATGATCAAAAATCCATTTTCTGAAAGAGAGGATTTTTTATTATAAATATCAAATTCTACTTCACCGCACACTATGCGGTAAAGTGCACTTTACCGCACAATTTGTATTCTACTTTACCGCATACTATGCTGTAAAGTTAACTTTACCGCACACTATGCGGTAAAGTGCACTTTACCGCATAGTGTGCGGTAAAGTGATACTTTCCATTTGCAAATACGTGCGGTAAAGTGCACTTTACCGCACGCTCATAGGTAAAAGCTTTTATTTGACAGTTATTGTGCATGAAATTATTTGCCAAAAAGCCAAAATCATGCAAAAAATATTTGGATGTTTAATCCATCAAGTGGTATATGGCTAGATTATTTCCTTAATAAATGGGATTAAAGCCAACAACAAAGAGTTCTACTTATTATAAAATGTCAGAATATTTTTATCAAAATTCTGTCAAAAAAGGTAAACAAAAATTTAATCGCGAATAAACAAGGTATTGTGCAATAATCACTTATTTAAACAAAATTCATTCAAAAAATGACGTTGTCTGATGGGTCTATTTTATAATGAATGAAATAATCATATATTATATCACAAGAGCTTTAAATTTAATCGATTAAACTATCCATCATATTTTGAGCATGATTTTGCTTGGAAAATAGTTGAATGCACAATAACTTAATAAAAGCCCTCGACCGCAAAGCGGTCGAGGGCTTTTATTCAAAAGTGATTGTGCATGAAACTATTTGCCAAAAAGCAAAATTATGCAAAAAATATTTGGATAGTTTAATCCATTTAAATTTATAGGTCGAGTGGTATACGGCTAGATTATTTCCTGAATAATTAGGATTGAATTATTGGCGTCAATCCTATCCAAAGAGTTCTATTTATTATAAAATGTCAGAATATTTCTATCAAAATTCTGTCAAAAAAGGTAAACAAAAATTTAATCGCTAATAAACAGGTCTTGTGAAAAAATCACTCATTTAAACAAAATTCATTCAAAAAATTACGTTGTCTGATGGGTCTATTTTATAATGAATGAAATAATCAATACAAAATATACGAATATTATACATATTTTCTCCCGATACTGAAGGTTTTGTTTTGGCAAAAAGCAAATCCTTAGTTCCGTTTACGAAAAAAGGAAACTGGATCTGCGAGCGGCACACAATTACCTCTCTCAGATGAAGGAGTTACCTTGGACGTAAACTTATTTGGAACAACCATTTGAAGCCCAAGCTACAGCCGCCACTTGGACATGCCGCAAACCCGTGGGAAAAACATGGGGGATAGAACCAAAAATGGTATATTGGATTTACCAAACGGTTGCCAGCCTCAATCAACTACGTCTCGTTGGTATGGCCAAAGACTATGCGAATAAATTCACAGGATAGTCTACGTAAAGCATAAAGGATGATCAGTCTGGAAATAACAGGAGCTATGTCAACCTGCCCTACCGCAGCCTTAGAGGCACTCCTAACGGAAGGAGTCGGTCTGGCAATAACTGGACCAACCTTAAACTCTCCTCAGCAAAGGATTTAACGCCCACAATATTTCAAGTCTAGATACTAGCCATAAACATCTGTGCCCAAGAGAGCCTTAAAAGAGGCCATTTACATACTGTCCAGCAGACAAGCGGCTCTAAAGGCTCTAGGAGCAATCAACTGCATTCGCAGCTAGGCTGGGAGAAACAAATTAACCCTGAAGGCGCTTTTCAAATCCCAGAGCCTTTTTGTGAACTAATGAAAAGCCTCGTCTCCGAAGAAATCAACAGAAGGGAAAAGGACCGAATGCTAGCTCATTGAAGATCCATTCCGGGTCTGAGAAAGGCAACGAGGTTCATATCCATCTCAGCAGGGAGATCTGAATAACTTCTTGGTCTTCTTGACATGGAAAAAAGATAAACTAGAAATAAGAACAGTCGTTAGTCTGCTCACTGCTGAAATATCACCTACAAACAATAGGCAAATCAGACAGAGACTCCTGTAGATCTTGGGAACCACCAACAGAAACTACAGAAAATTAAATCAGATGATTCACGCTCAAAATATCTGGAAAGGAGCACTGCTTCCTTTTAGCGGCTGGAACAAGATGTAACGACTCCAAAAATGCAATCTACAATTTACAAACACATCCTATAAACTTGGATTCGAAACTTATTTTTACACTGGAATAGGATAAAAATCAAGAACTATTTCTTTATCACCTATAGGAATAAATTCTTATAAAAAAGGCAAGAAAAATTTTAGATAGCCTTTTGGAATGCTAAAGATTCTGTTTTACTTGCTCTTGGAAATGAATCATCGTTTACCGATCAAAACTTGAGTCTTCCCTGGAGGTTTTGAGTTTAGAATGGACATATGCTTCTATTTGAGAAGTTGGTGATGCCAATTCTAACCGCTCAAGGATCAAGGCTTCCTTAAGGTCTGAGGAAACCTCGATGAGCTGAAATAAAAAATAAGGGTCCGTAATTAAAAAAATGAAGTTGATGATGGTGGGCCAAAGACGAGATGTCAGATTTTAAATATGATGGTACCATCTTGTAAAGAGAAAAAAGTGACAACAATGAAGTGACATTTATTTTGAAGTTGCTCTTCGAATAGACTCAGGAAAAAATAAAAATGGTTTTGCAAAATGTCGGTTTTTTCCGAATATCTTCAGAAATATTCGGAATTTTTCAAATTTCAAAACGGCATTTTATTGGTCATAAAATTGCGCAACTTTACCATAGTTTAACTAACCTCGTATCTCTAATAATTTCCGATATCTTAATGCTCACCCTCGAATTCGGGACACCCTGTATACAAAACTCTTTTCATGTCAAGGAAATGAATGTGAATACAATGAATCTATCAATAACTCAAATCGCGGAGAAAGTAGCGATGACGAAAACGAAGACACGCCTGTATATTTTGAAACATTTCAAATATTTTGAATAATTGCTTTTCAACATTAAATTATGCGCATGCGCAGTCTATCAACTCTCTTTTTTAGTATGTTTCTACATAAATAAAGACAAATTAGGCACAGATCTAACAACGGTACCATTAAACAACCATATTAAAAAATAATAAAAATTGTAAATGAGGTAATGACATTTATGTCAACTGCGGGACACTGACACATTTTATAGCGTTCCGACTGAAAACAGTTACACCTTAGTGCATTAGAATTCCTTTAAAAAAGACCGCTTGCTTGCATACCGAAAAAGCCCACGGGAATACAAACCAGACCGGACTATTGTGTCACAATGTAACCATGAGTAAAAACTCGGTAATAAAAGAAAACCCTAAGAGAAAAACTATTATAACACACTGTATTTGTAATTGAACCATAGCGAAGGACTTCATGAATAGATTGAATTAGAAAATTAAACTATAATGTAATTCAATTAGTTTCCAATAGCAAATTAACTTGATAAAAAGACTATAGCTCTTGAAAATTTTAATAGAAAAATTGAACAATAATGTATTAATTTATTAAATCAGATGAAATCATAAGAAAGCTTTAATAGTAATTGAAGATAATGTGCCTCGAGTTTGCAAAAATTGGATTTAAAAAGGTTGTGTTTTTACAGTGGCGCACCCAAGGGGGGGGGGTTTGGGGGTTAAAACCCCCCCCCCGAAATTAAGCATAGGTACTTACAAACGTTCCATTTTACATACATGACACCCCTAAAAGGTTTTGCCTTCGACAGCGAGTTCATTTAGGCGAGTAAACAGCGAGGAAAACACATAACTTATACAATCACTTGGTTGGTTGGTTGAGATGCACAATTAACAGGCCAGGTTAGGTGGCCCCAACACTGCAGCCGTCGGCTTATTGAATTGTCCTGTTCGTCTGTTTAGTCAGTGAAAGGTTTCGTGACCTTGATTAGGTTTAGGAGCCTCTTCACCGTGTTACTTCTAGTGAGTTTAGAGATAGGGTCTTCTGGCCCTATCTGTCTGTATATCCACCAGCGTAAAGCCTCATATTCAACATTCAAAGATTATGTGGGTGGCGGTTTCATCCTCCTCGTCACAAAGTCTGCATATGGGTTCTTCTTGGAGGATGTCCATTGTGTGAAGGTGTTTTCTCAGGTTACAGTGTTCAGTAATTAGCCTGATTTGATTCCTGTTTAGTTGTAGGATTTCTTCAGTAAGTTTAGGTGATGGTTGTTGTACCATTAGCTTTCTGTGTCTGAGCTTCGGAAGAGTTTGCCAGTAGGTCTGTGTTTTCTATACACCCATTGGTTTATTTTTGTTCTTACCGATGATTTTGTGGTGCCAATTGCCGGTTCAGAACCAGTATAATTAGTTGCCAATCCTTCTCTTGCCAGAGCATCTGCTTTTTCATTTCCTTCAATTCTTTTATGCCCTGGCACCACTGATGTTAGTAGGTCATGACCAGCGCGCATAACGGCAAGTCATGACCGTCACGTCACATTCAATATGACTGTTAGTCATGACCGTTTTACTGCATAGTGTGGAAAGTGCAGTAAAGTAGACTGCATAGTATGCGGTAAAATAGATTCGGTATTCAGATACACTCACAAATCCCTTCTCGTTCAGAAATTTCAATAATGCCTTCTTTTGGAGATATAGATGCTCATGGGTAAAATTTTGTACCTAACACATGTAAAAAGTGCCTTTACCGCACTTAACGACTGCCGTTGCATGCGGTAAAGTATCACTTACTGTATTTGTTAGGTGAATAACTATTATCTTTGTTATTTTATTTTACCTACTAGGCTAGGATAGCTTTTATTCACTTATTTTGTAATTTGTTGAAATTTCTTCTGTTCTGAAATCCTTAATTATTTGTCAAAACTCAATCAATAATAATTGACTAGAGTAAAAATCAAACGAGAAGAAGCCACTGTCGTTAGCGCTGACAAAGAAAGCAGATTTCCTTTTCTCCGGGTCCGTCCCATTTAAAGTGAGATAAACGATAACGCGTGTACTGTGGCTTCTTCTCGATTGATTTCTACTCTATCCTTATTTTAAATACATTTGTGAGTTTATAGACCATAGACTGTGGGTAGTAGTGTTTAAAATTGAAATATTTACTATGAACTATGACCATGGTCATGACCGTCATGACATGTCATGACGCAAATGACCGTAACGATTTTAAATGACCGTCATTTTACATCACTGCCTGGCACCCATTTAAGGGTTACCTTGTTGGCCATACTTAGGTTTTTGAGGTTTTCCAAGCATCCCAGTCAAGTTTGGATTTTATTTCAAAGCTGGTGCTGTTATCCCCCCCTTTTTTTTTCCCATGTGATTGAAGGGTTAAAAGATTCACCTAAATAGGCCGAAGCCGTTGTTGTGCCCAGTTGCTCCAAATAACCCAGGGGTAGGTTCTCAAACAAAACTATTGTTTCCCTGGATCGCTTCCTTGTCAAAGTCGGTTACCTATAGGGCGCCACCGTATTTTAGTTTAGTCAATGCTGAAGGCGTTCTCTCACTGTTCTAAAGTCAACCAAAAATCCGGAAAAATCAACAATAAAATAAGAACTCAATTTAAATTCACTTTCAGGTTATATATTTGTCACAAGAACTGATGTTATCAGCCACCTATACACTTTGTCACTCTATTCAATATTTAAGTATCTTGCTTCTAACTATTAACAAGAGTTCATTAAAGCCTGTATGATCATACGAGCCGCACAATTATTCAAATATCAATAGGCTTAAATAATAAAACTTCAAATCTGGTAATTGACTAATCAAAGTCAAATTCAGTAATTAAATACTCAACGTTAAGTTCAGTAATTAAATAATCAAAGCAAAGTTAAAACCCGGATTTATAAATAATCCAAGTTAAATCCGGTTTATCAATAATCAAAAGTCAAATTCAGTGTTAAATAATCAAAGTCAAATTCAGTTATTAAATAATCAAAATTAAAGTTAAATCCGGTTTATCAATAATCAAAAGTCAAATTCCGTATTAAATAATTCAATTAAATTCAGTAATTAACTAATCAAAGTTAACCTCAGTTATCCATTAATCAAAGTTAAAAATTCGGTCTATCAATAATTCAAAGTCAAATCCAGTATTTCATAATCAAATTAAATTCACTAATTACTTAATAAAAGTTAAATTCAGTAATCAAATAATCAAAGTTGAATCCGGTCTAATAATTCAAAGTCAAATTCAGTATCACATAATCAAATTAAATTCAATAATTAAATATTCAAAGTCCAATCCGGTAGGTAATTAAATAATCACAGTTAAATCAAAAATCAGTATAAATCCCGCGAGGTGAGAATCCAAAGTTCGTAATAATAATAATAAAAAGTACTTAGCTGGTGAAGGCTAATTAATTTTTCAAGTTAATCAATTCCCAAACGTCAAACGTCCAGCGCTTCAAATTATTTCTCAAATGGATACCATCAGCCAAACCAGTCCAAAGGTCACCAGAAAGACGAAAATGTGGAAATTCTTGTTGGCAAGCAAAGGAAATGGTTCCACCCAGAGAAAACAAATACCCTAGAATGAAATTGACCACTTTACAACACACCCTGGCACAAGATTTGTAGACTCACCTCCTAATTCAATGAGGGCATCTAACATCCAATATGGATGCACAGTATTGTTTCACTATGAATGTGGTTCGATGGATATTGAACCGGAATAAGGCTTCAGCAAAATCCCAAGAAGGTCAAAATATCGGCAAACTAAATCTCGAAACTAACCCGACATTTGTAACTGCAAATTGTGCAAATTAAATCCCGTTCAACGGCAATTTCCAAAAAGGACACAAAAATTAATTCACTCGCACAACGCCTTATCCCTTTCTGTCCCTTCACGATCCAGCCAGCTCGTCATTTCCTCCTTTTTACCAAAATTGTACATGGCCCATCAGGAATGCCAATCTCTCAGGAACCGGCAAATTCAAAAATTATACCTATGAATATTCATAAAAAACATAGAAAAGTTCGAACCCGAACCAAATCCATTGGTCATCCTGAAATTACCAAGAAAACGGAATCATCCTGCACATACGTCGCACCCTAGATCAATATTTCTACTTGAAGATCTGACAGAGCTAGCATTAGTAATTGATACCCTACGACGGCGCAATTGTACCTCTACGTCGTGCGCGAAATTTGAGTGAAGGTCGCCCGCGTACCATACCAAGGTACCATACGAATTGAAATAACGAAAAATTCACCCATCATTCAAGAAGGAAAAATACAAGCAAAATGATTCACTCAATAGTCATGAGGGAAAATACAAGCAAAGTGATTAGTGCAACCATACGAATTCCAGACCATAACACTACCCCCTCCCCAAAGAATTTACACAGTAAATTCACTCAAAGGTATCTTCATGATATGGTTTCGTCTTGTGCATGCCATCGGCCCTTAGTTTTGCCTTCCAAGTCTTCCAGCTCGTAGACACAATAACCACACTTTTTCAAAACTTTGAAAGGACCTTCAAATTTCCCGCCCAATTTAGCCGTATAATAATTACCCGCATCAGACTGAGTGAACTTCTTTTTCCATACCAAATCACCAACATCAAAACTTATGTCCCTTCGCCTTAGATCATATTGTTTCTTTGACTGCTCATGAGCTCTTTCCATCTTTTTGACAACAGATTCCCTCAGTTTCGCCAGCAACCGCACCTTATCGTCAATATCAATCGGCAATGACTCAGAATCTTGAAATTTATTTTGAGGTTCCGAACCATGCAATCTCATTTCTGTACCAAAATTCATGAAATATGGAGTTTGCCCAGTGACAACATGCTTTGCAGTATTCACCGCGCACGCCAAAGCAGAAAGATTAACATCCCAATCACGTTGATTATCAGAAACAAAGGCTGAAATCATGTTTTTCATTACCCTATTCACTCTTTCCGTCAGATTCGGAGAAGGATGGTAGTTTGGATTAAACAGTATTCTCGTACCATACTTCGCCTTTAAGTTTTTGAAATCTAAACTTCGGAATTGAACTCCATTATCGCACCTGATTAATTCTGGTACCCCATATGTGAGAAACACTCTTTCTTCAAGAATTTTAATTATAGTTTGAGTATTGGCTTTGCGAATTGGAAAGAACAAGGTAAACTTACTAAAATTATCAGTCACTACAAAAATATGCATATTACCCGCTTTGCTTTTCGGCAAGGGTCCAAAGAAATCCATGCTGATGATTTGCCAACCACGATTTGCAATGACAGCTGTACCCATCAGACCGCTAGGTGGTTTTGTTCAGGTTTAACTTGTTGACAAATACTACAACCCTTTACAAATTTCGCAACATCAGCTTTTACGCACGGCCAGAAATACAGACGAGATACCTTGTGAAAAGTTTTATGGACCCCCAAATGACCACCGACAGTAGTATCATGACAAGACGAAATTACTTCCCTACGCTTTTCCTTAGGCACCACAAGTTTCCAAAAGTCATCATCAGTATGCAGTTCAGGAAAGTTAAGACTAACTTTCTTGTCAAGTCTCCCCTTCGACACCCGCCAGGACGGAAATGATAGCGGATTGTTCTCAACTCATTTACACATACCTATGTACCATTTGTCGCTAACTTCACCAATCTCAATCTCAGATATTTCGAGGTCATTGCCAACAGCATCCGGATCATCGTCCACAGCTCGCGAAAGAGCGTCAGGCACAACGTGTTCTTTACCCTTCCGGTGTATTACCACAAAATCGAATTGTTGAAGCCTTAAACACCATCGACCTAAACGACCCTGCGGATTTTTGAGATTTTGTAGCCATTTCAGACTAAAATGATCAGTGATGACTGTAAATTTCGAATTTTCCAGATAGCAAAGCAATTTCTCAGCACTCCAAATCAGTGCAAGAAGTTCTCTCTCTGTAGCACTGTACACTCGCTCGGTACGACTCAATGACCTTGAAACATAACAAATCACGTGCTCCCGGTCATCATAAAATTGTGAAAGAACGGCACCAATCCCAAAAGATGAGGCGTCCGTTTGTAAGGTAAACCCATGCTCGAAATTAGGACAATCCAAGATCGGAGCCGAAATAAGAGTATTCTTGATGTTTTCAAAGGATTTACTGCACTCTTCATCCCAAACAAATTTAATTCCCTTCCGCAAGAGTCGAGTAAGAGGAGATATAATATCTGAAAACCCTGGAATAAATTTCCGATAATAGGAGACCATACCAATGATTCTTCTCACATCGCGAACATTCTTGGGAACAGTCAAATTGGTGATAGCCTCTACTTTAGCTGGATCTACCGAAATTCCCTGTCTATTTACTACGTACCCCAAATATTTCAATTCTCCCCGACAAAACTTACTTTTCTCACGATTCAGGGTTAATCCATTGGAGTACAATCGATTAAAAACTTCCTTCAAAGTAGCGATGTGCGAATCAAAATCCGGTGTCACAACTATAATATCGTCGAGATAACAAAAGACATAACTATCAAGCTCTGGGCCTAAGATATTATCAACCAATCTTTGAAAAGTCGCAGGAGCATTGTGAATCCCAAAAGGTAAACGATTAAAATGAAATAGTCCACGACCAGGGACTGTAAACGCCGTATATTGTTTGCTTTCTTCCTCCAAAGCAACCTGTCAATAGGCACTTTTCAAATCAAGAGAAGACATGAACCGAGCACCGCCCAATTTGTCCAAAATTGTGGAAATGTACGGTAACGGATACGCGTCCCGTTCCGAAACTGAATTCAATTTACGAAAATCCACACAGAACCGTTGTTCACCATTTGCTTTAGGAACTAAGAGAACTGGAGATGACCATGCCGACTTAGATCTCTCAACTATTCCATCTTTCAGCATCTGATCCAATTGCTCGTCGATGAGTTTTTGCTTGAACGGGGAAACCGGGTAATACCTCTGCTTAATAGGAGCATTAGATGTCACAATCTTATGTTTCACCGCCGAAGTGCAGCCCAACTTATCGCCCACTCTATCAAAATACTCAGAAACAACCTCATTCAATCTCTGCATTTGCTCAGGAGTTAGATCTTCTTCACTCTGAATGTAATTGATTTGAGGAGTATTCATAATTTCGGATGAGAAAAACCACTCTCCACGGCGCATGTCCGGAACTATACCCATGGTTCGCCAAAAACTAATTCCCAAAATAATCTCATGCCTAAGCTTATAGTCCGAGAGCCGGCGCCAAAAAAGTGCAAGAGTTTCATGAAAGCCGAAAATGTAATATAAGCTTGTATTTGTGATGTATATAACTATGCTCGAGTCAGCAAGTGAGGTAGCGGGACAAGCTACGCCCACGCACCTTTGAATGTGTAAAAAACTAATCGCGATGAAAGAGTTTCATGACAGCTGAAAATCTCTCAATCCATTCTTTATTTGATAAAAAACATGACGCACATGGTCAGATAGCATTATGTTAGGACAACTAGAGTCAGCATGCCTATACAGGGTGGTCCATTTAACTTGAGACAGTCTAATATCTCGAAAACGGTGCGTTTTTGAAAAAAAAAGTTCAAATAAAAGTTACATGGTATCATGTGGGAAACAAAATGGCGGTACTGATTTTTGACTTTGACAACGTTTTCAAGGTTATTTCAAGGTCAACTCTTTTTTTTCAATGGAAATATATATTTTTATTACAGAATCTTATTCTACAGAAAAAAACAAGTAACTTTTACTTGAAGCATTTTTCGATCCGGTTTCAATTTAACCTGATAAAAAAGAACGAATAATTTTTTTTTCCTCCTCACAAAATCGAAAAGTAGAGAAAGGTTACCAAAAATACCTCAAAAAATATAACAATTGATCAAATTGACGACAGCCAACTTCAACACACTTGTTAATTCGCTGTAAAAAGCTTTCATGGCATCAAATTACAGTTTCTTTACTGACAGCTCTAAGCATTTCTTATGTGTTCCATCATATTATCCGGTGTTGTGGGAACCTCTTGATGAACTGTGTGTTTGATTTTTAAAGTGAATTGACAAGTGTGTTGAAGTTGGCGATCGACATTTTGATCAATTATTATAGTTTTTGAGGTATTTTTGGTAACCTTTCTCTACTGTTCGATTTTGTGAGGAGAAAACAAAAAAATTATTCGTTCTTTTTTATCAGCTTAAATTGGAACCGGATCAAAAAATGCTTCAAGTAAAAGTTACTTGTTTTTTTCTGTAGAATAAGATTCTGTAATAAAAAAATATATTTCCATTGAAAAAAAAGAGTTGACCTTGAAATAACCTTGAAAACGTTGTCAAAGTCAAAAATCAGTACCGCCATTTTGTTTCGCACATGATACCATGCAACTTTTATTTGAACTTTTTTTTTCAAAAACGCACCGTTTTCGACATATTAGACTGTCTCAAGTTAAATGGACCACCCTGAGGCATGCTGACTCTAGTTGTCCTAACATAATGCTATCTGACCATGTGCGTCATGTTTTTTATCAAATAAACAATCGATTGAGAGATTTTCAGCTGTCATGAAACTCTTTCATCGCGATTATTTTTTTACACATTCAAAGGTGCGTGGGCGTAGCTTGTCCCGCTACCTCACTTGCTGACTCGAGTATAGTTATATACATCACAAATACAAGCTTATATTACATTTTCAGCTTTCATGAAACTCTTGCACTTTTTTGGCGCTGGCTCTCCGACTATTAGGGACAACATAAATATCGAAAACTTTAACTACGTCTCTAATCTGGATTGGGGCTGATATTACACCAATACATTCGCAGGTGTCATTCGATGCCACTGTACATAAGGTTTTCCTACCCTCATCCAAGGATAAGCCTAGACTCCTAAGCTTTTGCCAACCACCAGAGCCAAGAAAAATCTTATTCGCACCAGAGTCCAATAAACCAAAGAGACTTTGACCCAAAATACTAACTTTCAAGTAAGGACACTCACCAGGACAAACATGACTTAAAATATAATCTAACACTATCTTTTCCCTATCTGAGCTAACGGTATCTGTGGTCGGTATGATATCAGAAGCCAATTTCCGACCTACGACTGACTTCTCGAAAGGTTTCCCGAAGGCTGTGCACAATCAGGACAAGTTCTCCTCGTTACGCCTACTTTCTTGCAAGAAAAACAACGTATAATACCAGAAGTGCAGTGTTTTGCCATATGATTCGGCTGATCGCAACGGAAACACAGTCTTGGAACACGATTCCCAGATTGATGATTATTTGAATATGAAGGTCGAGTATTATTATTATTCAGAGAATGATTCCTGCCATAGAAACTACCCGAATTAACATTCCCTGGACCACTGCCGTGTGAATTGACCACGATTTCTCTAACCACAGGATTCCTATCTTTACTATTTCCTTGATAATCTAAGTCAGGCTCTAACGAAAGATTTCCGGCTTTAGGGGGTGTATATTGCTCAATACTGATTTTGGTCTCCTCCAACCTTCTACGAAGATCAATTAAATCAAAGGGAGTATTAATGGTCTGTAAAGTAAGCCGCTCTTGATAGAATGGTAAAATGTTATTCTTTAATACCCCTAACCTTAGATTATCAGGAACAGGAGTCGGCATACGATCAAAAAGTTTA
This sequence comes from Ceutorhynchus assimilis, assembly GCA_917834065.1. Lineage (NCBI taxonomy): Eukaryota > Metazoa > Arthropoda > Insecta > Coleoptera > Curculionidae > Ceutorhynchus > Ceutorhynchus assimilis. The sequence continues at coordinate 13,813,155 of OU892284.1, read as the reverse complement.
CTCATCGCTGCCACATACAACCCGATAGATTCGTCAGCACCCTGGGTTCTGTTCTGAATTTGTTTCCATAATTGGTCACTCACATGTGCTGGCACAAATTGCTCCTTCATAAGATCGATGAGACCATCCCAGTCGCTAGCATACTTCACCACCATATGGTAAAAGTTCAACGCGTCACCCTCAAACAAATCATGCGACGACAAAAACAATTCCGTATTACTAACTTGCCTAGACCTAGTGAGTTCCTCCACTCGCTGCAAGAAAGCATTGAAACTCAAACCACCATTTCCTGAAAATTTTAGACCCCATTTATAGATAGGAACTGATGACCGTTGCAGAAGATTACTCGCAGGCACATTGGGTTGGTTTCCCATCCCCGCCGCAGAGCTATTTGACCCAGAACTAGAGGCAGCATTAACCGGAGTCTGTGCCAAAGAAGATGTTGAAGAACCTGCAAAATTTGGATCAATAGGAGTTGGATGAACGTCCTTCGCCTCGAAAAGTTTAGCTTTATTTTGGTAGTCCGGTACAAGATCCGATAGAGCAATCAATAATTCCGACATTTCCTTGGTAGTTTGATCATCAACCTCCTCTATTCTGCCAATCCTACCCATTAAATGAGAAAATTTTGTATCGATCTTCTTGCTTTGGTTCAACGAACCACTAAAGGCAGAAATTAAATCTCGAAGTTCGATCAACTTCCTTTCACACTCTTTAATCTCGGCTGCCGAGTCCAAACTACATTTTCCCTGAAGGGGACTGCTAAACTTCTCTAAAGCCAAAATGCTTCGAAGGTGTTTGCGCAATGAATCTACATTACCCTGATCAAAAATACCTCTAACCTTCAACTCATATTCCAACTCATCTCGCGACAAATTATTTACATGTAATTGAAACATGTTTGTTCTACCAGAAAATCCCAATACCAATCAAAATACCTTTCACCAGAATCAAAAATTGATAAAGAAAAAAAAATAATAAAATAAAAAAATAACATAAAATCACAAGACAAATGCTTTTAAAATTACCCCTTCCTAACGGCAATTAACTTGTAAATTTCTTGGATTCTCACCACCAAAATGTCTATATTCTTGTTATGTGAAAAAAACGACCAAGGTTCACAATTGTTTTGTTTTTTTTTTTTTTTTTATTAATTAGGCGCCAGTGTTATCCCCCCCTTTTTTGGCATGTTCATTGAAGGGTTAAAAGATTCACCTAAATAGGCCGAAGCCGTTGTTGTGCCCAGTTGCTCCAAATAACCCAGGGGTAGGTTCTCAAACAAAACTATTGTTTCCCTGGATCGCTTCCTTGTCAAAGTCGGTTACCTATAGGGCGCCACCGTATTTTAGTTTAGTCAATGCTGAAGGCGTTCTCTCACTGTTCTAAAGTCAACCAAAAATCCGGAAAAATCAACAATAAAATAAGAACTCAATTTAAATTCACTTTCAGGTTATATATTTGTCACAAGAACTGATGTTATCAGCCACCTATACACTTTGTCACTCTATTCAATATTTAAGTATCTTGCTTCTAACTATTAACAAGAGTTCATTAAAGCCTGTATGATCATACGAGCCGCACAATTATTCAAATATCAATAGGCCTTAATAATAAAACTTCAAATCTGGTAATTGACTAATCAAAGTCAAATTCAGTAATTAAATACTCAACGTTAAGTTCAGTAATTAAATAATCAAAGCAAAGTTAAAACCCGGATTTATAAATAATCCAAGTTAAATCCGGTTTATCAATAACCAAAAGTCAAATTCAGTGTTAAATAATCAAAGTCAAATTCAGTTATTAAATAATCAAAATTAAAGTTAAATCCGGTTTATCAATAATCAAAAGTCAAATTCCGTATTAAATAATTCAATTAAATTCAGTAATTAACTAATCAAAGTTAACCTCAGTTATCCATTAATCAAAGTTAAAAATTCGGTCTATCAATAATTCAAAGTCAAATCCAGTATTTCATAATCAAATTAAATTCACTAATTACTTAATAAAAGTTAAATTCAGTAATCAAATAATCAAAGTTGAATCCGGTCTAATAATTCAAAGTCAAATTCAGTATCACATAATCAAATTAAATTCAATAATTAAATATTCAAAGTCCAATCCGGTAGGTAATTAAATAATCACAGTTAAATCAAAAATCAGTATAAATCCCGCGAGGTGAGAATCCAAAGTTCGTAATAATAATAATAAAAAGTACTTAGCTGGTGAAGGCTAATTAATTTTTCAAGTTAATCAATTCCCAAACGTCAAACGTCCAGCGCTTCAAATTATTTCTCAAATGGATACCATCAGCCAAACCAGTCCAAAGGTCACCAGAAAGACGAAAATGTGGAAATTCTTGTTGGCAAGCAAAGGAAATGGTTCCACCCAGAGAAAACAAATACCCTAGAATGAAATTGACCACTTTACAACACACCCTGGCACAAGATTTGTAGACTCACCTCCTAATTCAATGAGGGCATCTAAAATCCAATATGCATGCACAGTATTGTTTCACTATGAATGTGGTTCGATGGATATTGAACCGGAATAAGGCTTCAGCAAAATCCCAAGAAGGTCAAAATATCGGCAAACTAAATCTCGAAACTAACCCGACATTTGTAACTGCAAATTGTGCAAATTAAATCCCGTTCAACGGCAATTTCCAAAAAGGATACAAAAATTAATTCACTCGCACAACGCTTTATCCCTTTCTGTCCCTTCACGATCCAGCCAGCTCGTCATTTCCTCCTTTTTACCAAAATTGTACATGGCCCATCAGGAATGCCAATCTCTCAGGAACCGGCAAATTCAAAAATTATACCTATGAATATTCATAAAAAACATAGAAAAGTTCGAACCCGAACCAAATCCATTGGTCATCCTGAAATTACCAAGAAAACGGAATCATCCTGCACATACGTCGCACCCTAGATCAATATTTCTACTTGAAGATCTGACAGAGCTAGCATTAGTAATTGATACCCTACGACGGCGCAATTGTACCTCTAGGTCTTGCGCGAAATTTGAGTGAAGGTCGCCCGCGTACCATACCAAGGTACCATACGAATTGAAATATCGAAAAATTCACCCATCAGTCAAGAAGGAAAAATACAAGCAAAATGATTCACTCAATAGTCATGAGGGAAAATACAAGCAAAGTGATTAGTGCAACCATACGAATTCCAGACCATAACAGTGCTTTAATCGACGCTTGATTGTCTGAGCAGATAAGGATATTTTTACCTGTGTATCCCCTCCTTAGGTTTTCTGTCAGACAGAAGTCGATGGCATATATTTCTGCTTGGAATACTAATACAGTAGTGTATTCTCCCAGAGGTTGACTGATGTCGCATCTGGGTCTGGGAGTTTGTCCATATATTCCAGCGCCGGTTCCAGTTTCTGTTTTGGAGCCGTCAGTAAACCAGACAATTTCTTGTTTAGGTGTTGCGGTATTTTCTACTGGGACAATCTCTATGGCGAAGGGGTTTTCGAGGGATTTTTTTGGCATCATATAGTCGCTACCCATGGTTAAAATCGGGTTTGAAATTATTTTGGTGATAGCTGCATGTCCATTCGGTTTTGGGTTCCAGGTTCTGTTCAGCTGGAGACGATATGCCCCGATTCTAGCTTCCGCTTTGACGATAAGGTCAATTGGTGGGAGGTTTAGGATCGTTTCCATACTTGCCGTTGGTGTGCTTTTCTGTGCACCGGTAATAGAGACACATGCAAGTCTCTGGATTTTGGCTGGCTCCAGGTTTGCTTGTCTATGGTTAACTTCAGGCCACCATACAGGTGCACCATATGTTATCATTGGTCTTGCAACCGTAGTGTATATCTATTGTACAACTGACGGTTTTAGTCCCCATGTCTTCGCAATCTCTCTTTTTAGTGACATCAACGTCATCTTGCTTTTGGTGGTTATCTTTTGGATGTGTTGGTTCCATGTCAGCTTCATATCTAGGATGATGCCTAGAAATTTAGCTTCCCTGCCAAACTCCAAGGTTTTTTGGAATAGACTGGGTGCGATTAATGTCCTCCGGATTTTTTTTTCTCGTGAAAGCAATGCGTTTTGTTTTAGAGGGGTTGACGCGAAGTTGCTCCCTCGTGCACCATTCCTCAATGATTCCTAAGGCGTCCTGCATGAGGTTTGATACCCTCCTGGTAAACCCTTCCCTAATGAAAACGAATATCTCATCCGCGTAGCTTAGGGTGAAGTAGCCGTGATCGTTTAGTTTCCTCAGAAGTTCATCCACGACTAGATTCCACAAGAGTGGTGAAAGTACTCCGCCCTGTGGGCATCCTTTTGTCGCGGTTATTTTAATAGAGGTTTTAGCAATAGTCAAGTTTATAGTCCTATGTTTTAGCCTTAGACTATATACCTACAATTCTGTAGAGACAGGACAAGTCATTCATAAATCACCAAATAGTGCGACTTTACATCAACAAACGCTTAGAATGTGCTTAGAATAAATTATCAATGAGTGCAGCCAATGATTTGTTGTGGTGGGAGAAGGCTGCAGCCGGCTTGTTTGGCGTTGTTTCACATTGTTGGCACCAGCCGCCGACCATAGGCGTAGTTAGCTTTGGAGTTATGGGATAGTAAAAAATAATTTTAATAGGCAAATAATGAATTTTTTTGTATTCCATGTAAATATTTTTTAATAAAACCAGTGTGAAGCACTTTTTGCCTTAAACCATTGCATTAATTTTAATAAAAATATTTGCATGAAATAGGTACAAATATTTTCGTAAAATTCTGACATGTCATGGGTTATATTGAAATCTTGGATTCTACAAAAAATTCTAAAAATATTTTGTGTAGAGTTATACAGGGTGAGTTACTAAGCGCGCGGTGGTCTATATCTCCTATACTAACGGAGATCGGAGAAAAAACTAAATACAAAACTTGTAGATAAACATGAGTACTACATTTCTAAATTATTTTACAGTATACACGGTGGCCCAATAACTAGTAGTGACACAAAGTTATGTTTTTTTTAATGACTCTCCCTGTATATTATAACATTTCTGGATTCTGCGGAAAATTCTAGACATATTTTATGTATAATGTCATATACCTATCTTCAACTGTTTCGGAAATATTGACAGTTGAAAACTGACTTTTTTGCATCTTTGACAGACTGTAAAACTTGAACGGTTAATTTTACAAGAAAACGGATTTCACATTCCTTTCTTACTTTTTCATAAACTATCATTTGGCACCAATCTTGAATTTAATCCATGATTGAAAATTCCGCCTAATTATTAACCTTCGGTTAAATTCAAAGTTGGTGTTAAATGGTAGCTTATGAAAATCTAAGATAGGAATGTGAATTCCGTTTTCCTCTAAAATTAACAGTTCAGGTTTCACAGTCTGTCAAAGATGCAAAAAAGTCAATTTTCAACTGTCAATATTTCCAAAATAGTTGAAGATAGGTATATGACATTATACATGAAATATGTCTAGAATTTTCCGTAGAATCCAGAAATGTCATATTATACAGGGGGAGTCTTTTGAAAAAACATAACTTTTTGTCAATACTAGTTATTGGGCCACCCTGTATACTGGAAAATAATTTAGAAATGTAGTACTCATGTTTATCTACAAGTTTTGTATTTAGTTTTTTTTTTCCAATCTCCGTTAGTATAGGAGATATGGACCACCGCGCGCTTAGTAACACCCTGTATACATTCCTATACATCTCACCATTTGACAGTTGAAAATTTAACATTTAAAAAAACTTTGAGTGTCAATTGGTAGGTAGAAATTAGACTTTCCATTTCTCGCAGGGACTAAAATAAATTTGGGGGAGTAAAATGAAATTTCAGGGACTAAAATAAAATTAGAGGAGAGGTGAAATTTAGTGTTGAAAATTATAAATTTTAATAAAAATACTGAAAACCTAATTTAAAACGACCATTTAGGTATTTTTTTTCTAACCAAATTCTAATTGTAAATAAAAATGACTATATTTATATTCAAAAACTTCAAAAAATTAATAAAAACAGATACAATAAGTGCAAAATGTACATATACATACATGAGTAAAGTGATTTCTCATCCCTCAGCAAATTGTAGCCCTCGCTTTGCTCAGGTTGGAAACTTTGCTTTGGGATAAAAAGTCACCTTAGGTATTATTGTACTACAAAAATGCATAGATATCTCTAAAATTCTGTCAGGTCATTTTTTTCAAATGGATCACTCTGTACCATATAAGATTAAATTATTACTATTCAATTTGGGCACAAGGCGATAAGAGGCAAAAGTAAATAAAAGAAAGTTTTTAATACAAGAAATATCAATATATTGTTCAAATCTATATACAGGGTGGGGACTTTAACTGGAACTAATTCGCTAGAGCCTTTTGATAAAATATGTGGACAAAACGCAAAAACACGTCGATTAAGATTTTTTGCCTAGGATTTTTTCACATCATTTGTTTTTATACAGGGTGTTCCGAGAACAACTGTACGGTTATCAACTTTATTTTTTCAAATAGTAACCCCTGTATATTATGACTTTTTTGGATTCTGCGGAAAATTCTAGACATATTTTATGTACAATGTCCTATACTTATCTTCAACTGTTTCGGAAATATTGCCAGTTGAAAATTGACTTTTTTGCATCTTTGACAAACTGTAAAACCTAAATGGTTGATTTTACAGCAAAACCGATCATACATTTTGATCTTAGTTTTCCGTAAGCTATCATTTGATACGAACTTTGAATTTAATCTATGATTAAAAATTCCGTCAGCCAATCAAAGTTGCTAAAAAGTCAATTTTCAACTGTAAATATTTCCGAAACAGTTGAAGATAGGTATATGACATTATACATGAAATATTTCTAGAATTTTCCGCAGAATCCAAAAATTTTATAATATACAGGGGCTGCCATTTAAAAAAATGAAGTTGATAACTGTACAGCTGTTCTTGGAACTCGTTGTATCATTTTCGAAAATAACTTTGACAAACTAATTGATGACAGTGACGGATTCTATTTCAGGTAAGAATTTTATGAACAATAATTAGACACCAATTTTTTTCTCAATTCTACTATCACCGCTGTTTGAGATGTATTCAACAAGGATAGAGAAAAATCACGTGACTTTAAAATGGTATTTGTTAGACTATAGATTATTAACACAACATTTAATAGGTATATTTAATAATTCAGAGGCGGTACGAAGTTCGCCGGGTCAGCTAGTATAATATATAGATGTGTAGACTAATAGAAATAAAACATTTTAAGCTGAATGCAATACTTATGTAGGCACCTATTGGTTCTAAGATGCTGTATAAGGCTGTTTAAATTGGTGATTTTATTTCTCAAACGTCTAACAGTAGCTTGCAAACTGTTAATTTTACTTCGTTGCTTATAAACCACTTCCTTGACTAGTTGCAGATTTCGTTGCCTTTTTCTAGGTGTACCAAAATCTTCACCAGTTATGTAGGTCGCCAATGTACCCTCTTTTCCTAAAATCAGAGGAGTATTCATTACATGCTCATATGAAAAAGTTTGTATCCTGAATTTCTTACCTCTGCACAGGTTTTTCTATTAATCCTAAAGTACCTCTAAATTTGGATTTTAAACCTACAGCCTCTCTTGGAAGTGAAATATTTCCCTCTCTGTTGAAGAAGCTGTTGCAGTATCTGATGAGTGTTTTGAGTTAAAAAAAAATATATGCTTATTTGTTCCTCTGATTATGTATAATGTATCTAAAATATGGCATATTCTCGTGTATATTGAGATATAAACAATTTTTTTTTGCAATCATGACGCAGTTAAATTGATGCTCTATAATGAAATTATACGTGAAAATTAACATTGTGATATTATATTTTGAAAAGCCCATACCTTCTTACCAAACTTAAGATGTCGGTTTCTGAGAAAAGTGCTTCTCTGTTGCATGTTTCAGTTTGAAAAGTTTCTTGCTCCATTATTGACAAACCATCAGGACCAGTCACACAAGAGTCATCCAAAGCTGGTTCATTTAGATTTGGTTCAGTCACCACAACTGGTCTATAACAAAATTAAAACAATATAGTAATGTTACGACCATAAAGTAAACGGTTTAAATCAAAAGTCACTACTTAGTAAAAAAGTCAATTGAATATTGTTTCGAATATTGTATAAGTAGTTTATCATCTCACCTTAGACTCATCTCATCACAAGCCTCATTAGAGCTATAAAATATAAATCAAAACAATTAAATATCCAAAAAATAGTTATTTGAATAATTATTTATTACAGTGAAACTTCTCAATAGTGGCCACAAAAATGAGGCTTCAAAATGGTTGGCACAGATTCTAGGATTTTTTATAGATGGGTGGTTATCAAGGCTATCAGCCAACCCTAATAGGGAGAACCATTTTCTCTGTTCATCCAGATTAGTTGGAATACTGAAAGTTATATTTTTATTTATATTATGGAAATTAAATTCAAAATTAAGTAGATTTAATAATATTTTGAAAGATAATAATTTCCGTTGTTAACAAATTCGATTTTACTAATACATTTTGTTTGTTTAAAACTATTAATTGACTAATTAATTATTAATTAAACAACTCTTTAACCCTTTGAACAAAAAAATGTTACCTTCAACTAAAAAATCCTACACAATTAACTAAGGACGTTGTGAGCGATAGGGTAAAAGCGCTAATCTTCAGGACCATAATTTGAAATAAACAAAACAAAAATACTTAAATTAAAAACTATACCCTAGACTTGATGAGAATAGAAATCAAAAAAATACAAAATGCGCGTTGTTTGTCACCCGCCACTGTTTTTTGTTTACTTACCCGTGAAAACTCAGCTGAGGATTAAGCTGGATTCAGAGCTTCCGTAACGTAAGACTTAAAACTTAAGCGTAAGACTTAAGAAAAATAAACACCATGTAAATGAATGGGACAATTCATAGTGCCACCGTAAGACTTAAGGCCGCAAAGGTCCCCCTTCAAATTATATTTTAGTTCTAAAAAAAAATTATAGATGGCGCCAAGATGAAAGCATTTTTACAGTGGAGCAATTATAGCGATTTCAATTTGCAGAATCAGTGCAACTTTTTTCACTCAGTTCGCACTGATTGGCTAATGGGATTATGGAGGGATTTGTATTTCCATGCCTGGCCTGGTATGACTTCAAATTTTGTTCTACTCTGTAAAAGTGATGTTTTGTTGTAGAGCTTGTTTTTGAGGTATGTTTATACAAATACAAATACAAATACAAAATATTTATTGATGACATAACAAAAGTTTTACACAAGTCAAAAAAAGAGATTACAAATATTCATGTATACTATAAAAACTTTTGGAAATAAGGTACTCTTTGATTTTTGTTTTGAAGCCTTGAATTGGTAAGGACCTTGTGTGGAGGGGCAATTCGTTATAAAACAGCGGTCCATAGAAAGACACCCCTGTTTTCATACGATTTATTCGATGAAAATCAGTTGTGGTAGGCACCTATGAGATTTTCAGGAAGCAATTGGCACATTAATGGGTTTACAAATAGAGGAATACTCGGAGGAATAATAAAAAAATAGTCTTACCAGGAGTCTAACACAATTTCAGATATTGGTAGAAGATCCAAGAGCTAGTAAAAGAAATGCAAATCGCCAGATACCTAAATTGAATGCTCTACTGCATTGGTGGATATTATTATTGCACTAATATGCAAGAACACAAAGGAAAAACTCTAATTTTAGCACTTTCCACTTTTTGTAAATAAATTTTAATAATTATTATTGAAGCTTTTTATTTTTTCAAAGACATTTTGTCCTACAAAACACGATCCAATTTTTTTATGTATACCTAGGTATGTAAAATAGATACTTTATTTATTTTCAATGGAAACTAATGGCACAGCATGCTTTGTGCCTATTATTTCATAAACCAATAATAAAAAACAAAACAAATACACAAGGTGAGAAAGAGGTTCTGTTTTCAATAGGCTTTTTTGGAAACGCTGAACAACCTAAAATCTGTTTTTTTTTTTAAAGATAAAAGTCAAAATGACATTCTGTTGGCAATACAATGTAATATTGTCAAGCTTTCAAATTTTTTATGTAGAAATAGTTACTAAATTTTTGACTTGGGGAATTATCTTTAAAAAAAAAACAAACTTTACATCAGCTGCTACTCCAACGGTTCGGGGTTTTCGAAAACGCCTAATTATGACATCACGAATTGACTGGTGGCGCCATCTTCGAAAAAAAGCCTGAACCATATTTGCCAAAATATCTGTAATTTTATTCCAAAATCGGTTTTAGACTACAAAAAAAAACGGCACATCAGAATAGGCTCGTTCAGTGAAGTTTCATTAACTACGTTTTTTGATATTTTTATGGAGTATTACTTACATATAGCACACAAAAAAAAATTCAGCTCAATTGGATAAATATTAAAAAAGTTATGCGGCTTTGAATATTAAAACATTAGGCCTCAGAAATTCATCGCTGAGAGATGGTATGACGTCATCTCTCGAGTCAAGATGCGCTAAAGGCAGTCACACGACCAACGTGAGAAATGCAGTGACGTCACCGCGTGTTTCAAAACTTTCAAATTTGGATCGTTTTGATAATTTATTTAAATATGAACAAGGGCTCAGAAAATTATGAAATTTTGAACAACTGCTAAACTCAATACGCTCTTGAAGAATATGTAATAAAAAAAATATGCTGTACGAGCCTATTTGCTGAAATTTGGCATAAACATTCTTTGATCGATTATCTAGAGAATAGTGCTCTTATTTTTTCAATTTTTACCGTGGATTTTTCTAATTTTGGGAAATAGTTCATTTTCACAATATAGGCCAAAAAAAAATTCGAAATATCGAAAATCTAACTGCACTATTCTCTAGATAATCGATCAAGGAATGTTTATGCCAAATTTCAGCAAATTCTGATGTGCGTTTTTTTTTTGTAGTCTAAAACCGATTTCTGTATTTTGTATCGTGTGCATGGGAGCGATGTTGTCCCCTTAAGACGTAAGCCGTAAGACGTAAGAAAGGGTCCAATTCCATTTCTTACGTTACGGCTTAAGTTTTCGTTAAGGATCGCGAGGTTTCGTAAAGCGGCCGATCGTGAAACTGACATATGGCCACATGTTTTTGATTGTTTTTGTTTTGGTTTTTGATTGTTTTGGTTTTTGCTTTGTTTCTGGTGGTTAAATTTCTTTTCAGTTCATAATTAAATAAAAATATAATTTTATAATACATGTATACTAGAAAAAAACAGTATCAATTTGGTAGATTGACCGCAAAATCGGCGGATGCGGCAGCACTGAATTACTACACCTTTTTCAATTGTAATTCAGAAAATCATAGTTTAATTTCAGAGAAGGGAACATGTATTTCAGAATAGGAACTTTTAATTCAGAAAAGAGAAATTGAATTTGAGAATCGTAATTTTAATTTCAGAATAGGGAAAATGAAATTCAGATTAGGAAGTTGAAATTCAGAAAAGCAAGATTGTAATTCAGAATAGTAAATTGAAATTCAGAAACTGTAAATTATAATTTAGAAAAGGGAAATTGTATTTCAGAAGGTGAAAATTTAATTTCAGATAATGGAATTTGTAATTCAGAAAAGTATAATATGTACCTTATGATAAGCTATGTATGTACAGAGATACAGAGCACAGGTACAGAGAGTGAGAGAGCCACCCAACACTCAACCACTCTCCATGCCGTGGCCAGTGACTGAAATTTTGAATTACATTTTAGGAAATTAAGTTATCAGTTATCAACTTAGTTTTTGGTAATTTTTTTAGAAGTATGTTGATTTTCACCATTTTTCATAAAAATTTAATTATGTTCTTAGGTATAGGTAGGTACCTACTGAATAAAAACTTGTATGCATACGATTTTTTTTATTTGGATTCGCAAAGAACATTCTTATGTAAAACTCTACTGAAGGTAAATAAATAAACGGGGATAACAATCCTGTGTTTAGCGACACAAGATTAAAAATTGAAAAAAAAAAACACTCAAAGATATTTCATGATTCTGAAGTACCTACACGTTATCAATTCTGAATTACATTTTCCTAATTCCGATTTTCAAAATTGCATATCTGAATTACAATTTACATTTTCTGGAATTAAATTTCTCCTTTCTGAATTAAATATTCCTATTCTGAATTACAAATTCCCATTTCTGAATATTATGTTCCTTTTCTGAATTTCAAATTCCATATTCTGAATATTAACTTTCTATTCTGAATTACAATTTCCATTTTCTGAAATTTAATTTCCCTTTCTCAAATACATTTTCCGCTTTCTGAATTACTATTGGAAAAGGTGTAGATAAATATGGAAACCTAACCTAAGAATATAATATAATTTCTTACTTCTTAAGTTTTAAGTTAGCTCTGAATTGAGTGCTATTTTTTGCTTAAGTTTTACGGCTAAAGTCTTACGGCTTAAGTCTTAAGTCTTACGTTACGGAAGCTCTGAGCTGACCTTTATGTCTGCTAGAAATTTTGCACACAAGGCACTTGTAACGGGCTAATACCATTGTTTAGTAAAAAAAATCACGAAACGAACGAAAAAATCACAAAATATTCGCTAGAAAATGAAAATAAATCCGTTTTGACCACCACAAATGTCAACAACGCACTAAAGAAGATCGCAAGACTCGACTAGAGTAGAGTCGAGGGGTGCGTTCTTAGGTAGCCGTGTGGTTGCTTATCCTTGTCTTGTATAAGAAGTTGGAAAAGGACACTCAGTTATTGGTGGTAAGTAGAAGATTTGAGGACGTTTAGTGTGATCGCGACCAAATGTTTTCCAACAATAATTTACTACGCCGAGCAATGTGGTGTTTATAATGTGCATCAATGTTGGAGCAAAACAAACAGGCACCTTGTCCTGTCTCTACAGAATGTAGGTATATAGTCTAAGGTTTTAGCATGGGACTTGATCCATCTGCATGTGGTATCATTAATCGCATGTAGCCAGTTTTTTTCTGACTATACAATCACTTACAAGAAGTTATTTTTTGAAGTCTTAAAATAAACGTTTTCGGGCGTGACACCCTTCATCAATATGAAAACCACCCCCAAATAAAAAACCTGGGTGCGCCACTGTGTTTTTACCTGTTGGAAATAGGGTTTGTTTGCCTCGAAAATCTCTGGACTAGAAATCCGGATCGAGGTCTATTCGAAATCCTGGAGTGAGTGAGCGGTTCTTTTCTCTACTCTTTAGGGCAGCTTTTAACTAATGATTAAATTGAAAAAGTCAGAATCTACTGTGGGAAAAAACGTGTAAGCAACTTACCACATGGAGTTGTAAAAATCCGAATTAATCGGCGAAAATTATAACACTACGAAAACGTAAGGCAAAAGGTAACTAAATGTGTTATAAATTCAATTGAGAATTTAAGGTCAAAATCCCACAAGGGCGAAGACAATAGAGAGATATTGCAAGTGTTGTCTTATTAAGGCAAGCCTTATTTCGACAGCTGCGCATGCGCAGTTTCCGTTTGGAATAAGGACAGCCCTATTAAGGATAAGGATCTGCCTTATTTAGGAGAAAATAAGACCTCCATTATCCTTGCCTTATTTAAAAGTTCTTAGTCGATCGGCGATGATCGGTAGGAATCGCAAACTGAGTTTTGTTATGGTCTGTGTTTATAACCATAAATTTTAGATTCATGACAACAAATTTTGACTTTTCTTGAATTTTGTTTTCTCCCAAACTTCCAGAAATGGGGCAAAATCAAAACAGCATCGAGGCATAGAAAAGAGGCAGGAGGCAGACTAAAGGTTGTTTGTTTGTGTCGCACTAACTTGAACTAAGCTGTAATATCTTAGATAATGGCGGATAAACCATATAAAACCCTCACAAACGAACGCCCCAAAGCAGGAAGTGCTGCCCCGAACAACACAAGCAAACAACCTCAAGGTTACGTATGTATAACGATGAACTGGTTTTGCTTAGAGATTTTGTGTCATTTTCCTGCCACTGTTCTACGATTTTACACGTACTATATAAATATTTTGAACAAATAATTTCTTATTTTCAAAATATATAAGCATATATTTCACATCAGAAAGAAAACACTTCAAGTTCAAAACTTAAAAAATAAATATTAAGGGCGCGTTAATGGCCGCCATGTTTAAACTGTAATTGGTTGATTTTTCGAAACTGGTTTTAAGGTCTTTACAAAAACGGAACATCAGAATTAGCTCAAATTTGGCATAAACATTATTTGATCGATTATCTACAATTCCCTATTTTGGTTTTTCGATATTCAACCTTTTTTTAAATTCAAAAATCATGTTCGCAACCACCAAAACAATTAAATGTGTTGGTGGTTGCATATTTACATGTTTATCAAGCTTGGATCCGTGAAAAGCATATTTTATTGATAACCACGAAAATCTAAAAAAAGCTAATTGTAGAGATTGTAGATAATATATCAAATAATGTTTATGCCAAAGGATTTTGGAAATTATTGCGGATTTTTTGAGATGACCTTAAAACGAATTTTGAAGGTGAAAACAGTTCAAACAATTTCAAGTAGATGGCGCCACGGCAAAAAAGCTACATTGGGAGCATCATAATTGTATATTTGTCTTTCTCTGTCACTAAGTGTTTCACCGACAAACAGATTTTGTTTTGGACAAATAATAAAATATTGAACCCTATGTGTAGAGTGACGCAGTCGTCATTTTCAAAAACAAAATTTAAACATGGCGGTCATTAATGCGGTCTTATAAAAATTCAAGATTTTCAGGTTAGAAATAAGGCATCAACCCCCAGTCGTTTCTGGAAACTTGCAATATCTAAACTTGTCATTCGAAGTAAGGAAATGACCTATCGCATCTAAATAAGGTTTTAGCCTTATTAAGGCTGATTTGCAATATCTCTCTATTCTTCAAATTTAAAGACCTTATTTCTCCAACGTCCAGATGTGAAAAGAAATGTGCTACACGTAAGCGTTGACAGAAATTATTGACACTTCAAAAGTCAAAAAACCGAAAGCAAGGATAGCGCAGAAAATACCTCAAAGACTATCGAAACGTCTGTAGTAGACTACATTATTACCTTTTTAGTTTTTAAGGTATTATTTTTAATAATTGTATACCCGTTATAAATTAGAAGTCATTCACACAGAACATATCACCTCTAGAAAAGTATCTGCCATGTTACCTACCGGTTATGAATTAGAGCGCCATCGTTGACTGAAAACCCAACTAATCGAGCATTCTTGACAAAAAGGCGAATCGATTTTTTTGAATTAGTTTTTAAATAATTTTTCATTCTCCTCCCTACAAAAATACATTTTTTTCTCCAAACGTCAAAAAAACGTCACTTTGTTAACGCCTGTCAAGGTGTCAGAAACTTAATTTCTATGCTGCTAGGCAAATCCAGCAGGTTAGCACCTGTCGAGGTGGTAGAGATTTAATTTCTATGCTGCTAGGTAACCGCACCGGCAGTAGAAGTACTTTTAGTGCCGCTGGAGCGGCAGCAAAAGTACTTTTAGTGCCGCTCGTACTTTTACTGTCGATTAACCATCCAGTTACCCCCGAGCTTACTCCATTCGCTTGGAGAAAAAATAGCGTGTTGCATACGGAGTAGTAGCACTTTTTTGTGCTTCAGCAGTATTGCAAGCCTCACTACGTTCGGCTCGCAAACCTACTGCTTCAGCACAAAAAAGTAAAGCTACTCCTAATAGAACAATATACTATTTTTACCTTGAATAGGCAAGCGAAAGTGTAGCATACTAGTCATCACTTTCGCTTTCGTTTGCCTATTCAAGATAAAAAAAAATTGCATTTTCGGGAGAAGAATGAAAAGTTTGATACATTAAACGTTGCAAAAGTTCTTTTAGGTGCTCGGAGGTGTTCAAATATATGAATTTTGAATTTGAATTTGCTTTGAATATACCTCGCACCTAAAAGTACGCTTTTGCAGCTTGGAATGTAAATAACTATTTTATGTACAGGATGTATTTAGTTTGCTGACTACTTTTAGCTCTTTTCGCATTTTTTTTCTTGCAAAATGTGACTGAAAAAAAGTTGTCAATCTCAAACATTTTGCAAAAACAGTTTAAAAAGTTAGCAAGCCAAACGCAGCTGTTGGCAGAAACAAAACAATCAATGTAATGCAAATAATGGTTTATTGAATTACCAAAGTTCAAACACAATAAAGAAACATAATAAAATTATAAATAGAGAAAGGAAAACACTAAAAACTATTGGTAAAAAATATTGAGATTTAAGAGGGTCTGCCTGATTTTTGACATAGGAGTCTTTTAGTAGTTTTTCTAAATTAATAAAGGTGGAGTTAAAGTTAAAGCACAGCTTCATATTTCCACAAAATAATAAAACAGAATACAAGGCACGATAATTTAAGGGATAACTAAACTTATAATACCTAATTACTATCTTACATTACATTACAAATATTAGTTTTTTTCTTTCCTGGGATTCAGTCGTGTATTAAAACAAAATATTGTCACAACTTCCCGCTTTACGGGGGTGACATGGGGGGTTTGTAGTTTTGGGAGTTGATGGAGAGAAACTCGCTCAGGTTATATAAAAATATAGATATATATTTTCCCGAATATGCCCTTACATGTACGCTAATCCTATAAGATGCATGACCCTTCGAACACTGGGGTCTTTATAGGGAGCCACACGTCAGCGCTGCTTGGGGGACTGTAGATTAGTTTATCGTCACCCCTATGCCTTGTCCAGAGGGGTTTTCCCAACGAGAGGTAATTGCACTGGACAACGCTAAGGCTGAAGATACCCAGAGGGGCTTTTCCAACGAGAAGTACTTGCACTGGTTTAAGTCTGCCTTTTTTTTTACCAAACATAAGAGACATTTTAACGCAAAATAAATACGAATACTAAATACAAATAAGAACGAAACGATACAAACGACTAAATACAAAGAAAATACGTACAGAAATGAAGGTTTTTTTCAACGGACTATAACGCTTTCAAAATTCAAATTTTGAATTTTTGAATTTCAAAATGTCAAATGCGATACGACAAAACCAACCAACACAAATAACTGTCAACAGAAACCTGCAAATTTCTTTTATCTCCCGACAGTGTCGCCATCGTTGACTGAAAACCTAACTAAAAACCTTCGTCGCGAGTCTCCCATTTGAGACATTTTTCTATAGGTGATATGTTCTGTGGTCATTCAGTAAATTTGTCAGAAAGTTGTCAACCGAATTTCATTTCCTCGTCTTGAATATTGTAATTTACCTCCATAAATTGGTGACCCCGACCACTGAAATGCCAAATACGGAATCAGAAAATTCTTCTAATAGTAACTTCTGCAAATATTAATTTCAAGCTGCCCGAATTTTGGCCGAATGACCCCCTCGTTTGGTTCACACAAATTGAAGCAATTTTCGCTACAAGAAAATTAACCTCGGATAAAAGCAAATACAATATCTTGGTGTCTTCGATCTCGCCAGAACTTGCAACTGAAGTACGTGATATTTTGCTGAATCCTCCTGAACAAAATGCATACGATACATTGAAGAAAGTGATCATTAAACGAACGACTTTATCTGATCAATCCAGAATTCAGAAACTTCTACGTATTGAAGAACTAGGTGAAGAAAAGCCGTCTCATCTACTCAGAAAAATAAAACAACTGCTAGGCGAAAAAGCAACAACAACAGATAAATCATTTATAAAAGAATTATTTCTTCAGAGATTACCCACCAATGTCAAAACTGTCCTTGCCGCAATGGATAATTGTTCCACTTTGGAATTACAAGCTGAAGTTGCAGATAGGGTTATGGAAGTAAATACGGAAATTCAGGTTGCTTCTACTTACCAGCAAAAAAATGAAATGGATACCTCCTTTCAACATCCTTGTCTATGCCAGAAAAATAACCTTGCATTGTCAAAAGACATCAATGAAATTAAAGAAATGCTAAAATCATTAAACATTTCCTCAAGAACTCATCAAACTAGACGAACATCAATTCCAAAATTTCAAAGTAGCAGATCGCCAACACCGCCTCCATCACGTTACTGTTACTACCATTCACGTTTTGGAAAAAAAGCTCAAAGATGCAATTCACCTTGCTCATGGTCGGAAAACTTGAGAACCGGCAATTAGTTGCGGCTACTTTTGCTGGTAATTTAAAAACAGGTCGTTTAATATTTATTCGGGATGAATACTCAGGCATCAAATATTTGATCGATACAGGTAGTCAAGTAAGTGTATTACCCTTAAAATATTTAATAAATAAATAAAATCCTAATTTTTTATTAAAATCCGCAAATAATCATAATATAAATACTTATGGTTTCAGATCGATGACTTTGAATTTAGGTTTCAAACGTCCATTTAACTGGGTTTTTATCGTAGCTGACGTGAAGTACCCAATAGTAGGTATAGATTTTTTGCAAAAATTTAAAATTAGTTGATGTTTCGAGGTATTGTTTGGTGGATGAAAGCGGATGCATGAGCAATTCAGGTGCAGTATCAAATATTTTGTCCTGTGAAATTACACATGTTTCCACTGACAGTAATATTGATTCAAAAATTTGGAAATATTCTTAATCAATTTCCTTCTTTAACAATGCATAATATGAATTTACATGTCAGTGAGACATAGTGTTACTCATTTCATTGAAACAACAGGTCCTCCTGTTTATTCTAAAGCACGTAAATTAGCACCTGATAAATTAAAAATTGTTAAGAAAGAGTTTGATCATATGCTTGAGCTAGGAATAATTCGCCCCTCTTCAAGTAGCTGGGCTTCACCACTTCATGTAGTTCCTAAAAAAGGGGGCGATTGGAGGCCTGTGGGTGATTATAGAGCTTTAAATAGAATAACAATGCCTGACAGATATCCTATTGCCCATCTGCAGGACTTCACTGCCCATTTTGAAAAATCGCGCAAATATTTTCGAAAATAGATCTAGTTAGAGCATATCATCAAATTCCTGTAGAACCCAAAGATATTCCAAAAACTGCAGTAATTCACTCCATTTGGTTTATTTGAGTACACTCGCATGAGTTTTGGTTTAAGAAATGCCGCTCAAACTTTTCAAAGATTTATCAATGATGTACTTTCTGGTTTGAGCTTTTGTTATGCTTATATTGACGATGTTCTTGTTGCTAGCTCATCAGAAAAAGAACAACCAGATTCATATGAAGCAACTTTTTCAACGTTTTGAAAAATACGGTATTGTTTTGAATGCACCTAATGCGAATTCGGTAAGGACTGAGTTAAATTTTCTTGGACATACTATAAATAAAAATGGTAATATGCCTCTTCCTGAAAAAGTTAATACCATCAAACATTTTCCTAAACCAACTTCAATACGAAAACTCCAAGAGTTTTTAGGTTTGATAACATTTTATCACAGATTTATTCCACAGTGCGCGAAAATATTGTCTCCTTTGAGTAATATACTCTGTGGGGAAAAAGAAATCCGCTGATAATCATGAAATTATTTGGAACGATGAAACCTCTGAAGCTTTTGAGAAAATAAAAAACGTATTATCCAACAAAATGTTTACTCACTTATCCTAAACATGATGCTCAAACTAATATTACAGTTGATGCATCAGGACAATGCAGTAGGTGCTGTCTTGCACAATATATTGATAATTCTTGGCAGCCACTTTCATTTTTCTCACGGAAAACTCTAAAACTGAAATGCGTTATTCAACATTTGGTAAAGAACTTTTAGCAATTTATCCTGCAGTAAAACATTTCAGATATTTTGTTGAAGGTAGAGATTTCTTTATCCTTACGGACCATAAACCATTAACATTCATGTTTTCTAGTAATTTGAATACCCATAATCCACGAGAAATAAGACAAATGGAATTTATTTCTGAATTTTCAACTGATATTCGCTATATCAAAGGTTCAGATAATGTTGTAGCAGATACACTTTCAAGAATGTACATGAATTTCTATTGATTTGAAAAATGCATTAGATTTTGAAGAAATTGCTAAATTTCAAAAAGATGATATTGAATTACAACAATTATTGGAAAATGAAAAAACTCAACTCACTTCTTTGAAATTTCAAACAATTTTGTGAATTTGGAATTAAAATTGTTTGAAATTTCAAAGAAGTGAGTTGAGTTTTTTCATTTTCCAATAATTGTTGTAATTCAATATCATCTTTTTGAAATTTAGCAATTTCTTCAAAATCTAATGCATTTTTCAAATCAATAGAAATTCATGTACATTCTTGAAAGTGTATCTGCTACAACATTATCTGAACCTTTGATATAGCGAATATCAGTTGAAAATTCAGAAATAAATTCCATTTGTCTTATTTCTCGTGGATTATGGGTATTCAAATTACTAGAAAACATGAATGTTAATGGTTTATGGTCCGTAAGGATAAAGAAATCTCTACCTTCAACAAAATATCTGAAATGTTTTACTGCAAGATAAATTGCTAAAAGTTCTTTACCAAATGTTGAATAACGCATTTCAGTTTTGGAGAGTTTCCGTGAGAAAAATGAAAGTGGCTGCCAAGAATTATCAATATATTGTTGCAAGACAGCACCTACTGCATTGTCTGATGCATCAACTGTAATATTAGTTTGAGCATCATGTTTAGGATAAGTGAGTAACATTTTGTTGGATAATACGTTTTTTATTTTCTCAAAAGCTTCAGAGGTTTCATCGTTCCAAATAATTTCATGATTATCAGCGGATTTCTTTTTCCCACAGAGTATATTACTCAAAGGAGACAATATTTTCGCGCACTGTGGAATAAATCTGTGATAAAATGTTATCAAACCTAAAAACTCTTGGAGTTTACGTATTGAAGTTGGTTTAGGAAAATGTTTGATGGTATTAACTTTTTCAGGAAGAGGCATATTACCATTTTTATTTATAGTATGTCCAAGAAAATTTAACTCAGTCTTACCGAATTCGCATTTAGGTGCATTCAAAACAATACCGTATTTTTCAAAACGTTGAAAAAGTTGCTTCAAATGAATCTGGTGTTCTTTTTCTGATGAGCTAGCAACAAGAACATCGTCAATATAAGCATAACAAAAGCTCAAACCAGAAAGTACATCATTGATAAATCTTTGAAAAGTTTGAGCGGCATTTCTTAAACCAAAACTCATGCGAGTGTACTCAAATAAACCAAATGGAGTGATTACTGCAGTTTTTGGAATATCTTTGGGTTCTACAGGAATTTGATGATATGCTCTAACTAGATCTATTTTCGAAAATATTTGCGCGTTTTCAAAATGGGCAGTGAAGTCCTGCAGATGGGCAATAGGATATCTGTCAGGCATTGTTATTCTATTTAAAGCTCTATAATCACCCACAGGCCTCCAATCGCCCCCTTTTTTAGGAACTACATGAAGTGGTGAAGCCCAGCTACTTGAAGAGGGGCGAATTATTCCTAGCTCAAGCATATGATCAAACTCTTTCTTAACAATTTTTAATTTATCAGGTGCTAATTTACGTGCTTTAGAATAAACAGGAGGACCTGTTGTTTCAATGAAATGAGTAACACTATGTCTCACTGACATGTAATTCATATTATGCATTGTTAAAGAAGGAAATTGATTAAGAATATTTCCAAATTTTGAATCAATATTACTGTCAGTGGAAACATGTGTAATTTCACAGGACAAAATATTTGATACTGCACCTGAATTGCTCATGCAACCGCTTTCATCCACCAAACAATACCTCGAAACATCAACTAAAATTTTAAATTTTTGCAAAAAATCTATACCTACTATTGGGTACTTCACGTCAGCTACGATAAAAACCCAGTTAAATGGACGTTTGAAACCTAAATTCAAAGTCATCGATCTGAAACCATAAGTATTTATATTATGATTATTTGCGGATTTTAATAAAAAATTAGGATTTTATTTATTTATTAAATATTTTAAGGGTAATACACTTACTTGACTACCTGTATCGATCAAATATTTGATGCCTGAGTATTCATCCCGAATAAATATTAAACGACCTGTTTTTAAATTACCAGCAAAAGTAGCCGCAACTAATTGCCGGTTCTCAAGTTTTCCGACCATGAGCAAGGTGAATTGCATCTTTGAGCTTTTTTTCCAAAACGTGAATGGTAGTAACAGTAACGTGATGGAGGCGGTGTTGGCGATCTGCTACTTTGAAATTTTGGAATTGATGTTCGTCTAGTTTGATGAGTTCTTGAGGAAATGTTTAATGATTTTAGCATTTCTTTAATTTCATTGATGTCTTTTGACAATGCAAGGTTATTTTTCTGGCATAGACAAGGATGTTGAAAGGAGGTATCCATTTCATTTTTTTGCTGGTAAGTAGAAGCAACCTGAATTTCCGTATTTACTTCCATAACCCTATCTGCAACTTCAGCTTGTAATTCCAAAGTGGAAGAATTATCCATTGCGGCAAGGACAGTTTTGACATTGGTGGGTAATCTCTGAAGAAATAATTCTTTTATAAATGATTTATCTGTTGTTGTTGCTTTTTCGCCTAGCAGTTGTTTTATTTTTCTGAGTAGATGAGACGGCTTTTCTTCACCTAGTTCTTCAATACGTAGAAGTTTCTGAATTCTGGATTGATCAGATAAAGTCGTTCGTTTAATGATCACTTTCTTCAATGTATCGTATGCATTTTGTTCAGGAGGATTCAGCAAAATATCACGTACTTCAGTTGCAAGTTCTGGCGAGATCGAAGACACCAAGATATTGTATTTGCTTTTATCCGAGGTTAATTTTCTTGTAGCGAAAATTGCTTCAATTTGTGTGAACCAAACGAGGGGGTCATTCGGCCAAAATTCGGGCAGCTTGAAATTAATATTTGCAGAAGTACTATTAGAAGAATTTTCTGATTCCGTATTTGGCATTTCAGTGGTCGGGGTCACCAATTTATGGAGGTAAATTACAATATTCAAGACGAGGAAATGAAATTCGGTTGACAACTTTCTGACAAATTTACTGAATGACCACAGAACATATCACCTATAGAAAAATGTCTCAAATGGGAGACTCGCGACGAAGGTTTTTAGTTAGGTTTTCAGTCAACGATGGCGACACTGTCGGGAGATAAAAGAAATTTGCAGGTTTCTGTTGACAGTTATTTGTGTTGGTTGGTTTTGTCGTATCGCATTTGACATTTTGAAATTCAAAAATTCAAAATTTGAATTTTGAAAGCGTTATAGTCCGTTGAAAAAAACCTTCATTTCTGTACGTATTTTTTTTGTATTTAGTCGTTTGTATCGTTTCGTTCTTATTTGTATTTAGTATTCGTATTTATTTTGCGTTAAAATGTCTCTTATGTTTGGTAAAAAAAAAGGCAGACTTAAACCAGTGCAAGTACTTCTCGTTGGAAAAGCCCCTCTGGGTATCTTCAGCCTTAGCGTTGTCCAGTGCAATTACCTCTCGTTGGGAAAACCCCTCTGGACAAGGCATAGGGGTGACGATAAACTAATCTACAGTCCCCCAAGCAGCGCTGACGTGTGGCTCCCTATAAAGACCCCAGTGTTCGAAGGGTCATGCATCTTATAGGATTAGCGTACATGTAAGGGCATATTCGGGAAAATATATATCTATATTTTTATATAACCTGAGCGAGTTTCTCTCCATCAACTCCCAAAACTACAAACCCCCCATGTCACCCCCGTAAAGCGGGAAGTTGTGACAATATTTTGTTTTAATACACGACTGAATCCCAGGAAAGAAAAAAACTAATATTTGTAATGTAATGTAAGATAGTAATTAGGTATTATAAGTTTAGTTATCCCTTAAATTATCACGGAAACTCTCCAAAACTGAAATGCGTTATTCAACATTTGGTAAAGAACTTTTAGCAATTTATCTTGCAGTAAAACATTTCAGATATTTTGTTGAAGGTAGAGATTTCTTTATCCTTACGGACCATAAACCATTAACATTCATGTTTTCTAGTAATTTGAATACCCATAATCCACGAGAAATAAGACAAATGGAATTTATTTCTGAATTTTCAACTGATATTCGCTATATCAAAGGTTCAGATAATGTTGTAGCAGATACACTTTCAAGAATGTACATGAATTTCTATTGATTTGAAAAATGCATTAGATTTTGAAGAAATTGCTAAATTTCAAAAAGATGATATTGAATTACAACAATTATTGGAAAATGAAAAAACTCAACTCACTTCTTTGAAATTTCAAACAATTTTAATTCCAAATTCACAAAATTACATTTATTGTGACATTTCTTTCCCAAGAAATTTAGAAAGTCAATATTCAATAGTTTTCATTCCCAATCACATTCAGGAATAAGAGCATCACAGAGACAGATTTGTGAACGTTTTGTCTGGCCTAACATGAAAAAAGATATTCAGTGCTGGGTTAAAGCATGCATAAGTTGCCAAAGTGTAAAAGTAACAAAGCATACTTCTGCACCTTTTCAACATTTTAAATTACCTGACTCTAGGTTCTCTCATATTCATGTAGATATAGTAGGTCCTTTACCAACATGTCAAGGTTTCAGATATATTTTAACTTGTATCGATAGGTTTTCTAGATGGCCTGAAGCATTCCCTATTTCTAATATTACTGCTGTAACAGTAGCTTCAACATTAATTTCAGGTTGGATATCGAGATTTGGCATTCCTTCCGTTATAACCACGGATCAAGGTAGACAATTTGAATCTGTTTTATTCAAAGAATTAACTCAGTTTTTAGGTATCAAGAGGATTCGTACTTGCGCCTATCATCCTATCGGTAACGGTCTTGTGGAAAGATTCCATCGTTCGTTGAAAACTTCTTTGAAATGTTATACAGATATAACAAATAAATGGGTCGAATTTTTACCATTGGTTCTACTTGGTCTCCGTACTACAGTCAAAGAGGATTTGGGCTGTTCTGCCTCAGAAATGGTTTACGGAACAACAATCAAGTTACCAAACGAATTTTTTAATTCATCCACAAATAATAATATTGACTCGTCAACGTTTATTTATGAATTAAAAAATTTTATGAATAAAATTAAACCCGCGGTTGACAGACCGTTCTGTAATAAAAAAGTTTTCATATCTAAAGACTTATTTAATTCAACTCATGTTTTTCTTCTTAATGATCTGGATGGTCCGGAAGCCTTTACAGCGTGTTTATTCAGGTCCACATAAAGTCATCGAGAGAAATGATGAGTATTTCGTGATGGATATTAATAACAAAAATAGAACTGTATCGATTGATCGACTGAAGCCAGCATATTTTGACAATAACAATATTGATTATTTTGAGTCGTTCAATGTTCCTTTTTCTAAAATACCAGCAAATTTAGAAAAGAAGATTTCATGGAAAAATCCAATTAGTTCGTTCATTAATTGATTCATTTTATTATTTATTATTATTATTATTACTATTATTATTATTATTATTATTATTATTTTTTGAGGGAGGGCTATGTAGTAGACTACATTATTACCTTTTTAGTTTTTAAGGTATTATTTTTAATAATTGAACCCTATGCTGGAACAACGTTGTAAACGACAATGTGTAAAAACGGTATATCCATGGAACTACGTTGTATGCACCCTGGATAATTCGCCAACTTAATAGTGGGGTCATAGGATTTGTTTTTTGGATGAGTTGTTGATGCCATTTCAAAAGACCCAGTATGTCCTTTTTGTGGAACAACGTTTTAAGTGCAACCTCGCCCTATTTTCGCGCTTATTTGGTATATTTGGTGTTTGAAACGTTGTTCCAGCATAGGGTTCAATTGACCTTTTCAATTTAAAAGCCTCTCTCTCTGGCATCAAACTGTCAGATGCCAAAAGAGTATGAAAACAATGGTTGACAGCCGTTGACAGTGGTTTGTAGACAATACTTTTGAAAAACACTATTATTTCCTCGGTTTTTTCAAGGTTTTTTTCCTAACAATGGTGATTCTGTGTAGTGTGCCTTTTCATAAAAATAATTCTTATTCACTGACGGATGCGTCTTTCCATAAGTTTCCATCAAATTCTACATTTGTCAAAATTTGGATACACAAAATCAGAAAGGATACTCGCAAAAGAAAGGGAAATCCAGGTCCCATCAAGTATACAAAGTAATCCACGTTCAAGTTTAGTTTGCGGAAGCTGTTTGATTCCAAAATAATTCATTACCGTCTTCATAGCGAAGTTCTGCGAATAAAGCAGTGACTTTTCCCACATTTTCTTCTCAATTTCAAACCCTGCGCAAATGTTACCAATGGATCCACCATTCTATGTCGGTCATTGTCATTTTCCATTCACTTAACAAAGGTAACTAACTCATTGGTGAAGTCACCAATTCGAATAAAAACGAGGGAATTGCTAAACATATTGACATTGACAAGCAAGCAAATGTTGGCGGGAAAACGAATGTTTTCATACTTATCGTCTATCTCTTTTAATTGAAAACGTCAATTGTATACCCGTTATAAATTAGAAGTCATTCAGTAAATTTGTCAGAAAGTTGTCAACCGAATTTCATTTCCTCGTCTTGAATATTGTAATTTACCTCCATACGTCAATCAAAGTCAAGTATACAGTATCTCTGTATACAGTCTTTTATCTTCTACCATTTTCTATAATAATTTTTTACACAAAGTAAGTTAAAATCAAATATTTGGCGCTGATCATCATATTTCTCAAGATTTTTTAAACAAGAAGAACGAATTCGCCCAGCCGTAGAACCCGGATTTATCAAAATTTTTGTGGAACTATTAAATCCCAATGTCAGTTTGACTTTTACATTTTTGTATGAAAATTTTTTAAAGAATATGCATCTCTGGCAACGGAAATTGCCTGTTCAAGTCAGTAAGCTACTTTTTGTAGATATGGTAATGAAGATGCTTTTTCTCAACTTAGAAAACAAGCAGTTGAATACATTGGGAATAACTGGAAAATTTTCGAAAATTTTTTGCAAAAAGGAAATGGAGATAATACCTCGACATCCAAGCAAGAATATATTTCAGATATAGCCAATAATGGAACCTACGCAACTGCTTTTGAATGTTTTGCCTTCTGTGACCTCTTCGAATTAACTTTCCATGTTTATTTTTCAAAATCAAGAAATGGTAATGAAGATGTTTCTTTTGTAGAATCTCCACTAGTAGTCAGCCGTACCGACTACGCCAGAATCATATATCTAAATTTTTATGAGAACATTGATAATTGTCATTTTGATTTACTTTTTCCATCAAGCCTCATCAAAAATTTGGAGCATCCTAACCAATGTTTTTTATGTGCCAAATTTTTTGAATCTAAAAATGGTCTCAAGATTCACAAATCCAAAGTTCATAAGGATTTCGGAGTACAAAATTTGAATTCTTCAATAGCTAGTCTTACTAAAGATTTATTACATTTATCATGTATTGTTCGTCGATTTTAATCTGATACTCGGACGGAATGTGAGCTGGTGGCTCCCTACATTAGAACGCCAATGGTTACCTGACGTCACACCTGTTTTTGCCATATGAAACACCCCCTCGCTCCTCATACCGCAAGTATCAGTTAAAAATCGACGACATATAATAATACTCCAATTAATGATTGTGACGCCGAAATTAATTTTTCCTACGAGCGTGCGCAAAGTAGCACTTTTCCGCACGCATTTCCGGGCTCAAAGTTACACTTTTCCGCACTCAGTGCGGATACGGGCCTTATCCGCACTGAGTGCCGAAAAGTAATTATAATTGTCAAGCAACAATAAGTGCACCTGTCGACTTTGACGCATGATGACAAATTTTTCCTCTTGTTTCTATATCAGCAGCCAACATCTATACAAACACCAAATATAAATTAACTTTGACACATTGTCAGATTTGTTCTCTATTTATATGCAAAAATCTACAAACTTTTTCATCAAATTTAAACGCTTTAAGATGAACAGCTCTGACGAGGATTTTCTGTTATTTTTTTTTGTTATGTAATTTTTTGATAAATGCATAGGTTCCCTTCAAGTTAATTAAAAATAACAACAAATTATCGTTTTTTTTTTTAAATTTTTGTTATTACCTACCTGATATGAAGCTCGTAGGAAAAATTTTGTTCCTAACACGTGCGCAAAGTGTCTTTTCCGCACGCAAACACGTATCCGAACTCCGCTCCGCGTCGTTCGTATAACTGTGTTTGCGTGCGGAAAAGTAACACTTTGCGCACTTGTTAGGAAAATAACTATTTTCTACGAGCGTGCAGAAAAGTGCACTTTTCCGCACGCATTTTAGTTTGGAAAGTTTCACATTACAGGTATATTCCTTCTATCTCGTAGAAAAAATAGTGTTCCTAACTCGTGCGGAAAGTCTCTTTTCCTCACTTGATTGCTTGCCGAACTCCGCTACGTGTCGTTCGGCAAACTGCAATCGCGTGCGGAAAAGTGGCACTTTCCGCACTTTTTAGGAAATATACTATTTCCTACGAGCGTGCGCAAAGTAGTACTTTTCCGCACGCATTTCGGTTCTCAAAGTTGCACTTTTCCGCACTCAGTGCGGATACAGGCCTTATCCGCACTGAGTGCCGAAAAGTAAAAATAATTGTCAAGCAACAATAAGTACATCTGTCGACTTTGACACATGATGACAAATTTTTCCTCTGTTCCTGTTCCAGCTAACATCTATACCTACAAACACCAAATTTAATTAACTTCAACACATTGTCAGATTTGTTTTCTATATATATGCATCTACAAACTTTCTCATCAAATTTATAGCATTTTCCATTTGTCGAAACAGGGCAAAAAAATGTATCCTTATCCTTACATGTTACATGCTTTTAGAAAAAGATGCGGATGCACTCAGTGCGGCACTGATGACAAATGGAAATCGCCATTAAACGCTTTAAGATGAAGAGCTCTGACGATGATTTTCTGTTATATTTTTTTTTTGTTATGTAATTTTTTGATAAATGCATAGGTTCCCTTCAAGTTAATTAAAAATAATTAAACAAATTATCGTTTTTTTTTTAAATTTTTGTTGTTACCTACCTGATATGAAGCTCGTAGGAAAAATTTTGTTCCTAACACGTGCGCAAAGTGTCTTTTCCGCACGCAAACACGTATCCGAACTCCGCTTCGCGTCGTTCGTATAACTGTGTTTGCGTGCGGAAAAGTAACACTTTGCGCACTTGTTAGGAAAATAACTATTTTCTACGAGCGTGCGGAAAAGTGCACTTTTCCGCACGCATTTTAGTTTGGAAAGTTTCACTTTTCTGCACTAGTGCGGAAAAAAGTTTTTTCCGCACTAGTGCGTGTTAAGAAGAAGTATTTGAGTTTTATTCTCTCGCTATAATTAGTTAGTTGTGTTCACCTAGTTATTAGGCCTGTTCGCACAGCAATCACAAACCAGTCAGAGCGATTTACATTGGTTGAAAACAATCAGAAACAGTCAGAAAACTAGTTTCAACCAATGAGATTCAGTCTGACTGGTTTGTGATTTCTCTGCGAACAGACATATTACCTATAGAACCTGTAATGATTAGTATTGTCATTGCAATTGTCATTGTCACGCGAGTTGTCACGTATCTTTTCATTATAGTTAGACTCATTTCACTGTGTTTTATTAAACCTTAATAGGTTTATCTAATAGGTTACGGTCCCAGTTCACGTGCGAGTCTAAAGCATTAACTTTCGTCATTTTAAATCGCGTTCAAGTCGTGAGTGTGAGTGATTTTTATTTCCGAGAAATTACTTTCAAGTCGTAAAACAAATAAAGATTGTGAAAATGGCAAGTTCTGTGAAAATTGATACATGCAGCATTTCGAAATTCGACGGTACAAACTTTCAGCTTTGGAAGTTCGGCATAACAATTATATTAAAAGCTGAAAAACTTATGAAAATTGTTGATGGAACCACGAAGGAACCAGATGCTGAAGCTAGTGCTGAGTGGGAAGCTTGGGACACAAAAAACACCAAGGCGCAGGTAATTTTGTTATCAACAATATGCCAGGAACAAATGCAACATCTCGTTAACTGCGATGACGCAACAAAAATGTGGAATAGGCTGATTTCCATTAATGAACAGAAAACAGAAATATCCGGAGAGCTACTATGGCGAAAGTTTTATGAATATAAAATGCCAGACAATGGAAATATTGCCGGACATATTTCAGCTATTGAACTTTTAGTACGACAGCTAAAAGACGTCAAAGAAACTATAAGCCCTAGCGCTATCTGTTCGAAGGTTATAAACAGTTTACCATCTAGATTCAATGCATTCAGAACTGCTTGGGATTCCGTAGCTAGTAACCAACAAACGTTTGAGAATCTTTCTGCTCGTTTATTAAAAGAAGAAAGCCGCATGTCTCATGACGATTCCGAAATGTCTCGTCTTGCACTCGAAGTCAAAGCTTTACAAAGCAAATTAGAATCTGTTATTGTAAATAATCACAATAAGAAGAAAAATATCAACGATTTGAAGAAAAACTTGATTTGAAATTATTGTAAAAAGAAAGGTCATTGGATCAGAGAATGCCGCTAAAGATTGGCAAATCTTAAGAAAAATGACAGGTCTTCGACCTCAAATTCGCCTTCAAGTTCGTCAAGCTCTGCATTTATTTGTGATATTTCTTCTTTGTATACTGCAAGCTCTGATGTCGAAAAAGCTCAATGGATTTGTGACTCAGGTGCCAGCGTTCATATGAGCAGCGAAAGAAATTTGTTTACCAATTTACAAGAGGTAAATGAACCAATGTTTGTCCGAATAGCAAATGATAAATTAATTACTGTTGCTGGAAGAGGCACTGTAGAAATTCAAGTCTTCGCCAACAACCAGTGGCAAAACAAAACAATGACAGATGTTCTGTATAGTCCAGAGCTCAGCAGGAATTTATTTTCGGTGGGAGCAATGACAGACAAAAATTTTACGTATCATTCATACAAAAATCATTGTGAGTTCCGCGATAGCGAAAAAGAAGTTGTTTGTGTTGGATACAGAAAAAACAATCTATGGATCATGAAATTTAGAGTGAAACCTCAACGGGAATGTCATGTAAGTACAATTAACAATTCATTAAAACTCTGGCACGAGCGTCTCGGTCATGTTAATTGTCATTACATCAAGAAAACTTTTGAGCGTATCCGATTTAAAAATCACAGAAAAAGAGCCGTTTTTCTGTGAAAGTTGCCACCAGTTTGGTAAACAGTCAAAAGTACCTCATAAAAACCTGTCTGTAAAAAAGAGCTGAAAAGCCCGGTTTTATGATACACAGTGACGTCTGTGGGCCTATGAATATTCCCTCGCCTAGCGGTTCAAAATATTTTGTACTATTCAAGGATGATTGTAGCGGTTACCGCATGATTTATTTTCTTAAACACAAATCAGAGGTCTTAAGAAAATTTGTGAAATACAAGACACTTGTAGAGAATCAAACCGGTAACAAAATAAAAGTTTTCAAAAGCGATCAAGGCGGTGAAATACATAAATAAATCATTTAAAGACTTTTTACAGAAAGCAGGTATTTCACCCGAATATTCAGCAGCCTATACACCTCAACAAAACGGCAGATCGGAAAGAGAAATAAGAACCTTTACAGAATGTGCCAGAACCATGCTTATCAACAAGAACGTCTCTCAAGAATTAGGGTCCGAAGCGGTAAATTGCGCCGTATATTTTCTGAACAGGACGGCAAACACTCAAATTGATAATATGAACGCATACGAGAAGTGGTTTGGCCGCAAGCCTACGTTAAAACATGTCCGCATTTTTGGAAGTATCGCTTACATGGCAATACCAGCTTTGGGATCACGAAACTCGATATTCGTTTAAAGTTTGTCATCTTTGATCGAAAATCGAAAGGAGTTGTTCACGACGTTCGACTCATCGATTTATTTCGATCGAAATGCCTCGACCGGTTCGGAGGTCTCGAATTAGGTTAAATTTCATCTATTTTGTCAAAATATGTGAATTTCTCATAAAAGTAAAAATGTTACAAGTTATCAATGCTATTTTGCAAGGACAAAGAAATAGACGTCGCCAGAATCTTGATCTTCTTCGACAAAGACATTTTAGGGGACAAGCAGGAACCCTGTTCTCTTCCAGAGGCAAGATTTGTAGAGTTATTTCGTATTAAATAGACGAGGGTACATGTGGTCGTATCAACTGTATGAGTTCTGTACTCATACACTTTTCTATGATTAGTATTGTCATTGTCACGCGAGTTGTCACGTATCTTTTCATTATAGTTAGACTCATTTCACTGTGTTTTATTAAACCTTAATAGGTTTATCTAATAGTGCGGAAAAGTGACAGATGTCACTTTTTAAATTCTGAGCTGACACACTTACACAAATATCAGCATTGAGAATTTTTGAAATAATATTGTTATTTATTAAATTATTTTGGTTTAAACTTAACTTTTCTTGTGAAGTTACTATAGAATGGTTACTTTATGCCTGAAAATTTCGAAAATTTCATAGTAGATACATCAAACGTACAAATTATTGTTAAAAGTTCTCGATTTTATTGTCTTCAGAATAAGGCACGTTATTTCAGAATTAGTTTTGTTTTTAATCAATAAATAAATAAGATTTATTACTAAGAGTACCTAATTTATATTAAGAAAAAATTACTCGATTTGTTTTTTATACCAGGTGTTGCAGAAGAAATATTATCAAATATTGGTGTTAAAATTTACATAGGATATACGCTTTCCTAGTGTTGAACTCTACGATATCTGCAAAAAAGAACTCATTCTTCAAGTCAAACAAATCTTTGTGGAAGCGTTGATAAACTACCAATTTAAGCAAAACCGCCATCAACCACAACTAACTAAACATAATTATCAGACTCGGAATAAAAACCAACTTAATACTACACGAGCACTTAAAACAAAAGGGACAAAATGTCACACATACCTCGCCCCTAGATTTTACAATATATCTCCAGATTACGTCAAAAACAGCACACGCAGGAATCGCAAGAAACAAATTCAGAATTGGCTTTTAAACCTCAATATAGATGAAATTAATAAAATCATAGAGACTGGTTCAGCTGTCTAATCTGGATTGCTGTGGTGCTGTGGAAAATCCCATGTCTCTTATACCTTTATAGTCACTATGAAAATTGTCAGTTTTTACTTGTCCTTGCTGTTTTGTTGTGTTTTATAACCTACGTACTCCTACTCAAACACAAATGTTGCTTGCCTAAATTCTTAATCTTAAATTTTAATTACCTACATGTACCTAATTATTTTTATTGTCCACATTTTGTTTATCAGTAATGTCCACTAAGCTGGTTTTAACTTTAATTTTATTTCTATTTGTTCCTTAAAAATCCTACTACTGGATATTGCCTAAATGTTTTTATCTTTTTTTAACGTGTAAACGGCTTTTACTATATATTTTCTTTTTTCAATTTTAAATTTAATTACGATTTTATTTGTTCCTTAAAAAACCTACGACTAGATATTGCCTGAATGTTTTTTTTTCTTTTTTTAACGTGTGAACGGCTTTTACTATATTAATAATTTAAAGTAAATTAATCTATTGTAAACTACTACATGCTACCATGAAAATATTAATCATATTAGTTTATTTTATTATTAACACTTGCAGTCAAGTTGCAAAACTTAAGCAGGGCATACCAAATGTTTATTTGTATTTTTTTCATTTTGTATGTCTAAATTTGCAATAAATATTTTTTGATTTGATTGATTTGACATTACAGGTATATTCCTTCTATCTCGTAGAAAAAATAGTGCTCCTAACTCGTGCGGAAAGTCTCTTTTCCTCACTTGATTGCCTGCAATCGCGTGCGGAAAAGTGGCACTTTCCGCACTTGTTAAGAAATATACTATTTCACGTGCTTCCAATTTAGATGAGTGCTCTAAAAATCCTGATAGTCCCCAGTACATCGACCCTAAAATTTTGTAACTCATGTACACGCCAAACTTCCTGAGCGGCTTCATAACACCAAGTCGGACAATATTTTTCATATCTCCACCCTGGGCGATGGGACATTGCCGCGCTAGCTCTTCGTGAAGTTGTCGTTCTGACGTCCCTAGGAAGTTGATACATGTACGTGTAGTTTCAATGCCAATCGACTGTTTTTTATATTACATTAACGATATCACATTTGTCGGACAAAAACCATGTGGCTTTGGGGAAGGTCCGACGCCCTTAACATGTCGCTGTGGCGTCCCTGAGGAAGTTGATACATATACCTGCGATTTTGATGCCAATCAACTGTTTTCTATGTTACATTATTGATATCACATAGGTCGGACAAAAATCACGTGGCTTTGGGGGGTCCGACGCCCCCAAAATGTCGCTGTGGCGACCCTAAGGAAGTTGATACATTTATGTCCCACAAAAATAATTATGAATAACAATGTAATTTTAAAACATGTGTAGTAAATGTCGGACAAATAAAATGATTAATAAAGTCAGTCGGACAACAATAGTCCTTTTGATCAATTTCTGCCGAAATTCAGAATCTTCACTCCTGAGATCGCACAAAAAACACGACTGAATATCCATTCTTTCTCACACGCGTGGTTTTGAATGACCGCTTACTGAATAATTTCCGTAAATACTTGGAGAACTATCAAAAAAACAGATCAGGGAATATGACACAGGGCCCCACAGGTATTTGTCAAAGTAGGTAAATAATAAACTGACTAATATGCACGTTGAGTTAAGGCAAACCAATTTCAATTTTTTCATTGATTGTCTCAAATTTCTTGTCCGACAAATGTGATATCGTTAATGTAATGTAAAAAATTGGCGATTGATATTAAAAACACACGTACATGTATCAACTTCCTTAGGGACGCCAAAGCGACATGTTGAGAGCGTCGGACTCCCCCGAAGCCACGTGCTTTTTGTCCGACATATATGATATCCTTAATGTAATACAAAAAACAGTCGATTGGCATTAAAACTACACGTACATGTATCAACTTCCTTAGGGACGCCACAGCGACATGTTGGGGGTGTCGGACCTTCCCCAAAGCCACATGGTTTTTGTCCGACAAATGTGATATCGTTAATGTAATTTGAAAAACAGTCGATTAGCATGGAAACTACACGTACATGTATCAACTTCCTTAGGGACGTCAGAACGACAACTTCACGAAGAGCTAGCGCAGCAATGTCCTATCGCTCAGGGTGGAGACATGAAAATTATTGTCCGACTTGGTGTTATGAAGCCGCTCAGGAAGTTGGGCGTGTACATGAGTTACAAAATTTTAAGGTCGATGTACTGGGGACTATAAAGTTTCTTCAAATAAAATTGAATGTTCTCTGTGTGGGAAGTTTTTTCTGGGAGAAAGAGGACTAAAGCAACACAAATCAATCAAACATTTATCAGAAGAAATTAATGGCAATTTTCTTTTAAATAGCGAAGAAATCACTGAATATTTAACAGGTCTTAGATCTGTTGTCACAGTAATTCTTCGTATTCCAAAAGGTGCTCGTTCCTGTATAGCCGAAGAATTTTCAAAACTTTTGGTTAAATGCATTTCGAAAAATTCTCCCCGTTCCTGGTTTAATTTGTTCCTGTTTCCATACGCTGTTCTAAAACTTCCAGAAAAAAACAAGAAAAAATAAGAAACAATCACTAACCACGTTAGTTAAACAAAATTTATCAATATGGAAAAAACAAAAATTACTTTCCCACAAATTATTTGAAGATTTTTACAAGCCTTCGTTTTCAAAATCAATAACAAAACCAAAGAAATCCAAATTGAACTATTTAAAATCCAGGATAAATGCAAAATTATCCGAAAATGACATCAAAGGTTCCATAAGATTACTTTGCTCCGAAGATACTATAGCAGATGCTGATTCTAACACCTTTGAAAAACTGGAAGAAAAACATCCTCCACCTCTTGTCAATGACGTCTTCCCGAACTCACCTGAACGTGAATATTCTTTTGACATTTCAGTTTTAGACATTAAAAATTTAATTACTTCTCTCAGGCTAGGTTTTTCAGGAGGTCTCGACGCACTGCGACCGCAACATTTGAAAGACCTAATTCAAGACGAGCTTGGTGAAACTTCCCATATTCTTCTTCTGACAATTTGTTCCTTTATTAATTTTATTTTGAGTGATTCGCTTTCAAATTCTATCCGACCAATTTTCTTTGGTGCCTCATTGTGTGCTTTAAACAAAAAAGACAGTGGGATACGCCCTATAGCTGTTGGTATGTGTTTTCGTAGGCTGGCACCAAAAGTTGTTTGTTCTAGGGTCATATTCACTCCTTGGTGACTATTTCCGTCCTCATCAATTTGGTTCTTTGAAATCTGAAATAAATTTGTGGTACCTTGATGATGATATCCTTGCTGGAGAGCCGGAATTCGTATTAGAAGATTTTAGAAAAATTCTTAAAGAATGTATTTCAACGGGCCTGGAAATGTCAAATAAATTATCTTTGAATGATTCTCACCCGGCATATTTCCTTTTAAGACATTCATTTGCAGTACCACGTATTACCTATTTACTTCGCTATGCTCCTTGTTGGGAAGCTCCAAATCTTCTATATGAGTTTGATCATCTTTCAAAAACATCCTTGGAAAATATTACTAATTGCCATATTAGTGACACCGCTTGGTCTCTATGCAATATTCCTGTTAAAATGGGAGGTCTTGGCATTCGTGATGCTTCAAGTCTTTGTTTTTCTGCTTTTCTCGGATCAGTAAGCGATGTATCAAATCTTCTTAAAGATATTGTATCATCCGAAATTTTTATTTATCCAGTCAAATTTTTTGAAGAAGCCTTTGATATATGGTCTTATTTTTCAAATATGAGTGATTCATCTTTCAACAATTTCAATCACCAAAAATTTTTTGATGAGGCAATTTGTCGTTCAAAATTTATTCCAATACTGAATTCATCAAAAAATCCAAGCGATCAAGCTAGACTTCTAGCTCATCAAGAACCAGACAGCAGTGCCTGGCTCCAGGCTCTGCCATCCTCTGCACTGGGGAATCTTCTAGAAGACACCACCTTCCGCATCTCCGTCTCCTTGCGATTGGGTCAACCTTTATGTGAGACACGCGACTGCACTTGCGGCAAAACTGTAGACATTTTTGGGCATCACGCCTTAAGCTGCTACAAAAGTGCCGGTCGTTTGTCTCGTCATGAGCTAATCAACAATATTATTAAAAGGGCTCTGGCATCTGCAGGTATTCCCTCAGTGCTGGAACCTCCTGGATTATGTCGCGGAGATGGGAAGCGTGTTGATGGGCTCTCCTTATTTCCTTGGTGCAGAGGTAAATCTTTGATATGGGACGCCACGTGCAGGGATACTTTTGCAGCATCTTATTTGGCAAAAACCAGCAAAAAATCTGGAGAAGCTGCACGTGGTGGTGAAATGCAAAAAACAAAAAAATATGAATAGCTTGAAGCCAGTGGGTACATTTTCGTACCATTCAGTGTTGAGACAATGGGCCCCTGGGGAGAAGAAGCAAAATCTCTTATAAATAAAATAGCCAAATTAATAAACAACAAAAAGGCTCGCTGTTACATTACTCAACAGATTAGTATTGCAATTCAACGTGGTAACGCAGCTTCAATACTTGGGACCATTCCTGAAGATTCTGGCTTGAAAGAAATTTTTTACATCTAGCGGGCTTTCGCCTGATTGACCCGGGTTTCACTAGAACTTGCACCGAGTTTAATAACTCAATAACCGAACAGAGTAAGTACGAACGGAGTAGTTCTGTACATACACTTGAAAACGGATTATTATGATTTGGGAACATAACCCCAAACGAAATATTTTTGACAAATGTATAATTATTTGTTTATGAAAATCAGATGATGGAATTTCAAATTGGAATCAAAATATTGATTTGTTTTGATTTCGAAATTGAATTAAAATATGGATTAAAATCGAGAAAAAATCAATAGAGCACAGGAACTAGTAACAAATGGAAATAGAATTTGACTATTGAAAATTAGGAAGTTTACAGGATCGACAACCGTTGAGATTGTTGTTGAAATTTTATAGAGAGAAAATGTTGACAAATTTAAGGGAATTTTGAATAGAAAACTGAAAGTAGGTAAGAATTAGTTGTGCAATTTTGGTTTGTTACAGCGGATTATAGTTATTTTCAAGAAAAATCTATAAATTAAATTGGTTCTATTTTAAGGTGCGAAGTGTCGGATTTTAATAGGGCAATCCTATCAATATGACGGTCTAGGTCAAACAGTGAAATTAGCGCCATAAGGATTTTATTTGCCTTTTGGTGCATTCCTGTTCCGTTATAGTTCGTTTAAAACTGGTATAAGTGTACTGGTTGAAAACAAAGTGCGCGTTTTACCTAAATTCGATAATAACATACAAGGTCGAGTACGCATTACGTGAACGGGTTAGTTTGGGTTAGTTTGCATACTTTTGGTTAGTTTGATTCACAGTTCGTTTAATACTGGTTAAAAGCAAAGCGCGTTTTTGTTTTTCTAAATTCGATATGAACATACAAGGACTAGCACGCATTACGTGGACGGGTTAGTTTGGGATAGTTTGCATATTTTTGGTTAGTTTCGTTACAGTTCGTTAAATACTGGTTATAAGTGTACTTACTGGTTACGCTGATAGCGACCAATAGTGGGGGATTTTCGTAGTTGATTTTTGAAAGGTGGGTGCATTTTCCGAATAATTTATTTATAGCTTACATGTTTCTATTTGAAGAAATCTATCTCAAGAAACAAAAAAAAATGCAGTTTTTATTGAAACCTATAAGTTACCAAATCCAGAAGATGTTTCACGCTTTGGTGGATCAACGTTTCCAAGGATTTTCTCTTTGAGATTTAGCGAGCGGAGCGAGTCATTCTAGACTTATAAATAATTTAAATTAAAAAAAAAACTGCTTGTCTATTGCCGCCATATTGTTTTATTCTGCCAGGTTGGATTGTTAATCTCATTATTGCGCAGCCTTTTGCTAGGCGGCGGCTCAATAACAAATCTCTATTCTTATTATTCCGCCGCAGTGTAATGGTAGGGTTTTTTTTATAAAATTGTGAATATTCACTTACTAAGGCAAAAAACGTCAATATCCGCACTTGAATTGATACAAAACCAACCGTATAAAGGATATATAAACTAATTTTTCCGCAAACGTTAAAAAATGACGACTTTTTTAACCTCAATTCTTAATGTTGAAGTTTGACTTCACAGACGTCATTTTTTTGGTTACTTTTTTGTCCGCGCGTTCCGTTAGCGTACAAAAAAGTACTTTTTTGTACGCTCACGGCCGGACCAAAAAGTGACGTCACAGAAATTTCCTAGATTTCATCGCATTGAACACCGTTTGCGGAAAAAATCGCATGTTTCATTCGGAAAAAAGAACTTTCTGTGGCTCGTCTAAAATTGTCGGCCTCACTACGTTCGGCTGTCAAACATTTAGTCTCGCCACAAAAAGTATCACTTTTACTCCTAATAAAACAATATACTATTTTATAGAAAATTTGTTAATTTTGGTTGCACTAAAGCGTTTTACACCCCTCGCGTTAAACCTAAATTCATTTCTTCGCTTGAGTTCTCCATGTACAACAAATTGTACCGGCAATATTTTTATCACACAATAATCTGAGAAATGCAATATAAATATTAGAGAAAGAAAAATAGGAATGATTAATTATGTCATTGAAGTTTCAAATTTTCAAAATCCAATACAAATTTGGGGTATGTTCCTTGTTCCTTTTGATTTTCTATTCTTTTTTTACGGTTTTTGCTTTGGGCTCATATATCTACAATGTTGCCATAATTATTTAACCATACGTCGTTTAAACTCGTATTTTGTCGTGTGATAATAGGAAAACGAAGCGAAAGCGAAGCGAAGACCTTATATGCTCAACAAGCTCAAAGCAATGGGATTATCGCCGAAACTTTGCACTTGGTTTGAAAGTTACCTAAAGGACAGATCCATTTATGTTGCACTGGATGGCCAGAAGTCAAACTCTTACCAAATAAATGCTGGTGTGCCACAGGGAGCAATCCTTTCGCCAACTCTTTCCCTGATTTACATAAATGACCTCATAGATAAAACAGTAAATCCACTTTATTGCTTTGCAGACGATGGCAATGTAGTCTCCTCACTCATACCACCCACAGGTCTTTCCGCACGTGAATTCCATCATCTTAGACTAACTCAAATATCGCAGATAAATAACGACCTGGAGATAATAGAGGACTGGGGTAACAAAAACCTTGTACAGTTCAACGCGCAGAAAACCCAAGCAGCTCTGTTTTCAAAAAAGACCAGCACCGGTGAGCCAAACATCATGCTATCTGGAAGTGCTGTCACATTACAGAGTCAGTTGAACATCTTGGGGGTTACTGCAGAGACCAACATGTCTTGGCACAGTCACGTGGCAGATATTGCTAAAAGGGCCTCCCAAAAGCTGGGGGTGCTATTTCGTACAAGACATCTGTACACACCAAGCCAATTGCTGACACTCTACAAAGCCCAGATTCGACCAACTATGGAGTACTGCTCACATATATGGAGTGCAGCACCCAAACATACCTTAATGCTTTTGAATACCGTGCAAGAACGAGCTATCAAGCTGATCAATGACCCCGCACTTACTCGTAACTTGGATGGTCTCGAACATCGCAGATCTGTGGGCGATTTATCTCTCTTCTACAGGTACTATCACGGAAAATGCTCTGAAGAGTTGGCACGTATGATTCCACCGAGAGTAGCACCTACCAGGCGAACCCGTCAAACAGACGGTAACCATGAATTTACTGTCAAACTAGAGGCACCAAGAACCTCATTATATCAGAATTCATATCTCTGGAGAACAGCATCGCTGTGGAATAAACTCCCTGCGACGGTTTTCCCTGCAGGTTACAACCTGAACCGTTTCAAGACCAACATACACCGACATTTCCGCGCACTTGCCGCTTCTCGAGCGCGATAGGACATTTCCTTGCGAGTGCGCATATCCGTAAAAAAAAAAGAAGACCTTATAGAATATCAACATAAGTCGACTTCGCTATGGTTTAGCTTAGCTTTCGCTTAGTTTCGCAATATAAACGAGAATTACAGAATTCCCTAGCAGGCATTAAAATCACCCATATTCACATTCAGCGCTCAGACTTCACTAAAAAGTCCCTATCTATCAGGTTTGAACCCAAGGTTTGTTCAACCGGACATTATAATACCGGCCCTAAATCATGCCTTTAACCTATCTAATTGAATATTTCATTCATTATAAAATAGACCAATCAGACAACGTCATTTTTTGAATATAGTATGTTTAAATAGGTGATTATTGCACAAGACCTTGTTTATCAGCGATTATTTCATTCATTATGAAATAGACCCATCAGACAACGTCATTTTTTGAATGATTTTTTTTTTAAATAAGTGATTATTTCACAAGACCTTGTTTATCAGCGATTAAATTTTTGTTTACCTTTTTTGACAGAATTTTGATAGAAATATTCTGACATTTTATAATAAATAGAACTCTTTGGATAGGATTGACGCCAACAATTCAATCCTAATTATTCAGGAAATAATCTAGCCGTATACCACTCGAACTATAAATTTAAATGGATTAAACTATCCAAATATTTTTTGCAATATTTTGCTTTTTCGCAAATAGTTTCATGCACAATAACTTTTAAATAAAAGCCCTCGAGCGCTGCGCGGTCTCGGGCTATTGTGCATTCAACTATTTTCCAATCATGCTCAAAATAGGTTGGATAGTTTAATCGACTGAATTTAAAGGTCTTGTGACATAATATATGAATATTACCCTCATTATGGAATAGACCGATCAAACAACGTCGTCACTAGAGCCCGTTCAATCACGATTAAATTTTTGTTAACCTTTTTTGACAGAATTTGGATAGAAATATTATGATATTTTATAATAAATCGAACTCTTATTTGTTGGTTTTGATCCTAATTATTCAGGAAATATTCCAGCCGTTTACCACCCGACCTATAAATTTAAATGAATTAAACTATCCAAATATTTATGCATGATTTTTCTTTTTGGCAAATAGTTTCATGCACAATAACTTTAAAATAAACTTTAATTAAGTTATGCATTCAACGATTTTTCACGCAGAAACATGCTCAAGATAGTTTTTTAATCGATAAAATAAAGGTCTTGTGATAATAATATAATATATGAATATTTAATGAAATTCCATTCGAGTTAATTTTGTTGTTTAATCTATAAGTTTTTAATCTGTAAATTTTTTAGTAAGGGGGCTATCTCAAACTGGGATGAATTGAAGGACTAATAGATAAGTTATTATGCTTATTCTGGTTATATAGTTATGTTTTTTTTTTGAATAATTTTTCCTGCACTTCGGTTAATGAAACACATTGATTGATTTTAAGTTACGTTTCGGTTTAATCAACCATCATCAGACATGTTTTTCCTTTCTGATGGTATAATTTTCATTTACATAGGTAATAGAAATACTATATGTATTTAAAGTATTTTTCAAACTTTTAATCAGAAGGACGTTTGTGTTTAGTTATTCGTTGGGGTCTGATTGAAAGTTTTGCTTTAATCTTCTATGAGTTCATCAGAGAGGCACGTATTACTGGCCCCATTCTTATGTATCCAAATTTTGAAATTTTATCTTAGCAGCTAGTTCTATTCAAGAACGCTGTAGCAAAAGATGGCTATGACACTCACGCGTCTGGGACTTTCTGCGGTGTCAACACAAGATATTCAGAATTATTCAGAAAGATAACTCTATACCAAGTTCGGGATATACAACAATTTCGCCAAAAATCGAATAGAAACCAGGAAAAGCAATTAATAACGCAAATGTCTATTCAAGAATCAAAATTTATTATATCAAAAGATTCAATCGAAAATCTCTATTTTGGCATCCAGTAATGACTAAGTTTACAATAGACCATCAACTAGCGAAAAAAGACCTTGTTCCGATGACGGAAATACTCCTTCGGACGATGAAATCGCAAAACTTCTACCTCACAAATCTTAGCCAAACCTCCTAACAGCATCAGAAATTTATTCTGGCATTAAAAATTGAAGATTTTCATTCCGAAATAATTGACGACATCCTGAAAAAAACGGACAAGTAGGTTGAACTAAAAATCTCACAAAATTGTCCGAATAGGGCCAAACCAAATTCCAATCAATCATCGGTATCACCCATGATCTAGGATCAAGGTTGTATCTAGGATAATGCTATTCATTTTGCCTCGTGCAAACAATGGGAGGCATAGTTCAGATATCATTTAGAAATGCATTTATTTAAAATTCATATCTAAAGTAAGTAGGTACGTACCTACTTATTTTAATCCACTTTAAATAAACAATAAATACAGGCTCGTTTCGTACTATAGCTCATTATCATTTTCGATTAAAACAATCAAATGCAAAAATGAGCAAATTAGTCGTTTTAATAATTATATCAGTTACTGCAATTAGTGCAGAAAACGGGTCATTCATAAATCTAAACAATAGTTCTGGTGATGTTACTTTAGGCAATAGCCTTTTTAATATAACTTTCCACAAAAATGCCAAAGCTCAATCGGTTTACAAAAATAATGTTAATTTAATTGACAATATTGACAAGAATACGCAGACTTGGTATTTGGATTGGGACGGCGGAAAAGGATCTTTTCATCCATCCAAGTATGAAGTTATTGAAGATTCAAGTGAAAAGGTGCATTTTAGTTTCATACAGGAAGCTTCTCTTGGGAGTTTGTATATTGAGTTTCATTTA
The DNA here is from genome assembly GCA_917834065.1 of Ceutorhynchus assimilis. NCBI lineage: Eukaryota > Metazoa > Arthropoda > Insecta > Coleoptera > Curculionidae > Ceutorhynchus > Ceutorhynchus assimilis. Next base: position 13,769,547 of record OU892284.1, on the reverse strand, counting down.
GGTAAAGTATTTGATTATTATATTATTATTTATTTATATTTATTATTGATAATTAGCTAATGTCCATTTTGATTACTTATAGTTGTATTATCAAACGTGAGCGGTCTCTATCAATACATCAAAGTTTCCAACCCCACAAATGCCACAATAGGTTTGGGGGAATTTAGAACTGTTTACAGGTTCGATCATAATCTGATGCCAAAAGTAACCAATATTGTGGAAAGCGGTATTACGCCCAATTTAACAGGTAGACCTACCATTCAGGATACCACATGGCAATTGGCGGATGGGACTTATTGGTCAAAATATGATTTTTGTGGGTATATCAGGGAAACACCTTGGTTTGGTGTTTATGGAGGTGAGAATTATTATATTTCAGGTAATATTTTCCAGTAAACTGGGAATGGCTACAGCCTAATTGGAATTCAATGTACCTATTGAATATACAGTGACTCAAATAAGTATACTTTTCTGGTCGCCTCCGTCAAGGTACCATTCTGTCTTTTTTTTTGTTTTTCCCGAACATTCTGGGGTAGGTACACGAATTATTCCTCACCAATTTCTAGTGGACATATTTGTTGTATGGAAGAAGCTTAGAATTTCTTCACATAACCCAGTCAATTCTATCCTGGTTATCATCACTCACAAAAACTATATCAACAAGTAACAATAATTTGACTTGTCTGTGTTCCTTGATAGAAATTATTTAGAAAATGACCTCAGTTGCTTCAAGTATTATCTACAGAATCTTCTTTTCAGTAGTGTTTTTCTCAGCTTCAGAAGTTATGTTTATGTCCGTATTCTGGACACACCATAACCATCTTCCGACATAAGTCAAAGGGCTAGAATTTACAAATTTATTGTCTGAAACGCATTTTCACCACCAACAAAACTGGTGGGTACCAATATAAGTATAGATGGTCGACTCGCTTTGAAACGTCGCAACGAATTTGAGAATGATTTGATACATACCAAAGTAACTAGAAGGGCATTGCTCAAATGCTTTATACCACCCACTTTATTGTCCTCCTATATCTGAGCCGGGTCAACAAAAATGATCATGTAAAATATACTAATTTAACAATTCTTCAGCCATTCGGTTCGTATAAGTCGTATGACAACGTCTGTCTCAGACAGAGAACATAAGGTAGACACAAACTTTCAGCATCTGAAATATTATATACCTGCTCATCACGTATCAAAAAGGGACAACTTTCCTGTTATAGTACTGTTGAAACAAACTCTGACTCCTGTGCTATCCAAGATGCCATATTTCTGCTACTGCTTACAGTTTGAGGGAAATCTCATCACTCATCCGACTAGACTAACAATATTGTCGCTCTTGGACAAATATCAAGTGGAAATTTTCGAAATAAACAGTGGTGGGTGACTTAACTAGTGGTTTTCTAGGCCACAAAGGTCCCTTCCACCAAGTTCCACTACCTAGTTTATTTCCTCAAACATCCTCTTGTTGCAATATCCAATAGATTATGTTCACTAGTTACAACATTTAATAAGCCAATCTTTGAATATTCAGTAAAATAATTTTTTCCATTGCTCTTCTCGATTTATCTAACCTAGTACCGTTGCAGAATCAGACCGATAATAGCAATTTATACCAAAATCTGATACTTTGAAAAAATCTGGCTTCAATTCCCAGCTGCTAACCTACCTAAACCTATAAGAATTGATAGCGATAACAATATTAGAAGGAAAAAATATGGTTAAGCAAAGTTAACTGTATTTCCATTATCAGGTGGGTTTGGTGGTTGGATAATCTCCGCAAGCCGTGAATATCATTCAGGTGGACCCTTGAAACAAGATCTCCTTGTGCACCATGACTCGTTAATGGCCAACTATTTCCACAGCGGACACTTTGGAACGCCAGGCTTGGAAGCGCCACCGGGATGGTCCAAATTCTACGGACCGTACTTGGTTTACATCAATACAGGATCCGAGAAGCAGGTTCGAGAAGGTGTCGCTAAACAGGCTTTGATTGAACAGGCACGATGGCCTTACAGGTACCGTCGTCAAGAATTTTTTGGTTATGATCAAAAATTGTCTAACATAGTGGTTTTGATTTTTTTCTAGTTCAACTCAATACTAATTGTATTTTTTTCAGTTGGTTAGTTGATAAGGAATACCCCCAAACTAGAGGTAGTGTCTATGGTGAGGTAGAAGGACAAACTAAAGCAATGGTGGTAGTCTATAGCTCAATTGAGCAAGAGTTCGATTTACAAACTCTAGGATATTTGTATCACGAGGAGACTGATGTAAATGGCAGATTCATTATTAACAATATTCGTCCTGGTAGTTATCAAATCGTTGCTTATCCTTTAGCTGGACAAGCAAGTGAAAATGTGGCTAGAAAAAATATTAGTATTATTGCTGGAGGTGAGAATGTTTTCAAAAATTTGAACTGTCTACTTTATGTCTTTTTTTTTATTAATAGAAAATCAAAATATTGGATCATTATTCCTTCCTGAACCAACCAACATACTCTGGTCTTTGGGCGAAACGAATCGAAAGTCCAGCGAGTACCGTTACAGTGACGAACATAGAAGCTTTTACTGGCACTTTGTACCACCAGCAAATCAAACATTTACCATAGGATCGAGCCGCGTAGATAAAGATTGGTACTATGCTCAAACTAGAACTCCTGGCACCTGGAGTATAGCCTATAACGACAAATTTGACAACAAAAACAGAACGCTCCGAGTAGCTTTTGCAGCTGCAAGTAAGTCATCTGTAAGTGATCCAGCTTTGACAGCTGCAATTGACATTGAAGTTAACGGGCATCAAGTCGGACATTTTGCTTATGAAAACGATAAGACTATTTATAGGGACGCATTGCAAAGCGGCAACTTTCATCCAGAGAAAATGACTGTGCCAGCTAGACAGATTGTCAATGGACAAAATGTGATTTCATTCAACTTATTAAGAGGAATGGTTATGTACGATGCTATAAGCTTAGCTAGCGAATAATTGAACTCGTATAGTCTGTTTTTTTTTTAAGATAATTCCCCAAGTCACAAATTTAGTAACTATGTTGGCCACACAAGCCTTTTCTACATAAAAAATTTGAAAGCATTGACAATTTTACATTGTATTGCCAACATAATGTCATTTTGACTTTTATCTTTAAAAAAAAACAAACTTTAGATCTTATGAAAAATGATAAAATATAAATATAAAATAATAAAGGCTGTTCACTAAATTATCTGAGACTTTTATATACCGGGTGTTTTTCAAAACCCGCTCACCCCTATAACTTTTTTATTTTTCCAGATAAACAAATGGAATTTCGTGTGTCTATTTATGACCCGGATGTGCATTATTTGGCATATTCAATTTTTTACTATCACTTCCGGTTTGACCGGAAGTGACCCTAACTTTCTTATTTTAAATGAGACGCTAGGTATATTTCTCCTCATTTTAATAGAAAACTACATTACGAGTACAATGACACCTCATTTGTCACTTTTTGACATTTCATCACCAAATTATTTAAATTTTTACTTTTTAATCTAGAGCGCCATGAATAAGTCAAAGTTCCTAATTTTGCTCCTAGAAACATGGGAAAATTTATTTTGATCTTATTTTGTATTTTATATCCTCTACAGACTCATTTAAAGATAGTAGAAGCGCATTTTTGGAATTATATCAATTTTTTCAAATGGAAAGGGTATGGCTCATGAGCATGTTCCAAAAGAGCGTTTTCTAACGAGCAATTACCACACAATCGCTAGTTCATCACTCAAATTAAGAATTTTTCTAGCATTCTAAATATTTTTGGAAAATTTTAGTTCAATATTTGAATAAACTAGGGATTGTGTGGTACTGAATTGTTTGTTAGAAAATGCTCTCTCGGAATATGCTAATGAGCCATACCCTTTCCATTTGAAAAAATTGATATAATTCCAAAAATGCGCTTCTACTAACTTTAAATGAGCCTGTAGAGGATATAAAATTCAAAATGAGCTCAAAACAAATTTTTCCATGTTTCTAGGAGCAAAATTAAGCATTTTAACTTATTCATGGCGATCTAGATTGAAAAGTAAAAGTTTAAATAATTTGGAGATGAAATGTCAAAAAGTGACAAATGAGGTGTCACTGTACTCGTAATGTAGTTTTCTATTGAAATGAGGAAAAATATACCTGGCGTCTCATTTAAAATAAGGAGGTTAGGGTCATTTCCGGTCAAACCGGAAGTGATAGTAAAAAATTTAATACGTCAAATAATGCACATCCGGGTCATAAATAAGCACACCAAATTTCATTTGTTTATTTGAAAAAATAAAAAAGTTATAGGGGTGAGCGGCTTTTGAAAAACACCCGGTATACAGGGTGTCCGTTTTAAGTGATACCACTATTGCTATCTCCGAAACGGTAAGAGTTACGAGGTCGGTTAAATTAGAAAAAAGTTGCCCTTTTTGATTCCCATTCAAGACTCGTTTACAGTATTGTCAAATTCCTTCTAGTTTATGAAAGGACCACGCACCGGATGCATGGGATTTTGGGTTTCGGTGAAAATCTGTGAAATTTCCAAATTTTGTATAAAATAACGTGCTGAATAAAAGTCCAAATGGCAAAACTTTCGTAACCCCCATAGTTTGCCTTTTATAGGCTCTCCTATTCCAGAACCTTTCTAATCTATACAGAGCGTTTATTGATTGATTTGTTCATTATTTTGGTGTATTTGTATCTATTTTTTACAGCTTGTTTGTTTAAATGTATATCAGGGCCAGGGTTCTTATTCTCAAAACCGAGGCTGAGGAAGAATTTTTGAGTATTGCTTTTAGAGGATGTGCATATTGCCATTTTGAAGCTTCATTCTCACTTGGGCGAAATTCGCTCTTTTATTGATATTGCGTCGACAATTTGACGTTTAATACGTGTATTAAACGTCAAAATGTCGAAAAATTGTAAAAAAGCGAATTTTGCGCAGCCGAGTATTAAGCCTTACGACATAAGTCAACTCCCCACTTCATTCTGTTCAACAATTCGAATAAGCAAACATCTCAACTATATACTGTATTATGTTCAAATATCGCTATGGATCATTGCTTCATATGCAATAGATATTCACGTTTAAATCAGCTTCAAAGACTAAACGATAATACCCGTGACCTAGCAATACGGAAGCGTGATGAGGCCAATAGGCCAGCTCGAAATGCTAATAAAGACGCTCGGATTTGTTTAAACTTCAGGCGATCAGTCCATGAAGAAATAAGAGCCTTAGAAAATGACCCGACTTGCTTGGTTTTAAACAATGTTCTTACTCAAACTACAAGTAACAGCTGTATAATTTGTAATAGGGAATACAACGTTGTTCTACAAAGGTTATCTATGGATTGTAGAATTGATATTTTTGTTAAAGCCAATATTTATGTGCCAGAATATGTAAAGTGTTGTCACAGCATTGTTGTGATGTACATATGACCGACCGCCAGCTACTTCAGGAGTACCTACTTGCTTCCTGGATTACGTTCTGTCCGTAGGTCATTCGTTTTTAGAGGTGTGAATTTGTTAGCTTTTCTGGAAGGTCTTCGTGCCGCTATCACAACGCAACGCTTCCATAGGTTTGATGATATAAGAAATTTTTTGATTGAATCGGCTTTTACTTGGTGGAAATCCATTATCTAATAAAAGATTTTTTAAGTAAATTTTAATACTTATATATTTCCACAATTTTTTGTTAAACTTTTAACATGTTTCGCTAAACTTTAGCTTCATCAGAAAGATTTTAGAAAAATAAAATGTAGACATAAAAGTGAAATTGACAAATATAAAAAAGGTAAAAGCTGGTCTAATTTTATGTTAATTTAAATAGGTATTACACAGTAAATAAATTTAAAAGTGGTGAATTGTTTAAATCTAATTGGTCGTTCAATAAACAGTCTAAAGTTTTAAGTTTGTTTATTTCTAAAGATTCTAGAAGATTTAATTTTATCCCTTTGTTTTCATTATGTAGTATTTGAAATTCATTATTAAAATTATGATTTGATTCTATCAGGTGATTAGCATAATTTGAATCTGTTTTCTTTTTATTGAAACTATTGTAATGTTCTTTAATTCTAGTACCAAAATTTCTACCTGTTTGTCCTATATATACTTTTGGACAATCTTTACAAGATAATTTATAAACGCCAGATTTATCACAAATTTTAGTTTTAGATTTATTATTTTTCAAGTGAAAGCCTATTGTATTGTTAGTTTTGAAAGCAACATTTATATTGTTTTTGTTAAGAAATTTGCTAATTTTCTTACTAGCTTGTCCTTGGAAAGTAATACTTTTGAAATTATTATTATTTTGTAATTTTTTAGGGTATACTAAATTAATGGCATTTTTGTATAGTTTTTTGTTTAAAATATCGTCTATTAATTTAGAAGAATAGCCATTATTGATAGCAATTTGTTTAATTAGGTTTAATTCTTTTTGGAAATTAATACTATTTATAGGAAGTGTTATTAATCGGTGTATCATACTGTTAAAAGCAGCTAATTTGTGTTGGATAGGATGACAAGATGTATTGTGTATAACTGTATCAGTATGAGTAGGTTTATGAAATATGGAAAATTCATGTTTTTCATTTATGTTTTTGATTGTTAGATCTAGGAAATTTATTGAATTATTTAGCTCTTTTTCTTTGGTAAATTTTATGTTAGGGTGGATTTTATTAATAAAGTCTATAAAAATATCTAATTGTCTGTCTGTTCCAGTAAAACAAGTTAGAATATCGTCAACATATCTATGCCAGTAGAGGAATTTTTTAAAAATTGGATGTTTGTTAATTTTTGATTCAATAAAATCCATGAATATTTCAGATAAAATAGGACTTAGTGGATTTCCCATTATAAGTCCAATTTTGCTAGTATATATTTTATTATCAAATTCAAAATAATTTTGTCTGAGGCATTCTTTCAAAACGATAATAATTTCTTCTTTTTTAACAATGTTTATATTATTTTTAATCAAGAGTTTTTCAACAAAAAACTCTAAATTTATTTCATTTGATGTTACCAATCTTTTTCCAAGTATACCTATTGAAGACGTTATTATTCTTGTTGAAAAACTCTTGATTAAAAATAATATAAACATTGTTAAAAAAGAAGAAATTATTATCGTTTTGAAAGAATGCCTCAGACAAAATTATTTTGAATTTGATAATAAAATATATACTAGCAAAATTGGACTTATAATGGGAAATCCACTAAGTCCTATTTTATCTGAAATATTCATGGATTTTATTGAATCAAAAATTAACAAACATCCAATTTTTAAAAAATTCCTCTACTGGCATAGATATGTTGACGATATTCTAACTTGTTTTACTGGAACAGACAGACAATTAGATATTTTTATAGACTTTATTAATAAAATCCACCCTAACATAAAATTTACCAAAGAAAAAGAGCTAAATAATTCAATAAATTTCCTAGATCTAACAATCAAAAACATAAATGAAAAACATGAATTTTCCATCTTTCATAAACCTACTCATACTGATACAGTTATACACAATACATCTTGTCATCCTATCCAACACAAATTAGCTGCTTTTAACAGTATGATACACCGATTAATAACACTTCCTATAAATAGTATTAATTTCCAAAAAGAATTAAACCTAATTAAACAAATTGCTATCAATAATGGCTATTCTTCTAAATTAATAGACGATATTTTAAACAAAAAACTATACAAAAATGCCATTAATTTAGTATACCCTAAAAAATTACAAAATAATAATAATTTCAAAAGTATTACTTTCCAAGGACAAGCTAGTAAGAAAATTAGCAAATTTCTTAACAAAAACAATATAAATGTTGCTTTCAAAACTAACAATACAATAGGCTTTCACTTGAAAAATAATAAATCTAAAACTAAAATTTGTGATAAATCTGGCGTTTATAAATTATCTTGTAAAGATTGTCCAAAAGTATATATAGGACAAACAGGTAGAAATTTTGGTACTAGAATTAAAGAACATTACAATAGTTTCAATAAAAAGAAAACAGATTCAAATTATGCTAATCACCTGATAGAATCAAATCATAATTTTAATAATGAATTTCAAATACTACATAATGAAAACAAAGGGATAAAATTAAATCTTCTAGAATCTTTAGAAATAAACAAACTTAAAACTTTAGACTGTTTATTGAACGACCAATTAGATTTAAACAATTCACCACTTTTAAATTTATTTACTGTGTAATACCTATTTAAATTAACATAAAATTAGACCAGCTTTTACCTTTTTTATATTTGTCAATTTCACTTTTATGTCTACATTTTATTTTTCTAAAATCTTTCTGATGAAGCTAAAGTTTAGCGAAACATGTTAAAAGTTTAACAAAAAATTGTGGAAATATATAAGTATTAAAATTTACTTAAAAAATCTTTTATTAGATATAAGCAATATTACAGATGATGAATTTACGTCTATTTCGTCACTAACAAAAGCGCAATTTGACGAATTATATACATTCTGCGATAATATTCCTCACGATAACCGATCAGATCCACATATAAAAAAGAAACACTTGATAACTTTTTTATGCAAGCTTTGACATGGACTTTCCGATGAATTTCTAAAAGTTATTTTTATTTTTATTTTTTTTTTACAGTACCCGTCAGTTTGGCTATTTCATCTGTTAGAAAGTCCTTGTTACTACGGTTTGTACCAAACAACTTAGGATTTGCAGCAATTACAAGAAATACATATATTGACCGTCACGTCAACGACTTCAGTAATGCGCTGTATAACCCTGAACCTGAAGTTCGTAGAGCTATTGCGTATATTGACGGTACTTACAGCAAAATCGAAAAAAGTTGTAACTTTCAAGTTCTGCAACAATCATATTGTCGCCATAAGGGCCATCATCTCTTATTGTAGCACCAAATGGCTACATTCTAAGCGTACTTGGACCGTACTTTTCAGATACTAGAAATAACGACGCAGCAGTGTTACGCACTGAGCTTCAAGATGATGTTGATGGGATTAGAAACTGGTTTAATAATGATGATATTTTTATCGTGGACAGGGGGTATAGAGATGCTGTGCCCTTTCTTGAAAATATCGGAATTGCTCATCGGATGCCTTATGCCTTACCCCGAAATCAGTGACAATTAACAACCGAAGAAGGAAATGTATCCCGTCTCGTTACTAAAACCAGATAGATCATCGAAGCCAGAAATGGACACTTTAAGACAATTTTCAAGTTTTTCGCGGGAGTTATTTCCGTAACACACGCAGTTAACCTTCGTGATTTTTATAGAATTGCAGCTGCAATTATCAATAGATTTCATGGCCCAATTCCCGAATTCCCCTTGGAGATTGCTCACCGAATGTTGGCTCGCTTACATGAACCAAATGTATTACAAGCACGAGTGGAGGCGGACGGCTTACAGGGAAGGAACGGTCAATGGACAGTGCTGGACGAAAATCATCTACCAGGATTTCCACGCTTGCCTCTTGATTATTTAAGGGATTTAACATTCGGTACTTACCAACTAAAACTGGCGCCATCCTATGTACAGCACAAACTACAAAGGGACCAAACAGAGATACTAGAATGAGACCTTTTAGCCAATGACCCGGGTTTGATTAGATTAAGAATATTTTCCCGATTTAGAAACGCAACAAAACACCAGCTGTGGATTGCCTTTAACCAAGACGGCCAGGACGATGAACAACCGATTCAGGGATTTTATTGCACGTGCAGGTCTGGTGCAAGGACTATAGGCACATGTGCTCACGTTGCAAGTGTTTTGTGGTATTTGGGATATGCACGACACGATCACAATGTCAAGTACCCGTCGTCTATCCTGCTAGACGTTGTTTTGGATGCTGCTAACAGAAACCCTCAGGCATATGTCAATCACGACATCAACATAATTCACTGAATGAAAAATCTCAGTATTAATCATCACAGGAGAGGAGCCCGTTAGTGTTTGTACCATAATTATTTAACCCTTATTAGCTTAGTGCCCAACCTTCTAATATATTTTCGCAAAAATATATAAGCACATAATATATTATGTTCTTTTAATAATAGACCACTTTATTTAGTGTTATTTATTCAAATAACTATTGCAGCACTTCAGCATCATGTTAAAACAGTAAGCTTATGTTCTTCTTTTAACCTATGCAGCTATTGAGCGATTTTTGTGTAGCTTTGATGTGGATTAATTTGGAGGAGAGGGTTTGGAGTCGAAAAATACTGCGGAGATGACGAGCCACAGGGTCCTTTTATCTCCTTCCTATTAATTTTTACGTTGCACCGTATCAGCCATCAAAACATGAACCCCAAAAAACAAATACAAATACACCAAAATAATAAACAAATCAATCAATAAACGTTCTGTATAGATTATAAAGGTTCTGAAATAGAAGAGCCTATAAAAGGCAAACTATGGGGGTTACGAAAGTTTTGCCATTTGGACTTTTATTCAGCACGTTATTTTATACAAAATTTGAAAATTTCACAGATTTTCACCGAAACCCAAAATCCCATGCATCCGGTGCGGGGTCCTTTCTAAGAAACGCCTAAAAATATTTCATCAATTATTTCGAAAACTATTGATTTTCAGGACATAACTTAAAATTGAAAGTTTTATAATTTTTATTGCTCTACAACACGGCATCTTCAAATTTCAAATCCGATGTTTCGTGAATGAGCTACCATCCTCAAGTTCATTTTTTTAAATACGGACCTGGATTTTTCATATCATTTCAGAAAGCGCTCTTTATTCCCTTTTTAACGCTATACCTCTTAAGTATGATTGGCCGACGTTTCTGCTCTGAAAAGTGATCTTCATTTATTTTAAACAAAATAAATTTTAAAAATTTTGCAATTTAAATAACTTCAGTGATTTTTACCAAAATTTTACCTTAATTCGGCCGGAACTCGTTATTTGTAACAAAGGCGGTCTAACAAGTACTTTTTTCCTTCTATTTAGAACACTTAGAATTATCTAATTATGAACACTATTAAAAATTGACGTCCATTATTCCTCAACCATAATATGTAATTTTTCATAATTTTGTTTCCCATCCTAAGAATTGCGACTGATTGCCAATGATTTTCACATACTTTTGTACGATTACCAGGTGATTTCCATTTTTACTGGGGATTCCTATATCACTCCCAATTGATTACCTAATTTCCTACAATCATCCGATTTCCAGCTGATTTTATTATGAAAACGATGTCTGTTAAGCTTCGCACTGATATGACCAAAATAAACAATCTTTTCTCTTATAAAAACACGTTCCCACTGAAAAATTGGCAACTTCTGTATTTGCAACTCTTCCAAAAGTTAAGGCCGTTTTACAGCTTGCAATTCTATCTGCGATATGCAAGAAACTTGAACGAGGGCATGCGCAGAAGTGAGTCAGCTGATTGTTTTCTGCAAGATTCTTGAAACTTGAATGGCATTGCATGCAATCGGTTTGGTGCCATTTTTCTTGAAGGTCTTCGCGCAAGCTGGGGAATTTTCAGCAATTATGATGCTTAAAGTGGCTGCTATTGCTTTCTTCCTTTTATATCGACATATAATTACTCTTTTCACTTTTGGAAAATGCAAACATCAATAACACAACATTAAATACAAAAAAGTATGGTTAAGGTTAGAAAGAAATCAAGTCAAATTGCAAGGTGTGAAACGACGTGCAAGAAATCTTGAATGCAATTTTTTTGCATGCAAAAAATTGCATTCAAGTTTTCTTGCAAGCTGTAAAACGGCCTTTAGCAACTTATATTTTCATGGTTTCCCACACCCACACCGATTTCATTGCGTGTCTACACGTCTACACTGCATAATATGGATATAAAATACCTTATGAATATTTCATTTCACAAGGATGTTCATCTGAATCAGGGACATCTTCAGTTAGGGTTTGTTCAAACTTATTTCTGATTCAGATGTGCTATCATCTCTGCTTCTCGCCCTGTCTAGTATTTATTCAACTTTCCCTTTTCAAGTTCTTATTAGGCAATTCAATCCATCTGTCAAAAAGGAAAATTCAATATGGCGTGGCGGCCAAACAAGCTTATTTTGAATATGTTTTTATGTGTATTTTAAATTATTTTGCTTAGAGTTTTGCTTGTAACTGTGATTTTGATTATTTAATAAGATATTTGTTGACTAGGTACCTAAACTATTAAATCGGGCAGAAACTAGATATTTTTTTGTGTTTTTTGGCCCATGTGTGGTTGCCACGCCATCTTGAGTGTCACGTGGTTTGAATTGCCTAATTGCCTTGTATTCGCGATTTTTTTTTGTGTCTCGCTTTTTTTTTTGTCTTCTTTTGGGAAGTCCGATTCGAGAGAGGTTTCTAGATTCATGTTTTCATTTTTATGATCTACAAAATTACAAATACACAACTAACCGGCACGCTGTATGTTTTAAAATGCATGATATGCGATTTCTGGGTTAGAATGAGATGATATATCCAGCGATTACCCATGATTCTCAGCGATTGCCAATGGATTCCTATGTGATTCCCATGAAGGATTCCCATGGAGTCCTAGGAGATTCCTAGCGAATTCCAGGTTATTCCCAGAGACTTCCAAGTGATTTCCATGTAGGTATTCCTGATTAACTGCTATGTGATCCCCAAAAAAACTTACCCACAATGATTTCTACTAGTGGTTTACCCCTCGCGAAATTCAATTTCGCAGCCGGTACACTTTATGTGAAAAATGTGACAAATCTATACAATTTTTCTGTAGCTACATAATTTTTATAGTTGCACAAAAAATATTGTGTATACCATGACCGCGAAACTTTTTATCATTTTCTCTACGTCCGCTAAAAAGGCATTTCGCGGCCTTGGTATACAAATAACTATTAATTATTCTAGCACATGCAGCCCTTATCCTCTCTTTGAATTCTTCTAATGTATTTCTGTAAACTCCATAATGAAAATCAATGTAGGTACTCTTCCTTATTTAATAATTACTATACCTAAAATGGATAAATAATAAAGAAATGCTTTGACAGGTTGCACAGCTCTCAATCTCAATTTTTTCAAGGCATTCTTTGATACAATTTATTTATATTCCATATTAGTGATGCCAACCTTAATTTGAGAAATTACAATAATATGTACCTAATTAGTTTCTAAGTACCTAATTATTTTAATTATTGTTCATAACTAGATAATTTCAAGTGTTCATACAAAATATTTTGTTAAATTTGTTTTAAATCATTGAGGAAAAACGTCTTGTTAGATTGTCTCTGTTACAAATAACGAATTCCAGGGCCGATTTAAGGTAAAATTTTGGTAAAAATCACCGATGATCACTTTTTAGAGCAGAAACGTCAGCCAATCATACTTAAGAGGTATATCGTTTAAAAGGGAATGAAGAGAGCTTTCTAAAAATGACAAAAAATTCAGGTCCGTATTTAAAAAAATAACTTGATGATGGTAGCTCGATCACGAAACGTCAAATTTGAAATTTGAGGATGCCATGTTGGAGAGCGATAAAAATTATAAAACTTTCAAATATGAATTGTGTCCCGAAAATCAATAGTTTTCGAAATAATTGATGCAACATTTTCAGGCTATTCTTAGAAATCACCCCTGTATTTCATAAACTAAAAGGAATTTGACACCACTCACACACCACTGTTGTAGTAGACTCATTGACAGAAAGTTGTCAACCGAATTTCATTTCCTCGTCTTAAAAATTGTAATTTATCTCCATAAATTGGTGACCCCGACGACTGAAATGCCAAATACGGAATCAGAAAATTCTTCTAATAGTACCTCTGCAAATATTAATTTCAAGCTGCCCGAATTTTGGCCGAATGACTCCCCCGTTTGGTTCACCCAAATTGAAGCAATTTTCGCTACAAGAAAATCAACCGCGGATAAAAGCAAATACAATATCTTGGTGTCTTCAATCTCGCCAGAACTTGGAACTGAAGTACGTGATATTTTCCTGAATCCTTCTGAACAAAATGCATACGATACATTGAAGAAAGTGATCATTAAACGAACGACTTTATCTGATCAATCAAGAATTCAAAAACTTCTACGTATTGAAGAAACTAGATGAAGAAAAGCCGTCTCATTTACTTAGAAAAATACAACTGCTAGGCGAAAAAGCAACAACAGATAAATCATTTATAAAAGAATTATTTCTTCAGAGATTACCCACCAATGTCAAAACTGTCCTTGCCGCAATGGATGATTCTTCCAGTTTGGGATTACAAGCTGTTGTTGCAGATAGGGTTATGGAAATAAATACGGAAATTCAGGGTGCCTCTACTTACCAGCAAAAAAATGAAATGGATGCCTCTTTTCAACATCCTTGTCAATGCCAAAAAAATAACCTTGCATTGTCAAAAGACATTAATGAAATTAAAGAAATGCTAAAATTATTAAACATTTTTTCAAGAACTCATCAAACTAGATGAATATCAATTCCAAAATTTCAAAGAAGTAGATCGCCAACACCGCTTCCATCGTATTACTGTTACTACCACTCGCGTTTTGGAAAAAAAGCTCAAAGATGTAATTCACCTTGCTCATCATGGTCGGAAAACTTGAGAACCGGCAATCAGTTGCGGCTACTTTTGCTGGTAATTTAAATACAGGTCGTTTAATATTCATTCGGGATGAATACTCAGGCATCAAATACTTGATCGATACAGTTAGTCAAGTAAGTGTATTACCCTTAAAATATTTAATAAATAAACAAAATCCTGAATTTTTATTAAAATCCGCAAATAATCATAATATAAATACCTACTTATGGTTTCATATCGATGACTTTGAATTTAGGCTTCAAACGTCCATTCAAATGGGTTTTTATCGTATAGCTGACGTGAAGTACCCAATAGTAGGTATAGATTTTTTGCAAAAATTTGAAATTTTAGTTGATGTTTTGACGTATTGTTTGGTGGATGAAAGCGGTTGCATGAGCAATTCAGGTGCAGTATCATAATATTTTGTCCTGTGAAATTACACATGTTTCCACTGACAGTAATATTGATTCAAAATTTGGGAATATTCTTAATCAATTTCCTTCTCTAACAATGCATAATATGAATTACATGCCAGTGAGACATAGTGTTACTCATTTCATTGAAACAACAGGTCCTCCTGTTTATTCTAAAGCACGTAAATTAGCACCTGATAAATTGAAAATTATTGTTAAAAAAGAGTTTTATCCTAATGCTTGAGCTAGGAATAATTCTAATAATAATTAATAAATAATAATTAATAATAAACTATCTTTAATTTACGGGAAGTAAAATTATTAAAAATTTTGTTAACAACAATATTCAAATTTTAGTGATGGATTTAAATGAAAATGAGAGGAACTCCAAGGGCGGGTATTATAAAACTATTTAGACAGACAGCAAAAAGTTAACTTGCGAAATTACTATAGGAAGTAATGTCATTCCAGAAGTTAACTTTTAAGTTAACACTGTCAAAATAGTTTTATGATACCCACTCTTAGGGCCGGTTTCTCAACAGCGAGTCACCTTCGGGTTGGTTTTAACTTCAGGGTAAACGTGTCCATTTGCAATGTTTACCCTGGAGTTATGTTTAACCCGGGGGTGACTGGCTATTGAGAAACCGGTTCTTAGAGTAGCACACAGCACACTGACAATGAATTTCCAAAATACCAAATTCATTTATTCCAAAATGCATGAAAATGATCAGTTTTGCCGGAAAGATATGTAGTGTATAATTTTGTTAAGTTTGTTCAGCAAATGACATTTAACTGGGAACTGCCCCCACCAATACATATGGGTGGGAATAATCAAGAAGATACGCAAAACTGTCATTTTTTATCATGTGCTCAATAGATTAAAAAGTAATCAGTTAAATCTGTGTTTTTCTATTAGCCATCGAAACTTAAGAATCACCAAAATATAGTAATCAAAGATATTACAAATGGGCGGCGAAAATATTTTTGGCGTACTAGTCGTAAAAATCGGGAAAATCAAAGTTGAAAATCGCGGCTTTCGGTTCAAAAGTGTACCTAATTACCAATTAAATTGGACAATTACTAAATTTTTGCTTAAATAAATCAGACTGGTCGATTTTCCGACCACGTCTTGAAAATTATTTCTTGGCAAATAGCATAAAGGAAGACACTGAAGCTGAAAAGAAGGAAAGGTGCGCGATTTTGCGACTAAGTGAGCCCTGAAAAACCTGAAGCAAAATCGTACAAGGAGGTAGTCGCGATCTTAGATGATCATTTTCGGCCGCAGCAAAGCCCTTTCGCAGCTCGTTATAAATGTTATGCGGCGAAGACGCAACCAGGCGAAACAGCGAACCAGTGGGTAGCAAGATTACGAGGTTTGGCTGTCAATTGTGAGTTCGGATCAGAGCTAAAGGTATGCCTCCGAGACAAGTTCGTGTTTGGTTTCGAAGAGGGCCCCATTTTGGACCGTTTGATGGAAGAAAAAAGCACGACAACATTGGAGTAAATGGTTCAGTTAGCAGCGACCAAGATGGCGTAAAGGAAATTTTGATAAAGAAGGAACCGATCCACTTTGTACGTCATAGGCACAGCGCACCGCGCAACAGAAGTACCACCACCACAACAGCCAGTCCCATCAGTACCAGAAGCATGGACGACAGACAGCTGACCGAAGTCAATAACTGGCTGCCGCCTCCCAAATGTTTTGCGATGTCTGTGGAAAACCACTATTCAGATAAGTGTTTTTACGAAAATTCTATTTGTTCAATTTGCAAAAAGGCAGGATAGGTTCCTTGAATGATGAAGAGAATGTAAAAAAAAGGTTCGAACTCGACCAGAGCGACGATCTTTGTTTATTCAATATTTCTGATAAAAAAAGAATTGAGAATGATCCTTTTTTTGTTAATTTGTGGGTAGAAAATATTAAAATTAATTTTCAAATAGATTCTGGCAGTGGTTTCATAGTCTAGGATGCACTAAAGGCGAGAAAAGAAAAAAAAAATAATATATACCCCTAAAAACTAAAATTTCCCCGAGGGAAGTGTCCTCCCGCTGAATGCGGGTGAGTTACAAAAAAAGTTGAGGAAAAATTGTAGGAAATGTCATCTTATAAAACTTTTACTAAGAAAATTTTTCTGTAAAAAAATAAAAAAACTTTAAACTATTCCTATTGAAAAACGGCAAGGGGTGAGTAAAAACTTCATAAAGCAAAAATGTTGTATGCGTTGTAGAAAATTTTTTCACGTTGGTTAAAATTTTTCATTTTCTTTATAAAATTTCAAACGGCCCTTATGACCACAGACGGTCCTTAATCAAAAAAGTCTTTAGATAAACATTGTAGATTAAATAATGTTGCACATCTTTTATTTGAAACACTTTTTTGTACAATCAATAGGTACCAAGTAATCGCCATAGGCGCATTTTCAACCCCTATAGCGCAAAACCCCAGAGGGTTGAATGTTTCATATTTTCGGTTTTATGATCACCCACCCTCCCCCTATCATCCCTGAAAAGTTCTTTTGGGTAGGATTTTTTTTTTGAAAATCGACAATTTTCCTAGACTATCATGCTTTTCGCATAATTTATATTTAAAAGTTTTTAAACAAAAGCCTTTGCAGGGGACTGATAAGATATTTATTTTTTACAATGAGCAGCAAATAAGGCCTATGGGTAATAATGGGTTTGCTTAACTTTCAAGTAGTTTATCATAACAAATGTAAAAAAATGCCATTTTTTGTTATGGAAAATGAGGGTGAGGATCCCCATTAAGGGAGGCCTTATTAGGACTTGACTTTTTAAATTTATTCAATATAGGTTTTTCGTTCTATAATTTAACAAGTTCTGAAAATTCAATTAAAGAATTTTCAAATGTTTTTTTTTCCTGGACTGGGTCATTTTAACAGAAGCATAGAAAAAAATCATTTAAAAAATATACATTGTACCAAAGTTTGTTAAAGCACGACCAATACCTTTTGCTATGAAACCCAAAGTTGAGGGAAAAATTGAACGATTACTTTCTCTAGGTGTCATCTCACCGGTGGAGTTCAGTTCCTTGGCAACTCCTATAATCCCAGTGTTAAATGGAGAGCCGAGAATCTGCTGCGATTCCAAGTCTACAGTCAATTCGATCATTGAAGTCGACAAGCACCCACTTTCCTGAATTGAAGAGCTTTTTTGCAAGTTAGAAGGTGGTAAGAAGTTCTCGAAGCTTGATTTGCGCAAGCTTTTCAACAGGTAGAAATTGACAATAGTAGTAGGTTACTTTTAACTATCTCAACTCATTTGGGACTTTTCAAATTCAATCGTTTGCCTTTTGGAATTTCCTGCGCACCTGCCAAGTTCCAAAAAATTATGGACCTTTGCTAGGCTCTTTACCAAATGTTACAGTTTTTCAGGATGACATTTTGGTTAGAGGGGTGGACAGAGAATCACATTGAAAAAATTTAGGGCAAGTTTTGGGTGTTCTAGAACGTTCAGGCTTAAAGGTTAATTTCAAAAATGCTCTTTTTTTCAGCAAAGTGTTGAGTATTTGGGTTTTATAATTGACAGGTAGGGCTTACATATTTCGGATCAAAATAGTAGCCATTGATAATGCCACACGGCCTAAAAATGTTACGGAGTTGCAATCTTTTTTAGGAAGTATTAATTATTTTGTAAGATTTATTAAAAACCTGTCAACTGTTTTAAGTCCACTGTATAATTTGTTCAAGGGTAATGTAAAATGGCACTGGTCTGACGAATGCGTTAAGGCGTTTGAAAAGATGAAAGAAATTCTAAAGACTTTGCTCCGGTCTTGGTTCATTATAACCCAGAACTTGAGCTTAAATTGCCAGTGGATGCCTCATCAGTGAGTACTGGGGCTATTTTAACCCATAAATTGCCCACAGGTGAGGAAAAACCCATTGCTTTTGCATCTAGAAGTCTTTCAGAAGCAGAAAAAAAAATATTCCCAAATTGAAAAGAAAGGACTAATTTTTGGAGTTTTAAAATTCAATCAATATTTGTACTTGAAAAAATTCAAGTTGGTCACAGATCACAAACCTTTGCTTACAATTTTTGGAGATAAAAAGTCAATTCCTCAGTTTTCAGCCAATAGGCTCAGGAGATGGGCAGTCTGCATCTGGGCATCTGGATACAATTACGAGATTGAGTATGTTCAAAGCAGCAAAAATAATGCTGATTGGCTATCACGCATGCCTTCTTCAGACAAAACTGACAGGTTTTATGATGAGCATTTGGATTTAAATTACTGTTATTTTTTTGTCTAATAGCTCAGATTTCAACTTGAGCTTCGAAAAAATACAACTTGAAACTGCTTCTGATAGAGATCTGCATCAGGTTATGAATTTTTCATTAGGAATGGAATAATTGTGATTTGTGGAATGACAGGATAGTGGTCCCCACTTTTCTACAAGACGAGATTTTGAGGGAATTACATTCGACTCATTTCGGTGCTGTAAAAACGAAGAGTCTTGCTAGAGGGTATTTTTGGTTTCCAAACCTGGATAAAGCAATTGAAAACATTGTTAAAAGTTGTGAAGCTTGTACTTTTCATTCTAGCAGCTCATCACCCAAAGTGAAAATTTCTCCTTGGCCTTTCCCAAATAAGCCTTGGGAGAGAATATATGTTGATTTTTGTGAATTGTATAAAAAAAATTACTTAATCATAGTAGATGCGTATACAAAGTGGCTTGAAGTTTTTGAAATGTCAAATATTGCCAGTACTTTAACTATTCAAAATCTTAGAAAAACGTTTGCCCTTTTCGGGCTTCCTGTTTTTTTATAGTTTCAAATAATAGCAGATCTTTTGTTTCAAAAGAATTCGAGAACTTTTTGTTCAAAAATAATATAAAATATTTAACAAGTCCTCCTCACCTTCTTCAAACGGTGCTGCTGAAAATGCAGTTAAAACTGTAAAATAAGCTCTCAAAAAAGCTCTTGAAAATTATAGGGAAAATTCAAAGGACCTCGCACACCTTACATGGGATTTCACCGATCGGTCGACTTTTTTCAAATTTTGATATGTTGTAGAGGATTTAATTCTTAACAACCTTTAAATGGAACGTAATCTTGTAGGTATTATGGTCTTTGAGATATGAGCGTTGAAAGATGAACTTTTTTGTCTTTTTTGCGACTTTTTGTGTGGAGAGTATACGAAATACTGGTGCATATCAGTCAAAATATTGGCAGGTTCACATATTTTACGTCTCTAACAAATGTCAACATCAGCTAAAGCCGGGACCGCACTGGCGTCAACATTGGTCCCAGTGTGGTCCCGGCCTCAGCCTATGTTGACATTAATTTGTTAGTGACGTGAAATATGTGAACCTGTCAATATTTTGACTGATAAACACCAGTGGCACCAGTATTTCGTATACTCTCCACACAAAAAGTCGCAAAAAAGTTCATCTTTCAACGATCATATCTCAAAGACCGTAATACCTACAATAGAGAGTTCTCGTGTTGTCCAAATTTCAAATACCGTAACGCTATTTGACAAGTATGACAGTTTTTACGGTATTAGCGTTAGCGGAGTCCGCTATCTAACGGGACTTAGCGGATGCCTTACCGTAACGCTATGCTATGTGAAAATTAGTTTACGCTCCATTTGCATCTGGATCTGGATAAATAATTAGTTAGCAAAAAAAAGTTGGGTTAGATCACTCAACTCAGCTGTCAAAATGTAAACAGAATTAGGCATTAGAGGATTTTTATGTCTTCTTGTCCGAGAACTATAAAATATCATGTAAAATACCGTATTGTTAGCGGTACCGTATTAGCATAGCGTCTGGGGCACGAGAACTCTCTAATATTTCGTCCCATTTAAAGGTTGTTAAGAATTAAATCCTCTCCAATCCTCTCCAAATTTGAAAAAAATCGACCGATCGCCAAAATCCCATGAAAGGTATGCGGGGTCCTTTGGCGTTGTGCCAGTTTTTTTTTGATTATAGTCACGCCACACTGCACTACAGGATTTGGCCCAGCTCAAATCATGTTTGGTCGTAATTTAAGAACGAGATTTTCTACACTTTTGCCCACTAAATAAATTCAGAAAAGAGACAAAACTCATTCCTTGGTGTGTAAAAGGGTGGAAAGGGCAAGAAATAAGCAAGTTCAAGATAGTAAACCATGTAAATCCTTAGATTATAAGGTAAATGAAGTAGTATTAGTTTTTTTTTTTTTTTTTTTTTTTTTTTTTTTTTTTTTTTTTTCATACGTGCCAACTCTTCAGAGCATTTTCCGTGATAGTACCTGTAGAAGAGAGATAAATCGTCCACAGATCTGCGATGTTCGAGACCATCCAAGTTACGAGTAAGTGCGGGGTCATTGATCAGCTTGATAGCTCGTTTTTGCACGGTATTCAAAAGCATTAAGGTATGTTTGGGTGCTGCACTCCATATATGTGAACAGTACTCCATAATTGGTCGAATCTGGGCTTTGTAGAGTGTCAGCAATTGGCTTGGTGTGTACAGATGTCTTGTACGAAATAGCACCCCCAGCTTTTGGGAGGCCCTTTTAGCAATATCTGCCACGTGACTGTGCCAAGACATGTTGGTCTCTGCAGTAACCCCCAAGATGTTCAACTGACTCTGTAATGTGACCGCACTTCCAGATAGCATGATGTTTGGCTCACCGGTGCTGGTCTTTTTTGAAAACAGAGCTGCTTGGGTTTTCTGCGCGTTGAACTGTACAAGGTTTTTGTTACCCCAGTCCTCTATTATCTCCAGGTCGTTATTTATCTGCGATATTTGAGTTAGTCTAAGATGATGGAATTCACGTGCGGAAAGACCTGTGGGTGGTATGAGTGAGGAGACTACATTGCCATCGTCTGCAAAGCAATAAAGTGGATTTACTATTTTATCTATGAGGTCATTTATGTAAATCAGGAAAAGAGTTGGCGAAAGGATTGCTCCCTGTGGCACACCAGCATTTATTTGGTAAGAGTTGGAGTTCTGGCCATCCAGTGCAACATAAATCGATCTGTCCTTTAGGTAACTTTCAAACCAAGTGCAAAGTTTTGGCGATAATCCCATTGCTTTGAGCTTGTTGAGCAAATTTTCATGCCAAACTTTGTCGAATGCTTTAGATATATCTAAGGCAATTGTTCTTGTTTCACCCCGCAACTCAATCGCTTTTTGCCATAAGTGAGTGACGTATGTAAGTAAATCGCCAGTTGACCTATATTTTCGAAATCCGTATTGCTTATCGTTGATAATTTTGTACTTTTCCAAGTACTTGGTTAGGTGATTGTTCACAACTCTTTCCATTACTTTTGATATCACCGGAAGTAGAGCAATTGGTCTATAGTTTAACGGATCTGTCTTTTTTCCTTTCTTTGGAATGGGTTGTACTGCGGCAGACTTCCATGATGATGGATATTCTCCTTGCCTGTAAGACAAATTGAATAATTTTGCGAAAGTTGGGGTGAGTTCGTTGGCGCAATTTTTGAGTACTATTGCGGGAATGCCATCCGGACCCATTGCTTTGTTTGTATCCAGCTTTTTTAGGGATTTTCGTATTTCTCTGTGACAAAAGGGTACCTCTGGCATACTATGGGAAACCCTTTCAATGAACGGTGGAGTTTTTCCGTTTGGCACTGTTAGGTTGGAGTTGGAGGAAAACATTTGGGCAAGCATATTGGCTTTTTCCTCTGATGTTGTGGCTAAGTGATTATTTTTATCTGTAAGTGGTGGTATGGATGACTTGGTGAAGTTAGATCCAACAGCTTTTGCAAGAGACCAAAAAGACCTAGAACTACTTGGACAATTCAGCAACCTGTTTTTTATTCTTTGATTGTATGTTTCTTTAGCGGAGTCAATAGTAATTTTGCAACTATTTCTGGCTTCTATAAATTCTGTGTGGTTTTGAGCGGTTTGTTGTCGTTTCCAAAGGTTATATGCTCTGTGTTTTTTCTGTACAGCCGTTTGACACTGGCTGTTGAACCAAGGTTTTGCATTAGCTCTACGTTTAGTTGTATGTGGGATATATGCGTCCATTCCAGATAAGATTACTTGTGTTATTTCATTACAGCAAATAGTGGGATCAGCTGTTTTAAAGCAAACCTCTTGCCATGGAAAATCCAGGTAATACTGTTTTAGGTCATTCCATTTTGCCGATTTATAGTGCCACATTTTACGAGGAAGTGGTTGTAGGCTTGGTGGGATGAGCATTTCGCACTTTGTTATTATAAGTTTATGATCGGACGAACCAAGTGGAGCATCTACTTGAATTGTGTACGAGTCAGGATTGGTGGTTAGGAACAAGTCTAAAAGGGCTGCAAATTCGCCCCTTTCTGAGATACGGGTAGGTTCATCGACAAGCTGCGTTAGACCACAACTTATGGCAAAAGCTTCTGCTTCTCTGCCTTCGTTATCTGTTTTGTTGTGGTGTTTCAGCCAGGGTATATTGTGGACGTTGAAATCGCCTAAAAAGACAATTTCCGCCTGTGGATAGTTTGACTGTATACGATCACAGCTTTCGAATAATGTCGTGAAAAAGTTTTGGTAATCGGTGTTACTTGGCGGTCGGTAGAGGCAGCAGATAAACTTGGTCGATGACTTTGAGGTGAATTTTAGCCATATGATATCAAGGTTCGCTGGTTCTAGCTTCTCCTCTCGATGAGATGAAAGGTCATTTTTAATGTACACACAGATCCCAAAATTATGTCGAAATCGGTGGTGTAGGTCATAGCCGGGGTAAAGATAGTTCACAATAGGTGTTGCAGAACTGATTTTAGTTTCAGTGAGAACAAGGATGTCAGGTCTTTGTTCTTCAAGATGTTGGTGAACTGAATTCATATTTGTACTTATTCCTCTTATATTGCTAAAATCAATTCTGAGTTGAGTTTTTGATCTTCTCTTTATATCTTTGCATGAAGGACCCCCAGGATCACCCGACGCCCGGAGATCCGAGTGGTCGGGTATTTTACCTCCGGAATATTTTGATCCTGGAGGCGCCATCATGCTATCTGTTACTCATTGTTGGAACCGGACTGCCAGCGCAGTAGCGGAACGTGGTGATACCACTTAGCGCTACTCAATTCTGGCATGGTGGTATCTCACCGGTCGACGCCCAATGAGTAAAAAGCGTCTACCACCTACCTAGTTAAAAATTATAAATACATAAATTCTCCTTCTTTTATTAAGGGTAAAATTATAAAAATTATAAGAAAAAGAACTGTTTTAGTGGAAGTACCAGAGCTTCAGAAAACCGGGAAAAGGCATTTCAACCAAATTAAAAAACATTCTCTAAATACAGTTCGTTGTACACTTTGTAACCTTTTTCAAGCTCTGATGTTTCTACAACTGTACCTTTGGAAAGTTCATCCCAAGAAAATAACCTTGAAGCAAGTAACGAAACACCTTGTTGTTGTAAATACTAAGGCAGGCCGCACATCAAAGAAACATGAAACGTGAAACATCAAACATGAAACGTAAAACATGAAACAATAAATTACGAAAAGCGAAACCGTTTCTTTCTTGCATACTAATTGAAGAAACAAAAATAATGTTTGCAAAGTCTTTTGATAATGTAGTAGTGGAGTATAGAGGGTAGCACACAAAGGAAAGTGTTGACGAGCAACAACAACTGCTGTTGTGGCAACTTTTCTATTATCATCAAAAAGCCAAAAAAATAAAGGAAATGACGATACTGGGTACATTCATACAATAATGTACTTTTTACCTATTAGGCAACATTTTGGCAGGCTTTTTTTGGTGATTGTCTATTCGAGTACTTCTCCATGTTATACTTATACAATTCTCGATCTTGCTCTACCACTGAAACTAGCACAATATTGAATTCTTGGTGGTAATTAATTTTTTTATGAATGTATTTATGCCCAAAAACCGTGAAACTGAAACAGAAAAATAGAACACGATCTATTTCATGTAATAAAAATGTTTCTTGCGCATGAAACCAATTCGTTTCATTGGTGGGCGGACTTGTATTTTTTTGTTCTTGTTCTATTTTCATGAAACGAGTTTCACGCTTTATGTTTCATGTTTCACGTTTCATGTTTCTTTGATGTGCGGCCTCCCTAACATTGTAAATAGTACCAAAGCACCCTTTTTTGGTTAGTTTAAATAGTAGACCTAAAAGAATAGTTAAGCCAGTAGCAAGATCAGCCTATAAGTAAATATTATAATTTAGTTTAAATAGGGAACTTTTTTTTTAATGCCAATTATAAATTTTGGAAAGAATTTGTTAGTTTTTTTTTTTTTAAGAGGGGAAGATATTGTAGTGTATTTAATTTTGTAAAGTTTGTTCGACAAATGACATTTAACTGGAAACTGCCCCTACCAATACATATGGGTGGGAATGTTCAAGTAGATCCGCAAAATTGTCATTCTTTATCATATGCTCAATAGATTAAAAAGTAATCATTAAAATCTGTGTTTTTCTATTAGCCATCGAAACTTTAAGGTACGGTTTGTTAGGATAGTACGCGACGCACAACTGACAACGTAAATGTCGTCATTGGTTCAGGTATGACGTACACCCGTTTTCTTACGTCAGCATCAGCGTCAGAAAACGGGTGTTCGTCATACCTGAACCAATGACGACGTTTACGTTGTCAGTTGTGCGTCGCGTACTGTCCTAACAAACCGTACAGGGTTATTGGTTATAAATGTCACCCCCCTCTATCTTTTTTATTTGACATTTTAGAAAAAAGTGTCCCAAATAAAAAATCTATGATTGAAATTAAATTTTTTGAAAAACTCACTTTTGCATATACAGAGTGTTCCAAAAAAGCTGGTAGTGCTTCAACTTTATTATTTTAAATTGAATACCCTGTATATTATTCAATATTCGGATTCTACATAAAATTCTGAGCCGATTTCGTGTGATATACCCTATACCTAAGTTCAACTGTTTTGGAAATATTGACAGTTGAAAATTGACTTCTTCGCAAATTTGACAGGCTGTAAAACCTAAACGGTTAGCTTTTGAGCAAAACCATTTTTTTCTAACATTTTCACAAGCTATCATTTGATACCAACTTTGAATTTAATCGGAGATTAAATTTAATTGGAATTTTCAATCATGGATTAAATTCAAAGTTGATGTAAAATATTGGTGTCAACTGCTAGTTTATAAAAATATAAAATAAGAATGTAAGATCGGTTTTACTCTAAAATTAACGGTTTAGCATTAACAACCTGTCAAAGTTGCAAAAAAGTCAATTTTCAAGTGTCAATATTTCCGAAACAGTTGAACTTAGGTATAGGGTATGTCACATGAAATCTGCTAAGAATTCTATGTAGAATCCGAATATTGAATAATATACAGGGTATTCAATTTAAAATAGGAAAGTTGGAGCACTTCCAGCAAACACGGAAAGTCAGCCGCTGCGCAAAAACTGTGATACTGTGCTGTACTTGTTGTACAGCGATGTAGACGAAGCAGCTGCATCAGCCCGGACCATATATGTCCCACCGGCCGGCATCTGGCGCTGCACTGTTCATGATGCATTTGAGTACAGCCACTGTGCAGTAGCTCTGCCTCTTCATTAGGCAATTTTTACACAGCATAACGCAGCGCTCTTGCAGACGTCGTACATATTTGTTTCGCAATAACTGTGCAGCCAATATACCGTTTAGGTATATTTACCTGTGGCACTCTAAATTTAATGGACATAATTTATTTTATATAGACAGGATATTTTTGAAAAATGACAAAACAAATTAAAGTATATAGAATATATTGAGGAGTGGGACATTAAACAATAATATTCCTTATTCGTTAACCATATTTTGGTGGCTTTTTCAGTTTCTGATTGAGACGCATTTTGACTGGCTCTATTTTTTCTTACATCGACTAAATAAGGACAAAATTGAGTTAAAATTTAAAAACCGTTTTACCTTGCATCAACTTACCTAAATTGCTTTATTATTGATGTTGATAATATAGGTATATTCTGAAAATTGTGCTTTTTGAAGGCGCCCTGTCTAGTTCAGCTGAGGAGTTGAATTTTTAGATAATAATCTGGCTAATATGTTCCTACATACTTCTTCAGTGTTTTTGCCCCCTATAGTATTCCAAGACTATTTACCGGAAAGATTATTTCTCTTTTGTAAATCCATTTTTTAAATCACAAAAATAGAAAACGGAAAACGGGGGCAAATAGAAAAACGATAGAAAACTTAGGTTATGATAATACGGGGGCCTTTGTTTTTGTTTATTTGTATCAATTTTCCACCTACCTTGTTTCCTCTTGTTGAAAATAATGCATCTTGTACACGTACACATACAAATCACAGGTAAAAGACACGTGAAAAACACCACAAAAATTATAAATCAAAAACGCTGCCCTGCATCAGTGAAACAATACAATACAATAAAATAAAAGAAAATGGCTACGCACACAACTCTACGGCAAAAAATACTGTGCTCACGCAAATTGGCACATTTCTTTACAGTAACTGCACTAACATTTTACAACAGTTGTTGCATAAATATGCGCATGGGAGATCGAAATAATCTATCGCTTTTCCAATACAAAATCTGCAAAGCCGCTGCATATCAAATACTGCACTTCTAAAATACAGTATTCCCAATACAAGTGCTACGCAGCATCGATAAAACTATTTATGTGCTGTATTTGGGCTGTGTTCGTGATACAGCAACATTACAGCGCCGATAAGTTGTGTTTGTTGGGCTACCAGCTTTTTTGAAACACCCTGTATATGCAAAAGTGAGTTTTTCAAAAAATTTAATTTCAACCATAATTTTTTTATTTGGGACACTTTTTTCTAGAATGTCAAATAAAAAAGATAGAGAGGGGTGACATTTATAACCAATAACCCTGTACCTTAAGAATCACCAAAATATAGTAGGTAATCAAAGATATTACAGTTTTTATTTCAAAATCTTCCATTCTCAGTTAATAAAGAGGGAATTCCTGTCATTTATAGCAGAGACCCAAACCAAACGTGTTCAGCACTTATCTTAAAGATGTCGCTAAGTTTGGAACACGTGACGGCTCGCTATAGTCACTTCTTTCAAAACTGTTTTACCTAATGTGAAATACTATTATTTCATTTACATCTAAATAATAGTTATTATTAGTCCACAATATATTAATAACTGTGTCGCTTTCCTTTGATGGAAGCGTTGAAAAAACGAATCTTTTCCAAGCAATAATCGAAAAACGTTTTAATAATAAAAAATAATAACCATTAACAACATAGAATAAGGTTTATAGTGGGGATAGAATGGATAGTCCCGTTATACGGGTCGGACAACCATTTGTGGCGCCATCTGTTGTCTATGAAATGAGCTCATCCCATTGTAGCAGCTTGTAGAGCAGGTTGCTTCTTATTTTTTTTTTTAGATTTGCTTTTTATTTATCTTATAATAAAGAAACAATTTTATACAAATTTAACAAATAACGGTTTATTACAAAGAAAGAAGAAAATTATGTTGGCTTTTCGAAACATGTCAACAAAGTCAACTCTTAACAACACAGAATTAAATAACAATAATAGTCTTTACACTAAACATAACACTGTGAAAGTCCACAAATACACACAGATAACGCTCTGATAACAATACGAAACACTTTTTTAACAAACACGAGTATTAAAACAATAAGAAGCACAACGTTTTCCAGTTCATCATTTTGTCATCATTTGTAATTTTATTAATTTGTGTCGGTTCATGTCATAATTAGTAATCACGTCCCCTTCTTCTGAAGCGGAGATACCTTGGAGATACAATCAACAACGCGTACGCAAATCAATTGACAGCGCCTCTACCGGGTATGAAACAAGTTTATCATCGAACCAAGTGGTACATTTGAAGATCGCGGAGATTAACAATGACAAATTAATAACAACTCTATGGATATTGTTAACACCATATGTTTTTTCAGCTCACTCGACAATTAAATTAATTTTTTTACAGAAACAGGTAAAATTGCAAGTTGTTTGCCGGTGGCATTTGAAATCATATAGCGGAAACAATACAATAATTAAAATACAGATGGCGCGATATATATCCTACCAATAAAAGGTCGTTCGGAATTTTAACACTGATCTCAAAAATAAATGGATAAACAAAGAATGCTTCTAATGCTGCTAATTTACGAGGTCATAATCTGAACAAAAACAACTGACTCGGACAGCTGTGAGCGTGCGCAGTAGATACATGTACCTGTGTGTGCACAAAGTCTGGCCAATGAAAATAAAGGAATTTCAAAATTTAGAACAGTTGTTGGAAAGATAAGACACTGCGCAGGCGTTAGGCTGTTCCGTTGCACAACTGTTCGTAGAATATTGACCCCAAATTTTCGCACAAATTTTGCCAATCAAGCCATATGATTGTTTATCCATTTATTTTTTAGATCAGTGAATTTTAATGGTTAACAATCAGACAAACTGTTTAAACGAATTAACATTGAAGATGTCGCCATCTACTTGTAAGTAAGTCGATCACTTACAGGGAATTGTACGCCGATAATTTTGCTCTTCTGACGCGTCTGGTAGTTTCGAATATCGATCCCACACAAATCCTCCAGAAAATAAGTTACGTCTGGGGGCCTGGGATCTTATTATATGTACAGGGTATTTGATTATATTTGGACCCATACCTACAGTCTTTACTATTTAAGATAGAAAAAAAATTTAAATACAAAACTTGACAAGTTTTTTTCTATATTTTCTTTTAACGTTATCAGAAAAAACAAATTTGCATCGGAAAATGGAGAAACGTAGACAACTTCCACTTTTTTTAATGGAAACCCTGTATATTTTGCGATAAAATGGAAGATTTTATCTTCCTGATTCCAAATATATATATATATATATATACAGGGTGCTACAAATTGGAGTGCATGCATGGGGATATCGAAAACCGTAAGAGATACGAGGTTGGTTAAATTATGGCAAAGTTGCGCAATTTTATGACCAATAAAATTTCGTTTTGAAATTTGAAAAATTCCGAATACTTCCGGAGATATTCGGAAAAAACCGAAATTTTGCAAAATCACTTTTACTTTTAGTCTATTTGAAGAGCAATTAATTTCAAAATAAATTTCACTTCATCATTGTCACTTTTTTCCCTTTACAAGATGTTGCTACCAAATTTCAGATTCGACGTTTCGTTTTTGGGCGGCCATCATCAACTTTGTTTTTCTAAATACGGGCCTGGATTTTTTATTTCAGATTTTAAGAGTTTCTGATGTCCAAAAACCGATGAGATATTGCACTTATTCGAAAAATTTATTTTATTGGCACTTTCCATAAGAATGTGTTAGAGAGAGACAGAGAAGAGAACTTTGGTAGGAAATTGCTAAAAAGTAATAAGAATAATTTTTCGAATAAATGCGATACGTCATAGGTTTTGCGTCATCAGAAGCTCTAAAAATCTGAAATAAAAAATCCAGGATCAAATTTGAAACAATAAAGTTGATGATGGTGGCCCAAAGATGAAACGTCGGATTTTAAATTTGATGATACCATCTTGTAACGCAGAAAAAGTGGCTTCAATGAAGTGACATTTACTTTGACATATTTCTTCAAACAAAACAAAAGAAAAAATAAAAACGATTTTGGCAAATTTTGGTTTTTTCCGGATATCTCCGGAAGTATTTGGAATTTCTCAAATTACAAAACGGCGTTTTGTTAAGCATCAAATTACGCAACTTTGCCATAATTTAACCAACCTCGTATCTCTTACGGTTTCCGATACCCTCATGCATGCACTCCAATTTGTAGCACCCTGTATATTAATCACATTTGAGTGAGCCGTTTTTGACATATTTTAGCTTAAATTAGAAATAATTTGCAAAGAAATTTCATAAGGATGTCAAGACATTTAATCTTTATAAAATTTCTTTGGATTTTATTTATAATTTAAGCTAAGATATATCAAAAACGGCTTACCCAAATGTGATAAACATATACCGGGTGTCTTTCAAAACCCGCTCACCTCTATAACTTTTTTATTTTTTCAAATAAACAAATGAATTTTTGTGCGTTTATTTATAACCCGGATGTGCATTATTTGACGTATTCAATTTTTTACTATCACTTCCGGTTTGACCGGAAGTGACCCTAACTTCTTTATTTTAAATGAGACGCCAGGTAAATTTTTCCTCATTTCAATAGAAAACTACATTACTAGTACAATGACACCTCATTTGTCACTTTTTGACATTCACCTCCAAATTATTTAATTTTTTACTTTTTAATCTAGAGCGCCATGAATAAGTTAAAATGCTTAATTTTGCTCCTAGAAACATGGGAAAATTTGTTTTGAGCTTATTTTGAATTTTATATCCTCTAAAGGCTCATTTAAAGTTAGTAGCAGCGCATTTTTGGAATTATATCAATTTTTTCAAATGGAAAGGGTATGGCTCATTAGCATATTTCGAGAGAGCATTTTCTAACAAACAATTCAGTAGCACACAATCGCTAGTTTATTCAAATATTGAACTAAAATTTTCCAAAAATATTTAGAATGCTAGAAAAATTCTTAATTTGAGTGATGAACTAGCGATTGTGTGGTACTGAATTGCTCGTTAGAAAACGCTCTTTTGGAACATGCTCATGAGCCATACCCTCTCCATTTCAAAAAACTGATATAATTCTAAAAATGCGCTTCTACTATCTTTAAATGAGTCTGTAGAGGATATAAAATACAAAATAAGATCAAAACAAACTTTCCCATGTTCCTAGGAGCAAAATTGAGCATTTTGACTTATTCATGGTGCTCTAGATTAAAAAGTAAAAATTTAAATAATTTGGTAATGAAATGTCAAAAAGTGACAAATGAGGTGTCATTGTACTCGTAATATAGTTTTCTATTAAAATGAGGAAAAATATACCTAGCGTCTCATTTAAAATAAGAAAGTTAGTCCGGTCAAACCGGAAGTGATAGTAAAAAATTAAATACGTCAAATAATGCACATCCGGGTCATAAATAAACACACCAAATTTCATTTGTTTATCTGGAAAAATAAAAAAGTTATAGGGGTGAGCGGGTTTTGAAAAACACCCGGTATATATATTTGGAATCAGGAAGAAAATATCTTTCATTTTATCGTATAATATACAGGGTGTTCCAATAAAAAAAAGTCGAAGTTGCCTACATTTCTCCATTTTCCGATTCAATTTTGTTTTTTGTGATACCGTTAAAAGAAAATAAAGAAAAAAACTGTCAAGTTTTGTATTTAAATTTTTTTTCTATCTTAAATAGTAAAGGCTGTAGGTATGGGTCCATATATAATCAAATACCCTGTACGTAGTTACAGGGTGGACCAATGGAAACGAAACAAGGCCGATATCTCGTATTCATTGAAAAAAATCGCTCGGACCCATCGATTTTTATTCGGAGGGGAAAATCTTTTGCACATATTTTCAATATTGTCATTTTAACCCTCTCGCTGGGGTAAGCTCCGACCCTCAAATCTCAAATGGCATCAGGGGTCAAGTGATACCTCACTTCGAAATTCATCCAATTCTCTTTTTAACTGTAAATGGAAAATTACCAGGAAACAAATTCTCATGCCAAAACCCTATTTTTAATGATGTCGATGACTAAAGGCAATAAAACCCTTGCCGGCATGACAAAGAATATAGTTAAGGTTTAGCAGGTAGCTCTGTAAAAGAAATAGTATGAAATATACGTTTGTTGCAAGTACATCTTGTGTCGATTATTCTCTGCTTAATTTTGAAAACGGATCCTTCACAGTATACTTTACAGTTCAGGTGTGGCGTAATTCTCGTGCCGTGTTGAATTCGCTATTATAGTGATTATTTATCCCAAACTTTTCGTGTACATATTTATTTAATGGCATGTAATATTGACAGTTGAGTTGAAGAGGGCGCTTCTGTACTTGGAGCTCTTCAAATTTTGGCGCGTGAATAATCGAATGTAATTTTAACCTCAAAAGTCAAGTTTGATAGTTCATTGGTTTGGAGTGCGTTCACAGTCGAACGCCGGACGCTAACCGAGTGCACACCGAGCGCGTCTTTTGCAGGGTTAAGTCGTTCACGGATCTACCTAATTCACCCGGTTAAAATATTTGCTCCGTTCACAGAACCATGATAAGTTTACCCGGTTGTACAACTTTTTAACCCACTCTGAGACATGGGTAAAATTTGTCGCGCAGGCGTTTTACAAGAATATTTGAAATTTGATAAACAATACTGTTGGTAATCTTTCTGGGCCATGCATTGCTGACTTCAACTGGTTTTCAAGTTGTCCAGGAAGCCAATTGAAAGCTTCTCTGGAAACTCTAAAATTTTCCTGAAACTCCTTATCGCTATAATCGCGTATTGTTGCCATAAAATATAAAATTATCCTGTCTTTCAATATGCTTTTTTTCAGGCTTGAACATAAACTGTAGCGCTAGCACATGCAGCTTGTGCTACAGCATAGCTGACTTCTTCCTTTGTATCAGACGAATCCGAAGAAGTTTCAATAGTACTTTTAAAAAATATTATTCCCGGATGCGTAATTCCGAACCCCAGTGCAGTACAGAGCGCCACATAACGTTAAATATTCTGTGCTCAACTCTGGTTTGTACAACGCAAATGCAAAAATACTCACTCCAAATCCACGTGTGATTCAGAGCTTTACAGAGAATACACGCGTCTATGACTGACTGTATTTTGTACCACTTAAATGTGGTCATGATACTACGAAACCAAGTGTAATTCAGAATGGCGTCGTCGACGCGGACGCCGTCCATAATATTAGGTCTGTTCCTGCACAAATCACAAACCAGTCAGAGTCAGAGTGAATTTTATTGATTGAAACTAGTTTTCTGACTGTTTTCAACTAATGAAATTCACTCTACTGGTTTGTGATTTCTGCAGAAACATACCTAATATCTAGGTACGGTTTGATAAAATGCCATAAAAAAAACAATATAGGTAGGTATTGTATTATAAATGAAAGATTATTTTATTTTATGCTGAAATATTCTACAAGTAAAATTATTATTATCTACTTCAGGAAAGGGAAAAAGATACCAAATACTAAAAAATCAATCCGTGTAAATTACATTATCTAATAATGGACATTGTTCGCATTGCACAGGTTAATGTATTTTGGCGCTTGGTTTGTTTTCTTCGATACTTTGAGCTAAATTATGTAGTCTTTTTTTCTTCTTTGTTTTCTTTTCCGTATTTGAATTAATTTCGGAGTTAGGTGGACGCCCTGCTTGAATCCGTTTGGAACCTTTCGGCAAACCTCTATTTTTCCTTCTTGAAATAGAAGTAGGTTGAACTTTGATGTTTTTGGATGTTTTGGATGTAGCCTTTTCAATAATTAAACTTAATGCCTGTGCGGGTTTCTGGATATTCTTAAGAGTTGAAGCAAAACGTTTTTTTGTAGCGGTGGATGAAGGGTGGGGATTTTCTTTTAAGATATCAACAATTCTTAAAAATTCTGTTTTGACTGTTTCCACTGTATTTTCGTAAAATGTGTTATTTTCGTTCACATGAATTACTTCCACATCATTGCCATCATCAGTTTGATTTTCATAATTGTCATTCAAAAATACTTGTTTTTCTGTTATATTTATTTCGTTAGGTTTTTCATTTTCCTTTTCTTCTTCCAGTATATCATCAAAAAAACTATCAGGGGTAGAATTGTCTCCCAACGCCAAAGCGGCCAGTTTTCTTCTGTCAGTTTTCAACAAACGGGGTGATGAAGAACATTCAATATGAAATTTTTGCTCTATTACACATAAATGTTTACAAAAACGACCACCTCTGCCTGAAGGGCAGTCGCAACAAGAAATATCGGTATGGACTGTGTAAAGGGTCCCATTCTCAGATTCAGATTCTACTTGGAATATGGTTTCAGTTAACTGATATATTTTGGATATGTTTTGGGATTTTTGATAAAACTTCAAGTATTTAATTTCCAATCCACGGCGCCGAGAATTACTAAATTCTAACAATCTTCTTTTGTGATATTCCTCGAAAGTTTTTGATATAAAATCTACCAGAGCACAAGCGTTAAAAACCTTACACCTTTGCAACACGACATCTTTAAAAATGCGAATTGACGCCTCACAATAGTTATTTGTGTCGTTTCCTCTTGTTATTTCGTCATGCCTGTATGATAAATACCATTCTGATCGTCTTTCCCAAAATTGTTTAAAATGTTGCATTAACTGACTGTTACAACTAACTCGGTCATCTAAAAGTAGTTCATTCAGGAAATCTTCAGCCTCTTCCTTTGACGGTGCATATAATATTCGTCGAAACAAGATCATCTTTTCTATGATCATTCGGAATTTTGTGTTCATTTTTCCAGATCCATCTCCACATTGCTTGGCAAACATGAAAAATACACAGTAATAATCTAGAATCAGGAAAAATAGTACCAAGACCTCTTCTTTCAGCAGCACTGTCGTCTGTCATAATAACTTTTGGATTTAAAATTTTGTTACATTCATTTTCTTAACAGATAAAAAGGCCATCGTATAATTTGATTCTGTCTGAGCATTATGTAAGACTGTAGCTAGCGGAACTGCACCAGCCTTAGTAACTACGAACATAAAAGTAACACATGTACTTGCCTCATCACAAGAACCACTAGAATCGACGAAAATAATTTCCTCAGCGTATCCTTTGAGAAATGCTCGTTTCATAATGGGGGTAATTATAACAATTATCATAGGTTTTTCTGTAATGTATATTTGAACACCCAAGTGAAGTAATTCTTGTTTTTTTTGCTTTAAAACTTCTATGACACTAGTTTCATTGTGATTACCATACTGGCTTCTGCGCCAATTTTCATACAAATGATATATTTGTCTGTTGGTAGGATTTATTTGTGAATTAGCCTGAGTAGCCGCAATTTGGGCAACAGGAGAACTCTCTGTTAGATGCATTTCATGATACGTTTTTGCAGATGCAGGTGTCATTCCCGATTTAAAATACGATAAAAACTGCTGTTTTGTTTCATCATTACAGCGAAGTAAGCGGAATGCTTGGGCTACATTAAGACGATGTGAATGTCTATAATCAATTTTAATAACAACATTGATTCCTGTTTTTAGCAAAGGGTCATTTTTCATTGTATTTCTGTTAATTTTCTTAAATTTGAAGTCAATATTTGCAGAGCATTTCAAGTTTCGCGAAGTATTATTTTTTTTCACTTTTATTTTGACTTGAATGTTGACACAAAAATATTTTACGAAATTCGAACCTCACAGGATCAGGAAATCGTCGCCTTGTAATCCAATTTGTATTTGTTAATTGTGAGAAATGTTTTATCCATTCGTCACATTTGTTATCATAAGTCTCATGACACAAAAGTTTGCACTGCACAACAGCTTCAAAACTATCATTCCCAATTTTTGTTTCTAGCAGTTTATAGTCATCGCATAAAGTATTTAGTAACTTAACTACTTCTTCTTCCCTCCTTTTGTTGTGTGAGCACAACAAAATAACGGTTACCACTAAACACCTTTAAAAACAACAGCTCATAGAACATAAATAAACCGTGCAAATCAGCTAAGCGCAAGACCTTTATTTGTTCCAAAGGAAACCAATCGTTTATAAAACGTTCAGATACTTTGTACTGAATTGGGATTTGATTGAAAAGGCATAGAAAAAAAAACAGTGCGTCGCGTCTTGCAAACCCCCACCCAATACCGAACGCATCTTGCCTGCACCGCGCTGGGGTTTGGAAGACGATGAACGGCATTATTGAATAACAAACCCAAGTTCATTTCAGAACAATGTTGCTCTGAAATCAACGGGGGTTCGGAATTACGCTTCCTGGATCCATCTCGAAACATTCGAAACACAACATATGTAAACAAAAGGAAAACAAAATCAAATCCTACCTCGTTATGGCGCAGGCGTTAGTCGTTAACGGATTTGTCATCCCAAGCGCATCCTTTTCAACCAGTGAAATCTTATGGCGTTTCCGATTGGTAGATTTAGTGCGGAACTAGTGCAATTTTTTCTATTTCTGTCTTTTTCTTCTACGGGTCAATTAAAAGGATGCGAATACACTCAATGTGCACTGAATCTACCAATCGGAAACGCCATTAGTGAAATATTTAACCTGGTTAAGTTTTACCTTGTTTTACCACTGCGAACGCGTCCTTGATGTGTGGTTTCAAGACAAGCTGACGGTTTAGAACTATTGACATTTACCGCCAAAATTCAAAGCACTCCAAGTTCACTTGTGCCCTCTACAAAATTTTGGGGAACTTAACTGGATATTTGCTGCCATTGACTTCAAATAGACTTAAGCCTAGTTCTCATGGTGCGGGATTCCGCATTGCGGGTCCGGAAATCGCAGTTTTTTGAAAATCTTAGTGTTAGTGCTTTACGATGGGCAAACGTTCCCGTCGCCGTAGTAGTTCTTCTAGTAGCAGCAGTTCCGCTTCTAGTACGAGCAGCTCGCAAGAAACGAGTAGGAAAAGGGGCAGAAAGTTCCGTAAATACAGATCTAACACTCCAACTGTGTCACCTCCAGCGTCCGTCGAAAACCCTTCAAATTCGAGCTCGAAAGTCAAGAAATTGGAGAAAATGGTGGAAAAACTATCGAAGGAAAATAGTTTCCTCCAGCGAAAAAGATCAGAAGTGAAACAAATGGTGAAAAGTGATTGCATCCCTGAATTTTCACCTGAAAACAGGAACCTGACAGCAAGCCAGTGGCTAGAAAAAATCGACCAGCTCAAAGAAATTAATGAGTGGAATGATGTAACAGCTATCTACCATATGGAGTCTCGTTTGGCAGGAATGGCCAAAAGTTGGTTCCATAGCCTGTCAAATTACAAAAAACATCAGAAAGTCTGATGACGATATAATCAGAAAGTCTGATTACAAAAAAAAACACCAGAAAGTCTGATGACGATAAAATCAGAAAGTCTGATTACAAAAAAAACCTCAGAAAGTCTGATGACGATACAATCAGAAAGTCTGATTACAAAAAAAAACATCAGAAAGTCTGATGCCGATAAAATCAGAAAGTCTGATTACAAAAAAAATCAGAAATTCTGATGACGATATAATCAGAAAGTCTGATTACAAAAAAAAAACATCAGAATGTCTGATGACGATAAAATCAGAAAGTCTGATTACAAAAAAAACATCAGAAAGTCTGATGACGATAAAATTAGAAAGTCTGATTACAAAAAAACATCAGAAAGTCTGATGACGATATAATCAGAAAGTCTGATTACAAAAAAAAACATCAGAGAGTCTGATGACGATAAAATCAGAAAGTCTGATTACAAAAAAACATCAGAAAGTCTGATGACGATATAATCAGAAAGTCTGATTACAAAAAAACATCAGAAATTCTGATGACGATATAATCAGAAAGTCTGATTACAAAAAAAACATCAGAAAGTCTGATGACGATAAAATCAGAAAGTCTGAATACAAAAAAAACATCAGAAAGTCTGATGACGATAAAATTAGAAAGTCTGATTACATAAAAAACATCAGAAAGTCTGATGACGATAAAATCAGAAAGTCTGATTACAAAAAAAAACATCAGAAAGTCTGATGACGATAAAATCAGAAAGTCTGACTACAAAAAAAAATCAGAAAGTCTGATGACGATAAAATCAGAAAGTCTGATTACAAAAAAAGATCAGAAAGTCTGATGACGATATAATCAGAAAGTTTGATTACAAAAAAAAACATCAGGAAGTCTGATGACGATAAAATCAGAAAGTCTGATTACAAAAAAACATCAGAAAGTCTGATGACGATAAAATCAGAAAGTCTGATTACAAAAAAACATCAGAAAGTCTGATGACCATAAAATCAGAAAGTCTGATTACAAAAAAATCAGAAAGTCTGATGACGATAAAATCAGAAAGTCTGATTACAAGAAAACATCAGAAAGTCTGATGACGATAAAATCAGAAAGTCTGATTACAAAAAAAAACATCAGCAAGTCTGATGACGATAAAATCAGAAAGTCTGATTACAAAAAAAAAACATCAGAAAGTCTGATGACGATATAATCAGAAAGTCTGATTACAAAAAAAACATCAGAGAGTCTGATGACGATATAATCAGAAAGTCTGATTACAAAAAAAAAACATCAGAAAGTCTGATGACGATAAAATCAGAAAGTCTGATGACGATAAAATCAGGAAGTCTGGTTACAAAAAAACATCAGAAAGTCTGATGACGATAAAATCAGAAAGTCTGATTACAAAAAAACATCAGAAAGTCTGATGACGATAAAATCAGAAAGTCTGATTACAAGAAAACATCAAAAAGTCTGGTGACCATAAAATCAGAAAGTCTGATTACAAAAAACATCAGAAAGCCTGATGACGATAAAATCAGAAAGTCTGATTACACGTAAACATCAGAAAATCTGATGACCATAAAATCCGAAAGTCTGATTACAAAAAAAACATCAGAAAGTCTGATGACGATAAAATCAGAAAGTCTGATTACAAAAAAAAACATCAGAAAGTCTGATGACAATAAATCAGAAAGTCTGATAAAAAAAGAATCAGAAAGTCTGATAACAATGAATCAGAAAGTCTGATAAGAATGAATCAGAAAGTCTGATAACCATGAATCAGAAAGTCTGATATGAATGAATCAGAAAGTCTGAAAATGATTGTAACAGAAAGTCTGGTACCGATTTCATCAGAAAGTCTGATGATAAGCAGTTTTAGAAGTAAAAGTAATTTTGTTTGTTTTGTGTTTTTCAGATCGCAAGTAGACGCTGTTTCCCGAGGACGTCTGGTACGAATGAATCAGAAAGTCTGATAACAATGAATCGGAAAGTCTGATATGAATGAATCAGAAAGTCTGATAACAATGAATCAGAAAGTCTGATAACAATGAATCAGAAAGTCTGATACGAATGAATCAGAAAGTCTGATAACAATGAATCAGAAAGTCTGATATGAATGAATCAGAAAGTCTGAAAATGATTGTATCAGAAAGTCTGGTACCGATTACATCAGAAAGTCTGATGATAAGCAGTTTTGGAAGTAAAAGTAATTATGTTTGTTTCGTGTTTTTCAGATCGCAAGTAGACGCTGTTTCCCGAGGGCGTGAATAGTCAGATAAGGCCGACTGTAAATGGAAAATTACCAGGAAACAAATTCTCATGCCAAAACCCTATTTTTAATGATGTCGATGACTAAAGGCAATAAAACCCTTGCCGGCATGACAAAGAATATAGTTAAGGTTTATCAGGTAGCTCTGTAAAAGAAATAGTATGAAATATACGTTTGTTGCAAGTACATCTTGTGTCGATTATTCTCTGCTTAATTTTGAAAACGGATCCTTCACAGTATACTTTACATAACGGTGCCTAGTTTTTTGATTTTACTAAGTTTTTTTCAAAATATATCTAAAATTAGAATGTATTTAGTTGAGTGATAAAAAAAAACCTAGACTTAAACCTTGCGATTTAAAGTTGAATAGGACAAGGCTTAAAAGAAAAACACATAAAATCACTTCTTAATAAAAATTGTTATAGCTACAAAATTGATAGAGCTTAAAATGACTCACGCAGTACTAGTACCGTCTATTTTTGAATGCGTTTTCGCGAAAACCACTGCATTAAATTTAAAAAAATAGGCACCGTTGAAAAGAGAATTCGATAACCTTTGAAATGAGATATCACTTGACCACTAATTTGGGATTTAAAGGTTGGAGCTTACCCCTACGAGAGGGTTGAAGTGACAACATTGAAAATATGTGCAAAAGATTTCCCCCTCCGAATAAAAATCGACAGGTCCGAGCGATTCTTTTCAATGAATGAACGATAAATACGAGATATCGGGTATGTATAAACTATAAAGTCTTTCAAATGCCAAGATATTTGGATGACATTCTGCATTTTTGTGCGTAAACTCTTCAATTTCATACAAAACAAAACAAAATACTAGTTTCCTGAATATTTATATTTAGTAATCAAATAATGAATATTCTGCCAATTTTATGAAAAATAATTTAGTACAGCGCAACTACTCGATCTATTCTAAAATCAGAGACCTTATCTTAAATTGGATATCCATATTATTAACACACCAAAAACCTAAAACAAATTAGTTGATGCAATCTAACATCAATATTTTGGCAATACTATGTACTACAAGAGTGTAGGTAAGTGTATTGACCTTAGGCATTGAAAAGAGATTGGCAAAAATTGAAACCATAAATTATTTATTACTCATTCAGAATAATGGCAAAAAGAATCTTGTGCACTATAATCTTCTTGGATTTAAATCACCGCAGTAAAAATATAAATAAATGATGGATGTTTGTTTTGAAACATTTAAATTATAGTGAAACGAACGAAACCAAAACGAAAATATGTCTTATAGTGACATGGCATGTCACAAGGATTCCAGTGACGCAAATTAATTCATCTCTATGTTTTATGCATATGTTCCTATAGGTCAAAGAAACATTTTGCTAGTTTATTTATTTTTATGTAAATGACGCATCAAAGGATGTAATAATTCATTTGAACCACGCACACCCAAAATGAAGTCACCTCGCAATATTTCTCGAAAATAATAATTTCATAATAATGTCTTCGTAAAAGTTATAACAGGATCCATGAGGTTACCTTCATGTTTGGTTAATTATTTATTTGCTTCTATTTGGTATATTTTTTTAAAAATACTTATAGTACAGAAGCATTGTGTGTCTCATGGAAAAGTTAATGAAGAGAAGGGCCACAGGTGTCATTTTATCAGAAAAATTATGTAGCAGTAGTAGTTGTAAAGTAGTAAAATTTATTTGCATTAATTCAGTATTTTTTTTTTCTTTACAACAATAAGTTAGAATAATGCAAAAAAAAATATTTATAATACCTATCTAAAAATAAAAAACAAAATATTACTGCATCTATTTTGCTATCTGCCAAAATTAGGAACCTTGAAGTCCTTGAGATAATCGGGAATACCATTATACATACAAGCTAGCTAGCTGTGCTATGGTAGCATTATCAACCCCCTAACCCTCAAGTTGAGACTATGGACATCTATTCTAAATTTTATTCTATTCACGATAAGGCGGTGTTTGCAACTTTATTATTTTGTGGAAGAATACTAACGAATGAAATTGTCTACGCTTTTTCATATCTAGCCAATTAGTTTCCTTCAGTTTGTATGTTACGGGTTGGAACTTTTTTATATCATAAACTAGCTGACCCGGCGAACTTCGTACCGCCTCTGAATTATTAAATATACCTATTGAATGTTGTGTTAACTTATCTATTAGCTGAATTAAATTCAGTTTTTTTCGATGGTGAATTTGGCTTTGGTTGAAGAAAATTAATGTTTACTCTCTGGATCAGAAGGCACCTAAAATTAAAATTTTACATCATCCTTTTTTAGGCAGCTTGTGGGCATTATTCTTGTAAAGTGTACCCCCAATGAATAAATTCAGGCACAGGAATGTTCAAAGAATGTAAAGAAAACAAAAAAAATCTCTAGCGCAGCCCTATTTCACTCTATCTGCACTGCATGCACTGCACTACTCCATCTGTTCTACTCTATCTGCACTACTCTATCTGACCTACTCTTTCTGCACCACTCTATCTGATCGGAATAGTGGAATAGTTCTGTGCAGCATTGTTCTACTGTATCTGCAATGCCGAGCTTCGTTCCAGGTATCAGAGATGGCGCGGTATACAAAATACAAAATAAACTTGGTATCGGTTATGAGACATGGCGCCGTATGCGGGCTAAAGTAAATTTTTTTCATAAATAAATAAAATAAGTAATGGAATGACCACATTAATGACATAACAAAATGCTGGTACTGTGAACGCTGAAAAAAGTTTGAATTTGACAAATGATGCTCCATTTATTGATTAATTAATTTATTACAAAAAATGTGATAAATGAAGAACCGCTCGACCGATTTTGTGCAAACTTCACATAAACCATCTAATAAATAGTCCGAACAAAGCCTAAACATTTGGTTTGGCTAGGTGAGTCCGTTCTTGAGTTATAAAATTACAACGAAAAGTGGCATTCATTTTTATATACAGGGTGGCCAATTGAAAACGAAACAGAGGTGATTTCGGGCTCCCCAAGACATTTAAGAAAAAACCCTCGTACCCGTCGATTTTTGATTTAAGGGGGAACCATTTTTTTGGTGTTTTCACCCCCTGGGGGGCAAAGCCCTAGCGGGGGTGACAAGGGCCCCCAAAATTTTAAATGGAATGAGGGGTCGAGTGATACCTTATTTTGAAGCTATTTTTATGTAGATTATAACCCCCGAGTCTCACATCGCTACTATCTACCTAGCCATTACAGGGGCTAATTAAAGTTACAAAAACATGTTGGAATATTTTTATTTAAAAAAATGCTCTAAAAACAAAATCAATCAAGTAAATGCTGAAAATGACCTCAGAAGAAAAAATCTAACGGGCTTAAATCTGGAGAACGCGGGGGCCACTCAATATTGACGAGCCACTGCAGCATAGTGGGATGACGCACAATCTTGTTGGAATATTAGTGTATGCATCTGTTATCATTCTCTAGTATCTCCACCAATTCTGGATGAATCGCAACTTCTAACCACTCTAGGTACATTTCTCCTGTTATATTTATAGGTAAAAAAGGGGCCTATTATACGGTTATCAAAAATGCTAGCCCAAATACTCAAATAATCTATACATCTCCATAATGCCCTAGGACGTTATTTCGTACGTATTATACCTGGAAATATTGTATGTATACCTGGAAATATTGTATTAAATAAATATTGTATTTAATATAAAAAAATTGTATTAAATAATGGAGTATAATTAAATGGTATTTTAGTTGATGTGCTACTAACCCCCTTTTTCGTTTTATTTCCTCCTCCCTCACCATTGAAAAACTCATAACCCAATTATTTTTTTTTCAAGAAATGGAGCAGCAGTTTGTATATTTCTCTGATGAATGCTCCTTTTTTCTTGAACGGTACGGTGAATCGTCTCAACTGCCGCTATTGGGCTAATTCAAATCCCAGAAAACATATTTCGTGAGGTATACACGCAACATCCCGAGAAATTGAGTGTTTAGGCTAGCATTTTTGGTAACCGTATAATAGACCCCTTCTTCACCTATAAATTTAACAGGAGCAATGTACCTAGAGTGATAAGAAGATGCGATTCATCCAGAATTGGTGGAGATACTAGAGAATGATAACGGATACATGGAAAACCGTCTAATATTCCAACAAAATGGTGCGCCACCCCACTATGCTGCAGTGATTCGTCAATATTTGGACCAAAGGTTTCCAGGACAATGGATTCGAAGGAGAGGCCCCCGCGTTCTCTAGATTTAAGC
Organism: Ceutorhynchus assimilis; assembly: GCA_917834065.1. Classification (NCBI taxonomy): domain Eukaryota; kingdom Metazoa; phylum Arthropoda; class Insecta; order Coleoptera; family Curculionidae; genus Ceutorhynchus; species Ceutorhynchus assimilis. Next base: position 13,725,323 of record OU892284.1, on the reverse strand, counting down.
CCGTTAGATTTTTTCTTCGGATTTCATTTTCAGAATTTACTTGATTGATTTTGTTTTTAAAGCATTTTTTTAAATAAAAATATTCTAACATGTTTTTGTAACTTTAATTAGCCCCTGTAATGGCTAGGTAGATAGTAGCGATGTGAGACTCGGGGGTTATAATCTACATAAAAATAGCTTCAAAATAAGGTATCACTCGACCCCTCATTCCATTTAAAATTTTGGGGGCCCTTGTCACCCCCGCTAGGGCTTTGCCCCCCAGGGGGTGAAAACACCAAAAAAATGGTTCCCCCTTCAATCAAAAATCGACGGGTACGAGGGTTTTTTCTTAAATGTCTTGGGGAGCCCAAAATCACCTCTGTTTCGTTTTCAATTGGCCACCTTGTATATAGATAAAACGGAGACAAGACTTTTGAACTTTCTGTACCCTATTTTGGTCGTTCTGATCAAGACATGACCCATATACTACATCACAAAAGTTGAAATGACTCAGAACTAGGGTATCTGTAAGAAGAGTTTTTTGTTTTATGGAGAGCGAGTGCCTATGGGGATATAAAAGCTTTAGTGACAGGTATGCTTCTCGTATATTTAAATTTATATGTTCTCTAAATCTCAAGTCTGTGTCCAGTAGTAAGCCTAGATCTCGAGCACAATCTAAAACCGGTAGGGGGTTGTTTTGGATAGATATATTCATCTCAGCTTTATTTATTTCAAAAAATAGCACCACTGACTTAAGAGGGTTTATTTTTAGATTGTGCCTTTTTGAATACTCTACCAGATTTGTGAGATCTTGCTCAATTATATTTTTGGCTGCAATGCGGTCTTTGGGAAAAAGGAGTAGTGCAGTTGCGTGTCGTCTGCATATTGGTCCGCATTGCATTTTAACAAGCATTTTGTCAGATTACCGTTGTAAACTGACAAGAGAATCGGCGATAAGATCCCACCCTGAGGAACGCCTCTATTTATTTGGCTTTGATTTGAGAAGCCCACTGTCGTCTCTGTATATTGGCTTCTCTGGCTGAGGTAGCTTTTAATTAGCGCAATTGCCTCCCTAGCAAAACATGCAAACTGCAGTATAGCAAACAACAGATCGTGGCTAATGGTGTAAAATGTTTTCGAGTAATCAAGAAGAACCAGGGCCGTGGCCTTCCCTGCATCATTTTCCAAAAAGATGTCATCTGTAATATTTGCCAAAGTTGTTGTGCAGCTAAAACCAGGCCTGAATCCAGATTGGTGTTCAGGCAAAATTTTGTATTTACGCAAATGCTCCCAGTGAACGTAAGAAAAAAATTGTTTATTTCTTGTGGGTTGTTGATACTATTTGGCAGAGAAATCTTATTTTTAGAGTTTTCTTCAACTAGGTGTTTTAATCGTTTCCAAAGCAAAGCCCTATCGTTTGACCTACTACAATATTCCAAGTAACTCTTTTTTTCATTGGAAATCGCGATATTTTTTGTATTATGGAGCTGCTCATAATAATACCAGTGTGCTGGATTTTTTGATTTCTTTAAACGCCTATAAAGGAACATGCCTTTAATTTAATTAATTTTGTTACATTATTAGTTATCCACGGAGGCTTTTGTTTCTTAATTAAAACGGTTTATAAGGGGGCTAAGACATCAAATTTTTTTCATGTACGACTCACACTGTAAGAGCTTTTTACGTAACTCATTTTAGCCTGTTTGAGTTACGTAATAAGTTGCATTATCGTGCTTAGTGATGTAATGAGCTCATTACATCACTCAGTGATGTAATGAGAGCTCCTTACGTAACTCATTTTTATTGAAAAACGGCACTTTTTAAAATTCATTTATCAAAAATTATAAATATAATCTTTTGTGAAAAATTAAAACCATTTCGAATATAATATGAAAAAAATCTGGGTCGTACATAAAATGTTGTATATTACACGTACGATAACGCTCATTACACCACTCGTGTGATTACCACGACTCGGTCTACGACCTCCTCTTGGCAATATTCGCCATTCGTTACTCTAATGAAGCTCATACCGTGCTAGTAATATAAATAACTATTAAATTTGCTGATTCAATATGTCATCTGTATCATCTAAGTTTCTGATGAATAAGATTTGATCAGATGCTGCATCTATGAGCATGCTATTGAATACTCCCAGGTCTATGCGTTTGAGGCTTCTAAATGTTGCATAGTATGGTGTCTCTTTCACATTTTCACTCAACATACATGATAATATCAGGCAGTGATCTGACAGATTTTCAATTTTCTTTACGACTGACTTTACGTCTTTTAGTGACCATTATCCAGTCGATCAGAGTAGATGTTGTTTTTGAAATTCTAGTTGGTGAATCGATTATCTGTTTAAGGTTGTAGGTCTCCAGGTGGCCGATCCTCGGGCCAGGGAGTAGAGCTCCCCGATAGAACGAATGTTTTGTCCTTGTCAACGTAATCGAAAAGTAAACGAGAATGATAAGGACGAAAATTTTGTTCTCTCGGGGAGCTCCACTCCCTGGCTCGAGGATCGGCCCGCAGGGGTGATATCATTTTTTGAGTGTAACTTTTATCTATATGCGAGTAATCTACGTTGACATCGCCACCACAGATCAACCGATCACAAATTATTGAGAATTGTGAAAGAGAATCCTCAAATGAGTCCAAGAACGTTGCAAACTCCTCCTTATGCAGCCTGGTGTAGAGAACCAACACAGTATGTGCATTTATTTAGTTTTAATTTTATCCAGATTTTTTCAATCCTTTGGTTTGATGGACTGTCTAAAATCTGAAAATGTATAGAATTTTTAACATAGACCTCTATTCCCCTACCCAAAAATTTATTATTTTCCATTAGAACTCTGTCTTTCCTCAGCCGTCGATAACCAGTTTACTACTGTCAATATTATTTTGTTAATAGAGTTTCAGACATGCACACCATATCATAATTATTCTGGCCTAAAATGTCCGCAAAATGTGCTGTAAGTGAGCATAGGTTAAAAAATGCATCCAAAAATTTTTTCATTTTTGATTTTCAAAGATTCCTATGTTATTGGGTTGAAAAACTTTAAACTCGTTTACCAAAATCTGTGTTTATGCATTTGCATCGGATTTTGCTTATATTCGTTATGTATACAATAAAAAACAAAACGTTAAAACATATATTCACAGATATCCACTCACAAAATACTCAAAAAAAAAGGTTAAGGTACAACACCTAAGCTAAAAGTACTTTGTGTATATGTTACGGTTAATATGCAACCTAGTTTGTAAACTAGCTGGATAGTTTACAAACTAACTAAACCCTTGGCTATTTTGATAGAAAACTCAATTTCCACTAGAATAGCAGCTAGGTTGCAAACTAACCAACAGTCTTGGCTAATTTACTTGAAATTATTCAGAAAACTAAATTGGCTGGTTAGTTTATAAACTATCCAATGCAGTCCGCTAATTTGAAAACCATGATTTCTAGTTACACAAATAAATAGCCAAACCTTTGGCTAGTTTATAAAATAACCAACCAATTTTCTGGCTAATTAACAAATGAAGTTAGGTTACGTTTTGAATACGGAATGTTATTGTTTTTGGTTACTGTCCTGGCCGGGTTTCTTTTTATACCTATATCACAGAAATAGCAACAGTTATTGATGAAATTATTGAAATCATAGCATTGCGAGAACATAATTTAAATATAGATTTTTCTGATATGCTTTTTTCTAATAATAAAACAAAAATTCCTTTTCAATATAGAATAGATTTCGAAAATCAAAATTTTGAGATTCCAAGTAGGTACCTAATTCAATTCAAGTATGTTATTTCAATAGAAATATAGCTGATGGCGTTGACATTCTTACACCTCCAATAAAAAACGAAACATATCATATTCCCTCAACAATAACAATAGTCATGAATGAGATGGTAGGTTTGGAAGTACACAACTTAATGAATAAGCCTATTATTCTCTCGTATAACAAATAACTTGGCGGAAATAAGTTTACCTCATGGTGATGAACATTTTGAAATATTTAATATAGAACAAACGACGTCATTAGAAACTGATGAATATGCAAATGACCCTATAAAGTCACTACGTATTAATCATTTAAACTAAGAGAAATTTGATGCTTTCAAACACGTAATAAAATCTTTTCCTGAAATTTTCTACAAGCCAAATGGAAAATTAACATTCACCAATCAAGTCAAACATGAAATTAAAACAACAGATGAAATACCAGTGCACACGAAAACGTATAGATATCCGAATGTACATAAACAAGAAGTTAATTCTCAAATAAAAAAAAAGTTAGAAGATAACAATAATCAGACCATCCTGTATTCCTTGGTCATCCCCTGTGTGGATAGTACCTGAAAAAGAAGATGTCGCATTGAGAATTGTCGTTGATTATCGAAAGATAAACGAAAAAACTATTATTGATAGATATCCTCTACCTAATATCACTGATATTTTAGACCGACTTGATCGTAGTAATTATTTTACGACACTAGATTTAGCCTCTGGCTTTCATCAAGTCGAGATGCATGAAAATTCGATACCCAAGACAGCGTCTAATGTTGAAAATGGTCATTACGAATTTAACATAATGCCCTATGGATTAATGAACGCACCAGCAACCTTCCAAAGAGTGATGAATAATGTATTACTAGAATTACAGAATAGAATATCTCTAGTATACATGGATGATAATATAATAATGTTTTCCGCTTCACATCATGAACATGTGAAAAATTTGAAGAAAGAATTTGAGAGACTTGAGAAGTTTAATTTAAAAATACAATTAGACAAATCAGAATTCCTACATAAAACAATCGAATTCTTAGGACACGTAATTACGCCAAATGGAATAAAACCAAATCAAAAAAAAAAAATAACGGCAAATAAAAAATTCCCACCCAAAACCAAGAGCGGTGAAAGAAATAATATGATTTTCAGGATTAGTAGGTTATTACCGAAAATTCATAAAGAATTTTGCCAAATTGACAAAACCAATGACATCTTGTTTTAAAAAAGACAAAAAAATAATAGTTATTTACATTACAAGCGCGTTTATGAGCATGATTACAATAACGAGTGTGAAGGATTAGATCGACGAGGTCGTAGACCGAGTCGTTCTAATCACACAAGTTTTGTAGTCATGTTTAAACGCACATGTGATGTACAACGTTTTATCTACAAAGCGAAAAATAAGAATATTTTTCCAATCATTTTCGTTCATTAATAGTTGTCTACCTTCATTTTACCTTTACAGGTTTACCTTTGATATTTGTCAAATCACCAAAAATAGTTGTGTTATAGACTCATAACCTCGTCCATAACACCAATAGTTGTGTTATGAATTCATAACCTAGTCTATAATACCACTAGTTATGTTATGAGTCTCATGACGTAACTCAAATACTAGAAAAATGGTTATGTAAAAATGTCATAACCAAACGCTTGTAGATAAAACAATACAGAATTTCTTGATAGCTTTGAAACTTGTAAAAATGTATCAATAAATGACCCCATATTATAACATCCTGACTTTAAGAAACCTTTCTTATTAACATCCGATGCCTCAAACTATGCAATTGGAGCTGTTTCATCTCAAGGTCTTGTCGGAACTGACCTGCTCATTGCATACGCATCTAGAACTTCCAACCCAGTTGAATGTAATTATTCGACGATTGAAAAAAAAAAAAAACTTTTAGCAATCGTATGGGCAAAGACAATATCAACAAAATATTTTCGACCTTATCTTTTTGATAGAATATTCACAATTTTATCAGATCACAAATTTTTACGATGGCTATTTAATGTTAAAGAACCGAGTTCTAAGTTAGTCAGATGACGACTAAAATTATCCGAATTTAATTATGAGATCAAATACAAAAAAAGGGCATCAAACATGAGTGCAGACGCACACTCAAGAATTCCAGCAATACAACTTCATGCCATTCAAAAATCAGATCCAGATGCCAGATTAACACCTTCAGATGGAGAATTTCACAGAAAATTAGGAGTAATGCTGAAAGATACACCATTATGTAAGGATGATATATTTGGAAATCAAATTGTATTTCGATAATCCAATAATAACACAATAAGAAAAGAGATAATTAAACTATTTGGTATAAAAAGAGGAAAATATTCTTCTTACCAAATAATCCAACAACATCACAGTTATTGAAATCTTTTAGTGATCACAGAATACCTCAAAAAATACATCAGATAATGGAGCAGAGTTCAAAAATGCTTTAATGTCAGATCTTTGTACATTATAGGTAGGTACACAAATGAGTTTCATTATACAACTCCAAGAAATCCAAACTCGAATAGAGCAATCGAAAGATCCCACTCTACACTACCCGAAAGTATAACGAGTTTAAAACTCCAAAATCCGAATAGGAGTATTATTGATCTAATGATAATCGCTATATTGAACTATAACAACAGTACTTATAGTACAATGAATCACACCCCTTTTCAAGTGATTAAAGGAGATTTGAATGATGCCATACCAATTGAACAAATAGAAAATAAACTAATAACTGACTATATAACTTTGGCAGAATCCCTCACAAATTTCAATAAAGAAATTCAAGAAAAATTTTAAGCGAAACAAACAAAATCTTTAGAATCGTGAATCTGAACCATAATTACAAGATCCAATCTTCGTTAAACAATTTAATAGAGACAAGATAAGTCCGCGTTATGATAGCAAAACACAGAATCGCTTTGCTGAACGAAATGTTAAAAGACAGTAATTCATTTTAGGTACCCCGAGATGAATCCCTTAGTATGCCTTACTCTCGTTGGAGTCACCCAAGGTATACATTGATGACGGTAGAAAATCCTATCTTACCAATTTCTTAGGAACTACTTACGTAACAACTCAATATAACCCGGCTTATTATCACAATAATACGACAATTATCCTACAAGGTATCCATAAATTAGAGATTATCTTAATGACATTATCTGAGACACTGTCTATAACTCTTTCCAACCAACGTACGGAGTGAAAAACAACAAAACCTTCAAAAAGTTTCGTTACTATTGGTCATTTATCAGCCTGTTTTACACTGTAGAGTGATGTTTTGTAAGATTTTGAAATGAATAAGTGGCATAAATCAGTGTTCAGTGTAAACCTGGCCGCCATTTTGACTCTGCCATACTCCGTAGGTTCATTGGGCAGAGCTTAGACAAAACAACATGGTCAAACCAATTTGTTACACTGTTTTAAACAATTATGGAAACCAGTTATTCTCAAATTAAGATTACGAAACAAATTATAAAAACCTATCAAGACCGAAACCGAAACAAAATAGACTATTAAATTTCATGGGCATAGCACATAAATGGCTCCACGGAACCCTAGATGCTGAAGACGGCGCAAGATATGATTCTTATATCCAGACGCTCAATGATAATCAAAAGACTCCTCAATGAAGATCTAAAAACACAAGCTCAAGTAATGAAACAAGTTATAAAAACATTTCACTATTAATTTATAATTGTTGAATCTAACCAAAAGGTTATCACAGGAAAATTCCAAAATATTTCCTTGAAAAACCAAAATTTCCATTCAATGTTAACCTTTAATCTAATATTGAACAATATCAGTTGGAAATGTGTACCTTTGAAACCAAGAAGAACTCAAGCAAGAAGAATCATGTGTCTATGACCTGATTAGTGACCTACCACAACAGTGTCCTTTCACCAAAGTGAAATATGCGAAACCAACAGTGAGACAACTCCTGAATGGACAACTATTAGTCATCCTTAATAAAAGCCTGACGACAGGTACCCAATGTGACAAGACAAACCATATGGAAATTATCCAATCCAACGCTAGTTGCTTTTGAAAAATGTTTTGTGAAAATACAAAATCAAACATTTTCAACAGACCAGCGAGAAATTCAGTTATGAACTGAAGATTCCAAAAATAGACATGCCTGAACTTCCAGAGAACGAAACAACATTGAAACTTTAAGAAATTAACCAGGAAGCCTTCGAAGAAGCCTTCAAGACGACGAGACACATATGAGTGCACAATCTCGAAGAATTGTCCTTTGAAAACTCACATTTGAATACATATTCAATCATAGGTCTTGCTATTTTATTCATAATTTTATAATTGTTTCACTGTTTTAGGAAGTTCAAAACTTCAGAAAAAGGTTGTGCAAATGTGCAAATTAAATTGTCTGATTTGCATAAATAACAATCCACATTTGCAACATCTTGAGGAGGGAGGAGTTATATTAACCAATTGCCACGCTATTTAATATTACATTATCCATTTTTTATATGCTTTAATATGCTTACTCCTTTCCACCATGGTTTTGTAAATACATTGTTGTAAAGTAAACATCAAGTTGCTATATCGGCATTAAATTCCTATTTAAGCCAGCGCAGTCCCATAAGGAACGTTCATTTGTTTTCAAGCTTTTGCTGTAGTAATTTAATATATAACATATTTTCTTTTGTCACCTCTGTATTTTAATCAATAAATAAATGTTTTTTAAAATACAAGTTTCTGAATCGAAAATATAATTAGTGTAATCATGTGTTGTTTGGAAAAACAGCAAACATTTAAAAACAAATGTGTGATACATTAATTGCAAAAAAAATAAAACAAGAACTATAATTAGAAAAATATTTTTAGCTCAAAAGGTCTTGACATTGATCATGAACATTTTTCCTTCATTATAATTAAACGCAACTACTGTAACGCAATTTATTTATTTGAACAATAACAAATTTACATTGCTTATACCCATACTTTATGATTGGCGTAGCATTATTTCCACATGAATATATACCAATATTTTTTTTTTGAACAGAAAAAGTTAGATGCTTACCTAAAGACCAGCCGTATTGATTCAAAATTTAGAAATTTTACCTAGAATATTGTTCATTACCAATTTTCTTGGCTTAAAACTCGGATTAAATTTAGGTTAGAATGCTTTGTGTTTAATGTCAAAATGTGTCCGAAAAGAATAATAAATATGTAATTATTATGGTTGAGAAATCTAATTCTTTAGTTCAATCAACAGAGTACTTGTTCAAATTCGAACAAACAAAAAATCATTGAAAGTAATCGACATGATGACCTGAAAATTAATTGTTACGAACAGCTATTGGAACAATTATACAATGAAGTCACTTGTTTACAAATCAATAATTAAGAAAACAATATTATCTCACCGTTGTGCAGAGAGTCAGTGACATGGTCCAAGGTTGGAAACACCCCGTGTATAGGTACGTTTCTCGAAATGGGTCATTGGTAATTATAAACAATTACTCCGTACCTATTTGATTTTTTTCATAAATGAACAATATTGCAGTCTGTTCTGTGCAGGTGTCAGAACCAGGGTTTTTGAAGTCTTTTGTGAATTTATTATGATATTAATTGATTTTTTTCGAGGCAATTTATTTGTTCTTGATATGTAATAATAAGGTTGCTTTCATAATAAATTGAATAGTTTGAGCTAATTATTCTGCTTTACCGATAAATCATATTAGAGATGGGGATTTGGGAATTTCAATGAATATTACGCGGGTATTAAAATAGATATTAGATCAGGAGTTGTAAAATTCAAAAATACATGTGAGACAAACAAATAAAAATAGTATTTTAAAGAACGAAATCTGGAGAAGGATGTTGTCACACGAGTCAGTCAGATTGAATGGGGTTGAAATGATATTTTTAAACTCCTTTCTTGAAATCGTTTTTTTCGACGACTGCAAAGAAAATGAGTTACATTTTTCTCAAAAATTCCGCGGGTCCACTTAAGCTCTCTTTACAAAAAACAAAACCCTTTTGGAACTTATATACTTAACCAAATTCAGTTATCGCTTCTACTTAACTCCATATAACAATTATCTTATTCAAGCTGACAGGTGACAGCAACTAAGCGCTATACAGTGTCCTCCAATAATGTTCGCTACATATGGGAAAACTTTTTAATTGTAGGATATGGATTTTTTTTTAATGTGCGACCGATCCTGCATGTCCGATTACCTAAAAGTTGATTTTGAAATCAGTCACGTGATCACTGTTGTGGGTGGCGGCAAATTCATGAGCATATCCATGGCGAAAAACAAGGAATTTCCTTTTTTTTTTTCTTTTGCTGCAAATTTCGCAGACAGCCCTAAAACATCGTTCTAATAACTTCTTTCAAATAACTTTTTCTGATATTTTGCCATCGAACACCATTTTTCGCGTTTCCGTATCTAAATTTTTCAATGCGTAGCGATTATTATATCTAGGGGACACTGTATATACAAAATCATTTATTCGAGAAGTCTCCGGTAGTATCACGTAAGTGTCTGTTTATTGAAATCACAGAATGTAACGAATTCCTTCGCGCTCGGGTCCCAAAAATGGCGTCGAATTTTCCGCACCAATATCACACACACTACCTCCCTCTCCAATGAGATCGTACCTACCAATCCGTCCATATTTTCTCGAGGTTATAAGCCTTCAACCTGTCAAGATGCACCACCATCTTTCTTCTGGAGCCTCCTTGGATTCAAAAACCACGTCGTTAAGTCTCTTTATAATCTTGTATGGGCCTTCTTATACTGGTGTTAGCTTGGAAAATATACATTTTTTCCTTCGAGAATTATAAAGCCAAATTCAGTTTTTTCATATACAGGGTATCCCACGACGTTTTTCCCAGGTAATAACTTCGGAACGCGTCATCCAATATAATTGAAATTTTGAGGATCTGGGTAACTTTTTGTGCCGCTTCTACCATTGTCATCCAATTTCACTACTTTCACCTCAATTTCGGTCAAGTGACGTCAACTTTCGAATGTTAAATGTAACTCATGGTATATTATGGTATTTTTCGAGAAGAAAGAAAATGTTAAATAATCATACAGTGGAACATACGCTGATGCGTTCCGAAGTTATCATTTGGGAAAAACCTCGTGGGACACCCTGTATATATAATACCACAAGAGAAAAATTTTGTTGGCAAAATTTTCGACTGGTATGAAAGTTTGTTGCTTGACAATTTCGCGAATGACATTTTTGACAAAACTACAAGCCGCCAGGCGAGTGGTTCGGCTGGACTATTTCACGAGAAAAACAAGCCAAATTTTCATTTCGAAAATGTATTTTCTTCAGGTGACACTTGTCAAACTCAATAGTTTTTTACATTAACCACACAAAATTTTGTCGCTGAAAAACCATCATGTTGGTTTTGCCCAGGTAGGAACAGGTAGAAGTTTTGTCAGTAGGAAACCGGCCGTTCCTATGACATTTTGCCAGTGTAAAACACTCTAGTGAAATAGTCAATAGTAATATAACTAGTGCAATGGAAATTATTGATAATTTTTGGGAAATTTGCCCGAATGCATTTTTAGTTGAAAAAGAGCACGAGTGCACGAAGTGCACTCGTGCCTTTTTCAGTTAAAAACGCATGAGTGCAAATTTGTCGAAAATTATAAATATATTTCCATTGCACGAGTTGTATTTAATGAGAGAATTTCATGAATCAAAAATTTAAATTTTTTTTCAAAAATGTCAAAACACCAGTTTTCGCACCAGTTACTATGCAATTATCTGATAATTTGCACTAGTGCAAATTATCGCGTAATTCAAATCTGATTGGTTCAAATCAACAATCAAAACCTGTCAATTTATTGTAGAAATACCAGTTTTGACAGATGTATGAAATTCTCATTAAAAACCTGCCGAGTTTGCCATAGATCGTCTCGCTTCCATTCGGCCAGTTGGAAAATAGTCCATGGCAACCAGGATATAGGGAATAGACCCCAGTTATTCCTCCTACTATTCGAAGGGTAGCTTTACGTTGTACTGCTTCATTGGTCCCTTCGATCGCGTTTTAGGATCTAGACGTGCTTTGCACTGCGCATGTTATTATCAGTACATACGTTTCGATTATCTCACCATCTGCTCTCTACCAGGTTCGTTTCAGTTAACCATTTTCGACTAACAGTGCGCCCCATTGAGCCCACAGCGCCTTAACAATTAGACTTTTAATTGAAATTTTATGGCAGATCGCTCTGGATTTGCCGGTTTCGTTTGGACTTGAAAATTGTTTGATCATCTACTGATCACTTGTTAACTGTCTGGAACTCCATTCTTGATCCCCTCCAAATTGGACGCTTCTCCCACCCGTCCATGCTAATCAATTCTGAATCAGTGCTTTTATTGAATTTGCCATACTCACCTGAATAGGGCTTCTGCATGCAGTTTATCAGAACGATGTTTGATTTGAAAATTGTACTGACCACAGTACAAAGTTACAAAACTTCGTCAGTTATTTGTTCGTTGTGGTTGTTTCATGTTCAAAAGCCATTTAAGCCTTGCGTGGACTATTCTTATGAAGAATTCTTTCCATACAGGTACTCGTGGAAAAGATCCACTGTTCTGACTTTTGCAAACATTTTTCTGTAGAGTTTGGTAAGCTCTTCAGAATATGTATTCAATGACCCTTTCTTCCCTGTCTAATATTTGCGACAGTGCAGCTCCGATACCCGTATTGCTCGCGTCTGTGCCCAAAATGATTTGTTCAGTGGATAAACTAATATAGGACTGGAGCATAGAGCTTCCTTTAACGTCCCAAAAGGTATGTCAGAGTCGGTGGTCCAATCAAAAATACCTTTATATTCAGTAAGTTTAGACAACGGCGCTGCTACCTTAGCAAATCCTTCTACAAATTGTCAGTAGTATGTGAAAGGCCCAATAAAATTTTTGAGCTCATGGTTGTCTCCAGGTCAAGACAATTCACGATTTCCCTGTATTTTTCTCTTGGCAGTATGAATGCCTTTGACTAAATACTATGTGCCAAGAAAATCAACGTGCTGTTGAGAGAGTAAGCATTACTTGCTATTTGATCGGAGATTTTGCCTTTGTAATACTTCTTATGAGTTCCGTAAGTCGTAATCGAAAGTTTTTCCCATCCTTAACACATCTTCAAGGTACACCTGAAATGGGTATCAAAGCTTTCGACCGCGTTCGGTTACTTCTGTTAGTCTTGAACTGACGCCTGTACATCGCTCACGATATCTGACCATTGTATGGCGGTGATTTAACTTTAATACCGGTTGCGGACGAAGCTGAGCCATTTCCTGTGGGGGTCAATTTTTGACAATATACGTTAACTTGCGTATTCGAAGATTTGCGAACAAAAATAAACGTATACGTATCTATAAACCCATTTTTGACCGGTGTGCGTAAATGGATAAACGTAGATATTGCGAATTCGTAAACATACGTATGGTTGATTTGACAACGTCGGAAATTTTAGAATGTTTGACAAATTTTTGACGTGTTTTTGCCTTTTTGAATTAATTTTGAAAGAATTGTGGATTTTGTGTTGTGGATGTTTACGATAGTGGTAAATTATGGAAGAAAGCAGTGACAAAAAACTAGAAGAAAAGGGATGCGAATGCCAGTGAAAAGCAAAAGAAACCTGTGAAGTATGTGAAAAGCAAGCTACAGCTAATCCGGTTGATAGCTACGGCTTGCGAAAAATTACAACGCATAATCAAGACCCATGAGTAGTACCGCATTCAACTAACTGTGTAACAAACATTGCAAAACAGCTTTCTAAATAACATTAATTTCCTACTTTAGAAAATACATCTAAATCTGTTGGTCGTTGTGCCAGAAGTGTATGAGGTTCTAAACATTCAACCAAATTTCTAACAAGCTCTTTCGACAATCAGAACATATTACCAGGGTGCTTATTTGTAATTCGTAGTGCTTTTCCTGCTTCAAGCAGATCTTAACAGCAGATCGGCGTTCATTTGTCTCATATAAGCACATAAATAGCAACTCCTAGCAGATCTTCCTGATTTTTCGAGCAGGTAGAACAAGTACAAATGAACACCCTTCAATAAACTGTCTTTGAGCCGGTTTCTCAATAGCAAGTCACCCCCGGGCTAAGCATTACTCCGGGGTAAACATTGTAACTGGACACGTTTAACCTGGAGTTAAAACCAACCCGGAGGTGACTCGCTATTGAGAAACAGGACCTTTGGTTTAGCTCTAGAAATGGATCACAATGGTTATGTCGATTTCGTATCTCTGCGTTTTCCAAATTACGAATTGCCAGCACATTCATCAAGTTTTCCGTATTATAGTAGATACATCTTGCAATCAAGAAGATGAGACGATAGTGACTGCACTGCTCTTTCGCCAATACGCAGAGCCGAATTAGGCCAATCGTACCCATCACTAGAAGAGATCAGAGGCACCGCCTTCGGCGACGTCATCGCCTACGTAGAATCGCTAGGCTGGATGACGAGCTAATGATGACCTCTCCTCTTGTGGAGGCGCACAATGGGCATAATTGTGGCCTAAGTGTTGTAGCATACCTTATATACCACCCTCCCAGATACAGAGATAGTAGATACACAATAATCCAATAATAAAATCGCTATCAAAAAACTGACAAACAAAAACAACCTAACATCCCCACTTGACACAAGAAAAACGAATACGCAAACCGAATAAGGCGACTAGAATACCGCTCGCAGAAAAGCGAATGAAAATTAGCGCATACGAAACTTTGCGAACGGCCAAAAATTAGAACTTGTGGCTGTTCGCAGATTTAGGAACAATCTACATACGTTTCTATGTTTGCGAAGGGTCAAAAATTGACCACCTGATCTCAAGTTGCATTCCAACTTTTCTTTTTTTTCCGCACACTTTCCATTTCCTGACATGAAGCTCCAAGTTCACCTCGCATTATTCCATCGCATCCTGTAATTTATTATCTTGCCCTTCCAGATCTTTCTCGAATCTGGTCACTTTTCGCAGATTACGGTTTGAATCTATTCTCGCTGTAATTTAAAATTTTACAGAAACCAGTCGTTGTAGTTATAGAAGTGCTGTAAACCGGTCATACTTTACTCTTTTGTCGACTTTATTTGATCCAAACAAAATTACATTTTTACCCTCTCGGGTGTGGATCATAATGTGAATACCATCAAGGATAAAATATAAAAGTATTCAAAATATAAAATATAAAAGAAATGAAAGAGTTCACAACAGACAGAATCAGGGAAACATTTTGGTAGAAAGAAATAAATTAAAAGTTTCACAACATATTGCTAATTTTTAATTCAGGAGCTGTGATTTAATGTCATCGTTAAAGAATTTTTCAACGCTATAATATGCTCTACTTTCCAGAATCACTTCTATTTTTCCCTTGTTTTATTGTTTTCTTGAAGTGATCACATTAAATGTCACATTCTTTTGCAAATGGCTTCACCATGCAATATCTGTTTTAAGTTTAACTTTTTACCTTGTGTCATACCATACCTGTGTTCAATCTTTGGTTTTCAAAAAATGGGGGCTTTTCAGGATACAATCTATGTTTTCTAGAATAAAATGTATGTACCTTGGTTGTACGTAGTGGATTCTGTACTAAATGAGGTGTGCTTTGTAACTCCGTCGCCGGTTTAGTTTTAGGATTGTTCTCAAACAGCGTTTCTGCAAGACCAGTATTCTGCCACCGAATTCCGAGTTATCCTTAAGAGTTACACCTTATCTGATACGTGACTGCACATAAGCATGGTAGGACATCAAGGAAGTAGAAAAACACACTGTATCTTTTATGATTCTATGCATAACAGAAATGACTGAGTTTTGCGGCTACGTTATCTATGTTCGCTTTCCAGCTCAGTTTTTGGTCCAGAACATTACTCAGAAACAGAATGCAGAATGCTGTTGTGAGTCCTGAGTCCTAAGTTCCATCCCTTCATACTCTACAAACAATATAGTATTTTTAATACCCATTTAGAAGTACCAGTCGTTCTAGTGACAAAACGTCTGTCGCTTCTTGAACACACAAATAAAATTAGGTTAGGAATTTCCTATTTGTACATGAAATTGACGTTCGTTTTTGATGGTAATTTTTTGTTTCATTCGCTTAAAAATAACATCAATGCTAACACAAACAAATTGCAGTTATTGAGAGATACCGTTCATGGAATACACAAATATGCTGATAATGGTTTTGAGGAATTTCGGCGAGGGACTCTTTTCTTTATCAAACTTTAAACAAAACAACAACAACTTCTTTTTATTGAAACAACCACGATAAAATCATCCCATAAAGTTAGTAAAATATGCTACACCCAAAAAAATTCACAAAAACATGAAATTTCAAAAATATTTGTAAATTATGGGGTGACTAATTCTATGCTCGGCAGTGTATATTTTATCACATATGCATTGTGCATGTATTTAACAAAAATCGTTTCATGCTGTGAACAACGTAGACAAAAAGTAAATTAAAACCTAAGAATTTAGGTATGTGCTGTTTTTTTGTGCTGGGATTTTAATGTTTGGTATTTAGAACATGCATTAGGGTCTTGTTGAATCTACTAACACTTTCCTACCCTGACGAGCGAATATCCTAGCAAACAAATTGAAAGATCAGTCTAGTGATATTGGCTCAAAATATCAACTATATCTGAGTAGCCTTCTGAATGGGACCTCAGTACCTGCTAGCAGACTGATAGCTAACTAACAAAAAACTCTTCAGTATTGAATATAGATGATGTCGATTGAATGTAGTGCGTGGAAATAAAATTTTAGCACAAGGACAGGGACGGTTCCTAATTTAAAGTATTAAATTATTGACTCGAAATTACAAATATTATTAAAATGACAGAGTATGTTTGGATTTTTGAGGAATTGAGATCGAGGGTTTCTCTGCCGTGCTCTTTTCCCTCGTGAATTTCAGGATGAGAACGTTACGATTTTCTAATAATAAATTATTTCAAGTAATTGAAATTGAGTAAGTTTCGACAACGTAGGTCCTAGATTTTTCAAATTTCTTCGGAAAGCACAAGTGTTTTTACCAATGCTTCAACACACTGTTAATTACTCATACTATAAGTTTGTATTACTCTGACACGGTCAGATTTATGAAATACGAGCGGTTCTGCCATTGTAAGATAATGCAGAAACCCGAATTCTCAATCATTGGGCACTACTACCAATTGCAGACCGGTTTCGAGCTTGTTATGCTCTCATCAGTGCAATATGGGCGAAAGCACACAACCTAGAAAAACAGGTTTGCAGGAGATTCAAACGGTAAGAAAGATATAGATCTTTCATAGCGTGTGGATTCCTGTCTCAATAGTCAAAGAAAGCAAAAACCGAAAACGACCCATTTGGCCAGAAATTAGAAAAATCAAGATTTTTGAAAATACATTTTCAAAATCAAAGAAATTCTAGGCAGTGTGTCAAATCAAAGATTTTTGAAATTTCTTTGGAAAACACAAGTGTTTTTACCAAAGCTTCAACACACTGTTAATTACTCATAATATGAGTTTGTAGTATTCTGACACGGTCAGATTTATGTTATACGAGCAGTTTTGCTATTGTAAGACAATAGAGAAACCCGAATTTTCAATCATTTGAATCATTGGACTTGTGTTTTCCAGAGAAATTTGAAAAATCTTTGATTTGACACACTGTCTAGATTTTCTTTGATTTTCAAAATGTATTTACAAAAATCTTGATTTTTCTTATTTCTTGCCAAACTGGGTCATTTTCAGTTTTTGCTTTGTTTGACTATTGAGAGAGGGAGCCACACGCTATCAAAGATCTATATCTTTTTTAACGTTTAAATCTTCTGCAAACCCGTTCCTCTAAGTTGTGTGCTTTCGCCTACATTGCACTGATGAGAGCATAAGAAGCTCGAAGCTGGTCTGCAGTTGGTGGTAGTGCCCAATGATTGAGAATTCGGGTTTCTCCATTGTCTTACAATAGCAAAACCGCTCGTATTACCAGGGGCGCAACCAGCTTGTTGGTTTTGGGGGGGCTCGAGCCCCGGGTCTCTATAAGTCGATTTGGTGACAGTATATGATGTTTTTGAAAACTTACTACAGTACGTATTCAGAGCTGGGCAGTAGCTAGCTACTAAGTAGTTAAGCTACTAGCTTAGCTACTTTTTTGGTAGTTAATAACTTATTCAAGCTACTTTGAAAAAAAAGTAGCTTGTAGCTGTAGCTTTTGGTAATTTGTTTCAAGTATTCATAAGCTAGGTACTGTGAAAAGTAGCTAGCTACTAAAGCAAGCTACTTAAGCTACTTTTGGTAGATAGTTAATAGTTATTTAGATATTAATGGCGGAAAGTGTCATTTACCGCCCGAGGGTGTGGTTAACGATACTTAACGCCCAAAATACTTATTACGTTTTATGCGCAGCGGACTCTTCTAGTTTAAAAATGAAATAACTATACCTATAATATAAGGCACGTTTCCACCAACCTATCGCCCGCGTTTGAATTTACCGTTCGATAAAAGTAAGTTTATACTTTAATTGCTTAAGCTACAATTATCATTTTCCGGAAAATTCTTATCCTGCTTTGCTTAGACTAGTTTCACAAGAGCTTGGTGATAGCGCCAAAACAATTCTAAAAGGTTAAGGCAAGAAGTGATGCGTTGCCAAATTGACGTCAAAGTATATTATTTTGTTTGGGTTAGATTTTCCTAACAGGTGCGGACAATGTTTATTGTTTAACGAGTGACGAAAACAGCAGTTTTTAAAATATGTAGGTAATGTTTTCAAGTTACAGAAAATGATTTTTGACGAGAATTGTTTATTTATCAATGGTCAGAAAAACTTTTTGCAGATGCTAGTTTGTTTGTGCAATCAGAGATTAGGATTTTGTTGGGATTTTCGACATTTTTATACAACAATCGTAAACAGGATTGCTCGTCCTAATAAGGCGTACGTTCACCAATTCTTAAGCAGGCAGGGTCTGCGGATGACGTCGCCACAGCTGCTAATAGTGATGACGTCACCCGCAGACCTCGATGGAAGGCTTGCGATTCAGGCTGTGCTCGTTATTTGATTTTTTCGTCGATTTCAAATGTAGAAAAGGTGATATTAACAAGATTTTAACGTTTAGGAATTCATTTTTTTGTGTGCTTTAATCTCGAATAATGCATATATTTTACTCCAAGAGTTGAAGTACCCAGGCAGCTGAAAAAAACCCGTTGGCAAACACTTTCAGCTCAATAAGCAGTCCTACTAGGGATTGAAAACAGGATAATCTCTGCCATTTTCTGGACACCTGAAACTAAGATGATCCGTTTTTTTCCTACGAATATGCGGAAAAAAACTGTTGGCATGCACAGAGAGTGATCTTTCCGCACACCCTTGAGAAAGATTGTGTACCTTAAGCCTAGTACCTCGCCTAATACTCATAACAGCGAAAAAAATTACCGCCCTGTAGGAGAACAATTGAGTTTCCAGTTCCACTCCAACCAAAAGGCAGTGCTTCAAAATAAAAAAAATTTTAGTTTCAATTTTCAATTTATTCAATCATAAGCAGTATACTCAAATTATGGAAGATTATTATATTCTGTGTCCACTCAAAACTCAAAAGGCCGGGATAATAATAATAAACAACTGTGATGGCGTGGCGTGGCGCTGATTCCAGTCCAAACATGAAAATGCCAAAAATTGCAACGTCGCATATAAATTGTTTCGGGGCTACCACCAAGCTCTTGTACTAGTTTCTAATTATCTTTGTAGGTACCTATGTTTTATGTGTCCTATTTTATTCTTGCATTCGCAGATCACTGTGATCAAAGAGAACCTAATAAATTAATGTCCAGTGGTTTTTGACAAAAATATGAATACTACTTCTTAGAGAAAGTTAATATGTTATTTTCGTATGATGATATTATGAAATTAAATTAGGTAAGGTATGTATATTGATGGTGGCGATTGTGCACGCTTTTTTGTTTTTATCAATTTAACTTTCAAAAAAGTAGCTTAAAAATAGTAGCTTTCACTAATTCAAAATATAGTTAAGTTACTAATAGCTTAGCTACTTTTTCAAAGAGGTAGTTGAGCTACTGAGTAACTTAGCTACTTACAATATAAAGTAGCTTGTAGCTTGTAGCTAGCTACTTTTTCCAAGTAGCTTGCCCAGCTCTACGAGTATTTCACAAAGGCCTGAATTTGACGGACATATTCTGCTATAAACTTTGTTCTTCGATATAATCTACGTTCTAAGTTGAAAAAAAAAAACAAAGTTATAAAAGACATTTTTATGTATAGTTTAACCATTATTAATTGAAATTTCATAAAAAAGGCGGCTCAGTTGATCTCTTTGAAGTCACGTGGAAATTCATAGGCGTCTAAATATTATTTTTCTACTGACGTTTCATAATAGCAACTTTTCGATTGTCATTTCAGTTTTGAAACGACATTCTTTTAGGCACTGAGTGCGTGAAAGTTACTTTTAGGCACTCAGTGCGTAAAAGTGACTTTTGAATGCGTAAAAGTGACTTATGAGTGCGTAAAAGTAATTTTTAAGCACTAGTGCCTAAAAGTGTCATTCATTATTCAGAAATAAAAAACACACTAAACACATATTTGAATTTTGTTTTGTATTTATTATGAATATTGAAAATGGAATTACTGAATTGAACGTTTGGGTTACTCAAAACAGAACTTTGTGTTATTACCTACTTTCTAGGATTTTAATTATTGATGTCGAATTTTCAAAAGAAAATCGCATGAAAAGTGTCAGGTGTCAAGTAAAAGCAGGTAACAAAGATTTTGGGTGTAATCGACTTATTCACATGAAATAAAATTGTGTTTTTTTATTATAAAATGCCAGTAGAAAAAATCTTGTATACAATACGTTACGAAACGATGTCTTTTAGTCACTCGACGTGTTGTCCAACTCGGCTTTGCCTCGTTGGACAATTTTCACGTCGCGTGCCTAAAAGACGCTCATTTCGTAACTTATTGTATAAATAGCTATATCATGACAAATGAAAACAAATTGGTTAATAAAGAATAAACATACTCCAGATATTTCTATAAAAACTGAAATGACGAACGCCATTGCCCCGAAATTCTAGCTGATTTACCTCTAGAATACAGTGGAGTTAATACGTTAAATAAATGGGCAAAATTCATATAGTAGGTAATCCTTAAGGTTTAAAGTCAACCCCCATTTTCTGAACCTTGTGTTCAAAAATTCCAAAAAAAATATATGTTTTATGGTTATCGATATACTTTAAACATAATTTTTTTTAAGCAAATTTGACTCGCCATTTTTAAGATATATCGCAAAAACTGAAAAAAAAAGTGGTTTTTCACCATTTATTTCAAAACGAATAGATGAAGTTTCCCGTTATTTTTATTACGAACTACTATTGCAATTCTACGCGACATATATTTTTTTCAAATTTTTTGAACTTGTAGTTTTCTCGCTACTGCAAGAATAGTTGGAAATACGCCTGTAGCTACACTGTTTAAACAAAAATCCGACGGATGAACGTTCAAAATTATTTGTGTTGGTGCAAACTACAACCCTGTTTATGTAAAACAGAATTATACTTCGAATTTCCGCAAAAAAAAGAAAAAACTTTCCATCACACAATTTAATCAAATGCAGATTTCAATTTTTTTTTGACTATCAAGTTAGGGCACACTATAGGGGCGACAGTGCTGACATCTCGCGTTGCTGTAATAAACCTTAGGCCTGACTTTAAACCTTAAAATTCCGTTTTAAACTAATGAAATAAATCAAATATAAATATTTGAATGGGACTATTATTCCTTTATTAAAAATTCAAATTTGAAATTGATTTTTATTTAATTATCTGTGTAATTTTATACTTTTGTCCACTTCTAAAGAGAATATCTCACACTGTCAACAAGAGCGGCTTAGCTTTGTCGGCAAGTGACAAAGCCTAGCGGCATCGCCAACAATTTTCAAGTTTTTTTGCCGGCGTGCGGTGTCTTTGTTATAGTGTACCAGGACTAGGCATAAAAATATAAAAATTATTTTATATTATTATAAGGGGTATTTTTCTAATTTTGAGTAGTCACCATAGAGATGCGATTTTCAATTGATAATGGTTATACTTTACGGGTCTGTTCCTCATAATTAGTGCGCCTCCTACAACTTAAACAAAAGCAAATACAAAAAAAAAGTTTAGTACAAAAGTTGTAGGGTTTTATTCAATGTTTTATCTCTATTATGTTTTGCACATGTCAAAATGGGCAAAGGACAAGTGCCAACTGTCATAATGACAGCACTTGCATTTTTTAAATAGAACACCCTGTATATTTTTGGCTAGAATGATAGATCTTTTTCTTCTAATTCCACATATACCATACATGTTGATATTTGGTTCAGCTGTTTTTGCGCTATTTCATTTTAAAATTTCATTAAGCAAGCCTCATCATTGATGTTAGAAACCGGGAATAGACCTAATTTACGGTAATGTAAATGCATTTTTAACCTTAAATAGCTGAATCAAATATCAACATATATGGTATATTTGGAATCAGAAGAAAAAAATCTATCATTCTAGCTAAAAATATACAGGGTATTTCATTTAAAAAAATGCAAGAGCTGTCATTATGACAGTTGGCACCTGTCATTTGCCCATTTTGACATGTACGAAAGATAATAGAGATAAAACCCCTTTAACTTTTTTTTGTATTTTCTTTTGTTTAAGTTGTAGGAGCCGCACTAATTATAGGGAACAGACCCAGGAACAGTTGCGGCCATTGGAATTGGCACAAACTTTTTAACAAGCCGTCAATGCCACATATGTGTCAAAGTGATAAGTCGTAAAGTGGCAAACTAGAACAGTTTTATTAGTTTTATTATTTATCTTTCATAATCATCATATTACTCACGCCACTGACTACTTTTGTTGGTTACACTTTTTGTCAGATTTTGATGCAATACGAGTTGCCTTCAAAAAGTTTGTGCCAATTCCAATGGCCGCAACTGTACCATCGTCACCAAAAGTAACTGGGACAGCATCACATTAGCTCTTGTCCTATTATATGAATTTTATTGTCAAATATTTGTCAAACTATGAATTAAATGCTCTGAAATGAATGACAGTAGAATTAGTCGAGGAGATTATTATGCATTATTTGTGTCCCAGATACTTTTGGTGACGATGGTACATACATACATAATATCTTTGATAATATGTAAGTAAAAATATATTGAGTTTAAAACTTCTTAAACTACTTAAATCGGTACTAAAAACAACTTAAAAACTGAAATAAGTTCTGTTAAATTAAATTCCTTTAAGTGCACAAACAGCAGACGAACCACGGACCAGCAGACGAAAGAGTTAAAAAGCTGTTGTGTCACTGGAACGCACAAGCTACGTGTTTTCCATGCCCCCATAAAATAGCAGGTGCTTGAGAGGGCAGGGGAGAGGAAAAACAAACAGTTCAGTTGCGCGAAACTCTAATGCACTGAAACGCCTATAAACAGTCCAGGGCGCTTTAAAGCAGCTCAGGAATGCTTAAAGTGCATCACTGGAAAGCGACTTAGATCTGCTCGCTCGGGTTTGGGAGGGCGGATGGCTAATTTGTGTCATTACTATCATGTTTGTGAACGTCGGGTTTGGGGGGGGCTAATCTTGAGCTTGGGGGGGCTAAGCCCCCCCAGCCCCCCCCCCCTAATTGCGCCACTGCGTATTACATAAATCTGACTGTGTCAGAGTGGTAATATAAAGTCATAGTATGAGTATTCAACAGTGTGTTGAAGCTTTGAAAAAAACACTTGTGTTTTCCAAAGAAATTTCAAAAATCTTTGATTTGATACACTGTCTAGAGTTTCTTTGATTTTGAAAATTTATTTTCAAAAATCTTGATTTTTCTAACGTAGGTTCTATTTGTTTTTGATTTCGTTTTTCAGAAGATTTGTTAAAAGAAATTCACCGTTCAATCTTGCTGAACGAACCCGGGTATGTTATACTACAATTGACTCGTGGTATATCTGCTATTATTTAAGTTTTTTTTTTTTTTAATATTTACCTTTATTTTATTTTCTAATTTTTATAATAATAAACTTCGCCCGCAAGCGTTTCTTGGCGAAGTTCACAATATTGTTTTCCTACGAGCGTGCGCAAAGTAGTACTTTTCCGCACGCATTACAGTTCTCAAAGTTTCACTTTTCCGCACTCAGTGCGGATACGGGCCTTATCCGCACTGAGTGCCGAAAAGTAAAAATAATTGTCAAGCAACAATCAGTGCACCTGTCGACTTTGACACATGATGACAAATTTGTTCTCTGTTTCTATATCAGCCAACATCTATACAAACACTGAATATAATTAACTTTGACACATTGTCAAATTTGTGTTCTCATTTACATGCAAGAATCTACAAACTTCTTTCGCATCAAATTTAAACGCTTTAAGATGAACAGCTCTGACGAGGATTTCAATTTTCTGTTTTTCTGTTATGTAATTTTTTGATGAATGAATAGGTTCGCTTCAGGTTAATTGAGAATAATTGCACTTATTATTATCGTTTTTTTTTTTTTTAATTTTTGTTGTTACCTACCTGATATGAAGCTCGTAGGAAAAATTTTGTTCCCAACACGTGCGCAAAGTGTCTTTTCCGCACGCAAACACAGTTATACGAACGACGCGAAGCGGAGTTCGGATAAGTGTAAGTAACACTTTGCGCCCTTGTTAGGAAAATAACTATTTCCTACGAGCGTGCGGAAAAGTTACTTTTCCGCACGATTTTTCGTTTTGAAAGTTGTACTTTTCCGCACGATTTTACTTTTCCTCACGATTTTACTTTTCCGCACTATTTTTTTACTTTTCCGCACGATTTTTGCTTTTACTGAAAAGTGTACCCATACATATTAAAGTTCGGGGCCCCCTATTTGGGGGCACAGTCCTGCGGGGGCCCCATTTTTAGGGGCACAGTCCCGCAGTGGCCCCTTTTTGGGGGCGGAGCCCTGGGTGGCCCTTTTGGGGGGCGGAGCCCTGGGGACCCTTTTGGAGGGCGAAGCCCCTCCTTTGGGGGCACAGTCCCGCAGGGCCCCCTATTTTAGGTGGCATAGCCCCGCGAGGGTGGGGGATCCCAACAATTTTTTTGGCCAATTCATCATATTAGTTAGGTTAGGAAAAATCGGGCGCGAAATTTAAAATGGGTTCCTAAACACATTTCAACAAATTTGACAGCAATGTATTTCTTATGGGGGATTCAAAAGAGTGATTTTCAGACGGGAATATCTTGGGTTCTGGGCATTTCTTAGTATTTGAACCTATTATACGTCAAACTTTGAACATATTTCTCAATAATTCATGCTCTAATTGTTTTTTAAGACCTATGAATTAAAAATACAAATGATTTTAATTAAAAGTGTCTGTTTTCGGTGGACGTACGTCGGGTCTAAAACCAGCTGTAAGAAAGTGAGGTTGTGTGTGGTGTTATGATTGTTGGTGAATTGTTTATTTATTTATTTATCACTAGTTCAGTAATTTGTTTTTCCATTTTTTTGGATTATTGAAGTACATCTACTAACCAAGTATGTAGGGACACTTTTATTTTATTATAATTATATGTACCCATATACAGTGACCGCCAAAAAGTTTGCAACAAATGGGAAAATATTTTATTATTAAGATATCAAAGAGAATGTTACGGGGGATCGATTCAGCATACCCATCAACAAAAAAAAGCACTTTGACAGATGGCATGTGACAACAGGTATGGCGGGAAATTTGAAAAGTTCGCCTTGAATATGTAAAAAGTGGGGTAAGATGACCAGAAATCGAAAAATTGTAGAGAGAAAAGTGGTTCAGAATTCGATTTTACGTCTGTGTAAATTTTTAAAAACGTACAAGGATTTTTAATAAATATCAATTTTTTGGCATGTTTTCTGGTAATTTGAAAAATTTCAAAAACTTTTAGCTTGGTTCACATAATTGAAAGTGAAACTAGCAAAAAAAAAAAAAACAGCGCAATCATTCTGCTTAATTGTCCCGCGGAAAATTGTAAAAAACCAGAAATTCATTTTCAGACCACTCTGGTCTTGTTGCAATGACCTACAGAAAACAAAAATTTGAAAATATAAAATCGTTCTAAATGATCCAAAGTTTTTGATATTCTTCAAATTACCAGAAAATTGATATTTATTAAAAATCTTTTCAAAAATTGACAAATGGACGTAAAATCGAATCCTGAACCATTTTTCTCTCTACAATGTTTCGATTTCTGGTCATCTAATCCCACTTTTTACATATTTAAGGCGAACTTTTTAAATTTCCCGCCATAACTGTGGTCACATCATGTCACATGACATCTGTCACAATGCTTTTTTTTTGTTGATAGGTATGCTGAATTGATCCCACGTAACATCGTTTTTGATATCCTAATAATAAAATATTTTCCCATTTGTTGCAAACTTTTTGGCGATCACTGTACATATATACTTATGGATCAAGCAACGACATACGTATTTTATACAAACATCGGCTTCTTGAATTGGTAATATTTTTATTTTAACAATGTTTATTCAACTTTCAAACACTCTCTCAGTTAATTAACATATTGAAAAAACTATTTATACTACTCACTTCCCTAACAAACGTTCTATCACGTCTACAGACGCTTTGGAAATTGAGGCCCCAAAGACATCAATGTATTAATTTTTGAACTAGGAAGCCGCGCCAATTTGCGATTCTAACCTAACTAATATGGTGAATTTAAATCCGGTTCCATTATCGTGCGGAAAAGTAAAATCGTGCGGAAAAGTAAAATCGTGAGGAAAAGTCACTTTCCCGCACTAGTGCTGAAAAGTTACTTTTCCGCACGATTTTTTTATTTCTAAAAATGGAAATATTTAGGATCAAATAAATGATTTGTTATATATTATTTTATATTATGTGCTCTTTTGTACCATCATTATAAAATCTTTGCGTATTGGAAACATTTTTTTTGATAAATAAGATGAACAAAAACACTCGTGGGAAAAATATTGTACCTAACTCTTGCGGAAAATGTCTTTTCCAAAGTATCATTTTCCGCACTTGTTAGGTGAATAACTATTTTATCTGTCTGTTTATATCTTGACGCAAATTATGTGAGCGTAGAGCAAAATCTTTTTCTGATTACCTCAGCGATTTGCTGAGGTGTTTCTAGTTTCTAACAGATAATAGGTACTCTCTACCTACCTATATTCCACCTAGTTAAGCCCGGGACACATCTATCATACATTCTTCCGATCCGACTCCGATCATACAAGCAGGGTCCTTATTCTTGGAACAGAAAGCAATGTTCCTAGGCGTTCTCTTGGGAACGCTGCTCGCCTATTCCAAGAATAAGGACCTTGATTGTATGATCGGAGTCGGATCGGAAGAATGTATGATAGATGTGTCCCGGCCTTTAGCCGTTACTTGATGAAAATTTATTATATTTTTTAAAGATACTACTAAAATTACACAAATTATTTTAATGATCCTACATTTCGACAAACATTGACTTCTTCATGTTGCTATAGTATTCACCTGAACCGTGTATCGCAACATGTCGTGACATTACAATTATTTCTGAAAATTTTATTAAATCCTTCATTATCTCGCTTATTAGTCCCGTAATTAGCTCAAACAAATCCACTAGATATCTCAACAATTATTTCACTATGACATTATCGCACCATCTAATTTTCAATTTGATTGAACAAATGAGCCACGCAAAGGAAAAAAATACTTATGTTAAGGCCGCGTTAATGGCCGCCATGTTTAAATTTAGTTTTTGAAAATGACGACTGCGTCACTCTACACATACGGTTCAATATTTTATTTTTTGTTCGAAACAAAATCTGTTTGTCGGTGAAACACTTAGTGACAGAGAAAGATAAATATACAATTATGATGCTCCCAATGTAGCTTTTTTGCCGTGGCGCCATCTATTTGAAATTGCTTGAACTGTTCTCACCTTCAAAATTCGTTTTAAGGTCATCTCAAAAAATCCGCAATAATTTCCAAAATCCTATGGCATAAACATTATTTGATATATTATCTACAATCTCTACAATCAGCTTTTTTTAGTTTTTCGTGGTTATCAATAAAATATGCTTTTCACGGATCCAAGCTTGATAAACATGCAAATATGCAACCACCAACACATTTAATTGTTTTGGTGGTTGCGCACATGATTTTTGAATTTAAAAAAAAGGCTGAATATCGAAAAACCAAAATAAGGAATTGTAGATAATCGATCAAATAATGTTGTTGCCAAATTTGAGCTAATTCTGATGTGCCGTTTTTTTAAAGACCTTAAAACAAGTTTCGAAAAATCAACCAATCACAGTTTAAACATGGCGGCCATTAACGCGGCCTTAGTGTTAACTTTTTTCAAATGGAATGCACTTTAATTTCTTTCAAATTCTGAAAGTTCTCGTTTTTCCCTTTCAGATTTTATATAATATGTTAATGCTGCTTCCAATAGTTTTGGAAATATCTGGAGTTTAGTTATTCAAAGACCTATTCAAGTATCAGAATGTTTTGTGACAGGCGACACATAAATCAAGGTAAAATATAGGTATTCAAAAATCTACTATCTTTGAATAACTAAACTCCAGATATTTCCAAAACTGTTGAAAGAAACATTAACATAAGTATTATATATATTCTGAATTAGAAAAACGACAACTTTAAAAGTTTGAAATAGTTATTTATGTATCAAGGGTATTAAGTAGATGATTATGCCCTGAGGGCGACAGCCTTACAAAGCCGAGGGCCTCTGGCCCGAGGGTTCGTAAGTCGCCCGAGGGTATATATATCTATTAGTTGGGGAGCTGGCGTCAAAAACATGCAAGAGTTTTCGCAAGGCGGATATTTTCAAAATAGGTCGTACTTTAGTGTTAGAATGCTAGTGTACAGTCAGCACTCACAGTTCCGGGACAGCTGGCTCTGGGACGCGGGCAAAGTTGTAATTTCAAGAAGCATCTAAACTGTTTTCTCAAAGCTCAAAATTTATAGAAATTTTGCACATTATCTGTTTGAAGGTCACAGATAACGTATGTAAATCGTCAGACGTCTAGTTCGTTGCAAAAAGGGGGTCAGACGGCCTCAAAGTTTTTATTTTATGGCATTTTCTTCGGTGTCCTGTCATATATTTTTGCAGGTATTTGACAAATATATTTGAAGAAAATGCCATAAAATAAAAACTTTGAGGACGTCTGACCCCCTTTTTGCAACGAACTAGACGTCTGACGATTTACATACGTTATCTGTGACCTTCAAACATATAATGTGCAAAATTTCTATAAGTTTTGAGCTTTGAGAAAACAGTTTAGATGCTTCTTAAAATTACAACTTTGCCCGCGTCCCAGAGCCAGCTGTCCCGGAACTGTGAGTGCTGACTGTACACTAGCATTCTAACACTAAAGTATGACCAATTTTGAAAATATCCGCCTTGCGAAAACTCTTGCATGTTTTTGGCGCCACCTCCTGGACTATATTAGTACCCGTGGTGCATACAAATTTTTATGTCATACCAGTTGGTTGTGAATAGTAAATACCTGGGAAAAAAGTGTCACTTCCCAAATTGTCATCAGTGTGCAAACATCATCATTTTTTGACAAAAATAATATGTTTATAAGCGTAAATTTATATTTTGTCGATAAAGAATAAGTTAATTGAAAACTGTTTTTTGCGTCTTTATACCCGCGCGGGCCATAATGTGTACTTTATGCCCGCACGGGCATAAAGTAATGAATTATGTAGATGGTATCTAAGGTATAAAAACACAATAATGTATTGGTATGACATAAAAAAATAAATGGCATTCCATTTGAAAAAAGTAAACAAAGACATATTTTTTTACTTTGCGTTGCTCATTTGCTCAATCTAATTAAAAATTCTTGCGGTTCAGATAAAATGCTACAACTTTTGTATTTACACCTTTTACCTATCACCTGTAATTACGGCTGCAGGTGGCTGTCAAAATATGGTGACTCACCCTGTACCGCATAGGCATCAGTGTATGGAACACGAAAATTGGAATATAATGTCGTTAATTTCATTAATATTGACCTTGTTTTAAAGCCTGAAGAAGAAAATAAATTTTTCGGAACGTAGCTAAAAAAACAAAACCACTTGGTTTCATTGGTCCACATATACCCAAGAACAACAGAATAATAAAAATTAGGATCATGTTTTTAAGATGTGATTTTCAGTTATGTAATCCGTTTTGAATAACTTATATTTTGATGTTTGCCGTGAATAGTAGACATGTTTAGCTGGACTTGTAAAACTTTGTATTTGCATTGAAAATATGTATATGCCTTGGGATCCTGAAACCTTAACGAATTTGTAGAATATGTTCTATGAAAAAAGAGACATAATCTTCATTACAAAAAGATACTCAGTTGTTTGAGGAGAGTGTCCTACAAAATGTGTGTCTAGCTGGTAGGGCTCACAACATAATACAGCTATTTACCTAAAAAGTGCGGAAAATGAATTTTCCCGCACGAGTCTGCCATAATTTGTAGTAATTTATAAATTTTTTTTGACAGCCGTGCGGAAAAATTAGTCTGCACTAGTGCGAGAAAACTAATTTTCCGCACAGCTGTAGAAAAAATACAATTCACATCCTGGGGTTTTATTTGGGTCCTGAACCATTATATAGAAATAGAATTAGAGAGTCATCATAACATAGGGTACCTGATTTAAATAACTTCTAAAATAGGATTAATTATGTAAATCCAATCTATTCTGTGATTGGTAAGGGCAAAACACCACAGACATGACATCAAAATATTTGAAGGAAGATTTTACAGATAACTTTGTTCTAGTGCTGAATTAATTAATAATATTTTCGTTGGTATTAAGGATACGAAATACCAAATCAATGGGGCGGGCTCCTAATTTCTCTAGGAGGTTTCCAAAAAATCTTTCAGTCAGATATCAATTGTTGCTAATGTCAAAACATTCTCTGACAATTATTATTGTGACACTAAAAAAATGACCACAAAACGTGATTCACTATCTTACCAAATTTCCTATTTACCCAACAGCCACGTGCCCAAGCTCGAAGATTATTATTCCTTTAAGGAAAAACCCGAAGAAATCGAGCATAAAATATCGGCATTCAATATTCCAAATGTTACAAGAAAAGAACCGAAACTTTCTCAGTGGGACTATTTGGACCAAGAGAAAGTTGAAGCTTTATTGAAACTGAAAACTGTCAAGGAAATTCACAGTTTTATTGATTCGACGTTGAAAAATCACCCTAAAGGACGTCCAAAGGATATTTTTGTTCAATTACTGGCCGACGTAATCAACTTTAGTAAATTTCATAAATACGATACAGAAAAAACTGCAACATTGTTGTCGCAGTTTTTTTTAACGCACAAATATTTTATCAGTGGTCAAGAAGTAGGTGCCGAGAAGCTTTATATTTATTTCAAGGATTTAATGATGTGCCACAGCTTACCATTTCCACCAAGTTATAAAAAAGTGTTCCAGTTGAAAGATGCAAAAAATATATTAGAATTTTTTTGCAAGATTTATCTAAGGAATTTGCCCCTATTGAAATATTTGTGCTTACCAAATTTTGCTCTTTATTTGAATTATGAAATACCACCAGCACCAGTATTGCCGTCTCTGAAGGAAAAAAAGGCTAGAGCAATTAGAAAGGGTGGAAAAAAGACAAAGAAATAATAACGTAATGAAATATATGATTTTTTACATTTTTGATAATAATTAGAACTTCTGTAATAAATGAAATAAGTATGTCTAATTTTATAAACAAACTTATTAAAGGGATGTGAAAAAAAATTGTGAAAATATAGGTATTATTACTTCGATAAATATTAGATCATGGCTAAAATATTCGATAATTTTTAGTACTTAGTGACATGAACTTGAATATCTATCCCTGGTCTACATTATTTGCTTTTCATTTTAACAGGTTCTAAATTAGGTAGCGATTTTGCATTTTTCTTATAAACGCAGCATATTTGTGCAAAGATTCAAAACTGTTGGGTTCATCTGTCTGACTACACATTTCGAATTTTGATTATTTTATTTTTTCAAGGTCAATCCCAAAATTATGGACCTTAGAACGATAATAATTGCCAATTTAAGGAAATAATTTTAATTACATATCTATGTTATCTCAAAAACTCTTGAAATCACTTTTTAAAAAAACATTAATTTATTTTTTAGGCGACTGTCACAAAAAGATTAGTTTTACGGATTCAATATCATCCCTAAAGTATATCTTTTTTGGCCGCATTTACTTTACGGCCGCATTTACTTCACGGCCGCATTTGCTTTATTACTTTACGGCCGCTTTTACTTTACGGCCGCTACTTTGGTGAATATATATAGACAGACAATCAATAAACAATTAGTTATCAACCACAATGGAACCAAATTTTTGATTTTAGCCCTATCCTATTACTTTTTTAAAAAAGCACAATGTAGGATACCAGGCGAAAAAGTCGGCAATTTTCTATAATCACACTTCCTTTATCGTAGTTTTTGTTACTAATAATTATGTATCTACCTATCTGGATTATTTATTTGATCAATAAAAGCTTAAAGTTACTGTTAAATTTTCGTGTTTTTTCAAGAACAAACACTCGCCTAAAAAATTTTGTGTGCACCTCGGCTAAATGATCTTTTTTGGCCTCACCTGAAATTTGCTTGGCCTCGGCTACGCCGCGGCCGCAAATTTCTGATTCGGCCAAAAAAGATCAACTTTACGGCCTTGGTACACAAATAACTATTAAAATACAAGTTACAAATAAAATCGGACATTAACTCAACTATCCTAAATAATGACGAATAATGACGCTTGAACTAAAGAGACAGGATCTTTTATATTTTAATCTACGTCGGTGTCATTATGACACATTTAGCATTGTCATTTGAATGTCATTAGGTCCTTCATAATAGCACTAGTGCGTTTAAGAATTCATAATAACACCCAAATTTTGAAATGAAAAATATACAAAAAGAAAGTTAGTTGCCAGAAGAACCTTTTCAATAATGCTGTCTCTATATTCGAAGAGACACTTTCGAACTCAGAATCACCAATAATAATATTATTTTCCACTATAAAATTGAATTTATGGCACAAAAATGGACTCCAATATTGAAGCTGCCAAAGTCAAAATTCTATAAACCAACAAGCAGGTTCTCGACTAGTACGGGCACCTGCTAAATTTCAAATTTTAATTTGAAAAGTTTTTGCTATTTCAAGGCAAATCAAATCTATTTGGACCATTGTAGATTAAATTTTGAATGATACACGTTCGATATGAACTTTATTAATGAAACTTGTGTAACTAAACCACTCGGCTAACGCCTCGTGGTTTAACGTTACACGCGTTTCATTATGGCGTTCATATCGAACTTGTATCATTAATAACTATAAAACATGTTGTTCTTGCTGTTTCTATGGGAGCGTTGCGACGATGGACCAGGGTTCTTGGCGTGACATGATCTCACAGGATAACTTGCTGAAGTAGCGTCTAGACTTTGCGATACTTTGTACCATCGTGGTGATGAAACGCGTCTTGAGGTCAATGTAGTCGTGAAATCCATATAACAGCTCCCCCATTAAGTAAAAAGTTGGTGCTTTGCAACAATTTTTTCAAAGACCAACTGGGTTGTTATGTAGACTAGGGCCTAATTCTGTAAAGAACGAACCGTTCGATTCGGTAGAATTTCTTCGATTGTTACGTCATTTTCGGCATTTTCGGAATAGCTTCCGCGCTAGCAAACCGAAAATGACGTCACAATCGAAGAAATTCTACCGAATCGAACGCTTCGTTCTTTACAGGGGCCTTATTCTGTAAAGAACGAACCGTTCGATTCGGTAGAATTTCTTCGATTGTGACGTCATTTTCGGAATAGCTTCCGCGCTAGCAAACTGAAAATGACGTCACAATCGAAGAAATTCTACCGAATCGAACGGTTTGTTCTTTACAGAATAAGGCCCCAGAATAAGGCCCCTGGTCATCTCTTGTTCTGAGGGTAGATTTGAAAGAACGGTGTTTCTTCGTTTCGGTAAAAGCTTTCTAAGGTTGTTGCCTATTTGAAGACGTGAATGAGACTTCGGCGGTTGTGGTTCGTTTTCGTTGATAGGGCTAGATTTGGGAGACGCCTTTCGTCGACACTTACAACAAATGTAAATGATTACAAGAGCTGCTATTAGTACGATGATGAAGGAGATGAACCACTAACTGTGTCTTGATACGAATGGTTCTTGGATTAGTTTATCCAGTTCATCCGAAAATTGGTTTAGTCTATGCTGTGCAACGTTTAGATTATTGATATTGATTTTAGATAGTTTGAGAGGTTTCAACTGTGACACATGAAGATCTACCGGCAGGTGTTTGCACCAATCATAGGGAATTTCCCCTGGATGGCTTTTATAGGTGACGTTTCTGTAGTTTTCTGCTAGATTCCTAGCATGAATTCTGGAGTTTCCTACAAAGGCATTACAGGTTGGTTGGAGCTTGAGCACTGTGTTGGTGTTGATTGTTTCTGTCACACTGTTTTTGCCATCACATCTGAATGGAAGGGACGATGATAATGTAATCAGCCAGTAGTTTGTGTCTAGTTCTTACACATTGTAGTCACTAGCGAGTTAGATTGAGGTTTGGCAAGTCTTGGGAAGTGTCCCTGTTGACTTCAGGAGTTGGGCTTCGCAAATGGCTTCACTGTCTATAGGGTATTGTAGGAGGTCAGAACATATCCTTGTATTATTATCAAGAGGTTTGCAGTGATCCAGGCTTTGGAGTAATATGTACAATAAAGAATCGTCATCTCTCGCGATATATTTTTGAGTTATTGGTAAAATATGATGAAAACCTGTTCGATTATCCAAAATTGGGATAGGGTAGATGTGATAAAGAGTATATATTTCAGGTTCGATCAGCGGTATTCTAAGAATAAAGACAATTTGGCCTTCTGATTGATAAGCTTCTAAATCAATTAAATCCAGGTATCGTGCTACATATGGAAGATATTATGTAGGTAAAGGAAGGTTATTTTTGGACAAAGAGCGCGATATTTCCTGTAAGGAAGCGACCAAGTCTCTAGGAGTTATAATTGAGGTATGTAAGATCTTTAAACGTGCAAACGTTATTGCTTCTAGAATGTCATTAAGGGAATTTTCTAGAAAGACGTAGCTTTCTATTAATGATTCACAGAGGTTTAGAGTTCTGGTTTGGGCTTCGTAAAACTTTAAATCGTTCGAAATGTCAGATATGAATTCTTTGATTTCTGCTATATAGATGTTGAATGTTTCTTCATCGTTTGGAGTTCTTGAATAGTAGAATTGAAGTAAAATTTTAAGTTCTCGTTCGTGTGTATTAATTTTGTCAATACTGTAGTATAACATACCCGGGTTCGCTCAGTAAGATTGCACGATGAGAATTTTTATTACCTTTTAAACAACAAATATTCTGAAAAACGAAATGAAAAGCGAATAGGACCTACGTTGTGGAAACTTACTCAATTTTACTTACTGGACATGCGCCCGACATAGCAAATATTTGAGAAATTTAAGGGAAGTTGTGATATGTAAAAGAAACTAAAATTTTGTGAAACGTCTCCTTTATTTTCAAAGAAAAACGTACCGTTCTCGACCTAGAATTCTCGAGGGGAAAGAGAACGGCAGAGAAACCCTCGATCTAACATTCCTCCTAAAATCGAAACATACTGTGTAATTTTAATAATAATTGTGAGTCATCAATACAATAAAAGTTGAAACTATGTACCGCCCCTGTTCTTGTGCTAGAATTTTAATTACACACACTACATTCAATCAACACTACCTATAATCAAAACTGAAGAGTCTTTGGTTAGTTAGCCGGTCTGCCGGAAGGTACTGAGGTCCCATACGGGATGCTACCTAGCTATAGTTGTTTTTGAGCCAATATCTCTAGATTGATTTTTATCAATTTTCTAGCATATTCTCTCGTCAGGGTAGAAAAATTTTAGTACATTCAACAAGGCTCTAATGCACGCTCTGAATACACAAAATCAAAATCTCAGCACAAAAAGACAGCACATAATTTCTTAGGTTCTAATTTACTTCTTTATCTGTGTTGTTTACAGCATGAAACGATTTTGGTTAAATGCATAAACAATGCACATGTTATAAAAAATTGTTATAAACAAACAAGAAACATAAAAATTGAAAAAAAAAAAAATAATAATACTTGCGTAAATTGAACTCTCAAAAATAAAATAATAATTATTTAACTGACCTGGTGATCGCTCCTTGACACACACACTAATAACAAATTGGATTGAACAATTAATTTTAATGCAAAATAGGAATGAAAATTTAATAATAAATAATTACAGACACGCATTTAAAGGAACCAGTCTGTTCTCCAGTCTAGCGTCTAGTTGCCTATTCTCTTCCGTGTCCCGTTCGCAGTACCGCTCGAACCCGGTCCCCTAAATTTGATAGCGCGCTCTTCTCAGGAGTTCCACTGAGCAATACATGGTTGCAACATCTACTTTTATTCAGTGAATATTTTTCAAAAAAGTTAAGATTTGAAGAAATAATATTTCAAATAGGTGGTTTGCCTCAATACATTTGTTGAAGTATTCACCATCGGTAGAGTCTAAGTTTCCGGTGATTGATTTCAAGATACTTCCTATTCCGTTAATAAGTCCGCGTTTGTTTCTGTAGTTTGTGTCGCCAGTGATTTCATTAAGTTTTTGATCGACTGAATCAGCAACTTGAGTTAAAAGGCTGAAATGAGTTTGAACTTCAACTTTGAAGGCTGTCATTCGAGGAGAAGGGTCATCAATTATTTTGGTCAGGCTAGTGAGAATCTTTTTATTGTTCTGGATAGTTTCTCTGAATGATTCTATTTCTTTGTAAACTAAAAGGGTCCATTTCTGATTTGAGACTCTGAGATTACCTTCTTCGTGATAGAATATTCCAACTGTGTTGTTAATTGGAGCTAGAAGAAATTGAGGAGTGACGACTGGAATCAGCCCGACGAGTCTGCAAAAGAATAGACTAGTCATAGAACGGCTTTGGTCTATCAAAGTTAAATTTCGAAAATTGATTTGTTTTGAGGTTTTTCACTTTCGCTGAGTTTCTATAAACTTCAATTATCTCGAAAGGTCCGTTAAAGAGATTTTGGGCTTTGTCGTTTATTTGAGTTTCTTTGACATACACTTTGTCACCTGCTTTATATTCTGCAAGATTTTGTGAGACCGTCTTGTCGAACCTTACTTTCGACTTTTCTTTCTGAATATCGGTTCTGGCTCGAGCCATTCTATAATAATATTCCATTCTGTTGTTGAGGTCTCGTTTGTATTTGGAGATTAGCTGTTTTTGATTATAAAGAGTCTTAGGGGGTCTCTATGACGTATGGCCAAAGATCAATTCGAAAGTTGTGAATCCGTGTGTCTTATTTTTGGTATTATTATAACAGATAACTGCGTACGGGAGAATATTGAATGGGTGTTCATCTGGATGTTCCGCTTTATGAACGCGGATCATCTCCGTTAAAGTTGCATGGAATCTTTCCAGCGATCCATTGGATTGTGGATGGCTTATACTTGAAAATGTCAATTTTATGTCGTAGAGTTGACAAAGGTCTTTGGGTAAGGCGTTGTTGAATTAACCTTCACAATCAGAGTGCATTCTCAAAGGTGTCCCGTAATGTTGGAAAAATACTACTAGGGTGTTAACAATTGTGGACGCCTTTTTGTCTGAGATTGGGTAAGCTTGAGTGAATTTGGTAAGTTCGTCCCTAATTGTTAGGGCATAGTTACGAACTCGGAATTCAAAAATGTCAATGTTCATCCTTTCAAATGGAGTTTTGGGAGTCTCAGTGATAACGAGAGGCGAACTAAGATTTTTCCTACAGATTTTGACTTTTTGGCAGATTTCACAGGCTCTAATGAATTTCTCAACATCTTTGGTTAAACCTTGCCAGAAGTATTTGTCTTTAATCCTTCTAACGGTTTCATTGATTCCACGATGTAAATTCGTTTTTCTCGATGGTTTTTCCAGTATGATATTGGTCTAGGATAATTGGAATTTGGTCTTGATCTGGGGTTTTGACGATATTTTGGCATATCTTAGGCTTAATGTCTTTTTCGGCAAATATGAAGGAAAAGATTTCAAGAATAGGTAATTCTAGATTGTTTTCTATGCAAAAGGTTTTTTCAGGATCAAATTCGTTTTGACATTTGAAAAGCGAGTGAAAGAGGGTAGGGACTATTCCCTCATTTTTGCAAGAAACGGGAATTATGAAGTATTTGCGTGCCTTCACAGATTTGCTGGATAACATGTTAACCTGATTAGGTTGAAAATCGAAATTTTCCTCGAATAGATCATCTATAATTTTGTAATGTAATTCTGTTAGTTTGGTTTGCCAAAAGAATGTTACGATATTTTTGTGAGACTTGTCCAAAAGTTGTAGGTTGGAAATCTCTATCTTTGAGTAGTCAATAATTGATCTAGTTTTGTAGAGATTTACGAAAGAGTTGTATTCTTCCTCAATCAGGGTTGTTTCATCATTGTTTTCAATTTCAACGATTGGAATTTCTTGTTGTTGACTTGTAGAGGGGCGGTTACTTATATCGTCAATATCAGGTTCTTCTTTGTCAGAAGCGAGTACGTGAATTTTGGAACTTAAATCTGAACAATCTTTAAAGTGGTTTACTTTTATTCGAGATAGGGCATCAGCATTCTTATTGATTTTCCCAGGTTTATACTCGATTCGATAGTCGTATTCTTCGAGTTTCAAGCGAGTTTCAAGCGCCAGCGAGCTAAACGACTTCCAGGGTCTTTAATTGAGAAAAGCCAAGTTAAAGGGCTATGGTCTGTGATAAGGACAAATTTTCGACCAAAGAGGTACGGTCTAAAATGCTTAACTGCCCATACAATGGCCAGTAATTTTCTCTCTATGGTAGAGTATTTAGTTTCGGCATTGCACAGCGTTCGAGAGGCATAGGCTCTAGGGAGATCTTTTCCTATAGGGCCTTGTAACAAAACTGCACCGATGGCAAAAGCGCTTGCGTCGGTGGTTAATAGAAATGTCTCTTCGAAATTGGGATAAATCAGAATCGGGTCAGAAACTAGTGTGTTCTTCAACTCGTTGAATGCATTCTGGGTTAAAGTGAAATGGAACATCTTTCTGGAGGAGTTTCGTCAAGGGCTTTGATGTTTTAGCAAAATTGGGGATAAATCGACGATAATATCCGGCTAATCCTAAAAAGGATTTAATGTCTTTTGGATTTTTGGGTGTTGGGAAGCTCTGAATACAACTTATTTTTGCACGGTTCGGCTTTACACCGTCTTGAGTGATAAGGTGTCTCAGGTAAGCTACTTCTTTTCGAAGAAACTCACATTTGTCCGGCTGGATTTTTAAGTAAGCTTTACGGAGGCGTTTGAATAGTTCGGTAAGCCTTGAAATATGTTCGTGGATGCGGTAGGAGAGTAAACGATAATATCGTCCATGTAGTGTAGACTAAGCATCTTTTGTTTTGAATGCCGAGGAGAATATTGACTCTTTGGAATGTGGACGGGGCATTTTTCAATCCAAAGGGCATATGAACGAACTCGTAATGGCCATTTTCTACGGAAAAAGCGGTTTTCGAAACATCCTTGGGGTCTACTTCTATTGGGTGAAAACCTGAGGCTAGGTCAAGGGTGGTAAAATATTGACATTTTCCCAATTGATCCAGAAGATCGGAAATATTAGGCAGCGGGTATTTGTCGCCTACAGTCAGTTCGTTGACTTTTCGGTAGTCAATTACGACGCGCCATTTGGGTTTGCCAGAAGCATCAAGTTTCTTAGGAACGAACCAGACGGGAGAAGACCATGGAGATACAGAATGGCGAATTATGCCTTGGTCTAGCATTTTGGTTACTTGGGATTTGACTTCTTCTTTATGGATTTGGGGGTACCTGTAAGATTTGGTATATACAGGCTTTGCATTATTGGTGTCAATGGGTTGTTAAATCTCACTAGTAAATGTGACCGTGTCACCTTCCAGGTAGAAAATGTCGGAGAAGTTCAGGCATAAGTTGGTAATTAGTTCTTTTTCTTCGTCGTTTATATGTTCTGTACGAAGTTCATTTTGTATAGACATTTGCCTATATGACGATACTTATCGTCATAGTCGAGGTTAGAGTTGTTGAGACTTAGAATGGTTTTTTGAGTTTCACTTTCTGAGGCAAATGGTTCAATGGACAAGTTCGAAAACTCTACGCTTTTGTCCATGGCGTTAATATTTACAATTGAGGTTAAAAATTCACCTTGTTCATTAACTTTTACTAAAGCATTAGGTAATTTGACTTTTTCTTTTTCTTGAGAAAAGAGTAAAGCATTTGTGTTGGATAGATGTCACTTGAGTTTAAAGATCTTTTCACTTCTAGCTTCTATAGATATTTTGTCGAGAATTGTTTGAGTGTTGTTTGGTTTTGTATTATTAGGGTAGTCATCTTCAGTAACTTTATGAAGAGGGATAGTTTTGAAATTAGTTACAAGTTCTTTAGCTTTCAAATCTATCACACATTGATAATGTTCTAGGAAATCCAACCCTAAAATTCAATCGAAATCAATATCCAAGTTGTAAATATACACTTTGTGAGGATCTTGGAGGGTGAACGGTACAAGTGTTGATTCGCGGATCTGGAGTTTTTGATCGGTGATACCTTGAATGGTTACGTTTTCTTCGGAACGATAGGGGAATTTTTGGACAGTATTTTCTTTGAAAATTGAAATGCCTGCACCTGTATCAATAAGTAATCTGAATTAATTGGAAGCATCATGAGTGTAAAACAGATTTTTCGAATTAACAGTGAGAAGTAGTTTAAAGAAATGCTTGTTCCGGAAAATTGAGGTTCGGATTCATGTTGTCTAGATTCAGAAGTTGTATTTGAGTCTCGATATTTGAAGTGTCTTGAGGGGTATTCTCTGGCGGATGATGATTGGTGAAAGGTACCAGGAAATCCTGATAATTTTCAGCGTTTGGATCAGTAGTGAACTGTTCAGCATATTCGTTTTCTTCATAACTAGCATCTTGTTCATACTGAGGGCTTTCAGCGTACTCAAATTCGTTGGCATATGTTTCATTAGAGGAATCATTTAAAAAATAAGTTTTTTGCTGGTTAGGGTAGTAATTGGGGTTTCTTTGAGAGGTAGTTGAAGCGTATCTTGATTGTTTCGAAGTAGATGCATTTTGGGTTCTATTTTACGGAACATTGGTTGTTGGCTGTTGATTAGCGGTGCCTGAGTAGTTAGCTGTAGTCGTTTTTTGGAAATTTTGATTAGGGTATTGAGTGAAGTTTGAACGACTGGAAGCTTGGTGTCTACATTGATTGGATGTATAGCTAATTTTTCCACAAGAAAAGCATTTTATGGATGATTGTGGTTTCTTGATCAAAACTTTTTGAACGACAGGTTTTTGAGTCTTCTGATTCTCAAAATAGGAAAGTTGGATTTCTCTCCTGATTCTACATTGAGCATCTAAAAGAGAGTGTGGGCTTCCTGCTCTGATAATCTGGCCAAGGCGAGGTTCTAGGACTGTAAGTAGAGTATTTAGGGCCATAGATTCCACCAGGGAGGACTGTGCTTCTTTTTGATCTTGTGTTTTAAGATGTGGTGACTTTTGGATAGAAGAATGCATTTTTGCATTCAGTACTTGTAGTACGGGATACGAGGCCTATTTCATCAAATCATTTTACACCGTCTTGCATTGTTATCATCAGTTAGATAACATGGTACTGAAACGCACTTGTGCAGGGAAATAGATAGGAGTGGGGGATTTCGCTGAAAAAAATGTTTCAGAAAATGTCATCATAAACGAGGAAAATATTTAATTACACACCGTCTTGCATTTATTTATTGAGTTAATTTGTACATAAACAAAATTGGATTAACACATGCAAGACATTTTCATGGGGGTTTTGGGGTTGTAATATAAGATGGAAATTGTCAATTTTTGAGAGGGGTGAAATATCATTTTACACCACTCCATTGTTGATTTATATCTAAGCTTGAATGTAGAATAGCCACTGGATACTGATACAAGACGTCCTGTAGAGGGATAACGGGCTGCAAGACGGATGTCAATGTGTTGTCTCATGAGGGAGTGAAAAATTATTTTACACCACTTCATGCTTATGTCCGCCGAAAGAATATATGTTAAGAAATGGTATTACATTAGTCCAAGACGTTTTTTCTGGGAAAAAAGTTAAAAAATCCATTTTAATTTTTTCACTGAACTGTTGAGTTATTTACTGAACCGTTCAATGTTTATTCTTTTTTAAATCATACAGATGAAAAAGGACAGTTGACATAGCAGCTCAACAGGGGAGTCTGTTGAATACAGGAATTATAATTTTTGTTTACAATTTCAGACAGATCATTTGTTGTGTCATTTTCACATTTTTTTGCTGCTTTAAAATGAAATTCTTCAAATTTAATGCTTACAATCTGTTATGTGCACAAAACATGTTATGTGTCATGGGATATCCACCTCAAAGAGAACCTAAATGATTAAAAGCCGTCAAAAATAAAACAATTTTCAATCTTTTTTTATTTGATGTCCGTAGAAACATTCATATATACATATTATTAGGAGAATTTCGCAAAATAGAATTATTCTACGTGGTGAAGAGCAAAACTATTTAAAATTAATGTGCATAATTTGTAATTTGAAGTAGTATTCACCTTTGTACCTGATAGATTGACCCTTGTCAAAATTAGTCAACTTCATCATCGCCTTGCAGTCCTTTCTTCCCATTTAGAATGTCTTGTATTTTTAAAAATGTTATCAATGTGTTCTATTTTTCCCATAAGTACCAGTGCAAGACGGTGTAAAATGATTTCTCCCTCCCTCATAAGACAACACATTGACCTCTGTCTTGCAGCCCATTATCCCCTCACAGTACGTCTTGCATCAGTATCCAATGGCTATTCTACATTCAAGCTTTAATCTAAATCAACAATTGAGTGGTGTGAAATGATATTTCACCCCTCTGAAAAATTGACAATTTCTATCTAATATTACAACCCGAAAACCCCCAGGAAAATGTCTTGCATAGGGTATTCTAATTTTGTTTGTGTACAAATTAACTTAATAAGTAAATGCAAGACGGTGTGAAATTGTATATTTTCCTGGATTATGACGACATTTTCTCAAACATTTTTATCAGCTAAATTCCCCACTCCCATATATTTCACTGCGCAAGTGCGTTTCAGCATCATGTTATCTAACTGATGATAACAATGCAAGACGGTGTAAAATGATTTGATGAAATAGGCCTCGTATCCCGTACTATTGGAGTCTGTTGTAGAAAGTAAGTGGGGACTCGCCAGGTAGTTGTTTGAGTCGTTGGAGGTCATGGATAAGAGCTGAGAGGTCTCTAGAATCTCCAAAGTGTAAATTCAGAAGTTGTTTGATTTCCAAATAGGAAGTGGGGTTTTGAGAACTTATCAGTTGACCTGATCTACCTCTGAGCTTATTTTTAAAATGAATAACAAGTAAAACTTTTTGCTGCGTGGTTGCCATATTGTAGGCACAATCGCATGCATTAATAAAGTTTCCCAAAAAGATTTGATCTTCAAATTCAGGAATTATCGAAAATATTTCGGAAAGTCTGTATGGTTCAACTTCCACAATGGTTTCATTAGGCATTTTGTTGATTTAAATAAAACTATTCAAAAACAGCAAGAACAAGAATATTTCGAAAGTAAATGATTGACAAACTTTTCAAAATATGTTTAATGGAAACAATTTATAAAAATTGGTTCGCAAATTTTCAAAAAATGGTAAAACAATACTTCGCCAAGTACGGTAAATGCAAAAAAAAAATAATAATAGGGAATGTTTGAAAAATCGAACAGTATCATAAAATCT
This sequence comes from Ceutorhynchus assimilis, assembly GCA_917834065.1. Classification (NCBI taxonomy): domain Eukaryota; kingdom Metazoa; phylum Arthropoda; class Insecta; order Coleoptera; family Curculionidae; genus Ceutorhynchus; species Ceutorhynchus assimilis. Next base: position 13,681,672 of record OU892284.1, on the reverse strand, counting down.
AGCAAAAAAGTTTTTTCCGGGCTATAATGCCGTGGTCCATTAGTATTTCTACCTAACGTTTCGTCTACTGCTGCGGTAGACATCTTCAGAGGCGGTGTGGTAGAGGACGAAGTGTTCTCTTCCGTGTTTCTCCGATGACTGAATTCGACGTTGAGGGAACTGCGTTATTTATATCCAGGGTTGTGGGCGTGGCTTGGATTACGGTATTTTCCTTGTCTTGTTCTCGGAAAGGAAGGGTCTTTGTTTTTCGGAGAACTGGCAACCAGCTTTTATTGAGGTTCATGCCCTCTTCTTTTCTGTTGAAGTTGTTGTGGTGTTTCTGTATCTCTATGGCTTCTCTGTGGAGCCTGGTATAGAAATGTTTGGTTCTATCCAATGTTTGAGTCTGGTCGAAACGAATGACATGGTTTGTTTGTGTAAGCACGTGTTCGGCGATTGCTGATCTATCTATTTGTCCTTGCTGACAGTTTCTTTTGTGCTCTTTGACCCTGGTGTTGATAGAGCGTTTGGTTGTTCCTACATAGACAGATCCACAAGAGCAGGGAATTCTATAGACGCCAGCCGATTCAAGAGGTGCCCTAGGATCCTTGGCCGATCTTGGACTTTGCTGAATTGTTCTTGTGGGCTTGTAGATAGGCTTAACGTTGTGTCTTTCTAGCGTTCGTCCTATGCGATCTGTGACATTTTTGATATAGGGAAGAAAGGCTCTCCCTGCCACCTGTGCTGGTTTCTTGTTAGTTGTGCGCTGCTGCTTCGGTCTTATGGCTCTATTTATCTCCTGCTTGGAGGACCCATTTCCTTCAAGTGCCGATTTTAGGTGTTGCATCTCGTCCTGAAGGTATCTGGGTTCACAAATCTGGATTGCTCTGTCAGATAGAGTTTTAATGACTCCTCTCTTTTGCCTAGGATGGTGATTAGATTCCTTGTTGAGGTATCTGTCCGTATGTGTCGGCTTCCTGTACACTCTGTGTCCCAGTTTACCTGAGGGTAATCTTTCTAAGAGGACGTCGAGGAATGCAATTTTGTTATCCTTCTCAACTTCCATCGTAAACTGTATCCTGGGTTCTATCGAGTTTAGATGATTAAGGAAGTTTTCGAGCTCTGCCTCTCCATGGTTCCAAACAACAAATGTGTCATCTATATAGCGAAACCAACAAGTAGGTTTCTTTGTAGCCGTTCGTAGTGCCATTTGTTCGAAGTGTTCCATGTAAAAGTTGGCGATAACCGGGCTGAGTGGACTTCCCATTGCGACTCCATCTGTCTGCTCAAAGAATTCATTTTGCCATTGAAAGTACGTAGTCGTCAGACAGTGGTGAAATAAGTTGTTGATTTCTTCCGGAAAAACATCTTTCAGATACTCTAAGGCCTGATTTACTGGTACCTTAGTAAACAATGAGACGACATCAAAACTAACCAGAATGTCGTTTGGTAATAGAGTGATATCACTGATCTTTTTGATGAAATGAGTTGTCCTTGACATAAGAGCTGGATTGGCCAATCCGTGGTTGAAGGAGGGTGGTGAGGTATTTGGCTATGCTGTATGTGGGCGAATCTATTGCACTTACAATGGGCCTGAGTGGGTTGCCTGTTTTGTGAATCTTAGGAAGCCCATATATTCTAGGTGGTAAGGCCTCAGATTTGATGAGTTTCCTTATGTTTTCCGGCTCCAACGGTAGTGCTCGGATGAGTTGATTAGTTTTTCGCAATATAGAAGCAGTGGGATTACGTTTCAGCTTTCTGTAGGTGGAGGGGTCTAGAAGTTCGGAGATTTTCGATTCATAGTCAGTCACGTTCATGATTACCGTTGCGCAGGCAGGACTAGTATGTTCTCGTCTGTATTCAGGCTGCGAATAGCTTTCCTTTCCTCGTATGTCAGGTTGCACTTTGGAGGTTTCGCAAGTCGTAGAATCCTAGAGGTTTCATTGCGTATTTCCTCCGCAGTGGTTTGAGGTAATGTGCGTATGCTGGCTTCCACATTTGCTATGATGTCTTCGTATGGCAGGTCTTTCGGTGTTATCGCAAAATTGCCTCCTTTTCTCAGAACACTGGTTTCCGAATCAGTCAGAACGCGTTGGGTCAGGTTGACAACTGTGCGATCATTGCCTGTGGGTTTCGTAGTGTTTACTGGCTTCAAGGAGTTAAACTTGTTTACCAGTTTCTTGGTTGTTTTCGCTAGTGTGGCTTCCATCACGTCATACGTCATCCGGTCAACTTTGTCCCAGTCACTCCAGTGCATGCTGTTGGATAACCTTTGGTTTATCGATAGAAGATCCTTGTCCATAGCTGCTAGGTCTTTCCTGGTTTGGTGGATCCGTTCCCGAAGCAAGGCTCGTTCCGCCCGTTCAAAAATTCTGTTAGATTGGAAGGAATTAAAAATTCTTCGAATCTTCAGGAATTTCGGAACCACTTTCGAGTCTCTACATCTTTGGATATAAATAACGCAGTTCCCTCAACGTCGAATTCAGTCATCGGAGAAACACGGAAGAGAACACTTCGTCCTCTACCACTCCGCCTCTGAAGATGTCTACCGCAGCAGTAGACGAAACGTTAGGTAGAAATACTAATGGACCACGGCATTATAGCCCGGAAAAAACTTTTTTACTAGATTTGACCGGCCGTGAAAGCCTTCATTCTTTATTAGTATCGTAAAAACAAACAAAAAATAAACGAGACAATTCTTTAAGTACTTACATCAAAAGAATAGGCTCCATGGAATCGTCGTGTTCTCGTCGTGTTTACTTCGAGTTGGGATTCTTCCGCTCTTTTTCTATTTAAAGGATTAGAATCCGCCGCTATCAGTTAGAATATTCTAGTTCTGACAACGTTGACAGATCCCACCGACTGCGCCAGATTGTTATCTCAAAAACTCTTGAAATCACTTTTTAAAAAAACATTAATTTATTTTAAAATACAAGTTACAAATAAAATCGGACATTAACTCAACTATACTAAATAATGACGGATAATGACGCTTAAACTAAAGAGACAGGATCTTTTATATTTTAAAAATGTTGATCTTGCTGTTTCTATGGGAGCGTTGCGACGATGGACCAGGGTTCTTGGCGTGACATGTTCTCACAGGATAACTTGCTGAAGTAGCGTCTAGACTTTGCGATACTTTGTACCACCGTGGTGATGAAACGCGTCTTGAGGTTAATGTAGTCGTGAAATCCATATAACATCTATTCACATTATTTGGTAAGTTTTGCCCCAGAGTGCCAATTGGAATTTGCATCGTAAACAGGCAAACTGATAATAGCAAAAGAATAATTAGGTGTCTACAACACCTACAATTATTAGCAGGTAATGAAGAAAATGTTGACAGATAAGCAACTTTTTAATTTAACGATCTTACCAAAATGTCTATAAGCAATTATAATATTTAATGGGTAATAATAACTTGTGTAATGTTTAAGATGATGCTAAAAAAAACAACATAAAATTAAAATTACTTAATAACAGATTAGAATTAAGCAACCTCACTCCTCCACATTCAGAAAACGATGTTTGCCAATTTTTTTTTACAGCGCCAAACTAAGCCCACATTACTTGAAAAAAAAATTTAAGCAAATTACCGATTTGCAAATAATTATTTACAAGTGGAATCGTCACGACTGTTAAGGTGGTGATTGAGTTTAAACTTAAAGGTAATTGCCCACATTTTTATTTTTGAAGAAAAATTGGGTTGGCTAAGATGTTTGCAATTAGCAATTTGTATCTTTCTCGTGATCAATTACGCATTTGAGATCAAGATAATGATTTTTTTTCCAGTCATTATCGAACAAGTTAAAGGTTACACAATAATGAAATTTGAAACATCTTATTAGCCATGCCACGATGCGACCGAAATACAATAGCTTTTGTCAAGTATTAGCTTTGTTCTCAGTCCATAACAAATAAAAATAATTATACCAAGTCACAAACCCAAATTGTTTTTTAACAAGTGGAGGAAACCGATAATTAACATTACTAGAGTCAAAACCGCAAGTTATTGAAAATTGATACGTTATAATTGCTAATTGCGCAATAAAATAATACATCAGAACGTACAAGTAAATAATAATTGCGCCTAGTTTTTTTGAATGATTCGGAAAAATGAGACTTCCTTTTAAGCCCGACAACTAAGTAGGTATCGCGAAATAGAGGGTGCGAGATACAGTGAAATGAGAAAACTACCTTAGGCCTGTTCGCACAGCAATCACAAACCAGTCAGAGCGAATTTCATTGGTTGGAAACAGTCAGAAAACTAGTTTCAACCAATGAAATTCGCTCTGACTAGTTGGTGATTTCTGTGCGAACAGGCCTATTATTGTCTGGACAGAAAAACCGACAGAATGCAAAAAAAGTTATCTTTCGATTCTGAGTTTAAATTATGTTAATCTGACACTCATGGGGGGTAATAGCACAAGTGCATCAAAATTACCGAAAATTTTGGATGAAAGCGTGTTTTCTAAAAACTGCATGAGTTGATTTTCATATTTTTTGCGAAAGAGCCCGACACCGAAGGTGGACAGGCTCCGTCCAGCTAGCCCCGCCTATCAATATTTTTTTTTTTTGTGCTCATTAACTGTGCTGCCAGTGTGCTTTACTGTGCTGCTAATATTAGGAACTGTGCTGAGTTGCACTTACTGCTATTCACAAAAATTTGAGGGGGGCCAACTTGACGCTTAGCCCCCTCGTTTTTTCGATTATTTTATCGAACAAAAGCAAAAATTAATGCAACTTTCAGTGTGCTGAACTGTGCCGCTAATATTTTTAGTTCAGTTTTTCGTTTAACCCTCGTTTCTCTCAAAAAACCCTATGGCGGGGCCAACTTGACGCTCAGCTCCCCCGATTTTTCGATCATTGTATTAAACAAATGCAAAAATCAATGCAACTTTTAGTGTGCTGAACTGTGCTGTTAATATTTTCAAGTTAGTTTTTCATTCAACCCTCGTCCTCTCAAAAAATGCTGTGGCGGGGCCAACTTGACGCTCAGCCCCCCCGTTTTTTCGATTATTTTATTGCACAAATGCAAAAATCAATGCAGCTTTCAGTGTGCTGAACTGTGCTGTTACTATTTTCAAGTTAGTTTTTCGTTCAACCCTCGTTTGTTGAAAATATTTACAGCACAGTTCAGCAAACTGAAAATTACATTTATTTTTGCTTTTGTTCAATAAAATTATCGAAAAAACAGGGGGGGGGGGGGCTGAGCGTAAAGTTGTATACACATTATATATTACATATAAATAACAGTAATGTAAGTCAGTCAGTTGAATAGCGGGGCCGGGCTGGTCAGCATAGACGGTTCTAGGTGGGGGCTTGGGGGGGCTAAGCCCGCCCAAATTTGGAATTAGCCCCCCCAAATTTAAATTAGTGATGAGTGGCAAAAGTTCGCAGTCTCTGAATAAAAAATATTCAAGCATTAGGATTAATTACCTACATAATTTCAATAATTTCACTGATTTAGGGTCATATTCTCCGTAGTTCATAAAGCTTGGCTTAGTGGAAACGCTTGCCTTTTTGTGTGACAAAGCCGAGCTTTTCCACTAAGCCAGGTTTTATGAACTACGGTGAATATGGCCCTTAATAGCTTTATCTAATTATTTCATAAATATCCGTCTGGAAACAGAGGCAACCCCAGCCCCCACCGCTAGGGACAGGGTTGCCTCTGTTACCTGTAGGTGCGTGTAATAAGTAGGAGCAGCCAAAGTTTACGCGGCCGGTATTCTCGTTCTCGAAAACGCTCACCGCTTTTCAGTCGCTCAGCACTTCTAATGTAAATTTACATTAAAAGTGCTGAGCGCCTGAAAGGCGGTGAGCGTTTTTGGGAACGAGAATACCGGCCCTGGTCTGCTAATGGCCGTTTGCACCGAAAATTTTAAGGAAGGTTTGACGATAATCAAGGCTTAAAGTGGCATTTATGCATGTAAAAATGTCACTTTAAGCGTTGATTATCTTTAAACCTCCCTTAAAATCGTCGATGTAAACGGCAATAAACGGTATTGTCTAGATACGATGTTAATCTGTAGCAACGTTGGAAACCTTTGGAGTGGAGACGTTGTAAAAATTGTGTTTTTGTTCGGGTTGATTCACAGTTGCATATTATTTTTCGCATTTTTGTTTGGTTGTTCCGGTTTTAGTTTCGAATCTCACTGATGTCAAACTGTCAAACATTTTTAACTTCAACTCTTTTTCTATTAAAAGCTAAGAAGTAGGTTTTTGGTTTTTTTTTTATCACCTTTATTTGTACCTCAGAATACTTTTATTTTATGTGGAACAAAACAATCATGTTACTTGTAAACAAAATTTCTTTTGTAATAATGAAACCGAGAATTAAACTTTTGTATTCTTCATAAATAAATAAAAACAATTTTGACTAAATATTTATTAAAATATAAGGTTTTTGGGCATGGCAGCCAAAAAAAATTTTCGCCTCCGGCGGTACCTCTGGCAACGCCTGCAGGGGAGCGACCACGGAGCAGGGGCTTCAGCCCCCCAGCACAGATGGGCTAGAACCGCCTATGCTGGTCAGTCATCCTCATTACATGTAAAAAAAAAATATTTAAGTGCAATTAATCTAATAAGCTCCAGAATTGTTCCAACGGCGTAAGATGTCGTATTAATCATAAAAAAAATATTCAGTCAACTATCTTGCGGTTCAACACCCGTCAGTCAGCAAAAAAAGAAATAAAAACAAAAACACTCTCCCGGCCAGCGGCCGTTAATTTAACGGCCAGCGGCCTGTTATTTATATTCAACCGGCCAGCGGATATATAACAGCCGGCGGTCGTTAAATATACCTTTTCGATTTCAATTTCGCTCATGTTACCTATATTAAGATAACGGTACAGTATCACGAAAATAGTTTAGTTCCTACATGTTAGTTTGAAAACTTGCGGCAACCCAAAAAAAGAAGCTTCTATTGGCTTCTCAGAAAAGAAATAATAAACAGCAAATTCTCACCATTCAATTATTTCAATTGCAGCAAAACTGAAAGTTTTTCGGATATATCAGATAAGTCATCTGAGCAGCAAGCAGAGCCATCATGTTCTGATGGAAAGTATGCAAAATATGGCTCGCTCAAGTTGGCTTCCCACATTCGGTTTTATACTTTTTCTCAATTGTAATCAATTCTGCTCGTTTTGTGCTCAATTCGTCGGTCTCATGACATAAGGCCCTATCTCGAAATAGGGCCAAAATGAGTTAAGTTCATTGATATGTTGTATTTACTGTAGACTTGTTTTTAGCCAAGGGTCTTATCTTGAAATCAGGTAATTTCGTTAAAAAAGTGAGAAAACACATGGCACTATTTTGAAATATGAATAGTTTTATCACAGCATAAAGACGAATATTGAGACACAAATGGTTAGCTACTATTTTGAAATGTGGTATTTGACATAAAACTTACATGAGTTGTTGTTAATAATTCCAAAAAAAGAGACCAAAAATCAGTATAGTTCTTTGTATTATATTGGCGTCAAGATATTAGTTTTCTTTTAATTGCTCTCCTGAAAACTAGTAAAAAACGAGATAGGGCCTTATGTCCTGAGACCGACGAATTGTGCCGGTGTTTATGCGAATTGTGCTCATTCCCATAAACCAAAAAATATTGAAACAAATCCGGGGGACAGCTTGACTCCAGTCCCCGGTTTTTTTGACTTTTTGGCAATATTTTTTGCTCATTGAATTCTGCTCGTTTTGTGCTCAATTGTGCTGGTGTTTATGCGAATTGTGCTTTTTTCCATGTACCAGAAAAAAGAGAATTGAAACAAATCCGGGGGCCAACTTGACTCCAGCCCCCGTTTTTTTTTTGACTTTTTGGGAATATTTTTGGCTTATTGAATTGTGCTAGTTTTGTGCTCAATTGTGCCGATGTTTATGCGAATTGTGCTGTTTTTAATATACCAAAAGAAATTGAATTGAAACAAATCCGGGGGCCAGCTTGACTCCAGCCTCGGTTTTTTTGACTTTTTGGCAATATTTTTGGTTCATTCAATTGTGCCGGTATGCTAATGCGAATTGTGCTCTATCCCATATACCAAAAAAATTGAAATGGAACAAATCCATCCAAATATTGCCAAAAAGTAAAAAAAAACAGGGGCGGGAGTCAAGCTGGGCACCTGGATTTGCCTAATTTTTTTTTTTTGTGTATGGGAATGAGCACAATTCGCATAAACACCGGCACAATTGAACACAAAACGAGCACAATTAACTACAATTGAGAAACAGTATAAAACCAAATGCGAGGGACAAACTTGAACCAGCCGTAAAATATAGTTTCTTTATGTAGGTATATCTACCTAAAATCACTTTTTCTGAATTTTATCGAATTTTTTTAAAAAAAAAAACAAGTGATCTATAAAATTAGCGGAGATAAGGAAGGACGGTGTTTCTATGTATGACACCCTGTATAATATTAATTTTTTTTTTATAGAGAAACAGTGTTCATGTTACCGAACAAGTTGCTGAGGTATTAAGGTCGATATATTCTCAAGAACAGTGAGACATATTTCAATTTTAAACTTCATTTATTGAATAATTACATAATTTTTTTCTACGCCCGTGCGTAAACTAATCACCTTTCGTATGCTTAAGATGCATCAAATTCGTCTTTTCAAAGCAATGCACTTTACTACTATAGCGCCCAAAGTAGCAATTTTGATTTTTAATCATAGATATTTATGACTTATAAGAAAATTCACGCATGGGTTTCCATACAATATTTTTTCTACAAATTGTAGGGTTCGAATGCCTTCTTCAATACTAAAAAGTTAATGTGGGTTAAGTGGGTTTACTTGTAGTCTATTTAACAAAGTATTGTGATATTTGTTAAGGAAGAACGCACAAACGAAAGTCATTTTTCTGTCAAAAATTACAAGCAAATTTTAAAAATTGGAAAAAATACAGCCTAAATATAATAATTAATTGATTCGTCCATTTTATTGGATGCATAACTCTGCTAAACAATTTTTATTTCACTTGAAAACGTAATTTTCGACCCTAAAAAAAGGAGGAAAATGGTTCTTTCCCTCTCGGCAGGAGAAAAGTTTTCCTCCCCGGGAACTGGAATTTGCCTCCCGGCGAAATGAAAATTTCTGAGGGAAGAAATTTTTGTTTCTTCACTGGGAACAGAAATGTTCCTCTTTTTAAATTAGTGAATCAGCAAATTTTCAGAAAATTCGTAGACATATTATAGTCTGTCGATTTTTATCTGATACTCCAAAGGAATGTAAGCTGGTGGCTCACCAATGCAGTGTTGCCAATCGGCATTATTCGGAGAATTTTGGGGTCTGCGGAGAATTGTGCGGAGAATCGCTTTTTGCGGAGAATTATGCGGAGATATTTTTTTATCAATATTGACGTAAAAATTAAGCTTTATTCAAACTTCCAGCTAAAATAAAAATTTAAGAAGATATCTCATGGGTCTTGGGATTCAGAGATTCGGAACAAACAGGTGACTTATCGGACATAAATGACATGACATACCATAGCTCTGTTCCAACCTCAATGGTTCCAACCCAACAGGGAACCGTACATTTCACCGTCAGGATTCTGCGTAAAACTTGAAATTTGTGCGTAAAATCCGAGATTCATTTACAGTGTGGTTGCAAAACCGTTCTAGAGACGTTTTTTTGGCGGCTTGGAACCACTCATCTAAAAAATAAATGGATAAACAATTCATACGGCTTGATTGGCAAAATTTGTGCGAAAATTTGGGGTCAATATTCTACGAATAATGAATGAAAATAAACCATACTATTCCCTTTTTAAACCACTAATACGAAAAGTGGATTAGCGAAGTACCATTACCAATACCAATATTACAACAAGAAACAAAAATACACAAAAGCTATTCCGGAATTATTTACAGCCTCAAGCAGCAAGAGAAACACGACTTTGAATTTTAAATCCAATAGCCAGGATCCACGATAAATGCCGGCGGTCGTTGATGGACGTCATTGAAAACGCATCGTAACCGGGATTCTTATGAATACCGGTGCCGGGAGGCTAGACAGCGTTGGTTTTATCCATCCAATTGATCCAATGCATGAACCTTATCGTATGTTCGGCTGCTGCTGATTTTTCCGTTTTTTTTTTTTAACCCTCAAGCACGGGAAGCGTTCTAGGCTCATCTTCCTTTCTTCGCATGGACTCTTTGCACCAGTTTCTGCAGGCAGATCTTTCTAAGCTCCTCTAGTGTTTATACTGCGTTTCGCTGTTTTGGCCTACTATAATACTCTTTGTCCCAATTTAACCTAGGACAATATTTCTAAGAGGACATGGGGGAATATAGATGTTTACTTCCGTCGTAAACTGGTTGCCTGCCTCTTCATGGTTCCAAACAACACGGCTAGGGTTGTGGTGTATTTTCTGTTAATGGCATCCATGGCGTGGTCTATTAGTCTTGCGAGCTGTAATTCGGTCGACCTGTTCCGTCTGAATCCGAATTGATCGTCGATGATTAGTTGTTTGTTTTCTAGGTGTTTGGTTATTCGTTTGTTCAGGATCCGCCCCAGTACTTTCCCAAGGAAGTTCGGTAGCGAAATCGGCCTGTAGCTTTTGGTTTGTTTGATTCTGTTGTTAATAATGATGCCCTAGTTAATTATGTTTGTGTATGCTGTCCAGTCAGCATCTTAGTAGTTTACGAATGGTTTGGAGGGTGTTGTTTGTATTTATTGGTCGAATTGGAACCAGATCGGAAGGTTATTGGATTTTGCTTCCAACAGAGTTCTGGTTTAGGTTTCTGGCGAATCCAATGTCTATAGTGGAGTTTGCTTCTGGTCTGGTGGGTTGGTCCGGAGCTATTATCTGTAGGTCAGTTACGTCTAGAATGCGATTGAGTATGTTTCCGGCTGTGTTGGCGCTGTGGTTGTTCCAGTCGGGGTGTTTGGCGTTTAAATCTTCGACTTAAATCACTTTAGGGTAGTTTGTGATGTTTAGCTTCTCTTGGTGGTTAAGTCGGTGGCCACTTTTCTTGTAGGCCACCACCACCTTGATTCCCTGGAATGTCACTGCGATCGACTGGATGTTCGTCGTGTCCGATGGTACTTCCTCGCATTGTATGTTATTTTGGAGGTATAGGGCTATACCTCCTGACGCTACGTTTTGGTTTGGTCTGTTTTTATAGTAGACATCATAGTCCTGTATCCAGGGTGCACTCAGAGAAATTTCCGCTATCACAACCAGAAATATGTATGTTATAACAATATAATACAGATGATATAGGCACAACCACACATAGTTAAAAAATGTATTATAAATAAATTGTTAATTGTTATTGTTCCTTCACAAATATTATTATTTTTTTCAACTAGGTAGACTATATTGCTTGTCCTACCAAAGCTGCATGCTTTTCATAAATATAAATATTTTAGAAACAACAGAAATATTATTGCTATTGCAATTTAGTATTGGTATAATTACCTTTTTACTAAGTTCCATTAACCAGATCGTCGCTGTAATTACGAAGTGGCCAATATCTGATTTAGCAACTTTTCAAGAGAGCGTTTTGAAAAAAACTCTACTGTTCATTTTGTCTGTAGCACTGGATATAATTCAGTATAAGAACTTGTTTTTTCATATACATATAACACAAAAGTATACCTACTCAGAACATTGAGACATATCTTTTTTGAAAGAAAAGATTGGACTTTTTCTGTAAATAAACTATTAGGATTAGGAAGATAGGCCCGTTCGTAATAACAAAAACAAATGTTTGGCTGTTTGACAAAGCAGATATGCTAAAATTGAATAATGACCACACGGTGTATTATGGAGATATGCCAGTTCGTCACAATATAGATATGTTCCTTTTAAGTATTTTTATGGAAATAACTCATTTTCGCCAAATATTGAGATAGACCCCTTCGTGCTGACAGCGACGATATTAAGTATGTGTACAGGCTGTTCATTTTAAAAGTTACTACCCCTATTATCCCGGAAATGAAAAAAATTCGAAAAAAATCCTAAAACACGTCAACTATAATTTAAGGGGGATGAGTTTTTATGCAAAATTCGCCTCCCCCTTTCAACCCCCCAGCCCCCAGAGCAACGCCCTGAAAAACCTTAAATGGGAAGGGGGGTCAAGTAATACATCATTTTGGAGGGTTTTTAATTCCATACATTTTGGTACTAAATTACATTACGTATTTCAACTGTTTTGGAAATATTGACAGTTGAAAATTGACTTTTTTGCAACTTATTGACATGATTTAAAATTCGAATTAGGTTTAATCTCTGGTTGAATTCAAAGTTGGTTTCAAATGATGGTTTATGAAAATCTAAGATAAGAATGTAGGTTCGGTTTTCTTCTAAAATCACCCGTCTAGGTTTTACAGCCTGTCAAAGTTGCAAAAAAGTCAATTTTCAACTGTCAATATTTCCAAAACAGTTGAACTTACGTATTAAAATTTTATACCAAAATGTATGGAATTGAAAATCCTCCCAATTGATGTATAACTTGATCCCCATTCCCATTTAAGATTTTCTAGTTGTTGGCTGTGGGGGCTGGGGTAATGAAAGGGGGGAAGTGAATTTTCCATAAAAACTCATCCCCCTTCAAATTATTGTTGACGTGATTCAGGGATGTTTTCAAAAATTTTCATTTTCGAGATAATAGGGGTGGTAAGTTTTAAAATGAACACCCTGTATATTATCTGCAATCACATCATTTGTTGGAACAATAATAATCTATGCTTAGTTTTTTAATGCCAATTATTGCTCTTCTAACAATGTGTTTTGTTAGAATTACCAATGCTTTTTAAATAGGTACCTACCTACAGGAAATCAACAAAAACAATTTCAAAATATTTGAAAAATTTATTTTGCAAATATAAAACCGACATAGTTATAGGTAAATTAGTCATAGTACACAAAAACGTAAACATTTATTTTTTAAATATAGGTATTTGGAAGTGAAACTTAAAATCTAATTTTTAGAGATCACCACAAAACTGATCTTAGAAATATGCATGTAAACTTAAAAAAATATATCATCAAAAATATTTGGAGTGTCCACTTACTTAAAAGTAAGAGAACGCATTCATGAGAGAGAAGCTCTTCCTAGTTCCTGACCATTTTGGAATTGAATTGGTGTCGTAAGGTAAAATAGCTTGCTTGCAGCCGTCACGCGTCGGCGCGGGAGGCTGAGGCCCGGGTACGTAAGGTACTCCTAATCAAACGTGTTGTAAGAGCAACATGAACTTATGCCGATTTCACAAAATACACGGTCATATATGGTAATGATATCGCTAAAGTAATTGACCGGTATCGGTATCGGAATCACACAGATACATTTATTATTATACGGTATTGTTCCGGTAACTAGATTCTATATAATTGAACCAAAAATAGCTTATTATTGCCACCACAACATTAGGTTTTCAGCAGTTCTTTATATTTGTTTCGACTATATATTTATTAAACAATCTACCTATACTTAGTTACCTCAGCAATGATATATTTGTGATTCAACAATAATAATGTCAACAATAACTTTATTGTTATTCTACCTATTTAATATATTTTCTTTCAATCAGCATTACCATATATTTTGGTATTGCGATAATAATATGTGTAACTAAATATGATTGCTGACCTAACAATGCTTATTTTTTTGGGCGTGGTGTTCTATTTTTGAGTCTCGTTTCTACAATTGCGATGCCTTGTGGTTTTTTCCTTTTGGCCAGGTCCCTTATTCCGTTTATCTGTACCGACAGTCCGTTTATGTTGATAAGTAATACGTTTAATGTCCTATTTTCCATTGCTTACAAGGATTTGGAGAATTTCTTGATGGTTCTTTGCTCGCGACAATTTGTCGTTCAAAGTCCTGACTTGATTTATTAGCTCCTTGATGTTGAACTTGGCATTGAGCTCATCGATCGATCTCTTACATTAGGGTTTGGAAGTCTCCAGAATCGTCTGATTTGTAGGTCTGGTTAGGTAGTGGTGGGAATTCCTCTCTGGTGCGAGTCACAGGTTTGTCCAGATTATTTGTCTGGTTGTTGGTGGCTTGGCTAGGATACGCCTTGTTTTGTTCTGTTTACTTGGAACAGCTTTGGTTGTGTATTGGCCACATGTTCTTGAAGTTTGGGGCAACCTCTGAAGTTTGCCGCGTGTTCACCATCGCAATTTGCGCATTGCATTTTGATCTGGTCTTCGTTCTCTCCACGCTTCCTAAGGCAGTCTATTGCCGAGTGAGAGCCTGCACATTTCAGGCATTTTATTGATTGTTTACAGTTATTAGCGACCGTGGCCGAAGCCTTGGCATCCATAATATTGGGTTATGTTATTACGCTTATGGAAAGTTTCCCATTTTATGCAAGTAAGGTGTTCGGTCTTTTTAAGCAAGCCTATGTTAGTTTGTTTTGCTGTGTTTATTAGGTAGGAATGGCCTTCTCCACGGTTAGTTTTCATCTGTACACAATCTGTACTAACCTTCTCGGTATGATGTTATAGTACGGGATACGAGGCCTATTTCATCAAATCATTTTACACCGTCTTGCATTGTTATCATCAGTTAGATAACATGGTACTGAAACGCACTTGTGCAGGGAAATAGATAGGAGTGGGGGTTTCGCTGAAAAAAATGTTTCAGAAAATGTCATCATAAACGAGGAAAATATTTAATTATACACCGTCTTGCATTTATTTATTGAGTTAATTTGTACATAAACCAAATTGGATTAACACATGCAAGACATTTTCATGGGGGTTTTGGGGTTGTAATATAAGATGGAAATTGTCAATTTTTGAGAGGGGTGAAATATCATTTTACACCACTCCATTGTTGATTTATATCAAAGCTTGAATGTAGAATAGCCACTGGATACTGATACAAGACGTCCTGTAGAGGGATAACGGGCTGCAAGACGGATGTCAATGTGTTGTCTCATGAGGGAGTGAAAAATTATTTTACACCACTTCGTGCTTATGTCCGCCGAAAGAATCTATGTTAAGAAATGGTATTACATCAGTCCAAGACGTTTTTTCTGGGAAAAAAGTTAAAAAATCCATTTTAATTTTTTCACTGAACTGTTGAGTTATTTACTGAACCGTTCAATGTTTATTCTTTTTTAAATCATACAGATGAAAAAGGACAGTTGACATAGCAGCTCAACAGGGGAGTCTGTTGAATACAGGAATTATAATTTTTGTTTACAATTTCAGACAGATCATTTGTTGTGTCATTTTCACATTTTTTTGCTGCTTTAAAATGAAATTCTTCAAATTTAATGTTTACAATGTTATGTGCACAAAACATGTTATGTGTCATGGGATATCCACCTCAAAGAGAACCTAAATGATTAAAAGCCGTCAAAAATAAAACAATTTTCAATCTTTTTTTATTTGATGTCCGTAGAAACATTCATATATACATATTATTAGGAGAATTTCGCAAAATAGAATTATTATACGTGGTGAAGAGCAAAACTATTTAAAATTAATGTGCATAATTTGTAATTTGAAGTAGTATTCACCTTTGTACCTGATAGATTGACCCTTGTCAAAATTAGTCAACTTCATCATCGTCTTGCAGTCCTTTCTTCCCATTTAGAATGTCTTGTATTTTTAAAAATGTTATCAATGTGTTCTATTTTTCCCATAAGTACCAGTGCAAGACGGTGTAAAATGATTTCTCCCTCCCTCATAAGACAACACATTGACCTCTGTCTTGCAGCCCATTATCCCCTCACAGTACGTCTTGCATCAGTATCCAATGGCTATTCTACATTCAAGCTTTAATCTAAATCAACAATTGAGTGGTATGAAATGATATTTCACCCCTCTGAAAAATTGACAATTTCTATCTAATATTACAACCCGAAAACCCCCAGGAAAATGTCTTGCATAGGGTATTCTAATTTTGTTTGTGTACAAATTAACTTAATAAGTAAATGCAAGACGGTGTGAAATTGTATATTTTCCTGGATTATGACGACATTTTCTCAAACATTTTTATCAGCTAAATTCCCCACTCCCATATATTTCACTGCGCAAGTGCGTTTCAGCATCATGTTATCTAACTGATGATAACAATGCAAGACGGTGTAAAATGATTTGATGAAATAGGCCTCGTATCCCGTACTATTAGGGGGACCATTAAATGCTACCCACTTTCGTCTCTCAGTCCTAGGTAAGTATTGGACATTATCAGTGTCTGAATTTGATCATACCAGTACGTGGTCTTCTAGGGTTTCAGTTATTATTTGGATCTCTTTTGGTGAGTATTTTAGGAAGAAAGATTATCTATATTGAAATACCTGAAGGTGTCGAGGACAGTAGTCAGTAAAAATTATAACTCGTTAAAGTTAAAAACGGCAATATGTCGGCTAAAAGAGGCTCCAAGAATGTGGGAAGAACGATTTCAAAAATAGGGTAAAAAATGTAATTCAAGAAGATCGAGCTATGAATTTTGCCAACCTGTAGGATGTTACGATAAATTTATCATTTACGTACCATGTTCCATCTCTTCTTATTTTCATTATGAAGTTGTATTTTTTTCATTTCAGAATTCAAAATAATTTCTAATATTCTAAAAATATCCACAAAATTCAAGTTTAAACTCAAATAATACAAGTGCTGCCATCTATCCATCATGTCTGTAAAATGCAAATATCTTACCGGTACTGCCATCTAGTGCTCGATGGTTTATTTTTCATAGCTTGATTTTTGGTTAATTCGCATTCGACACTCATTTATATTTTCATTAAAAGAAGTTATATTTATCTCACTTTTAGCAAATGCATAGATTTATGTCCTTTTCTAACTTCTGATTCTGAAATAATCATTTTTTGGCTTAATGATCTAATTAATTAACAGTTTCTTATTTTTGACATAACCTTAATTTAAATTATTATAATTTGTAAACAATTGAAATAATTTTAGTGGATTTTTATCCATTCTTTTTTATTCCATGCGGTCTTTCATTGTGTTTTCATTTTGAAGTGAATATGGTCTTTTGGGTGTACTCGTCTGATTGGTTGAAGCTGGTTGGAATGCAGTAAGTATAAAAAACACGGGATCGTTTCCTGCTGGCTGTGGTTTCTAAAACGACCTCTTTCCTTGAAAAATAGTCTGGCAGGCAAGTCCACTTTATTTTTAAAATAATTTTGTGCTTTAAATTTCTGGATCCTCCCTTATAATTATTTCAATATTCAAATTATCATTTGTTTATTAAGTTTTTACCTGTTAAATCTTATCTAATCTGTTTTTGAAATATAAATATTATATTTTTCTACGAGCGTGCGGGAAATGGCTCTTCCCGCACGATTTGCTGTGCGGGAAGACTTTCTCCCCGCATCGGTGCGGGAAGAGTTTGAAATAATCATTGTGACATGGAATTGTTTTCATTGTTGATACACCTATACCTGTACCTTTACCTTTTTATAAATACCTTTTATACATTTTTAATTCTACCTTCTGCATAATCGCATTTTATTTAAATTAAACTCTTCGTTATATCAGCTTTAGTAGGCTCGTAGAAAAAATATAGTTCCTAACTCTTGCGGAAAGAAATTTCCGGCACTCGTTAGGAAAATAGCT
This sequence comes from Ceutorhynchus assimilis, assembly GCA_917834065.1. NCBI lineage: Eukaryota > Metazoa > Arthropoda > Insecta > Coleoptera > Curculionidae > Ceutorhynchus > Ceutorhynchus assimilis. The sequence goes on along the minus strand of OU892284.1, from coordinate 13,664,146 downwards.
ATTATGTTTTTTTTTTTTTTTCTTTTTTTTTAACGAACTAAAGGGGTTCTCAGTATCTTTTGGTTGCTGTTGACTGGTTAACAAAGTTCACTTTGGTTCATCCAATAGGTAAAGCTACAACTAAAGCCATTATTAAGTTTATTGAAAATCAGGTCTTTCTAGTTTTTGGTGTTTGCCAGATATTTTGCTGCGACAATGGTAGTCAGTTTATCAGGGCAGAGTTTAAAAAACTTATGGAACAGTATAATGTTCAGAAAATTTTCTATAATGCCCGTTATCACCCTCAAGTCAATCATACTGAAAGAGTGAATCGAAGTATTTTCATAGCTATTCGAGAGTATATACATGAAAATCATAAAAGTTGGGACCAAAATATATTTAAAATTGCTCAGGCTCTTTGCTTAGCTCGTCATGAAATTACTGAGTTTTCACCTTCATTTTTAAATTTTGGTAGAGCTATTCCAATCAATGGAGGTTTTTATGGGCTCATCTCCGATAATGCAGATAATAGAATAGAAATCTCTTCCAAAGTCCATAACCCAGAAACTGTACAAGAACTTCCACAAATTTACGAAGATACGGTACGGAAAAAACTTCATAGATCTTATCTGAAGAGTAAACAACGTTATGATTTACGTAAAAGAGATGTAGAATATCATGTGGGTGATTGTGTTTGGAAGAAAAACTATATTTTATCTAATGCCGGAAACAATTTTTATGCAAAATTGGCCCCTAAATTTATACCTCGTGTGATTAGTAAAAAGCATTCAAAGCTTGTTTATGACTTGAGGGATAGACAGGGTAATAATCTTGGTACCTGGCATATTTCTGATATTAAACCTGACGTAACTATGGATTTGGATTCTGATGATCTTTCAGAGCCGGAATCTGATGTTTCATCCTGGTACTTGTTTTTTTTTTTTTTTTTTAATTCGTATCTTTCAATCTCTAGAATAGGTAGTGAATAGTACTTCTCTCTAGCGATCCCGGCGAAAGAAAGTCTGTACAGGAACACAGCGCTCCTCCCTTCGTGAGCTCTTGATTTGCCTTATTTCCTGATCCAAGGGAAATCTTGTCCTTACCTGAAATCCCATATAAATTCCCAATTTTCATCCCTGTTTAAAAGTAAAGTCTCGAGTAAAGTATTTTGGCTCTTAACGCATTAAATGATTAAAAGTAAAGTCTCGAGTAAAGTTTTCTGGATTCCGGCTCCTAGGCATTTAATGTAATAACTCAGTGTCATGACATAACATTTATCTCTATTTTTATCTTTTGTTTCAATAGTATACATCATGATTTATCTTTGTATCTTTGTCGATTAGGACATTTGGTTGTATGTCAGGCATATGGTTGCTTGGACATATCATTTTTTATCTCTGTCTAATCGATTTACCTTTTTTCATGGATGTATATGACGTCAAAAGTTATTTTAGTGTCTTAATTGATTTGAATTTTTTATTCATATCATGTCACTATCATTCACTCATCAAATCAACATTACTATCTCTCCCATATCTTACCTTACCTTAACTTCCCTTATTTTTTTTTCTTAAGACATTATCTTTTATCTTTTTATTACCTAGTTTTTTTGTGGTCTTATTGAAATTTCTTAAAATATACTGATTAAATCATTACCTAATTACTTTTTTTTTGCCTTTTAAATTCATTTTTTTTTCTATTTAACTTTTTCTTTTGGTTATGTTGTTGTGAATGTCTGTTTTGCTATTGCTGCTGTAGTCTGTTGTGGAGAGGGGTTGAGGGCTAGTTTGCCTTTCTTCAGGAAAAGCTTTGACTTTCCTGAAGAACAATCAAAATTTGACTTATTTGATATATTGATTCACCGCGCACCCGCTCCGGTATGTGGCTATCTTGAGTTTTCTCTTATACGAGCTGCTCAACTTCTGTTTAATTGATTTTTCTTGTCTGTTCGGGAAAATCAATTGGACAGGCTGCTGTGTGCCACCTTGCCCACCTTATTGACACAGGCTTGGTAGCAGGAGTTAGAGTCGGGTGGTTCTTTGAGATTAGCGGTTAATTGAGATACTGCTTACCTAGGTATGTTCGTCCGCATACTGATTTCTTTTTCTATCGACTCTTGATTGGGCCTTTTTACGGATAACTTGTATTTGGCGGCTGATCCCCGTTTATATGCAAGGGATGAAGGGTCTCTCTTACTTCCTCTCCGGGAACTCCGCCCAGATCTAAATACATTGCGTATAAATTGGCGTTTCAATCTTTTCACTGTTGGGTCTTTCCTGACAGGTTCTTCTGTGATGTCCGCTCTTCCTTTTCCTTTAGTTTTAAGAAAGAGATTGGCGAGTCTCTAAAAGCATGGCAGAACAGACACTCAACTAGCAGCATTTCCTTTTTTACAGTTTTTTGCTTATTACAAGTGCTAGAGTGATGCATCGATTCAGGTTCCAAAAATCCACGATTTGTGATTCAATTGTTCAAATTTGGGTAATTGTCTTAATTCTCTTTAAGAATGCCTTTTTTTTTGTCAATATCTTTCAATAACTTTATAATTTCAATATCTTTCAATACCTTTATAACTTCAATATCTTTTTATTCTCTCAATTAATTAATTGACTAATGTATAGGCACTTTTCGCTATATTGGTCGAGGGAGGTGTGCTTTGATTTTAATAGTGAATAAAACTAAAATCTATCTCCATATAATTTCCGAAGTTTGGCTCCATACAATTTTCTCTACATTTTTTTTTTTTAATTTAGAAGGGTATTTATCTTATTATTTTTATTTGAACGATTGAATTACTATTCCTTAACTTAAATTCTGACTACCTTGTTGCTCTAATTTTTTTTAACTTCTTATCTATTTACTTTCTTTCTATGTGTTTATTAAAATTTTGGATGGTTTTCATGCCTCCGGTAGGTAATACTATCATGTAGTACAAAGTTCCTACACATAGATTACTGTATCAGCCCTAGAGAGCTTTATCTCTAAAGTAGGTAATAATATGATGTAGTACAAAGTTTCTACACATATACTACTGTATCACAAAAGCCCTAGAGATCTTTATCTCTAAAGTAGGTAATACTATAATGTGGTATGAGTTACTGCATATAGATTACTGTATCAATTTAATTTTTTTTTAAATAGGTATGACAGACATTTTTTTTGCTTTGCCGAATTTTCTCTTCAAGTTTTATCTTTAGTTTTTTTTTTTTTTGAAATACAGTTCAATTTTTTGTACATTGAAATATGTACTGGCGCCCAAACTATCTTTTCCTATCATTTCATTTCAATTTTTTATCTCTGATATATTATGTTTTTTTTCTTATAATTAACCTTTCTCATTAATAAACGTAGAACCAAATAACCAACAGTTTCCATATTGTTAATTGTTAACATTTTCAGTACCATAATTTTATCTGAGACACACTTAAGTTCCTTATTTGCTTCAATACACAATGAAACATCACTGAAAAGGAAAATATTTATGTTTTTTTTTTCTCTTTTTTTTAACGAACTAAAGGGGGTGTGTTACGATAAATTTATCATTTACGTAACATGTTCCATCTCTTCTTATTTTAATTATAAAGTTATATTTTTTCCATTTCAGAATTCAAAATAATTTCTAATACTCTAAAAATATCCACAAACTTCAAATTTAAATTCAAATAATAAAAGTGCTGCCATCTATCTATCATGTCAAAGTATGATTTTTGGTTAATTCGCATTTGACAGTCACTTGTATTTTCATTGAAAGAAATTATATTTATCTCACTTTTAGCAAATGGATATATTTCTGTCCTTTTCTAACTTCTGATTCTGAAATAATCATTTTTTGGCTTAATGATCTAATTAATTAACAGTTTTTTATTTTTGACATAACCTCAATTTAAATTATTATAATTCGTGAACAATTAAAATAGGTTTAGTGGATTTTTATCCATTCTGTTTTATTCCATACGGTCTTTCATTGTGTTTCCATTTTGAAGTGAATATGGTCTTTTGGGTGTACTCGTCTGATTGGTTGAAGCTGGTTGGAATGCAGTAAGTATAAAAAAATACGGGATCGTTTTCCTGCTGGCTGTGGTTTCTAAAACGCTCTCTTTCCTTGAAAAATAGTCTGGCAGGCGAGTTTTTTTAAAATTAATTTTGTGCTTTAAATTTCTGGATCCTCCCTTATAGATTTTTCAATATTCAAATTATCATATCTTTATGAAGTTTTTACCTAATAAATCTTATCTTATCTGTTTTTGAAATATAAATATTATATTTTAAGTTTTTTTATCTAGTTGTTGGCTTCCATTTTGTGTGAATTGCTTATTAGTTAGTGCCACGTTTTGTTATAAGAGGTAAGTCAACACAGATTTTTGGATTTTAAATAGGTACTGCTGCCCTGGTTTTCAGAATTAATTTTTAGTGTGGGAATATTGGACCATTTGCTCTAAATAGAGTCGGTGAGAACCAAATTTGTGAGTCCATCTCCATTAACTCTTTATTGAAGGCCTGAACAACCATTTTCTATTTGACTCCCTAAATTATTATCTCAACTGAAGGGTGTAATTTTTTAATAGAAATCTAGACAGGTCAAAAATTCAGTTAAACAGTTTTAATTAAAACATCTCAAGAATTTTGACACATTCTGGATTTGATTAATTTCAACCCTAGGTTTATCTAGTATCTTTGGTAGCTACCTTAATTCGAGAGGAAAATTTTGTCTATTTGGGGGAGAATCCAGAGATTTAATTTCTTATTTTTTTCTACCTACCTTATTTTTACTCGTATTTTTTCCTGCCAGAACTGTTGTCAAAAAAGCAGCATTCTGCTCAATTATAACGAGCATTATAATCATTATAATTAAATCTTGTTATTATTTTATTTTACTATTATCATTATCTTATCATTATTCTTAATTATTCATTTTTTTTTTCAGTTAAAATATTATAAATTTTTTTCTACTTGCAATAGTTTTCATACCTGATTCTGTTGAAAGGATTGTCTGTGCAACAATCATTTTATACTAAATTTCAATTTCAATTTCCTATGCAAGACACTCACTTTTTGACAGAATTCAGGAATTAAATGTTCCAAATATTGGTGAACCTGATACTGCCTTATTCTTTTCTGGGTACCTACTCTACATAAAGATCCCTGTTTGGAGTCTAGCTGGAGTGACGTCACTCCAGCAATCTATCCTCTTCCTGGAAACAGGAAACCTCTCGAAGAGCTCCAGTTCACGAAAGTGAAACCCCAACACCCACTGAAGAACTCGAGATTGAAAAGGTATATGGTCTCAGATTCACCAGAACAGCCAAGCTATCATTATTTAACATTGACTACATAATATTGTAAACAAAATAAAATAATTGTTTGTTGGATTTTGAGTGGTTTCATTTGCACATAAAGGGGCTACACGTTATCTTAATTTTTCTTTGAATTCACGACCCTAGGTTATCTTTTTCTTGAAGTAATAAATTTCTATTCTCTATGGCTCTTACTCTGGGAGCATGACATTATTTTGATGGTGACTGTACCGGTATTGAAGAAAATTAGAAGTGGAATTTATTGGGAAAAATTCGGCAGAACTAGGGAACTTTTTTGGGTATAGAGATCAATGAGAGAGACTGAAAGAAATAGTATATGTATTACCTACATTACGAGTGTAGAAAGTGACAAATTTCACACCAGTGTTTTTTCGAAAATCGTACGAGTGTATGGAAGAAGCTTTCTAACAAGTGATGTACAACATTTTTCCTACGACCAGAAACCGATATACACCATTTTTCTCTTATTTTATTTCTTTTCATTTTCAACACACGGGCTGAAAGTACTTTCAACGCACGTATTGAAAATGAATTGTGATTGTGAATCACAAATAATGTCAACAGTATTTTGCACACGTGTGCTGAAAGTACTTTTAGCATGCGTATTGAAAGTACTTTCGGTACGCATGTGATATTTAGCGCTTTCCAAAGAACCAACTGGTGCGGATTTTGTCATTTTCGTATCTGGTCGTAGGAAAATAATAAATCAGGAAACATTGAAAGAGAAAATCATAAAAAAAATCAACTTAGTAAAAGATCATATTAACACTGAAGACCGATGTAACCAAATTTTCAAATAGAGGACCAAGAAAATATAGATGTAATGTAGTGGGCCCAGTCAAGTTATAAGGCCGAATATCTAGCCACTGCACTGGCTGGAGAAGGACAATTTCAGGGAAACGCAGCGCACCTTCGCCTTCCTTAAACCAGCCCTTTCAGGAAAATTCGCCTTTTTTCACAGCATTAGACTGGTACTGCTACAAGACATAATTATGCGTGTAGGTATACGTACCTCATCCTAGATATCACGAAGTGATGTTGATAGCTTCGGAGCGTGTGAAAAGTATTTTCCGGTGGATGTTTGAAATAACTGATTTTCTAGGCAAAATAGTACCGTGGAAAAAAAAAGCACTGTGGTACCCTGTGGCGGTTCTTACTTGAATAGCTTTTTCATAGATATTCTTATTTTTAATTTTATTTTGTGTTTATCCATTTTTGCTTCTCTTAGTAACCAGTACTTAATTTTCTCTTCTTCAATAGTTCAAGTGCGCTCATGTTTCTTTTTATACTTTTTGTTCCCCAAAAATATATTCAATTGAAAATTAGTAGCTATGCGTGTTCTTATTCTGTTGCAAACTAGAAGTCTATATCGCCTATTTTCGAGACCCTTAGCATGTGACTAAATTTGAATGACTTGAACTTGCAAATAAAAAAAATAATTACTCCTGTCCGGGCCATAGTTTTCTTATATTATTGTCTAATAGAAATTAGTTCCAGGAGCGTTTTTTCCATCTCTAATTGAATTCCGTGAAAGCCAATTAACTTAAAGACGCAACTTGTTTATACCTGTCATAGAATGAATATAATTTCCAAGTAGGTACCTAATTACCGTATTTTCTACATCGTGCTTTGATTTTCAATTGAAGAAGCTGCACACACATTTTTACTGCAAATTATACCAAATTAATAATCCCTGCAAAAAAAATGCTTTGTTTGTTCAAAATGGAAATGTCTAGCATTTTTTACATTTTAATAGGTAATATTTCAATTCAAATGCGTTGTTTACAATAGGTATTTTTCTACTACTTCAAAGAAAATAATCAATTCCATAAGCAGATATTATTTGTTTTATCCCATTTTGACGTTTAAAAATGACATTATTGTACGCATAACAATAAAGGTAAGTAGACGTTTATCACCTCAGTGATTTAAAAACATTTTAACTCACTCTCGGCATTTTAAGTCACTCTGCCCAACTAAAAATCTGAAACCTCAGTGATTTAAAATATTTTTAACTCACTCACGGCATTTTTCCTTCTACTTTATTTTTAAAATTTTCACAAAATGGAATAAAATTTTGTATACATCACGTGAGTTAAAATGTTTATTCATTCGAAGAAAATTAACCCACTCGCTAGGGCTCAAAATTCATTTAACTCACTTGGTGTATAAATAACTATTAACACAACTAATTAATTGCATTGAAAACTAAAATGCAGTTTGAAATTAGAAAAGTCTTAAAACACATTTTTTTTTCTGAAATAATTCACTTCACTGATTTTAAATTCACGGGCAAACATCAAAATATAGCATCATGATGGTTAGACAACCCAACTCCACATTATTAGTTGTGCACTATTATTCCAGAAAGTGTAAAATGCATCGGTGATTTTGATAAATTATAAAAATCGGAAACTTTGGTGGAACATTTTGATCATCGCTAAAGGTTCTAATAAAACCTTGTATTTAATTTACGCTAATTACTCGATCAGCTATTGTAAAACAATGTCGTCAACATCTAGAAATAGCATGGATTCATTTAGTTACTATTATATAACTTGAAAGTCGCGATGCAAAGAAAAAAAGGCATAACAATAACATCCGATTAGTCAAAGAAAAAAAAATTACTTGTTAGATTTATTTGTCGGATAAACCAATTACAATAGAATTAGTTTTTCAACCGATTGTTTACCGGGATATTTAAATGTCTCTAGCGAATTTTATGATGGAGATAAAGGTCAGATTTTTTTCATCGTGTTTATTATAGGTAATATATCTATGAGAGGATGAGCTAGATAGAAAAAATTGTCTACTTTAAATAAAACTAATTATCTTATCGCATATGATGATAAAATTTCTACTCAACATCTTCTTCTTCTTGAGGTGCCCTGTCTGTTTTCAGACGTTGGCCATCAATATGTCTACAATTTCTTGCCATCTCTCTCTATTGACTGCCGCGTGAAATAGTTCTCCAGCCGTTAGATCACATTACTGTCTGATATTGCGTAGCCAAGATAGCTTTTTCGCCCCATCCACATTTCGCCTTCCACTTCCACTGTATTATGAGGCGTAGTTCTAGGTGTTGTTCAGGTCCTCTGTCCTCTAATTATGTACCCGAAGTACTCCGTTTTTCTTCTCTTTGTAGAGTTGTCTTCTCTAGTAATTCCATGTCCATCATTCTGAGGACATCCTCATTGGAGGCATGTGAAACACACTGGATCCTGGATGCCTAGGTATTTTGACCTTTAGTGTCCATGTCTCGCAACCGTTAAGTAGGACAGACCACACATAACATCTCCAGACCCTTTTACGAAGGTTCATTATCTTCATTCTCTATTACATTTAACCGGTTTCCATGTCATAAAGGATTTGCGTGATATTTTAATCCGTGTTGTTATCTCTTGTTACCAATTAGCTACTTAATTGTAATTTAGAGCAAGAATACCTATAGGGTCGTGGAATTCAGAGAAAAATAAAGAACGTGTAGCTCCTTTATGTGCAAATGAAACTACTGAAATTCCAAGAAACAATAATTTTATTTTCACAATGTAAAATGTAAGTAATACTGTTAGTAATAAGTTATTTTTTTTACAATTTGGAAATTATAACAGCTTGGTTTTTCCAGTTAATTCGACACGGTATGTACCTTTTCCAATACGGAGCTCTTCAGGTTATTTCCTATACTCAGGAACGAGGATAGATTGCTGGTATGACGTCACTCCAGCTGATCCAGACTCCAAATGATGATCTTGAGGAACAGGTACCAAGAAAAGAACTATTGCAAATTGGAAAAATATTTTTATAATAGAAACAATTAAATAATTCAAAAAAAAAAAAAAAATTAAATAAAATATGAAAAATAAAGTAGCAATACTTAAGTAGGAAAGTAAGTACAGCAAGATTAAAAAATAAAAATAGATGCTCGTTTACATTGAGCAAAATGCTGCTTCTCGTGCAATCGCGCTGAACAGGCAAAAATTAAAAAAAAAAATGTCCGAAAAATTGAACAAGACAAAAAAATAATTTTTCTGCGATTGACAAGAAATGTCAGCATTTTTGACCGGTTGACAGGTCGCAAAACTCAATATTCTGGTATTTTAATTATGTTTCAATAGTTGCTAAGAAATCAATGAATAACAATACCGGAATCACTTTTCCGGCCTAGGCCGGGAAAGTGATTCTCGTACTGCTGAACAATTGGAACAAAAAGACAAACATCAGAAATTTAACCGATCGCAGAAAAAATAGTATGTGTATTTCGGTGGAAAAGCACATTCTCGGCCTTCGGTGTTTGCCGGCCTCGGCTACGCCTCGCCCGTCAACTTACACCGTCGGCCGAGAATGAACTTACACCGTCGGCCGAGAATGTGTCACTTTTCCACCCAAATACACAATATACTATTTCTAGATTTTTCCCAAATAGGTAAGTTTTCCTTTTAAGTTAGGGTACCTACTATTGGTACTATAAGATAAAGCTGAGGGTGAAATAAATTAAATCCAAGGAACTGTCAAAACTCTTGAGAGGTTTTAATTGAATCTTTCTAAATGAATTTCAACCTATCCGAATTTCTATCTTAAAATTTCACCCATTCAGCACTCTCCTCAATCGAGAAGATAATGAGGGAGTCAAACAATAATTGACCAGATAGGTTTCTACCTGGATTCAGTAAAAAGTTGATAGGGATGGACACACAAATTCGATTTACACCCACTCTATTCAGGGAAAATGACCCAATAATTCCACACTAGCAATTAAATCAAATCTAATTACCAAAGCAGCAGTACCTATTCATTAGCCAAAACTCTGAATTGACTCTCCTCAGAAAATGTGGTACCACACAACAAAATGGAGGTTCACAATAGTGAAAAGAAATTAAAATATGATATTTATATTTAGGTGGATAAGATAAGATTCATTAGGTAATAAAAACCCAACAGTGATAAGAGACAGTGATAGTGAAATAAAACGAAAAAATATTGAGGGAAAATCTATAAATCTGAAAGGGGGAAAAAAAATGTGAAAATTGACTTGCCTGATCAACGGTATGCCAGAGAAGAGGTCTTTTTAGAACCAAATCTCTTGAAAAAAACCAGTTTTGTGTTTTTTATACTTGACTGCGTAGTAACCATTGAACCAATCAGAAGAAAACACTCAACACACACAAAATCACTTCATCAATGAAACACTACGCTGATTAAATGGGAATAGATAAAAACACACTAGAATCATTCTAATTGCTTACAAATTATAATGATTTAAATTTAAGGTTATGTTAGAATTGTTAGAAACACAAAACCACTAATTAATAAGGTCATCAAGTTAAAAATAATCATTTCAGAATTAGAAGTTAGAGAAAGACAGAAATATAGTTATTTGCTGAGAGCAAGATAAACATAATTTCGTCAAATAAAAATACCAATGACTGTCAATGAGGAATATTAAAAATAGTTAAAGAAACCTATCACAATTTCAAAATAAATTTATTAGGTACTAGATAGCGGTGTGTTAGTACTTTTATTTTCTACTTTACTATTATAGATCCATAATACCTAGGAAACGAAATACGTTAACACACCTATAACAACCTGATCCATAACGCCCGCTTTTGCGGGCGTTATGATCTATAACGCCCGCTTATAATACCTTAAGGTGTTTTTGTTGTTGTTGTTCTATTAATTTGCACTTTACCCTAGGCAGCCACTAAATGTCTGACCGAAAATAATTTTCGGTCTAGCCAGGATTCGAACCCGGTCTACCATCAATGTTTCCATGTAGTCCAGCGCGTTAACCCACAGGACCACCACCGTTGCCTTGCCTTATGAGATGTTTATAGATATATTAATTTATTTTGTTTCTATGTACAGGTCGCAGGTACAGGTACAGGTCACAGGTACAGGTACATGTCAAAATACAAAACAATATTCTGTTACACAAGTTTAACTGATTTTGTTAATAACAAATTGATGAAAAAACATTGTGTTGAGTAGAAAATAAAGCATTGTATGCACCACGGGGATTTCAAGATTATAATGCCCTTCAGGCGAAATATATCCCTCGGGCCATAGGCCCTCGGGCTAGTTTCGCCTTCGGGCATTATAATCTACATAATCCCCTTGGTACATAAATAGCTATTATATCCTACTGAACTATTAAAACCATATAATACCTTGGTTACGATAATCATAAACAGGGTCTTAACTCCCAAGGGAGTTAAGGATTTTCATAACTCCCAAGGGAGTTAAGGAAGGGAGTTAAGGATATCATAACTCCCAAGGGAGTTAAGGATTTCCATAACTCCCGCTTTTACCTTGAATAGGTAACACTTTGACAAAAAATAGAAATTTTGATTTATGGCTTATTCCTTTATAAAAATAGACAGAATACAGTAAATTCAGTAGGATATAAAATTATCTATGTACCACGGGAATTATCAGGAGTTAATACCCACGGGCAATTGGTGTCCCTCGGGCCGGAGGCCCTCGGGACACAAACGTTGCCCTGGGGTATTAACACCTGCATAATTCCCTTGATACATAAATAACTATTCTTAATAACAGATATTTGCATTTTTAAGCTCATTTTATTTATGGATAGATGGCAATACTGATATTATATTGGATTAATCAAATTTAGTGGATATTTTTCAAATTACTTGAGTTATGAATTTTTTTTTTTGAAATAGTAGTCCGTCTCACAGTGAAGAGAATAGTTAAAGAACTGGAGTAAAACACACAGTCTATCTTCACTCTTTATTTTACAAAAATATAATCAGTTGGTTCCTGATTCCATTTGAAAAGATTTTAAAAAACTAATTTCACATTCCCATTGTCACTTTTTCTTCTCTACAAGATGGCAGTATCAAATTTGAAATCCAACGTTTCGTTCCTCTGGAATCATCATCAATTTATTTTTTTTAAATACGGACCGGCTTTTTTTTACCGTGTTATTGAAATAGCTATTTACCTAACAAGTGCGGAAAATGAATTTTTCCGCACGCGGCTGCCGTTCACCGAACGACGCGTAGCGGAGTTCGGTGATGCAGCCGAGTGCGGAATAGCTATTTACCTAACAAGCGCGGAAAATGAATTTTTCCGCACGCGGCTGCAGTTCACCGAACGACGCGTAGCGGAGTTCAGTGATGCACCCGAGTGCGGAAAAATATTTTCCGCAAGTGTTAGGTACAATATTTTTCCTACAGGCGTAAAAATGTAAAATTTTTCTTTTTTTTTTTGACATACCAGTGCGGTAAAATTTTTTCCGCACTGACAGCCGTGCGGAAAAACTTTTTCCGCACTGATATGTCAAAAAAAAAGTTTTACCGCACCGTGCGGGAAAACTCATTTTCCGCACGTATATCAGTGCGGAAAATCGATTTTTCCGCACGGCTGTAGGAAAAAATATTTTCCGCAAGTATTAGGTACAATATTTTTCCTATAGGCGAAAAAATGTAAAATTTTTCTTTTTTTTTTGACATATCAGTGCGGTAAAAATTTTTCCGCACTGACAGCCGTGCGGAAAAACTTTTGCCGCACTGATATGTCAAAAAAAAAAGTTTTACCGCACCGTGCGGGAAAACTCATTTTCCGCACGCATATCAGTGCGGAAAATCGATTTTTACGCACGGCTGTAGGAAATAGTTATTTTCCTAACAAGTTCGCAAAGTGTTACTTATTCGCGTCGTTCGTATAACTGTGTTTGCGTGCGGAAAAACACTTTGCGCACGTGTTAGGAACTAATTTTTTCCTACGAGCTTCATATCAGGTAGGTAACAACAAAAATTTAGAAAAAAAAAAAACAATAATTTGTTCAATTATTTTCAATTAACTTGAAGCGAACCTATGCAGTTATCAAAAAACTACATAACAAAAAAAAATAACAGAAAATCATCGTCAGAGCCCTCTATCTTAAAACGTTTAAATTTGATGAGAAAGTTTGTAGATTCTTGCATATCAATAGAGAACAAATCTGATAATGTGTCAAAGTTAATTAAATTTAGTGTTTGTATAGATGTTGGCTGATATAGAAACAGAGGAAAAATTTGTCATCATGCATCAAAGTCGACAGGTGCACTTATTGTTGCTTGACAATTATTTTTACTTTTCGGCACTCAGTGCGGATAAGGCCTGTATCCGCACTGAGTGCGGAAAAGTGCAACTTTGAGAACCGAAATGCGTGCGGAAAAGTACTACTTTCCGCACGCTCGTAGGAAAAATTATAAACAGTATCGGTTTAAGGATGCCCAAAGATGACAAAATCGCAAATAAAAAATCCAGGTCCGTATTTAAAAAAAGGAAGTTGAGGATGGCCGCCTGAAGATGAAACGTCGTATTTTAAATTTAGTAGCACCATCTTCTAAAGGGGAAAAAGTGACAATGATGAAGTGACATTTATTCTGAAATTGCTTTTCAAATAAGCCCGGGAAAAAATAAAAACGATTTTACAAAATTTCGGTTTTTTCCGAATATCTCCGGAAGTATTCGGAATCTTTCTAGTTTCAAAACGACATTCTATTGGTCATAAAATTGCGCAACTTTGCCATAATTTAACCGACCCCATATCTCTTACGGTTACTGAGATCCCGATGATGAGGCTCGAATTTGGGTCACCCTGTACAAAAAAAAAGAGCTCTACTTAAAAAAAAAAAAACAAAGCTAGGGACAAAATCTGCAGAGAAAATTCTGCAAAAAGTACCCTAAGATACAACATATTTTGATATTGATACAGTAATCTATGTGTAGGTAGTAACTGCGTACTACAGCATAGTATTACCTACTTTAGAAATATAGCTCTCTAGGGCTTTTGGTATACAAAAAAATTCAAAAAGAAAAAAAATCATCAGAGCACAAGGTAGTCAGGAAAACATTTAAAATAGTTATTAGGTTAAGATTTTTTTCTTTTCTTGAATAAAGGCTGTTTATTATTATTATTATTATTATTATTATTATTAAATTGTGATTCAACGGTTCAATTAAAAAAATAATAAGACAAATACTTTTCTAAATTTTAAGGAGAAATTTATAGAAAATTGAGAGAAAAAATTCAAGATATATTTTCTTGTAAATAAAATAGTATGAAGATAAACTTCAGAAATTATTCGGAATTGAGTTTCAATCACAAAGCACACCCCCCTGGACCAACAGAGCGAAAAGCGCCCGTGAATTAGCCAAATAATTAATTAGGAGAATAAAAAGGTATTGAACTTATGAAGGTATTGAGAGATATTGAAATTATAAAGGTCTGGACAAAAAAAAAAACAACGCATTCTTGAAGAAAATTAAGATAATTACCCAAATTTGAACAGTTGAATCACGGATTATATGTTATGGATCTTGAATCGGAATCTATGAATCACACTAGTACTCCTGATAAGACAGAAGAAAAAATTAAATGTAAAATGTTGCTGGTTGAGTGTCTGCTCTGCTATGCTTCTTGAGACTCGCCAATCTCTTTATCTAATAATTCTTAAAGCTAATGGAAAAGTAAGGACAGATAACACAGAAGAGAGAAACTGTATAGGAAATACAATGAAAAGATTGAAACACCAATTCAATTCAGTTCTGGGCGGAGTTCCCGAGAGGAAGTAAGAGATACGTTTCATCCCTTGCATATAACGGGGATCAGCTGCCATACATAAGTTATCCATAAAAAGGTTCAATCAAGAAGGGATAGAAAAGAAATTGGTTTGCGGAAGAACACGCCTAGGAATGCAATTATCCCCCCCCCCTCTTTTCATTGAAATCACCGTTATTCCTCAAAGAACCACCCGACTCTAACTCCTCCCTACCAAGCCTGTACCAATAAGGTTGTAGGCAGCAGCCTGTCCAATTGATTTCCACAACGGACAAGAGAAATCACTTAAACAGAAGTTGGCGCAGCTCGTATAAGAGGGAAAACTTCACCCCAAAGCAATGGCGCGCAGCAAATCAATAATCGAATTTAATCAAATTTTGGGTTTTTCTCCAGAAAAGGTAAAGCCTTTACTGAAGAAAGGCAATCTAGCCCTCAACCACTCTCCATATCAGGCGACAGCAGCAATAGCAAAACAGCACTGTTCGTGCAACTACATAACAAAAACAGAAAAAGTTTTTAAAACAATTGAAATTAAAAGGTAAGAAAAGTGAATGTGACTGATAGTCCAAGAGCCGACAATACTAAAGGGTATGTGATCGTTGCAATGGATAATTTCTACATGAAACAATAGTTCATAGTAGCCTTTAAACTAAATGGATGGGTTGACTTGATTCCCATGGCCGTAAAGTTGTTTTATAAAAAGATACTTTTATAAATAAAACAAAACCATAAGCGCAAAAAAAAGAAGTACCTTGCGGTGTCGGGAGTTCTCATCATATGCGACAAACATTTTATTAACACAATTTCATGTTTCTTTTCTTGTCTAAAGACCTACAGCCGTATGCAAAATCCTCTTCACAGAATCCTCTTTTAACTTTAAAAGTGATTTTGAAAGATGTCACTTTCAAAAATTTGCATTCAGCAAGCAAAATAACGTGCGCGCTCCCCTTTCAATGAGAGTTGTCATCATTTCCGGCCATCAAAATCGAGGCAACCCTATATATTATTTCAGAATACATATTAAAGAATATATCTACCAATTTTCAGCTATTGCAACGATAACATTGTTCCTTCGAAAAAATAGGGGTAGTTACGCTCAGCCACCAAAGGGTTGCGGCCATGAGAATCAAGGCAACCCATCCATTTAATTTAAAGGTAATTATGAGCTATTAATTCTTTTATGTGAAAATTATCCATTGCAACGATCACATACCCGTTAATATTGCCGGCTCTCCTACTATGATGATTAAATCGTTATAATTTTAGACATTGCAATAAGACCAAAAAACTAGGTAAGGGAGAGTGGAGGAATTGTGCGCAGCGGGCAATTGTGCGTATAGCGTTTTCGGTTTATTGGGCATGAATAAGGTGCCTGATAGCTGCTACCATCTAGCGGATGGTATAATAAACAAGGTAGGATGATGACAGGCTTTGGTTAAGTTATTTGGGAAACAAAGTGCACATGATCGAAAATAGCTGTTTGGTTATAATTTTGGCTTATCATAAAATAAGGTTGGTAAGTAGCTATTGACTTCTAAAAAGAATTCGGCATGCATGGTCATATTTAGTATATTTTTCCACAACTTTTGGTGTAGTATAATGTATTGTAAACCAAATTGTTTTTTTTTTACGACTAAATTTTTGGTTGAGGACTGAGTTGGGAAATTGTGCGCACCTTGCGCACAATTACCCACCATCTGCGTACAATTATCCACCAAAGAGTTAAATACGAATAGGACTCAATAGGGCAAGTACACGATCTGACAGTTTGACACTATTGACAGTCGCCTTGAAGTAAAACAAAGATATAATTTACAGTGTTTTTTAAGTTTTTAGTTAGATTTTTTCAAATAAATACCTTTTGTGTGATCCAGAAGTTTCTTGGGCATGCCTAGAGTTTGTTTAGTTGTTAATTGTGGCAGTACAGCGCAAGGGATTCCATAGGTTTCCATCAATTTTAAATAACAATGAGAGGTTTGATTTGTTAGCTTAAGAAAGAAGAGAAAAATTGATTAATGTTGTTAAAAGAGAAGATCTGACAGAAAAATAGATCGAATATAGAGTAATTAAACTTATATATTTGTTCTTGTGACACTTGGTTTTGATATTTTTTGAAAAAAGTCTGAATTTATTCCATTATAGAAAAACCTAGCAAACTTCTGGATAAAGACTACATTGACTGGAACATAAACACTTTACTTTAACTTTTTTAAAACAAAATAACACAAAAACTCGTAAAAAAGCTGTGAAAACCGCATAAAACATAACCGGCCTAATCTACACCAATGTAAATAAATGATGTGTTTTACCTCAGGGCGACTGTCAAAACTCATTAGTGACATCACATGGACATGCCCTATACCCAAATTAATGCTTTTTTTCACATTCTTACAGAAAGATGCCTCGCAAATACCAGCGCAAGACACAAAAAAGTTTTTGGGACCCGGAAAAAATGAAAATTGCCTTGAAGGAAATAGAAAAGGGGAGAAAAATAAGAGAAGTTACTCGTGCATTTGAAATACCAGAATCAACGATAATAAAACAAAGAAAGGCAGAAGCCCCTGTAGCAATGAGGCTTGGTCGTAAGGCAGTATTTTCGACCGAAATTGAGTATGTACTGAATCTTGCTAAGGTGTTTTATCGTTTGACACCCATGGAACTTAGACGCCTAGCATTTAAATATGCTGACGAGCATGGAATCGAGCATGGTTTTTCCTTTCAAAAACAAGCCGCCGGTAAAGACGGGTTATACGGCTTTTTGAAACGAAACCCTGAAATAAAACTTCGACAGCCGGAAGGTACCAGCATAAATAGAATTGCTTCCTTCAACTCTGAATCGACGAAAATATTTTTCACAAATCTCAAGTCCCTAATGGACAAATATAACTTTCCCGCAAACAGGATTTTTAACATGGATGAGATCGGGATTACCGTAGTCCAAAAAAAGTGCCCAAAACTTTATGGACTAAAGGCCCTGAAAAAGTGGAGGCTGTATTTTCCGTTAGTGCTGCAGGTAATTATTGCCCACCAATGCTAATTTATCCACGAAAACGAATGGCCCCAGCATTGCAAAACAATGGACCAATTGGAGCCGTTTATGCGTGCTCAAACAATGGATGGATAAATTCAGATTTATTCGTTGAATTGTTGGGACATTTCAAAAAAACTTTTAAACCAACTGAAGCAGATCCAATTCTTCTGGTTTTAGATAACCATTCTACCCAC
The DNA here is from genome assembly GCA_917834065.1 of Ceutorhynchus assimilis. Taxonomy (NCBI): domain Eukaryota; kingdom Metazoa; phylum Arthropoda; class Insecta; order Coleoptera; family Curculionidae; genus Ceutorhynchus; species Ceutorhynchus assimilis. The sequence goes on along the minus strand of OU892284.1, from coordinate 13,646,056 downwards.
ATTTCTTTGCAAGCCTACAATTTTTGTAGAAGCAATTTTATTCATATGGTATCCCTTCCACCGCACACTTCCGATCATCTCCAGCCTCTCGACCTAACTTTCTTTGGTCCACTCAAAACTAAACTCTATATGGAATATGATCTTCATCTTACCAACACAGCACATGAAAGAATCACTGAATACGATGTAGCTGAGCTTTTAAATAGGGCATTTTTGAAAGTGGCTATCATGGAAAAGGCTATATCTGGGTTTAGGACTTCTGGAATATATCCTTTGAATCCCGATAAATTCACAGAGGATGATTTTGCAGCCACCGTTGATCTTGCTCATCGACCATCATCTACTTCATGCAAAGAACCTCAGCATTTAACACCTGAAAAACTTACAGAATCACAACCTGAACCCCAACCTTCGACATCCCGCCAAGACCCTGAAAATTAAGTGGTTTCAATGGAACAGAATTCTTTCTTTAGCTTTGCCCCAATTAAAAAAAAAACAGTAAAACCAGAAGCTGCAAAAAGAAAATCGCGCGACAAATTAAGCTCTAAAATCCTAACATCCACACCTATGAAAGAACAACTAGAAGAAGCTGAAAAAAAACGACGAAATGCAGCAGACAAAAAAGCTAAATCTGTTAAAAGAAATTTTTACATTTCGGAGAAGAAAGTCAAAAAGGATGAGAAGAAAATCAAGAAATTGACAATAAAAAGAAGAAAGCTATCCGAATCAAGCTCAAGTAATGAATCAGAATCCAGCAACGATCTTTGTGACGACGATGAGTTAGATGATGTAGACCTTTACGAACATTTTGCCAATGCGATGGGATCTGAACAGACTGAAGAGTTATGCGGCATTTGCAATAAATTTGGTCGCGATGGAGAACTATGGTATCGGTGCATTCGCTGTTCAACTTGGAATCATGCAGCATGCAGTGGCGCTGACCAAGCTGAAGGATACCTTTGTGATTTTTGTAGTCCTGAAAAAATTAAATAGTTGAGAATTAATTGTATTTTTAATTTATTTACCTAATATTTTCCGATATGATGATACCAAAATACATTACAACTCCAATTATCCAATCCCCCACTCATGCGCACAATTCCTCACTCATGCGCACAATTCTCCACCAGTTGCGTACAATTACCCCATGGGGTGGACAATTGTGCGCTTTGTATTTTTGGTACATTTTGCAGTGCTACCTGGCTGTACCAATATTCCAACAAATATGCTTTTACATAATGATAGTACAGTAATTGAAGTCCATTATTTATGAATTTCATTATTCTAAGTGCGATACTCTACTCATAGAAGCCCATCTTGCTTATGTGCGCAGAATTTCCCCACTCTCCCTTAATGAAAGATGAAAAATAGAAGATAAGGGAAGTGAGGATAAGGTGAGTCATGGGTGGGATGGTAAAGTTGAGAGATGACTAAATGACAGTGACATGGTATGAATTAAGAATTCGAATCAATTAAGACTCTAAAATGACTTTTGAGGTCATATACATCAATGAAAAAGATACATCGATTAGACAGAGATAAAAAATAATATTATTATGGTCAAGCAACCATATGCATGACACACAACAAAAGGTCCTAATCGACATACAAAGATAAATCATGATGTATAATATTAAAACAAAAGATAAAGACAGAGAAGATATGTTATGACACTGAGTTTGAGTTATTGAAATCGCTATAGAAGCCAGAATACTTTACTTTTCGAATAGGGATGAAAATTGGGCATTTAAATGGAATTTCAGGTAAGGACAAGATTTCCCTTGGAGCAGAAAATAGGGTAAATCAAGAGCTCGCCAAGGCAGCAGCGCAAGTACTATTCGCTACCTATAATAAAGATTTCAATTGTAAAAACAAAATAGTGGGTGGGAATGGACAATACTACTGAACATTAGAGAACTACAAACAGGTTCCATACCATTCGCCGCAACAGATGATACTTCAACTAGTAGCTTCAAATGAACAATACCATTAAACATTAACAACAAAAAGATTTCATGCATTCGGTTCCAGACAATCCGCCTCAACAGATGATACTTTAGCCAGACTGCATAGAAAACAGGCACAAACAAGCAATTAAAAACATTTTCAAAGAGAAAAATTCAAAATAGATATGTATATAGATAAAATATGATAAAACATAGTCAAAGATAAAAAATAAGGTAATTAGACAAAATTTAAAAAGTTATAGAATAATAATTAGGTAAGAAATAAAAATTAAAATAAAAAAAAAATTGCAGAAGTCACCAGAAATACCAAGATAAAGCAGAAAGTCAGAAACTGTCAGAAAGGATATTTAAGAGCTTCACTTTGCACAAAATATACTTTTAAAACACGTTGTAGGCGCCAATTTGTTACAAATTAACTACTCATTTGTAATTTAGAGCAAGAGAACCTATAGGGTCGTGGAATTCCGAAATAAATAAAGAACGTGTAGCTCCTTTATTTGCAAATGAAACCACTCAAATTTCAACAAAGAATAATTTTATACAATTATACAATTTGAAAATTATAGCAGTTTGGTTTTTGGCGACAGAACACAGCCTGTGGTACTCCACATTTGATGGGCTGATTTTGAGTGCGACTGTCTTCAATTTGGACGGAGGCTACCTGGTTCTAGTATACGTACTTAAGTGTTCCAACCTAATCTCTTAGTTATCTAATCAGGCTGCGTCCATGTAATTGAAAAGTGGGTCGTGCTGTACTTGGTCGAATGCCTTTTCGAAGTTGATGAAGCAGACGTTATTTCGGAGTTCACAGCTTTTTTGGAGCAGAACTCGCATACAAAATAAAGCCTTTCTGGTCTCAAGGCCCCCTCAAATTCTTAATTTTTTGTCACTTGTTTTAGTTTCGCCTATACGGAATATTCGATTTTGTATTATTCGCAAAAATATCTGTGTGAAGTCTAAAATCGTTGCTTTTAGTGGGTCTACTAAAGATGTCATTGGGTCTACTATTCTTAGGTAATGTTATGCAAAGCAAGTCTAGCCAATCGTCGGGTATTTTTCCTTCCTTACATAGTTCAATAAAAAGTGTGGTTAAGCAAGTAATGCCTACTCTCCTGGTCCAGAAGTTTAAGCAGTTCTCTAGGAATTTGGTCTGGTCCGGGCTCCTTTTTATTTATTCCTTATTGTAGGTATCGCTTTCCTTACGTCTTCAAGAGGCTCTGTCTTGAGTATACTGGGGCCTCTGCCTATCTCGTTGTCTCAGAAAAGGTCACGTTTCCTCGGTTGGCATCGTCAAAGAGGTCAGTGACGTACCCTTTCCATTTTCTGGATTGTTGTGTCTGGATCGATGAATTTCCCGTCCGAGTCTTTGATTAGATGGACATGTTTTGCTTTCCTGATTCTGGCGGCGTGTTGGAGTTTTTAATGGAGATTGAAGGTGTCATGTTTTTTCTGGAGATCTTCTATCTCTCTACAGGAAGTTTAGTCCTTATTTTTATGTATCTGCTAGCTGTGATGTTCCGAATAGCTCCTAAAGCTTTTATCGATCTCGATAACCGGGTTTTTTTCGGAAAAAAAAACGTTTTTTTTCCGGGCTGTTAAAACACTATACCACTCTCGCAGCTATCTTCCAGTCAGCTGGCCTTGCGACAGCTTGTGAAGCGTGCATTGTTGATTTACCAGTTTGCAGGATTTCAGAGAACGGAAAGTGTGTTTCCAGGAGCCAACCAAGTGCCTCCTCTGCGGTAGCGCTACAACTACCGGAGGGAAGCCTTAGTGACCCCAGCTCTCGTCCTGGGTCTTTTGAGAAAATCTTTTGGAGCTTGGCGGTTGCCGGAAGTTCGTCAACGTTACCGCAGAACGTCCTCCATGATTCTCTTTTGGACCTTCTTATAAGATCTTTGTATCTGCGCTAAGACTGCTTGTGGCTGTTCCAGTCAGCTAGTGATTTAGACCGTATGGCCCTGTTGAAGAGCCTGCGGGTTTCTTTACAAGCCTTGTCGAGGTCGGCGTCCCGCCAAGGCGTTTTCTTCTTTCCTCAAAGCTGACAGCTTCATTTATACGCATTGGTGATTGGGTTGCGTATAAATTCGGTTGTTTCCTCCACTTGCCTTGCGCTGCGGCATGGCGTGGAAAACTCTTCTAGTTTAGCCTTTAGGATCTCAACGTATTGATCCCAGTTCGTGTTCCAGGGGTTCCTGAACTTACTGGGCCCAGCCTTGTGATCAAGATCCAAGCTGAATAGGATGTGTCTGTGATCCGACAAGGACGGTTCGTCAGACACTGTCCACTTGCTTATCATCGTGGTCATGGAGAGGAGAGTGAGTCCAATGTCAAGTCTATCACCTCTTGTATACACGAAGTGACAAAGGGCGGTACGATGCCGCGGTTCAGGATTTCTAAATCCGTGATGTGAAGACTGAGCCCTCTCCGGTTCGTGTCGGTGCTGCCCCACATCATGTGGTGGGCGTTGGCATCGCATCCGGTAATCAACGGAAGGCCCAGTGAGTTACAGTACTCCACCAAATCGATGAACTTCCGTGTTGGGGGATCATCTGTTGAGTCATGGGGCAGATAGGCTGAGCAAACTACTATCGATCTGCTCTGTCCCAGTCTGTCCTTGAGGCATAGCTTTACCGCTACTAGGTCTCTAGAGCGTTATAGCTATTAGAGTAGACTCGATCCGTTTGTCGACGTAGATGCAAGTCCTTGGGTTCAGTTGGAAGTCCCTTTCATAGAAATGAGATCTTTCCAATCTGCCTAATCCTCTTACGCGACCCTTGTATGCCCAAATTTCTTGTAGGAGGTACATACATACAGGGTGTTTCACGAACATCGAAACAGAGTCGTTTTAGGATATTTCAAGGTCGATTTAGAAAAATCGCTTGCACGCGTCATTTTTTTATTCAAGGAGAAAAAAAAAAATGGCAACTTTTGACAGTGAATATCTTGAGAACTAATCATTCGATTTTCAAAAAAAAAAAATACGCACTTGTGAAGAGGATCAAAATACCTTCATAACAAGGTACCACTAGACCCATTTTCCATATCTAAAAAAGTGTGAACCCTAGTAAAATACCGATGGAGTCAAAAAGTTTTCCCCTTGAATACAAAAATGACGTATCCGAGCGTTTTTTTTAAAACGACCTTGAAATACCCTAAAACGCCTCTGTTTTGATTTTCGTGAAACACCCTGTATATGTCTGCTCCTGCCCCATAGCAATGAGATTAATGGGGTCGCCCCTTTGCTATGCTGCAAGTTGCTTTGAAGAAATAAGGTCTCTTTATCTATGGTATAGGATAATGATTGGACCTATGTCTAGATTGTGGATTGTCCAGTCTGTGTCCTCGGTGGAATATCATCTACATCCCCTCTTTTTCCAGCTTTTCAGAGCCATCGACTGGCTCATCTTCCAGGGCTGGATTGGGTGGTAACGTTCTTTCCGAGGATGGAGTATTGCTACTACCCTCCTCGGCTAAAGCCATCACTTTTACAGGGCGCACCTGGAGCCTTTGTTCTCGTCACGCCTTGTAATTTTGTCGTCGCAATACCTCAGACGAAGCCTCGTCAACTCCAAAAACCATGAGAATCCTGTTCGGCTCTTCCTTTCGGTGGTACGTCCTCCATAGATTCGTCCTGAGTTCAGGGATTCTGTTTACCGAGACGTTTGAGGGTGGTGTCCTCTCATCATTGCAATATAAGCGAAAGCACACCAACTCAGAGAAACAGGTTTCCAGGAGATTCCAACGGCTCCATCTCTTTGAAGTCCTAAAAAACAAAACCAAGAAACGACCCGTTTGGGTTAGTTTGTGTGATACAATTCGAAATTTTGAAAATTTCGAAAAATCCACTTGATAGTATGGTGGAATATAAACGAACGAAACTATCTAAAAAATTCTGTTAAAAACTTTACATTATAACATATTTCTATATACTTTATATTTTATATTTTATGTCATACCAGTACATTATTGTCTTTTTATACCTTGGATTCCATCTACATAATTCATCACTTTATGCTCGTGCGGGCATAAAGTACACATTCTGGCCCGCGCGGGCCTAATGTACCATTCTAAACATCAGGTTGACAATTACGCCGCAAATGACGTCGTTTGCGTGTACGCAAAGTTCCATCGATTTCAAATAGAGTCCCCCTGGTATGACATAAAAGTTTGTATGCACCACGGGTATTAATAGATATATACCCTCGGGCGACTTACGAACCCTCGGGCCAGTGGCCCTCGGCTTTGTAAGGCTGTCGCCCTCAGGGCATAATCATCTACTTAGTACCCTTGATACATAAATAACTATTATGCTATTCTTTTTTTTAAATAATTTTTTGAGCCCTGACGAAAATACAAAATTAGTACCGAAAGCTCGGAATGAAATAAAGAATTGTTTGAATCATTGTTTGGTTAATTTACCCGCCACTTAAAAAATAAAAAATTTAAAAATAAGCCTTAAACTAGAATCCAGTCGTTATCCCTAATCCTGGAACTATCTACGATAACTCAAGGGTTTTATTCGTAGCACCAATTGTTAATAGCTCACACTATAAGTTTGTTTATGTTGGCCTGTTTCAAAGGTTTATCGTTGGATTCTCTTATCGTTGAAATCTCCTGTAAACCTGTTTCTCTGACTTGGTGTGCATTCGCTTATAGTGCACTGATGAGACGTGATAAGCTCGAAACCGGTATGCAATTAGCGCCAGTACCCAATGATTGAGAAGTTGGGTTTCTCCAATGTCTTATAGAGCAAAAGCATACGTGTTGTATTCTGGACATGACGAGAAGCAACAAAAACTCATAGTATGAATTATTAATAGTTGAGGCAACGATTAAAAGACTTGTGTTTTCCTAGATAATTTACATTCATATTCCGCTACACTGTCAAATGGATTTTTTGAAATTTTCAAAAGTTCGAATTTATTAGTTTCTGACTTCCTTGTCCAAGTAATTATTCAAAATTCTCAAAGTGTATCAATTCAATTAACACCAGGCTCAAGTAAGGACATAAACTTGGTTATGTTGTCACAAAGGTCAAAGCCAAATCCAATTCACTGCAGATGATAATTTTTTATAACAAGAAATAGAAATAAGAAGGAAGTCTGTATGGAATGCTGATACATTTAGCAATGTCAAAAATATCAAGGAAATGCATATTGAAAAACTTCAATCAGGCCATCATTTTCAATCAACTAAATTAGAAATCGTCTACTTCCCTGTCTTAACTTTCCATAAATCAAGTATGGATCAGATTTGGTCGAGGTCAAGTTCCGTATGATTTAAAAATGTAATAACGTAATATACAACTCCAGTTTGATGATATAGATTTATTGGGTCTGATGCATCTTCTAAAATATCCATATTAGGAAACATAATAAGACATATAAGCATGATTATGTTAATTTAATTATTACGATAAATACTTGGTTGATAGATGATAAATTCTGGTGTTACTTGACTTGCTAAAAGTTCAGCAAATATTTTGCTAATCAATTTTTTTGTCTCATCCTTTTTAGCAGAATAATGATAATATAAGAATAAGTCTAATACTTATTTTTTATTTACATTTCATTAGGAATAATTAAAATCTCTGACACGTGGAGTTCAAATTTTTCCAACACCAAACAAACTGGTATCTATCCATTAAACTTTTATTTTTGCTCATTTTAAAATTATTCATTTCATACACTTTTTTAACTATGGTAGTTCTGTCTCCAAACAAATAATCATTTTATTTTGAAGCCAACTGAAGTTTTGGTACTAAAACCTACTTTAATAGTTCATGAGGTAAAAACTCGAAAAATTCAGATACCTATACATATTCAGAATTGTGATGTGTCCGGCGCTACCATAACTTCGTGGTAAAAGATACCCCTTAAGGAATTCAAGAAGAACCAGAATAGGCATGTTATTTTTTTATTGTTCTAAATATACATATAGGTCTATATTTTTTGTTTTAAATATACATAGGTCTCTATTTAGATCCTCAAAATACACTGATTAAGGCAAAAAAATTGGCAAATAAAGAATAGAACTAACACATTCACCTTCGGTTTTAGGCATACCAAAAAGTTTGTCCAGAAGCCACTGGGTTCCTTGAGAACATCGATAGGTACTTCTGAACAACTTCAAGGCAGAATCATGATAGGGAGTTCATCCGGTTGGATGATTATGCAACCATGCAGAAAAACGTCTCATCCAGAACTGCTACAAATGAACAGGAGCCGACAGGATTATAACGGGCCTTATGACAATTGACAGGCCACACACCAATAATAGTACAGTAAATAGAGACAAATAAATCGCATTTACTAAAAAAAAAAAATACTTTTTTTTATTGATAACCTATTTTACTTATTTAAAGTACTCCTCAGCGTGTTTAAATCCAACATTCAAAAACGCGCGTGTTTTAATAGAGTTACCATGACAACATCAACAACCCAGGAAAGGTAAAGTCTAAATGTCAACTTTTTAATAATTAATTTGTCAGACAACGAAAGGTATACTAGGGTACTGATTCTTGAAACAGGGAAGCAGCGTTCCCAAGAGAAAGAGTGTTCCGTCTTTGTTACTTACATTATCATTTGCATATCATTGAGAAAGACGTTGAAAAACACTCGTTCTCCTGGGAACGCTGCTCCCCTGTTTCAAGAATAAGGACCCAGATGTCATGTCACAAATTTAAAATTCTACAACTATTAGTAATTTATGATTTGAACGTATAGGTACCAATAAAAAAAAATAGTGTAAAGTATTCGTGGATAACTGGTCTTTAAAACACTTGCTCTATTTCGAGCACTCCGGCTGCGCCGTCGTGCTCGAAAAATCGCGCGTGTTTTATGGTGGATTGCACAAAAAAAATTACTCCTCATTCTTAGCACGTACTTAGCTAAGCATGATCTTAAAATTTAAGTTTGCATTGATCGCTTTTACTTGCACCAACCCTATGTAAAGGAATCTTAGCTAAGGTTAGTTTGAATTCCGAACTAGCTGGCAACAGCGCAGGATGCACGCATTTCGAATTAATTACAGAATATACGTCATAGTTGTTATTCGTGTGAGAGATAAAGATGAAAAATGTTTATGATTTCTTGAGAGAAACCATAGAAACTAAACAATACGAATCAACAACGAATCCACAAGTACAAACTACAAACATAACCAAGCTTTGTCCACCCAAATCGACCTTGATCCACGAATCCGCCACTCTTTCGCATTTGTATGTAGGTGATCTGTGGTATTATGCCCAGGCAAATTTAAATTTTTTTTATTTGTATTTTTTGGTAATAAAATAATAATTTAATACAAACTGCCTTTATTTTATACAAAACACAATACCTAATTTAAACAAGTTTGAAAAATACATAAGGTGGGTTTATACAGCACATAACATAATATAAGAAATAAGAATTTTGTGGCGTTTATACAGAAAATAACATAACATAAAAAATAATTTCTAACCAATCAGCTGGTACGTGTACTCATGTAAACTCTACCGAAAACAGGCATTCCAACGACCTGTCAAAAAGTGTCAAAAAGTGCGTTGTGGCAGAAGTTCATTATCCCGTATTATGAGAGTATGTAATTTAAAGCTTTTTAAAGTGCATTTTGTGGCTGTTTTGTGAATGAACTCTGTTTATTTTTTTATTTTATTGACTTCATTAGTGTTTCTTCCAATTAAAAATGCCACAAACGGGTCTCGAAGTTGATTGTAGAAGTAGTTTCAACAAGGTAACAAGGATGATGTCAGGCTTTTTTTGATTGCCGTTTGTTTTAAAATTTTCCAATTGAAACGTGAAAATTTTTCACTACCACTGTCCCTGCATCTGAAATAAAGCCATTTTCGAAATATTCGTAAGAATCTAAGCTTTTTTAGGCCTTCATTTGCTGATTAATGTGAACTGTGTATCAAAATGTCATCTGGACATTTTTTTAAACTAACCGTTCGCCCAGAACCCGATTTTCCTGCATTCAAGTCTTTAAATATTCACTCTGCATCTCAAAAAGTATATTATAACAAAGTAAACTGTAATTAGCTTGAAAATATTCCATATAAATTCAAGATAAACAAACAAACGTCAAATTTTCCACGGTCGCCATATTGAAAAATCACGTGGTTTGGAGAGCCTAATTAATAATTTAGCAGTAACAGAAAATCAATACATTCCAAAAAATTACCAATAGCTGAAAACAGAATCAAATTATTTTTTTTTTTGGTTGGAATGTTTTGTTTACTACTCTGCCATTGCTGAAATCAAGGGAGGAGCATGCGCAGATCCGTTTTCACATAAAATAAGACATAAAAGTTGAAAGTAAACCAACTTTCTTATTTCTTATGCTATGTAATAGCCGTGTTCGTTTTTGTCATCTTTTTCATCGATTTGCTCCGAAATTTTGACAGGCACGTGATTTGTTAATTGAAACTGTCTGATCCAGTCACGTGTTTGTCAAAATTTCGGAGAAAATCGACGAAAAAGTTGACAAAAACGAACACGGCCTATGTTATGCCGAAATCAAGGGAGGAGCATGCGCAGATCCGTTTTCACATAAAATAAGACATAAAAGTTGAAAGTAAACCAACTTTCTTATTTCTTATGTTATGTAATAGCCGTGTTCGTTTTTGTCATCTTTTTCATCGATTTGCTCCGAAATTTTGACAGGCACGTGATTTGTTAATTGAAACTGTCTGATCCAGTCACGTGTCTGTCAAAATTTCGGAGAAAATCGACGAAAAAGTTGACAAAAACGAATACGGCCTATGTTATGTTATTTTCTGTATAAACGCCATAAGGTCTTTCCATAAGGTCAACTTTTTATCTTATGTTATGTTATTTCTTATATTATGTTATGTGGCTGTATAAACCCACCTATATAAGTACTAAGGGATCCTAATTTAAATTTTGAAAATATTGTACCATTTCATTTCTGAAGGCTCTTGCTCATACATCATCAATACCCATGTTTGGTGAATTGGGTATCCTTTGCATTTCTATTAAATAATTTAAATTATCTCCATCCAGCTTTACAGGGAGTACCTTCTCCCTATTTATAATTGCAACATTATGGAGAACAGCTACTATGGTTGATAACGATGTTTGTAGCTTTAATCTCAACCAATAAGCCATTGCAGGAAATCATCATCAAATAATTCCATATTTAAACACAGATTTAAAACTCGGATTTTAAGAAATAAAATAATATAGGTATGTATAAATATCTCGATAATAGTATATTGTGTATTTAGGTGGAAAAGTGACACATTCTCGGCCGACGGTGTAAGTTGACGGGCGAGGCGTAGCCGAGGCCGGCAAACACCGAAATACACATACTATTTTTTCTGCGATCGGTTAAATACCTGTTAAATGTTTGTCTTTTAGTTCCAATTATTCAGCAGTACGAGAATCACTTTCCCGGCCTAGGCCGGCAAAGTGTTTCCCGTATTGTTATTCATTGATTCCTTAGCAACTATTGAAACATAATTGAAATACCAGAATATTGAGTTTTGCAACCTATCAACCGGTCAAAAATGCTGACATTTCTTGTCAATCGCAGAAAAATATATTTTTTATGAAATAACTACGACAAATAATTGACATTTGCATCTGACAAAAATATAAACAATTATTTCTACCTAAGAACGTGTTAAGGTCCCAACAGTGGTGCCTTAAAGTTAGGAATTCCTAAACCCATCTTAGGGGAGTTTTCTGACTGGTGCAACCGAATTTTCCTTGCTAAACTTTCAGAATAACTTAAGAATGACTTAAGACGTTCTAAAACGAACTGTGGAATCCACCATTAAAGACCTTAATATCCACTTATACTTTAATGTACTATAATGGCTGAAATTTTGAGGATGTGTTCGGGGGCATGTCCTGAGTCTAAAACTGAGTTTTCGTATTCGAGGGGTGGGGGAAGATACTACCCCCTCTTTATGTAGGGTTGAGTTCGTTTTAATTCCTTATTTTCGGTGCTATTGCCCGTACCGTCAAGTCCGAGAGATCAAATTTGTGGGAAATAAAATTATCTATCTAATGATAATAAAATCAAGGTCATAAGATGATTAGGTGAATCACAATGGCCGGTCAAAGGTCAAAAGTGGGAGGTAGTTTTTGGTTTTTCGTAAATACCGTGAAACCGGTAGGTTTTTTCGCATACTGCTTCGATACCATTTCGAAGTACTTGAAATTACCTACAAAATGAGTGATCAAACACTCATCTACTGTGAATAGTATGCCGTCAATCCAACGACCAAGCTGACCGCGCGCGCCGATGTTGACCGCGCGCGCTTAGGAAGCGTCAGAGCAAAAAACGCCTAGAGACATTTTCGACGTATTTTTTCCTCCTCGATGAAAATTTAAATTTTTCAAAATTCGTGAAAATAAATGCAAAACGCGTATACCCCATTCTACGCCCTTTCTCAAAATTGGGAGATAGGGGCTAAAACCTTTCCTATATGTCGTGGAGAGCTGAAACTTGAAATTTAATCTTTTTTAGACCCCTTTTACCTACACTTTAAATTTCATCCAAATCGGCTCAAAAATTTTTTTTAGGGTCCCCCTTGGGGACTTTACTTTCAAGATAGGGGTTTCTCGTATTTTTTTTTTCCAATAGAGTACCTGTTTCACTATATACAAACCAAATTTCAACTCTATCGGACCAGCGGTTCGGCCTCGGCGAATTTTTGAAAATTAATTTTCACCATCGATGGGGGGGCTAAATAGATCACTGCTTTGGGCTGAGAGCCCTCGGGACGTCATTTTTGGATCGCAAAGGGAGTCCGTTCTCGAGATATTGCGTTTTTATGTTTTTCCCCCCCCTCCAAAATTTTTTAAAAGTTCGTCCCTCCATCCATTCGATAGAGGAACTTTTTCTCTACTTCCCCTGAAAATTTAATTTCCCCCCCCGCCACCCGTTTGGGCTGTACAGGGGTCGAAAGTCAAAACTTTGACAGCCCCCCCCAGGGTTTTCCAGGGAAGGGGGGGGGGATGAAATTTGTTTTGGCTCGACAAAATTAAAAGTTCTAAGTCCCCTGAAAATTGCAACTTTCTAGCTTATCGGGAAGTACAACATCGGCAAGCGCGGTCAACTTGGTCGTTGGATTGACGGCAAAATATTCACAGTAGATGAGTGTTTGAGCACTTATTTTGTTCGTAGGTAATTTCAAGTACTTCGAAATGGTATCTAAGCAGTATGCGAAAAAAACTACCGGTTTCACGGTATTCACGAAAAAACAAAAACTACTCCCCACTTTTGACATTTGACCGGCCATTGTGATTTACCTAATCGTCCTATGACCTTGATTTTATTATCATTAGATAGATAATTTTATTTCCCACAAATTTGATCTCTCGGACTTGACAGTAAGGGCAACAGCACCGAAGATAAGGAATTAAAACGAACTCAACCCTACATAAAGAGGGGGTAGTATCTCAACTCAGTTTTAGACTCAGGACTTGCCCCCGAACACACCCTCAAAATTTCAGCCATTAATAGCCATTTGTACGGCTATCACTTAAGGGATACTTAATCTAAGTGGAGCTTTGAAAGTGACTTTTGTTTCTACAAGAATCACATTCAAAGCTCTACTTGGAATAAATATCCCTTAAGTTGTAGCGGTACAAATGGCCGTAAGTATTTTTTTTTAGTAAAATATCCCTATTTACTGTACTATAAAGGTTCACCTGAACAGGATGAACCTGTGTAACATTTTAATTTTGCTCTTCCCATTAAATGAGTAATTCAGCGTTTTAACTGGTAACACACAAATATTATTTTAGAGCTGACTTAATTGATTGGATATTAATTACCTTACTCTTCATCTTTTTAGATAATTTCAGGCACAGCCAGACAAGATTTTGCTCCTTATCATTTGTCTAATGATTTAGTTGACCATTGCAGATGAATATTTATTGAACAATGCCTGGTTATCTTATTCTTGTTGTCCTTAAAAGGAATATACATAAATTATCAATTTCATTAGTCGATAGCCAACATTGTTTTGTTTTGCATTGTTTTCAAATAAAAAGGGGTTATGTCCAGTTAATTGTCATTCAATCTTTATTTTCGCGCCAGGCTCATTTCGAAGGATTAATTCCTTTAGTTTTCACTCCCTCTCTGTCTCTCTCTTACTGGAGGATTTCGTTTCTTGGCTCCGTGTCATTTGCTCGACAGCCGTTTGCGCGAGGGAGAAAAGCGCGATACGAAAAGCGCGAGGGACGAAACCGCGACGGAACAAAAACGCGACTGGAGAAAAGCGAGAGTAACAAAAACGCGACTGGATAAAAGCGCGAGGGACAAAAACGCGAGGTACAAAAGCGCGACAGAACAAGATCGCGACTGAACAGAAGCGCGAGAGACAAAAACTCGAGGAACAAAAGCGCGACGGAACAAAAACACGACTGAACAGAAGCGCGAGGAACAAAAACGCGACTGAACAAAAGTGCGAGGGACAAAAACTCGAGAGACAAAAGCGCGACGGAACAAAAACGCGAAGGACAAAAGCGCGAGAGAACAAAAACGCGACTGGAATGAAGAGTGATGGACAAAAACGCGACTGGATAAAAGCGCGTTGGACAAAAGCGCGAGGAATAAAAACGCGACTGGAATAAAGCGCGATTGGATGAGAACGCTCGACTATCTACGAGGAATATAGAACGCTTTCCAAAATACAAGACATTAAGACATTCTCAGTGGCTCCGGTTCAAAAGAGCGATATTTGAAATAGTGACATTAAAAAGGCGACATATTTTTAAAGCGATACATCAAAATAGCGATATTCAAAACAGCGACTTATTAAAATAGCGACATTCAAAACAGCGACATGTGAAAAAAGTAGCGACATATCAAAAAAGCGACATTCGAAAGCGCGATACTTGAAACAGCGACATTGCAGAAGAGCGACATATGTAAAGAACGAGATTTAAAACAGCGACATCAACAACGGCGACCTCTAAGCAAAACAGAAACACATCAAATTGTATCAATAATAATCAAAAAAATGCAGACTACTCAAACTAACCCGTTCCCCTAGTGCGATCTTGTCCTCGTAAGTTAGTATTTTATTTGAAAAACAAGGTTGACATTTTTTTTAAATAAAATGCTAACTTACGAGGACTAGATCGCACTAGGCGGACGGGTTAGTTTGGGTTAGTTTAGTAAGTCTGCAATAAAATGCTAACTTACGAGGACTAGATCGCACTAGGCGTACGGGTTAGTTTGGGTTAGTTTGAGTAAGTTTGCAATGAAATGCTAACTTACGAGGACTAGATCGCACTAGGCGGACGGGTTAGTTTGGGTTACATTGAGTAAGTCTGCAATAAAATGCGAAATTACGAGGACTAGATCGCACTAGGCGGACGGGTTAATTTGGGTTACATTGAGTAAGTCTGCAATAAAATGCTAACTTACGAGGACTAGATCGCACTAGGCGGACGGGTTAGTTTGGGTTAGTTTGAGTAAGTTTTCAATGAAATGCTAACTCACGAGGACTAGATCGCACTAGGCGGACGGGTTAATTTTGGTTAGATTGAGTAAGTCTGCAATAAAAGCTAACTTACGAGGACTAGATTTTACTAGGCGGACGGGTTAGATTGAGTAAGTCTGCAATAAAATGCTAACTTACGAGGACTAGATCGCACTAGGCGGACGGGTTAATTTGGGTTAGATTGAGTAAGTCTGCAATAAAATGCTAACTTACGAGGACCAGATCGCACTAGGCGGACGGATTAGTTTGAGTAAGTTTGCAATGAAATGCTAACTCACGAGGACTAGATCGCACTAGGCGGACGGGTTAATTTTGGTTAGATTTAGTAAGTCTGCAATAAAAGCTAACTTACGAGGGCTAGATTTTACTAGGCGGACGGGTTAGTTTGGGTTAGATTGAGTAAGTCTGCAATAAAATACTAACTTACGAGGACTAGATCGCACTAGGCGGACGGGTTAGTTTGGGTTAGTTTGAGTAAGTTTGCAATAAAATGTTAACTCACGAGGACTAGATCGCACTAGGCGGACGAGTTAATTTTGGTTAGATTGAGTAAGTCTGCAATAAAAGCTAACTTACGAGGACTAGATTTTACTAGGCGGATGGGTTAGTTTGGGTTAGATTGAGTAAGTCTGCAATAAAATGCTAACTTACGAGGACTAGATCGCACTAGGCGGACGGGTTAGTTTGGGTTAGTTTGAGTAAGTTTGCAATAAAATGCTAACTTATGAGGACAAGATCGCACTAGGCGGACGGGTTAGTTTGGGTTAGATTGAGTAAGTCTGCGTTTTTTTGATTATTATTGATTCAATTTGTTCATCACTTATTCTATAGTTCTAAATAGGACAACATGATAAACTTTATTAACAAAAAAACCAAATAAATTAGTTAAAAATACAAATTTGGAATGCTAAGTTTAAATGGTTGAGTTTAAAGCTACTGCTTTAAGGTGATTTTGTACGTTGGAGGAAGGGTATTCTTGGACTAAGTTTAACAATCGAGTATTAACTTGCTCATATTTTGAACTCGTCGCTGGGGGCTTTCTATACCCGGTCCTTTATTTGTTGACAGCTATTTCAACAACGCTTTTGTCCCTCGCGTTTCTGTTCCGTCGTGCTTTTTTCCCTCGCACTTTTGTTTCTCGCGCTTTTATCCAGTCGCGTTTTTGTTCAGTCGCGCTTTTGCTCTTCGCGTTTTTGTTCCGTAGCGCTTCTGTCCCTCGCGCTTTTGTTCCGTCGCGCTTTTGTCCCTCGCGCTTTTGTTCCTCGCGTTTTTATCCAGTCGCGTTTGTGTCCATCGCGTTTTATTCCAGTCGCGTTTTTGTTCCGTAGCGCTTTTTTCCCTCGCGCTTTTCGTATCGCGCTTTTCTCCCTCGCGCAAACGGTTGTCGCGCAAATGACACAGAGCCCGTTTCTTTTATCTACCTGTTATCGAGTACCTATATCGATCAATTTGCTGGTACTTTGGTTTTGGTCGCGTAGGGTTGGGTTTTTCAATACATGTCGATATAATTGGTGTCGTGTCAGAGAAGGTATGGACAATATTATTTAATAAGTGAAGTTATTTATAGATTTTAATGAGAATAGTGTTTTCCTGATTAGTGTGGATTGATTCGGTCCCATTTGTTGAGTCTCTTTGGAGGTTTCGCTGACGACTATCGATATCTTTGTCGTTATCTTTCAATCCTTCCTAAAGTGTGGAATGTGGAATTCGATAGAAAAAAATGTTACATAAAAAAAGTTAGTGCGTAGAAATTTCTGGTTTAGGGTCCCAAAAATCGTACAACGGTCTTTTCCATTTCGTCCAGCGACAAGAACACTTTGGCTTTGGCCTGAAGAATAGTTTTTTTATCCGGTTGACCATAAAGAAAATTAAGTGATTTTCTCTATTTAATTAGGATCCGGTCATCCAGATAATTTCAATTTTGGTTTTGCCAGTCTAGTTTTGGTTTTTGTTACCTTTTGGCAGCCAAATCACCTTTCTAAGGGATTTATCTATTTCTTCTAGTCGGTAAGTCCACCATTTTGTGAATTTGTTTTATTGTAAATTAATTAGTTCTATTCTCACAATAGAATATCACATCACGTCGCTTGGATTGAATTGTTTGAGCCTAGACTCTTAGAGCCTTGATTTTATTGTTGCTCGTTATTGTGAACTTCCAAATTGGATCAGCCAGCGTAGGTGAAATTAGAGTTCCATGACCTTCCGTTCACCTTCAACCTTTGAGCTGTGACCCTCAAAAATCCACGAGGTAATTATAATGGCCATTTTCCATTTTAATGTTTTATTGGGGGACCATTCTATGCCGCATTGATTGGTAGACTTATAGTTTTTTATTTAAATATATTTTTTTTTTTTGGCAGTGCAACTTATTTAATGAATTGAACTCATTATATTTAGTAAATGGGTTAAAACTTGGGAATTGAAATGTACAATTTCATATCCCAAGTGGCATAATTTCAATGGGGATTTAAGGGTAATTTATTTACTCATTGGTGCTTTCTTTAGGGTCTTATGGTACGGTTTTATGCTACCGTTTTCGATAACGCAACTCAGTGGATGTTTTGATGGTATGCAGTACCCACCACTGTATCTGAATAGCAAAGACTCGGCGAACTAGTTTTCATTGATGAGATAGATTATCTGGTACGAGTGTGAAATCCCAGACCCATTGTTAATTGTCGACATAAAGCTAAGTAGTTTAGTGTTTTTTTTTTTTTTATTAATTATTTAAAAATATCGTATATGGCTTAGGTAACTTTAGTTACTCGCATTTAAGTAAACATTTGACCCCATTTATTTGCGGAGTGATCACTGACGCTGGGTGTGTGTTAATTCGCACTTATTGGTTATTTTAGTTTTAAGTATAGCTCTCTGCTTACATAGGTATTCATACATCTCAATACCGACAGACAGTTTTCTTAAATCTGACTATGAGGAAGCCTTTAGGTTCTTTATTCCTGCTAGTCGTCATACTAGCCTCTGAATACTTGTCATAATCATTATTTAATCACCATAACTTGTACTAAATCAATACTTAATATTCAATAAATACTGATTTTGTTGTATTGCCAATTACCTGCTTTCTTTGTCTTTTTGCTTATCCAATTATTTTCTTACATTTCAGGCATAATAATTTGGTTTGTACTTTAGTTCAACCTGCAGTCATCGCAGGACTTTTCCGATTTAGTTTCAAAAATTGGTGGCGCACGAATCCACGAACCGGGCACGTGGACACTTTAACAAACTCTGTTGAACTAAGGTCGCAATCCAAATAAGGTTACATTTTGGTAATTGATTTTTCTTACGTAAAATAAAAGTGTTACACCTGTATGACGGAAACCTTAATTGCAGATTCTGCAATAAGGACCTCGAGACAACCTGACACACCCTGGCAAACAGCGAAGCACTGGATCGCAGAAATATTAGCAGCAGCTTGTGGCATGCGCATTGACTTTATGTTCCAGCAAAGAAATATTAGTGACAATTTACAAATGTCAGCTGTTTCAGCAGATGTTTGAAACTATACCTTGTTCGCAACTGCTCAGAATGCTTGTCGATTTTCTTCAAACATTTTGATTCCTAACCTAACTTTTCGTTTTGAAAGGACATGGCACTAAATATTAGAATCCTGGTGATCGGCCGATTTTTTTAAAACTGCAGTATGTTATTCTATACCTGAAAACAAGCATTTCTGCTTATGGTCACTTCTTTGTACGAGTATGGGATGTTCCAGAAAATTGAGTTCAAAGTTTTTATATGAAATATTTTCTTTAAGCATAAACTTATGTTTAGCCGTTGTTAAACTGATCTGTTATGTGATTTTGCAACTTATACATTAAAGACAAAGCTATTTAGTTAAGGACAAAAATTATTATACAGGGTGTCTCAAGAATTATATTTTAAACCAAACTACTCTCTAAAGAACGCCAATAAACAAAACAACTGCTACAGAACTATAATAACCTGAAATATCAATAATAACTACAAACATTGTAACAATGATCACCAGAGACTATTTGAAGTAGCTGCTGTTCCTTGGAAACGATTTGGATTTAATACTGTAGAAATAGATCAACAAATACAAAAATATGCCATATAGGCCCAGTTTCATAATTGGTGGTAACCTGCACTGGCTATCGGACTCATATTTGCGGGTTGACTCCATGGAACATTCTGAAGCTTGACCAACGGTTTTGGCTAAACCACACATTATGTGTTTACCGTTGGGTTACCATTGTTTGTGAAACTGGCCCTAACTGTGTTGTTAATACAACAGACCAATACATATTCAAAATCACTAAACCGATACATCAAACATTTAATATAAAAACTTTGAACTCAATTTTTTTAACCGTTATTTTGGTTATTGGCTTTCTTTAGAGTGTAGTTTGGTTTAAAATAAAATTGTTGAGACACCCTGTATAATAATTTTTGTTCGTAACTACATAAATATCTTTGTCTTTATTGTATAAGTTGCAAAAATACATAACAGATTAGATAAACATAGTTTATGCTTCAAACGAAATCTTCTATATTAAAACTTTGGACTTAATTTTCTGGGACATCCCATACTCGTACAAAGAAGTGACCATAAGCAAAAATGCTTATTTTCAGGTATAGAATACCATACTGCAGTTTAAAAAAAATCGACCGATCACCAGGATTCTAATATTTAGTGCCATGTCCTTTGTTATGTTTTGTCTGTCATATCCTTAGAGCAGGTGAAGCGCTGTCCTACGGACATAAGGAGTAGGAACGCGCCATTCTGCTTATGAAACTAAAGGTACGGTTTGTTAGGACAGTGTGCGACGCACAACTCACAACGCAAACGTCCGCAGAATCACTGTTCAGCACGACATACACCAGTTATCTGACAGACGGTTTGTTAGAAAAATCTGCAAAGAAATGAAATTGACGGACATTGTCTACGCCTTTATTTAATATAATAGTATTTATCCTTATTCATTATCTATACTAAAAAATTAGTTCAAACGAATTGATCGATGATTTGATAGTGTTACTTTTAATGGAAGAGGAGGAGGAGGAAGAATTATTATTCCTTAATACATGTCGGCAAAACAAAATGGTTGATGCAATGTTTTCTTGTCAGGAGACTGAAAGAGCATTTCATTCATTGGTCGAAAGAAGATTATTTAGAAATGACTATAAATTTAGGCAATATTTTCGCCTTTTAACCGAGCTTTTTGAAATCGTTTTGTCGCACGTAAGACAAGAGATTACCAAAAATCCTTACAATAGGCGAAAAAAATCGATATCTCCGAAAGAAAAACTTTGCATTACTTTGAGGTATACATACTTATTTAAACTAAAATTTATTTAAACAATAACAAATTTCTTATGCAAACTATAATAGTACACTACATTATATTGATGATGCATTCGATTGTTCATTCATCTCATATTGGGAGACTAGGTTCATTATTTCTGCTTTCATTTTTGCCTGATTAATTGCTGAAAATTTAGAAACTGTGGCAGCAATACTTTTAAAAAACATGTTTACTGCAGGACGGTTGTTGCCTATTTGTAATAAGTTCCCTAATAATACTAGTCCTTTCTAGTCGTCCTTTTTTAATTTCTTCAGTAACTGAATAATTTTTTTCTTTGGATACCCTTTATCGTATATGTATATATAGTTTGTTCTGAATCACTGATATCTATGTCATAATATCTTTCAATCTCATTCATAGATCCAGATTAATTTTCAATGTTTTCACCGACTTCAGATTCTTCTTCCACCCAAAGAGTTTGCTGTATAGCTGGTTGTGTTAACTGTTGGTTGTAGGTACTCACGATCATCAATTTGTGTTGCGTTTTCAGTATTACCTACTAATTGTTCTAGAACAATCAAATTTAGTTCTTACAGAGTATATTATCTGTCTACCGGGTATCCGTGAAAGGTGGCTCGCTCCTCGCCCCTTCTAAATAAATAGCTTACCGTCTTTCCACAATTGAAGAACCTTCTAAAAATCGTAGGTGATTAATTTTTTTTTCAAAATTATTATCATGATCATCTCTTGCTGAACCAGCAGATGTTCCTTCTAGAAATTCCCTTTTCTTTCGCTGATAATAATCGCTAATACTTTTCCATCTGACCTTGCAATCTTCACCTAAAATTGTGAAATGTTGAAATAGTTTGCTGAGCTTAGGATTTTTTGACAAAAACAAACACATTGAACTATTTATTTCATTAGGTAAAGTCCGTCGATTTTAATTTGATACTCCAAAAGGATGTGACTGGTGGCATCCTACATTAGAACCGATTAGAACGCAAATGATCAACTGACGTCACACCTGCTTTTGCCATATGCTTCACCTCTTCGCTCCTCATACGAAAAGTGTCAGATTAAAAACGACGGACAATAGGTACTCAAAGGTAAATATCTTGTTTGTAATACTTATTTAATTGTAAAATATTTACGTTTTACAGATACATTGCCACTGGTGAATCATATAGATCTTTGTCATTTCAATATCGAATTCATCATAGCTGGATAAGCGTTTTAATAAAAAATGTTCTTCAAAGTATTAGAAAACGTATGCTTACTATCTACATGCCCAAACCAACCAAGGAACAATTAAAAGACATAATAAGAGATTATTTTGAAATATGGAATTACCCAAATTGCTTTGCATCTATAGATGGAAAGCCTATAAGAATTCGTTGTCCCGATAATGCTAGATCGCTTTTTTTTTTAATTATAAAAATTTTCATTCTATAGTTCTGTTATCACTTGTCGACGCTATATATAAATTTCTAGCTACTGATGTTGGAGCTTATGGTCGAGAAGGAGATTCGGGCATATTCCTGAAATCGAACATTAAAAAGCAGATTGATGATGGCGATTTCAACGTACCTCCACCTAGCACTATTTCTGGTACAAATATGGTGCAACCACAGGTAATTTTGGGAGATGAGGCATTTAGCTTAACTAAAAACATGATGAAACCTTATCGACAAAATCAAGCAACTCATGATAAGACAAAAGCTGTATATAATTATAGACATTCAAGAGCAAGGCGAACATCGGAAAACGCATTTGGAATAATGCGCCAATATTTTAGAATATTTTATTCTCCAATAGCGATATCACCGGAAGTTGCTGATGATTTAATAGTTTCAGCATGTATATTGCACAATATGCTTCGAAATTCGAAAATTTCCTGTCCACACGAAAATTTGAATATTCTACCTGAATTTCCAAAAGAAAACATGATATCGTTAAGACCAACAATTGATAGATCTTCTTTTGAAGCTTTCACTGTTAGGGACAATTTTAAAACTTACTTCAATAATGTTCAAGGATCTGTTCAATGGCAAGATGAGATTATATCACGTGTTAAATAATGCAATATTAATTATATTTTTTAACGAATTTTTGGATGTTGGCTTTCCTTTATAATTAAGATGTACCATCGTCACCAAAAGTATCTGGGACACAAATAATGCATAATAATCTCCTGGACTAATTCTACTGTCATTCATTTCAATGCATTTAATTCATAGTTTGACAAATATTTGACAACAAAATTCATGTAATAGGACAAGAGCTAATGTGATGCTGTCCCAGTTACTTTTGGTCACGATGGTACATAAAAATACTATATTGAAGTTTGAATAAAATTTAAAAGTTGAAATATACACATGGACAAGATAGATTTTGACATTGAAAACTTTGAAACATAAACAATAACACTTGGCCCTGATTGGTCGCAAAATGAGGTGTCCCTGCAGGTTGACATCAGTTTTACAATGCATGTCGTGCAAATGGCATTTTGCGACCAATAAGCGGCATCAGCGGCATTGTTTATGTTTCAAAGTTGACAATGTCAAAATCTATCTTGGGAAAAAATAAGCTGTACCTCTACAATAAAATAGTAGATTATACCACGAGTCAATAATGATAGCTATTATTGCGAGTAGTATACTCTACTTTATTTACGACAAATTAATTTATTTGAGATTTTCAATGAACAAATTTCATCCGTGTCATAATTTTCAATACAAATCCACAAGCACTACTACTAGTTTGGCACTGACACTTTTGTGGAATAATGACCATTAATCCCGCTACTCGTCATTAATCCCTGGAGGAATAACATATGTCATTATACTGCCAAAATCACAAATATAATACGCACATTATACATTAGTCGTAAATAAATAATATTACCAACAAGAAAATGATGATATTAAAAATCTTGGCATTGTACTTACTTTTTTTACCCAGTTTTTCTGCTATTCTTTCCCATATGTTATTTTTAATTATGTGATCTCAGTACTTTTTGGATTTCACTTGATACAGAGCAGAGCTGGATACTTTCTCACCAAATCAATTAATTTTTCGTCCTCTTTAGTAGAAAATTTAGACATTATTATTATTTATAAGTAGGTACCAATATAAATAATAATCTCAAGAATTTTAATAATGAATGAATCACGCTTTGCGCTCAAATCAAAATTTTGACAGACGCTGTCGACGTTGTCTGCGTGCGCTGTACGTCGCGCTCACCTGCGCAAAGCCAACAAACCGGTCTATAAAATTTACACTTGGTTGATTTTGGCAAACGTGCACGGTGTTCGACAGAATGTGAGTTTTGCGTCGCGCACTGCCATAACAAACCGTATAGTCTGGGAGACGACCGCATTTTTCCTACCCCGATCGAGTTATGTGTCGACACTATTATCAATATATAGTATAATGTGCATCTATTAACCTGTATTCCTGCCTGAGAGCAAATGCTGCCGGAAATATCTTTTTCCTACGAGCGTGCGCAAAGTAGTACTTTTCCGCACGCATTTCCGGGCTCATAGTTACACTTTTCCGCACTCAGTGCGGATACAGGCCTTATCCGCACTGAGTGCCGAAAAGTAATTATAATTGTCAAGCAACAATAAGTGCACCTGTCGACTTTGACACATGATGACAAATTTTTCCTCTATTTCTATATCAGCCAACATCTATACAAACACCAATTATAAATTAACTTTGACACATCAGATTTGTTCTCTATTTATATGCAAAAATCTACAAACTTTCTCATCAAATTTAAACGCTTTAAGATGAACAGCTCTGACGAGGATTTTCTGTTATTTTTTTTTGTTATGTAATTTTTTGATAAATGCATAGGTTCCCTTCAAGTTAATTAAAAATAATTAAACAAATTATCGTTTTTTTTTTTAAATTTTTGTTATTACCTACCTGATATGAAGCTCGTAGGAAAAATTTTGTTCCTAACACGTGCGCAAAGTGTCTTTTCCGCACGCAAACACAGTTATACGAACGACGCGAAGCGAAAAGTAACACTTGCGCACTTGTTAGGAAAATAACTATTTCCTACGAGCGTGCGCAAAGTAGTACTTTTCCGCACGCATTTCGGTACTCAAAGTTACACTTTTCCGCACTCAGTGCGGATACAGGCCTTATCCGCACTGAGTGCCGAAAATTTAAAATAATTCTCAAGCATCAATATGTGAACCTGTCGACTTTGACACATGATGACAAATTTTTCCTCTGTTTCTATATCAGCCAACATCTATACGAACACCGAATATAATTAACTTTGACAAATGGTCAGATTTGTTTCTAAGGATTTATTCTCTATTTATATGCAAAAATCTACAAACTTTCTCATCAAATTTAAACGCTTTAAGATGAACAGCTCTGACGAGGATTTTCTGTTATTTTTTTTATGTTACGTAATTTTTTGATAAATGCGTAGGTTCGCTTCAAGTTAATTAAAAATAATTGAACAAATTATCGTTTTTTTTTTTTAAATTTTTGTTGTTACCTACCTGATATGAAGCTCGTAGGAAAAATTTTGTTCCTAACACGTGCGCAGAGTGTCTTTTCCGCACGCAAACACTTATCCGAACTCCGCTTCGCGTCGTTCGTATAACTGTGTTTGCGTGCGGAAAAGTAACACTTTGCGCACTTGTTAGGAAAATAACTATTTCCTACAGCCGTGCGGAAAAATCGATTTTCCGCACTGATATGCGTGCGGAAAATGAGTTTTCCCGCACGGTGCGGTAAAACTTTTTTTTTTGACATATCAGTGCGGAAAAAGTTTTTCCGCACGGCTGTCAGTGCGGAAAAAATTTTACCGCACTGATATGTCAAAAAAAAAAGAAAAATTTTACATTTTTTCGCCTGTAGGAAAAATATTGTACCTAACACTTGCGGAAAATATTTTTCCGCACTTGTAAATAGCTATCAACAAATTATTAACAAATTGAAAAAAACGTAACACTACCCCCATCGAGTTATGCCCTAAGTAGGGTATCAGATTGAAGGTCTCGATGTACCCTATCTAAAAAGTCGATCCTGCCTCGTGAGAACTCGCCGGAAAAGGGTGGCAGGACAGCTTATTGGGGCAAGGGCCCGCGGTCTCTGCTTAGGGCATAACTCGATGGGGGTAGTGTTACGTTTTTTTCAATTTGTTAATAATTTGTTAAAAGATATTTCCGGCAGCATTTGCTCTCAGGCAGGAATACAGGTTAATAGATGCACATAATACTATATATTGATAATAGTGTCGACACATAACTCGATTGGGGTAGGAAAAATGCGGTCGTCTCCCTAACTAGTACCTTAAAGTGAAGCCAAGTTTTTAGCAGGTGTTTGGCACCAAGATACAGGTGAAGCATTGCCTATGGCCATAGCCTATGGCCTATACCGCCATTTTTTTGGTGCCAAAATACCTGGAAAAAAACGGCTTCATTTTTCAAATCCAGGTTACTACTCCTCTTTACCTTTACCTGCTCTAAGGTATCAGTAAAATTTGTCAGATTGTCGAATGCATAAGTTTTATGGCCGTTTGCACCAACCATTTTAGGGGTTCTTTACATAAAAATGTCATTTTAAGGAATTCTTATTGCTAAGGCATCCCTAAAATGGTCGGTACAAACGGCCATTAGTTGAATTATATTATACTGAGTCTATGGGTACGTTCACCAGTACTCAGCAGCTAACTTGAAGCGTAATGCAGTTGAGAAACAGCGGATGTAAATTTCCTGAACGCTCGAGGCTTCTGTGCATGTCTAAAGCATAAGTTGAGTTGGTAAGCGTGAATTTTTGAGGCTTAGCAAAATCAGCAGCGGCTGACAAAAAGTGGCTTTCGCTGAGCGTCGCTCTACGCGATCCCCAACTACTCAACTGTTGGCAATAGTTGAGTATTGGTGAACGCACCCTATGGTTGAACTTGTATTTGTACCGTTTGTGGTGATGGATTTATTTGATGAATTGGATTATGATAGCTCAGTGACAGGGATTTGGAAAATTCAGATGATGATTTAGAGCTCGAAATGTTTGAAATCCGGAAGCGGTCAAAGAATGAAAATTATATTCAAAAGACAGTCCAACATTTTAGTGAATTGGAATTCATCGAATATTTCCGAATAAGCCGACATGTTGCAAATACTATTGCAGAACAATATGAGCGAAGCAATTTATTTGATCCAATCAGGGGGAAATGATAAAATCAGTTCCGAGCATCAAGTTCTTATATTTTTATGGTTTGTAGGACACGAAGCTGCTTCCTTCAGAGCGGGTATTACAAAACAATTTCATTTTGACAGAATCAATAAAAGTTGACTTCTGGAAATACATTCATTCTCATAGTATTTCCAGAAGTTAACTATTAGTTATCTGTCAAAATAGTTTTATAATACCCGCCCTAGAAATGTATCAGACCGATTTTGTATCTCTAGAATAAAAATTATAACCTCACTTTATTTTTATTGGAAAATGTCAAACATTTTCGTTCCAGCAGAAATTTGTTGTCAAGTTAAAAACATCGTTCACCCAGAAATTTAACTGTTAGGTCAATGTCAATAACATGTTTTCAACTTCTTGCTGGAACAAACCTAGTTTTCGGGCAACTAAACGTGGATCCGGAAACAATCATGAAACACTACCCAGTAAAAACCTTGTACAGGGCACCAATTGGTTGGAATAGACCAAACAGGCTAAATAAAATAAGCCTTCTATTTTTAGTGGTATTTTGACAGGATTATTGGAGATTTTTATAATAGATAATAATTAATGCCCTTTTCATTATTATTGTTATCATTATTATTGTTAGGTATATTAATTATTTATGAAACGAAAAACGTCATTAGATACCCTATATCCCATTTAAAAAATTAGCGTAAAGCACAATGGTAAATATCAATATTTGAATAACGATTTTGACTACCCTGTATAAAAAACCCAAATCTTAGACTATTGCGAGATAAAATGATCCCAGCTATTGTTTGCCCAGCGGATCTGAGTCTACGGAAGGAATTCGGATGTAAATGTGCCATGTTGCCACGTTTAATTATAAAAAAGCGAAAATACTAGGCATGAAGTATAGTTAATTTGAAAATCAATTTTTTAATAACAAAATATTGATAACAATAATAAAATGCTAAATATTTTACCGTGGTTGTTAGATCTATCCTTATTTTAATCCTGATTTCTTCAATTTGGTCTTTTGTAAAAAATAAACATTTTCTAAAGATACCATCAGCTTTTGACAATTTGGCAAGCATCCGTCCTGGATGAACCTGATTGGTGGAGTTTTTGGTAGGATCGCTGTTGTCATGGGGAACCATACAGTTGTCAATGAGCTAACGTCACCTTACGTCTCGCTATTGGCCAGGGCTCACGTCATTTTATTCTCCCATCTTGGAATATCGATTTATATTGAAATATCCAGGGACGGAGATTTGGTCATTGCTGATTTTCGTGTAAGAGTTGCAATACGATAACACTTCCAAAAAGTTCCGCACGCAGCTGGGTATTTTATGAATGAAATCAGCCATTTTTTTTTACAACTGCATTCCCCTTACCGTTGCCCCGTAGACACAGACTCGCTGGGCAGACATTAAGTACTTCCAAAAAAATTAAAAATGGTGGTGTAGATATTAAAATTTAATTAAGTGGTATACTGATTTCGGTGAAAATTTCCCTAAACTATTAATCAAAGAGTCCAATGAGGCTCCAATTTCGGTGAAAAAATATAGGACATTCCATATGAAAAAAAATCAAATTATGTGCCATGCTTTTTTGGGACACCCTGTATAAGCTTAACTAATTTTGAAATGTAGCCCCTATAACCTTCACACTATCATACGGGTGTCCCGCTAATGTCGGCCAGGTACGATATTATGGCGACCATAGACCTTACGTAACTCGAAAACGAATGCAAATATTGAATTGCGGTTTGCGCCAAAATGTAGATATTTTTTTGCTTTTTAAGCACAGCAATACAAAAATAATATTATGCCATTTGGATTTTTCATGAAAATTAGAAAAAACTGGATCTTGAATAAACAGCGCCCTCTAGAAGACGCGGTGGGAACTATCGATCTCGAACGAAGTGGTGTTCTTAATAACCATGAAATTCTCTTCCAAATAAACCCAAATTGAATTAGTTTGAATGAGGGGTTTGGAAGATACAGCAATTTCTAAAAAAAAAATTCACCAGCTTCCCCCACCCTTATTACTGAAGATACGAAAAAAAGCCTAATAACCAAACTGGCGCAAAAATTAATGAACTTTTGATTTCTGTTGTTAAAACAGTATCTTAATAAAGCGATTTCTTGAGAAAAGTTGAATTTTTAGCTATATCATCGTAATTGCGCCCCCTAGCGGTCATCCTAGAAACTTGAAAATAATTTCCATCAATTTCTCTTGGCCGATTTGGTGGAGAAAAAAAAAATCCTGAAGCCGTAAGGTCTATGGTTTCCATAATATCGTACCTGGCCGACCTTAGTGGGACACCTGGTACTTCCCTTAAGCAGCGTTTTCCTAGCAACGCACATTTTACGCGGCGTAGAACGTAATTCGGTCGGCGTAAAACGCTAAGGACATGTCTAATGAAAATCAAATGGAGGTGTTTTCCTACACTGCGTAAAAACGACTTGCGCTAGCGTAAAACGGTCGACGCAACTGGACGACTGCTCGGAGAGCGGTCTATTCAGTTGTAAGCTGCGTGTTGGCAAAGAAAGTACTCAGTTGTATTATATTTACCTCAATGTTAGGCCAAGTTTTTCAGGTGGCGAAATAGGATGTCGCACACGATTACATGATTCCTTACTTCTTACCTAAATTTTTTCTCCCAAGATCGAGGAGAAATGAGAATTGCTGCCTTGTAACTTTAAAATATGCCTTTTAAATTTCACTTCATCGTCGAGCAGATGCCTATGGATAAGTATATCAAATCCTCCTTCGCTTCTCCTTTTTTGACATAATTGACTAGCGCAGAATTTCGAGTCCTATCATGAATCATGGCTATTATATCAATCTCCTTTTGCAAAATTTCATCTTGTAATAATAATAAAGCCAAAGCTAATTTCTTTTTTGATATACTCATCGCGACGATCGGGACGCAACTGACAATCCTAGGAAAACACTTTTACGCGGCGCATTGGATGTTGGGTTGTGTCGGCCGAATTACGTCCTACGCCGCGTAAAATGTGCGTTGCTAGGAAAACGCTGCTTTACGCGATTCGTATTTTCGTAACGCTCAAAAATTGTAAATTGTCACCCCCTCGGCAAAGAACTTTCACTTCAAAAGTATGGTATTCTACTCGCAAATAATGGCTATTACCTACTCACGAGGATGAAGTTTGCAGTACGAGACCACCATCACCAACTCGTTTCTTACATGCCTCCACTCCACCTATGTGTGAAAAAGGAGGCGATAATCAGCGCAGTACTTACAGGGCACAGGCTATTCCAAACAGACAAGTTCAAGCCTGGTGATCTGAGGGGACATCTGCGCATCTATGAAATAACAAAACTGGAGAATGCCAGCAAACCAAGCGAACACACGATGGTCAGAGAGATCCCATTCGCAGTGGTGATAAACGAGCGCCAATCATGGGAGAATAAAGATTTACCACAAGCAGACAATGCATCTCTGTGGTACACAGATGGATCCAAACTAACGGAAGGAGCTGGACTAGGCATTTCCGGCCCTAACTTTAAGCTCTCCAAGGCATTGGGCAAACATCTTACAATATTTCAAGCCGAACTGATTGTCGTAAAAATATGTGCACAAGAGTGATGGCTCAACCAAAGCCTCACATCTTCATTACTATTCTAAACTAGTCTGGAAGTGTAAACAATCCTAAAAACAATAGCGACATACATATAACCAGGTATCGCTGAAAAGCCACATCATGGAAGAACTCAACAAATGGGAGAACCCAACTGTCATCATATTGGAGGCACACTCCGGGATGCATGGAGGTAAGTAACACCCATTTGGCTCACGTTCGCAAATTTGAATGTAACAACAGATATCGTAACGGAGAGTTTCTTTATCGGGTGCTACTTACCCTGGACAGATTACTTTTTTAGCTTTAACTATTCACTTTTCTATTTCACGTCTGTTCCGGTGTTGTTGAGTGTGATACCTATAGTTAAACGAAATCCAAGCGGCAGTAAATGACAAACTGGTAATTTTTATTACAACTTATCAAATGTTCTCCGTGCCTGCGCACTAGTCCATGTAGGGCGTTTCAACCAATAGGAAGGCTGGTGTTTGTTTACAGTTTAGGTTATTTCAATGTCATTTACTGCCGCTTGGATTTGGAAATGGTGTAGATACTCATATTCCTGACATTTCAGAATTTCTTGACCATCGGCCACTTCCAAGTTTCCGTTCTAAGTGCCTACACATAGATATTTTGTTTTATTTATATTAACTCTCAGGCCCCATTCTTGGTACCTACTCTTCTATCGGCTTCCTAATCATATATTGCATGTCCACTATGACCTGATCATCTGCAAACTAAAGAGTAAACAGGTACCTATCATTTATGTTTATACCCATTCCATGGATCTTTACAAGAGCTTGGTACTAGCCTCAAAACAATTTATATGCGACGTTGCAATTTTTGGTATTTTTATATTTGGACTGGAATCAGCGCCACGCCACGCCACCACAGTTGTTTATTATTATTATTATTATCCCTCGCCTTTTGAGTTGACAGAGAATTTAATTACCTTTTATAATTTTATCCCATTTTGACGTTTAAAAATTACATTATTGAACGCATAACAATGAAGGTAAGTAGACGTTTATCACCTCAGTGATTTAAAATATTTTTTTTCTACTGACGTTTCATAATAGCAACTTTTCGATTGTCATTTCAGTTTTGAAACGACATTCTTTTAGGCACTGAGTGCGTGAAAGTTACTTTTAGGCACTCAGTGCGTAAAAGTGACTTTTGAATGCGTAAAAGTGACTTATGAGTGCGTAAAAGTAATTTTTAAGCACTAGTGCCTAAAAGTGTCAATCATTATTCAGAAATAAAATAGCTATTTATACAATAAGTTACGAAATGAGCGTCTTTTAGGCACGCGACGTGAAAATTGTCCAACGAGGCAAAGCCGAGTTGGACAACACGTCGAGTGACTAAAAGACATCGTTTCGTAACGTATTGCATACAAGATTTTTTCTACTGGCCTTTTATAATAAAAAAACACAATTTTATTTCATGTGAATAAGCCGATCAAGCCCAAAATCTTTGTTACCTGCTTTTGCTTGACACCTGATGCGATTTTTTTTCAAGATTCGACATCAATAATTAAAATCCTGGAAAGTAGGTAACAACAAAAAGTTCTGTTTTGAGTAGCCCAAACGTTCAATTCAATAATTTAATTTTTAATATTCATAATAAATACAGATCAAAATTCAAATCTGTGTTTAGTGTGTTTTTTTATTTCTGAACAATGAATGACTCTTTTAGGCACTAGTGCTTAAAAATCACTTTTACGCACCTAAAAGTCACTTTTACGCATTCAAAAGTCACTTTTACGCACTGAGTGCCTAAAAGTAACTTTCACGCACTCAGTGCTTAAAAGAATGTCGTTTTGAAACTAAAATGACAATCGAAAAGTTGTTATTATGAAACGTCAGTAGAAAAAACAACACTAAACACATATTTGAATTTTGTTTTGTATTTATTATGAATATTGAAAATGGAATTACTGAATTGAACGTTTGGGTTACTCAAAACAGAACTTTGTTTTATTACCTACTTTCTAGGATTTTAAATATTGATGCCGAATTTTGAAAAGAAAATCGCATGAAAAGTGTCAGGTGTCAAGTAAAAGCAGGTGACAAAGATTTTGGGTGTAATCGACTTATTCACATGAAATAAAATTGTGTTTTTTTTATTATAAAATGCCAGTAGAAAAAATCTTGTATACAATACGTTACGAAACGATGTCTTTTAGTCACTCGACGTGTTGTCCAACTCGGCTTTGCCTCGTTGGACAATTTTCACGTCGCGTGCCTAAAAGACGCTCATTTCGTAACTTATTGTATAAATAGCTATATTCTATCGCGAATGGTAAACTATATCATTTAAGCGACTCAAAACTCGTTGTTAAAGTGACACTTTATTTGAAGTAGTGAAATCGAACAATTTTTACCCACTCATTTGTCAATTTTACCCACTCATACGTCAATTTTACCCGCTTGTTCAAATCTTTTATAATAATTATAGTGTTTTTGACAGAAATCTGATATGTTGCATGATTGACAACACCAGAAATGTGTCAGTTTGTTAGGTACTTTGTCAACTTGTCATAATCTGTGTAAAATTTAGCACATTTTAGTTTATGATTTTAGTAATTGTGATAAATAAAAAGCGGCTCAAGAATAAAATAGAATATTACACACGACGGTAAAAAAGCTTTACCTGTTCGTGGAATTAATCCACTCGCTCCTTCGTCGCTCGTGAATCAACATTTTCCACTCACAGGTAAAGCATCTTTTTACCGTCTTGTATAATAAATAACTATTAACTCACTCTCAGCATTTCTCCTTGTACTTTATTTTTTAAATTTCCACAAAACGGGATAAAATTTTGTATACATCACGTGAGTTAAAATGTTTATTCATTCGAAGAAAATTAACCCACTCGCTAGGGCTCGTGGGTTAAACTTTCTTCTCATGAATAAACATTCATTTAACTCACTTGGTGTATAAATAACTATGATTTTACTGCTTATGATTGAATAAATTGAAATTGGAGTGAAAAATCGTTTGCTCTGCTGCAGGGCGGAAACTTTTTTCATATCAAATTCGAAAAAAAAATAGTTATTTTTCTAACAAGTGCGGGAAATACCATTTCTCGTAAGCGTTAGGAACACAATTTCTCCTAAGGGCGTGCGGAAAAATTGCTCTATGTGCATGCCAAAAGTTTTTTTGAGATTATCGTTTTTAATCAAGAATACTTAGGTACCTGATAGGACTGCTTATTGAGCTGAAAGTGTATACCAACTCCATGTCAGCCGCAGACCTCAACATTTGGAGTAAAATACATTATCCGAGTTTAAAAAAACGAATTCCTTAACGTTAAAATAACCTTTTCTACATTTAAAATCGACGAAAAAATTAAATAACAAGCACAGCCTGAATCGCAAGCATTCCATCGAGGTTTGCGGGTGACGTCGCCACTATTAGCTGATGTGGTGACGTCACTCGCAGACCCTGCCGACTCAATAACGTATGCCTTATTAGGATGAGCCATCCTGTTAGTTTACGATTCTTGGGTTTTTGATAATAATGATGTTGTAAGTATAAAAATGTCAGAAATTGCAACAAAATCTAAATCTTTCATTGAACAAACAAACTAGCATCTGCAAAAATCTTTTTTTGTTGCCATTGAAAAATAAACAACTTTCGTCAAAAATCATTTTCTGCAATGAGAAAACATTACATATTTCAAAAACTGCTGTTTTCGTCTAGCTATAGTGTATAATAATAGGTCTGTTTCTGCAGAAATCAGAAACCAGTCCAGCCAAATTTCAATGCTTAAAAACAGTCAAAAAACTACATAGTTTCAACCAATGAAATTCACTCTGACTGGTTTGTAATTTCTGCAGAAACAGACCTAATATGTATAACAAAAGCAAAGTTTGCCAACATTATTGAGTAATTACTTAAACTTGAATTTTGTAAACAACTATTAATGCAATTTATTAGAAGAAATTATAAAAATGTACCTTTTAAAACTAGATTTGCATGATAAGACTTTTTATATTTTTCCCATCATTTTTTTCATTAATCTTTATATTCCTTTATAATTCAATCATTCGCCTCCAATCTCCAATTTTAATATAAAAATAACAAAAACCTGTAATAATACTGATTAGATCTAACCCAAACAAAATAAAATAATTTCACATCAATTTGGCAACGCAGGACTCCTTGCCTTAACATTTTAGAATTGTTTTGTGGTTCCCGCCAAGCTCTTGTTGGATCTTTCATGGCATGTAGTATATATTATTAAATTGCTTATTATTTTACAAAAAAAAATAAAAAAATCAAATAAAAATAGGTAATATACAGTGTATGTTATTCAAAAATATGAATCGTGGCTTTTTTTAAAGGATTTTTCGATGTTCTACAATTATACAAAGAGTGAAAAAGATGCTCCCCTAAATTAAAATTAGTATCTGAGGTTTTTCGAAAAATATTCACTCTTTTATTGTTTTTATCTGCTAAATCAGGAACGCACAGTATAATTTATATCAATATAACAATATTATTTATATTTTGCACTTATATACCTACTCATGCTTTAATTTATCAATGCCCTAGAATAATTATTTACCAGATGTTAATATGCTTAATAACGAGGGTAAGTAACACCCAAAAAAGCGCACATCCATGCAACCACGGGTATTACATTTTAAAAACCGAACCGTTCTCGAACGGATTACCGAATGCTAAACCGGATGTTACTTATCTTCATGCCTCCGGGACTAAGACAGTCAAAAAGGTTTATCACCTTTTCAGCAAAATGAGCTGAAAAGCTCCTAAATATGAGCAGACCAGACATCAGAATGGTCGTAGGACTGCTAACAAGACACTGCCTGGTGAAATACCATTTAAGGTTAATGGGCAGAGCACTGAGTAGAAAACGATCTCTGCAGATTCTGCTCAGACGCAAAAGAAACCGCAGAGCACTTACTCTGCGGATGTCCAGCCCATTTCTGCAAGAGGCTCAAATTCCTCGAGGGGGCAACACTGTCACCAGATGAAGTGGGTCAGATACCCCCAGAAAAATAGCTTCCTTCGACGCTTTCTGGAGATAATTTAAGATGTAGAGTGTAGAGTCATGTACAAAATATCTGCAAAAGTAGTAGTGCTGAGCGACTGGAAAGCCGAAACGACTCCCTCCACAATCTACAATCTACCAGCTCGTTAGATATTCAGATTTCAGAATCAATTTAGAGAAACGCGCAAGTGAAGTTGTGACATAATGTACTATATGCCGCAAAGTATGGATTGAAAAATGTTTTTTTTTTAAAACCAATGAAATTCTGAATAATTAGTTCTATAATTATCCGATGTTATCGCTGCAATAGTTGTTGTCGACATTAAAATCCAATGGCACAATTATCGTATCAAATAGCATATTTACCAAATTTGCCCATCGCAAAAGTTTGTTAGCCTAACAAACACAGTCTTGACAGGTAATTTATAGCTACCTCTAGTCTCAGACACACATGTGCATTAAATATAATCTTATCAAAAATCATATTTGATTTGAACACAGAAGAGTAAATTAGCAAATAACAGACCTAAGTTTAACAGGTTGCCTTATTAAAAAAAAAGATACCGCATTTTTTTATTCGTCTCGTAAGTGTTGAGATAGTAACTATAGGTACTATTTGAATTGCTTGTTGACTAAGCACTCGACTAAAATGAGTAAGGATTTTTATTTTTCAAATTGTTCAAACTCATCAAAAATTAAACATTCATCATTGAAGAGTCACATTAAAATTTGATAGGCGTTAAATCCCTTTTCTTTATCAATTACTAGTTGGCGTTGGTCCTTGATTAAATTGGTTAAAAGTCAATTTGAACCAGTTTTCAAATAATACTTTCTACTAAAACATTGCCACAAAGTATTTCAGCAAGTAGGTAGGTACTTAACTTATCCATTATCCTCTAATTAAGCCAATCGCTTATCTCAACATCGGAAAAAATGCATTTATGTCTTCTATATTTATTACAACATGAAAAATCCCCTACCTTAACAAATCATTTTTAATTATCTTTAGCCAAATTATGGTCCAAATAAATCACAAATCAAAATAAATGCTCGCTTCCAATACTCATTAATTTCAACATCAATTTCAATTCGTAATTTATGTAGCGTTTTAATTTTTTTTTGAAAGGTCAAAATCTGATATACTTAGATGAAAATTGATCAAGGTGATTGATTTTTTTATTCTTGGAGAGGTTTTATTAATGGTTGAATGTGTTGCAAATGAACTGATGGATTTTACCGGAATTCTAGCACTTTCACCAACCGAATTATATTTTTAGTGTTCACCTATTTATTTTGGAAAAATACAAAATAGTAATTTATGTACAAAAGCGCATTTAGGGTCTTTGTACATGTAAGAGGTCTAAGTATTTTTGGAGGTTGAAGGGGTTTGTTTTATAGCATATTTGATTACCTACTTAGTTCAATCAACATTCTCCCCAATCCCCGAAAAATATTTGTTCTATATTATGCCTTGAGGCAGTGCAGTGGAAAAATCCTATATCAATATCAATTTTTTAGTAGTATTTTCAAAAAATCACCAGTCATTTCATGTAATGGTAGATTGCACCTTGTACCATCTTCTTCTTTTATAAATTTCATCTAAAGTCGCGTCCGGATTAGTAAATAAATGTGTTGCGTTGAATTCAGGATTTGCCACAAATTTTTGCGGCGCAAATTTGTTATCTTGATCCACATATATATTTGTGTTGTGCGTCGTGCGTTCTTGCTCAACGCGTATGTACCTATTTTATTTCAGTGTGCGCATTGCTTGTTTTTGGTTATTTGTTTCGTTCGCGAAAAAATGCGTCCACACTAGAACGATGTTGCGCCGCAAATTCCTTTGATGTCTTGAAAAAACCGACAAGCCGCGGATCGCGTGCGGTGAATATCGCGAAAATTTTTACGTGCGTCCGTATGCGGCGAATAGGTCCACACTCGCATAAATTTGTATCGCGCACACAAATTTGTGCCGAATACCATGTACAACGTAAATTTTTACTAATGTGGACGCGGCTTTAGATATGATTTAGAATTCCTAACTCAAAGTGACTAATGTTGTTAAGGGGGGGGGGGGGGGGGGGGGAATTATTGATTTACTCGAGAATGGATTCCTCAGAATGATTTATGACAAAAAGAAACTGTTGTCCGCAAAAATTCTTTGAACCACCCTCTGTCTACGAAGACATGAGGCAAACAAGAAGTAGGTACATTAAAATACCAGAGACGTGTTGACAATCTATATGTTTATTTTTTAAATAAAACATTTTTCTTTATGTACAATGTCAATGGGTACCTATGTATGTTAACCAACAGCATACATTGATTCATTGAAATTGATTCTCTTCTCCGTCCGCCGGGGTAGGTAACATTCCTCCTTCCAAGTTCTCTTGTTTGCTTCTGGCGACAACCTTTCGTATTTCTTCTATTAGTTTCCTTATTTTATCTCGAATTTTTCCTTTTAATTCTTTCTCTTTTTGAATTAACACAGCTCTGAATTTTGGTTTGAATATCTTATAGGCCACTCCAATTTCTAAAACTTTGATTAGAACTTTCCTACTGGGTACTTGACGGTTTGATAATGACCCTCATTAGAGTACAAATCAAACGAGAAGAAGCCACTGTCATCAGCGCTGACAAAGAAAGCAGATTTCCTTTTCTCTGCGTCCCTACCATTTAAAGTGAGACAAACGATAACCCGTGTGGCTTCTTCTCGTTTGATTTCTACTCTACTCTCGCATCAACAAGTTCACTATGATTATGTTGGAAAGCTGGCGGAAGAGTCTCTAATAGGTAAAAGCATTGGTAAAAGGCATAGCCACGCAAAATACGATCAAGCCTGTAGCCATGTCATCAAGGCTCGAAATAAAGGGTGTCCCTAGGTTGCATTTAAAAAAAAAAAAAAAAAACTTATACAGGGCGAATAAAAAAAAAAATCTCTTTTTCAACATCGAAATTCTCCACTATGTTAAATGGAACACCATGTATATGTCTGTACCTCATAGGTAAACTGAATTAAGTCACTTTTTTTTTTCCAAAATGGGTTTTTAGGTGAATACTACTTCTAATAAATTACTTGACCTCCGGAAAAAATTTCATACACCTAGCGTTTAAGACAACCGAAATACCCAGTTGGAACCTGTATCAAGTGACTCACCAGGCTTAAATTAAATTGTACTAGAATCACTTAGTGTCTTAGTATATTGAATTATAATATTATGACTTAATACAATTCACCTCTGAGGTACAGATGTATACCAACGTCAAAAAAAAGATACATGTTCAAGGTATCCATGCATATACCAATAGACATCGTCCCTAAAACTTGAAGTTTTAGCCGTAAAAAATCAAAATCGAAATCTTGCTATTTTTGCAAACGCATGCAACTTCATGATGAGTTGTAGGTACCTACTTGATATCACTACGTCAAACAATTTTGTAACTGCCTAGTTAGATATACCCGAGTCAAGATAGCATTTGACCTAGACAAAAATAATGTAAAGCTGATTTTTGATAGAGATCATGCCTGATGAGTAGTACAGCAACAGGGATTCAAGGACCAAAATCCGACCATAACCTCAATCTTTCATTCTTGACACGTGGTGGATGCGCCGTCGTTGACTTGAAGGTGGATGCGCCGCCATGGCCCCATCTTGTCGACAGATGGCGCCATGGGACCTGCTCCCGTAGGGCTCCGCCCCCCAAAAGGGGGCCCACAGGGCTGCGCCCCCCGAAAAGGGGCTCTCCGGATGCGCCCCCCGAAAAGGGGCCCCCGGATTTTAATATGGGTACCAGAAAAAGGGGTGGGGGGGAAATGTTTTCCCGCCATCATGTCAACCGTCACCTGTCAAACGTCATCTGTCAAACGTCACCTGTCAAACGTCATCTGTCAAACGTCATGACGTCATAGCGGGAGTTTTGAGTCGTTCCGGGTTCTGTGATGACGTCATAGCGACCTGGGTCACGTTCGTGGCGCCATTTAGAGTACATAGTGCGAAGTTCGTTTCATGGTTCTGTGATGACGTCATAGCGACCTGGGTCACGTGGGTTACGTCAGTGCGGGTCCGTGGCGCCATTTAGAGTACATAGTGCAAAGTTCGATTCATGGTTCGGGTTCTGTGATGACGTCATAGCGACCTGGGTCACGTCCGTGGCGCCATTTAGAGTACATGTGTCAAGTTTGATGTGTCGTATAACAGGATGCTGTGGTGGTGACGTAACTATGAGGGTCCAGCAGCTAGCTTCATGTTGTACCTGGTAGAGGGTGTTCGAACTCAAGGATGAAACACACCTACAGGATTGCTTATTGACCTCGTGTGTTACCATTTACGACGCCATAACTAAGCCATCAGCTGTTTAAACAACCTACGTCAAGGTGAGAAATAACATGCTGCTTACGTCACAACTGGTGATTTAACGTTGGGGAGAGAGTGGATTTGTTCCACACAGGCCTTATGAGGATAGGCTATCCTGTAGTAGTAGTGTGTATTATCCTTGGTTGGAACCAACATTTGATGGGAAAGGGGCCTCGTTTTTTTTATTAAAAACATACATTTTTTAAGACAACAATTTCAAAAAGCGAATATTTTCCATCAATAAACTGCTTAATGATCTAATCATTTTGGTGGTACGTCTTGGGAGAAACACTGCGTTGTCGTCAAATTCAACGAGTATTTCAAATCCATAGCTAAAAATATGCCACAATTGTATCGATTACCTAAGTATATAAGATATTTACTTACTAGGTTAAAATAATAATTTCTGTACAATAGTTTTATGATCTACCTTAATTTGTATAGTTTATTGGTTCCAGTAAAGATTTGCAATTATTTTGAGGTCTCTATCGTAGAAAATATTGGGAACTTTCACTTTATACCAGGTCTTATAATTTTCTCAGTGTTTTTGATCCTTTGTTATAAAAAGACAGGCCTTGTTGATTGATTTCAAATCCATATCTAAAATATTCATAATTGTATCGATATTAGTAAGTATATAAGATATTCACTTACTTGGTTAAAATGATAATTGTTGTGCAATAATTTAATTGTTGTTGACGAGTCTCAAACAAGACTAAAAGAGCTTAGTTATTATAAAATCCGATTTAAACTTCGAAGTAATCACATACAAAAAACGCTACCAAAATATTGGGAATTTCACTTTCTATGAGGCTTCAGGTCTTGTAATTTTCTCAGTGTTTTTAATCCTTTGCTATAAAAAAACAGGTCTTGTTGTTGATTGATATTAGTATATAAGATATTTACTTACTTGGTTAAAATGATAATTGTTGTGCAATAATTTTATATTTTTCACTGGTGACGAGTTTGAGCAAACTGAAAGAAGCTTGTTATTATAAAATCCGATTTAAACTTTGATATCACATACAAAAGCACCGTCAAATGTAAACGCTTATTCGGCAGTTTTTTTATCTGAAAAATATCAGGACCATTCGCAGAAGCCGCCCGAGAAAAACAACAACACATTTTAAAGATAATTTTTTAGTTTAAGGCGTAATTATTAAGTTAGATATTTGATATGTCCATTTTTATTTTAAAAAAGGTGACAAATTCAATCGATTTATCAAAATTTAAAAGAATAGATTTAAATTAGCATCGTTGACATTTTATGAGCCAATAACCCTATGCAATACAAAATTTAAGTGGATACATTGTTACCTGTAAAAGATGAGGATTCAATTTTTATTCTTTGTACAAAAAACGCAGCATCCAGTACCAGTACTTTGAACCTGGATTTTCAAAGTTTAGTTTCTTGTGTGATAAGTGTCGGTTTCGAAAAACTGTAAGTACTATTTTTAAATATCTAAGTGATGTAGGATAAATCATGCCCTGAGACATATTTTGAATTAACACAAACCTCGATTATTGAATTATTTTTATTTTCCTTAACACATAAACATATTGTTTGTTTTTTAAAAATACAGACAACCCTGAGTACCTATTTTTTAATTTAATTCCAATAGTTTTTTTCGGAGCAACTTGAATTTACTTTTACACTTACATTTGCACAAAACTCAAATTTCTTTTTCTAAAATTTAGGTAGGTTCTTTAACCAATTTAAACTGGTTTTATTTTTTCATTTATTTTAAAACAAACCTCCATAAACAGCGAATTTTTAATTTTGTGTACAAAATGGTTCACCAGGAAGGAGATAACCTGAAACGTCATGGGATTGCTAAACATCTTCCAGGATCTGTAACCAATGTGGTGGGATTTTTAAAGCAGAGGGGGCTATCCAACACCACCCAAACACCCAGCTCCAAGAGAGCCTCCAAACGAAAGGCTGGAGATCCCGCCGCCCCCATGATGAAGCAAGCTAGACTTTTGCTGGTAAGTTGACATTAATCGAATTTTTTAAATTTAATTCAATTATTTTCAGGACTTTCAATATCAGCCACATGCCGGTGGTGTGAGAATTGCGATTTGGAGGCACCGATAAATCAATGGGTTGGTCATCTTCGGTGTCTCTAGCACCGAGCCAACACCTGGTGAAGCAGGAGGAAGACGTTAGTCTTGTCAAAACATCTTTCAAGAACCGAATTGAAACATAGCGGCTTTCATCAAAGCAGGACCCTATCAGCGTGAAGCACGTTTTGAAATTAGCTGTGGCATACCTATCCAGTATTAGGACGGACGGAGGACTGAATGATTTTATGACACAATTACCAGGATAGCAGAAAATGCGTATGCGAAAAAATAATTTAGAGCAAACAGTTAAATAGCGCAAGGATATGAGAAAACTAACTTCGCACATTCTTGAGCAACCGACCCACCGAATTCAGCAAACATGCGTACACGTACAC
Organism: Ceutorhynchus assimilis; assembly: GCA_917834065.1. NCBI lineage: Eukaryota > Metazoa > Arthropoda > Insecta > Coleoptera > Curculionidae > Ceutorhynchus > Ceutorhynchus assimilis. Next base: position 13,603,700 of record OU892284.1, on the reverse strand, counting down.
GAGAAGAAGGGGTTTTAGAACTGGTTTTTCCTTTAACAAATCAGGGTAACTATGGAATAACATAATAGAGGACTAAAATATGACACAACCACTTTCAAGTTGAAACTGGAAGTAGCCTATAAGGGGCCCAAATAGCCTCAGTAAAATGCTAGAAAGATACCGGTTGCCACTACCACCCCCTGCTCATAAATAAATTTGGTCATTTGGGTTTTCAGGCATCCTGAACAAAAAGTTCACAGAATTCCAGAAAAAAGAAAGCGGTGTGTATCATTTCAATTGAAGTGTTATATACTAAACAATGTCTCTTACAGGCTGGACGCTCCAACAACTTTAAGCTCTAAATATAAGTATCAATAGGATCATAACCCTCTAAAAGCCTATTCATATCTGCCAGTACCAGGATAACCTGTAACGTCATGGGAATTGCCGAACATCTGCAATCAATGTGGTGGAATTTTTAATTCATTTCATCCACAAATAACATGGGTTGAGGAAAAAAGTATGCGGAAATTTGGGATCTGTTTCTATTTAAATACTCAATATCTATTGAAAAAAAAAATATTCAAGGGTGACGATAAAGACGTATTTCATTTTTATGATTATGAATATTGCTACAATTAAGATGGTAGTCGCACTCACAGTCCTATTAACCATATTGGCAATGATTGTTGAGAATAAAAATAAGCTTTAGTATAAACTATGTTTTATTCTCCTGAGAATGACAGAGATGAAGCCACCATTGATCTCTGTATACCACCAACTCACAGTCAAATAGCGCCAGCACACACTTAACATAATATCATACAACTTTTACTTATGTTCCAAAATTGTATCAAGATTATTTTCATTTCAATAATTTTTGAAAAGAAACTTCTTAAACGGCTTTCTGCTATTTGGACGACAATGGAGAGTGATTTGAAAAACGCGTCACGGGCAAATTTCGTTACTCGAGAGAGAAGAAAGATGTAACGTAAAGGAACAGAGAAAGACAGCTATTGATTGACACAAACCAAGGATTATAAGCGTCGAGAAGAGTGCCCATTATTGACAAGCGCCGATATTGACGCAAACCAAGGATTATAAGCGTAAGGAGGATTGCCTATTATTGACAAGCGGTATTGGAAAAATAAAATCATTTCTGGCGAATTTCGAGGTTTTCCGGATATCTCTGGACAGCACTCGGAATTTTTGAAATATCAAAGCAGCATAATAATGAGCACAAAGTTGCACTATACTTTTTTCTGATTCAACCGACGTCGGGTCTCTTTCCGTAGGATTCCAATACAGGATTCGGATAGGATTCAAAATAGCTAGTATTCGAATGCTACCCAAGTCTCCCAAAGTACCAAGTGTTATCACAGGAGTCTATTCAAAACATGCCACATTAGTAACAATTATCAAACTTCAAAATTGTATAACAGGAGACTTTCTCATTGAAATGAAGCATTACGTTGATAGACTTGTTACTGTTTACAATGCCAATACCCATTAAGTATACATGCCCCAGATGTAAGGGTGAAACTGATATACCTAATCGACTTTGTTTGCCTTGCGAATTTTCACAATTTGTTGAACAAAAAAGGATACCATCTCATTATTTTGCAAAACCCGAACGTAGAACCTAAATTATGAAGTTGTAAATTTTCTGCTAAATAAAACTTTTTTTATTATATTTTTCTGCTTTTTATTTATGACCTCTAGACTAGGTTAGGCTATAATAATTTAAACAAAATTCAACGAGAGCTTTGTGCACAACATTAGGATAGGCCATCGAATACTATATTGTTAAGCTTTTTTTTAAGTCGACACTTTCCGTATGGGGAGCAAAAGAAGGAAGGATACGGCAAAAAACAGGTGTGAGATCAGGTGACCATTGACGTACAATCGTAGGGAGTCACACCAACTCATATTGGAGTATCAGCTAGGGGATTCTTATCTTGTCACAAGTCGCTATGGCTCGCTAGCTGTCATTCGATACCTATTTCGATATCGGATGGAGAGTGATTCATATGTATTATTGTCGAATTTCGTATCGACATCAAATAGACGGTGGTATGAAAAACGAGAGAAAAATCGACCTTCAAATTTGAATGATAGATGATAGATTATGTTTATTATTTTATAATTTATTTTTCGCTTCAATTCAAACTATTTTTACTTCCAAAGATTCCTTTCGCGTTGAAAATAATGTCAATTTTTAATTATTATGTTGCAACGAAATCTTAAGACAGCACCGTCAACAGCAAAACCTTCACTTTAGACGCACGACTCGTAGGGTAGGAGAAACTTAAATTTACATTTTTCTTCTCGTCTCTCAACTCCACACTCCCGTCTTCCTTATGTGAGAATGACCGCGTTCACCAGCACTCAACATGTTGAGTGATTAGTCAGCGGCTTTGTTGAAAAAGATGAAATATAACGAAGGATTACATACACAAACGACAAACATAAAACATAAACACAACACATGACACCACAACTTGTCACTTCAAAATAAAAAAGGATAGCCAATTATTCGAACAAAGATCAGCAAATCGAAAAGCCGAAACGGGACCTCTTACTTACGTCAGAGAGTCGATCCGAACTAGCATAAGAATCAGCAATTCGACATCGAATTGGTCTTAAGAATTCCGCAGGATAATAAATGATGGACTGTATACACATGCAATTTAATTCATTTTACCTACTTATCAATAACTGATAGACTGTGCCTGACTCATCCATATAATATTATAGGTCCTGCAAAATATTAATGAAACCGAACAAACACACTGCATACATAAAACGTCCATTTTATGCCATATTCACGTTCATACGTCCATATGACCTATTCACTGATCTCGAAAATAAATGGATAAACAAAGAACGCTACTAATGCTGCTAATTCACGAGGTCAAAATCTAAACAAAAACAACTGACTGGGACAGCTGTGAGCATGCGCAGTAGATACATGTATTGTGCGTACACAAAATCTGGCCAATGAAAATGAAGGAATTTCGAAACTTAGAACAGTTGTTCGAAAGATAAGACACTGCGCAGGCGTAAGGCTGTTCCGTTGCACAACTGTTCGTAGAATATTGACCCCAAACTTTCGCACAAATTATGCAAATCAAGCCGTATGAATTGTTTATCCATTTATTTTTTAGATCAGTGGACCTATTCAGAACGTACATAAGACGTACATTTTAGTAAAAAAATTCATATTACGTACATTTACATCCACCATTTTGGTTTTATGTTAAAGTGTAAAATACAAACAGGTCACTGTTTATTTATTTAATTCCTCGTGTCTAAGTTTAACTTTGTTTGAATCTCTGTTAATCCTAGTAATTCAAATCATTGGCTTAGAAAATCGTGAGTTTATTTTAGTGGCATGTAGACGTAATAATTAGAAATTGATAAAAAAATTTCTTGCCTCGACTGGAATATAAACCCAGGACCCCTGAATTTCCAGTGCAACGCTCTAACCAACTAAGCTACCAGGAGCTGTTTCATTTCTACCTTTTCGAATGTCGATCAAATCTGGAACGCGAAATAAATGAAAAATAGTATAGAAGGACTAACCACACAGCGTTTTTATGCCTAGGGAGTTTATCGATACCGTGGGAAAAATCTAGATCGACGATGCATTTGATCTGAAATTTCGGGGTTTGACCCGAACCAAACCCAAATTTTTGGGGAGTTTCCCGGAATTCGACCGCAGCTCCTTATCTCATGCTATCATCCTCAAAACACAGTTATCGTCCCGCCATCGAGCGTCATCTTCGTCGTCGTCTCGTCATCGATCGATTGCAAAAATTCTAGCCGGGGAATCGAGTCCTCAGACCATCACACCAAAATCCAGCACAGTAGACAAGGCACTAGATCCTTGAGTAATTATTGATAAAAAATGTTTGTAAGTAAAGTCTATACCAAGTCACTTGGACTAGCATAAAAACTAACTAAATCCCGACATCCATCGGCTTTTTCTTTGTCAAACATGGGCGGCGTAATTTCAAAAAACAGTACTAAAATTAATAATCAATAGACAGTATGTCAATCAATCATGATCGGCAATGGCCAATCAGATCTATTGAGTCCACGTTTACTGGTATCGAACGTGTACATGGAGGATGAAGCCAATCAGATAATATACCTATCCATTCTTACTTGTCTGGCTTCCAACGGGTACGAGGATCAATCAGTATAAATTTTGCTGTATTTTTCAATATGTGATGCAGTATATTGACCATACGTTTATTTTAGGCTTGGTCCAAGTAACTTCGTATAGACTATAAAACGTTCTAACTATACAGGTCCAGAGACAATTATAAGTGTGTAGACAGCTATACAGGTCCAGAGACAGGTCCGATACAGCTTTTCGAGACAGATCTGTCTACACAGACTGCTTTTCGAGACAGCTTTTCGAGACAGGTCTGTCTACATAGACTCCTTTTCGAGACAGGTCTGTCTACACAGACAGCTTTTCGAGACAGGTCTGTCTACACAGGCAGCTTTTCGAGACAGGTCTGTCTATACAGACAGCTTTTCGAGACAGGTCTGTCTACACAGACAGCTTTTCGAGACAGGTCTGTCTACACAGATAGCTTTTCGAGACAGGTTAGTAGTAACGGGGGCACCTGAGCCTGAGAAATTTTTCGATACCGTGGAAAAATCTCTAAATCGGCGGCGCCTTTGATCTGAAACAGCTATACAGGTCTAGAGATAGGGTTGTATACACCTATACAGGGCTAGAGACAGGCCTGTATACAGCACTGGTAAGCAAGGGTTAGTTTGGGTTAGTTATAGGTTAGCATAGGACCCCCCACGTCGTTGGGTCAGTTACGAATCTTCCCTAACTGACCCAACGACGTGGGGGGTCCTATGCTAACCTATAACTAACCCAAACTAACCCTTGCTTACCAGTGCTGTATACAGGCCTGTCTCTAGCCCTGTATAGGTGTATACAACCCTATCTCTAGACCTGTATAGCTGTTTCAGATCAAAGGCGCCGCCGATTTAGAGATTTTTCCACGGTATCGAAAAATTTCTCAGGCTCAGGTGCCCCCGTTACTACTAACCTGTCTCGAAAAGCTATCTGTGTAGACAGACCTGTCTCGAAAAGCTGTCTGTGTAGACAGACCTGTCTCGAAAAGCTGTCTGTGTAGACAGACCTGTCTCGAAAAGGAGTCTATGTAGACAGACCTGTCTCGAAAAGCTGTCTCGAAAAGCAGTCTGTGTAGACAGATCTGTCTCGAAAAGCTGTATCGGACCTGTCTCTGGACCTGTATAGCTGTCTACACACTTATAATTGTCTCTGGACCTGTATAGTTAGAACGTTTTATAGTCTATACGAAGTTACTTGGACCAAGCCTAAAATAAACGTATGGTCAATATACTGCATCACATATTGAAAAATATAGCAAAATTTATACTGATTGATCCTCGTACCCGTTGGAAGCCAGACAAGTAAGAATGGATAGGTATATTATCTGATTGGCTTCATCCTCCATGTACACGTTCGATACCAGTAAACGTGGACTCAATAGATCTGATTGGCCATTGCCGATCATGATTGATTGACATACTGTCTATTGATTATTAATTTTAGTACTGTTTTTTGAAATTACGCCGCCCATGTTTGACAAAGAAAAAGCCGATGGATGTCGGGATTTAGTTAGTTTTTATGCTAGTCCAAGTGACTTGGTATAGACTTTACTTACAAACATTTTTTATCAATAATTACTCAAGGATCTAGTGCCTTGTCTACTGTGCTGGATTTTGGTGTGATGGTCTGAGGACTCGATTCCCCGGCTAGAATTTTTGCAATCGATCGATGACGATACGACGACGAAGATGACGCTCGATGGCGGGACGATAACTGTGTTTTGAGGATGATAGCATGAGATAAGGAGCTGCGGTCGAATTCCGGGAAACTCCCCAAAAATTTGGGTTTGGTTCGGGTCAAACCCCGAAATTTCAGATCAAATGCATCGTCGATCTAGATTTTTCCCACGGTATCGATAAACTCCCTAGGCATAAAAACGCTGTGTGGTTAGTCCTTCTATACTATTTTTCATTTATTTCGCGTTCCAGATTTGATCGACATTCGAAAAGGTAGAAATGAAACAGCTCCTGGTAGCTTAGTTGGTTAGAGCGTTGCACTGGAAATTCAGGGGTCCTGGGTTTATATTCCAGTCGAGGCAAGAAATTTTTTTATCAATTTCTAATTATTACGTCTACATGCCACTAAAATAAACTCACGATTTTCTAAGCCAATGATTTGAATTACTAGGATTAACAGAGATTCAAACAAAGTTAAACTTAGACACGAGGAATTAAATAAATAAACAGTGACCTGTTTGTATTTTACACTTTAACATAAAACCAAAATGGTGGATGTAAATGTACGTAATATGAATTTTTTTACTAAAATGTACGTCTTATGTACGTTCTGAATAGGTCCACTGATCTAAAAAATAAATGGATAAACAATTCATACGGCTTGATTTGCATAATTTGTGCGAAAGTTTGGGGTCAATATTCTACGAACAGTTGTGCAACGGAACAGCCTTACGCCTGCGCAGTGTCTTATCTTTCGAACAACTGTTCTAAGTTTCGAAATTCCTTCATTTTCATTGGCCAGATTTTGTGTACGCACAATACATGTATCTACTGCGCATGCTCACAGCTGTCCCAGTCAGTTGTTTTTGTTTAGATTTAGACCTCGTGAATTAGCAGCATTAGTAGCGTTCTTTGTTTATCCATTTATTTTCGAGATCAGTGAATAGGTCATATGGACGTATGAACGTGAATATGACATAAAATGGACGTTTTATGTATGCAGTGTGTTTGTTCGGTTTCATTAATATTTTGCAGGACCTATAATATTATATGGATGAGTCAGGCACAGTCTATCAGTTATTGATAAGTAGGTAAAATGAATTAAATTGCATGTGTATACAGTCCATCATTTATTATCCTGCGGAATTCTTAAGACCAATTCGATGTCGAATTGCTGATTCTTATGCTAGTTCGGATAGACTCTCTGACGTAAGTAAGAGGTCCCGTTTCGGCTTTTCGATTTGCTGATCTTTGTTCGAATAATTGGCTATCCTTTTTTATTTTGAAGTGACAAGTTGTGGTGTCATGTGTTGTGTTTATGTTTTATGTTTGTCGTTTGTGTATGTAATCCTTCGTTATATTTCATCTTTTTCAACAAAGCCGCTGACTAATCACTCAACATGTTGAGTGCTGGTGAACGCGGTCATTCTCACATAAGGAAGACGGGAGTGTGGAGTTGAGAGACGAGAAGAAAAATGTAAATTTAAGTTTCTCCTACCCTACGAGTCGTGCGTCTAAAGTGAAGGTTTTGCTGTTGACGGTGCTGTCTTAGGATTTCGTTGCAACATAATAATTAAAAATTGACATTATTTTCAACGCGAAAGGAATCTTTGGAAGTAAAAATAGTTTGAATTGAAGCGAAAAATAAATTATAAAATAATAAACATAATCTATCATCTATCATTCAAATTTGAAGGTCGATTTTTCTCTCGTTTTTCATACCACCGTCTATTTGATGTCGATACGAAATTCGACAATAATACATATGAATCACTCTCCATCCGATATCGAAATAGGTATCGAATGACAGCTAGCGAGCCATAGCGACTTGTGACAAGATAAGAATCCCCTAGCTGATACTCCAATATGAGTTGGTGTGACTCCCTACGATTGTACGTCAATGGTCACCTGATCTCACACCTGTTTTTTGCCGTATCCTTCCTTCTTTTGCTCCCCATACGGAAAGTGTCGACTTAAAAAAAAGCTTAACAATATAGTATTCGATGGCCTATCCTAATGTTGTGCACAAAGCTCTCGTTGAATTTTGTTTAAATTATTATAGCCTAACCTAGTCTAGAGGTCATAAATAAAAAGCAGAAAAATATAATAAAAAAAGTTTTATTTAGCAGAAAATTTACAACTTCATAATTTAGGTTCTACGTTCGGGTTTTGCAAAATAATGAGATGGTATCCTTTTTTGTTCAACAAATTGTGAAAATTCGCAAGGCAAACAAAGTCGATTAGGTATATCAGTTTCACCCTTACATCTGGGGCATGTATACTTAATGGGTATTGGCATTGTAAACAGTAACAAGTCTATCAACGTAATGCTTCATTTCAATGAGAAAGTCTCCTGTTATACAATTTTGAAGTTTGATAATTGTTACTAATGTGGCATGTTTTGAATAGACTCCTGTGATAACACTTGGTACTTTGGGAGACTTGGGTAGCATTCGAATACTAGCTATTTTGAATCCTATCCGAATCCTGTATTGGAATCCTACGGAAAGAGACCCGACGTCGGTTGAATCAGAAAAAAGTATAGTGCAACTTTGTGCTCATTATTATGCTGCTTTGATATTTCAAAAATTCCGAGTGCTGTCCAGAGATATCCGGAAAACCTCGAAATTCGCCAGAAATGATTTTATTTTTCCAATACCGCTTGTCAATAATAGGCAATCCTCCTTACGCTTATAATCCTTGGTTTGCGTCAATATCGGCGCTTGTCAATAATGGGCACTCTTCTCGACGCTTATAATCCTTGGTTTGTGTCAATCAATAGCTGTCTTTCTCTGTTCCTTTACGTTACATCTTTCTTCTCTCTCGAGTAACGAAATTTGCCCGTGACGCGTTTTTCAAATCACTCTCCATTGTCGTCCAAATAGCAGAAAGCCGTTTAAGAAGTTTCTTTTCAAAAATTATTGAAATGAAAATAATCTTGATACAATTTTGGAACATAAGTAAAAGTTGTATGATATTATGTTAAGTGTGTGCTGGCGCTATTTGACTGTGAGTTGGTGGTATACAGAGATCAATGGTGGCTTCATCTCTGTCATTCTCAGGAGAATAAAACATAGTTTATACTAAAGCTTATTTTTATTCTCAACAATCATTGCCAATATGGTTAATAGGACTGTGAGTGCGACTACCATCTAAATTGTAGCAATATTCATAATCATAAAAATGAAATACGTCTTTATCGTCACCCTTGAATATTTTTTTTTTTCAATAGATATTGAGTATTTAAATAGAAACAGATCCCAAATTTCCGCATACTTTTTTCCTCAACCCATGTTATTTGTGGATGAAATGAATTAAAAATTCCACCACATTGATTGCAGATGTTCGGCAATTCCCATGACGTTACAGGTTATCCTGGTACTGGCAGATATGAATAGGCTTTTAGAGGGTTATGATCCTATTGATACTTATATTTAGAGCTTAAAGTTGTTGGAGCGTCCAGCCTGTAAGAGACATTGTTTAGTATATAACACTTCAATTGTAATGATACACACCGCTTTCTTTTTCCTGGAATTCTGTGAACTTTTTGTTCAGGATGCCTGAAAACCCAAATGACCAAATTTATTTATGAGCAGGGGGTGGTAGTGGCAACCGGTATCTTTCTAGCATTTTACTGAGGCTATTTGGGCCCCTTATAGGCTACTTCCAGTTTCAACTTGAAAGTGGTTGTGTCATATTTTAGTCCTCTATTATGTTATTCCATAGTTACCCTGATTTGTTAAAGGAAAAACCAGTTCTAAAACCCCTTCTTCTCGTGTACGTGTACGCATGTTTGCTGAATTCGGTGGGTCGGTTGCTCAAGAATGTGCGAAGTTAGTTTTCTCATATTCTTGCGCTATTTAACTGTTTGCTCTAAATTATTTTTTCGCATACGCATTTTCTGCTATCCTGGTAATTGTGTCATAAAATCATTCAGTCCTCCGTCCGTCCTAATACTGGATAGGTATGCCACAGCTAATTTCAAAACGTGCTTCACGCTGATAGGGTCCTGCTTTGATGAAAGCCGCTATGTTTCAATTCGGTTCTTGAAAGATGTTTTGACAAGACTAACGTCTTCCTCCTGCTTCACCAGGTGTTGGCTCGGTGCTAGAGACACCGAAGATGACCAACCCATTGATTTATCGGTGCCTCCAAATCGCAATTCTCACACCACAGGCATGTGGCTGATATTGAAAGTCCTGAAAATAATTGAATTAAATTTAAAAAATTCGATTAATGTCAACTTACCAGCAAAAGTCTAGCTTGCTTCATCATGGGGGCGGCGGGATCTCCAGCCTTTCGTTTGGAGGCTCTCTTGGAGCTGGGTGTTTGGGTGGTGTTGGATAGCCCCCTCTGCTTTAAAAATCCCACCACATTGGTTACAGATCCTGGAAGATGTTTAGCAATCCCATGACGTTTCAGGTTATCTCCTTCCTGGTGAACCATTTTGTACACAAAATTAAAAATTCGCTGTTTATGGAGGTTTGTTTTAAAATAAATGAAAAAATAAAACCAGTTTAAATTGGTTAAAGAACCTACCTAAATTTTAGAAAAAGAAATTTGAGTTTTGTGCAAATGTAAGTGTAAAAGTAAATTCAAGTTGCTCCGAAAAAAACTATTGGAATTAAATTAAAAAATAGGTACTCAGGGTTGTCTGTATTTTTAAAAAACAAACAATATGTTTATGTGTTAAGGAAAATAAAAATAATTCAATAATCGAGGTTTGTGTTAATTCAAAATATGTCTCAGGGCATGATTTATCCTACATCACTTAGATATTTAAAAATAGTACTTACAGTTTTTCGAAACCGACACTTATCGCACAAGAAACTAAACTTTGAAAATCCAGGTTCAAAGTACTGGTACTGGATGCTGCGTTTTTTGTACAAAGAATAAAAATTGAATCCTCATCTTTTACAGGTAACAATGTATCCACTTAAATTTTGTATTGCATAGGGTTATTGGCTCATAAAATGTCAACGATGCTAATTTAAATCTATTCTTTTAAATTTTGATAAATCGATTGAATTTGTCACCTTTTTTAAAATAAAAATGGACATATCAAATATCTAACTTAATAATTACGCCTTAAACTAAAAAATTATCTTTTTGTGCAACCATCCGCAAAATAAGCTTTCGCGGCCGCCACACAGTCCGCGAAATTCAATTTCGCGGCCGTTGCCCTTGGTGACGGCCGCGAAACTATAAATCAAAATTTGACACTTTGACAACAACAATGAGTAAATTTTATTTCCAAATTCTTCAGAACAACATAAATTATTTAGGATAAATATTAACACTAACATGACAGTTTGCATTATTACTAATATTTACTCCTGAAGCTGAAGCAACTAATAATCCAGTGTTTTTGAATTGACCTCTCAAAACCTCCAATTTCTGCATTAAATTAGCCAATATGTTTTCAGACACCATTTTGACGTTTTGTTTGTCACACCAATTTTTTGAACTCGCAGTAACAATTTTCATATTGCCGCTTAGTTTTCCAGGTATTAACTCAGAAATAGCTGATTGAACGACATTTTTTAGGTCTGGAGGAGTGCAAAAGAGTGAAATATCTGTATCGCTGTCGGATATTTTCACGATTTTTTGAGAACCGTCATTTTTTTGTATATTTGTTTACTTGCAAAATATGTCATCCATGACATCCATAGAAACGCTGTGCCACCAGGTTATACATCAAACTGGTAATTAGTTCCACATGTTTGTTGTTGAAAGGAGTAAATTTTTTCTGTAATTCCACATAATTTTCATGGTTGCACAAAAAATAGTGTGTATACCATGACCGCGAAACTTTTTAGCGTCCTCGAGGTTATCTTGCCACGGCCGCAAGCGGCCTCGGCGATAACTTTTCTCTACGTACGCTAAAAGGCAGTTCGCGGCCTTGGTATACAAATAACTATTAAAATGTGTTGTTGTTTTTCTCGGGCGGCTTCTGCGAATGGTCCTGATATTTTTCAGATAAAAAAACTGCCGAATAAGCGTTTACATTTGACGGTGCTTTTGTATGTGATATCAAAGTTTAAATCGGATTTTATAATAACAAGCTTCTTTCAGTTTGCTCAAACTCGTCACCAGTGAAAAATATAAAATTATTGCACAACAATTATCATTTTAACCAAGTAAGTAAATATCTTATATACTAATATCAATCAACAACAAGACCTGTTTTTTTATAGCAAAGGATTAAAAACACTGAGAAAATTACAAGACCTGAAGCCTCATAGAAAGTGAAATTCCCAATATTTTGGTAGCGTTTTTTGTATGTGATTACTTCGAAGTTTAAATCGGATTTTATAATAACTAAGCTCTTTTAGTCTTGTTTGAGACTCGTCAACAACAATTAAATTATTGCACAACAATTATCATTTTAACCAAGTAAGTGAATATCTTATATACTTACTAATATCGATACAATTATGAATATTTTAGATATGGATTTGAAATCAATCAACAAGGCCTGTCTTTTTATAACAAAGGATCAAAAACACTGAGAAAATTATAAGACCTGGTATAAAGTGAAAGTTCCCAATATTTTCTACGATAGAGACCTCAAAATAATTGCAAATCTTTACTGGAACCAATAAACTATACAAATTAAGGTAGATCATAAAACTATTGTACAGAAATTATTATTTTAACCTAGTAAGTAAATATCTTATATACTTAGGTAATCGATACAATTGTGGCATATTTTTAGCTATGGATTTGAAATACTCGTTGAATTTGACGACAACGCAGTGTTTCTCCCAAGACGTACCACCAATATGATTAGATCATTAAGCAGTTTATTGATGGAAAATATTCGCTTTTTGAAATTGTTGTCTTAAAAAATGTATGTTTTTAATAAAAAAAACGAGGCCCCTTTCCCATCAAATGTTGGTTCCAACCAAGGATAATACACACTACTACTACAGGATAGCCTATCCTCATAAGGCCTGTGTGGAACAAATCCACTCTCTCCCCAACGTTAAATCACCAGTTGTGACGTAAGCAGCATGTTATTTCTCACCTTGACGTAGGTTGTTTAAACAGCTGATGGCTTAGTTATGGCGTCGTAAATGGTAACACACGAGGTCAATAAGCAATCCTGTAGGTGTGTTTCATCCTTGAGTTCGAACACCCTCTACCAGGTACAACATGAAGCTAGCTGCTGGACCCTCATAGTTACGTCACCACCACAGCATCCTGTTATACGACACATCAAACTTGACACATGTACTCTAAATGGCGCCACGGACGTGACCCAGGTCGCTATGACGTCATCACAGAACCCGAACCATGAATCGAACTTTGCACTATGTACTCTAAATGGCGCCACGGACCCGCACTGACGTAACCCACGTGACCCAGGTCGCTATGACGTCATCACAGAACCATGAAACGAACTTCGCACTATGTACTCTAAATGGCGCCACGAACGTGACCCAGGTCGCTATGACGTCATCACAGAACCTGAACCCTGAATCAAACTTTGCACTATGTACTCTAAATGACTCCACGGACGTGACCCAGGTCGCTATGACGTCATCACAGAACCCGAATCCTGAATCAAACTTTGCACTATGTACTCTAAATGACTCCACGGACGTGACCCAGGTCGCTATGACGTCATCACAGAACCCGGAACGACTCAAAACTCCCGCTATGACGTCATGACGTTTGACAGATGACGTTTGACAGGTGACGTTTGACAGATGACGTTTGACAGGTGACGGTTGACATGATGGCGGGAAAACATTTCCCCCCCACCCCTTTTTCTGGTACCCATATTAAAATCCGGGGGCCCCTTTTCGGGGGGCGCATCCGGAGAGCCCCTTTTCGGGGGGCGCAGCCCTGTGGGCCCCCTTTTGGGGGGCGGAGCCCTACGGGTCCCAACTACAGCATCCTGTATTACGAACTTCACACTATGTACGCTAGATGGCGCCATGACGTTTGACAAGATGGCGCCGACGATGCATCCACCTTCGTGTCAACGACGGCGCATCCACCACGTGTCAAGAATGAAAGATTGAGGTTATGGTCGGATTTTGATAGTGAAACCCCTGTTGCTGTACTACTCTGATGGCTAAATTGCAACATACTAAAAGTCATGGCCAATGCTCCTTCCACAACCTCCTTTTTCGTCCCCTAACCCCCACCCTTTTAATATTTTGGTGATTTTCTCGAAAAATATCCACTTTAAGAAAAAATGTCATGAAAGCATTTTTGAAGCTGACAAAATTTTCCTTGCAACGACGTATTGCGAGCCCATATAGTGCCTCGTGGTACACACCAGTATCGTATCAAATAGAGGGTTACATTTAAAAAATATACTTTTTGCTATTTATTGACAGTTTTTTTGATCTAAGCATAATTTTTTTAGAAAAAACATATTTTTCTCTGAAACGACCATTAAGGGCTGAAACTTTTGCTCTCGATTAACGAATTTGATACCTTGCCAAAGTTTTGCATGGGCCACGGTCTATAAGTATGATGTGGTTAGAGCACATTCTAACCCCTGAATAAAGAAGTAGCCATCTGCGCCTTCTTAGACATAGAGGGTGCTTTCGATAACACCTCTCATGAGTCAATAAAGAATCCGCTTGTCAGAAAAGGAGTGGACAAACCACATCCACCTGGATGTGTGAAACGTTAGCCACCAGAACTGCAGAAACGGATGTGGGGGAACAAACCATACAAGTCACCACAACGAGAGGATGTCCACAGGGAGGGGTACTCTCACCCTTGATGTGGAGTCTAGTAGTCGATGATCTACTAAATACACTGACAGACCAGGGCTTCAACTGCTTTGGCTACGCCGATGATATTGTCATCATAGCCAGAGGCAAACACGAAGGAACACTCTGTGACCTTATAGAAAAAGCACTCCAAACCACGAAGGAATGGTGTCAGACTGTGGGACTGAGCCTTAACTCATCAAAAACCACACTGGTAACATTTACAAAAAGAAGGAAACTCCCATACCTGAGGAACATTCGCCTTGATGGAAGCAGGCTTCACTGGAAACAAGAAGTTAAATTCCTAGGAATAACCCTAGACTCTAAACTCCTTTGGAACCGACACATAGAGAACATAACAAACAAAGCAATTTCGGCACTCATGGTATGTAAAAACATTGCGGGCAAAACGTGGGGTTGTAACCCATCGATCCTACGATGGATGTATACCATGATAGTGAGACCTATCATCACCTATGGAGCGGTAGCCTGGTACAGCCGAACCCAGCTAGTAACGGCTAGGAAAACCCTAGCAAAGGTACAAAGACTCGCATGTCTATGCATAACAGGAGCAATGAGAACATGCCCAACCGCGGCAATGGAAGTCATCCTAGACCTAACACCACTTCACACAACAGTGAAGCGGGTTGCCAGTGAATCATATCTAAGACTGGCGAAGATAAGTCTACAAGGGAAAACGCACTTTGGCAGAGCTTTCCCTCTCCCAAACTGTGCACACCTCATGGACTTACCAAAAGACGCGATTGTTGATAAATTCAGTTTCGAACTAAGTACAAAGAACAGATGGAACATAGAATGTATCCAGTCCCTTAAGGCAAACACCATCAAATGGTACACAGATGGCTCCAAAACTGCCGAGGGGACAGGAGCCGGAGTATTCGGGCCACGAACCAGATACTCGGAGCCAATGGGCAAATCACCAAGTATATTCCAAGCCGAACTTCATGCAATAGGAAAATGCGTGCAGTTCAACCTGAACAGAAGGTACCGAAAACGAGAAATTGTAATAATGTCTGACAGCCAAGCAGCTATCAAAGCATTGAGCTCGCCGATAATCAATTCTAAGATAGTATGGGAATGTCTACAGAAACTCAATGAGCTGGGGAAGGAAAACAAAGTAACCCTACTATGGGTTCCTGGACACATAGGAGTCGAAGGCAATGAATGCGCAGACGAACTTGCAAAAACGGGAGCGGTCACTCCCTTCACTGGGCCAGAACCATTCTGCGGCGTCGGAAATGCGCACCTCCAAGAAATCCTCAAAAAGGAAGAGAACCGGCTAAGGAACAAACAATGGCTAGACCAACCAGGACTACGACAGGCCAAGGATCTATTGGGCAGCTACAACCAAAAAAGATCGGAACTGCTGGTCAACCTTAGCAAGAAAAGTCTCAAAACTCTAACCGGGTTTCTCTCGGGACATTGCAGACTGAATAAGCACCTACATAATTTGGGGTTGGAAGAAGGTAACACTTGCAGATTCTGTGAAGACGGTGAAGAAACACCTCACCATCTTCTACTGAACTGCGATGCCGTAAGCCGCTCAAGAATGAAGAACTTGGGAAGTCCCCTTATACAGCTGGAAGAAATTCCAGCCCTGGAACCGCTAGACATCCTAAAATTCCTAAAGGACCTAGGATTAGAGGGGCTGCTTTAAGCAGGAAACCCGAACTTAGCAGCAGAAGGAGGGGTACAATAGATCAACCTTGGTCGCAGTGCAACTGACACCTCCAACACACACACATACATACATACATACATACAACCCCTGATTATTTTTAACGGCTGTCAAAACTTCAGCCAAAAAACAGTTTATCCGAGACTCTCAGCTATCAATTTGCCAAATTAATAACAGGGGCGCCTACTAGCGCCCCAGGCGACGTTGCGGTAGTATCTTTTTTATCTTGACTGCGCTTGTGCAACTGAGTCCAAAATGGGAAGCGAGTTTGTCAGGTGTTTGCGTCATATTTACATTCAGGGTTGGGACTCTGTAACGAATAGACACATTTTCTCTATTTGTATTGACGTCCCCTGTCTATACAGGGTGTCCACTTAGTGCGATATCGGTCTATATCTCCTTACAGGATGATGCTAGAAAAAAAAATTAAATTACAAAGTTGTTTGATATTCTCATATGCATCAGTTAAAAATATTTTTTCTATTTTGGTTTCATATCGAAGCCTTTTCGAAACTAAAAGTAGTGCGAAAAGAAGCTCTTTGTGACACTCCTTTTTTACTTATCGGAGGTAGGTGACACTGGCTGACTGATGGCCATCGAACTGTCATTCGCAATTTTTAATAGAAGATTTCTATATTTGGCATGCAGTGTTACCAACCTAAACATATGAAATCAGGAAATATGCGAATAAAATCTCCAAGAATTTTTATTTTTTTTTAAATTAAACAATACCAAAATAGAAAAAATAGTATAAAATATTCATTTCATAAGACATTTTATCGCACTCGCCCTTTAGAAAACTCGCCTCCGGCTCGTTTTCTAATATAGGGCTCGTGCGATAAAATGACGTTTTATGAAATTTGTATTTTAATGTACTATTTGAACATACAGGGTGCTTCGTTTATGGGGTATGGGACAAAATTTTGTTATTTTGAATGGAACACCCTGTATGTGATTACATATTTGGATTCTATGTGAAATTCAGATTTCATACAATATACCCTATACCTAAGTTGAACTGTCAGGCTGTAAAACCTAAACGGTTAATTTTAGAGGAAAACCGATTTTACATCCCTATCTTAGATTTTCATAAACTATAATTTGACACCAACTTTGAATTTAACCGGAGATTACATTTAACTTGAATTTTTAACCATGGATTAAATTTAAAGTTGGTGTCAAATGATAGTTTATGAAAATCTAAGATAAGAATGTGAAATCGGTTTTCCTCTAAAATTAACCGTTCAGGTTTTACAGCCTAGCAAAGTTGCAAAAAGTAAATTTTCAACTGTCAATATTTCCAAAACAGTTGAACTTAGGTATACGCGAGGGTATACGGTATATTGTATGAAATCTGCTCAGAATTTTACATAGAATCCAAATATGCAATCACATACAGGGTGTTCCATTTAAAATAACAAAATTTTGTCGCATACCCCATAAGCCGAGTATCCTGTATATACAAAAATATTTTTAAATAATGCATATTAGAGTATCAAACAACTTTGTAATTATTTTTTTTTCTTGCATCACCCTTTAAGGAGATATCATCCGATATAGCACTTAGTGGACACCCTGTATAATACATCTGCTCCAACAGGCATGGGCATGAGAACCGTTCCAGAACCAGTAATTTCCAGTTGCCCACCTATTTTTCAATAAGTTGAACTTTTATCCTAATTGACAAATGATTTGATCTACTGGAAATTACCGTTCTAGAACGGGTAGAGCACCACAAAATAATAGTAAGTTTACTTCATCCAGCCACGAGCCGGACAGCTGGGAAAGTATATGCAACAACTGAGGTACAAACAGCAATAGAAGATATGAAAGAAGTTATTCTCTTTGCTCATGCAGTTTCTGGCTGCGATAAAACATCTGCCAGTTACAGAAAAATTCCACCTTAAGGAAAACGGTTTGCGAGATATTTAATGTATCTATAATCAATTACAAATAAATGTGATTCAATGTGGGGAGGAGTTTGTCAGATCTCTTTATCCTGATGGCATAAAATTTAATGATATCAATGACCTTCGACATCATCTTTATAATAAAGCAGTGGCAAGACAATCGCCTTCTGCACTCTGCACTCCTAGAATTATCAAGTTTGCCGCACACAGAAGCAGCCTGTGCCCAACATTCACTGAGAGTATACCTTCAGGTGAGCAACGGATATACAAAAACTAACTTGTGTTTTTATATGCATTTCTATTGTTTTTTCCAAAAGTGTAGCACATTTTGTTCCCCTTGCAATGGCCGAATATGCAATAATATTATGGAAACCGGTACAGAGGATTCTACCACAGAAAAACAAACATTCAGAAGGAATACAGAAAGAGAGATCCTATTTGCTTTTCTATGAGCTCGAACCGGGCTAACGGAGGAAATATCAGTGGCGCACACTGGTAAAACCGTCTTCCAACGACATTTAACGTCAAAAATACTGATAAAACTAACTGGTGACTGTGACGCGCCACCACTGAACATATTTCTTCCGTTGCACGTGGCTTCCTCCGTGACAATTGGATCTCTCTTTCTGTGTTCCTTCTGATTGTTTATTATTCTGTGATTCTACTCTTGAGAAAGATGTTTAAAATGTTATTTTTAAACTAAATAAAAAATTAAAAAATTAACTAAACAGCAGTTTCGATATTTTTGGTTCTAGGGGGACGTTTTAAACATCAATGGATTTGCAATTTTATCACCTACAAAAAAATTGGTAACGATATTTTTCGCCAAGCTTATACCAGGTGTCCCACTAAGGCCGGCCAGGTACGATATTATGGAAACCATAGACCTTACGGCTTCGGGTTTTTTTTTTTTCTTCACTAAATAGGCCAAGAGAAATTGATGGAAATTATTTTCAAGTTTCTAGGATGACCGCTAGGGGGCGCAATTACGATGATATAGCTAAAAATTCAACTTTTCTCAAGAAATCGCTGCATTAAGATACTGTTTTGACAACAGAAATCAAAAGTTCATTAATTTTTGCGCCAGTTTGGTTATTAGGCTTTTTTTCGTGTCTTCAGTAATAAGGGTGGGGGAATCTGGTGAATTTTTTTTTTTAGAAATTGCTGTATCTTCCATATCCCTCATTCAAACTCATTCAATTTGGGTTTATTTGGAAGATAATTTCATTGTTATTAAAAACACCACTTCGTTCGAGGTCGATAGTTCCCACCGCGTCTGCTAGAGGGCGCTGTTTATTCAAGATCCAGTTTTTCCTAATTTTCATGAAAAATCCAAATGGCATAATATTATTTTAGTAGTGCTGTGCTTAAAGAGAAAAAAAATATCTACATTTTTGCGCAAACCGCAATTCAATATCTGCATTCGTTTTCAAGTTACGTGAGGTCTATGGTCTCCATAATATCGTACCTGGCCGACCTTAGTGGGACACCCGGTAGTTTTTGGTTAAAATCAGTAAATTCGTGTAATTCAAGAACTTTCAAATAATCTCGGGACAAACTTTATATGGGCTCGCAGTACGTTGTTGCAAGGGAAATTTTGTCAGCTTCAAAAATGCTCTCTTGACATTTTTTCCCTAAGTTGATAGTTTTCGAGAAAATCTCCAAAATATTAAAAGGGGAGGTTTGGGGGGCGAAAAAAGGGGGTTTCGAAAGGGGGATTCTCCAGGACTTTTAGTATATTAATATTAGGCCTTAAATTATGATATATACCAAAAATTAGCTTTATATTATTTTTGTCTAGCTTTACCCAAAATTTGAACTATCTTGACTCGGGTATCAATTAAGTTAAAATAAATTTTCCGAGAAAATTACCCCAAGAGTAACAGTTTAGTTTGGTGTGTATTCTCTATTGAGAAAAAATACAGACTATTTTCGTTAATGAACCAACGATAACAGAAACTGTATGCACTATGTTCTTTTCTTCACAGTTAGGACAGAAGGGTATCTTGGATGATATCTATTTTCAACAGGATGGTGCCCCCACCTCATTATTCTTTAATAGCAAGGGAATCACTAGATATGACATTAGGGGAGAGACGGATAAGGAGAGGTGATCATATAGGATAAACACCTTCTCCCCTGACTTGAGAGTTCCAGACTTTTTTCTCTGGGGTTATGTGAAGGAGAGATGCTGTAATCCTTTGCTGAAATAGCCTGGAAGATCTACAACGGAACATTTGTAATGTCATTATAGCGATTCCCCACGAAATGTTACACAATTCATTCAACCATTTACTGATCCATAAATACCTGGAACAGAAAAGCTAACATATACATATACAGCATTTTGTATAGTTTTATGCAGTTTTTATTAACTTTTTATTAGACAAACACGAGTTACAAGCTTTGAAAATATGCGTTTGCAAAAATACCAAGATTTCTATATCCATTCGTACATGGTCATGGATACCTTGAGCATTAATCTTTTTTTGACGTTGGGATATACAGAGTGTTCCATTAAAAATAGTGGAAAATTTCGATGTTGAAAAACGGATTTTAATTCGCCCTGTATAAGTTTCGAAAAAATTTGCAACCTACTAGAAAAAACTTTAGGCCAAGAGAAATCGAATGGCGCAAACCGCAGGTAACTAACACACCTGGTTTAAAAGCTATAAGCTTTTAAAATGGGTCACTCTCGGCTGGTACACCCTGTATCAGCCAGGGGAACAGTTTCGAACTGACGCTGGTACACTGTACATCGCCCACTATGTCTGTCCGTCGGATGGTGGCGAAACTGAGATATTTTCTGATCTCAGGTCACATTCCAACTTCTTGATTTTTATCTGAGCCTTATCGATTTCTTGGCAAAAATTTCCAACCTTCTGACGAACACCCCAACTTCTTCATGTACCTACTTTTTCCATTGTATTCTTGTAACGTAGAAGTGGACTGTATAAACTTCTTAAAATAAAAAACTATTTCAACTATTAACCAGTGTTCCCAACCTCTCAGATTAATAATTCCCTTGATGGATCCCAAAAATTCCCTATTTTATATAAAATTTTATTAGAGTTAAAATTCCCTGCTTTCAATGTTGCCAATAGGCCTTTTCGGAAGCACTGATCCGATTAACCGGATCACCAGCTGATGTACTTTGTCTTTTTTCAGTCGTGTTCATTAAAGAAAAATAAAAAACAAACAGTTGGTGATCGGGTTAGTCGGATCCGTGTTTCCGAAAAAGCCTTACGACTACATCTAAGTAAATGCCAAATGACTTTACCTATATCAAAACCAAAAATATCTTCTTTGTATTGTGTATGTAATAAAACAAAAAATTGAGTCGATTAAACGGATTACAAACAAATTGCAAAAATTAAGCATCTGCACTAAAATAAATACAACCGGGAACCCCCGAAACCGAACCTTGCTGTGTTCGGCTATGTCACTCCGCGCGCTCTGCGTAACTCCGTACCCACTCCAGGCGTTCGAGTATTGCTTTTCGGCGTAGGTAGAGTGACATCGCTTACTCCACTCCAAATCCGTGCTGAACACAACTTCTATCTTCATCGATATCAAACTTCTATTTCTCAAAAATTCCCTCATTTCGACGAGTTTATAAAAAAAAATCCCTTCTCCCTTTTGGGTGCCAAAATTCCCTAAAAAGAGAAAATTCCCTGCAGTTGGGAACACTGCTATTAACTTAACAATATACTAAAAAATGCTAGAAATTACAGAGAAGAAATTGATTGATAAAATCTTTTTCTAAACAATTTGAATTGATTTTGAAAAACACAAAAAAAAATGGTATAAAAGTTGCTCTTCGATGATGGCACGATTGTCAAACTCAAGTTAACACCGAACATACCGCCCGCCTTGAAATGTCAGTTCAATCCGGTGCAACTGGGAGAACACACAACTTTGACACCGCCCGTTTGCACGTCGTACGGTCACTAGATTGAACAGTCACGACCCTTGTGACGTTGTCCGAACTAGAATGTAGCTCGATGACATGCCCAGTTCGCCATTAGTAGATAGGGAGATTGTCTACCCTTATGATTACCAAATTTCCAATTTTTAATAAACTAGGACACTGTTTCTTCCATTTCGTTCTCGTCTGCATCTCGGAAATATATTCTCGGTTCCATCTGTTCCAAAACTGCTGAACAATACTTTGTAGACGCTGGAATTTACTTAACCTGGCATTACATGCGTCAAAAAACTTACGTCATTACACGCGTTCGGTCAAATCGACCGACTGCCCTAAAGTTTTTATGAATCATTAGCTTTTTTCGAGGAGACGATCCCAAAGGATTCTGGACGTTAAGGCATGACCTACGCAGGTTTACTAATCAATGGAGACATGAAACTCCCAAATATTACCTGCGAAAGTCATGCCTTAGCGTTCAGGATACGTTTAGGATCGTTTCCGGAAAAAAAGTGTACAAATATATATATACTTCAACCAAAAGCACTCCTTCTATTCGAGTTAAAACTGTACTCAAATCTTCATAAGTAAGGCTAGTGTTCCCGATAATGAATTTCAAATGAAATTTTACACCTTTGACACCAGCCTCCCACAAACCTCCAAAATTGGTTGCTCTTGACGGCATAAAGTAACATGTAATTCCTTCCGAAGATAATTCTAAGGCTATTTTATCATAGTTCGAATGTAAATGTTTTTGAAGCATTGAATTCGCTCCAACAAAAGTGGTACCATTGTCAGACTAAAAGTGAAAGGGCTTGCCTCTCCTAGCAGTACAACTTTTCAACACCGCAAGAAAAGCTTGACTGGTCAAATCACTGACAACATCTAAATGAACACATTCTGTATTCATGCAAATAAAAATACATATAACCCTTCAAAATCTTGGGAAATCTAGTTTTCCTGTCCCGTAATAAGATTGTCCTGGCATAATCAACTCCAGTATGTGTAAAAACCGGTTGAAAAGGAGTAACTCGATACTCAGAAAGATTACCAAATACATAATTAGTGGTAGTTGGGTTGGATTTGAAGCATCTGACGCAGTTCTTAACAATACACTCAAAAAAATCTTGATCATAATATCAATGAACTGCTTTCATCAATTACATTTTCATTGATTCAGTGAAATTTTCATTAATCCCAAGTACAGAAAACTGTAAGTATTATGATTTCATGAACAACTATCATTAAAATAAAGAATGAAGCTTCATTAAGTTATGAATAGTCATCTACATGAATCTATGTTGAATAGTGCATCGGTTACAAGAACTAAGTTCATTGATTTTATGAAATTAAACCTTGATATTAAAGAAAATTTCTTTGATGGGAGCTTCCACGGAATATTCATAATATAAATGAATATTAACATGAATAATATGAATATGGTTCATATAGCCTTACTAGAAACTTATCCTTTTAAGAACGAAATTCATTGATACAATGTACGGTTCATTTAAAACAAGCAAATATTCCTAGAAACAAAGCTGCAACCATTACATCAAGATAAATCATAAATACAATGAAACAGTTCATGGCATTAATGTAGACAGTTCCTAAGCACGTGCGCAAAGGTAGCTGCAGTCGGGCAACGACATAGAAAAATTTGTTGAAATAGGAATAATTACATTTCTATTTTCTGGGTGCATTGCTACGTACTTCGTTCAAGTCGGTTTTTTCGGTTTTGTGTTGTTCGAAGTGTTAAATTGAAAGTCGGTTTTACCTGTCGCCGTTTTTTTCTAAAGGTAAGTTGTATACCTCTATTACCTCTATAATATGTATACCTATTATGTAGGTATGACTTTGATGCCTTGCACGGAGACGGTCTAGTCTCAAAATGGGAATGCGAAAGAAATGACCTACAGATTTAAATGTCATCCGGGGAGAACGTGAAAGACAAAAGCGTCAAGAGCTCCTCAGAATTTCTAAGGAATACTGAAGTCTCTAAAAGTAAGTATACCCAATCTCAAATCAAGTTGTAATTTTTTTCATCGATATATTTTTGTTAAATGGTTTTGTTTCACTAGGTAGAAAAGCAGAAGATTCAATGCCGTAGCTAGTGTTTCATAGCCGAGGCAAGGAAACCAGCCAAGGCATCAAATCTAATTTTCTGATGTGGCTTGTTTTAGAAACTTTGGATGTTGATAGTTCAAAAACAGCTGGAACAAATAGGTATAGATATATATTTATGGAAACAGGATTTAAGGAGGATTTGAAAGATAGTAGAATATACGGTTAGTGTCATTTAAAATAAAAATACATAAGTAGGTACTTAGATTTTTAAATTTTCAGATTTTGGGATGCCCATTGGTTTGTTTGACAATTCTGGAAGATGATACGGAGAAAACATGCAACTTTTGCATTAAAAGCTTTTTTCGTATTGCTCATATTCATCAGTACAGTGGACAAGCAAATATAAAAAATGACCCTTTACCCCATTTAAAATCATAAGTATATTTAAGGCATAATTCATGAAATTATTTTAATAAAAATAAAGAATATTGTACATATTTTTGAAAACGTCATTAATAAATACAATGAATGAAATTCTTAGTATTCAAGACTGTGATTCATAAATACAATGAAAGGGTTTCATCAAATTATATCTGGGCTTCATTAATAGTATGCCGTCTGTTCATCAGGACAATGAAAAAGTACATATAAACTAAGAACGATGTTTATTGTTACTATGAAAAGTTTCATTAATACAAAAACCTTGCTACATACCTTAATGTTCGTTGTTCATACACAAGATGAATCGAAATAGGAATTAAGAAATTGTTCATCCTTCAATAACGTAGAGTTCATGTGATCAAAGAAGCCGTTCTTTGGACCGATTTTAATGAATTGTTCATTAAATCAAAGAACAACTTCTTTTTATTTATGCTACTATTTGGTTGAGTGTAGTTTTGGCTATTCGACGCCCAGAGAGCGGCCAAAATTATTCGCGAACTGTATACAATAATTATTGCGGACCACAATGTAACAATGTTATATGAACTTGACCCATAATTAAAGTCGTCGGGTGATGCTTGTTATGCAATAAATAGGGATGTTTCTGATGATTAGATACATTTGCATTGTGTATCCGTCCACCTACTCTAATTTATTCCATTTCATCACAAAACGGGTTTAGGGATAATATATTGCTTGTAGTCACTAGAGGACGTTTATTTTTCAATGAAAAATAATCCTTTGCAAATGACTGTTTTTGAGATATTTTCACTAGCTGGGTCAGTGAAACAATAAGCTTTGCAACTGTCAAAGGACCAACAGTAAAAAAAATTTCTTTAAGTATTTTAATAAATTTTGAGCAAAAGGCAAAAATTCTCTGAACCCTGACCAATGAAGAATACCTCGAGAAATTAAAATTAGGAATTTCTTCAACATAAACTATATAGGAAACTATCATTTGCTCCGGATGTCTTCCGACATCTCAGGTATGCAAATGTTCAAATTATTGATTTTTGAAAAATATGAGTGGGACCCTTCCACCACAATTCGGAATTTATAAAGATTTTGAAGAAATGCCTCTGGAAAGACAGTCAGCAGGAGTATCCTCTGATCTTACATGATACCACGCTGAAGAATTGGACATATTCTGAAATTGCGTAACTCTATTCGCCACAAAAGTTTTCCAGCGACTTTACAACCCTTTATCCAACATAAAGTTATCGAAGAATCAGTCCAAAAGTATGCATGGTCGATTTTCAATTTTATCGACTGTTTCACCTTCTCCATGAGCTGACAGGTAAGAACAGCAGCGCACAACTCCAAGCGTGGTAAACTTATCTTTTTAATAGGTACTACCCGTGATTTGGACAGCAGAAATTTGGAACAATTGTACTCGCCAGAACCTGTTATACTGACAATATATATGCACCCACCGTAAGCCTTCTCTGACGCGTCTGCAAACCCATGAAGGTGAATTACTTCCCAGTTTACATTCAAGACATATCGACCAATTGTAAGTCGATTCACAAATTGAAGTTCCTTACAAAAATCTAGCCATTTTCTTGAAATATAAGAAGGAATTGGCTCATCCCGGGACAATTTTTCTTGCCACAAAAGCTGTAATAAAAGCTTAGCAGTCACTACAATTGGACCTAAGAGACCTAAAGGGTCGAATATTTGACTCACAACCGACAAAATTATTCTTTTGGATATAACGCCATCGAAGTCAAAGTGTTTGATAGAGTAATGAATCGTATCTGTGATATTAATGGCATTCCAAAATATGCCAAGGCTCTTACTTTGTTCATTCTCTCCCAAATGTAATATATTAGACGATAAATTCTTATGCACCTCAAAAAAATCCAATAGCTCTGGTTTGTTACATAACCACTTCCTTAGCTGGAATCCACCACTATCTAGAATCAAAGAAATGTCCCTTTGGAGTTGTAACAAACCTGAAGTACAGAATGCTCCTGTTAGTTAATCATCTGGATAAAAACAATTCAATATAGCTTCACTTGCTTCGAGATATTCAGTCTGGAAATCCAAAGTTAACTGTGTCAAACACCTTACTGCTAAGAACGGAGAAGACGCATAACCATAAGTAAGAGTATTTAACTCAAAACACTCAATCTGAGCCTGAGGGCAATCGAGATTTTTCCACAAAATTCTCTGATAGCTTCTTTCACTAGGATCTATGAGGACTTGTCTGTACATCTTGGATATATCTACATTGAGCACGTGTGGATAAATGCGAAAACGTAAAAGAATCGACAGCAGATCTCTTCGAATGGTAGGTCCAGAATATTGAACATCATTCAAAGACAAACCAAAGTCAGTTTTCACCGAAGCATCAAGCATGACTCGAACCTTCGTCGTTAAACTGCATTCTTTAATAACGCTGTGGTGAGGTAAATAGAACATCGGTTTAGTATCGTAACTATCAACAGAAAATTCTTTTACTTTTGACATGTGTCCCATAATTATATATTTATTCATAAAATCGACGTAATCCTTTTTTAGAATTTCATTTTTCGCTAAGCGCCTTTCAAGAAATTTAAAACGTTGAAGTGCCATTTCCTTGGAAGAACCCAACTTTCCAATATTTTTATTGAATGGAAATTTAACAATGAAGCGACCATCTGAGTTTCTCCAATAATTTTGCTTAAAATGTTCCTCACAGAACTGTTCGGACTTGGAAAAGATTGATTCATTATTACTACATTCCTCTATCTCCCAGAATTTAGTTAGTTTTTCATCGATCGACCGATCCAATGAAAGATTGCAACCACTTGATTTCTGGGAGCTTCTAAAAATTGAGCATTACCACCAACAATCCAACCTAGTCTAGTTTTTTGAAGGACAGGTAAACCTTCTTTACGAATTTGTTTCATGAGCAGTATCCTATAAAAGACATTCACACCTAACAAAATATCAATGTCACCTTGAATGTTAAACGACTCATCAGCTAGTCTTAAATTTCGAGGAAGATCCCATTTTGAAATATCAAAGGAGATTGTTGGAAGACTTTGAGCTATTTTCTCAATTACTAAACAAGAAATAACTTCTCTGTACTTGTTGATATTTGACATAATTGTTACATTGACGTTAGAATTAACAGTAGAGTAGATGACAAAGCCTCTCCAACACCCATAATCTGAAAATTAACCGCAGACCTGGACAAATTTAAGTTGCAAAACTATTGGTAATGAAGTTGCTTTGCGACCCACGATCAAGTAAAGCTCCAATCAAATGCGTATTTCCTTTGCTATGAACGTTAAAAAATTAATACCTAGGAAAAAAAGCGTCACTTCGCAAACTGTCATGAGTGTGCAAACATCATCATTTTTTGACGGTTGTAGAAAATAGTTATTTTTGTATCTAGTGCGCAAAATGCTACTTTGGTGATCGAGATCTGATTTTTTTAACGAGGCGCAGCCAAGTTGAAAAAATAGTCGAGATCATCAAAGTATTTCGCGCCCGAGTTGCAAACAATATTTTTTCTACAACTCCATTTAAATATCGATCATTCGAAGTCAAAATTGCATTCTCAATCAAAGGTAGGTGAATTTTAATTATTTTTGGTTTCCTGACAGGTATGTGTCACCATGACACCAGTGTGCGAACTAGCTATTATGCGCACTAGTGTACGAAATAGCTTGTTCGCGCACGGCGTCATGGGAACGTTAAAAAATCAATACCTACCTGGGAAAAAAGTGTCACTTCGCAAACTGTCATGAGTGTGCGAACATCATCATTTTTTGACAGTTGTAGAAAAAATGAATCTTTTGGACAATTAGTTGAATGAGTAGAGTCAAAACAATTCGGACAAATTTTCAATTTGTTAATTGCGGCAATTCTGACCTCAATATGCCAATTTTTAAAAGCAAAACACTTATAAATAGAATCCGGTTTTTGACAATAATAGCAAGAGAGTTTACCTTTACTTACTGTTGCATGAAAACCCTTTAACTTATTTTTAACATCAAATCTGGCACCTGTATTCGAATCCTTTCTTGATGACTCTGATTTTTCTAAAAGCTCACATTAAGTTTTTAAAAAGGCAATGACATCTATCAATTTAGATAGCTCCCCATTTGGAATAGGATGAGACTCCCATTCTCTTCGAGTAACATAATCAAATTTAGAAGTAATCAAATATACAATTAAAGTATCCCAGTTGTCAGTGTCTTGACCCAGACTTTTAAGTGACCTTAGATTTTTATTAAACAAGTCATACAGGCTTCTAAGATCACTATGTACTTCCTTCACGACACCAGGACAATCAAATAATGCCTTGACATAATTATGGACAATAAGTCTTTTGTTTTCGTATCCATCAGATAAAATAGTCCAAGCTACCAAAAAATTGTCATTCGTAACCTGTAAGTTTGCAATGGCTTGAAGCGGTTCTCCTTTTAAATATGACTTCAGATAATAAAATTTCTCTACATCACTCAAAAATGTATTTTTATGAACAATAGCTCGAAAAGCATCTCGAAATTTGAGCCACTTTTCATATGAACCATTGAAAGTAGGTAATTTAAGGTCAGGCAATTTTATTGAATGTCTAGGTTGTTGCATAATCGATGCAGGCCCTTTACTATGAACAGAACTTCCCGAAGATTCATTCTTGTCAATAACTTATGCCAGTTATATCAAAATATTGCCCTTCGAACTCCTCACGTTCCTTGCCTTCTGCTTCTAAGACACCTTATTCAAACTCGCACAATATTGACTCAATCTCTTCCCGAATGTCCTCAAACTATGACAAAAGATGGGTTTAGCCCTATCTAAGCTGGTTTTTAATTATCTGATATTCCGTGAGGTCTGCGGAGTCGACTGTGTCATAGTATTTATTAATTCTAGTTAATTGACTTTTTATATTACCTCGCTTAAATTTAAGATTAGTTAATTCTGCCATTTTTGCAATAAGGAATCACACTAGACAAACTTACCAAGAATAAATGTATGTAATGAAACAAATAGGTGACCAAATTAATAAAGAACGGATTTACTTGACACCTAGCTCACTTAACTTGACTAAGTTGATGATGTACAAGTACACATTAGTTGTATTCCGGACTGAACTTGATACAACGTCTGCGTTCACCGTTCACTTCAGCTAAAAAGCTGGATTATTGGCCGTTGTCTGACGAATGACAAACTGAATCAATTCGGCTCGAAGGACCAAATGTAACGTAAAAGTGGACTGTAGAAACTTCTTAAAATAAAAAACTAATTCAACTATTAACTGTTTTAACAATATACTAAAAAATGCTAGAAATTACAGAGAAGAAATTGATTGATAAAATCTTTTTCTAGACAATTTGAATTGACTTTGTCACATAAAAAAAAAAAATGGAATAGTAAGTTGCTCTCCGATGGTGGCACGATTGTCAAACTCAAATTAACACCGAACAATTCTTGATTTATTTTAAGTTTTTTTCCTCTTCTTGTTTCTTTTATCGATATTTTTCATGAAGTTTGTGCTTTTGCTTGTAAAAATAACTCTGTGGACATGATTTCCGTCGCCACCACTCCAAAACTCCGAATACAGGGCACGAGTTTTATCCGACGTCAAGTCGACGCTTAACAAAAACTTGATAATTTATAGAGTTTGAGCTAATTTATAGATACCTACAAAAAAGTTTCATCAATTTCCAGTAATGTTCACTGCGCTCTGATAAATATAGTTAGCCAAGTTTTTCAATTTTAGTGTAAGTATTCGAAATTTTCCTAAATTCATGAAATCAGACTTCTAGGAAACCCAAACAGTAAAATCTCGAAAGCAGTACTTACTTATAATAAAAAATAATCGTTAAGGCATATTTTTTCCCAACTAGCATTGATTGTCTAATAAATATTCTAAAAGCCTGAAGTATTAAACAATAAAATGCATCACAAATCGCTAAATAAATTAGACATTTTCTTAATTCAAAAAAAAAAACATCATCAATTATTATCGTCGTCCAAACAAAATTGGCTTCGCCAAAACTAATGTGCATCACCTTCTCGGGTCGTGCCTGGGCAGAAACCACTGAGCCAGTACCTTTATAATAACTGTTTTTCGCCATCCGCAATTCATTCATTCGCTTTATTTTCTTCTGCAACTTTCGACATTCAAAAAATTCTAAGTTGGTCGCCTGAGAGAGTACTCGATAGTTGCGAGAAACAAACGACGTACAGCCTACATTTTCGTACACGACAAATTGGTTCGAAACGTAAGAGCAGTTCAGTACCTCTGGCGCGATTCATTTTGATTTTTGCTAGAAAGCAGTAGTAATACCACACTCGTGAATTTTTTTATTGCGGTACTGTAGTTATTGTTTCGTGCACGCAAAAGGGTGGTTTTTTAAGGAGTAATTTATCATGGCTGATGTAAAAGGTAATAATATTGTTTATTTTTTGGAGCAAACTTTGTGTGCATGGCTATTCTGCTTTTTTTTTTACTGGAAGCTTTCATATTTTTGAACCAATTCTTCAATCTTCAAATTATTATTGTGGTTTTCCTAAAAAATATTTGAATTTCTTGAACAATTTCTTCAGAACTCAACTGCAAAAGAAAATTAAAAAACAATAACGCAACTGCTCACATTGAGAAACTCTGTTATCTGTTACCTATTCCAGTAACACCACCTATGAATGGACCTCTAGCCATTCATAAAAAATAATTTATAAGATGGCAAACATTCACAAATTTCTTGATTTTTTTTAAACTTAAATATGCATAGATCTATACTTTTTCAAATTTCAATTTGCCGTTACATTCTGTGCTAGTTTCTGCAGATCTCAAGTTAATAGTGGCATTATAACCCACATGCATAAAATTTAGCGGAACATATCTATAGAAAAAATAAAAATAAATAATGACAATCAGTGTTTTGCATTTAATCCGTTTTTTTTCTATAGAAGAAGCAACACTTTTTTTCTAAAGTGAATAAGATAAAAACTTGAAAAGGTCAAACCTATAATATTTGCAAAATGCATTCAAAGCAATAAAACATTGTTTTTCTTACCAGCCAGGAAAAGATGGCCTTAAACAATACAATATAATTACATTTTGAACTATTTAAATACGAATTTTGCATAAAACCCATTAACCTTGTGGGTGATCCGATACTTTAATTAATATACGTACTGCTCCTTTCAGCGTTTATCGATAATAATAAAATTCGTATTTGGCATTGTCTTTTTTTGGATGTACAATTTTAATTAAACGATGACAATATAATAGGTAGTACCAAAAATATTAATTCGATTTTTACATCTGAAGCTATTGCGGATTTTTGCAGCATTTTTCAAAATCCGCAAACATTTAAAACTACTTAAAGGCTATTAACTAAGTAGGTTGACCTTTTCAAGAAAACATGAAATGTACCATCATTTGAATAAATCTGTTAAGATACGTACCCATAGGAATATGCAGCAGTGATTCCTTTGACAGGAAATATTTATATTACGCTATAATTGAGTCTTGAATATGGAAATCTAATTTTCTATGTTTGCATCGCATTTTTTAAAATTATTTATGTAGAATATTAACCCCGGGTTTTATAGAATAATTATTTCGGCATATAGTTAATCTTTTGTAAATCCGGAAAGAATGCATTTTTCAGCTTAGCTTAATCTAATAATTTTTATTGTTTTTTTTATTATTGTTATTGATTAGACACTAATTGGTTGGAAAATATTTATATTTTTTCCTACGAGCGTGCGCAAAGTAGTACTTTTCCGCACGCATTTCCGGGCTCAAAGTTACACTTTTCCGCACTCAGTGCGGATACAGGCCTTATCCGCACTGAGTGCCGAAAAGTAATTATAATTGTCAAGCAACAATAAGTGCACCTGTCGACTTTGACACATGATGACAAATTTTTCCTCTATTTCTATATCAGCCAACATCTATACAAACACCAATTATAAATTAACTTTGACACATTGTCAGATTTGTTCTCTATTTATATGCAAAAATCTACAAACTTTCTCATCAAATTTAAACGCTTTAAGATGAACAGCTCTGACGAGGATTTTATGTTTTTTGTTATGTAATTTTTTGATAAATGCATAGGTTCCCTTCAAGTTAATTAAAAATAATTAAACAAATTATCGTTTTTTGTTTAAATTTCTGTTATTACGTACCTGATATGAAGCTCGTAGGAAAAATTTTGTTCCTAACACGTGCGCAAAGTGTCTTTTCCGCACGCAAACACGTATCCGAACTCCGCTTCGCGTCGTTCGTATAACTGTATTCGCGTGCGGAAAAGTAACACTTTGCGCACTTGTTAGGAAAATAACTATTTTGTAGCTTTCTTCCACTGAAGTAGTAAAAATAATTTTACTTTCTCTTAAAAAGGAAATTGCATTAAATATTCCATGAAAATTATTCTCATATGGAACAATAGCAACTTCAATTATATAATTAGGCATATTAATTACTTTCTTTTATGATAAAATCAATTTATTATCTACGGTAGATTATGTTTAACCACTTTAATGCTCATAATTATTATTTTTTCAAACAAATCTTCCTACAGTAGCTCGGTTTATCTTTAAAACTTGTTATGATTAGAAATATAGGTAGTTAGATACTACGAAAGCGTGGAAAGTGGGTACTTGATCGAGTACCTACAGGGATATTGGTTCTTAATTTTTTGTTAGCTTAAACTGGATTTGAAGTGTCCATATCAGATAATTTAAAAATGATGGAATAGTCCATCATCATAGGGTCCGCTCATTTATCTCGTGATAAGTTTGAAAATTATTTTTGAAAATATGTATGTACCTATCTGGAATCAGGAATATTGGAATTTCTGTGAATGGATTTTTTCCTGGATAAAACTATTTATGATGGCGTAGTAGTTAATCTTCAAAGGCGTAAGAAATGCAAGAATAGAGTCAAGATATCTGAAATTAATCGAATATACCTATATTACAAACGGTAAATATTGGAAAGGACTTTTCACCGAATAGAATAACGGTGAATACTTAAGTGTGTGTACGGCAAGTGGTCACTATCTCTCGCAGACTACTTTCTGCTCTTATCTGAAGGATGTCTTCAAAACGTACTGTTGTGAAGTTATCAGACAAAAGTTATCAAACAATTTTCCGGAAACAGCCGAAAGCTCAGTGGCGTCGGTTTTTTTTTATAAGTATATTTTACCTTTGTTTTTTGTAACATCGACTTATTAGGTGCTCCCTAAGGATATCACATGAAAATTCTCAATTTTTTTCAATTATTAGTAGGTACATATCTACGGTCATTGAAATTTTTGAAGGTGAAACTGTTTCTTAGCATTTCTCAAAAACTATCCGTACTGACAGGTTGAAATTATTACTAGACATTATTTGGATCACAAAAAACATTAAAAAACATATACCACACCCTTGCGCTCCTACGGTCTTTGAAATTTTTAAGGGTGAAATATGTTTTTTAGCATTTCTCGAAAAGTGCCGGTACTGACAGGTTCAAATTATTACCAGACATTATTTAGATCACAAAAAACATTTAAAAAAATATACCACACCCCTGCGCCCCTACGGTTTTTGAAATTTTTAAGCGTGAAATATGTTTTTTAGCATTTCTCAAAAACTGCCCGTACTGAGAGGTTCAAATTGTTACTTGACCTTATTAGATCACAAAGAACATTAAAAAAATATACCACACCCCTGCGCCCCTACGGTCATTGAAATTTTTAAGGGTGGAATATGTTTTATGTGTAATATGCATTTCTCAAAAACTGCCCGTACTGACAGGTTCAAATTATTACTAGACATTATTTAGATCACAAAGAACAATAAAAAAAATATACGACACCCCTGCGCCCCTACGGTCTTTGAAATTTTTAAGGGTGAAATATGTTTTTTAGCATTTCTCAAAAACTGCCCGTACTGACAGGTTCAAATTATTACTAGACATTATTTAGATCACAAAAAACAATAAAAAAAATATACGACACCCTTGCGCCCCTACGGTCTTTGAAATTTTTAAGGGTGAAATATGTTTTTCCTACGAGCGTGCGCAAAGTAGTA
This sequence comes from Ceutorhynchus assimilis, assembly GCA_917834065.1. NCBI lineage: Eukaryota > Metazoa > Arthropoda > Insecta > Coleoptera > Curculionidae > Ceutorhynchus > Ceutorhynchus assimilis. The sequence goes on along the minus strand of OU892284.1, from coordinate 13,569,065 downwards.
CTTTTCCGCACGCATTTCCGGGCTCAAAGTTACACTTTTCCGCACTCAGTGCGGATACAGGCCTTATCCGCACTGAGTGCCGAAAAGTAATTATAATTGTCAAGCAACAATAAGTGCACCTGTCGACTTTGACACATGATGACAAATTTTTCCTCTATTTCTATATCAGCCAACATCTATACAAACACCAATTATAAATTAACTTTGACACATCAGATTTGTTCTCTATTTATATGCAAAAATCTACAAACTTTCTCATCAAATTTAAACGCTTTAAGATGAACAGCTCTGACGAGGATTTTCTGTTATTTTTTTTTGTTATGTAATTTTTTGATAAATGCATAGGTTCCCTTCAAGTTAATTAAAAATAATTAAACAAATTATCGGTTTTTTTTTCAAATTTTTGTTATTACCTACCTGATATGAAGCTCGTAGGAAAAATTTTGTTCCTAACACGTGCGCAAAGTGTCTTTTCCGCACGCAAACACGTATCCGAACTCCGCTTCGCGTCGTTCGTATAACTGTGTTTGCGTGCGGAAAAGTAACACTTTGCGCACTTGTTAGGAAAATAACTATTTTAGCATTTCTCAAAAACTGCCCGTACTGACAAGTTCAAATTATTACTAGACATTATTTAGATCACAAAGAACATTATAGAAAATATACCACACCCCTGCGCCCCTACGGTCATTGAAATGTTTAAGAGTGAAATATGTTTTTTAGCATTTCTCAAAAACTGCCCATACTGACAGATTCAAATTATTACCAGACATTATCTAAATCACAAATAACATTTAAAAAAATATACCACACCCCTGCGCCCCTACGGTTTTTGAAATTTTTAAGGGTGAAATATGTTTTTTAGCATTTCTTAAAAACTGCCCGTACTGACAGGTTCAAATTGTTACTTTATATTATTTAGATCACAAAGAACATTAAAAAAAAATATACCACACCCCTGCGCCCCTACGGTCATTGAAATTTTTATGGGTGGAATATGTTTTATGTGTAATATGCATTTCTCAAAAACTGCTCGTACTGACAGGTTCAAATTATTACCAGACATTATTTAGATCACAAGGAACATTAAAAAAAATATACCACACCCCTGCGCCCCTACGGTCATTGAAATTTTTAAGGGTGGAATATGTTTTATGTGTAATATGCATTTCTCAAAAACTGCCCGTACTGACAGGTTCAAATTATTACCAGACATTATTTAGATCACAAAGAACATAAAAAAAAAATATATACCACACCCCCGCGCCCCTATGGTCTTTGAAATTTTTAAGGGTGAAATATGTTTTTTAGCATTTCTCAAAAACTGCCCGTACTGACAGGTTCAAATTGTTACCAGACATTATTTAGATCACAAAACATAACATGAAATAGTACCTACATTATACACCTAGGGACTAAAGTGGTACTTTTAATCCCGAATTGAGAAATGCTAAAAAACATTTTTCACCCTCAAAAATTTCAAAGACCGTAGGGGCGCAGGGGTGTGGTATATTTTTTTTTCAATGTTCTTTGTGATCTAAATAATGTCTAGTAATAATTTGAACCTGTCAGTACGGGCAGTTTTCGAGAAATGCATATTACACATAAAACATATTTCACCCTTAAAAATTTCAAAGACCGTAGGGAGGCTGGGGTGTGGTATATATTTTTTAATATTCTTTGTGATGTAAATAATGTCTGGTAATAATTTGAACCTGTCAGTACGGGCAGTTTTTGAGAAATGCTAGAAAACATAATTCACCTTTAAAAATTTCAAAGACCGTAGGGCGCAGGGGTGTGGTATATTTTTTTTAATGTTCTTTGTGATCTAAATAATGTCTAGTAATAATTTGAACCCGACAGTACGAGCAGTTTTTGAGAAATGCTAAAAAACATATTTCACCCTTAAAAATGTCAAAGACCGTAGGAGCGCAGGGGTGTGGTATATTTTTTTTAATGTTCTTTGTGATCTGAATAATGTATAGTAATAATTTGAACCTGTCAGTACGGCAGTTTTTGAGAAATGCATATTACACATAAAACATATTTCACCCTCAAAAATTTCAAAGACCGTAGGGGCGCAGGGGTGTGGTATATGTTTTTTAATATTCTTTGTGATCTAAATAATGTCTGGTAATAATTTGAACCTATCAGTACGGGCAGCTTTTGAGAAATGCTAAAAAACATATTTTACACTTAAAAATTTCAAAGACCGTAGGGGCGCAGGGGTGTGATATATTTTTTTTTATGTTCTTTGTGATCTAAATAATGTCTGGTAATAATTTGAACCTGTCAGTACGGGCAGTTTTTGAGAAATGCATATTACACATAAAACATATTTCACCCTTAAAAATTCCAAAGACAGTAGGGGCGCAGGGGTGTGGTATATTTTTTTAATGTTCTTTGTGATCTAAATAATGTCTGGGAATAATTTGAACTTGTCAGTACGGGCAGTTTTTGAGAAATGCTAAAAAACATATTTCACACTTAAAAATTTCAAAGACCGTAGGGGCGAAGGGATGTGATATATTTTTTTTATGTTCTTTGTGATCTAAATAATGTCTGGTAATAATTTGAACCTGTCAGTACGGGCAGTTTTTAGAAATGCATATTACACATAAAACATATTTCACCCTTAAAAATTTCAAAGACCGTAGGGGCGCAGGGATGTTGTATATTTTTTTTATGTTCTTTGTGATCTAAATAATGTCTGGTAATAATTTGAACCTGTCAGTACTGGCAGTTTTTGAGAAATGCTAAAAAACATATTTCACACTTAAAAATTTCAAAGACCGTAGGGGCGCAGGGGTGTGGCATATTTTTTATATCATACCAATACATTATTGTGTTTTTATAACTTAGATACCATCTACATAATTCATTACTTTATGCCCGTGCGGGCATAAAGTACACATTATGGCCCGCGCGGGCATAAAGACGCAAAAATCAGTTTTCAATTAACTTATTCTTTATTAACAAAATATAAGTTTACGCTTATAAACATATTATTTTTGTCAAAAAATTATGATTCTGCACACTGATGACAATTTGCGAAGTGACACTTTTTTTCCAGGTATTTATTATTCACAACCAACTGGTATGACATAAAAGTTTGTATACACCACGGGTACTAATAGATATATTATATATATACCCTCGGGCGATTTACGAACCCTCGGGCCAGAGGCCCTCGGCTTTGTAAGACTGTCGCCCTCAGGGCATAATCATCTACTTAGTACCATTGATACATAAATAACTATTTTAATGTTCTTTGTGATCTAAATATTGTCTGGTAATAATTTGAACCTGACAGTACGGGAAGTTTTTGAGAAATGCTGAAAAACATATTTCACCCTTAAAAATTTCAAAGACCGTAGAGGCGCAGGGGTGTGGTATATGTTTTTTGTGATCCAAATAATGTCTAGTAATAATTTTAACCTGTCAGTACGGACAGTTTTTGAGAAATGCTAAGAAACAGTTTTACCTTCAAAAATTTCACTGACCGTAGATATGTACCTACTAATAATTTTAAAAAAAATTGAGAATTTCCATGTGATATCCTTAGGGAGCATCTAATAAGTCGATGTTACAAAAAACAAAGGTGGAATATACATATAAAAAAAACCGACGCCACTGAACCTGCGGCTGTTTCCGGAAAATTGTTTGATAACTTTTGTCTGATAACTTCACATCAGTTCAAAACGTTGAGCTGAGGCATCAAGAATATTGAAACGATTCTTTCCATGCTGGATCTTAGGTTAGATTCTCCACGCAGGCGGGGTACACAGAAATACCCCCTAGCTTTAATAAAAACTCAAAGTATTCAAGTTGTCATCTAACAAACAAAAAAAGTACGAAACGATATTCCTTAGTTTAAATACAAACTGCAACTATTTAAGTTACAATTGAATAAACAAAAGAAATAAGAAATACATATGAATACCCCCTAGCTTAAATACAAACTATTACAAACTCAAAGTGTTTAAATTATAATCAAATAAACAAAAGAAATACGAGAAACAAACTTGAAATGAACACACCTATTTCTAATACATACAGTTAATACAAACTGTGGAATGGAAACATTTATCCTAACTTAGTTATGACAGAGCCACAGATTACCTACATACAGTTGCGAAAGAGCGCTGAATTCGTGGTTCAAGATTAATTTGATAGACATAGGCTGGTCGCACCAATATCGCATCAATGTATTTTGAACATATTTATTATATAAATGTGGAAGCTCAATAATATAATATTATTTCTTTAATTGGTTCACAAACAGCAAAAAAATATTCTTTTCTACCCGCAAAAATATGTAAACACACAGGCTGGTACATGCTCACGCACTCGGCCACGTTAATTGTCCTGACGCGGGCGATCTGTATCTATACGTCGGGGTGCTGGCTTCCCGGCTTCGTCACAGAATCACGTCGACGGGAAGTATATTGTTCGTCGATTTTTATCTGACACTTTCCGTATGAGGAGCGAGGGGGTGAAGTATATGGCAAAAACAGGTGTGATGTCAGGTGACCATTGGCGTTCTAATGTAGGGTGCCACCATCTCACATTTCTTTCGAGTACCAGATTAAAATCGACGGACTTTACGTACTTACGCATCTGTATTAGGTGATATGTGACAGAGCTACGTTTTCAGTCTTGTACTTCCTCAAATTAATAACATTCTGGCGTGAAATCTCCTTCTCCTTATTATCTGTAATAGAAGTATAGATAAGAGTTGGGACCAAGTTGTTTAAGTATATTAAAAAGGACCCTCAAATAACAGAAAAAATTTCTTTATAGTTTTGTCTTGGGCCGATAACTGATGATGACTCCGCACCAAAACTGAATCTCCCTTCTGGAACACGGTATGTTCAATGTGGGCATTCCGTTTCTTTGCGCGTTTTTCAGCCTTGCCAAGCATTTTCTCCCGGGCAACTCCCATACCGTTTCACGAGGAATAGCAGCGTCAGCAGAGTCTGGATAATTTATAAATTTTTCGACTGGATTGGTCATACTTACTCCCTTCTGCAAAAATATTTCACTATAGCCTGTATGTATGTTAATTACATTATTCAAGCAGTTTTCGACAAATGCTAACATGTACACAATGTGTATGCCGTTCATGACAATAAGCTCGTAACAATCTATCTATTTCCCTATTGTACCTTTTAGTTAAGTTTCCCTGTGGAAAATATACCGATGTTAATTTCACACTGATACCCATATTAGCTAAAGTTTCCTGCCATATCTTACTCGAAAACTGAGTAGCATTATCGCTTGGAATATTCTGAGGTTGCTGAACTTCAGGTATATATGAATTCAAAACCCTATTCACAATAGGGAACTTGCACATTAAATTAAATATGAAATAAATAATAAAATACAATAACAATGATCCTAATAAATGATGCAATTAGGAAAAGGATATAATATCTTATCTCTGGTGTTCAAAATCTTCAATTGAAAATACCAAATAATTCGAAATTCTTGACGAGATCAAAAACGTATTTCTATGGGTCCTGACGTCAAAGGGCAGTAATAATCGGGTCGCACCGCTGCCACACCATGTGCTGCTGGTGTTGTCAATGTCAAATCTATTATAAACGGCATACATAACAACATAACCATAATCTAAATCGACCTGCTCGAAGGTCACTGTCAACCAAGGACTGTGAACGGAATTTTGTTGCTGAGTGACGTCACACTAATCGGTCGTTTCAAATGGCGATGTTTCGAGCGTAACTTCAAATATTTATAAAAAATTAACGGCTGATTTTTAATGCTTGATATTTGGCATAACTATGTCTTTAGTGTAGTGCAACACATTTTTGAAATAAAAAAAAAATGTGCAAGTTCCCTATTGCACGTGTTGTTGCCCCTTCTGAGAGCATAGAGCTTTATGAATTTCGAGAAGGCATCAACAATTGCCAAAAGTTGGGTAACTTCTCGCTCTTCAGGCAGAGGTCCGATAAGGTCCAGGCAAATCAATTCACGGTCTACTTGGGCAAAACTGCGTTATACAGCCGTCGACAGGGTTCGCCAGACTTAGTTTTTTGACAGAAGTCACAGGCAGCGACAATTTGCCGAAGATGCTTTTGCATTCGAGGCCTGAGAAATTATTGCCGCAAATGCTCATATGTTATCGTTTTACCAAAGTGGCCTAAAGACTTGTGTTTTATCAGTACAAAGTCATAAACTTAATTAATCGGTATACAAAGTTTATAGCCCGGGTGAAATTGATTTCCCCTCTTGAAAAGTAGATTATCGTGCACCACATAACACACCTTGCAAAATTTTCCAAGAATTCAATTGTTTCTCTAATCTAATTTTCCTTCATTTGGACACTTCGCATGTTTTCAAGATGGCCCCTTACTTTCGAAAAATCCCCACTTAACTCGGTAAAAGCGATATTTATATCCCCCCCTGTGTCGGCAGTATACTGCAAGAACTTCCCTTGGCGGATACCGTGATAAAACATCAGCCGTAACATTATCAGATCCCTTGCAATATACAATATTAAAATTAAAATCCTGCAGAAACATAGTCCAGCGTGATAGCCTAGCACTTTTCAGCCCTCATGTTAGTAGAAAGCTTAAACTTTTGTGATTCGTTATTATAGTTGAATTTTACCCAAGAACTACAGTTCGCCATTGCTTTAAGATTTCACTAACCGTGTATGAAAGCTGACCCTTGAATGTAGCGCTAGTGTATGCAATAACTTGTCGGTCAGCTGATTCTGACAATCGAAACAGCACTCCAACTATAGCAACGTCTGAGCTATCACACTGTATATAAAAAGGGGGTCTATGTCAATTCATCTTACGTCGATTCGTCGTAAAGTAAATATGACGTGAAGTCAATTCGTCGTATAAGTCAATTCCTCGCATATGTCAATTCGTCGTATACGTCAATTCGTCGTATTGTTAATTCATCGTATTTCAGGTATAATGCTAAAATGTATAAATTTGCCCTTTTTCTGTTTAATCAGACATTACCAAACTTAATGATAATAACCGCGAATTACCTATATTGTCGTATACGTCATAACGTCGTATTCCAGGTATAATGTTATAATTTTAAAATGTATAAATTTGCATTTTTTCTGTTTAATCGGAGACCAAATTTACTGATAATAACCTAATTAGTTTGGGTCATTTTGCTATTTTAATCTACCTAACTCAAACTAACCGGGTTATTATCGGTAAGTTTGATGATGTCTGATTAATTGCAAACTATTAACACGTTGACTACCACAGTCGCCAGTGATGCATAAGATTCAGTTGCTTTAACACCGACAGGAATGTTTTTTATTTACCCCCAATACAAGCTACTCGACGTTACTTTACGGCAAATTGACGTATACGACAAATTACCTCTATCACGAATTGACGTAAACGTCGAATTAACGTTACGGCGAATTGACGTATACGACGAATTGACTTTACGACTGATTCACGTATACGACGAACTGACTACGACGAAATTACGTTCCTATACGCCGGATTGACTTTACGACAAAATGGCGTACGACGAATTGGCGTAAGATGAATTGACCTACGACAGATTGATTTACAACGAATTGACGGTGACCCATAAAAATGACGAAGCATATCAGGATGAGCCATAGGCGTTTTCTATTGCCTGAAAAGCTGTTTGCTCTTCCACCCCCCAACTCCATCGCACCCCTTTTTTTTTAGTAGCTTTGATAACGGTACCGTTAAATCAGCATAACGTTCACAAAAGTGCCTCTCATAATTTACTAGGCCAAGAAACCCACGAAGCTCTTTATATATTACGCGGAACAGGGAAATTATTGATACCAGAAATTCTATTTGGATCAATGTCTATACCCTCAGATGAGATTATATGACGACTTTTCTAATTTTACTCTAAGCCCCGCAGCTTGCAATTTGTCAAAAATTACACTAAGATGTTTTAAATGTGATACAATTTCTTCAGAGTACTTACTAATAGATCATCCACATAAACATATTTAAAGGATTTACACTCTTCGCCCAACACCCTGTTCAAACATCTTATCAGCAGGCAGCAATAGACGTATAGAGTCCGAAAGGCAGGCTATATTAAACGTATGGGTTTCACTTGCATAGACAAAACCCATATACTTGTTATGCTCTTCCTTAATCGGGATTTGCCAATAATCGGCAGTTACACCGATCGTACTTAACACTTGCCACTTTTTGGGATTGAGTAAAAGCTGGGATGTGGTTCGCGGATTTACATAATCCTTCACCAATCTACTATTGAGATAGTGCAGATCCACACATATTCAGTCTTTTGCTTCCTAATAATTCCCCATTCTAGCATTTACCTAATCTGCGCCTCTACTTCATTTTTGAACACATAAGGAACTGGATATAATGGTGCATTGAAAGAGTCATGATTAGTAATTCCGATTTCATGCTAATAGTTATTTACTCGCCCTGGACTATCTGAAAAAACAAGCGAATGCTTTTTTAAAATCTGATAAAGTTGCCTTTGTCCTTATCACCTGAACATAAGTCATCGTCCGAATATATACAGTGACCGCCAAAAAGTTTGCAACAAATGGGAAAATATAATAAGTATTAAGATATCAAAAAAAAAATGTTACGTGGGATCGATTCAGCATACCCATCAACAAAAAAAATCACTGTCACTGTCAGATGTCATGTGACCACAGTCATGGCGACAAATTCAAAAAGTACGCCTCAAATATGTAAAAAGTGGGGTAAGATGACCAGAAATCGAAAAATTGTAAAAAGAAAAGTGGTTCAGGATTCGATTTCACGTCTATGTGTCAACTTTTAAAAGAGTACATGAATTTTTAAAAAATATCAATTTTTTGGCCCGTTTTCTGGTAATTTGAAAAATATCAAAAACTTTCCGCCTGGTTCACATAATTCAAAGTGAAACTAACAAAAAAAAATTCAATGCGGTAATTCTGCTTAAATATCCCGCGACAAATTGTAAAAAACCAAAAATTCATTTATTTGTCACTCATTTGTAAAACGTCACTTATCAAGTCAAAACATAACCAGCGAAAATTGATTTTTACAAGCTACTGGCTCTACTGACTTGTAAAATTGACAGCTAAACTGTAAAAACTTTTTACAAGTCACTAGAATTATTTATTTTTGAAAAATCGGTTTTATCACAAGAATAATTGCTTGTAGGTACCTTCTGGGAGACTTTTCTGGTGATAAACTGTTGGCTACGACTGCAGCTTCATTAATAATATCTTGTAATAAATTCATTTCTGGAAAAAAATTGCAAAATGGAAATCTGTCAAAAAACCTATTTATAACTAGAAACAACGTCTTAACAACGTATCATTCTCATAGTTATACCAACTACCAAAACTTCTGTGAGAAAAAATCAAGGAAAAACATATAAATTTCAAATTTTTGTTATGTATTGATTTTTTATTTGTCCCTATATCTTTTACAAATGAGTAACAAATAAATTATTGTACATTATACGCCAGGTAGCAGTTTTTACTGGCTCTTGAAGGTGACAAGCTCGCCTGGCGGCTCGCTAGTCATTTCCTTCAATCGCCAGTAAAAACTGTTTTACCTGGCTAATAATGTAAAATACTATTTCAGACCACTGTGATCTTGTTGCAATGACCTACAGAAAACAAAAATTTGGAATAATAAGTTTAGAATGATCATGAAATCTTTCTAAATGATCCAATACCTCTTTTCTAAATTTAATCAAGCCAATGTTTTCGATATTTTCCAAATTACGAGAAAACAGTCCAAAAAATTAATATTTATTAAAAATCCTTGTACCTTTTTAAAAATTGACACATGGACGTGAAATCGGATCCTGAACCAGTTTTCTCTCTACAGTTTTTCGATTTCAGGTCGTCTAACTCCATTTTTCACATATTTGAGGCGAACTTTTTAAATTTGCCGCCATGACTGTGGTCACATGACATCTGTCACAGTGATTTTTTTTGTTGATGGGTATGCTGAATTATTGATCCCACGTAAATTTTTTTTTTGATATCTTAATAGCTTAATAGAGTTTATTTTTGCTTGTAAAATATTTTTAAACAAAAGCGATTTTTCAACAATATTCCTGTATAAGTTGATAGAAAGATCACCTTAAACTCAATTCTAGCTTCACACAAAATATTGTTTAAAGAAAGTGTCAAGATTGACTTATTAAAATCCAGATTGGTTTTATATTTTGACATCCGCGACATCTTCTACTTCACGAGCACAACTACAGAACCAGTGCCCGAAGAACCCACAATTCGATAGTAACGTCTATCTATAGGTCTCTGTTTTCACAGAAATCATAAACCAGTCACAGCGAATTTCATTGGGTGAAAAAATCAGGAAACTGGTTGTTGGTGATTTGGACCAATCAAAAACGCTCTGACTGGTTTGTGATTTCTGCTGAAACAGACCTCATGGGCGATACTATTGAATCGTGGGTTCAGAATCCAGGCCCACAGATCTCGACTCTGACACTAAACGCTTGCAACATCTTTTGCCACTTTGCAGAAGTGGCTAAATTCACTACCGTTTTACGAATTTTGAGTTACGGAATGGGTGATTTATCCATTGTGTAGCATTTCTGTGCAGTTTATTAAAAAGTATAGCGAACAGATGAAATTGGTCATTGGGGTGCACCTGTGTAATCGATAGTCCAATTGTGTAGCAAACTATACACAATTGTGTAGCCTATAACAACCCTGATAAACAATAATCAACTTAATTTTCCATGCAAGTACCCTATTCCCCGTCAAAATTTCCCTCTGGATCTCCGAAGGAAAATGCCTGACAATCATTTCAACCAATTTACCGGCAAGTATTTTCTTTGATAAATTGGCTGGTTAAATTGATAAAATACTCAGCTCTACTACCCGGATCAAACCTACCCAACGGGAGCTCCAAATACAGGCCCCTTTCACGATCTACTCTCCAAAATCTTGCTTGAAAGGCTCTTTAAAAGTGTTAAAAATTGATAAATGAATCTTCCTCAATTTGTGCCCAATCGGCAGCGGTCCCTCTTAAACATGTCAATGCCAAATTAACCTTGGCACTTTCGGGTACCCCAGCATCGTTGAGGAGTCTATCAATAACAATTATTTTTTTTAAATGCCATGGAGTGAACCTTAGAACCAGGATAAAATGTTAATGAACTTCCCCCCAGCCCTTTCCATATCATTATACATATATCCCCTGTCCGAAACACCAGAATAATTAGAAGTCATTTTGCATAATCCGCCTACAGCGCCATCGTCTAATAAACGACTATCTTTATCCCTGAACTGAAATTTTTTTGAAGTACCCTCATCATTTCGAGTTTTTTTGTCAATATCACGAACATCCTCTGCTAGAGAAGAAACTGAAGAACGCAGCTCGGCCATACCAGCAGTTAACTTTTCAAGGATATCCTGGAAACTCAACTGACTACCTAAATTATTTAATGGAACATCATCAGACTTTGATTGATAGAAACCCAATTTTTCTTATTTTTCCTTTCTTATTACTCATTTTAGAAGTTAAATTATCATCAAACCTTTTATTATACATACATAAACATAAAATACCACCTATTCGCCTATTTCTTACAAACTTTAGATATAAAATTAGGTCGACAACAAAGACAGATATAAGAACCTATTAAACATTAAAATGGAAATTATTCTGAGCAGAATTCAGGACCACCAGTCCAAGAAAAGGGCCAACAAAACACTGTTCTGCCCTAACAAACAATTACAATATAAATTGGTAAGCTCTCACCAATTTTCCAAGATCCATTCCATGTAGTTGTGTTTCCTATTCGTCGGTATTTGCAGAAGCCTCTAGCCACTAGTTGGGAGCCAGAATGAAACGATTCTTTCTATGCTGGATCTTAGGTTAGATCCTCCATGCAGGCGGGGTTCTTGGCTGTTGCAGTATAAGATTTATTCTCTCGAAATAAATAAGAATCAGGCAACTAACAACTATTTTTCTAAATCGCTCGTGGGGAACGAACAAGCCGCCCTCGATCCTCTCTTGCCGCGTGGCCAGCACTCTCCCTCTCTCATTCTCCAATCTTTTTTTGTTTTGTATGGCAACTGTCACTAACTTTAATGTTCGATGTTCACTTTTCAACCATCTCAATAATAAAAAAGACGGCCGATACCTAAAACATCTCTGCTTTTCGGATGACATAGTACTCATCAGTCATTGACGCAATAGAACTGCAAGAAATGTTGGCGGAAGTGAAAGTGAACCTTGGGACAACAAAAATCCTGTCTTCAGAAAATGTCGGAATTCTTGTAGAAGGTTTGATCCTATATAATGTCGAAAAAGAAAATCGGCAAAACAAACCAGTTGAAGAATTCAATTGTCGTAGGCGACTAGAAATCTAAGAACAGGTTATAAGGATTCTGGAACTCGCTATAAATATTTATATTTTGCGTCCTCCCCTCTACATCTCAAATTAACTGCAGGAAGTGTAAACTTCTGCCGAAGGAAGCTATTTTTCTGGGTGTCAGTTGGCCCACTTCTTCTGGTGACAGGAGGAATTTGAGTCTCTTGCAGCATTTGGCGCGACATTCGCAGAGCAGGTGCTCTGTGGTCTCTATTGCGTCTGAGCAGAATCTGCAGAGATCCTCTCCTGCTCTGCCCTTTAACCTTAAGTGGTATTTCACCAGGCAGTGTCCTCTGAGCAGTCCTACCAACATTCAGATGTCTGGTCTGCTCATGTTTAGGAGCTGTTCAGCTGTTTTGGCTGGAAACGTGATAAAACTTTTTGACTGTCTTAGTCCCGGAGTGTGCCTCCAGTATGATGGCAGTTGGTCTTTCTGCCATTTGTTGAATTCTTCCATGATGTAGCTTTTCATTAAGCCACAATAGAGCTCTGGTCCATGGTATGGTGTTGAGGCCCCTTCCTTTGCGAGGGCATCTGCTTCTTCGTTTCCTTCTATGCCTCTATGACTAGGCAGCCACATCAACGTTACCTGGTTGTGTGTCGCTAGTGTTTTTAGGGTCTGCTCACACTCCCCGACTAGTTTTGAGGTGCATTTAAAAGCCCTTAAGGTTTTTTAAGGCAGCTTGGGTATCCGATAGTATGAATATGTGTTTTCTTTGAGGCTTTGGTTGTAACACTCTTGTGCACATATGTTTACGGCAAGCAGTTCGGCTTGAAATATTGTAAGATGTTTGCCCAATGCCTTGGAGAGCCTAAAGTTAGGGCCGGAATTGCCCAGTCCAGCTCCTTCCGTTAGTTTGGATCCATCTGTGTACCACAGAGATACATTGTCTGCTTGTGGTAATTCTTTATTCTCCCATGATTGGTACTTGTTTAATACCACTGCGGAGGGATCTGTAAGTCCAATCTGACCATCATGTGGTCGCTTGGTTTGCTGGCATTCTCCAGCTTTATTATTTCAAAGATGCGCAGATGTCCCCTCAGATCACCACCCAACTAGCATTTTGGTGCAATAGACCACCACTCAAGAAAAAGTTTTGTCAACTTTTAGTAAATATTTCCTTAAATAATGTTATTAAAGTAAAATATGTCTTCAAGCGTTGAGCTGGAATTCCAAAACTAGTAATGGATTACCTGATTATAGTTCTAGAAGACATTTGACCAAGAAGTTGAAACTATTGGTTCAAAACTACTAAATATTCACCTTCTAAAAGCGCTTAAAAAATTCAGGTTTTCAAACCCAATTTAAGGGGTCATAACTTACTACTCAATATTAACCTAAAATAGGTAGGTACTCAAAGTTAGTTTTTTTTTTTGTCATCCTAGCAAGTAAAAATTATCCCATTTATTACCAAGAAAAAATCCTTCCAAGTTATTTAGGTATATTGGTAAAAAATTGGTCAAAGTGTCTGCTAGATAGCCTTATTACAGACCTTGAGGTTAAAAGGATTTTTTTGGTAAATATTTGGCCTAATTTCAACTTTGCAACTGGACTTTGAAGAAAATAGTTCTAGTTCCAGAGACCTGAGACCTATAGGTATAAAAGTATTAATTAAGGTCAAAAATTACTTGCAAAAATGTTCTCAAAGTTAATGCTCCCAAAAATAGCTTTCAATGACAAATATTTCTCCCACTGCTATGTTTTCTTCTAAATTAGAATTTCTTGTGTTATAACCTATAATCTAAATAATATCTTTGCTGTGGTTGCGTTTCTTTAGCGTGTTCGTTCGCCCTTGTTACTTTCAAGAACATGTCTAAAGAGTTTAAAACCAAAAGGACCAAGACTCAAAAGAACACGTCACAGTACTATAGAGTAGTTAAAAAGAATTCTGCCACTCAAAGACCTATATCACCTAAAAAGATTGTATCACCCCATACATTTCCAAATGTTCATTTAACAAAAAGTCAACAATTTCAACAAGTAGTGTTGATGATATTGGTGGTAATCAGAATGTTGATGCTGATTACATAAAATTGGCCTACGAAAATGAGGCTTAATGAGATTCAGCAGGGGCGCTTTCATTTATGCATTATCGGTTATCGGACCTCGTTCCGGCTCCATCCTTCATTTAAATTTACCTAAAAGTAATTTTTAGGTCTTAAAATGGGTAAATTTAACCACAAAGTTAATAATGCACCTTTATTTGGACCTGCATTCTGGAAAATATATGCTATTGGTTAATTATTATGGAAAAAGTCCCTATAGGTCGAAATTGTAATGTAAAAGTAGCCATATTAATTCATCCACTATTATCAAAATCCAATCAAAAATATTCTATAATATGTTTGAAATATATCATTTTAGCCCTTCCGAAAGCAAGTAAATCAAATAAAAACACATTTCAGGGTATATGGTTAACAGCTTACTTCTAAAAACAAAGCGAATTTATTTTGAGGTTATGTGAGTATCAGAATATCAACAAAAATAATTAATAAAATCCCTCGAAAACGCTTATTTCAAGGGCGCCTTAATTTTGTGGGAATATTTTGTCCACATTTCACGAAAAAAATCGCTCCGCATAGAATTTTTGTTTCACAGTGCTGGGTATACCTACTAACTACAATTAATTGCATTGAATCATTACTATACGGTATACGGAAGCCATTACTCCAGAAGTATAACTAATAGCAAGATTTAAAACCTCAAACACTAGCAGTCATCATATTTGTAACCAATAGGTTTCTAATATATTGAAAAGAAAAAGACGGCGAGTGTGTTTTAGTGATTGTTGTTAGATTTAGGTCAGATTTATGTCATACCATAGGAATAAATGTCTGCGGATTTACCACAAAATACCCTAAACAGTACTATATTTTCTTTTTGGTATTTTTGACCAATTGGTTATCATTACCTCATCAACTTAATATTGACTTCTAAATTACTTCAGTTCTATTCATCACTTTGGGAAAAAGGAAAACAAATGAAAGTAGATAATCCCTATTTGAAATTGGTCATGCAAAATTTTCGACCAGTTCAGTGGTCAAATGGAAGTAATTTTAACCTTGATTGTTTGTTGGGCAGGCTTGAACTTGTCTGTTTGGAGTAGCCTGTGAGCGCTGACTATTGCCTCCTTTTCAAACATAGGTAAAGTGGAGGCATGTTGAGCAGCGTCTCTAGGGCTGCGGTGGGGCAGGTCGAAATTGCTCCTGTTATTCGTAGGCATACTCACCTAAGATACTCATCCCTTTGTACATTGTTTAGCTTGATCTGAGCGGTGACTTGCTGAGTTTTGGGCCACCATACTAATGAGGCGTATGTGACCATGGGCTTTATTCAAGGTTCCTGAAGTTCATAAGTTGTCTGGTAATGGGTAACTTGATGACGCATCTGGGATGCCTTATGGAGATTTGCATTATGTTGAGGCATATAGATGACATCATAAAAGTTATCAGGCATCTTGGGCTTTATTTATAGTTTGGTAAATCCAGAATACCATCTTTGGCTTTAGCCCCCATGTTTAACCAACCAGTTTGCGAGGTGATCAGATGACTGATATAGCTCTAGAACACGTAGCTGAAGTTAGCTTCATATTCATATTCAGATTCGTGTATATTACAGTCGACCAGATAATTATTGAAAAGAAAAATTAAAAAACCGTGAAATTCAATCAAATACAATTTTTATATTATGTAGGGGATTTCTGGGATTCGGAAAAAGTAGAAATAACCCTCAGGCACATTCGAGGATATTTGCTCCAGTTAAGTTAGGTCTGGAAAAGTTACTACGAGGGAAAAACGATAATTTGTTTGAAAATTTGTGGAAAAATATTGATGCTTTGTGCAATTTTTTTGAAATTTGAGGATGATAGAGTTCGGTTGACCCATAAGCACAGTTCAGAAGAGTTTTTACAGTCAAGTTAGGACTGGGAGATTCATTACGGGGGGAAATCAATAATTTGTTGGAAAATTCGTGAAAAATCAATGATACTTTGTAGAGATTTTTCGAAGTTTGAAAATGATAGAGTTGACCCTAAAGCTGAGTACAGAATAGTTTTTGCATTCAAGTTAGGTCTGGGAGATTCGTTACGGGGGGAAGTCGATAATTTATTGGAAAATTCGTGAAAAATTAATGATACTTTGTAGGGATTTTTTGAAGGTTGAGAATGATAGAGTAGACCCTAAAGCAGAGTCCAGAATAGTTTTTGCATTCAAGTTAGGTCTGGGAGATTCGTTACGGGGGAAAGTCAATAATTTATTGGAAAATTCGTGAAAAATTAATGGAACTTTGTAGGGATTTTTTGAAGGTTGAGAATGATAGAGTAGACCCTAAAGCAGAGTCCAGAATAGTTTTTGCATTCAAGTTAGGTCTGGGAGATTCGTTACGGGGGGAAGTCGATAATTTATTGGAAAATTCGTGAAAAATTAATGGAACTTTGTAGGGATTTTTTGAAGGTTGAGAATGATAGAGTAGACCCTAAAGCAGAGTCCAGAATAGTTTTTGCATTCAAGTTAGGTCTGGGAGATTCGTTACGGGGGAAAGTCAATAATTTATTGGAAAATTCGTGAAAAATTAATGGAACTTTGTAGGGATTTTTTGAAGGTTGAGAATGATAGAGTAGACCCTAAAGCAGAGTCCAGAATAGTTTTTGCATTCAAGTTAGGTCTGGGAGATTCGTTACGGGGGAAAGTCGATAATTTATTGGAAAATTCGTGAAAAATTAATGGTACTTTGTAGGGATTTTTTGAAGGTTGAGAATGATAGAGTAGACCCTAAAGTAGAGTCCAGAATAGTTTTTGCATTCAAGTTAGGTCTGGGTGATTCGTTACGGGGGAAAGTCGATAATTTATTGGACAATTCGTGAAAAATTAATGGAACTTTGTAGGGATTTTTTGAAGGTTGAGAATGATAGAGTAGACACTAAAGCAGAGTCCAGAATAGTTTTTGCATTCAAGTTAGCTCTGGGAGATTCGTTACGGGGGGAAGTCGATAATTTATTGGAAAATTCGTGAAAAATTAATGGTACTTTGTAGGGATTTTTTGAAGGTTGAGAATGACCTAACTTGATTGCAAAAACTATTCTGGACTCTGCTTTAGTGTCTACTCTATCATTCTCAACCTTCAAAAAATCCCTACAAAGTTCCATTAATTTTTCACGAATTTTCCAATAAATTATCGACTTTCCCCCGTAACGAATCTCCCAGACCTAACTTGAATGCAAAAACTATTCTGGACTCTAATTTAGTGTCTACTCTATCATTCTCAACTTTCAAAAAATCCCTACAAAGTTCCATTAATTTTTCACGAATTTTCCAATAAATTATCGACTTCCCCCCGTAACGAATCTCCCAGACCTAACTTGAATGCAAAAACTATTCTGGACTCTGCTTTAGTGTCTACTCTATCATTCTCAACCTTCAAAAAATCCCTACAAAGTACCATTAATTTTTCACGAATTTTCCAATAAATTATCGACTTCCCCCCGTAACGAATCTCCCAGACCTAACTTGAATGCAAAAACTATTCTGGACTCTGCTTTAGTGTCTACTCTATCATTCTCAACCTTCAAAAAATCCCTACAAAGTACCATTAATTTTTCACGAATTTTCCAATAAATTATCGACTTTCCCCCGTAACGAATCTCCCAGACCTAACTTGAATGCAAAAACTATTCTGGACTCTAATTTAGTGTCTACTCTATCATTCTCAACTTTCAAAAAATCCCTACAAAGTTCCATTAATTTTTCACGAATTTTCCAATAAATTATCGACTTCCCCCCGTAACGAATCTCCCAGACCTAACTTGAATGCAAAAACTATTCTGGACTCTGCTTTAGTGTCTACTCTATCATTCTCAACCTTCAAAAAATCCCTACAAAGTACCATTAATTTTTCACGAATTTTCCAATAAATTATCGACTTCCCCCCGTAACGAATCTCCCAGACCTAACTTGAATGCAAAAACTATTCTGGACTCTGCTTTAGTGTCTACTCTATCATTCTCAACCTTCAAAAAATCCCTACAAACTTCCATTAATTTTTCACGAATTTTCCAATAAATTATCGACTTTCCCCCGTAACGAATCTCCCAGACCTAACTTGATTGCAGAAACTATTCTGGACTCTGCTTTAGTGTCTACTCTATCATTCTCAACCTTCAAAAAATCCCTACAAAGTACCATTAATTTTTCACCAATTTTCCAATAAATTATCGACTTCCCCCCGTAACGAATCTCCCAGACCTAACTTGAATGCAAAAACTATTCTGGACTCTGCTTTAGGGTCTACTCTATCATTCTCAACCTTCAAAAAATCCCTACAAAGTACCATTAATTTTTCACGAATTTTCCAATAAATTATCGACTTCCCCCCGTAACGAATCTCCCAGACCTAACTTGAATGCAAAAACTATTCTGGACTCTGCTTTAGTGTCTACTCTATCATTCTCAACCTTCAAAAAATCCCTACAAAGTTCCATTAATTTTTCACGAATTTTCCAATAAATTATCGACTTTCCCCCGTAACGAATCTCCCAGACCTAACTTGAATGCAAAAACTATTCTGAACTCAGCTTTAGGGTCTACTCTATCATTCTCAACCTTCAAAAAATCCCTACAAAGTACCATTAATTTTTCACGAATTTTCCAATAAATTATCGACTTTCCCCCGTAACGAATCTCCCAGACCTAACTTGAATGCAAAAACTATTCTGAACTCAGCTTTAGGGTCTACTCTATCATTCTCAACCTTCAAAAAATCCCTACAAAGTACCATTAATTTTTCACGAATTTTCCAATAAATTATCGACTTTCCCCCGTAACGAATCTCCCAGACCTAACTTGAATGCAAAAACTATTCTGGACTCTGCTTTAGGGTCTACTCTATCATTCTCAACCTTCAAAAAATCCCTACAAAGTTCCATTTGCAAAAACTATTCTGGACTCTGCTTTAGGGTCTACTCTATCATTCTCAACCTTCAAAAAATCCCTACAAAGTACCATTAATTTTTCACGAATTTTCCAACAAATTATTGATTTCCCCCCGTAATGAATCTCCCAGTCCTAACTTGACTGTAAAAACTCTTCTGAACTGTGCTTATGGGTCAACCGAACTCTATCATCCTCAAATTTCAAAAAAATTGCACAAAGCATCAATATTTTTCCACAAATTTTCAAACAAATTATCGTTTTTTCCTCGTAGTAACTTTTCCAGAACTTAACTGGAGCAAATATCCTCGAATGTGCCTGAGGGTTATTTCTAGTTTTTCCGAATCCCAGAAATCCCCTACATAATATAAAAATTGTATTTGATTGAATTTCACGGTTTTTTAATTTTTCTTTTCAATAATTATCTGGTCGACTGTAATATACACGAATCTGAATATGAATATGAAGCTAACTTCAGCTACGTCTCTAGAACATGTTTTCTCTAACTTTTTGTTCCAAGTGAGTGTTTGGTCTAGGGTGACCCCCAGGTATTTTACTTCATTGGAAAATGTTAGTTGTGTACCGTTAAGGGTGGGGGTTTTCAAATTTAGCTTCCTTCTTCTTGTGAACGGGACAAGAATATTTTTGCTTGTGTTTCGGGATAATCCCTCGCCTTCGCTCCAATTTTTAACTATGTTTAGAGCACTTTGCATTCGGCTTGTTATTACGGCTTCATGTTTGACCTTGATTATAATGGCCAGGTCATCTGCATTGTCTATGACTTGGTATCCAGCACTACTCAATCTGGTTAGAATTTTAACCACCCCCCCTTGAGGACACCCTCTGACCGTGGTTGCGGTAGTTGATGCTCCGTTTATTTCAGCCGTAACGTAACGGTATTTTAGCATCGATTCTATCCATTTTACAAATGGGACTCCATTCTTGTAAGGCTCTAGCGATTAACCTAAGAGTACACGCGTGTCGGTCAAAAAGACCGACCGATCATAAAATCTGTAATTACGCCATTGGTACAAGGGTGGCAGTTTTGTCCATCCAGGAATGCCTGATGCAGGTTTTCCACTACCCATTGGCACAAAAATATTTTGGTTTTTGGTTGAAGTATGGGTCGTTGTTTTCATAGTTGGTGCTTTTTACTAGGTGCATGAGCCTGAGTATCTAAAATATTGTGTTAAAAATTGGCATTTTCTGATATTGGGAGTACTTTTGTCTATCGATAATACGGTAACTGTACTGCATAATATAATTCCCTTTGTAATTATTATGAATTCTAGGAATTATAATGCTTGTACACTTTTTTCGCGGAAACGATCCCAAACGTATCCTGAACGCTAAGGCATGAATTACGCAGGTTATACAACTCACTGTACATTATTGCCATATGACACGAGAGGCTTAAGAAGTGATAAGCCTTTTGGGATTATCGCGCTTGGTGGCATTTGTCATTAATAATAATAAAAATTAATAAAGCATATAAGTTTAGTTCGTTGTATAACCTTCTGAATACCACTCGATGTTTCAGGATTACCTAATACATTTACCTGACACTCAACGCGTTACCAGCAACACCACTCCTCCTTCGGAGTTGTGGTGTTGCTGCGTAACGCGTTTCGTGACAGGTAAAAGTATTATCCGGTAATCCTGAAACCTCTTGTGGTATTACATTCGATAATATTTGAAAGTTTCATGTCTCTATTGATTAGCAAACCTGCGTAGGTCATGCCTTAGCGTTCAGGATACGTTTAGGATCGTCTCCGCCAAAAAATCTAATAATTTATATAAACTTTTGGACAGTCGGTCGATTTTACCGAACGCGTGTAACGACGTAAGTTTTTTGGCGCGTGTAATGACGGGTTAATTGATGTGAGGTGTTGTCGAATGCACCCTTCTTTGCACTGGATTGTCCTTTCAATGTCTTCAACCAGGCAGTGTAAGCACTTGTGGATTTGCCTGGCTGATAGGCAAATTGCTTTGAGTATAGAGCGGTCTTCTCAGCAGAGTTTCGCTTCTGATGTACTGGTCAATTGCTTTCTCCGTTGTTTTGAGGAGGAAGGAGGTCGTCGACCAGTTTTTGGTATCAATATAACATCAGCTTTCCTCCAAGATAGCGGAATGTGTCCTAGGACCAAGCTTGCTTTGGAAATTTTTTGTAAGTGTACCTTTAAGTACTCGTAGATCTTTTGCAGTTGTGCGGTCTTTGCCTGGAGATGTGTAAGGTCTGAAAGCAGTCGCCCATTCTATTCTGTTCCTTGTGAAGACTTTCCCTGCCAATCTTTTCTTCTCCCGTTAGGGCTTTGAGACCCTGAGATGAGCGGATTGACCTGGTTCAGGGCGTCTACGATTACTGACCCTATATGGACGGTACCAGTAGTGTTCTCCGGTTGGCTTTTTTAGCAGACCAATTCCGTGAGTGGTTTTTTGAAAGGACTTTTTGGAGACATTGAGCTGGGGCTGATTCGTCTATCTCCTTGCAGAACTTTCGCCATGATTTCCTTTTTGATTTTCTCAATTGGCGGTTCTACTTGTCTAGGGCTGTTGTGTAATCTGCCTAGTTACCGTTGGTTTTTGACTTATTGGACAGTTTTCTGGCATCTTGTTCCAGACAGCTGCCCGTTCCACCAAGGCACATCTCTGTGGACTGCCTTCTGTCTTACGGGACAACTGTTCTCACAGGAATCTTTTATTGCGTTTATTAGATTGTTAGATGATGCCTCTAGCTCCTCTATTGTGTTTATGTCAGAAGGGAGTTCATCTAGACTCAGGCAGAGACCTTTCACTTAGGATACCCAGTTGGTGAGTTTTGGAATTCTCGTCTCTACTGACTGGTTTATTGCTACCTCTTGGTCGAACCTTATTGCTTGATGGTCTGACAGGGCGGGTTCATTTGGCACAAATCAGTTGGTTATTGTGTTGGATATGAATGTGTCAGCTAGAGTCACGTCTAAGACCTCTTGTCTGATGGTGTTGATAAAAGTGGGTTTGTTACTCTTGTTGATAATGCTTATGTTGTGTCTGCCCCAATAATGTAATGTCCGTTTCTCACTTTGCATAACGTAATGAGTCTTTGAACGGTCTCTGGCGGTGCTGAGTTGTCATCACCTGGAAAGTAGGTTGAGGCTATGAGAATGGAATTTAGCCCAGCTCTCTTGACACTTCTACCGAAGCAGCTGCCAAGTCTTGAGTGATGAACTCTGGAACCGGTGAGAATTTTAAATTTTTGTCGATCAGCAAGGCTGCTGTTGGTCTTTCATGGTTAATTTTGTAGTCTAACTTACAGATTTAATATTTAGGCCTTTTATCGAGCCTCCAGTGACCCAGGGTTCTTGAAGTAGCCTACGATTTTTTGTCCAAACATTCTTCTTCTAAGCTCACTGGTGGCAGCTTTTGAATGTTGGAGATTTATTTCGATGCATTTAATGCTTGGTGGGTTGTTTTTCTTTGGTTGTTTGGGGGAAGCCATTGGAGTTGCACTCACTTTTCGAACCCTGCCTGTCTACAGACGTACCTGCCCTTGGTTCGGCGCAGCTTGTCTTTGAGGAGCTTGGCTGCTTTGTGGCTCTATAGTCGTAAAGCCAAACTTGCAACTGACCATATAGCCTCCGGATTTAAATTTTTCTGCGGATGCACTGTCCACAGAAAAGGTTAATATGACCAGGTGGCCCTCGGGGTTACGTCGGATGACTCGCCAGTTTTTAACGTTTAGGCCCCTCATTTTGGCCTTGAACGAGATTAAGGACTTTCTCTGTGGAGTAATCTATGCTGCTTGGGAATCAAGCAACCAAGACGTCAGAGTGAGGAATGTCAGATTCCTCTATCATCTCTAGGGAGGCTCCTTCCCAAGGCTTGGTGGAGGCGACTGCAATTGGGAGCCACTGCTTGGTGGCTATGTTCTCGCAAACTAGTGCAAGCAAGCCAGGTCTATCGTGGGGGCTCAGAAACATCGGTTTGATGGAGCAACCTGATGCTACCTCGTCCACGATCTTGTCCATGATTGCCTCTTAGGTGGCTTGTATTTGCTCCACTGACACTTTCTTGAGCTTCGGGGGTCGTTTCCTCTGACCGAGCTCTTTTTCCGCCTTTGTCAGAGATTGTAGCCCTTTCTTTGATTGGCTCAAGGGCTTTTTTGCAGGCTTCATTCGCACTCTTCCTTTTTTTTTAGGAGGAATTTTATCTTCTTGGCAGCACTACTCAGCCTGATCCTCACGCCGCCCATTAGCTGTAGGGCACCCAGATCTTTGTCGCATTCGTCGTCGGTTGACCGAAGAAGTTCCTCTTCGGCGTCTGTGGGGCTTTTACAGTCCCTTACTTCCATATTTTCGGATGTGTTTGAGGTGCTATCGTCCTTCGCCCTGATTAGTTTTTGAATGGTATCCATACTAGGTCTCACGATTAGCTAGGAAAGTAAACCAGTGCTAAGGTTTACTCTGACCTAAGTTTCACCTTAACTACGTTTACCTTTTAAGCAGCATAGATAGTTGAACGCATCCTCCAAAACCACTTTGGGGATATTCTGCCGCTTTCCGTCTCAGCAGTCTTAGCAGACTGTGAGGCTCTCAATTCTCCATATTTGTACTGTGATCCATTTTGAAGAGGGAATGACTTCTGATTTTTTCCAGCTTTCTGAAAACTTTCATTCCTTAGCTTAGAGCACAGTTGGAACTGCTTCTTTGGGTATCTTTTCTCTGACCTACAACCTACAACATCTCGCTTGTGATCTTATATTGGGTATTAGAGTTCTTTTGTTGTTTTTGCCATAATTTTGCTCGATCTGAACAATGGGATTATCCAAGCTTCTATCACTTCCTAGGAAGACGAGTGAAAAAATTCCTAGTTGAATACGATGTTTCACCTGAGGATGGCCGGGCAATTCTCCCAATAACGATTAAATTCCTGCCAATAATGACGATCTCGCCCGATAATGACGATGTATGTCCCAGTATTGATTATGTTGCCAACAATGAAATTCAGATTCTTCCTGAACTACAAGAAAACCTATTAGATGCACGGCGTCATATAAAGGCTCTATCTACCCTGTTCATGTAAAGACCGTAGGTACTCTGAAACTTACCTTGAATTATCCCCGAGGACGTAGGGGAATTCCAGTTGAACAGTTGAAAATCCTGACCACTGTTGGTATAATTGCCAGGTGTCTAAAAAAAAGAAGAAATCGGAGTGACGCTCTATAATTATATTAATGATATATCAATAGCATGTGTACTACGTTCTTGCTGCTCATTTTATTACGCTTGGAAATAGAGGCTGATAACAATAATTGGAAAATTCGCTTTTAGCAATTTTACGTCCATGGAGACAAAGCTTAAAGCGTTAAATGACTGGAAACTGACAAAATTTATTGCAAAATTTAGACAAATAATCAAATAACAATAAAATTAGGGAAAAAAAAAAACATGATCACATTCCAGTACAATTGAAAACATTGAACATCTCAATCTAAACCAAAAACCTAATTGACATTCATTTAAAATAATAGCTGGCCAATTAAATTCAAGAATCTGACGGTCAATTTTGATTATCGAATATGTCAAATGAGGTTTAAATAAAAGAAACCTTTATGGACGACTGTGCTGGAGATTGCGAAGGTCCACTGGATCTTTTTTTTATAAAGCGCAGAGGATATCAAGAACATCGTCCTAGTAAGTCAGAAATTTTCCCATAAATTATTAGACAAGCAATTATTGAAAATATCAAATTAAATAAACTGTGGCATTTTCAAATTATTTAAGGAAAATCAGTGAACCATAGTAGAAATAAAATAGCCGTCAACAGACTATAAATCACCCACGTAGTTTATTTTATAGTATTTAAATAAATTAAATAGCGAATAGAATTGCACATTATAATGAAAGTGTATAAAACATGATAGTTTCAAATAATAATTTATTGAAAGATTTATTTATTAATGGAAGAAAAGTCGCGAATTGAATTTGAAAGTTCTATGAAAAAAAAATATAAAAGGTTGTTTTCAAATGGTAGGTAATTGATTACGGATTATAATAGTATTTGAATCGTGACATGTATTTTATAATTTTCGAATAAATTATGTGTTGCATTATTGTACCTGGTGAAGTTGTCATTCACACACGCCAAATTATATTTTCAAAAATCATGTTTTGAAGAAGATTTATGCTCCCAGTTTCTTAAGCAATAAGGAATGCCACCTAGTAAGTCGACATCTAGTAAGTGATAACCCATAGTCATATTAACTAACTAGCAAATTTATAAAATTTGAGTTCGAAAGTACACAATAATTGCAAACAGTTATTTTCAGCAACGCTCATTTTGGAAAGTTTATAATTTTAAATAATATTGTTAACCCCTATTAGTATAATATTCGTGGGAATTATATCGGTCTTGCACAATATGAGATATTGTCCTGTCAGGCCGCAATTTTTTCTTGTCGCATTGACAACCAATTTAGATACAAATAATTGATTAAATTAAAAATTAACTGCAACAACGCGCCGCCTCTTTAATAAAGCACTGAACCGAGTAATTGCAAACCGGTCATAAATCTCAGAATGAACGCTAGATGTATGGAGACTAGAAGGTTAATAAATTGGTTGAGTTTTATCCAAAAAAATCTAGAAAATTGAAATTTGTTAAAGTCTAATTAGGACACATTGAATATACATACTTATTATGTTCTCATAATAAAGCGGCAACTACTTTCAATCTTGAAATACATTACCATATGAATTAGCATTATTCTTGAATAATACATTACAAGGAATAGTTACTCACTGTTGAGTATTGGCGCATATTGTTTACTTCCTGAAGCTTTTATCTATATACAAAACAAAATCCAT
Source organism: Ceutorhynchus assimilis (assembly GCA_917834065.1). NCBI lineage: Eukaryota > Metazoa > Arthropoda > Insecta > Coleoptera > Curculionidae > Ceutorhynchus > Ceutorhynchus assimilis. Next base: position 13,542,915 of record OU892284.1, on the reverse strand, counting down.
TAATTTAAAATGCAGCCAAACAACAAGCTAAAGATGCAACAACATATCCAATTACACCATAACAAACAAAATTCCAAATTGTTGCAGTCATAAAATGGCATTTAAAAAGATTAAATTTGAGATTTATTACTTAAGATTTTTATTGATTTTTCCTAGGTACTGGTAGTTTCAGGAGCAACAGTATCATTGGCGTAAACGAGTTCACAGACAACAGGGCGTTATGGAAGATGTTGCTTGCAGAATTTCTGGGAACGCTCCTCTTGGTGGCCGTAGGATGCGGATCTTGCATCAACATGTCTGGATATCTAGACACACCGATCGTACAAATCGCTTTGACTTTTGGACTGATGGTTGCTACTATAGTACAGGTAAGAATTTAAATTTAGTTTCGTGTTTTTATTTTAATTGCACTCGAAGGTGTCGATAATTGTTCAAACCCACTGAAAATCTTGAGGTCGGACTGAACTTCAATCTCAAACTAACACAAACTTCAGCTGGACATCATTCCAAAATTCAATTTGTTAAAAATATATTTTTTCTTGGCCAAACTATTTTCTTGGCCAAGCTAGATAACAAAAAATACCGAAACGCTAGAAAATTAACCATTTTCAATCAACATCTATCCTTCTTCAACATTCAATGGTAAAAAACTCAGAATAAGTACTCGAAATGTTATAATTTCAATTTATTGTACAGAGAAAGGTAGCGGTTAATAATGAGAAATTGATTTGTTCAAGATTATTTCCCCAACATTTCTGATTACATTTGTTCGGCACAATATCTGGAATACAATTGATAATGGTATTTCGAAGCTATCCTATCCAGACGTACAGAGATCGTTACCATTAACTGGGCCCGGATTCCGTCGATTCCGAACTCACGATTCGATAGTATCGTCTATCTATTTTATATGGACGATACTATCGAATCGTGGGTTCGTAATCCGGGCCCTGTTTTCATCAAAAAGCCCATAAAAATATAATCTAGTGGTGTGTGATCTCAAGACCTAGGTGGCCAAAGCCAGCACTCTACAAGAAATGATACGGTCGCCAAATCTATCCCTCGGAAGTTTAATTATTTTATCAAACGTCTGAACTCGTCAAATCTTCAATGTTTTCAATAGAAGTCGCCAATGTTTAAACCCTCCTTTTTAAGAGTGCGCTTCTCGATGCTGAAAAAATAGGTATATCGCGTCCGCGACTATGCTGTTTTAATAAAAATAGTTGCATCTAGGGAATTCTAACAAAAACTGTTTTCAAGAATGTACTTTGTGCTTGCTTGACCAGTATTTTTTTTTTGATTTTTCTCATTTTTTGAAAAAAAAAATTCATAAAATGAGAAATATCAAAAAAAAATTACTGGTCAAACACGCACATAAACATATCCTTGAAAAAAGTTATCGGTTAAAATTTCCTAGATGCAACTGTTTTTATTAAAATAGAAAAGGCGCACTCGCGATTTTCAGCATCGAGAAACGCACTCTTAAATAGGGATGCCGAATATGGGTCGAGTGGTACCGTGTTTTAAAGGTATTGTCACGCCTCTAGGGTGCGTGACAGAAATCTTTAATCCGTTTATTCAAAAATCGAAGTTCACAGCAATAATTTATTCCACGTTACTATACACTCTGACACTAATTACTCCACTAATTAACTCAAACAACTTAACTCCCAGAATAATCACTTTCTCAATCATATCAGAGCCAATCCTGAACTAAAAACTACTACTTAATATCGGCCTTTATATATCCGTATTACATTCTTGTAAAATCCAGAATAAACGCGATAGCCCTTTTTCCCCAATAGCAATGTAAAATCTAGAATCAGCTATCCAATTCTGTACACCCAGATAGTTATACTGAGCCCACAGCGCCTTGTAAATCAAACTCTTGTTCGACACTTCCCTCTATTCTGGCCTACATTCATCATTTTCTTTAGGATGCAGGAGTTGCCCGATGTCCTGGTCTGCTTCTTGATCTGCTCTCATTTGTTTGATAGCCCATTTATCATCAACGATAAGATCCGTTCTTCTCACAGCTGGACCAGTGTTTTTCTCATGCGTATCGATTCTTTGACAATGCTTGCAGTCTTCTTTACATGGCCGTCTAGACAGAGCGTTAGCATTTTTTTGCAGGTTTCCATGTCGATGTTTAATTTGGATATCGTATTGCTGCAATTTCTCAATCCATCTAGCAAGCTATCCTTCGGGAGTTTTCACTTCTAAAAGCCATTTTAGAGCTGCGTGATCCTCTCGAATTAAAGACTTACGTCCGTAGAAATACTTATGGAAATGGTCGACTGCTTTTACTATGGCGAGCAACTCTCTTCTGGTGACACAATAATTTCGTTCTGGCTTTGATAAGGTTCTAAACACGTCGGTGAAGTCACAAATGGGATAACTTGCTTTCTCTTCGAACATTGAATAATACATTCATTCTTACTCGATATTAAACTGATTCATGATACGAATTATACACGCCCCGTGGAATCCACGGCCTATCAACCAATCAGATGCTCCGTATTTTCGGAATACACGGGCCGCAATGAGACAATACAAGCAAAACATGATTGACGTCTACCATCAGATCACGAAACTTTCGTTTTAAAAAAATTAGGACTTTTGATGATTGTTTTTTCTTTCAAAAAGTTCGAAGGAAAAGTATAGTTTTCTACTTGCAAATATTGGCTATTCGTTGAAGAATATACTATTATATCCTACTGCACTATTATAACCATATGGTTACGATAATCATAAACAGGGTCTTAGCTCCCGCGCGGGAGTTAAGGATTTCATAACTCCCGCTTCTACCTTGAATAGGTAAAACTTTGAGAAAGAATAGAAATTTTGGTTTATGGTTTATTCATTTGAAAAAAATTGACAAAATACAGTAAATTCAGTAGGATATAAAATTATCTATGTACCACGGGAATTATCAGGTGTTATTACCCACGGGCAATTGGTGTCCTTCGAGCCAGAGGCCCTCGGGACACAAACTTTGCCCTGGGGTATTACCACCCTCATAATTCCCTTGACACATACAAGCTATTTATGTACCAAGGGGATTATGTAGATTATAATGCCCGAAGGCGAAACTAGCCGAGGGCCTCTGGCCCGAGGGATATATTTCGCCTGAAGGACATTATAATCTAAAAATCCCTGTGGTGCATACAATGCTTTATTTTCTACTCAACACAATGTTTTTTCATCAGTTTAGTATCAAACAAAATCAGTTAAACTTGTGTGACAAAATATTGTTTTGTATTTTGACATGTACCTGTACCTAGGAACGAAATAAATTATTATATCTATAAACATCTCATAAGGCAAGGCAACGGTGCTCGTGTGGGTTAACGCACTCGACTACATGGGAAACGTTGATGGTGGACCGGGTTCAAATCCTGGCCAGATCGAAGATTATTTTCGGTCGGACATTTAGTGGCTGCATAAGGTAAAGTGCGGGCGTTATAGATCATAACGCCCGCAAAAGAGGGCGTTATAGATCATACCGCCCGCAGGGCTTATAATGCCCTCAGGTTGTTATAGGTATGTTAACATATTCCGTTTCCTAGGTGTTGTAAATCTATAATAGTTAAGTAGAAAATAAAGAACTATTTTGCTGTTACTAGAGAGATATCGTGAACCAGATAGCACGTATGGACGGTATTAACGTCAGGAGTTATTTTTTTTACGTAAAGTGGTAGGTATTATACTTTTAACTTACAGTTATCGGAAAACAGTTTTACGTAAAATTTGCCTATTCGTATCCGTTATTTTATAATCTTAACCCAACTTGTAAAGTCTGTTTTTTTTTTAAGACAATTCCGTAAGTCAAAAATTTAGTAACTATGTTGGCAACACGAGCCTTTTCTACATAAAAAATTTGAAAGCATTGACAATTTTACATTGTATTGCCAACATAATGTCATTTTGACTTTTATCTTAAAAAAAAAACAGATTTTACTTTGTTCGGATTTATCAATGTTGATTCTGTTGTTTATGGTCAGGGTCCCAGGATTTCAATTTTTAAAGCTTTTTCATTATTTTTTGAACATTAGTTTAACATAACATAACCTATAATATTCAACTAGCCCGTTGTCAAAAACCTGCGCATGCCTATTTGAGCATTTTTTAGGCGTTATTCGAAATAGCGCATAACGTAAATGTTGGGTAAATTACGTTATGCGGTAACGTTATTTCAGTACGTAGTGTTAAAGATCGAATCGCGCATACGTTTAATGTCAAAATAACGTTGGCGCTAATACTGCATGACGCTTTTTGGATTACCGATATCTCTCTACTATTACAAAGCCAGTCAACGTTAAAGTCGCCCACAAACACTACTAAATCATGGGAAGGGTAAAAAGTGCTTATACCATCCTCGAGGTCAAGTAGGCAATTATTTAAGTTTTCTAGTGGAGAGCGATACAAGAAACCTAGACATAGGTTCTTCTCATTAACCCGCACACTGACCCACAACTGTTCCAGAGCACCAAAAGTTGACATCGAATCTAATAATCTAAATTTAAATATGTCCTTGATATAAAGCCCAACTCCTCCTCCCCTACTACCCCTGTCCTGCCCAATTGAATGGAAACCAGGGATAGCCAGTGTTGAACTACAAATCGCTTCAGTAAGCCAGGTTTCAGATAAACTAATAATATCGTACTGCTCAGTTTCTATAAATTCTCTAAAAGAATGAGAGTTGGAAATCAAAGACCGCACATGTCAAATGACAAAAACGAATGTTGTTACTGAAGCTAGAAGTCAATAATATCTACAAATATACTCACTCTAACATGACGCTAGTACCCAGCAAAAAACAAAACAAAAAAACAAAAAAATAGTTATTTATGCAACAAGTGTGTAAAGTGAACCTTTTTTCACGAATGTGAATTTTGACGCACGAGCCGAAGGCGAGTGCGACAATCACATGAGTGAAAAAAGGTGCTTTACGCATGTATTGCATACACATTTTTTTCTACTACCAATCAAATATGTACAAAAAATTAAATTTAGACAAATTCTTCACGCACTCGTGCGTAAAGTATTTCCACTTTACGCACTAGTGCGTGAAGTAATTTACTAGAAAAATAGTAATTTTACAGGTCGACATCTGTCATTGACATTACTTTACGCACTAGTGTGTAAAGTGAACTACTTCACGCACTAGTGCGTGAAGAGAAATTTTTCGTCTTCTGAATAGTGCGTAAAGTGAGTACTTTACGCACGGTAGTGGAAAATAGTTATTTATGCAACAAGTGTGTGAAGTGAACCTTTTAAGGCGAGTGCGACAAAATTCACATTCGTGAAAAAAGGTGCTTTACGCACGTATTGCATACAAAATTTTCAAAATCAAATTGACTGGAGAAATTTATCAATCAATTGACACTTCAAAAAAGAGTGCTGCTGTATTTATTGACCTAGCAAAAGCTTTCGATACCGTGTCACATACGAAACTATTAGAAAAGCTCAAAAATATAGGCATAAGAGGCACGGCACAAAAATTGATAAAAAGTTACCTAAATCAAAGAACGCAAGTCGTAGAAATACAAAATGTTCTAAGTCACGAAAACACTTTAAACTTTGGAGTTCCCCAAGGAACAATTATCGCACCAGTACTTTTTATTATTTATATAAATGATCTACTAAAACTTAAGCTAAATGGAAAAATAGGATCATTCGCAGACGACACTGTTTACCATACTAAAGGCGATACATGGGAAGAGGTAGAAGAAAACATTAAAACTGACCTAAAAAAAATTATTCACTGGTTCGACACAAATTTGCTATCAATAAATACAGAAAAAACCGTCATCGTACCATTTTCTAGTTATTCTACAGGACTCCCAAACAATAGCGAGATAACCATTCCTCTAGATTTTAGAAATGAGCCAATAACAATAAAGAGTGTAACCTCAGCGCACTATTTAGGGATTGAAATTGATTCACATTTGAAATGGGAGGTACATATTCAAAACTGCACAAAAAAACTTAGGTCGCTTCTATATTTATTCAAACAAATTATAAACATAGTAAATCTCAAAACTGCAAAAACGGTCTACTACGGATTGGTTCAATCAATTCTGTCTTATGGCATTATAGCTTGGGGAGGGGCTTACGATAACCTTATAAAATCCTTAAGTATAGTTCAGAAAAGAATTCTCAAGATTATCTGTAGATTTCCCCGTCAGTATAACTCGGATCAGTTATTTAATTACATTCAAGTCTTAAATATAAGACAACTTCACTATAAAAGTTCAATAAACTATATAATAAAAAACAATATAACACAAACACCACAACATAATTATCAAACCAGGTTCAATGCATGTAAACAGATAGTTCCTCCAAGAATGACAAAGACAAAAGGTCAATGCTCTTTTATTTACATTGGGCTAAAAGTATATAACACACTGCCTACAGAAATAAAAAATTACACAAATAAAAAAAATTTTAATAAAAAATTAAATCAATGGCTTATCCAAAACAACATAAATATTAAGGTGTAAATCAAAGTATCAAGCTAAATTAAATTAAATTGAATTGAATTGAATAAGATTGGATTGAATTGAATTGGATTGAATTGGATTGAATTGAATTGGATTTGAATTGGATTAAATTAAATTGCATTGGATTAGATTGGATTGGATTGGATTGGATTGGATTGAATTAAATTGAATTAAGTTAAATTAAACTAAAATAAATTAAACTAGATTGGATTGGGTTAGGTTGGATGAAGTAGATTAAATTGGATTAAACTAAGTTAGGTTGAATTGAATTGAATTAAGTTGGGTCGGGTTAGGTTAGATTAAGTCAATTAAAAAAGCGATAACAGAAAAATGTTATAAACAAATTCAGAAAGCTAAGAACTACAGACAAGCTCACTAGAGCTTTGAAGATCTTAGACTTTCATTTATATGATATCTTCTATATTTACTCATGCTTTGTATTTAAAATAACATTGTTTTTATTGTATCATTTGGTATGAATAAATATTATAAATAAAAATAAATAAATAAAATAAATATGTATAAAAAAATAGATTTAGACAATTAATTTACGCACTAGTGCGTGAAGTATTTTCACTTTACGCACTAGTACGTGAAGTAATTTACTAGAAAAATATTACATTGACAGTGTTGACATCTGTCATTGACATTACTTTATGCACTAGTATGTGAAGTGAATTACTTTACGCACTAGTGTGTGAAGTGTAATTTCACGTCTTCTGAATAGTGCGTAAAGTGAGTACTTTACTCACAGTAGTAGAAAAAATAATTTTTAAAACAGTAGGTATTTTCTTTTCTACCCAGATGTGCCCATACCCCAGAAGTAATGGATGACCTAAAAATTAAAAAATTAAAACCAAACATTTGAAAACTTCAACCCTCAATAATAATAATCATTATTTTTGAATGCTCATGGTTGGAAAACCGGCAAGAGAAATGTAGAAATCGCCAGCCTGGTATATTTTTAACTAATTCAGTATAATCAACATTTCCAATATAAGTCAAAATATCTACAATCTACAGTACGCCTTAAAGTGCAGTAGGGTATACGGTGTCCCAGAATCAGATGAGGAGGACAAAATTCCATATCATGAGCACAACTTAGATTTCGGGAAGTTGGACGAGAATAAGCCGCGCACTATTGTCGCCAACTTTATCAACAGTGGAAAGAAAAATGTTTTACTGTATTTGAAGATCTGACGCCCCAAAGATTCATATTGCTCACTGATGCAATTAAGGACTATGGTGTCGACAAAGTGTGGCCGTGGTGGTGTAATTTACGCGTGTCAACTTAATTTTAATTAAAAAAAATTATATCCTACTGAACTATTCCCAAGTAACATTTTGACGACGATAACCACATAATACACCAAAATTAACGTTGTACTTAGTGAAGAGTTTGAACATTTAAGAAACGACGCTCTCCTAACAACTGGACAACGTCGTCTTAGTGTTGCGCAGGACTTAAGTTAAACAACGACGTTGTGACAACGTTTACGCAACCGACTACAATAATTTAATATTTTGGGAATGGGAATAACGGTCTGACAACGTTCAGGTGATAACTTAAGTTATATTAAACGTTTTCTCGACGGAGATGCGAACTTGTAAGATTTAACTAAGCATAGTAAGCAGTTTTTTAGTTGAATTGAAAACGTTTCGGCGCAGTTACCTTTTCAACTAACCTTTTTTCAAATACAACCTCAAAATAAAAAAGTCGTTCAAGACCATCAGACCATCAAATTGAAAATGGAATGAGCCTTGAGCCTTCAGGTATACTGCCTCATATTAGACAAAAAAAAAATATGTCATGAAGAGAATTCAGGGTCACAAGCCTACATGAAGACAGACAGATCCGAGAACTTAAGTTTAAAATCTTCAGGAACAAATGCCAACTCGAGGGCGAATCTGAATGAAGAATTGATATTAGCAGGGGAAGCAACTCATTTTCCAGAGGACCAATAGTTGATGCAGGATAAACAACTCGATCATGAGGAATGGCTTAATCAGATGGAACCGAGAAAATAACTCAATAATGAAGAAGAGATCAATCTAGACTAGACTAAAGGAAGACATAATCATAGGGCAACTGAATGGCATGGAGAAGCACGTAGGCGCGATCGAAAATTGTGTATTGGGAAGTGTTCATCGTAAGTTGAAGTCAGTTCAGTTTTTAGTCCGATAAGCAACTCCAGTGAAAAGTTAGTTTTCTGGCAAACTAACGTTAAAAGTTAGTATATTTTTTAGTTATCTGATATCCAAAGTCGCGTTGATGAGTATGATACTCCTTCGCCATATTGAAAGTGTATTCTGTTTGGAAACGTGGTCCCGGCCATTGAAATTTGGTGCATTAACAGGTATAAACAAAGGATTGTGAAGCCTTTTTTAGTTTTCTAGGAACCATTCATATGCATTCCGTTTAGCCCGCGTTTGAAGCAATATCAACTTCAAGTAATGATTATCTAATTTTTTTTTTTTTTTTCAATTTTGTTTTTTTTTTGAGTTTTATATAGCAAGTATACTTAAATTATATCTCAACTATCAATCCCCGACTCGTTTAAAACTGACAACAAACCTCAAATTATTGAAATCAATAATCGAAGATTTGCAGAAGGCAACATTTGGCAACGTTACCCACGATGGCCAACCTAAATCCCATTTTATCGGCAGATTCGGTTATATGATCCGCCAGCATTCTATCTCTTTTTAACTAGGGTTAAACAAAAGAGAAAATGCGCTCTGAATTTTAATTTTTTACAAACTGCAATTGGCAATATTTTCGACGTCATTAATGACGTGCATCTATTATTTTAATAATTTCACTATAAGGGTGTTTGGCGGAGAGTTAGCCAAACTTGGTGGGCGTATAGATAGGCCCATTTCGAAGATATTTTATTAATACAGTTGTGCCCTTAGCGTCCCCGTTTTTTTTATATCATTGCTTTTGTGTTATTCTCAAGAATTTTCAAAAATGGACCTTTTAACTTCGGTTACTTGTTTTTAAATGTTTATAAAAATGTTTGTTCCGTGTATTTTTGGTCTGCTGGGAATCCTTGATCTAATAAAGTAATAGAAATCACACTGAATATTTCAGTAGTATTTGTGCCCAATTATTACTTTATTAGATCAAGGATACCCTACAGACCAAAACAAACGAAACAGACATTTCCATAAACATTAAAACTTATCTTGAGGGCACAAGTGTATTAATAAAATATCTTCGAAATGGGCCTATATATACGCCCACCAAGTTTGGCTTACCCTCCGTCAAACACCCTGTATATTCAGCACTGAGAGAATTAATTTTAGACCATTATAAAAATCTTAATAACCTTAATAAAAATATCGTATAAAATGGGGGACAGAAAAGCGCTGTAGTTACCATTATAAAAGTCACTTTATAAACTACTACTTTGCTACCATTGATAGACCAATTTACTGAAATCGCCTAAAGACCATTAAAAATTTATAAACAAGCCACAATAAAATAGTTTTGAATGGCTAAAAAACGGTTTTTTAACTGTCAATAAATATTTGATGATGGTTATTATAGTTATTTATGTATCAAGGGAATTATGCAGGTGTTAATACCCCAGGGCAACGTTTGTGTCCCGAGGGCCTCCGGCCCGAGGGACACCAATTGCCCGTGGGTATTAACTCCTGATAATTCCCGTGGTACATAGATAATTTTATATCCTACTGAATTTACTGTATTCTGTCTATTTTTATAAAGGAATAAGCCATAAATCAAATTTTCTATTTTTTGTCAAAGTGTTACCTATTCAAGGTAAAAGCGGGTGTTATGGAAATCCTTAACTCCCTTGGGAGTTATGATATCCTTAACTCCCTTCCTTAACTCCCTTGGGAGTTATGAAAATCCTTAACTCCCTTGGGAGTTAAGACCCTGTTTATGATTATCGTAACCAAGGTATTATATGGTTTTAATAGTTCAGTAGGATATAAAATTGTATATTAACCCTTAATATATCTTATAAGGGATAATATAAACATTTTCATAATAACAGATGAATATCTTTATACCATTAATTTTTTTTTTTGACCATCAAAAATTCCTTTTATAATCATAACAAGATAACCTTATAAGGCCTAGTTATACAATTTTGGTTAAAAACAGAGTTCAGCTGAACTCGACTGGTACTTGAACTTCTCCATTTAAAATACATTGCTGTCAGCTATTAATCAAATTCTATCATTTTTGACAGCAATGCATTTCAAATGGGCAAGTTCAAGTACCAGTCGAGTTCAGCTGAACTCTGTTTTGAACCAACATTGTACAACTGAGCCTAAGGATTATTAAAAATATTATGGTAATATTATATTGCATTTGGGAAGAGGTAAAAATAAAAAGACAATGGGTATTTTTTAAATCAAACTTTTATTGATTGTTGATACCCACATATTATTATGGTGATATTGAAAATAAATAAAAGCTGCATCTACAGTAATCATATAAACTAACAAAATTTCGAATCGTATATGTATACCTACATAACTACTTAAGTATATAATATAAAAAATACCACTTGGAAGAAGCAAAAGCAGGTGATAAGAGAGAAAAAAGAATGCAGAAAATCCTAGCTTCAGTTGCTTTGTGAAATAATTATTCCAAATCTGAAAATTAATGAAAGCATTGAGGGGGTTATATTTTTACCTACTCATAGCTCACCTTCGATAAATGACTGTAAGCCCCACTCTAGAAGGGCAACTTTACACGCCATATTCAGACCAGTGCCAGTGTGAATCCAAAATCCAAGGTTATAAATGATAAATAATTCAAAAAAATTTAAATAATTCACCAACGCAATGCACTAACTAATCAACGCTTACAGCAAAAAATGGCAGGACACGACACAAACACCTGATCACAAATGAGCGGGACCATGCTACATGCTTCCACGAAAGCAGTAATTGGAATGCACAGAAAAATTACAAAATAAACCAATATGGCGCGCTTCGGGTTGTTTCGTGATTAGCCGAAGCCAATGACAGCGCGCTTAAGTTTATTATGGCTATAACGCACATTTTAAAGACTGAAAATCAACTAATAGTTGTTAAAAAACGTATATCGATGGTTATGAAGATCAATTTTAAAGATCGTGTGTAGTAACCATATTAAAGTATCTAGCTACTGTAGTAAATTCGTATGAAGAAATTTGAATATAATACATCAGTAAATTAAATTTTTAACAAGAGTAAAGTATTTTATAGGCGCTCATAGATAACTATAGATGATAATGAGGATAATTCAACAAAGAATTTTTAGCAACCATAAAAATACGTTATTCAGTAATAGATAGATAATTTATGGCAGTTATTAGAGATATTTTGTCTGCAATGAAGAAAATTCCAGTAAGACAATTTAAGAATTCAATTTCCTCAGTGAGTCAGTCATCGATCTATCTCTAACAAAAAATAATGGGATTTGCATTCCGTATCAATATACAATATACATCGCTTTCTATTCTGCTCTAAGGCGTAGAGTCTATCCTCAATAATGGAGATTGCTGTTTGATTGTCAGTAACTGACTTACGTAAAAGATGAAAAGAGTCACACCTGGGACAGCTTGGCTTCAAGTTATTTAAATTTGGCATCCATATTTTTTTTCCAAGTTGTCGAACAAAATTGTCGCAAACCTTAGTGATTACCTGTTCTATTGTCTCTTCATCCATACTGCAAGACGCAGAACACTTGGTTGATCGCGTATTAAGATTTGATCCACCCATAGTAGCCAGCGACTATGTCCAAATGGAACGCACTTGATTCCCGAAGTTCACTTGATTTAGGAGACTTGTGTTTAATGCACAAATGACACGTATATGAGGACGAACAGTAGATGAGTTCTACTACACTCAATCAGTGGAGGCTATAAGAAGAATTTTTCACATACTGAATTTGCCTCAATATTGAGCGTTTGACTCATAAGATGTGTTTCTAGGAAGTTTTTTGCCTCTAAAACGATAACACCGGCAAAACAGAGGTTTTGCTTTGTCGATTTTCACTACCATGCCTACTCGAGTGCATCCAAGAAAATTTCCAGATCTACGAAATGAAAGCAATGAAGTAGTGTCATTGAGTAGTAAGGATTGGAATAGCCCCTTGCCTATCTACTCAATACGTATATTTGCGGCCAGCATTAGAATGAGAGAACGGGAGAAATCCGTGAGATGTTCTGCCCTAACTAGCGCTATCTCAATCAGTGTTAGAGTGAGAGATCCAATAGATTTTCTGTCCTTGCTAGCGCTATCTCATTCTGGAATCATTTGAGGTATGCAAAACCCATTCCAAACCTTCTTACTTCTTCATTGAATGAAAGTCTACGGGTATCAGCATTAATGGTTTGTTGTATTACATACATTTTTCCACAAGAACTTTTATGGTGAGAGGCTGGTCGTAGTTATAGTAAATTCTGCTCAACCTTTTGAAAGGTAAAACTTCAATTTATTTTTCAGGAGTTTAGTGAGAATCTTTATGTATAAATAATTGTCTATATGATAAGAAGTTGGACTATCGCCGTTATGGAAACCCCATATGGCCTAAGATGGCCAAATACTACTCTTTGCTGCCTTTTCTAGTTGTTCTCTATCCTCTGGATATAGGATTCTCTCAGATTTTGCTAGGTAATTCTATTCTGTGCGACCTGGTACCAGTTTAGTCCAGCTGTTCGCTTGATGTTGTCGTACCAGTGCATATTCTATGTGTAATGTTTTCGACCTTTGTTGTGTTTCTTATCCACTCGTTGGTCTTGTGATCCCCTAGTGTAATACCTCTCATTCTCCTTTCGATTGCTCTCTGATATACCTACTTGCAGCTTATTCAGGATTTTCTTTGTGAGGGTCCATGTTTGGCTTCCATAGGCAACTACTGGCAGGAAACATTCGTTTTAAGCTTTAGTTTTCAGCTTCAATGGTAACTTGGACCGGAATATGTGGTGCATTCTACCCAACGCCGCCCATCTCAGTCGTATTCTCCTATTAATTTCGAGCTCTTGATATTGTGTCCGTTTGATCAATAGGCTCCTTGCATCAAATTTTTTTATTGCTGATTTCGATAGCCCATGGAAAATAAGTCAACACCTATTTCTTCTTTTGCTTCTTAGTCAAAAATTGACGGAGATACAACACTATGAAATCTGCCTATGACGTCACTTATCTAATAAATAAGTGACGTTGCACATGCTCAGTATATCTATATATACAAAACTTAATATTTGAATAACTTCCGGAATAATCATATTTGGGCGAAATAAAAAAAAAAGTAACGATTTTTTTTCGATTTCCTACAGTTTGCAATAAACAATAATCAATTTAATTTTCCATGCAAGTACCCTATTGTCATAAACTCGGGTTTTGATACGTTCATTTCTAATCCGAACTTCTTGGAGTACCTAATTTTTTCAGCATGATTTGTCAAAAAGTTTCATTGGGTACGTTCACCTTCGTTCGGGGCGAATAAATGTCATCAGCGAATCTTGAATTATTGAGGTTTTCTCCAGATATATTGATCCCTTATCTATTTTTCCATTGTAGTTCCTTGAACACATCTTCGAGGACTAGGGTGAACAGCTTAGGTGATATTATTTCATCATCTGTCATAGCTCTTTGTATCGCCCGGAATTCGACAGTGTCGAAGGCTCTCCTAATATCGATGAATTCTAGCCAAGTTGTAATGTTATATTCGGTTGTTTTTTTCATTTAGTATTCCTTTTGTGTGAAGATGTTCTATAGTGCTGTAGGTCTTTCTATAGCCTGCTTGTTCTTTAGGTTGGTAATCATGGAATTTTCTTTCTAAACGGTTGGTGATTATTCTCATAGTTTGTATATCTGAGACAGGACGCTTATGGGTCTATAGTTGCCAAGATTTGATGAATCTCCTTTTTTGTATATCAGAACGACGATGGCAGTCTCTCAGTCGTGTGGTATTGTGCCTTCTGTTAGACATTTTTTGAAAAGTATTTTCAGTTGATTAACAAGATATTCTCCTGCCTCCTTCAGCATTTCTGGTAGTATATTGTTGTTCTATCAGTTTTTGATTCGTGAATCCTGATAGTTTTTAATGTCTTGTTTTGCATCTTTATGGCTATTTTGTTAGTCTCTCTGTATTCTGGTGTATTTTTTTTCCCTTGTTTTATAAGTTCTTTTTTCTCCTTCAGCATTTGTTTTGTTTCTTTGCTGAATTTTTCTGGCCTACCCTACGGTTTCATGATATTTTTTTGTATCTTTTATTGTTTTCGTTATTCTTTTATTAATTTGATTTATGTCTTCGTGAGGTTTTTTATGGCCTATTAACACAGATAGACAGAACATCCCATTGATAAAATAGCTTTGTTTTGGTTGACTACATGTTTATGCGCCAGGGGGGTTGAGCTGTGAAAGCGGCTAGGAGTAGGGATTCAAATGATTCCGCTAACTCCGCCCCCACTTTACTATCGCATACTTGGCAACTCTGAAAATGAAACCAGAATCAGTGCTACAAAAGTGTATTCTAATCCTTATATTTTACATGATTTTAGAAAAAGATGCGGATACACTCAGTGCGCACTGCTTGACAAATGGAAATTGTCATAAAATACAGGTAGGTTGCATATTGACATGACAATTGAATAGAAGCCGCTGATTGGTGGAAAGGTGGAATCTATTTTCTTGCAGCGTTGCCAATTTTCATTGAAAAATAATCGCATTCCACGTGTTAGAGAAAGATACAAAATAACACAAGGATTAATAAATAGTGGGGAGAGATGCGGTTCCTGGGATGTAGTCAACCAATATTATTGTTTACTGTTCTGTCTATCTGTGTTAATAGGTCATTGGGTCATTCTACTAGATTACACTTGGAGTGAATTTGTAGTACAAAGTACTTATGCAAGCTCTTCTTCAAAAGTCTATCGGTAACCCTACTTGCTTCATAATACCTAAGGCTAGATACCGAGTTACCCCCGTCGGCTGGGATTGCTGAGAATGGTGAAGAAAAAGTCGTTTTCAAAACTTGTTATTTAAATAACTATTCAAGACTTCTGGAAATAATTCCGTGTTTATTTATCCCGATTTATTTTCTAGCGCGATATAGAAGCAGTTGGGCGAGCCCTCGAAAACATACTGAAGGATTTTTAGTCTGGGGAATAACATATACTGTAGGAAGTCTAGTGCATATCGCATTTATCATTACCTACTAAAAATGTAACCATCACACCCCCTTCTCTTAAAAATACCTGGTGCAACCTGCTTTCAACCTTTCCTCTAGAAAGTTTTGGGTTTCATAACTGTGGATACACCCGTTTAGAACAAATTCCCAACTAGCTGTGGAATAATATTTCAAGCACTGATATAATATTTATTAGGGAAGTCATCAACAAAAAAGTCAAGAACAAATTGAACAATTTTTTCTTAGCTTGTATAATGACAGCTGATCAGAATGCCTTTTCATAAAGACACAAAGCTATTTTACATCTATAACATAGAGTCTGTAGGTTTGGAAGATCGTGAATGCGAAGATCTGATGTTTTATAATGTAGGTACTTGCCCAGTTGAGCTTTTTGATCAATGCTGAAAACTTCTTGATGTAATTTGACATTAAAGTTCATAGACAAAATTAAAGAAAAATATTGCTAAGACATACGTTTAAAAACCCATAGCAATCTTTGATTGTTTTTTTTTTTTGAAGACCCGATATCATAATATGTTACAGAAGAAAGTCGAAATTTCAACAAGGTTGTTACTCCTCCCCTCGACCCATATCTCACCTCTTGCGTGGAGCAACCAGTGGCTGAGGACTATTTTTGGGTGCCTATATTTAATAACACACAAAGTGCAGTTTATCGCAAGAAACCTAGAACATTAGGCAAAACTTTTTCGTTTAGCAATCAGGCTGTCAAAATACGCCGTAGGGCCATCGTATAATTTACAAAGCGCCACAAGATAGTAATCAATTTTCGTTAAACTACAATAAAGATATCAATCGCCGGTTTAATCGATTTAAGCCATATTTAATTAGGTGTAGTTGTAAATCTTGCATCGTTAAATTTTTCAATTTACTAAATAGGGTTATGCGTATTCGACAAAGAGAGAGAGGTTTATGTTGCAGCAGAATTTCTGGACATGGGTTTGGCTGTAGTTTATTTGTTCTGACCCCCGCGGGGTTGTCTAAATCATATACATATACGGTTTTGATGCTTTTAATATTTTATGACTATCATTATCGGATGGTAAAAAGGTCGTACTTATCTGAAATAATGCCATATATTCTTTTTTTGATGTTTGTGCTGAAAGAATAAATGCCAAGGCAACGAAAGTGGCATAAGTGATTTAAAATTTAATAAATCTGTCCATTAGAATTGATACGATAATAATTAACTCTCAAGTTTATGATACGAACTATATGGTTACCTTTCCATAATTTTATTAATCTTTTCTCGAAACTAAATTGATTTAGGCACGACTCAAATTTCATAAGTGGACATTTGGACAGGCTCTAATTAAAATACAAGTGCATTAGGCCAGGAAAGAGAGGTTGAACCTCGCAAACTCGATTCAAGTTCTGTTTTATTTTTTTTTTTTTCTGGTAGGACAAGAGCTGCTTATTATGGGTATTACTTTTTCCAACAAAAATTCACCCTGGAACATCCCCTTTCATCCCCCTAAAGGTGTTTTTTTGTGGTTTTTCCGAAACGTAGCGCTTCTGCTAAGCTTTTCAAAATAATACTTTCCTAGCAAATTAAAGAGGATTAAATTCTCTACAATTTATCCAGCGACAGAATATGTCTATCACCTACCCTTTAGTCGGGGTGGCGCGGCGCTCTAAAGTTGAATGACCTTGAAAAAATACGTTTAGGATTTTTTTTTTTTTACTGAACAGTAAAGCGAATCCACCACAAACTATAAAGCAAATACTCATAAATAATTGGCCGATTTTTTGGTGTATATTTTATTTAAAAATATTAACCCGTCTAAGATATACAGGGTGTTGAAATTTAAACAACCCCCTTTCATATCATCTAGGGCTAATAATAATAATAATAAATTGGTTTATTCTAAATAAATACAATATAAAATTTATTTGGAACCCAATTTGGCTCTAAATAACTTTTTTTTTTTTATTTGGCGGATTTTTGTCAAATTTTATGTGAATATTAGGAGAGCCTTTCCTCAATTGAAGAAAAAATATCTAATCAAAATATACAGGGGGAGCCAAGAAAGAAGCAGTATTTTGATTTGGGGCTGTTGCAAAATTAAATTTTTAACTCTAAAACTACATAAATTATTTGAAAATATGAAGAAATTATCGGAAAAGAGGCTATAAAAAAATGTTTCGAAAAACTTCAGGTTTTGTATTGAAAACGTATTTTTTTCGAAAACTTTGTTAAATAATATCACCATACAACGTAATAGGGTTTTATTGAATAACAAATTAACAGAGCGAAAATATGATAAAAAAAGGTTTTTCAATAATTTTTCGATAACCTATTGTGAATATGAACTCCCTGATTATCTACAACAGCTTGGAGTCTTAGGCGCCATTGTCCAATATAGTCAATAAATTATAAATGAGTCAACTGGACAATGGCGAAGAAAACTCCAAGCTGTTGTAGATAATCAGGGACGTCATATTCACAATAGGTTCTTGAAAAATTATTGAAAAATATGTATTTTATCATATTTTCGCTCTGTTAATTTGTTTTTCAATAAAACCCTATTACGCTGTATGGTAATATTATTTTATTAGCAATCATATATGTAATCTTGATATTACTGACTTTTTAAAAATTTGGAAGTGTCACTTTACCTGTGTCACTTCCCTCTTCGATTTCCTTCACCGATTTCCCTATTCGACTTCCCTCACCGATTTCCCTCACTGTAATTTATTTACCTTTGCTGGCAACAATGAAAACATGTCAGGTAAAAACGTCAAAACAGTGAATGACACATTTTGGCATGTTTGTTTTATTTTTTTAATATTAAAAAAATTAAATGACTCATCATAATTAATGGTGGCTTGCAAATAAAATAGTATACAAACCTCGGAGGAAAGTTTTCATTTCTGTCTCGAGATTAATAGTCAATCTCTCGACAGTAATGAAACACTTCCCTACTCGGTATGTAATATACTATTACAAAGTTTTCGAAAAAAATACGTTTTTAATACAAAACCTGAAGTTTTTCGAAACATTTTTTTATAGCCTCTTTTCCGATGATTTCTTAATATTTTCAAATAATTTATGTAGTTTTAGAGTTAAAAATTTAATTTTGCAACAGCCCCAAAGGCAACGAATCAAAATACTGCTTCTTACTTGGCTCCCCCTGTATATTTTGATTAGATATTTTTTCTACAATTAAGGAAAGGCCCCTCTAATATTCACATAAAATTTCACAAAAATATGCCAAATGAAAAAAAAGTTATTCAGAGCCAAATTGGGTTCCAAATAAATTTGGCCCACAGTGTAAATACAATTTTCAATAGTTACATTTGCTCAAATAAACATTAAGCGCAGAAGCTTTATTTCTGTTGCTTGTTAGCGCTATGCTATTCAAATTTTCAGGGATTATTGATGTTAGAATGATATTGAAAAATTCGTATAATGCACCCCTATTTTTCACCTGGAACCACCCCAAAAAAAGTAAACTTTCAAAAAAAAATAGTATATTAAAGTATAAGTGGATATTAAGGTCTTTAAAACACGCGCGATTTTTCAACCACGACGGCGCAGCCGGAGTGCTCGAAATAGAGCAAGTGTTTTAAAGACCAGTTATCCACGAATACTTTACACTATTTTTTTTTTATTGGTATACGTTCAAATCATAAATTACTAATTATTGTAGAATGCTAAATTTGTGCTTAACACTTTTTATATTTTATTTGACGTTATCTACAGGTACCTACTCCTGACAAATCAATAATTAAAAAGTTGTCACATAAGTTGTATTCCTTTCAAACCTAGGAGCAGTGACGCTTTAATCTTTCTCTGGCCCGTAGGTCAATTATTTGGTATGGACTTTCATGAGTGATTGTTCTATTTTATGGGGTTAAATAAAATCATTCAGACAATTTCAAACTACTAACCTGGCAGAATATGAAGACAGTCACAAAACATGCTATATGGTAGGAACGTCCTAAAAGAAAATGATGGGATTAAGCTCTCAGCCTATCAATCACCACATATGGATGCTGGGGACTAAGTGTACTGATGGGTGGTTCGGAAGAACAGCTGCATGGTTTGGGATCAAATCCATTAGCGAGGAAAAGATGAACAAAGGGTTGCAACTCTGAGGAAAGTTCGTATCACGTTGCCAGTGCATGTCCTACAAGCCCAACAATAACAAGGCACGACTTCGTGGTACACTGGACCCTTAAGACACTGTTCAAGTCCCTGGTTGCTCCAGAAGAAGCTCAAAGAAACATACAATCTGGCAAAGCAGCGCAAACACTAACAGGTTCCTGCTGTAGTCGTTGCCAGTTGCCACTAGTGACTCTATTACCCACAGTGGCGACAATTGCTGTCTTATTTTTGATTGGTTCTAAAATGCCATATATTTATATAGAAAACGCGGCCATCTTGTTCCCACCTACTGCTTATTTCAAATATGAATATATGGAATTTAGGTGAACATCCATCATAAAACATGGAAAAAAACATATTTAAAAGTAACAAGAGGTTGGGAACAAAATGGCGGCGGGACCTCTATTGTCCTCACTGTATCTAAAGGTTTATTTAGCTACTGTAGTTGCCACGTGCCCGTGCTGCGCTAATGACGCGACGGCGATTCAGCGCAGCTCGGTGTCTTTAGGGCGTGTTCCGGATTGATGCTCGATGGAGCGAGCGGAGCGATTCCAGAGCATCGTGACGTCAGGCAATGCACTCTGGCCAAACCAAATGTGCTTGTGCAGTGTAAATTATGAGAATTAAAGAGTATTGAAATGTATGCTAGTCCTGCTACTAAACAAGTCGATGTTTTTAATATAGTGGGCTTTTATATTTTATATTATAAATTAAAGGCCAGCAGTTGGCCTTCATCCTCTAGTGGCCCGTAGGACATGACCTAATTGACCTTTTCAATTTAGAAGCCTCTCTCTCTGGCGTCAGACTGTCAGACGCCAAAAGAGTATGAAAACAATGATTGACAACTATTGACAGTGGTTTGTTGACAAGAGTTTTATACGTGTGAGACTGGAAACTATTATTTCCTCGGTTTTTTCCTAACAATGGTGATTGTGTGTAGTGTGCCTTTTCGTGAAAATAATTCCTATTCACCGGCGGACGTGTCTTTCCATAAGTTTTCATCAAATCCTACATTTGTCAAAATTTGGATACACAAAATCAGAACTGATACTCGCAAAAGTAAGGGAAATCCACGACCCATCAAGTATACAAAGATATCCACGTCCAAGTTTAGTTTGCGGAAGCTTTTTGCTTCCCACATTTTCTTTCCAATTTCAAATTTCACCATTCTATGTCGGTCATTGTCATTTTCCATTCACTGAACAAAGATATCTACCTAACTCATCGGTGGAGTCACCGATTAGAATAAAAACCAGGGGATTGCTAAACACCCTATACACTTGACATTGGCGAGCAAGCAAATGTTGGCGGGAATCTGAATGTTTTCATACTTTATCGTCCATCTCTTTTAATTGAAAACGTCAATTGTCCTAACGGATAAAGTGTCCCTGCCTAGGAGGAGCTCCGGAACAGCTCCGGGGCTTCACGCACTTATTCCTTTCGAAAAGTGTTTGCTACACCACGCATCTGTTCCCTGCAAATCGGGGGAGACTAAACACCGGAGCGAGTAGCTCAAGTGCTTGAAACTCTTGAAAGGAATACAGCTATAGACTTTACCTTTCATGGGTTGTTGACCACAGAACGTTGTTGACGTTGTCATGATAACTTTAAAACACGCGCGTTTTTGAATGTTGGATTTAAACACGCTATGGAGTACTTTAAATAAGTAAAATAGGTTATCAATTAAAAAATAGCTATTTATACAATAAGTTACGAAATGAGCGTCTTTTAGGCACGCGACGTGAAAATTGTCCAACGAGGCAAAGCCGAGTTGGACAACACGTCGAGTGACTAAAAGACATCGTTTCGTAACGTATTGTATACAAGATTTTTTCTACTGGCATTTTATAATAAAAAAACACAATTTTATTTCATGTGAATAAGTCGATTACACCCAAAATCTTTGTTACCTGCTTTTACTTGACACCTGACACTTTTCATGCGATTTTCTTTCCAAAATTCGACATCAATAATTAAAATCCTAGAAAGTAGGTAATAACACAAAGTTCTGTTTTGAGTAACCCAAACGTTCAATTCAGTAATTCCATTTTCAATATTCATAATAAATACAAAACAAAATTCAAATATGTGTTTAGTGTGTTTTTTATTTCTGAATAATGAATGACACTTTTAGGCACTAGTGCTTAAAAATTACTTTTACGCACTCATAAGTCACTTTTACGCATTCAAAAGTCACTTTTACGCACTGAGTGCCTAAAAGTAACTTTCACGCACTCAGTGCCTAAAAGAATGTCGTTTCAAAACTGAAATGACAATCGAAAAGTTGCTATTATGAAACGTCAGTAGAAAAAATGCTTTTTTTTTTTCATTTTCTCACACACAATGCCTTCTATGTGAATGGTTCAAATATTATTTTGTGCACACCTCCGACATACATGCATAGACAACAAAAGCATTTTTCTAGTACAACACCACTAGACGGAAAAAAAATATATTAAGGGGGTGAAAAAAAAAATTATTTTTTTTTTGGCACTAAATAAGCTTTCCAAAAATATATCTACTTATTGCAACATCCCTCTGGAAACTACCCCTGCGCCGCTTATGGAAGTTTTTCAACCGTTACGCCACAGTGGCGTCCTAAAGCTCAGAAATTTTATAGCGAATTCCAGTTTTATTCCATTATCTCGTCACCTATTCACAGATTTAGCACCGCCCCAACCGAGGAGATGAGAGGAAAACAATACATACATTAACGTGTAGTAGGCCTACTGGGGACACCACAATAAAAAACGCACCTCTTGAGGTAGAGTAACTACATGGTTCCCACACCATTGTTGGGTGGTGTGGAAACAACTACAAGCTGTCGATGTCGCCACTGTATTTTATTGGTTGGAACATAGAGCTTAAATTGCATGAAATACAGGGTGTCCCAGCCGAGAGTGACCCATTTTAAATGCTTATAACTTTTAAACCAGGTGTGCCAGCTACCTGCGGTTTGCACCATTCGACTTCTCTTGGCCTAAAGTTTTTTTTAGTAGGTTCCAAATTTTTTTGCCTCTTATACAGGGCGAGTAAAAAAAAATCCGTTTTTCAACATCGAAATTCTCCACTATTTTTAATGAAACGCTCTGTATATCACAACGTCAAAAAAAAGAGTCATGTTTAAGGTATCCATGTACCAATAAACATCGTCTTTAAAACTTGGAGTTTTAGCCGTAAAAAATTGAAATCGAAATCCTGGTATTTTTGCAAAAGCATCATGCAACTTCATGTTGTAGGTACTTGCTATCACTAGGTATGGCAAACAATTTTGTAAATATGAAAGTTAGATATCAACTAAGTTAAAATACATTTTCCAAGAGAATTTAACGAGTTCTAGTGAGAATAACGAGATATCCCAAAAGTAACAGTTTGGTATGCAATCTCTGTTGAAAAAAAAAAAAATTAACCATTTTTCATTAATGAATCAACGATAATAGGAATACACTGATATGTTGGAAAATTTCTTTTATCCACAATTAAGACGGGAGGATCTTTCCAACGATATTTATTTTCAGCAGGATGGTGCCTCACCTTATTATTCTTAAATAGCAAGGGAATCACTAGATATGACAATTGGGAAAAGATAGGCGAGGAGAGCTGATCCTATGGAATGGACACCTTACCCTCCTGACTTGACAGTTCCAAACTTTTGTCTCTGGAATTATGTCAAAAAGGGATCTTGTAATCCTTTGCCAGATAGCCTGGAAGATCTTAAGTGGAACATTCATAATTTTATTAAAACAATTCCCTAAGAAATGTTACACAATTTATTCAACCATTTACTGATACATTAATGCAAGGAAAATAATGGCTAACATATACAGCATTTTTTATAGTTTTATGCAGTTTTTATTAACTTTTTAGTAGGCAAACATAATTTCCAAACTTTGTGAATATGTTTAAAAAAATACCAGGATTTCGATTTTATTTTTTTACGGCTAAAACTTCAAGTTTAAAGGACGATGTTTATTGGTACTTGGATACCTTAAACATGACTCTTTTTATTGACGTTGTGATTTACCGGGCATTCCATTAAAAAAACTGAAGAATTTCAATGTTAAAAAACGGATTTTTTTAAACTCGCCCTGTATGAGAGGTAAAAAAATTTGCAACATACTAAAAAAAACTTTAGCTCAAGAGAAACCGAATGGCGCAAGCCGCAGGTAGCTAGCACACCTAGTTATAAGCATTTAAAATGGGTCACTCTCGGCTAGGACACCCTGTATAATTGGTATATACTTGATACTGTTATAATAAATCAATTAGATGATGAAACAAAAACGGAGTTTGCGTGATGTTTTCTGACATTTAGGCTACTGTTGTGGCTGAAAGGTGGCAAGAACATAGAAAGTGCATAGGGCATAATGAGTAGACAAATTTCTGGCCTTCCATTTAGCAAATGAATTTTAGCGATAAAATGTATAGGTGACGAGATAATGGAATAAAACTGGAATCCACTTCTAAATTGCTGAACTTTGGGACGCCAATGTAGCATAACGATTGCAAATATAAAGAAAATACATCAAGACCTTATTTGTAGAGCATATGGTGGTCTTCACTTTCATATAAATTTGCTTCCCATACAATGCATAGGTAACGAAATAATCGCTAAAGAGTGGTTTCGACAACTTCCATAAGGGGTAGGGGTAGTTTCCAGAGGGATGTTGCAATAAGTAGATATAATGTGTTTCATAAGTCTGGGAACGGTCAAATATTTCCAGAGCGGCTTGAAATAGAATTACGAAATTTTCTGCATATGGGTAATTAATAATGCCCGATTCAATGATGATATCGACAATGTTGCCAAGTTCACCGATTTTCAGATAATGTAGATAACTTTGTTTTTGTAAATAGGAATACCACTTTATTTTCATTGCAATAAATTCGGCGCTCTATTGATACTAAAACCTCTTGATATCATGTTCCTATTTTACACGGTTTCTGAAATATTGCAACACAGACTTTTTGTTCAAAAGTTTGGGAACGCTCAAATATTTCAAGAGCGGCTTGAAATACAACTACGAAATTTTCTACATTTGAGTAATTAATGATGCCCGATTCAATGAGGACATCGACAATGTTGCTAAATTCATCGGTTTTCAGATAATGTAGGTAACTTCGTTTTTTTTTTTTAAATAGGAATGCTACTTTATTTTCATTGCTATAAATTCGGCCCCCTATTGTGATTGAGACATCTTCATATTATGTCCCTATCTCACATTGTTTCTGAAATATTGCAACACAGCCTTTTTGTTCAAAAGTCTGGGAACGCTCAAATATTTAAAGAGCGGCTTGAAGTAGAATTACGAAATTTTCTGCATATGGGTAATTAATGATGCCCGATTCAATGATGACATCGACAATGTTGCCAAGTTTACCGGTTTTCATATAATGTAGGTAACTTCGTTTTTTTAAATAGGAATAGCACTTTATTTTCATTGCAGTAAATTCGGCGCTCTATAGCTATTAAAACCTCTTGATATCATGTTCCTATTTTACACGGTTTCTGAAATATTGCAACACAGCCTTTTTGTTCAAAAGTTTGGAAGCGGTCAAATATTTCCAGAACGGCTTGAAATAGAATTACGAAATTTTTTGCATATGGGTAATTATTGATGCCCGATTCAATGATGACATCGACAATGTTGCCAAGTTCACCGGTTTTCAAATAATGTAGATAACTTCGTTTTTTTAAATAGGAATACCACTTTATTTTCATTGCAATAAGTTCGGCGCTCTATTCTTATTCAAACCTCTTGATATCATGTCCCTATTTTACACGGTTTCTGGAATATTGCAACACAGCCTTTTTGTTCAAAAGTCTAGGAACGGTCAAATTTTTAAAAGGACTAAAAGTAGGATTACATTTTCTAGGGGTCCATTCGAGATTCGAGAAAATATCACCCCAGGAAAATATTTTATCTGTCTATATTAATAATACTGGCAAAAATATCACTAAAAAAACTGGTTGTCGAATATAAATTGATATTTTATACAGAATGTATCAGGTTTGACTACAAAAGTTTTAACACTTGAAAATATGGCCCATTTTGAAGAAAAAAAGTTTTTACAACATGACGTCCAAACCAAACAAAATCATTTTTAAGAAAAAGATCTTTGAAGTTATGACAATTTTTGACAAATATTTGAAGGATAAAGAAAATTTTAATCATTATGAGATCAAAAAAAAAACTCATTCATTAATTAAGTAATTATGCATTTTTAGTCAACAACAATAATAAAAAATTGAAAAAACATGACACCTTCACTCATAATTCGGTATCTAAACATTTGGCAACATAGCACAAAAAAGAATAGGTGGTTGCAAATAAAATGTTCACCCACAAACGTCGAATATGCAGATAAAGTGTGTTTTTTTTTTTTTTAAGATAATTCCCCAAGTTAAAAATTTAGTAACTATGTTGGCAACACAAGCCTTTTCTACATAAAAAAATTGAAAGCTTTGACAATTTTACATTTTATTGCCAACATAATGTCATTTTGACTTTTATCTTTAAAAAAAAAAACAGATTTTACTTGTTAAGGCAGAATCGTTGCAAAATGCTCATTTAGCCGCCAGAATTTACAGGGAAAGATTTCCCAATAGAAGGGCACCCACCTGATGAAAGAATATTGGGCCCGTTTTACAAAGATTGCGTGATATGGGAAGTGTAAGTGTGTAAATTTTTTTCTTTCGAATATTCAGTGCAAAAATGTCATGTGCAATTCACAACTTAATAAAACAACACATTTTTTATTTTGACTAGAAAAGTGAAAAAAATGCAAATTATTATTTACATTATTTGAAAGCGAATAACAAACCAAAACGCAAACAGGTGGAAATAAATGAAATGCTTGCAAAAAAATAGAATTTATCGTAGGCAATTCCACTCATGTATAAATAATCCCATTTAAACTGTCAAAAATTATAGTTTGCTAGCGGATAAATAGGAAGGAAGAGAAAATATAACTGGATAAAAAAATCGGATAAATTTTCTGTTGATGCAATCGTTGCCATAGTAAAAATTGCATATTAAATTGGTTTTTCTACAAACGTGTTAAAAATGCAATTTTTAACACCGCCCCGAAGCATTAAAAATGTTACTTTATCGCACTAGTGCCATAAAGTCTTTATAGCACTAGTGTTAAAAGTGAAACATCAAATTTTGAGAGCGGACGTCAAAAAAAGTTTGTATTTTCAGTTATTTACTTGATAATAATGGTGAAATTTGAACAACTGAGGTAGCCCGATTGGCCGCCTCATCTATATTTTTCGAAGGATCGATGCAACTCTCTTTTTCTTCTGTATTTTGTTGCATTTTTAGCAAAAAGCATTCCTGACCACGACATACTTTCAAGAAACTGACAAGACATTTCGTTACCTGTAAAACAAGGTGCTGGTTGTACGGATTTTTTGACAAATGTCAAATTCAAGAATTTTATGTAGGAAAGATGCTTCCAATTTATTATTCATTTAAAAATCCAATTTGTTAGTGGTTATTGCTTTTTATTGCCGTTTGTAGAAAAAATATTGTATGATATTTGTGTTAAAAGTATTTTTAAGGCACTTATGTGAATTGCAGAATTCGCTTCGCTCATTCTGCAAACTTTCACATGCTTGCCTTAAAAATGTACTTTTAACACTTATATCATAAATAACTATTTTGAATCATCTGTCAAATAATTGTCACAAAAATTCACAAATTCGATCAATTTAGCCCTGATTTTAGCTTATTAAAAGTGTTTTGTTATCTGAGATAAATAAATATTTTGTTTTGATTTTACATTCGTGGAATTGCCGTACTAAATACCATTCGAGCTCAGATTTTGAGCAGGATATTTTTTTGCTTGCTCGCTCATACTTACTTTCATGCAATTTATCTCGATCTGTTACCTACGATAATACCATAAGAGCTCAGATTTAGCCGGATATTTTTTGGCTTGGTCTCGAATACTTACTTTCAGGAAATTTAACGAGAGCTGTTCCGACAAAATCACGAGAGCGCAGCTCGAGTGATTTTGTGGAACAGGTCGATAAATTGCCTGAAAGTAAGTATGGGAGGGCAAGCAAAAAAATATCCTGCTCAAAATCTGAGCTCGAATGGCATTTAGTACGGCAATTCCACGAATGCATAATCAAAATAAAATATGGAAATACTTTTTAAAATGAACAGTTATTGAAGGTAGGTACAATTAGAATACATTTTTGCCCCTTAGAATTTGACTCTACAGAAAGAGAAAAAGACTCTCTTTGTGTTCTCAGGAATTGAATTTTCTATTTCGCTATCAATTATTTCATCATTAATTGTCCCAAATCGGTGCATGTTGAAAATATTTCCAATTTTATTTAAAAATACACTTTTAATAAGCTAAAATGATCGAATTTGTGAATTTTTGTGACACAATTATTTGACAGATGATTCAAAAACCAATTTAATATGCAATTGTTACTACGGTAACGATTGCATCAACAGAAAATTTATCCGATTTTTTTATCCAGTTATATTTTCTCTTCCTTCCTATTTATCCGCTAGCAAACTACGGTTTTTGACATTTCAAATGGGATTATTTATACATGAGTGGAATTGTCGTAGGTAATACCATAAGAGCTCAGATTTAGCCGGATATTTTTTGGCTTGGTCTCGAATACTTACTTTTAGGAAATTTAACGAGAGCTGTTCCGACAAAATCACGAGAGCGCAGCTCGAGTGATTTTGTGGAACAGATCGAGATAAATTGCATGAAAGTAAGTATAAGAGAGCAAGCAAAAAAATATCCTGCTCAAAATCTGAGCTCGAATGGTATTTAGTGCGGCAATTCCACGAATGCATAATCAAAATAAAATATGGAAATACTTTTTAAAATGAACAGTTATTGAAGGTACAATTAGAATAAATATTTTCCCCTTACAATTTGACTCTACAGAAAGAGAAGACTCTGTGTTCTCAGGAATTGAATTTTCTATTTCGCTATTAATTCATCTTTAATTGTCCCAAATCGCTGCGTTGAAAATATTTTTAATTTTATTTAAAAATACACTTTTAATAAGCTAAAATGATAGAACTATGAATTTTTGTGACAATTATTTGACAGATGATTCAAAAACCAATTTTATATGCAATTGTTGCTACGGTAACGATTTCATCAACAGAAAATTTATCCGATTTTTTTATCCAGTTATATTTTCTCTTCCTTCCTATTTATCCGCTAGCAAACTACGATTTTTGACATTTCAAATGGGATTATTTATACATGAGTGGAATTGCCAGTTTTATTTACCTAATATCCTGGTAGAGACGATCTCTAGAATGTTGTCACGTTGTTAACATTTTTTTAATTTTAAATTTTGCGACAATTCCGAAAATACTAACAACTGACTCATGATTAGTAGCCCTAATAGGACAGTCTTAGCTTAAAATAGGTCATATTATCTCATGTTAAAGTTTTTGTACTCATACCTGATCTACCTGATACTCCCTGTATTGTTTGACAATTTTTTGAAACTATGAATAAAAATTTAGATATTCATTCGTTTATTATCCAGTGGTAGAGGTAATTATCAGATGTGTCAAGTTCCTCCAAAGTTTTGTCAAAATGAATTTCGAACTGAGTAAATCCCAGCGTATCGATGTTTTGATATTTGTTGATGCCATCATTGAACTGAGCATCACAATAACGTCTCTTCATCAAATTTTGAACATCCTATTTTAAGCCTTTGTCAAAATACTCCACCGCTCTCTAACTTTTGAACAAGAAGTCTGTGTTGCCACATTTCAAAAACTACTTGAAATGGGGATTTGATATCAGGAGGTTTCACTTACAATAGAGTATCAAAATTGCATTAGAAATAAGGTTGTATTTCTATTTAAAAAAAAAACGAAGTTACCTACACTGTCTGAAAACCTGTAAACTTGGCAACATTCTCGATGTCATCATTGAATCGGGCATTATTAATTACCCATATTCAGAAAATTTCGTAATTCTATTGCAAGCCGTTCTGGAAATATTTGACCGGTCCCAGACTTTTGAACAAAAACGCTGTGTTGCAATATTTCAGAAACTGTGTAAAATAGGAACATGATATTAAGAGGTTTTAATAACAATAGAGCGCCGAATTTATTGCAATGAAAATAAAGTGGTATTCCTATTTAAAAAAAACGAAGTTACCGACATTATCTGAAAACCGGTAATCTTGGCAACATTGTCGATGTCTCCATTGAATCGGGCATCATTAATTACCCATATGCAGAAAATTTCGTAATTCTATTCCAAGGCGCTCTTTAAATATTTGAGCGTTCCCAGACTTTTGAACAAAAAGGCTGTGTTGCAATATTTCAGAAACCATGTGAGATAGGGACATGATATGAAGATGTCTCAATCACAATAGGGGGCCGAATTTATAGCAATGAAAATAAAGTGGCATTCCTATTTAAAAAAAACGAAGTTACCAAGATTATCTGAAAACCGGTAAATTTGGCAACATTATCGATATGATCATTGAATCGGGCATCATTAATTACCCATGTGCAGAAAATTTCGTAATTCTATTCCAAGCCGCTATGGAAATATTTGACCGTTCCCAGACTTTTGAAACACACTGTATTTTTGGAAAGCTTATTTAATGCGCTACTGACCTATGTGAAATAAAAAGCCAAAAAAAAAATTCACTCCCTTAATATTTTTTTTCCGTCTAGTGGGGTTGTACTAGAAAAATGATTTTGGTGTCTATGCATGTATGTCGAAGATGTACAAAATAGTATATTGTGTATTTAGGTGGAAAAGTGACACATTCTCGGCCGACGGTGTAAGTTGACGAGCGAGGCGTAGCCGAGGCCGGCAAACACCGAAGGTCGAGAATGTGCTTTTCTACTGAAATACACATAATATTTTTTCTGCGATCGGTTAAATACTTGTCAAATGTTTGTCTTTTGGTTCCAATTATTCAGCAGTACGAGAATCACTTTCCCGGCCTAGGCCGGAAAAGTGTTTCCCGTATTGTTATTCATTGATTCCTTAGCAGCTATTGAAACATAATTAAAATACCAGAATATTGAGTTTTGCGACCTGTCAACCGGTCAAAAATGCTGACATTTCTTGTCAATCGCAGAAAAAAATATTTGAACCACTTACATGGAGGGCATTGTGTGCGAAAAAATGACAAAAAAAAAGGCATTTTTCTGTCAAAAAATGATGATGTTCGCACACTCATGACAGTTTGCGAAGTGACACTTTTTTTCCCAGGTATTGATTTTTTAACGTTCCCATGACGCCGTGCGCAAACTAGCTATTTCGCACCCTAGTGCGCGAAATAGCTAGTTCGCACACTGGTGTCATGGTGACACATACCTGTCAGGAAACAAAATAGTAGATTATACCACTAGTCAATAATGATAGCTATTATTCCCGAGGATTATTACGAACTGAGCCGCGTTAGCGGCGAGGGAGTAACATTCCGAGGGAATAATAGCCATTATTGCGAGTAGTATACTCTACTTTATTTACGACAAATTAATTTATTTGAGATTTTCAATGAACAAGTTTCATCCGTCTCATAATTTTCAATACAAATCCACAAGCACTACACGTTTGCCACTGACACTTTTGTGGAATAATGACCATTAATCCCGCTACTCGTCATTAATCCCTGGAGGAATAACATATGTCATTATACTGCCAAAATCACAAATATAATATGCACATTATACATTAGTCGTAAATAAAATAATTAAAACTCACCTACCTTTGATTGAGAATGCAATTTTGGCTTCGAATGATCGATATTTAAATGGAGTTGTAGAAAAAATATTGTTTGCAACTCGGGCTCAAAATACTTTGGTGATCTCGACTATTTTTGTAACTTGGCTGCGCCTCGTTAAAAAAATCAGATCTCGATCACCAAAGTAGCATTTCGCGCACTAGATACAAAAATAACTATTTTTTTCTACGAGTGTACGCAAAGTAACTACTTTGCGCACACTTTTGCGTACGCAAAGATGCCCTTTCTCAAAAGTGTGCGCAAAGTAACTACTTTGCGCACACTATGCGGGAAAAAAATTTTCCCGCACACTTTTTTTTCTGGTACCCACAATAAAATCTGGGACCCCCTATTTGGGGGGCAAAGCCCTGCGAGAGCCCCATATTTGGGGGGCACAGCCCCACGGGGCCCCTTTTTAGGGGGCGAAGCCCCGCGGGAGCCCCTTTTTTGGGGGCACAGCCCTGCGGGCCCCCTTTTTTAGGGTGCAACGCCCCGTGGAGAGGGCGGAAAAAATTGTTGGCCGATTTAGATATACCTAGTTAGTTACAACAAATTGTTTTTGATGCCTATAGAAATTAAAAATTTAAAAAGGAAGTATAGTTATTTCACTCGTAGAAAAAATATTGTTCCTAATACGTGCGCAAAGTAGTTTTCCCGCACTTAAAGCTTATCCGAACTCCGCTTCGCGTCGTTCGTCTAACTGCTTTTGCGTGCGGGAAAACATAACTTTGCGCACTGATTAGGAAAACTACTAGTTCCAATTTTTTTTTTTTTTTTTTTTGGGGTGGTTACAGGTAAAAAATAGGGGTGCATTATACAAATTTTCCAATATCATTCTTATCAATAATCCCTGAAAAATTGAACAGCCTAGCATTAGCCCTTCAGATAATATGAAAGGGGGTTGTTTAAATTTCAACACCTTGTATATCTAAAACGGGTTACTGTTTTTAAATAAAACATATACCAAAAAATCGGCCAATTATTTATGAGTATTTGCTGTTCAGTAAAAAAAAGTAATTTCCAAAACATCTTTTTTCAAGGTCACTCAACTTTAGAGCGCCACCCGACTAAAGGGTAGGTGATAGACATATGCTGTCGCTGGATAAATTTTAGAGAATTTAGTCCTCTTTAATTTCCTATGAAGGTATTTTTTTTGTAAAACTTAGCGGAACGACCTTAAGGGGATGTTCCAGGGTGAAATTTTGTTGGAAAAAGTTAGACTTATAACAAGCAGCTTTTATCCTACCAGAAAAACAAATAAAACAGAACTTGTGTCGAGTTTGCGAGGTTCAACCTCTCTTTCCTGGCCTACATGAAGACCTGACTAACAGAATCTAATCAAATTTTCAATGAAAAATAAAACTGTGAAACTTTCACTTTCTCATTATAATTGACTAATTACGATTAAAACCAACAAGGAAAAGTAAAAAAATTTCAAAATAGTTTGTATTTGCGTTAATTTTCACAGAAAGATCAAATTACCATCAAAAGGATGTTCCTTTTAATATCAGAATGCAAAATGTACTATTAGCACGATGGAGGTCCTCTATATTTCTATTACAAGATCTGACAATTTTTGGATTAGGTGTTCAGAGCGTGAGACTGATCGCAGTGGCCTCCATACTTCACATAATTGGACTTACTCATTCTGGGGATGGTCTTAAAGTGAGATTTATAAAATGAAAGTTGACACTCGGAATGCACTGATTTATGGTATAAGAAATGCTGCAGCAGGTGTTAAAAAAAAACATGAAACAATCTGTAGCAGCCGCCCTTTAAAAGTCGCAGTATTTTTTGGAATTTATAACAAGACAGCTATGATACAAAACAGCAATGATACAAGACAGCAATGATACTAGACCAATATACTAATATCATAGAATAATATACAGACTAGAAGGATAACTGCATGTTAAAAATCGGGCCCCTCCAATGGATCCAGGCTTTCTGTCGCGCGATTCCATTTGACCCCTGAGTACGAAAACCTAGACCGTGTTGCCAATTGCAGCACATTGTCGTTGTGTTTCTATCTTTGTAATTTTATTTTTATTTTAATTTCTACTTAGATGAGAAAAATGTACAAGAATTATATTATTGGCTAATTATAAATTTTTTTACTAGGTCCAACAATTTTTATATCGAAAAATGTCATGAATTTGTCAAAATTCAGTTTTCATACTTTTTCACACATACCTCGCGATATCTCCGAAACCAATTGAGATAATTTCATTAATTTTTTTTTATTCTAAAGAGGAAAATCAGTAAGATCATTTTGTTTTTCTGAAAAACTCGCTCTATTCGTAAAACTAAGTAAAACTTCAACTTACACTTTTTATGCAGTATTTTTTTCAGTAAGCGAGAAACTTTTTTGTTTTAAGGATTTCTGCCATACTATCAGCGAATGAAACAAAGCTAAGACATCATGGAGATTTTTGAAAAAAAACACGATACTCCGCGATGCATAGTTTTCAAGATATGGTCACTTGAAGTTGAGAGTTTTATCGGCCGTGCACTACCTACTCCGGGTAGCTTCGCCACACTTAGCGCAGCGCGCGTCTTTAGTGTCATTTACATCCACTTAACTCAACGTACCTATGGAAAATTAATAATAAAGAAAAGTTGAAGATCATGTAATTATATGTAGTTGTTTACATCCACCTAAAAATTAAGAAAATTAACGTAACAGACGGAAAAGTTGAACCAACTTTAACTTAAGGAAATTCGTACGTTAATTTCAATAATAATTATGAATGACACACAGATTGAACTTGTCTTTTATATAAATGTTATTGGTGATTACACGTAGGAAAATTAACTTCATTGTAAACAATGTAAACACAAACCTCAGTTTCGAACGTTATTTATAATTTTTCGTACGTTAATAAGTTACGTTAAGTGGATGTAAATGACCCTTTTCGCCTGCCTGGGTGCATTTTCGTGATATATTTGAGCAAATTAAAATTAATAAAATCTGTACCTTTGGTTTTAAATAATAATGGCATAAATATTTACTTTTCACTGATTATTTTCATTAACTTGGTCTTGGAAATTTGACTCGTGTTGTAAATAACAACAAAAAAGCAAGAGTTTGTTCTGTAAAATTCCCCAATAATTAGCAAAAAAATGCATAGGGTATTTTTGTATAAGCCCTATGTACCTATGAAAAAAAAAAACACCAAAATATACACATTAAATTTAAAATCTTCTAAATCATCATGCGAAATCACGTCGTGTTCGGGAGTGCAAAAATACGCAAACTGTTACGACAGTTTAGATATTCGCAATCACTCCAATATTTTAATCCTTACAAATTTCTTTTTCCAAATTTCCTACTACATATACCTAAATATCATCTATTGATAAAAAAATATGCAGTTCTACTTTGTCCTAACTGTATAAATAGACTTTGGGGAATTGCTGGTATTGTGCAGTAAACATGAATAAGCAATAGGTATTAGGACATCGGACATCGATATCAACAGATTTCACCAGAATTGTGTTAACTGATTTTAGTTCTGTTAGCACATAAGGTAATAATAATCATCTGGTATTAGCTTCTTCTTGAGTACTATCTAATTTTCAAAATTCAGAATCCTGGAATCTACCTGTTATTATGACTGTTGATCCATTTATTAGGCTTTTTTTTCATGGTCGGCACACGGCATACACACAAAAGGAAAGTCCTATATCAACGAGTGGAGTGTGTGTGGAGGTGTCGATGGACATTGGTCGCTGTAGGTTCTAGTTTTCGGGGAAAGATGCGACTTTGAAGTGCATTCTAGAGCGAGGCCGCCCTACAGAAAAATGAATCCCGAAACAGCGATGTTCTAGGTATTTATAACTGAATTGTATGTTGATGAGCTGCTTGTGCCTGACGAGTGTTTATATTTGGTGCAACTTTGGGCGAAATCAGAAGTGCTAGATCGTTCGAACACCTTCCGTAGTGGTATCGATAGTAAATGATAGGTCCGCCACTTTTACCGATTTTCAAGGCTTTGGAGGTTTTGGTCAACTCCGGGTCATCGATAAGACGGACTGCTCTCTTTTGTATCGAGTCCAACATCTTGAGCAAGTGTTTGGATACCGATTTCCATATATATTTGCAGTATTCCAAGGATGCTCTTATCTGGGCCTTATAAGAGTAGCAAAAGCTGAAATGGGATATACAATTTCTTATTCTATAAAAAGCCCCTAGCTTTTGTGCTGCTGTCTTGGCGATTTTGGTGATGTGGTTACGCCAAGACACTATTTTCCACGTTGATGTCCAATACGTTTATGGATGAGGCCAAAACCCAGTGTTGGTCCTGTCATTGTTATAGGTCGGATCCTGCAAGTTTCGCCTTTTTTGAGAAAATAGTTGCTTACGTCTTTCCTGCAACAATGATTGTTTATGCGCAATATTGCTTTCCTTCTCCTAATGTTGTAGTTCTTGAATTGATACCATACTGATACCATCAATAATAAAGGCATCTACTTCCCGACAAGTCGTTAAAGTAGTGGTAAATTACTCATTTTTTTTTTGCTTATTTCATTGAACCGCCATCATAAAATTAATAATTATTGTGAAAATTGATATGCATGGTGCATTTGCTCGAATAATCATGAAAATGCATCTACGCTCAAAAAACAGGCAGATCCAGGGAATTGCGTCGCGCCGCGAAGTATTGCGAAGCTAGCCGGACTAGTGCACGGCCGGTAAAACTCTCAACTTCAAGTAACGATATCTTGAAAACTATGCATCGCGGAGTATCGCGAATTTTTTCAAAAACTTCCTTGATGTCTTAGCTTTGTTTCATTCGCTGATAGTATGGTAGGAATCCTTAGATCAAAAAAGTTTCTCGCTTACTGGATAAAAAGTCTAAGCTAAAGTTTTACCTAATTTCACGAATAAAGCGAGTTTTTCAGAAAAACAAAATTTTCTTAGTACTTTTGTTTAACGTATTCTCTTCAGAATAAAAAAAAAAATAATGAAATTATCTCAATTAGTTTCGGAGATATCGCGAGGTATGTGTGAAAAAGTATGAAAACCGAATTTTGACAAATCTATGACATTTTTCGATATAAAAATTGTTGGAACTAGCAAAAAAATTTGTAATTGGCCATTTCAGATAGCCATGGACCTATTTCATCATTTTGCAAAGGTTTCATGTAGTTATACCTTGAAAAAGAATATTGGAACATTTTTGCCGCTTTTTTAGTCTACGAAGTAGATAGTAGAATCAATTTTTTAAAATTTAAATATCAAAACTTTTCCGTAAATTTTGCATAAAATAAATTCCTTGAAATAAAAAACCTAAAGCCGCTTCTTCCGATTTGTGTGAACTTTATTTTTTGATTAAAATAAAATGAATATTATTAATGCACGGAAGTTGAAGAAATACCTATTTTCATAATATTGTTTATTATTTCGAGAGACTTGTTTATCTTTCTGAATCCAAGTGAATACGTACTTTTATCAGTTATCATGCATTGTGCGCGGTATCGGCCGTAATAATATGGCAACGTTGCTCTCAATATCTCCACGGAAAGCGAAATAAGTTCGAAATAAATTCGGAGAGCAGCGCCGCCTATAGGTAAAAAACACTCCGTAAACTTTACGCTTCTATTCACCGTATATTATTCTATGCTAATATGGAGAAATATAAATCATCATATATCGCAAATCAACTTGGGAGAAGTCATCTCTGATGACAACATAGATCACATATGGACCCGCTTTCACTCAGAACTAAAAACAGCATTAGATAGCAACACCGAATACAAAACCAATAGAGAGTGAATCACCTAAACCCATGGATAACTAACAACCACATCCGAAACTGTAGGAGATTAAGGACCCTATAGAAAAGGTACTTATGTACCCACAATCTCTCTGACTACAGGGAACATCGCACCTTCTCCAAGACTCTAAAAATCAAAGCTAAGCTGACATACATTGACAGCCTAACAAACCTCGAGAACCCCAAAAAGACTACACAAGTACATTAGATGACAGCTAAACAACAAAGTATGCATTCCTATTTTCAAAGCTTCAAATGGGGAAATGTGCATCAGACAATATTGAGAAAGCCACCATCTTGGAAAACGAGTTTTCCAAAGTATTCATGACGGAGGCATTCATTCCTGAAGATCTCCAAATAAACTTCGACAGGGTACTAAATCAAATCGCAACTATCCAAATAGACCCTGAGGAATTGTTTAGTGGAGCTATTTTTTTTGTCTGGCATTTTGAGGGCGGAATGTGGCTAGTTAGCTGATGAGAATATTGATGGTTTATGCCGACTCCCTGTCCGAAATATCCATAGAATTTTCCGCGAAAAACTCGATTTCGAACTATGATCACCGTCTAGCGATTTTTCAGCGTTATTTCCACAACAAAACCTTTTATATATGCGGAAGGTTCCATACTTTTCTCTTGCAAGCTGACACCCATCTCCACTTTTTCAGCAAAAGCCAGACTCTATAAAAAAATAATGCTTCAAGTGAATGATTTTTTCCTATATGCAAATTTTCGACCAGGAAGCAGGCATTAAAATCACCCATATTCTCATCAGCTAACTAGTCACATTCAGCTCTCAAAGTGCCAGACAAGGATAAATACTTCACAGTCTGAAATCACAACCCAGGACATCCTAAAGAAGATAAAAGCCCTGAGGCCCCTGGGGGTTGCCAGCTCTCCTGGGGGTTGCCAGCTCTCCAGTTCTGGACGGAATATCCTCATTAGGTCTTGAAAAGAGCTCAAACAACTTTGTTGTTCCCCTGTGCAAAATAATCAATATGTCAATGAAGAAGAAAAGGCTCCCCGCCGCATGGAAATTTGCATCAGTCACCCTGATATACAAAAAAGGTGATAAACTAGATGCTGGAAACTATAGGCTAATAAGCTTGCTACCCATTTATTACGTACCGAATTGATCCGCGTTGTTGACCCGACTAATAATGGTTTCTTGACAGTTGTTCATTGGCATTCCTTGTCGCACCAAATACCTCTTCTTCAACGCCATTCACCATGACGTTTGCCACTAGCAAGGAGGGACGATATATTGAGAAGAGGTTAACCCAATACATGCCTGGATGAAATAGTTTACATTGTAAAATCGCTAAGATAGGCTGGTGGAAAGGGAACTTTTTTGGGCTCGTCTAAGAATTCAGGAACTGATACTCTTGGTACTTGCTCTGTTATCTTGACTGGTATATACCTATCCTCCTCTGTTGGAGTGAAAACCTCAACGCTGTCGTCCACTACTAAGTATTTGGTAGCATTGGGCTGAGTAATATCTGATTGTATATCTGTTTGGTCTTTCGAAATATTTCTGGCACGTAGCTGTTCTGTGCGACGTGTAACGATTTTACCGTCTGGGATAGCCACTTTGTAGCTTACTGGTCTTGTTGCTGCTACTATTGATGCAGCCACTCATTTTTTGATCCTGATGTGTAAGATCTGGAGTAAACTGGATCATTTTCATGAAACATTCTCATAGGTTTCAGATAATATGTTGTTTCTTGTTTTGATTTCATATCATTTGAAAAATCGGGAAAAACTTTGTCCAACAAAGTAAACAATTTTCGACCCTGGAGATTTTCCTGTCATAGCATGAGGTGGAGTGGAATCGTAATGCATTTTTCACATTTTGCACCATTCTCTCAGCTTGTCCGTTGCTACTTAGATGATACGGCGCGACCAAGCTTCCCTTATCCCTTAGAAATTCTTGGAAATCCAAAGCGCTAAAACCAGATCCATTATCGGACACACAAACACCTGGAATTCCATCTGTGGCAAATAATTTTCTGAGCACTTTATTTATGGCTGCGGTTGATGTACTTGGAACTTTTCTCACTTCAAGCTTCAAGCCATTTGGAAAAAGAATCAATCACTATTAGAAAGTAATTTCCCTCTAAAGGTCCTGCATGATCAATGTGAATTCTTTACCAGGGATGGCTCAATGATATGCAAATGATAATATAAGTAACAAAGACGGAATATTCGATCTCCTGGGAACGCTGGAGAGCTATTCTGTTTCAAGAATAAGGACCCTGGTGGGATGATTAGCCTAGTACCCCAAAGTAGGCAGTCTTGATAACATGTAATCTCGTTTTTTCTTTGTAAATAGGGCGAAAACTCAGAGCTAAATTTTGTATGAATTAATCGTGGGGCCAGCCCTTCCATGCGCATTGGAGAACTTTAGACAAAACTGGGCCCCTTTTTTGTTTCGACAGCTATTTCTTTAGCATTATAAATTTTCTCTGGTATATTTTCCAACATCGATACCTCGTCGGAAGCCGAGCGCACCCGGAGTTTTTTTTTGCAAAAATAGTCGCCATGCATCTCTCAGGTACAGGGTGTTTTTTTATAAATTGACACCCCACCGCCTTTACCTTTACAGGTAGAAGAACGGTGTCGATACAAAAGTGGTACAGTTTTAGCTGAATTTTTAAAATCTATGGTCAGAAACAAAAATTGAATGTCAGAAATGTGAAATTTTGCATGCTTTTAGCATTTTTCATATAAGATGCCCTATATTTAATTCTATATTTTTGAAGGGCACATGCCCCGATTCCAAAAATATATATAATATATTGTCTATATGTGGTTAAGCAGTCTCTTATATATTCGGCTCCAAAAATTGTAAAAATACTATCCTACTAACTGTCAAAAAGGTGTTAAAGTCGAGCATATAGTCTTTATCTTCTAACATTTTCTATAATTATTTACACAAAATAACTTAAAATCAAATATTTGGGGCGGATTATCATAAGTCTCAAGATTTTTTTTAACAAGAAGAACAAGCTCGTTCAGCCGTGGAACCCGGCTTTATCAAAATTTTTGTGAAACTGCTAAATCCAGAGATAAATACTATATAAACTGTTGATAATGGAATCTCACTGTAAATTTTTTTGTCAACAAAATTGAGCCAAGCCAGCGCCATCTACATTATAAAAATTACTATTTACTGGTTTTGCATCGACGCTACAGACACCTATTTTACATAGTGCTTTAAGGCATTTTTATGATAGATGGCGCCCTGTTCGCGTTACTGTCGGGCTGTTCAAAATTGTTTATTTTTGGGACATTAATGTTCGCCTAAATTAATTGATTTTTTGGTAATTAGATCAAAAGACAGTTTCTTTATCGATGGTTAAGGGTATCCTTAACATATTCATTCAAAATTCTGATTGATGTTTAATTGAACCTGTCATTTATCTAATCAACAAAGATAAAAAAAGATTTTCCAATCTATAAAGTTTGAAGGTGTTCGTTTTGTGAAACATATAAAGCAACTTTGAAATCACTTAAAAACACTTGATAACACAAAGAAAGACGAAATGCAAGACCGACGAACGAAAAACATTATGGATTATTACTTAGAGCAGGTAGAGGTAAAGAGGAGTAATAACCTGGATTTGGAAAATGAAGCTGTTTTTTTTTTTTTTTTCAAGTATTTTGGCACCAAAAAAATGACGGTATAGCAATTTAATGCTTTACCTGTGTTTTGGTGCTAAACACCTGTCAAAAACTTGGTTTCACTTTAGTTTCATAAGCAGAATGGCGCGTTCCTACTCCTTATGTCCGTAGGACAACGCTTTACCTGCTCTAAGGATTATTAGTTATGATCAAATGAATATTTTAAAGGATGTACTTCATTGGGCCTGGAAGTGAATTTGAAAAAATATGAGTTATCTATCTTATCTGCAGATTTTAATTTTAATTTTGCCAATTTTATCCTGAACTATCCACTGTATCCAAAATAGATAAAAAAGATCTTACTCTTCTTGGTAATTCTTTCTCCGCTCAATATATTCACACCTGTTTTCAAAAAAAGATAACATTTTCAATAAAATGTCAAATAAATTATCTTTATTCTATCGTGAATGGTAAACTATCATTTAATCGACTCAAAACTCGTTGTTAAAGTAACACTTTATTTGAAGTAGTGAAATCGAACAATTTTTACCCACTCATTTGTCAATTTTACCCACTCGTACGTCAATTTTACCCACTCATACGTCAATTTTACCCACTTGTTCAAATCTTTTATAATAATTATAGTGTTTTTGAAAGAAATCTGTTATGTTGCATGATTGACAACACCAGAAATGTGTCAGTTTGTTAGGTACTTTGTCAACTTGTCATAACCTATGTAAAATTTTAGCACATTTTAGTTCATGATTTTAGTAATTGTGATAAATAAAAAGTTGCTCAAGAATAAAATAGAATATTACACACGATGGTAAAAAAGCTTTAACTGTTCGTGGAATTAATCCACTCGCTCCTTCGTCGCTCGTGAATCAACATTTTCCACTCACAGGTAAAGCATCTTTTTACCGTCTTGTATAATAAATAACTATTAATTGATTCTCACTCAGCATATTTCAGACATTCAGTTGCAGTGCCACGTATTACCTATTTACTTCGCTGTGCTCCTTGTTGGAAAGCTCCAAATATTCTACATGAGTTTGATCATCTTTTAAAAACATCCTTGGAAAATATTACTAATTGCCATATGAGTGACAACGCTTGGTCTCTATGCAATATTCTTGTTGAAATGGGAGCATTCGTGATGCTTCAAGTCTTTGTTTTTCTGCTTTTCACGGATCAGTTCACGATGTATCAAATCTTTTTAAAGAAATTCTATCATCCGAAATTTTTCTTAATCCGGACAACTTTTTTAAAGAAGCCTTTGATATATGGTCTTCTCTTTCAAATTTAAGTGATTTTTCTTCCAACAATTTGAATTTCTCTGGTTTTGTTTTTGATATTGATAAATTTTGTTCAACTAACGTGGCTAGTGATTATTTCTTATTTTCCTTTGCTTTTTCTGGAAGTTTTAGAACAGCGTATGGAAACAGGAACAAATTGAACCAGGAACGGGGAGAATTTTTCGAAATGCATTTAACCAAAGGGTTCGAAAGTTCTTCGGCTATACAGGAACGAGCGCTTTTTGGAATACGACGAATAACTGTGACAACAGATCTAAGACGTGTTAAATATTCAGTGATTTCTTCGCTATTTAAAAGAAAATTGTCGTTATTTTCTTCTAATAAATTAATCAACAACATTTTTTGATGAGGCAATTTCTCGTTCTAATGTTTTAATACTGAATTTATCGAAAAATCCAAGTGCCTGGCTTCAGGCTCTGCTTTTCTCTGCACTAGGGAATCTTCTAGATGACACCACCTTCCGCATCTCCGTCTCCTTGCGATTGGGTCAACCCATATGTGAGACACACGGATGCACTTGCGGCAAAGCTGCAGATATTTATGGGCATCACGCCATAAGCTGCTAGAAAAGTGCCGGTCGTTTGTCTCGTCAAGGGCTACTCAATGATATTATTAAAAGGGTTCTGGCATCTGCAGGTACTCCCTCACTGCTGGTTTATGTCGCAGAGATGGGATGCGTGTTGATGGGCTCTCCTTGTTTCCTTGGTGCAGAGGTAAATCTTCAATATGGGCCGCCACGTGCAGGAATACTTTCGCAGTATCTTATTTGGCAAAAACATGCGAAAAATCTGGAGAAGCTGCACGTGGTGGAGAAGTGCAAATAAGAGGACAAAAATGAAAAGCTTGAAGCCAGTTGGTATATCTTCGTACCCTTTAGTGTTGAGACAATGGGTTCCTGGGGTGAAGAAGCCAAATCACTCATAAATAAAATCGCCAAATTAATAAACAACAAAAATGCTCGCTATTATA
Source organism: Ceutorhynchus assimilis (assembly GCA_917834065.1). Taxonomy (NCBI): domain Eukaryota; kingdom Metazoa; phylum Arthropoda; class Insecta; order Coleoptera; family Curculionidae; genus Ceutorhynchus; species Ceutorhynchus assimilis. The sequence goes on along the minus strand of OU892284.1, from coordinate 13,499,671 downwards.
TCACCCAACAGATTAGTCTTGCAATTCAACGTGATAACGTAGCGTCGATACTTAAGACCATTCCTAAAGATACTGGCTTGAATTTTTTTTTTATATTTAACGATATTGTCAACTACTTAAGTACCACACCACACCACTCTGTACATAAATTTTACTGAAGTGTGTCGACGAGTCAGCATTTATTTGGTCTAAATACCGTGCCGAAATCCATTACCGGAGACTAAGGCTAGTGCAAAGAACCTCAAATGGGAAAAGCTCCTCTAGTTAAGTCTCCTCCCAGTGCAAACCACCTTTAATGGAAAACGCCCTTCTGGACCTGTCTCAAACCTTGCTTCTTCTGGGAGCATTGAACGTAGCAGACTATAGGTCCAGTGCAAACTACCTTTAATGGGAAACGCCCTCCTGGACCTATCTCAAACCCAGCTTCAGTCTTCAGTCACGCCAAGTGTACAGGGTGGCCCGTTTAAGAGGGGCCTATACCTTATCTCGAAATCTACAAGAGCTGTAAAAAAAAATTAAATACAAAAGTTGTTTCAATAAAGTTATCTACAATTTTTTTTAATTCCTCTTGTTGTCACTCTACTATATACAGGGAGGACAAATAAAATTTCACTTTTTTAAATGAAACACCCTATATTTTAATGAACTTTTGCATAGCCCTTTGAAAGACAAATCCAACAATATACTGCACATGTGTCTGCGATATACCGTTTCGAACTTATTAGCGATTATCTTCAGGATTTGGGGTAATTTCCAACAGTCATTGTTACGTTACTCATAAACTTTTGAAACTTTTTTTTTCATGAGAATTTCATACATCTGTCAAAACTGGTATTCCAACAACAAATTGACATGTTTTGATTGTTGATTTGAACCAATCAAATTGTAATTACGCGATAATTTGCACTAGTGCAAATTATCAGATAATTGCATACTAACTGGTGCGAAAACTGGTGTTTTGACATTTTTTGACAAGGAATTTAAATTTTTGATTTATGAAATTCTCTCATTAAATACAACTCGTGCAATGGAAATATATTTATAATTTTCGACAAATTTGCACTCATGCGTTTTTAACTGAAAAAGGCACTCGTGCACTACGTGCACTCGTGCTCTTTTTCAACTAAAAATGCATTCGGGCAAATTTCCCAAAAATTATCAATAATTTCCATTGCACTAGTTATATTACTATTGATATTTTTTATAAAATAATGCTCTTCCTTAGACTATATTCAAATTTGAAATATTTGCTTAAAAAACGCGGTGTTGCCACGTTTCGCGAAATGTTACACTTTTAATTTTTTTTTTAAACAGGACCTCCTATAAATTTACTAATTTTTGGATAGCCCTCCAAAAGCTAAATTCAACGATATACTGGAAATGGGTCTGTGATGCACCGTTTCGGCCTGATTGGCAATTATCTTGTTTTAGCACAATATTTCTTCTGTCCAAGTCGCGTGGATCCTTATTCTTGAAACCAGGGAAGCAGCGTTCCCAGGAGAACGAGTGGTCCTTCGTTATTACTTATATTATCATTTGCATATCATTGAGAAAGACGGAACACGGAACCCTCATTGTTCTGAGAACGCTGCTCCCCTGTTTCAAGAATAAGGATCCAGGGCTGGGCCTCTGTAACGGATAGAGATCGTTATGCCTATCGCTATGGCACTTGCTGTCTTAGCCTGTCTTCTCGAAATCCAATAGAGATAGACAAACTATCTCTATTCGTTACAGAGTCCCAGCGCAGGCGACATGGACAGATGAAATATTGTGCTAGAACGGAAGATAATTGCCAATCAGCCGAAACGGTGCATCCAGTATATCGTTGAATTTGCCTTTTGAAGGGCTATCCAAAAATTAGAAAATTTACAGGAGGTCCCATTTAAAAAAAATTAAAAGTGTAACATTTCGCGAAACGTGGCAACACCGCGTTTTTTGAACAAATATTTCAAATTTGAATATAATCTAAGAAAAAGCATTATTTTATAAAAAATAGGGAATTATTGAAATACGGCCGCAGTTGACTGTGCCGCTTTAGTGCCGATCCAAAATTGACTGTGGCAGGCGCTATTTTGGCTCACGAAAGGAATTATTGAACAACACATTGAAGTCGGCAGTGGTGAACTTTGGCAGTGGCATGTCATGTTTTATTTTCATATTCCTGACCTAAAATTGCAAAGTGTAAATACTTGTTTGGTGTTCTTCTAGTGATTCTTATTGTAGTTTTTTGTTGAGTTTGTTTTGTTATTTCATCTATATTTTATAATGGAGGATATTGGAGGCCGTATTATTAGGGGATGGGGATGGGGATGATGATGATGACGATGTGGTATACGTCATTCTAGACCACATTTCAAGGGACGAGAATGATGGAGCCCCGTGGTCATTGAAACGAAGTATTTGTGATTTTAAACTGTCTTTCCCTTCATAAAAGCCCATTCTAATGAAAAAATCCAACACATACAATCAACAGAACAGGCAAATCGGCAAAAAACCTATAAAAACAGAACACCAAACACCGTTAAGAAGCCACTAACCTGTCACTGGAAATTGAAGAAATAGGTTTGGTCGGACTTCGTTTAAAATCATTTATTCATATCGAACATATGTAAACCAATGCGCAAGCGCAGTTCAATTCAGAACTGATTCTGAACTGAATCTGAACAAACCAATAAATGTAAATTAATAAAAAAGTGAGGTCAACATTTGAATAACGTCAACTTAAAAAAAAGAAGAGACATAGGGACGTGACTGTGCCTGTTTATGGCCTGTTTTTATTTTCCACAAATAGTGGAAGGCACAAACTTTATTAGTGGCGGCACTAAAAATTAACAGTACTGCCACAACGCGCACGTCTCAAAAACGTCAAAATATTGCCTAGCGCTATTAGTGCCTGGCATTTTATACTCTTCAATAATTCCCTAATATCATGCAAAAAAAAGTTTTAGAAGTTTATGAGTAACGTAACAATGACTGTTAAAAATTACCCCAAATCCTGAAGATAATCGCTAATAAGTTCGAAACGGTATATCGCAGACACATGTGCAGTATATCGTTGGATTTGTCTTTCAAAGGGCTATGTAAAGGTTCATTAGAACATAGGATGTTTCATTTAAAAAAGTGAAATTTTATTTGTCCACCTTGTATATAGTAGTGTGACAACAAGAAGAATTCAAAAAAATTGTAGATAACTTTATTAGAAACAACTTTTGTATTTAAATCCGGTGCCTTGGTGTCTAGCTTGACCGGCGCACGGGCCTGATCTGAAGCCGGTCGACAAGACGACAAATAAAATGTGTGCCACATTAACCCGATTATTATTTGTGTGTTTTGCAACGAACATTGATTTGAATTTTTTTAGTTCAATTGGTTAGTTTTTATTTTAGAGACAATATTTGTACACCATGTCGCGGTTTGGCTCTCCACTAACATTGAAGAGGCACAAAGAAAAAGGGGTCTCCTCAGCCATAAATCTATATTTTTTATACATAGGTATTTGGCTTAGCTGCTGAAACACACACGTTTTCTTTGGTTAGTCCATCAATTTCTGTCTTATTTCCCAGGGCTTAATAGACCGGTGCATAACGGCCATTTTTTTAAAACGATTTTCTCCCATCTGTCTTTAAGCGTGATTATTCCTTATGCAATAAGAAGTGGAATAGCTGAAATTTCAAAGAGCCCCGCGTGTGACAATACAATGATATGCTAATTTGAAAATGTAATGAAAAGTGGAGATCTGGATCAATATTATCACGTCTGTCACACATTGTGAAGGTTATACAACTCACTGTACATTATTCTCATATGCACGAGAGGATTAAAAAGTGATAATCCTTCCCATATGACACGACAGGCTTAATAAGTGATAATCCTTTTGCACGGTAACTGCTGTTTTGACATTTTTTGACAAAAAATTTAAATTTTTGATTCATCAAATTATTAATTAATAAAGAATTAAAGTTTAGTTCGTTGTATAAACTTTTGAATACCACTCGATTTTTCAGGATTACCTAATACTTTTACCTGTCACTCAACGCGTTACCAGCAACACCACTCCTCCTTCGGAGTCGTGGTGTTGCTGCGTAACGCGTTTCGTGACAGGTAAAAGTATTATCCGGTAATCCTGAAACCTCTTGTGGTATTACATTCGATAATTTAAACAAAAATGAGTAGAAGGTAGCTAAACGGCGGAAATACTGGGTTAGTATAAAGTGTCATATTACTAATTTCAAAATGTTGCCAAAATCGGATATGTGGATCAACGACCTCCCGTCTGCCAAATTAAATTTATGTTGCATTTACGATGTATAAGATTAATAAGGAAATGGCAGAAAATCTCGGTTGTTATAATACTATTTGACAATTTTTGAAGTTGTATCAAAATGCTGAGATGTTGAAACGATTTTCTCCCATCTGCCATTTGGAAGATAAGTTTGACATGCAAAGTAAAATTCAAGAAATTTATTGGCCGATGTATCCAAGGTATATTAACAATTGGCAGAAATAATAAAAATGTCAAAATTTTTCAAAGTTGAGATCAATTTTTTCCCGTCTGCCAATAATTTATATTAAATTAGCTACTACTAAAAGCTTAAATTTCGACTGGCAGAAATTGCAGGCTGATAAAAGTTCTTATAATAATTGATGAACAAAATTAGAACAAAAATTGTTCATATCATGAACGTTTTCAACCCGTCTACCATTTGTTTCAGTGAAATATAGGTATGAAAATATGCATATTCTCAATATGGCAGAAACCGCAATGAGCTACATACGTTGCACAATTATTGTTAAATTGCGAAAAATGTTTATGCGTCCAAAAATCTAAGGTCCAAACAATTTTCTCCCGTCTGAAAACCGGTTAATTAAAACTAAAGTTGCTCTCAAGACACCTAAATATGATAAGGCAGAACAATAAAAAATTGTAAATTTAGAAAAAATAGTATAATGTTTAACAAGTTGCAAAATATGATTTTTGACGAGTAACACACTATACTTTTTCTATGACCATGTTTGGTTTTTGCTGTTAAGCGTTAAACTAAATGTTTTTTTCGCAAGGGTTCCTACTTGGTTTGATAGATGGTGCTTGATAACGTGAATGAATCACGATGCCATCTATCAAAAGTTCTCGTTTCTGCGATAATTTTATAACTATATATTATTACATTATTTGAAGAAACATTTACATAATTTTGTGATGAACTATGTTTTTTCATTGTGCTCCACAGAATTAAATTATAACTGGATTTGAAAGAATTTATTTAACATGTAAAATCTCAATCATTCACTTTCGTCACTAGTGGCGAGAGTTACCGTTATGGGATATTTTATCACTAGTGACGAAAATGACGTTTTCGGCTGAGGTGAAATATGACGAAATTTGTTTATTTTTTGATGGTCATAGAAAAAATGGTTCAATCATCAACATCATCAAAAACAGCATCGTCATTATTATCATCAGCATCATCATTATCGTTTTCGTTGTTTTCTCTCACTTCGGAGTCACTTCCATCACAACTGATGTCACCTTTTCCATTAGCATCATTATTATTGCCGTCATGCAAATCTGATAAATCGCCAAAATCTTCGTTTTCATCAATTTCTTCTTCACTTTCATCGTCATCAGGAAAACCTATATGTGTGATGGGCATTGAAAAAAAATTATAACTTGTATGAGTTTTCAAACATTTGTACAGGGTGAGTCACCATATTTTGACACCCACCTGCAGCCGTAATTACAGGTGATAGGTAAAAGGTCGATGTTTCTTTCAATGGTTTTGAGAATATCTGGAGTTTAGTTATTCAAAGAGAGTACTTTTTTATATATCTTACCTTGATTTACCTGTCATCTGTTACAAAATATTCCACATGTCCGATTTTGGCGACATTTTAAAATTAGTAATATGACACTTTATACTAACCTAGGGCTTCCGCCGTTTAGCTTCCTTCTACTAATTTTTGTTTAAATTACCTTCACAATGTGTGGCAGACGGGATAATATTGATCCAGATCTCCACTTTTCATTACATTTTCAAATTAGCATATCATTGTATTGTCACACGCGAGGCTCTTTGAAATTTCAGCCATTCCACTTCTTATTGCATAAAGAATAACCACTCTTAATGGCAGACGGGAGAAAATCGTTTCAAAAAAATGGTCGTTATGCACCGGTCTATTAAGCCCTGGGAAATAAGACAGAAATTGATGGACTAACCAAAGAAAACGTGTGTGTTTCAGCAGCTAAGCCAAATACCTATGTATAAAAAATATAGATTTATGGCTGAGGAGACCCCTTTTTCATGTGCCTCTTCGTTGTTAGTGGAGAGCCAAACCGCGACATGGTGTACAAATATTGTCTCTAAAATAAAAACTAACCAATTGAACTAAAAAAATTCAAATCAATGTTCGTTGCAAAACACACAAATAATAATCGGGTTAATGTGGCACACATTTTATTTGTCGTCTTGTCGACCGGCTTCAGATCAGGCCCGTGCGCCGGTCAAGCTAGACACCAAGGCACCGGATTACAAGGTGAATGAAATTAATAATTACTGTCGAAGCTTTATTTAAATTTTCGTTTTGTTTTTTTTTTTCTTATTGAATAAGTACATACTCACAAGACGGATTTTTTGGTAGCATTGAAGATTTCAAGGTTACGCGGGGATATGTTAAGGTTTTTGACCACACCTCTTTGGCCGTATAATTGCCGAAGAACCAAAGATTAAAAATTTTCACCGGCCCACATGAATGTGATTCGCATTTATTTAGATACGCGAATTTGTCTATTAGTTTTATGACTTTAAAATGGAAATATAGGGCAATCGTTTATGCAAAAATCTTGTCGCATTTTATCTCAAATAACGCGATTGACGTCTGAATGGAACCTGCTGATTTATCCATATCGCATACCTACTTCGATTTGAATTTACACGCTCGACCCATTCATTTTTTGGCCCGAATTAATATTATAGCTATCTGGTTTTATTTTAATTACTCAGGCAGTTGAGAACTTACGTTAATTGCCTGTAAGATTTCGATAAATCGGAATTTGTTTCATTGATAACACGAGCTCGAAATTAAGCCTAAGGGAAAATATCGATTACTATTGCGTACGAGATTCGTACCAAACTGTCCATCAAAATTTTTACGTTCTTTTTGTTTGGACCAATGGACCTCTTGCATGAATTTTTTTATTTGCTTATTGGAAAGAGGAGTCAAAATTAAGCTCAAATGTATTTTTTTCCGATTTTTTTCGGACTCTAAATTTCGATTTGAAGTTCAAATTTCTTGGTGCCGTGACGTCAGGGCACCAAATTTTTGATTGGTCAGTTTTTGCCAGTGTTGCCCAGATGTTATGGTTTTCATGTAAACTTTTCCTGGCGGGAACAATTGAATCGATATATCGAATCCATAGATTTTTAAGTATCGGACGGAATATGGAATCGATTATCATTCCTATGGAAAACTTAACCCAACTTTTCAATTCATTATAATCATTATTTATTTTTATTTATTCATTATAAGCCTGTCCAAAACTCCAAAACAGACAGAAGGCAGAGAAGGCACACAAACCATCAAGAAATAAACCATAACCCCGAGCATAAGGCCATTATGTCGTTCATAATTGAATACCTTAGGTACTCATTTTCTATATATAGTGTGTGCTTCTAAATTTTAGAGGTTTCTACCTGATAAGCATATAAGGGAATGATTATTTGTAGAAGGTTGCTCTACTCCACCTGCATTTTACTAATACCTATCTACCGAGTACCTACCCTTCATGTGAATTTTTTTCCGAAAGCATATCTATGCTCACCTCTGGCCAGTTTCCGGAATCGGTTTTTACAAACTCTTCCATCCTCCATCGCACAAACAAAATAAACAATAATTACCTAACTATTAAAATTATTATTATTTTTCTTTTAAGTGGTTTATGGTAAATAAAACACGAGTATAATTTTTATGTGTCTGTATTCCATACCTTCCAGTTTCCCTGAACCTTTTTAAATTTTCACAGACAAAAACATCATGTTTCTTTTTTCTTCAAATTACACTGCCCCAGCCTGCTGTTTTTTTGTTGTTAATTATTGTTTATTTTGTTTGTGATAGAATGGATGAACCAAGTTTTGTAAATGCCAGGGGTCACTGACCTATGTGCTAATAGTAAACAAAAATCGCGTTTATCGTTTTCGTACTTTATAATGTGCCGGATTAGTACAGATATCGATTTCTTTGTTTAATTCGCATTTATAGACAAGGAAAGAAAATTGCCGATACTAGTCGATACTTCAATTGATAGATGTTCTTCTCTTTCAAGTTTCAAGTCAAAAGTAGGGCTGTACCAAAGTCGATACGCAAAGCGATTTTGATAAATATATGCCTCCTTTTTTGTCTGATGTGTTCAAAAAGAAAAAAAAAAAGATTCGTTTGGAACATGGAAATTTGACAATCAGTAATTTTCACAATTTCGTTACAGATAAATTATATACCTAATTTTGATTGAGTGCATTGTATCTGTATGGGATAACGTAAAATTCTCAATCAAATCTAAAATCCACCAACATTTAATAGGTACCTATTCAACAGTGAACTTTTTTTTTTTTCTTTAATTTTAATTGCAAATTATCGACAACGTAGAAGGAAAAAAAATACCATACAATCAATGGCCTTTTGATTAAGATTTCCACGTTGAAAAGATCATCAGATAAAGGCGGTAATTACTTTTACCATTACTAGTAGAATACGTAAAAGGAGTATTGATTTTTCCAATCAAATAATCTTATCTAGATTATAATTATCTATATGACTCATATGCGGCTATAATAAACGGCATTAAAATTTAGGTTGCTTTAAATGTCACTAGGGCTAGTCCAGCGTTACAACCTTTTTCAATCTAGATGTAGACATTTTTATTTATTAATTTTAGGTTTGTAAATTGGCTTTTATTGTGTGCATGGCTGTAATTTATAATTTGGAAAATTTATTATCAATGCTTATAAACTCGTAAATTCTTGATCAACTGTGCCAAATTGTTTTGGTGCAACATGTTGATTCTCTTAGGTTGAGGTAGTTTCCAAATTTTCACAATTCTTGGATACCGTATAAAGTTGTATATTATTCAATTCGGTCAATGTCAAGGCAAAAAAAAATCTCACGCTTTATATAATTATTATAAATGAATTGGAAATAAATTAAATAATTATTAATTCATTTTGAACTATACGATTTCTAGTAGGTATTAAGAAAAAAATCATTAGTGACTGAAATTAGTCATAAAATCTAGGTCAACATTTATACATATATGATTAAAGAAATGTTCGCCTTGAAAATTACAAAATATTTGCTCTTGAGATCGACTGCTGCTGCGTCAAATGAATATTTATGAGATGCGCTTTTTTATAGACATCAAGATCTAACTAGAATTCACGAGTAGAAGTAGTTATATCCCGTGAGAACTCCAATTCAGCATTTATATTGTTCTATTCAGCTTATTTTTAATATTATAAAAGGAGTAATTTCTAGATTTAAGTCAGTTCTATTGTATTAGTCAAATAAAGTTTTTTAAAAACGCTCTCTCGTGTACACCCCTCGTAAGTGGCGCAGTCGGTAGGATTTTGACGGAGACTTCGGTAAAAAACAGTCCGGTTCAGTCGAAAATTTGGATTTTGCGGGCCGTAAAAAACCATCGTCTTTTCGTGCTAACGATTTACCGTCAAATCGAAATATACGTTCGTGGTATACGAAAGACTTTTGACAATCAGTGAACTCGCGACCAGGGATCGGAACAAAAATCGTCCATTAATCCTATTGGTGCGGATAGCGGAACTACATCGTCCAAAATCCATAGAAGATAAATTCATGTACTTCAAGATCAATCTGATATTGCTGTAAGTGATCCCATTATTCTTTTCCTTTTATTTTTATATTTTTTGATTTTATTGGTATATATTTGTTCGATCTGGAAGGTGATAACGAGCTTGACAATCTTATAAACATTTTTAACAATAATTTTCAACCTAATAATCAGATTCAAAATCTTGTTAATATGGCCAACCCAAATTATCAGCTTATTAGATACCAAGCCGATAATATTCCAAATTTTGATGGTAACACCAAAACACTTGGCAGATTTTTAACATCATGTGAACATTTTCTACAGAATCACCAAAATCGACAAAATGCCGCAGATCCAATAAACATCTGTTTGTTCGATACGGTAATTTGTAAATTGACAGGTAGAGCTGCCGAATTAATTGCTTCTCGCACGGAACTCGATACCTGGCAGAAAATTAAAGATTCGTTAATTGTCACATTTTCTGACCAAAGAACTGAAGATTGCCTTGTCCAAGATATCATTAATATGAAACCAGACAAGAACGAATCCTTACATTCTTTTGGATTAAAATTGCAAGATTCTAGAAGTTTGTTATTTGCTAAAATTAATAGCTCAAACGATCCTAATAATATGAAAATTCTAAAAATCGAACAATTTGATAATCTGTGTCTAAAAACTTTTATTAACAACTTAAATTACCATATGCAGTTAGTGGTAAGATTAAAAGACCCAGATTCTCTTGAACAAGCTCTCGCATTTGTACGAGAAGAAGAGAATTTCATACAATATAGAAACAGGTCTAATCAAAGCTCAAGAAATATACCTAATAACAACGTCAATAATAAAAGTAAGCCTCAATCAAGTTTTAACAATACACTTGGAAATTATGCTGCTAATATTCCAAGAATGCCTATAACACCATTCACTAATAATCCTTTCTATCGACCAAATAATTCGTTTAACAACCAAAACTTTGCAAGACCTTTCCCAAATATGCCATTCAATAACCAATTCCAAAGACCTCAAAACTTCAATAATTTCAATAGACCATTCCAAAGACCCAATATCACCCAAAACAATAGTGCTCCAGAACCAATGGACACATCGTCTGGTGTCACTATAAGACCAAATACAGTTCAAAGATCTCGCCTGAATAATTTCACTGTGCAAGAACTTTCGAACCAATCCGCAAATACTTTGTCCCCTAATACTATCACCGAAACTCAAACTCAAGACACAAATATCGACGTTAATTCTACTCCCAATAATGACGAACAATTGGATTTCAGTAATTATTACCAAATGCCAAATTCTGAAATGTTCAACTCATACAATGTTCCATATGATTATATGTACAACATGTATGACAACACTAATAATGACTATAATGAAACAAATATCGATGATTCCCAATACCAAAATTTTCAGATTACGCCCAATTACCCCAATGTGACGTAATATGCCTCAACAACTATAGTACTTCAGATTTGCCTGTAATAATTATCCCCGAATTAAATGCTAAGTTCTTAGTCGACACAGGCAGCGGAAAAAGTTTCATCAATCCGCAATTAGCATACCAAGTTTACTCTCAATTCATTTCTAATGAATATTTCACTGTAAAAACTGCTCATGCAACATCAATACATGACGAAGTCATAAATATACCCATTTTTCCATCATTCAAAAAAAATGGTTACCACAAATTTTACTTGTTTAATTTCTCTAATAAATTCGACGGTTTGATAGGTGTCGATTTTCTAATCGATATCGGTGCCAAAATAAATCTAAAGAATTTTGCACTCGAAACGTCACAAGTAAATTTACCCTTGCATTTTCAAAACAAATTATTTTTCCCACAAAACACAACGGAGCCCACACAGTCATATGAAACTGTTATACCTCCTCGTGTTTCACAAAAGGTTAAAGTACCTGTAAACAAAACAGATGGAATAGGAATACTAAACCATATTAACTTTGATGATATCGCAGAAATGCCAGAAGCCTTGGTACAAATTGAAAGTAATTTTGCATTGACAACAATTACGAATTTATGTGAAAACCCAATAAAAATTAGTTTCACAGAACCATTTGAAGTAGAACCTATAAACGAAATTGAAAATAATTTTATCGAGGAAATGGAAACCGATATGGATATCGAAGTAAATCAACCAAATGATATGAAACTAAAACAAAATTTGAAGAACTTACGTTTAGACCACTGTAATCAAGAAGAATATCAAGCGATTCGAGATCTTTGTTATGAATACCGAGACATATTTTACTGTGAAGGTATTCCATTGACTTTTACGAATCAAATCAAACATAAAATCAATCTTACAAATGAAACACCTATTTTTACAAAGACTTATCGATACCCTGAGATTCATAAGAAGGAAGTCAGCACCCAAATGGACCAGATGTTGAAAAATGGTATAATACAACCATCTAATTCCCCATGGTCTAGCCCAATTTGGATAGTACCAAAAAAGCTAGATGCATCTGGTACAAGAAAATGGAGAATAGTAATTGACTACCGAAAACTTAACGACAAAACAATCGAAGACAAGTACCCATTACCCAACATCTCTGATATTTTAGATAGACTAGGTAAAGCTCAGTACTTTACGACGTTGGACCTAGCAAATGGTTTCCACCAAATAGAGATGGAACCGGAAGACGTACACAAAACAGCATTTTCCACCGACACAGGACATTACGAGTTCAAACGTATGCCCTTCGGTTTACGAAACGCCCCCGCCTCGTTCCAGAGGGTGATGAACAACGTTCTTCGTGGCCTCCAGAACGAAATATGTTGCGTTTACTTGGATGACGTCATAATATACAGTAAATCACTCCAAGAGCACATAGAACGCTTGAGACTAATATTTGAACGGTTCAGACAATCAAATTTCAAGATTCAATTGGATAAATCCGAATTTTTACACAAAGAAGTCAATTACCTTGGACATTTAATAACCAAAGAAGGCGTGAAACCCAATCCAGATAAGATAGAAGCTGTAAAAAACTTTCCTATACCCAAAACACCAAAAGATATCAAATCATTTTTAGGACTAGCTGGATACTATAGAAGATTTATAAAGGATTTTGCTAAAATTGCCAAGCCAATGACATTATGTCTTAAGAAAAATGCTAAAGTCGAACATTCCCCAGCATTTTTATCGTCATTCAACCATTTAAAAAATCTTCTAATTAATTCCCCAATCCTTAAATACCCTGATTTCACACAGCCCTTCGTATTAACAACCGATGCTTCTAATACAGCTCTCGGTGCAGTTTTATCTCAATCAACACCCCCCAACGATCATCCCGTGGCGTATGCTTCCCGCACGCTAAATGAAACAGAACAGAGATACTCGACAATTGAAAAAGAATTGCTCGCTATCATCTGGGCATGTAAATACTTTAGGCCGTATTTATTTGGAAGGAAATTTCAAATATATACAGATCACCGACCTTTAGTCTGGCTTTTCAATGTTAAAGAGCCAGGTTCAAAACTTATTCGATGGAGATTAAAGCTTGAAGAATACGACTACACCATTATATATAAAAGCGGCAAACAAAATACAAACGCCGACACTCTTTCAAGAATTCCACTCAACGCTTTAGAAACAGAATCTCTCCTTAATAATCCAGGAGATATTACAACTGACATCGATAAATTTCTAAACGAAATCGATAAAAATCTTCTAGAAAAACATCACACTGACGAATATAACAAAATCATAAACGAACTTAATCGACCGGTTGAATTACCTCCAGTGCCTTCAACTTCTCAAGAGCCTTCAACCTCTCGAATAAAAATTCTTGAAGATATCCGAATTAAACCACCAATGGATAATACGTCCAGTACTGACACTGCTCATAGTACAAACGCAGACGAAACCCTAAATGAAATCCCAATATTAGACGAAATAATTAACAACAAAACGAATCAATTAATTGTGAAAAAATCACCATACGACGCCTACATAAAAAGAGAATTTGAAACCTTTGACGGTAATAGGATAATCCGAGCAACGATTCCCACGAAACAAGAAGCGATAGTAAATTTTCTGAAAGAAAACCTCACAGAGAAAACTACCTATGTGCACTTTTTATCAAAAGAATTACGTGTTTTATTTCAAGAAGCATTATCTAAACACTTTTGTAATTTCAAGCTTGTAGAATGCACAAAACTCATTAATAATGTTAAACCAGAGGAAAGAGAAATGATAATAAGATTTTCACACGAAGGCAAAACTAACCATCGAGGAATACAGGAAACCCTAAAACGCCTGAAAATTAATTATTATTGGAAACCCCTGAAATCTGACGTCACTAAATTTATTAATGGATGTGAAATATGTCAAAGAACTAAGTATAACAGGAATCCACCAGACCAACCTCTTGTATTGACAGAAACACCTTCGAAACCCTTCGAGATTATTCACCTCGATACACTCCTTGTAGATAAACAAAAATTCCTAGTAATTATAGACAAATTTTCCAAATATGGACAAGCCCTTCCTTGCGTTGGCACCGCCATATCAGTATCCCAAAATCTAATCCATTTCTTTTCATTTTTCGGTATCCCTAAATTGATTGTATCCGATAATGGAACAGAATTCAAGAACGAAGTAGTTAAGGATTTATTGAAAACACATAATATTAAAATCCATTTTACTACTCCAAATCATCACGAGTCGAATTCGCCCGTTGAAAGGTTAAATTCAACCCTGATAGAACACATAAGAATACTACGAGAAAAAAACAAAAATACTGACGTATCAACCCTAATGTCCTATGCTGTAATTGCTTATAATAGCACAATCCATTCAAGCACAGGCTTTACTCCCTATACATTGATTTTAGGACACACTTCTTCTAGTGACCCTATGCAACTTATGCCCGCGCAAATATTCACTGAATATGTCCACAATCACAAAACTAACACGGAAGCTTTGTATAACAAAATACAACAAGACTCAATTAATTTAAAACAAAAACTTATTGACAAACATAATCAAAAGAAGACCCCTCAAAAACTAACCATAGGGTGTCAAATATATAAAAAACAAGACAAACGACGTGGTAAATTACACCACAGATTCACAGGTCCATTCATCTTAACAAAAATATTAGAAAACAACAAGATTGAAATTGAAAACCCCAAAACAAATCGAAAAGAGATTTTGCATATCAACGAAACCAAAATCAAATCTATTGTTACAGATGGATCCGAATCTTCAACATCGGAGCAGTAGGAATAAACTTCCATAACCTGAATAAATATCCCGGACTCCTACCTTATAAATTGGGAACTGCCAAAATAGTTTCCAATCATTGGTCATTAATACAAATTCACGACCTAACACCCCTTGTTAACGAATTTTATTTGATCAAAGAAAACGCTAACTATTTAATTAAAAACATTACAAATAATGTATCCTATGAACGAGAATATAAAAACACGTTGCTGCCTTTAATGGCATTAGAAAAACGCATAGAAAACAACATAAGGCAAATTGACCCAACGAGTAGTTACTCAAAAAGACAAAAACGTGGCATCTTGAATCCTTTAGGATCATTAATAAAATGCATTACTGGCAATCTTGATAAAGATGATGCAGATCTTTATGATAGGCAAATTAGACAATTACAAGAAAATCAAGATAAACTTAAAAAATCATCTTTTAATCAAATTAATTTATTAGGGAAAACCATTGAACAGTTTCAAAACGTTATCTCTAATATATCTGCCAATCAAATAACGCTAAAATCGAGAATACTGCAAATTGAAAGCACAATAAAAAAGGTAGCTCTGTCTGCTATTGACAACCATCAATACTTCCAAACTCACATAATAATTAATCAGATATCAATGCTATATCAAACAATTTACGATATCTTAGAAAAAACGGAAGTAGCTATCTCATTTGCTAAAATCAATACGCTCCATAATTCAATAATCGATCCATTAGAGCTAATAAAAGAAATTTGTAGATTTAAAAAACAATTAGTGCATGACGTGTTACCATTAGAAGCCAATATTGATAACATATTGAACTACGAAAAAATAATCGAGATTAAAGGTTATTCAAAGGGCCTGATTATCACCTTCATCTTGGAAATACCATTGGTCGAATCGGATGTCTATCACTATTATCAATTATTTCCGATACCAATTCCAAGCGAACAAAATCCTGATTTCTTTATGAACTTTCCACACAAACCATACCTTGCACTTAGCAACAACAAGTACTCTTATATGGACCAAACCTGCAACCAATTGTTACCCAACGAGTACTTATGTAAAGAAGCCCATACTGCATACATTGATCATGAGCCTCCATGTGCAGTCCAATTGATTTTATACAAAGAAAATGCCACTACTTGCCACCCTTTCCGTATTAGACTACAAAATGTCCAAATCACTAAAATAACGGACGGAAAATGGATAATCACAACGCCCGAACAACTAATTGTCTCAGCATCTTGTCCAAATTCTAAGGACAACGTACCGCTTCATGGTTCCTACTTAGCCGAATCTACAAATGAATGCAGCTTACAAATAAAGTCAATTACTCTACGAACTTATAAGCCCAATCGTTTGACTTATGATGATGTATCCTTGCCTACACTGAATTTATCGATGAATTATTACCAAACAAAGGAGTTTGCTTTTAATCCACCTACACTTGACCTGAACTCCATCAACTTGAAGGAAACCAATGAAATTGCCACAACGCTTCAAGAACAGAAGAGACGACTACAAGAAATATCTAACCCAATGGAAATGCACCAAATAAATTTTTGGACAATTTTACTTTATTGTATTTTAGGAATACTATGCATTTTTACTGTCTATAAATTACTTTTGAAACATCGCCTTAAACGTGCCCAAAAAGCCTCGTTAGAAGACGATATTGTAATTTAACAATTTTACTTTTACTTATTTAGTTTAATCATATTTTTCTTTTAGCATTTTCTTTATTTTTTCCATTGTATAAAACCATACCTTTTTTGGTATGCTTTTAACTTAGGATGGAGGAGTTATATCCCGTGAGAACTCCAATTCAGCATTTATATTGTTCTATTCAGCTTATTTTTAATATTATAAAAGGAGTAATTTCTAGATTTAAGTCAGTTCTATTGTATTAGTCAAATAAAGTTTTTTAAAAACGCTCTCTCGTGTACACCCCTCGTAAGTAAGTCGATATCAATAATAATAACATTATTACCAGAAAAAAATCATTTGAGAAGCGGTGTTAAATATTATGCAACAAACCCACACACATTCCGTGAGCAATATTGTTCGCACATTATAATTCAATAACACGTAAATGAAAGTGCAATTAATTAACAATTAGTAAAACAAATATTTATTTGTATACGATGACCGAAAATTTGCAAAGTTGAAGGTCTTTAACAATTAATTGTGTAATGTGTTAAAACAACATCCGAACAGGTTAATGAGAAAAATTTCAAAAAAATCGTGGTATTTAGATGATGTTTCAAATAATAACGGAACCAGTGTTGTGTTGACAGATGATTTTTTAAATTATTGTCTGCCATCAACAGGGGTCGTAAAAGAAAAAATAATTGGTGGAATGAATCGAGAAAGACATAGGTAGCTGACAAAAAGAAAAATAACACCATTATAGGTACCTACCTAAGTTGAAATTAAACAGGAGACGAAGAAATATAAAGAAACAAAAGAAAGATTACGAAATAAAATTGTACAGAAAAATAGAAAAAATAAAAAAATAAAAAATGGATCAGGGGAAAGAAACTCTGTATACTTATGCTTTGCTGGTAGATGAAAAAAATAGAAAGTTGGAGAACTGAAAAACAGTATAGGACAACAGAAACCCTCCAGCAATATGAAGAGTATTTCGAAGCATTACTGACAGAAAAAAGGACAGAGTTTATTTATTTTTTTTTCATTTTTTTTTTTCACCACAGTATCTACAGCAAATTGAGGTGTCTCGCAGAGATAGAAAAAGAGAGCTTAATTGTAATAAATACAAGTTAGAAAGAAATGAAAGATGACATGCGCGGGCAACTCGTGGCTGCAGTGAAGCCAGATTGTATTGTTGCAGAACAAATGTAGACAATACAAATCGAACATTATAACATTAAAGAAGTGATATAGTGTCAAGTGTTTTACAACGCCTCAAATCAGACAAAAAAAGAGCTTTAAAGTGTATGTTACCATCGTTTGCACTTTTATTCTGATAAATGTTTCATCCGGCAACCAGCACAATGAAATTGCAAAGGAATTTGTCAAGTATAACCTAACATAACCTTAAACGAAACTGCGGTGTGTTCAAGTAATACGTAAAGTATTAGTTTGCTCTTTGTCGAAATACACGTTACAAAGAAAGAAGGAACGATTACTTCTGAATTCGCCCCTGAATAGAAATAAAGAAATATGACGCAAGCCCGTAACAAACTTCACTTTCTCACCTGCTTGCCACAGGCTGCGCGCGCCGATTCAGGTATTACGAGACAGGTCAATTGCCATTTACAGACACATCTTAACAATCTAATCAGTTCAATCAAACCCTAAATCTAAAAGTAGGTACAGAATGAGTATAGACACATAAAAACTTATGTAGCCATTACCAGTCGGCCTGTTCCTAAGACTCATGCAGTCGTTTATCTATTATTTTTGTGAAAGCCTTTAAATTAAGCAGGTCCAAGTCCAGATCGCTGGCAAAAATATTGAAAAGGTTACTAATACTATACATAGGAGACGCCTTATAAGAATTTGTTCGAAGAAAATGTAAATAGAATAAGGTGACCAGATAATGCTGGCATATTCCAGTTTGGGCAGCACCAGACTGTCAATCTCAGGCAGACCTCCACATCGAAAGCCTTGGCAGTTCTGCGATGATGAATCCCATCGTCCTGTGTGCCTCATTAATTTTGCTTACAATATGTTCTCTGAAGCCCAGCCTCTCATCCAACAAAACACCCAGGTCTTTTTGAGTTGTTTCACCACTGACAATGGAGTCATTAATTCCGTATTGAAACATCGTTGGATTCTTTCTGAGTGTAAATGTCATTTTTGCACATTTATTCAAATTCAACCTTCACCAGTCAACAACCCTACTCAAATCTCTCTGCAGACACTCACATTCATGCTTACTAGTCACATTTAAAAAAACTTTAAGATCATCAGCATAAAACAGTGCATTAGAATTTTCTAGGCCGAAACCAATGTCATTAATAGCTGTAACAAATAATTGTGGTCCCAGATTTGACCCCTGTGAGCTGGAGGAATATATTTTGGATTTGGATTTCGACATACTGTTTTCTACTTCTCATGTATGATGTTATTAAGACCTTATCGAATGCCTTTTTCATGTCAGTATAGGTAAATCACATCAACCTGTCCTCTATTGTTCAAAGAATCATGAATATATTAGCAAAAGTTTATTAATTTAGAGACTGTTGATTTTTTTGGGAGGAATCCATGCTGGCATACAACAATGCTGTACTTGACACTATCATATATTCTGCCAAACAACATTATCTCATATAGATTGGATACTGCACACGGTATTGTAATTGACCTGTCTCGCATAAATAGAAAAAGATAGCTTAATTATAATAAATACAAGTTGGAGAGTAATGAAAGATGACATGCGCGCGCAACTAGTGGGTTGCAGTCTAGCCAGTTTGTATTGTTGCAGAACAATGTAGACAACACAAATCGAACATTACAATAAAAAAGTGATTTTTAACAACGTGTTTTGCAACGCTTCAAATCAGACAAAAGAAGATCTTTAAGAGGTGCATATTACCATCGTTTGCACTTTTATTCTGATAACTGTTTCATCCGGCAACATCGCACAATGAAATTGCAAAGGAATATTTCAAGTATAATGTAACATAACCTTAAACGGCTTAAACGACACTGCGGTGTGTTCAGAAGTAATACGTGAAGTATTAGTTTGCTCTTTGTCAAATTACACTTAAAAAAAAAGAGGGAACGATTAATTCTAAACTGGCCCCTGAATAAGAATATGACGCAAGCTCGTAACAACTCGCTTCTCCTGCCACCCACGAGTTGCGCGCGCAGTCAAGGTAAAAAAAGATAGGTCAATTGGTCTATATTTGGATATTTCCTGTTTTAGTCCACTTTTGAATATTGGAATTACCTTGCTCGTCTTCCATGCCTCAGGGTAGGATTCAGACACATAAGTCAAATTATACAGTGATAAATGTGCAAAAATAATCTCCCACTTTCACGCTTTTACAATCCAGTGTTTCTGTTCTAGAAAACACCGAACTGAAATATTCCGCAAAACCATTAGCAATACATTCCGCTCCTGTATACTGCTATTATTATAATAAACCTCTGACGGAAAAGCCGATTCCATTTTCTGCGATTTTACGTAAGTCCAAAAATACTTAGGATTTTCCAACTGACCTTACTTATGTACCTGCTGCATGCATTTTTGATATCCTTTTTGACTAGGGCTGTCACTTTTTTAAATTTGTTGTACCAATATCTTAATTTATGTCTTTTGTACTTTCGAAAGTATGCTTCCTTATTTTTTATCAAAATTGAGCTTTAACACTTCGAGCTTAGTTTCAAAACCTCTGACATTTTGACAATAAATACCAAATTGGCTTATGTAATCTCTTTTTGGCCCTATTTCTCCTATGTGTCCTCCCCTTCATAGAGATCCTGCCTAAAATTTGCACTGGAATGATTTCGGTATTGCGTATCCACATTAGGATCACAGGCGTCTACAGGAACTTCGTCTACTGAAGCATCGGACTCACAGGAACTGTCACATCTTACATTATTAGGACTACTTTGGTTTTCATTGATTTATACATATACCTATAAGAATTTATATGACTCACAATAAGCTTGGCTACCTTACTAATAGAATGCTTCTGATCCAGGCCCTTATTAATATTAAAAAAAAAAAAACAAAAAATGTTTGAGGAAAACTTGTCAAGGTGTTAAAGAAGCTGTGACAGCTTATAATTAAAAGTGACAACTCTCGCCGGATCACCAACCCTACAAAAAGGAATGGAGAGTAGGTACAATTAAGTTTGTATGTAGACACATTTTTAGTTTACTATAGATGTAGGAGATATTGGGTTTATTACCTTTTCCAAAGTCATTAATGGCAGCTAGAACGATCAAATAGTCCAATTCACCAAAGTCCGCTGCTAACTCATTGACATTTTCAACGACTCCATCGTATGCTACAAATGACTTAATTATACTATGACCACGTTTATCTCGGGCCGTTCGATCGGTTCTAATGCATCCGATAGAAACTCCATCCACTTGAAAACAGCGAGACAAACGATGACGCCTTATTTTGTATCAGATGGAAGTCTTTAAATCAGTCCTGTTTTTCAATCAGATCGGACTTTCTAATCCGGATCGAAATTTTTCCTTTTACGACAGAAACGCGATTCAAATGAAACTTGGCAAGCTCGTCTAACCTCACTTTTTTAGTGTTATTAAGTTGTTTTGTTATGAAGTAAAGTTTTGAAAATATAAGTTTTTTTCCTTCAAATGAATCTTCTTTCCTTGTAAAAATCAGAAACTGCTTTCCCTTTTCCCTCTCATGGGAGTTTGCCACAAATTTATTAAAAAATAAGATTTTTTTGCTTTGTTTAATTCAGCCGGTCTCTTTCTATTTGAATCTGCTGGGAAAAAATGGATTTATCGATTCGATAATTCATTTTATGAGAGAAACGGAGATTCACTGGAGCAAGTCGATTGGATCCGGATTTTACGAGATAAACGTACTCATTGAGTCTCAAACAGAGCACCATCCAGTTGAACATACAGTGAATGTGAGAGGCCTCTGCCCATTTGGTCACACAAGATTAACACCTTGTATGGAGGTAGAAGTTAGAAAACAGTGTAGCTTGAAAAATGGAACAGCGCCAGGCCTGGGAGAAAAAGGATTGCCTAGTCAGCAAGGGTGGGCCAATTTGGACACTTCCTTATGGAAACACCCTTTATTTTTAGAGATAGAAAAAAATGAACCCCCACTCCGAGGCTCAGATTTCATGAAATTTTGATTGGTGCAAACCGCTTTTTGATATCTTCAACCGTTTAGCCGCTAGAGGGCGATTCTCGATTTTGAGCAATATTGTGAACCCTTCATAACTTTTTTGTTTGTGAAAGTAATTGATTACCGTAAAAACTTTCTGGAAGCACTTTTTAAAACAGAATTCAGGGACGTTCTCAGTTTTTTTCTATTTGGCGCCGATTTTGAGATATTGACCAAAGTCTGATTTTTTTCAATGGGACACCCTTTATATTAATAGCTCATTGAAAAGCTATGATTTTTCTGATTTTAATGATATAAAGTTCGATAAGTGTATTTCTAACCGTTTTCGAAAAAAAAAATAATTTCGGTTTTTCTCATAAGAAGCAATGTGTTAGAAAAGGACTTTATATCTGTAAGGAAAATGAAAAAGGCCTTTTTCTAATACATTGTTTCTTATGACAAAAACCAAATAATTTTTTTTCTCGAAAACGGTTAGAGATCAACCTATGGAACTTCATATCATTAAAATCAGAAAAATCATAGCTCTTCAATGAGCTATTAATATAAAGGGTGTCCCATTGAAAAAAATCAAACTTTGGTCAATATCTCAAAATCAGCGCCAAATAGAAAAAAACTGAGAACGTCCCTGAATTCTGTTTTAAAAAGTGCTTCCAGAAAGTTTTTACGGTAATCAATTATTTTCATAAACAAAAAAGTTATGAAGGGTTCACAATATTGCTCAAAATCGAGAATCGCCCTCTAGCGGCTAAACGGTTGAAGATATCAAAAAGCGGTTTGCACCAATCAAAATTTCATGAAATTTGAGCCTCAGAGTGGCGGGTTCATTTTTTTCTATCTCTAAAAATAAAGGGTGTTTCCATAAGGAAGTATCCAAATTGGCCCACCCTGTACAGCAACTAAAGGACTAAGGCAAGGATGCTACATACCACTATAAATAAAACCATAAAATATACTTGGAACAAGCGGTCAAGGGCTGTAAAAAGAAATGCAGATGCAACTTGTCAAACATACCTAGAGACGCGAAGAATGCGTTTAAGGACGGGTTTCTTCGTAAATACTAAAATCGCCAGGGTGTCTTCGTATATTTGACAAGGTTATGCATGGAGATACCGCTCAATGAAAAGAATTTATACAGGGTGTTTCAGAAATAGTGTTACAAACTTTAAGAACGGATAGAAATCATCAAAATAATAAAAAAAGTTCCTCCGGAAACGTTTCGTTTCCAAGGAATTGGAGCTAGAAATTCAAGAAAATAAAATGTTTTTTCTACTGACGTTTCATAATAGCAACTTTTCGATTGTCATTTCAGTTTTGTAACGACATTCTTTTAGGCACTGAGTGCGTGAAAGTTACTTTTAGGCACTCAGTGCGTAAAAGTGACTTTTGAATGCGTAAAAGTGACTTATGAGTGCGTAAAAGTATTTTTTAAGCACTAGTGCCTAAAAGTGTCAATCATTATTCAGAAATAAAAAACAACACTAAACACATATTTGAATTTTGTTTTGTATTTATTATGAATATTGAAAATGGAATTACTGAATTGAACGTTTGGGTTACTCAAAACAGAACTTTGTGTTATTACCTACTTTCTAGGATTTTAAATATTGATGCCGAATTTTGAAAAGAAAATCGCATGAAAAGTGTCAGGTGTCAAGTAAAAGCAGGTGACAAAGATTTTGGGTGTAATCGACTTATTCACATGAAATAAAATTGTGTTTTTTTTATTATAAAATGCCAGTAGAAAAAATCTTGTATACAATACGTTACGAAACGATGTCTTTTAGTCACTCGACGTGTTGTCCAACTCGGCTTTGCCTCGTTGGACAATTTTCACGTCGCGTGCCTAAAAGACGCTCATTTCGTAACTTATTGTATAAATAGCTATTTTTTTTTTTGTATTATATTTCTCAATTTCTAAGATAAATAGCTCAAATTTGGTATAGAGCGTATATCTTTAGTTCTATTTCAAAAATGGTCACAATCTTTACAAAAAATCAAGGAGTTGGTCTTTTTTGAGAGGTGACACCACCAAAAATCACCTTAAATTTTTCATCTGCACATTTTGAGCCACTAGCTTCTGCCTTTCATTGCAAAGGTTTTTGGTACCTTGCAATTTTTTCGTATCTCAAATAGTTTTAGCGGGGTTTTCCAGAAAAGACAAAACATCCCTTCATTTATCGTAGAGATATAGCCATTTTTGAAAAAGAAAAAAAGATATAGGTTCTGTACGGAACTTCCGAGGAAATTTCAGCTATTTATCTTAAAAATTTAGAAAAATAATTTAAAAAAAAACATTTTTTTCTTAATTTCTAGCAATTCCTAATAAGCGGAACGTTTCTGTACCTCGGAAATGAAACGTTTCCGGACCAATATTCATAGGAACTTCTCTTCTAATTTTAATGAGTTATTTCCACCCTTAAAGTTTGTCACACTATTTCTGAAACACCCTGTATACCCTAAGCTTTACAGATGACACGTAAATGAATACAGGAATACAAGAAATCACATAGGTCTGGCCACTGAAAGACAGAACCTAAAAAGTTCCGAAAGCGATCGAAATGAACTTTTGAGTGCGGCGAGCAGGTCAAAAATGGGAAGAATGGCAAACCAGAGAATAAGATAAATTATGAGTGTCAGACACACAATGGTAGATAGTATAACTGATTTGGTTCGAACATGTGCAAAAAATAGCAGATACAAGAATATCCAAGCAAAAGAAGAAAAAGACAGACCGACAAGAAGCTGGAAAGAGAGGCTTGGACGAGGATTCCTGGATTGACAGAGACGGTTGGAGATCGGGAATCGGAAGACGTAGAACTCAGAACATTTAATTTTTCACCGCCTATACTTATTAATGCCGAGGTTCGTCAACTTTAAGTGCCTGAAGATATTTTCCCTATAATAATTATTCAGCAACTTGGAGTAGAGGGGCTGCCATATTTAAAATCTGATACATGAAATAAGCAGTTTCATACCGAACGTTTGAAATGGTATAGCGGTATCATCTTAGGGGAATGATGTTGACTATACGACTGTCCGCATGTAGCTGTGGTCAATCTATATAGGATTTTTCCAAGGTGTTTATAATAGGGAACTTGCACATCAAATTAAATATGGAATAAATAACAAAACACAATAACAATCATCCTAATAAATGATGCAATTAGGAAAAAAATTTAATATCTTATCTCTGGTGTCCCAAATCTTCAATTGAAAATACCAAATAATTCGAAATTCACGACGCGATCAAAAACGTATTTGTATGGTTCGTGACGTCAAAAGGCAGTAATAATCGGGTCGTGCCGCTGCCACGTCATGTGCTGCTGGTGTCGCCAATGTCAAATCTATCAAAAACTGCATACATAACAACATAACCATAATCTTAATTTACCTGCTCGAAGTTCGAAGTGCTCGTCACTGTGATCGGAATTTTGTTGCCGAGTGACGTCACACTGATCCGTCGTTTCAAATGGCGATGTTTCGACCGTAACTTCAAATATTTATAAAAAATTAACGGCTGATTTTTAATGCCTGATATTTGGCATGACTATGTCTTTAGAGAAGTAGAATACATTTTTGAATTTAAAAAAAAAAAATGTGCAAGTTCCATATTCTGA
Source organism: Ceutorhynchus assimilis (assembly GCA_917834065.1). Taxonomy (NCBI): domain Eukaryota; kingdom Metazoa; phylum Arthropoda; class Insecta; order Coleoptera; family Curculionidae; genus Ceutorhynchus; species Ceutorhynchus assimilis. The sequence goes on along the minus strand of OU892284.1, from coordinate 13,474,157 downwards.
TTGATCTTCTAGGTATAATTTCATGTTTCGCTTTTTTTACATGAAATATTAATTTTCAATTAGGAAAATACCATTCATCAACCAAATCGCAAAAGCTCCATATTCTTGGAATATGTAGATACTGATAGATTGCTGAATGAATTTTGTTCAGGGTTAACGAATTTGCGTTTGAACCAGTGTTGTTGTTTATCTACGATTTTCACCTAATTCCATTATTGGATGCTGTGTTGCCTCTTCTATACATGTTGCGCGTTGCCAGATTTGGTGGTTTCTCCTTTTTAGGTGTCTGTTTTTAAAAATATCATTTTTTGTTTTATTTTAGTTAGACTTTTTTTTTTATTGGTACAGTTGAGTTGAAGACTGCTCTAACATCATATTTCGCTCCAATTCATCAAAATTTTTTCCAAGAGGTCTTAAGCATAAATCTACGCATGCAAAAGTTTTCGACTCAAATAATAATATAATTAGGCCATGGAAAGAAACTTTGTTTTACACACGACGATAAAATGCCATTATCGTCTCAGGGAATGAGTTCACTTGCGATTCCGCTCGTGAATTAACGTTTTCGGTCAACGATAAACTACCATTTTATTGTCTTGTATGAAAAATAACTCTAATTTTGGACAGGGCGTAACAAAAAAACAACAGAGGAGAAATGAAGAATATGGAAAATTGTTGATGATGTTAGAAAGTATAGAATAAACTGTTTAATTTCGACTCTGAGACCGAATATAATGGATGCGTATATGTGATGTATTTACAAAGACATGTCGGTGTTAAGTAAGGTACTGACCACAGATTTATAAGGGGAGAACATTAACCTTGAAAGATCGAGAAGTTTATGCCTTTCAGATATTATTGGCGTAGCATGATCCTAGGAAATTTGATAGGTTGACCCTCGTATGATAATGACATTTGATGATAAAATATTTTTTAAATTTCAAGGTTATGAAACAGAAAGCCGAGTTGCCAGAATGTGTAAAATATCTTGGTAGATTCAATTATAAAATATTTTTCCGAATTCATTTAAAAAAAATTGGGTACGTAGTAAGTTTATTTAATTTATTTGGAATAAAATAAATCGAACGTACATACATACTGCCGCCCTCAATTAAAACGCGGTATCTGCAGCAGACATGAAAATGAGAAAACGGCGCCTAAAGTTTTTTCTCTGGATTTTGGGTTTGAATTGATTTCTTATCACGAAAAATGTACAGTGGTAGTTGGAAATATAGTTAAATTAAATGCTCAGTGAAAAAAATCATGTTTCCACTTATCAAGTGGCTAAAAAATCACATACGGCTTTTTAATTGTGCAGTGCACATATAAATTTTTAAGTGAAAAACTGCATTAATAAATGAGATAATGAATATACAGTGAACTTCAACATAAAAAAAAAACAAATTGGTCAGTTTATTGTACAAATTCAACATAATATAAATACATAATTTTATAAAACACTTGATTAGATCATATCTTCCTCTTCCCCACTGTCAGTATCTTTTAGCTCTGGTAAATTTTCCCAAAACAATTTCCTACTATCTGGTAAAAGACCACCCAGTTGTTTGAGAATATTTTCTTTTTTTTCCTTTGGGAATCCTCTGGGTTGTTGTAAATGGAGGGGTGGTTTAAGTAGTTCCTTTTTTTTTCATTGCCTTATTCATCAGGAAATCTAGATCAAGAGATGGCCCATCGAAGCGTTTTTTATATTTTAGGGTGTAACGACCCCTTTCTGCTACGACTTGAACCATATCTGAGAGATATGGTCGGTTTAGTTGATCTTTCTTAAGTTTTGGTTGTGACGTCATATTTTTCCACAGATAGAAGTCATCAAATTTCATTTCTTTAATGTCCACATTGCCCTTGCAACAGCTTCCTACCGCATCAACAAAATCACCAAAGTCGTAAATCTTTTGTTTTCTCTTTAGACCGAGGGAACTGTCAGCTGACATGAACGTATGTCCTGGTTCGAAGTAATTGAAGGTTATTTTTTCAGTCTGGATTTCGTTGGAGTTAACCATTCGAACCAAAAAAGTAAACAATGACCAGTTCTTGTTCTGGCTAGCGCAGTTGTCCATCCAAATTACTATATTGTTAGCATCTCTATGAGATTTCAAGAAAGCATAGAAGGTACTGATTAAATCTTCTTTAGAGCGTTTACTGATTGCTTCATGCCAGACCACTGCAAACGGCTTTTTATCTCTTGTAATTTTCCCAAGAGGAACAAAAGTCTCATTATATGCTATGAGCCTTTGAAGAAAAATAACTTTCTTGAACATGTCGATCCTGGGCAACATAATGACCTTCTGCAAATCGCAAGAAACACATAACGTGTTGCCATCAAACGTGGCCCCTGCTTGCTCCCTGTATAATTGCCGCGACTCCTTTGCACGATCCATATGGTTTCTCCAGGAGACACATTCTTTGCAAGACTCTTGATAATTTTCTTTCTTGTGACCATGAAACTTGAATACTTCACATATATCACATTCTTCATGCCCCAGTTTTGTGGACGAGATATGCTTGGCTTTAACTTTTCTCCGATAAGTTTCGTACGAAACTTTTACATTAGGAAACTTTTCTTGAAAGTCTTTATACATGAGTGCGATTGTAACGTCACTACCAAGGTATCGGGCTCTTGGAGCGTGCTCACTGCGATAATGGGAAACTTCAGGATTGAAGGATTCAATATGTCTATTTATTTTTGTGTCGTCGATTTTTCTTATAGAAGGTTGTCCAATTCGTCCATGTTTAAGGGGAGTGAGCTGACCTTTAGGAGTTTTTGACAATGTATCACGCAAAACTCTGTCGTTACTTGGTTTATATCCCAACGTGGTTAGAAAAAAAATTTTGCAAACATCTATTGATTCACCTTGACCATTCTTCATAGAGTACTTGAATGTATTCTGTTTTCTTGCAGATTCTGCTGTTCTTCGTTTTACCGGCAGTCTTCTACAAGTATTGAGAATGAAAGATTTTCTTTCCGTTTTCGAAAGTTTCCAAAATTCGCTATTGATTTTTATCCTTATTTCTTCGCCAATTCTTGATGAACACTTTAAATGACAACTTGCTTTACATCCTGGCAGTGGTGGATGATTAGCAGCTATTTCTTTAGCTTTATTGAGTTTCCGAGTCTTGGGATCACTGTTGTAGATTCTCCGTTTCTGTATATTCTCAACTATGATGAATCCGAGATTTTTTTTTTTGTATTACTCGCAATTGATGAGTGAAAAATACTTACAATTCTCATTTACATTACTCGAATTTTCAGTCAATACTTTTAATTTCTTGGCAATATGTGCTAGAGGTATCTCGTCACTGCTCGCATTAGATTCATCATTCTGCGAATATACATTCTCCTTATAACTTGATACTTCTTCTGTAAAAGAAAAGGAAACAGGAAATTTATCACGATTTTCAATGTTCTCTAATTACCCAAAACGGACGACGTTTTATCAAGCGTTGAACTTCCAAACTCTGTATCTACCCTTGTAGAGTCCTGTATTATTGAATTAGGTTGAACAAAATCACCATTATTTTCAGAATATTTCAAGATCCTATTTTCCTTTATTGTGCAGGATTCATCAATTCTAACAAAACATTGCGGTGAAATTTGTGACGAAAGCTGTAATGTTGGTTGGAATTCTTCCGGTTCTTTGCTACTCTGCCGTTCCTCACCTGTGAATGAGGCATAACAGTGAACTAAATACACATTTTTACGACCTCACACATGCAATATTACCTAATAGAATTTATAGAGTTTCTGGTATTGTTGGCCTTTCAGTCTCAGGCGCTGTCGCCGTTTCCCTCGTAGAATCACTTAACTCATGTTGAACAGAGTCAGGCCATACGGCATCGTCAATATTCTCAAACCATCTCAAAACCTTATCATTTATAACAGAGTAAGGACGAGGGACATCGATTTCACCTAAATTTTCATTTATAACAGAGCAAGGAGGGACATCGATTTCACCTAAATTTTGATCCAAATTTGGTGACGGTAACTGTATTAATGGTTGCAGTTCGTGCAGCACGTAATCCGTTGAGGTCCACATTGGTGAGCCGTTTTCCTTACCAGCTAATTCTACGCGAGTACTACAAAATGAAATTCAAAAGTAATTGAAAATAAATACCTAATAATAATATTTTTTTACTACTAACCTGAGAAATTGTCATTATTCAATCTATTTTTCTAGGAAAAAATTGAATTTCTCTCCCTAGGTGAATAATGAAAATAATGGAAAAATACCTAGGTTAATAATGAAAATGACGTCATGACGCAAGGATATTGTCATGTTTCTATTGGTTCAATTTCATTTCCATACGTCAATTTGAAAAAAAATACAGGTTTCTGTAGGTACATAGGAAGTTATCATAAGCTGTTGATAGAGGGCAGCACTTTCACGAGGGCGTTCAAAAAAAAATAATTGGAGCACAGATTCTAAACAAATTTTTCAATTTTCAATTTTCAATTTTATTTACTAATCCATCTTTATAAAAAAGTACATAAAGTGTATGTTTTGGAACGTCAACGTCATTTTCTACTAGCAGTAGTAAAAAAAAATCTATATATTCCTCGGTAGAGAAAGTCATTATATACCTCACTCATTATAAACCTCGGCGCGAGCGCCTCGGTTTATAAAAGCGCTCGGTATATAAGGACCAACTTCTCTACCTAGGTATATAATATAGTATTATTGCATATTAGAAAATCTTTGTAATATTATTCTAACACCGAACTTAGATTCTAATATGTAAATAATTGTGCATAATAAATATTAGATTATTACTTACGGGTGGTTCGCTTCAAACTGAGGCTGTTGTTGTGAGGAAACCTCTTCGCTTTCCTTCGTGCACAAAGATAGCAACAATTTTGTTCTATCGCGAGTAATATTCAGCATTTTTTTTCTAACAATAGTATTGTCAGACATTTTCACAAAAAAATCACAATTATCCGGAAACCAGTCACAAAAACGCTCTATCGGAATGATGCAACAGCCATTTATTTAGAGTGCTCTTACCGCAAATACGACAAAACTAAAACTAACCATAAAATATTATTTTTTTATAGGGCGTCTCAATTAAAAAGCGGCAAATGCAGCTTGCTTGCATACCGCGTTTTAACTGAGAAATCATGTCATTTTTGCAGATACGGCAAAATATTTATATTGTGTTTTGCTAGTTAATGAGTAGTTACCGCATTTAGCAATTGTAGGTAGATAACAAAACCTGTAGCTATCTCAAATATGAAAAAATCTCAATTTCTCAGATTTTTGTAGATGCCGCTTTTTAATTGAGGACGGCAGCATACATATAGCTATTTACCTAACAAGTGCGGAAATAGCTATTTATACAATAAGTTACGAAATGAGCGTCTTTTAGGCACGCGACGTGAAAATTGTCCAACGAGGCAAAGCCGAGTTGGACAACACGTCGAGTGACTAAAAGACATCGTTTCGTAACGTATTGTATACAAGATTTTTTCTACTGGCATTTTATAATAAAAAAACACAATTTTATTTCATGTGAATAAGTCGATTACACCCAAAATCTTTGTTACCTGCTTTTACTTGACACCTGACACTTTTCATGCGATTTTCTTTTCAAAATTCGACATCAATAATTAAAATCCTAGAAAGTAGGTAATAACACAAAGTTCTGTTTTGAGTAACCCAAACGTTCAATTCAGTAATTCCATTTTCAATATTCATAATAAATACAAAACAAAATTCAAATATGTGTTCAGTGTGTTTTTTATTTCTGAATAATGAATGACACTTTTAGGCACTAGTGCTTAAAAATTACTTTTACGCACTCATAAGTCACTTTTACGCATTCAAAAGTCACTTTTACGCACTGAGTGCCTAAAAGTAACTTTCACGCACTCAGTGCCTAAAAGAATGTCGTTTCAAAACTGAAATGACAATCGAAAAGTTGCTATTATGAAACGTCAGTAGAAAAATGATTTTGCGCAAGTGTTAGGTACAATATTTTTCCTACAGGCGTAAAAATGTAAAATTTTTCTTTTTTTTTGACAGATCAGTGCGGTAAATTTTTTTCCGCACTCACAGCCGTGCGGAAAAACTTTTTACGCACTGATATACGTACGGTAAAAGTTTTACCGCACCGTGCGGGAAAACTCAATCTCAATATTTTTTTCCGCACTTGTTAGGTAAATAGCTATTTCCTACAGCCGTGCGGAAAATTCGACTTTCCGCACTGATATGCGTGCGGAAAATGAGTTTTCCCGCACGGTGCGGTAAAAATTTGACCGCACGTATATCAGTGCGGAAAATCGATTTTTCCGCACGGCTGTAGGAAATAGCTATTTACCTAACAAGTGCGGAAAAAAATATTTTCCGCAAGTGTTAGGTACAATATTTTTCCTACTGGCGAAAAAATGTAAAATTTTTCTTTTTTTTTTGACATATCAGTGCGGTACAATTTTTTCCGCACTGACAGCCGTGCGGAAAAAGTTTTTACCTACGAGCGTGCGGTAAAGTGCACTTTACCGCACGTATTTGAAAATGGAAAGTATCACTTCACCGCACACTATACGGTAAAGTTAACTTTACAGCATAGTGTGCGGTAAAGTTAACTTGACAACATAGTATGCGGTAAAGTGAACTACAAAGTGTGCGGTAAAGTGCACTTTACCGCATAGTGTGCGGTAAAGTAAAATTTGATATTTTTAGTCAGAAATCCTCTCTTTTTCAGAAAATGGATTTTTGATCATTTCTTTATCTAATCTAATTTCATTAATTAATCTGATTCAATAATTAATTTTATCAATGCCTTTTTTTAGAGATGTAGATGCTCATAGGTAAAATTTTGTACCTAACACATGCGGAAAGTGCCTTTACGGCTTGACCGAACTACGCTTCGCGTCGTTCGGTCAGCTGCCGTTGCGTGCGGTAAAGTATCACTTTCCGCATTTGTTAGGTAAATAACTATTCCGCACTGATATGTCAAAAAAAAAAGTTTTACCGCACCGTGCGGGAAAACTCATTTTCCGCACGCATATCAGTGCGGAAAATCGATTTTTCCGCACGGCTGTAGGAAATAGTTATTTTCCTAACAAGTGCGCAAAGTGTTACTTTTCCGCACGCGAATACAGTTATACGAACGACGCGAAGCGGAGTTCGGATACGTGTTTGCGTGCGGAAAAGACACTTTGCGCACGTGTTAGGAACAAAATTTTTCCTACGAGCTTCATATCAGGTACGTAATAACAGAAATTTAAACAAAAAACGATAATTTGTTTAATTATTTTTAATTAACTTGAAGGGAACCTATGCATTTATCAAAAAATTACATAACAAAAAACAGAAAATCCTCGTCAGAGCTGTTCATCTTAAAGCGTTTAAATTTGATGAGAAAGTTTGTAGATTTTTGCATATAAATAGAGAACAAATCTGACAATGTGTCAAAGTTAATTTATAATTGGTGTTTGTATAGATGTTGGCTGATATAGAAATAGAGGAAAAATTTGTCATCATGTGTCAAAGTCGACAGGTGCACTTATTGTTGCTTGACAATTATAATTACTTTTCGGCACTCAGTGCGGATAAGGCCTGTATCCGCACTGAGTGCGGAAAAGTGTAACTTTGAGCCCGGAAATGCGTGCGGAAAAGTACTACTTTGCGCACGCTCGTAGGAAAAATATGTTTCCGCAGTAACTTTTTTTTTTGGTTTGGTCTAACAAAGATATTGGTTGCTGGTTGTAAGAAATGGCTTTACATCTACATTTAAACTATACCTACCTCAAATATATCTGGTAGTTGGACTTCAATTATTATTCTCTGAAGGACCTCTGGTTTGTTTTTCTTGAAATAGCCATTACATTTTATTATTTTCTTTTGTAAAATTATTTTGGACATCTTAAATATGAAATAAATTCGACAATGCCGAATTTTAAAAAATTTCATTAGATTTTGCAGGTACGGAAAAAAGTAAGGCACCGATTATAATATAGCATTATTGAAAAATGCATTGAAAAATGTGTCAAATTTGATTGGCCGGATAGGCCAGAGAATTTTTATACCACGACACTCACGAAATTATGTAAAACACACTCAAAACTGTCTGGAATTTGACATATACTGTCATTATTATACGAGGGTCAACCTGCCAAATTTCCAAGGCTAATGCTACGCCAATAATATCTGAAAATATCTGAAAGGCAAATCCTTTCAGATATTATTGGAGAAGAGAAAATAATAAAATGTAATGGCCATTTCAAGAAAAACAAACCAGAGGTTCTTCAGGGAATAATAATTGAATTCCAACTACCAGATATATTTGGGGTAGGTATAGTTTAAATGTAACTTTGTTGGACCAAACTGGACCAAACCCAAAAAAAGGTTATTGCGGAAACATATTTATGCTGTTAAGCTTACTGTTATGGTACGTTCGATTTATTTTATTTCAAATAAATTAAATAATCTTACTACGTTCCCAATTTTCATGAAATAAATTTGGAAAAATATTTTGGAATTGAAACCACCAAGATATTTTACATATTCTGGCAACTCGGTTTTCTGTTTCATAAACCTGAAATTAAAAAAAAAAAAATTTCATCAAATGTCATTATTAAACGAGGGTCACCCTGTCAAATTTCCAAGGATGATGCTTCGCCAATACTATCTGGAAGGCATATTTGCCTCTTCGAAACCCTATAATTTAGTGAACTGATATTTTGCTAATGGAATTATGTCTTAGTGACGTAATAAGAATTATTATTTGATTTAGAAAAAATGCCAGCACTAATTAGTTTTAGTGACTTAACATACTTTACTACTAGTGAAGTTGATAATCACATGCGCCTTAAAACATATTTTTTCTCCGAATGACAGTAAAAGCGGCCTCTTAATGACACTTGACAGGATCAAAAGTTGTATTTTTACTGCCTAGGCAGTAAAAGTTGACTTTTACTGCCTAGGCATTAAAAGTGACAGTGTCACAACGTTCCAGGTAATAATTTCACTCAATTTGGTATTTGAAATTGATGGCGACAATGACAATTGTCAAAATAATTTCATTATTTGGATAATAATATTGAATGAATTAAATGGGTATAAAAAAGATGTCCATGCGTGAATTTGAACATTCGGAGAAAAAATTATATGTTTTACATGGCAGAAAAGCAGATTTAATGACTTGGCTGGTTTCCTAGCCTCGGCTATGAAACACCAGCCGCGGCATTAAATCTTGTACTTTTCTGCCTAGTAAAACAAATAACTATTAGTGACTTAACATAGTGTACCTGTAGTAAATTAGAAAAATTTTGATGTCGACAATGTCTTGAAAACCGTGTTTCAAGACAAAAGTTTTTCAGAATTATTGGGTAATAGACAATAAATGATGGTGAAAAAAATCGAGATTAAAAGAAGATTTTTCAAATATTCTTGATTATGTAATGCAAAAAAAATATATACCTAACATTTTTAAGAAGATGAATGAGTGATGCTGAAGTATTTTATTCATTTCCCGCCTCACACTGAAAGTTCTGATTTTTATGACGATGAGGTGCATTCAATTTATCTTATACCAAAGTTTTATACATCTTTTATATTATCTTAGTGAGTGAGGTATATTTTCATAGCATTTTCAATATTTATTTCTATTGGAATTTCACCAATAGTAATAATAACAATCAAAACAACAATAAAGGCGAATAATCACGGTGTTAATAATTCTACTAAGAACACGTGCAGATTGCCGGTCCACTGAAAATTTCGGAAGGATTTTATATTAAGTACGTCCTTCTGGAGAAAAATTTGCGGGGCATAATATACTTAGTGATTTTAGTACAATTTACCTTTGAGCTTGGTGAGTGACTTGATACAGGTTCCAACTGGGTATTTCGGTTGTCTTAAAAACTAGGTGTACCTATGAAATTTTTTTCAGAGGTCAAGTAAGTTATTAGAAGAAGTATTCAGCTAAAAACCCATTTTCGAAGAAAAAGTTACTTAATACAGTTTATCTCTGAGGTACAGATATATACCTTGATTTTCTATAAATGTGATAAACAGTCAAATGGTGTTTGAGACCCTTTACGTGGTTAAAGCCAGGTTTATATCCCGCGGCGAGCCGCAACACACTAATAGCGCCCTTGTGGTACATAAATAACTATTGTAACAGTATTAAATAAATGCTTACACGAGGAATTAATTTATTTAAGAATAAAAAGAGAAGTTAAGAGTCAATTAAAAAAATATAAATATAAACCAAATAAAAATAATTAAAATTAAAGATAAAAAACTTTGTCCAGCTCGTTTATGTAAAGTGCCCAACACCGAAGCTGCATTCCCTCTCTGGATGGCTATGCTTATCCTCTGTAACAAAAACGAGGTGGACCTGGGTTTATGACGAACAGATTTGATTTTGGCACCTAATTCTTTGAAAAATTATTTTGCCCTTTCACCTCAAGGACCAAAAGTGAGGATAAATTGCTTGGGTACTGGCAAGAGGTGGACTCTTTTTGTGCTGTGAAGTTTAAAGCATCTCATTGAAGTATGTACAGGGCATTTATCTGTGAAAAGGATAGAAGAAGGTTAGTTGTGATAGTACAGTTTGTGTGTCGGTCGTACTATGGTGCAATTATTCTATTTATTGTTGTCTGTTGTGTGTTGAACAGTTTTCATAAAAGTTTGCATGATAAATAACTTTCCTGCCCTACAAATTACAATGTCTTCTATTCTGTTGCTCATGTCTGTTTTTAAAATTAATATATCATTTATTTGTCAAACTTAAACAATATCCTGAGGATATGTTGCGACAGTCCATTTTATCTTTCGTCCTAGAAACATACCATAGGATTCGGTTTATGGCCTCATGGGTCATCGCAAATGCCTGTTACCAGTAACATCCCAGGAATGCCCTGAATAATGTATATTTATATAATCCCAGATATTTCTAGAATGTGTCTCAGATATGACCATGTTATTAGTTAGATAGGGATGTCTTAGCGTACATTTTCTCAATTTAAAATTGATAATGCTGTAATTAATAAATTATATTTAGTTCTTATTATCATCACTAGATCAATTGTTCTGGTTACTAAACATCTGAGTTGCATAATAGGTTCACCTACACCCGTAGGCCAATTATGAGGCGTGCCTTTCAACAAAAAAATTACCGCTAGGTACCCAATATCAATGACATTAACGACATTATTTTAGTTTGAAGATTTTTATTTTTTTTTTCAATTTGTGATCCCTTCTGTTTTTATCAATTAAACCTCTCATCGATAGTAGTACCAAATTCTCCAAAAGAATATTGGGTACTTAAAAAGCATTTGGTTAGGTATTGAAGTAGATTTTTTGCATTCAATACCAGTTTACAAAACCCCGCGCGTTCAGTAATTATTTTTTTCCTTTTAACAAAAAGTGTAACAGGTAGACTATTAACTGTACCTGTAATAATTAAGTCTTATTTCGATTGCATCAAAACTCGTTAAGCTGGCCGCTCGTTTATCTCTTTTTATGGAGTTTATTAGTTTAGTATTGAACTTAAAACGATGGCCATTAAAAAACTGTAACAATGAATATAATGCATTTGCAAGACCTCTCTCTATTTCCAGAATGACATTAATCTAAATCTTGAATTGCATTTATTTATAGGATTTTTTTTAAATTATTTAACAAAATATGTTTACCGTTCACCTACTACTGACTTATTCTATGTATGCTAAAAGCAGAAACAGTTCTCGAACTCAACATAATGCGCGATATGCTGACAGGACTTTTGATTCATTATTGATCGACTCACACAGATACCAGGAAATCTCCCATGTATGTCATAAATTTGCAAAATACTGAAGACATTTGAGATAATTTTAACTTTCGAGAAATTCAAGTACAGATCGTGTCACGAGGGTTCATACTTTGGACATCGAATACATCATTACTTGAAAAAAAAAGGGTTGTCGTAAATCAATTCATATGACACATTAAATTTTTTTGACAAATTAAAATGAATGACTTCTGGTTAAAGAACCGACGAACGTTTTTGACGTCATTGTTTTGTTCCAGTCAATTTCTATTTGTTAAGAAAGGAAGGCAAAAAGTATGAACCCTCGTGAAACAAAGTTTACTTACATGTTGTGGCAAGTTGTTACGGGATGATTTTTCCTGGGCTAAAATAAAAGGAAATAAGCGTATTCCCCACTGAATAGCATACCTTCGTCAAGCCACTGGTTCCTTTCTAATAGTTGTGGCCACAGTTTTCTTCAAACTTTTCATTATTCCCAGAATCATCGAGTTAGAGGTTGAATAATGGAATTAATTTCCTTTGAGTAGGGTTAAAATAAATAGTCAATTAATTTATTAATAAATAAAATCACAATATTTACATTGGAACAGCTGATTGTCTGATCCGATTAGATTGACTAGATTGACAGCGCTCCAAATAAGGTCAATGACCGGTACTAACTTAATTTAAATAAGTCCCATGCCCCAACTACCATCAAAATTCTACAGAACCTTTCACCTTGGAGTTTTGACAGAACCTTTTTAAAGGACATTGAAGGGACAAGCAGAGGTCATTCAGGTCGAGGACTTTCCACGATTAAGTGTTCGGGAAAATTGCTCAGGCACATTGTGCCGATTTCTGAGTTGTCCAGTTTTCGCTCATAAATCTAGGGTGGCTAATCCGTTATTTTAGCACCAAAGCGCCTTGCGCGGATTTCTTTGTGAGCCGCAAAAGAGCAACGTGATCAATTGTTTGTTCCTAAAGGCCAAAGTATTTTGGTAAGTGGTTTTTCTTATTAGTCTTCTTTGTGTTTCTCTATTGCCTATGTAAAAACATTTTTTTTTTTTTGTTAATTATATGGTTAAATTCCGAATATTGGACATACCTACCTATCGCTCCACGCCCAGTCTCATAAAGTCCATTTGTTTCAGGCCTTTAGACGTCAACATTTATTCGTAATGATTTAGTCCTTAACTTGAGTAAAGAGTTAAACGTTAAGCTTACTGTATATTTTAAGTCGTACCTCCTGTCTTCAGCCTCCGCTCAGTGACTTCTAGTTACTGAACTTCAAGTGCCCAGGGCCAATTGCTTCTTGTCGCGGCCCTGATCCAGTCCCAGCCCATAAGAAACACTGGAAGATATCAATCCAATCCTGCAGGTTCCCCTCAAGAGATTAGGGACTACTCAGGTTTGATGAGTGTGTTGTATTGTCTTAATATCTGGAGCCTATCAAACCTTACCAACCCCTCGTTGGAGTAAATCACCACAATGACGCAGTTCTACTACAATAATAAATTACCCTTCAGATTATGTGTTATCTCAATTTTAATTAATTATCTATATTACCTTTATTATATGAAACTTGCCATTCAGGTTATGTATTGTTAGGTACTTCAATTTTAAGTATTTATATATACTAGCTATATGATTCCATAATATTACATTCGCCCTTTAGGATACGTATTGTTACTTCAACTTTAATTAATTATCTATATTTCTCTAACATCCCATAAATACATGCTGCACTGAATACAGGAAAATACTTGTACACTGTGGTTAAATGGCCATTTACGAAGGTACTGCATTTAGTAAGCTTTTTTAATAATTTACATTTCAGGTATTATTGCTGTTATAAGTGTTATACAATACTCTTTATTTCTTTATTTAGGAACTCAAGTTGAGTTAATTTATTGTAAATATTATTTTTAGAACATAAGGTTAGGTACTCCTAGTCGATTTATTTTGTTCTTGTTCTGGTTCTAGTGTTAATAATTTTCAGTGTTCCAGTGCGTTCGGAAAACCCACTTCGAATCTGCTCTAGAGTCGAACCTGTTCTGGTTCTAATTAAAAAACCCGTACCTGATTGTAGCAAAGCGTATCACTTTTGTCCTTCCTTCTTGTTCACTGTTATATTTCAGGTTGTGCTGCTATAGGTCCGTAGAAGTTTCCTGCTTTCGTTATATCGGTTGACTTCGTGTACTGCAGGGAAAAGCAGATGGCGCTCTATATTTAATTATTTATTTGATCCACACCCCTCTCCGCATTGGAGGCTAGTCGGCAACCCTTCGCACGAAGTCCCGTTTCTAGATTTTAGCCACCAACCAACCCTCTCTTTCTATTTTTGTTTTGTTTTAGTTACCCATACTGTCTCACTTCTTCAAACCTTATTATTTACTGTTCAATTGGTTTTGTGGGTAACAAAGTTTTATCGGAACATATCTGCGACACCTGTTATGGTTGAGGTTTTATTTGGGATTAGATGGAAATAATAACTACAACAAAATAGGAGTCTGTTACAAAAATAGTAGAGTTCATAGAATGAGATATGATAAAAGAGGTGATTTTCAAGAATTAGAATAAACAATAAAACGGTATGGTATAGTAGAAAAGGCGCTGTATCAAACTACACAGTAGGAACAGAATCGAACCCTCCAGGGTCCTTATTCTTCGAACAGGAGAGCAGCAGTGGCGTATCCAGGGGGGGGGGCAATTGCCCCCTTTCCCCCCCTCCCAGAGCAACAACCTTTTATTCCATTTATTTCTTAAAAAATATCTCAAATAACAAAAAATAATTTTTCTACTCGCATGAGCAAAGTTATTACTCTGTACACTCATTTGCGTGCGCAAAGTTGAACTTTGCGCATGAGAACTCTTTGCGCACTCATTTTTGTTTCACATAATTATTGTATTTATACTCGATTTATCAATGTTTCAATATTTTGTGGGTTTCTGGATAAACTAATATTCAAAAAGAAGGGCTTGATGATATTTTTCTTCCAAGAAAGGCATTCAGGTAATGTTTAGCTTTTAATTTGACACTTTCCGTATGAGGAGCGGAACGCGGGGAGGAAAAATCCAGCAAAAACAGGTAGTGAGTTCAGGTGACCATTGGCGTGGGGAGCCACCAACTTCCATTCTTCTGGAGTATCATATCATAAAACTTGGACAGTAAGTTATATTCCTCCATATACTTCCCAGCTTAATCGTGCTGCGGAAAGAATTAATCAGATACCAATGGACAAAGTAAGATCTATGACAATGAAAGCAAAAGTGCATAGAATATTTTGGGAAGATCATGCTGCACTTGTTGTTAAGTAAACTGATTTGAAAAGACACATAAAAAAATATCAATAAATTTTAAGTAAACCTCGCTAGCACAACCACTACTGCAAATAAAGTCAAGCTGATTACTGAAAAAACAAATAATTGAAAACACGACACATTGAACTAAGAGAGAAAATTACCAGTTTTGGATGCTATGCAAATTTTCAAAAACTCTAAGAAAAAGTATTGTCCTAACACTTGCGCAAAGTGTCTTTTCCGCACTGAGAGTTTATCCAAACTCCGCTTCGCTTCGTTCTGCGGGAAAGTATCACTTTGCGCACTTGTTAGGAAAATAACTATTTTTATGTAAGTATGTATTACACACCTTTGAATTAACCTTTTTTAGTTTGGTTTTGTGTTCAGTTATAAACGTCTTCTCGTTTCAATGAGCAGTCCAAACATTTTTTCACTGGCGGCTCATCGCAGGCATACGGAACCATGGCACTACCTTAATTTTCAATAAAAATATTTTTTTTGTCCTATAAAAGTATTAGAAGCGCGTGAATATGCCATCAAGATGTGAGATTTTAACGATTTATGGGCGTGGCACCTCAAAAAAATTTCCGCCTCCGGCGGGCATCTGGCTTGCCCCCCCAGAGTTTCAGGCTGGATACGCCACTGGAGAGCAGCGTTCCCAGGATAACGAGTTTTCCGTCTTTGTTACTTATATTATAATTTGCATATCATTGAGAAAGACAGAATACTGTTTCTCCTGGGAACGCTGCTCCCTAGTTTCAAGAATAAGGACCCTTGAGAAGGCCCGAGCACATATTTGACTCAAAAATGACAAATAAGTTTTTCAGTGAGGCATTTTATGTGTAAATCGAATCCCAGCGAATTCAGGCAATACTGGAAAACTCCCACAGAAAAATGGACAGGAAAGCAACATTTTAATTTCATTTTCATTTATAGTCTCAAGTTTCAATTTTCTTGAATTTCAGTCGTAAAGCTTTACTTGCATAAACCTTTGGGCATCTTAATGAACCGAGAAGTCAAGAATACCTTATCAACATAGATTGTTTGACACAGCTAGGTAGCGAAAAGTTGTTTCAAGAGATGAAGTCTTTGAAGAGGAGAAATAAGAAAGACACACACCCACAATTCTAACTGCAGAATAGAAAAAGCGGACCAAATAATAAAAAATTATACGAAAAATAATCATGTCCTATTTACCTATAAGAAGGTGGCGAAAAGTTCTGAAAGATAAAATTGGTTACCAGCAATAGGAAAAGAAAGAGAGTCTCTGTCTCTCTGAGGAGCAATAAAACTTTGGATCTCGGTGATCAGTCAGAAACTAGAGGAAAAAAGAGATACCATCCAGTTGATGTTAAATTGAAAAATGATGGATGATGCAATGAAAAATTGGTAGTTCGAGGCTGCCGACAGGAAAATGGGATACACTTTTACGACACCTTTAGCCGAATATGAGTTTAAAAGCTCTAAGCTTGAGACTGTACGAAGAGTCAGAAGAGTATGAGAGAGAGAAACAATCTCTCCAAAACCTTTCATCACCCTCCTAGACCATGTTCAAACGTTCGATTTAGGTTGACATAGGCATAAACATCAACGGAGTAAGAAAGAATGTCTATCGTTACTAAAAGCAAGAATGCTGGGGACTGACAAACTGACACTTCTTAAAACTTGCCATGGAAATTTGTATTGCACGAGACGATATTCCGACTAATATCAATTTTCTGATAGAAGAAATTATATGGAATATTCCCATTAACGGAACAACGCTGGTGCTAGTTACGTCATCAGAGGTCCGAACGCACATTCGTTCAATTACGTTTTCGCTGCTAAGCTACCTCTAAAAAATTTCAATTTCAATTATAAGCCTTCACACCAAACCTAACATTAAATATGACAATGTGTAAAACATTAATATTACTTTCCGACTAATTTTAAATTCGATTCGCCATTAAACCAAATGGGTACTTATTCAATAATTAATTGGTTATTATTATTTTAAAATGACAAACCCGCGTCGATAATACTGATTTTATAGCCTTGTTTAATAGGTGTAAGTTATTGACACTGGTTCTGCTTGCGAAGGGTAAAAAATTGTACAACCTTTATTCGTTAAGTAATGGGGGCGGTTTACCTAGTTAGAGTACAAAGTAAATATTTTTTTTTCCATCAACTTATACTTGCCGTGCCTGGGACTCTCCAGCGGCTAGGGATATTTTCTCTATCTCTATTGACGTCTCCTGTCTATTGATTTCGAGAAAACAGAAAAAAAGAGCAAGTGCCATAATAGCGATGGGGATAACGATCTCTATCCGTTACAGAGTTCCAGCCCTCTGTGAAGGTGAATTAAAGTTAAACGAAACGTGGGCAACGATTATGCTTTTTTATATGTCTAACTGATATCTCAATCGCTAAGTCCGGCTCCAACAAAAATCCTAACCTTAATGCTAATTGACAAGCTGTCTGCATGCGTGTTTTGTAATTTTTCATTCCAAATGCAAACTATATCTATGAAAACCATATTTGGATATGCGGTACCTGCCATGATGAAAATGAACCTAATTGAACGACAAACAACAAATTAAAACCCTTTTAGGTCAAATTGATTTTAGAATGGCGATTATTTTTGACTTTTTTGCAAGTAACTTTAGAATGCAAAACTAGTGCAATATGCAAATCGATTGTTGACGGATCAAAAGCGTTACCATTTTATTCTTTGAAGAACCGATGAAGATTATAAACTACCCATCCCATATTAACCTACAAGAAATGCACGGCAGAAAGAAAAAAATCGTAATTTCTGTGTCACGGGCGTTAATGCATGGTATGAATAGTGCGGCGAGTTCAGCGTTCTTTGGCTGTGCTACGCCTTTACAAAATGGGATTAATTCGAAATCAAGATAAGAGTATATTCTTTCTAGTAGTATGTGAGTAGGAGTTGACGAACTAAATTTAATGCCTATTTCTAACATAATTTAATGCAATGATAATAAACTTACTTGTAAGCAGCTTGACTCCATAAGAGCCTTTAAATACAGCGGCTTGAATATTTTTGCCTATACTGTTCTGCGTTCTGCTTAATTAACAACATCCTAAAAATACCTACTCACTGGGGTGTTTTACGCCCCATTCAGTAGCTAGCCTCCATCACAAGAATTCCTTGATTTATGTTAGTTATTTATCTTGTTTCATCATAGTACTTTGTTGAATTATTGCATTATTCTAACTTTAACAACTAGCTAGTGTCCCCTGAAATTAGTGAAGGCTCTCCCGAATGCCTACGTAGCTGCCGCTAAACAGCCCGTATTCCAAAAAACGGGTATAGGAGTGACTTAAGCTGCCACCCCTTCACCTAGTAAGCTGGATTTATAGTGTCAGTATCAGTAACAGTAGCAGTAACAGTAAAATATTAGAACACGGCCGACCGTAAAGCCATTTATAATTCATTTAACAAACTTATCAGTACAACTTAAGAAATTGTTATTTCATATCTGTTCTTAAGTTTTAAGTTTTAAGTTACTGTTACTGTTACTGATACTGGCACTATAAATCCAGCTTTAGTGTCAACCGAGTAGCAAGTAAGGCCCCCTAATCTTACAAGACACAACTCGAAGGAACAGCGCTAACATACCCACATGTACATACAGAGGCTTTCAGCAGCAATACTCAGCAGCAATCTGCTATCGACTAAATAACTTTAAATCTAATAGCATTTTTACTCACATACCAGTATCTATAGTGTACTCGAGTCTCGAACCCAAAAACAGTCAAATATCTCACAAAACCACCCAGGTCAAAAACAACCACTTCAACAAAAGGTATAATCCGACTGCGAGTGTTTACCGACGGCAAATATGCGAACTAATATCTCTGTCACGCTCTATTCCATCGCAACTGTGTATTTACATATCGTTTTTTCCTCCCCCTTCACCTCAGGCCGAATCGATTTTCTCTCAGTAGCCAAACTATAAAAGACTCACTGCCTTTTTTTTATTGCCTTGCTTGACGGGTTTCCCTACCCAACCCAAGCCATTTTGGGTTTATTTACCTATCCCTCAAATTCAAAAAACCATTATAGAAACATGGAATATTTACAATAAATTTTAACTGATAATTATACATGAGAAGTTTATTACCAAAAATTGAGGTATTTCACAAACGGTTTTTCAAAATCGGATTCCTCAAATATCTTAAATGGAAAACCCTTTAGACCAGTTGAAAAAACGAGTCGTGTCCGAGGTATTATCCAGTGAAGAAATCTTGCCATTTTTGAAAACCTATATATTTCATCAAAATACCTATTTTCAGAGAAGAGTGCTGCCTACTGCTAAATTATCTTTGCCTAAAAAAAAATGTATAAAAAGAGGGGTATAATAATTATTCATGGAACTGATTTGATTCTCTTCCGTTTCTATATGTTGTGATAGTATCATATATAATATCACAAGAGAAAAAGTTTTGTCGGCAATATTTTCAAAAGGTATGAAAGTTTGGCTCATGACATTTTTGACAAAATCACAAGCCGTCTGGCGAGTGATTGAAACCCGAGAATAACGTTCTCATGACAACCAATAACCAATATAGACATTTATGAACGATCGGGCGGTAAATACAACTTACCGCCCACCTCTTTTAGGAAATAAATCAGCTAGAATTTTTTATTACATTGACCCAACAACTTATTCTACATATAATATTACCAAAATCGATGTAGATAACCATGAATAATATGAAGTTGTAGATTTTTGGAAGATTTGCAAATACAGAAGTTGCCAATTTTTCAGTGGAAACGCGTCTTTATACAGGGTGTTCCGAAACTATTGTGCCAAAAATAAAGGAATGATAGATCTCGCCAAAATAAACGTTTTTTACTTATAAACCCATAGGCGCATGCGCTTTGGTTGGTTAGGTGATAATAGCACATTACAGTCCGCACTGAGGTAGCCACCTTGCACACGGAGAAACGTGTTTGAATAAGCAGAACCTGTGTTATTAAATAATACAGAACCCAAAGAATGTTTGCAGTATTTATTTAAAATAATGATTTACATCAAAAGATGCTCAAAACTACGACCACCCGCCTCAATGCATGTGTAACAGCGTTGTAGCAGAAATATCGAGTAGATTTCTGCAGAAACGCTTCCCGAAACTGTTTCCCTATGTATGCCAGACAAAACATAGGGTACCAACACGACAGACCACCACCACATTACTTGTTAGCCTTAAGGGAACATCTCAACGAAACATCTGGAAAGAGTGATTGTTAAGGGGGCATGGACTCCACGTTCACCAGACCTGACGGAATGCGACTTTTTTTTATGGGGTCATATGAAAGCTCTTGTTTACGACACTCCAGTTGAGACAGCTAGAGGAAGTTAGTAGGAAGAATTGTTGCAGCAGCTGCTGAAATTCTCGAAACACTATGAATTTTTCAACGTGTTCAGGAGGCTATGCTACGGCGCTGTCACGCACGTATGGAGGTGGGTGGTCGTAGCTTTGAGCATCTTTTGCTGTGAATCATTGTTTTTAGTAAATACTGCGAGCATTCCTTGGGTTTTGCATCATTTAATAACACAGTTTCCGGTTCAAACACGTTTCTCCGTGTGTAAGGTGGCTACCACAGCGCGACCTGTAATGTTCTATTATCACATAACCAGAGCGTATGCGCCTATGTGTTTATAAGTAAAAAACGTTTATTTTAGCGCGATCTATCATCCCTTAATTTTTGGCACAATAGTTTCGGAACACCCTGTATAAAGAGGAAGTTTATTTTTGAACTGGAAGAGTCCGATGTGCATAAAACGTATAATAAGTATTTTGGGCGTTAAGTGTGGTTAACCACCCTCGAACATTGAAGACTTCCGCTGTCGCGTCGGTCTTCAAACCCTCTCGAGCGGTAAATGACACTTATCGCCCTTAATACTTAAATAACTATTTTGTGTCTCTCGTTCATCAAAAAAACTATGAGTTTTTCGTGATAATTAATCATTTCTCTTTCTGGTGTGTTGTATTTATACAAAGAATCCAATAAATGGAATCTTTTTCTCATACCGAAATGGCGTTTGTAGTTTGTAAAAAACCTCATTACAGCGCTCTAGATTTTTTTTTTCAAACCGCTATTAAAGGGGATGTGACCCTAAAAAACGACTTAAGCTACTTAAATCAAGAACAAAAATCTAAGATCTCTCGTGAAAACCGCAGTCCTATATTCAAAATAGTCTCCGAGAAACTTCCTTGTGAAGATAAAATATGCAGGAACTAGTGACGTCACACTGTGCCTGATAACACGGTGTGATAGTGTGACGTCACAAACACCTAGTTGTATTGTTAAACCGCCCTAACTCGGAAACGGACCATCGTAGCAAGATGCGGTTTAAATATTTATTCTTAGATTTTTTTTTTTTGCACTGAAACTTTCATTTTTGGTTCACTACCACTATAACACAACATTCTGATTCAATCAACTTCACGTATGAATTTTTCGCATTGCTTCACCGTTATTCTCTCTTTCATCTAGGTAATAGTCTTGTGAGGTCTCCAGAATATCTCCATCTTCAATTTTAATTGCTCCATAATTATGGGATTATCTAACTACACTTCATTTCAACTCGTTTTGAAGTTTAGCGATAGTTGTTACTACATTTCATTCATGAGGTCATAGTACGGGAGCTATCGAATATCGAAACACTCTGGCTCTCTGTGCTCTATAGAATTATACAGTTCGCTTTCTATAGTAGATATCTATTTTCAAAAGCGATAGTCGACTGAAACGGCACTCTGTGTATGGTCACCATCGACAACAGTTCGGCCACGTTCCCGGATACTTTTATCATGCTACTAACCATTCGAAAAACGTAGTACAAATCTAGGGGAAACTCTAGGGAATTTTAATTTGACATTTAAGAAATGTCAATATTATTTATTGTATTGACTGCATACGTCATTCATTAATAAGTTTGTTTTTGTTATTATTTGGTTTGCTTGTTTGCCTTGTTCAGACCTATTTTTGCTTCCTGAAAATTGAGTTTAAAGTTTAAAAATTATGTTTTATTGCCCATTAATAATTTAAATAAGAATATTGTTGAAGAAGATAAGAAGCTTGAACATATTTGTTTGGAGAATATCTAGTGATGAGTGATGCTCAACAACAGTGACTGTATTCAAAAAGAAGATGTTAGATTTGAAGAGCTAATTGAGCAAAGCTATAATATTCATGTGGCTCAACAAACTATGTCAAGAGCAGAGCAATAGAGAAAGTATCAATTGCCATCAGGGTTCAGTTTTCTGTGACTCAAGACGAGAAAAATCTAATTGAAGCAGGGTTTATGGAAAAACTTAATTTCCCAGGTGTGATAGGAGCGGTCGATGGAACCCACAGTGAGTGAAATTCTTAGACCACATGACGAAGAACTCTGGCTAATGACACCTACAGAAAACGCTGCTCCAGGAACTCCAGAGTTCAATTATAGGCAAAATCACATACAAACTCGAAATTGTATCGGTGTGTTTAAACAAAGATTTGTGTGTACTTCAAAAATGTTGAGGCATGACGGCATGACCCAAAAAAAGTTGGGCGCTTTGTTATTGTTTGTGTTATTTTACATAGTAATTGCTTGGAAGAGCTAGAGACTGAATGGTTCTCGAACCTCATATCCGAAGGGGTAACATTCAGGTACCGAGGCACCATATAATGCAACGTTATGCAAGCAAGAGTCTAGAAAAGAAACAATTTGATTCGTCGTCATTTCATCATTTATGCACTGATTTTTTAAAATGTTATTATAAAGATTTTAACCATAATATGTGTTTTATTCCGTGTTTTATTTTTAAATAATTTAATTTTTCACCCACTATACCCAATAGAAGGCTAGTTATTGATATTTTTGTTGTCACAAAAATTGTTTAAATAATATGACCACATATCCTAAACTTTTCAACAGTTTGCCATAGACATTACCATTTGTTTTTCACTGGATGCCATCAAATTTGTTTGTAATTAAACCAGGGTTTTTCTTATAGTTAGGGAGACGACCACATTTTTCCTACCCCGATCGAGTTATGTGTCGACACTATTATCAATATATAGTATTATGTGCATCTATTAACCAGTATTCCTGCCTGAGAGCAAATGCTGCCGGAAATATCTTTTAACAAATTATTAACAAGTTGAAAAAAACGTAATACTACCCCCATCGAGTTATGCCCTAAGTAGGGTATTAGATGGAAGGTCTCGATGTCCCCTATCTAAAAAGTCGATCCTGCCTAGAACTTGCCGGAAAAGGGTGGCAGGGCAGCTTATTGGGGCAAGGGCCCGCGATCTCAGCTTTGACACCTATCAAGTTTTGCGCTGAAATGTGTCAAATTAAAGGTGTCAATAAGTTGATTTAAGGTCTCTTCGCACAGAAATCCCAAACCAGAAGGAGTGAATTTCATTGTTTGAAACTAGTTTCCTGACTGTTTCCACCCAATGAAATTCGCTCTGACTGGTTTGTGATTTTGAATAGAAGGGAGAAAGTCGCCCTAACAACAAAGTAACATTCAATTTGTAACATATTTTCAAAATAACACAGGTAAAAATCAGAAGGATTTCCGTATTTTTTCGGATATCTATCGAAATGGCAGAATTTTGTCATAATTTGATCAACCTCGTATATCTTAGGTACCTATTAGGCAATTCAATCCATCTGTCAAACAGGAAAATTCAATGTGGCGTGGCAGCCAAACAAGTTTGTTTTGGATATGTTTTTATGCGTATTTTAAATTATCTTACATAGAGTTTTATTTACAACTTTGATTTTCATTATTTAATAAAATATTTTTTGACTTGGTACCTAAACTATTAATTCGGGCAGAAACTAGATATTTTTGTGTGTTTTTTGGTCCATGTGTGGCCGCCACGCCATCTTGAATGTCACATGGTTTGAATTGCCTAATTATCCATTCACAATCCGATGTCCACAGGTACAGGTATAATGTATCACCTTTCAATGCTATTTGATAGGGAAAAGTGATAAATTTACCTGTACCTGTGGACATCGGATTGTGAATAGAATAAACTGTACTGTTTTTGATATTCCAGTGACGAGCATCGAATTTGAATACTATCCTGTATGAAGCAAGAAGTTAATACTAATTAGAAACTTTCTCTATTCCAGGCTATCGGTCACGTTAGTGGAGGTCACATCAATCCAGCAGTCACAATCAGCATGTTCGTTACAGGAGATATCAACCTGATCCGTGGGATCCTTTATATTGTGGTCCAATGCATTGGCGCTATTTGTGGTGCTGGTATTTTGAAGGTAAGAACACCTAAAAATATCACCTGAATAATAAATAATTATAATTTGGTCAATTTTGCCAATAGCATCTCTCATAATTTATTACTATCTCTATGCGAGGCCTCTAAAATCTAGGCTACAGATTTTTTAAATGAAATTCCTGATATGTTCCACACAATAACACATATTAAAGTCTCACGATTCGTGCGAGGTTAATTTATGATTAGTAACTCTATGTCAGGTCAAAAAGGATATATTCCCATATAAACTGATATTAATAAAAGTATTGAGTAACAATTTAATAATTGGTTACTTGTATTGCGTGTCACGAAAGAGCTAAATAGTTCATGTAGTACCTATGCGCCTGTGTATTTACACATTTATGTGATCTCAACCGCTTCAATAAGACCCTATTTAAGTATGGTGTGTATTTTTTATCGATTGTAATAATTGGCTATTGATGGTACTTATTCTTATTAGTACAGTAGTACAATCAGTATGTTAAGCTGAGTGTGAAGATAATTTTAGTTGTATTGGACCAATCAACGATACATTGATCGAGAAAAACAAGCTCATCCTATAATGATACTGTTTATTCAATCATCAGAAAATATGGCCTTGTATGTAGGAAAGATAGAGGACAGACTTTCGTGAATTTTCTAAAGGGTGCATTTTTCTCAAAGAAAGAAATCCGAAAACGGACGAGGCGTAGCAGTGTCCCACTGAAACGAGATTTGCCACTTTAATGAATGCGTTTTTCGAACAGGCCCCCATTCATATATCATCGAAATTATTCCATTTGTCTGATACACACTGTATAGGTAACATTACAGATAATAGGGATATTTTTCAACACCTGGCCACACTCAAGCCAAGCAAAAGTAGGTACGTACCTGACGATAGACGATATTATCAAATCGTGGGTTCGGAATCCGGGCCCTGAACATTTTTTATTTTTTTAGCAAACACGTACAATAATTGTTCAACAAATCGTGTCAACTCTGATAACTGGGCATTTATTAGGTATAGGAACGTGAAGTTTGACAGTGGATATAAACGATGTTTGCGATGATTCCATGTCGCTTTCGTCATATTCATCAGCTTATTCTTTCATCGCTAGATGGATTAGAAATTGTCGAACGTAGTAGCGTTACAATGAATAATTGAACACTATTCGACTATGTATAATAGTGGCAAAACAAAAAAAATAGCTATTTATGTACCAAGGGGATTATGTAGATTATAATGCCCGAAGGCGAAACTAGCCCGAGGGCCTATGGCCCGAGGGATATATTTCGCCTGAAGGGCATTATAATCTTGAAATCCCCGTGGTGCATACAATGCTTTATTTTCTACTCAACACAATGTTTTTTCATCAATTTGTTATTAACAAAATCAGTTAAACTTGTGTGACAGAATATTGTTTTGTATTTTGACATGTACCTGTACCTGTGACCTGTACCTGTACCTGCGACCTGTACATAGAAACGAAATAAATTAATATATCTATAAACATCTCATAAGGCAAGGCAACGGTGGTGGTCCTGTGGGTTAACGCGCTGGACTACATGGGAAACATTGATGGTAGACCGGGTTCGAATCCTGGCTAGACCGAAAATTATTTTCGGTCAGACATTTAGTGGCTGCCTAGGGTAAAGTGCAAATTAATAGAACAACAACAACAAAAACACCTTAAGGTATTATAAGCGGGCGTTATAGATCATAACGCCCGCAAAAGCGGGCGTTATGGATCAGGTTGTTATAGGTGTGTTAACGTATTTCGTTTCCTAGGTATTATGGATCTATAATAGTAAAGTAGAAAATAAAATATATATAAATAATCAAATTTATCATCATTATGCCATATTTTCTGACAAATGACCGCAATTATTCTTGTTCTTCAAAACCAGACCAGCTAAACTCTACCTCGTGGCGCTGGTTCAAATCCAGCATTGTTGCTGGGTTTGAACATGTATTGGTCAAATACCCCAAAAATTAGTCATTTGAGGCACCCAAAGAAACAAAAAGAGTTTGGAGCATAACGCATGAAAAGTTTCCACCAAAAGTTGTACTCCTGAATTTCTGGTATGTGAATTTTCCTGGGACGTAGGCGAAATGGTGAATGTCGTATTCTTGAAAATATTACTGTGAAGTGAACGTTCATGGAAATTCTGATTCTGCACTGCAGCCTTAAGGCTTACTGTGCTACCCCCTATCTTGCTTAGGCAACTTTCGTCCCTTTGATGAGATCTAGCAGCTTGCTGGCTAGTTTCTGATGCGGGAGTTACTCGCCGCGATGTATTCCTCCGAATAAATTGTGTTTTCTGCGAGGCAGTGCGTCACAGTCATATATAAAGTGTAAGGCGGTTTCCTCTTCTTCACCACACAGTCTACATGCCGTGGGGCCATTATAGACTCTCTTTTTATGCATGTGTGCTTTAAGATGGCAGTGTCCTGTTAGGAACCCACAGAAGCTTATTCTGTTATTCCTTGACGACAGAGCTTCCAGGTTGTGTAGTCATTATTTTCGAAGTTAATCGATATGAGTTTAGAGCTCTTAGAGCAGCCTGACTGTCTGAGAGAATGATTATGTTCTGGTTGGTATAACTCAGCCTTAGAATCTCCTGTGCGTAGGCTTGAATTGAATGAATTTCTGCCTGATAAACCCTGGGGGGATACTTTGTTCTCATCTTGGTCTTCCTCTATATACGCCGGCGCCAGACCTTGGGTGGCATATGACTGAATGGTTTTTCAAACATGGGTTATCACCATTTGATCCGTTTGTATTTCCACTATGTTATCGTGAATCAGGTCGATAACCGTTGTGTGGCCCTAGTTGCCTGGTGTTTCTTTTCATACCCCGGCAGCCTTCATCCGGTGGGCGTTAACTATGGCTGCCATTTTAATTTGAACATTGAGGGGAGACAAACATGCCAGTCTCTAGAGGATGTTCAGTTTATTGACCGTCGTTACTTGTTGTGCGTGGCGTACAGCCATAGCATCATCCTTGATTTCAGGCCCCATGTTTTTCCCAACACACTTCTGCATCTAACTAGACACATTTTTGCTTTGTTAAGGTTTCTGGTTTCATACAAGTGGCGCCTTGAGGGCAACCTCGAGTAACGTCAGTCTTCATATATGTTGACTTTAACTCGCCGGTACGTGAGCATGCTGTGCATCCACCTGCAGGTGGTGTTTATGACTCCACATCTTGCTGCGGCATCAAAAGCACATTGTAAATCTACAAAGGTTCCCAGGGTTATTTCTTTGTTGTAAATCGCGGTTTCGACCCCCGCAACGAGGTTGTGAGTCGCTGTCTCTTAAGTGCCTATCTATGAGTTTCTCCAACGTTTTCAGCAGAAAGCTTGAAAGGCTGATGAGCCTGTCCGGGTTTTGGGAGGAACACTGCTTTCGCTGTCCTCCATGCTTCTGGCACATAGCCTGTGGCAATGCATGCTCGGAAGATACTACAAAGATGTGGGGCCAGTATGTCTAGTCCCTGCTGCAAAAAACCTGGAAGATTCCATCAGGCCCCGGTAATTTACTGACTTGTAGGGTTCAAATGTGCTGACGGCCCATTTGATTTTGTCATGACTGATTGTTAAAACTGCTACCATCCAGTCATACGTTCTCGCCGTGTTCGGCAGGTTTGGTTGTGGTGGGCGATTTTCCGGTTGCTGTATTTTTGATCTCGGAATGTGCAATTGAACCAGAGCCTCCAGCATCTCTGTTCCAGTTGTCGTGAACTCCCCTGTCAGTTTCCTGATTACCCCGCTTGAGTTGTTAATAGAGACTTTTTGCACCTCTTATTTTGCCATTCGGCGTGTGGCCATTTGCGTTTTTAAATAAAAAATAGACTCAATTATAGCCTACTGATTTTTTCAGATTCTTCAACTTTCTTGCCATCATTATTTATTCATTCAACAAGATATGGCAAACGTTGGCAAATTATTAGAATAATAAACACATAGGAATCAACGGAATTAGCAAAAACGTGACAAAAACCAACACAAAACGACAAAACTAGTAGAAAATACTGGAAAAGCAGAAAATTAGGCATAATCATAAATTTCAGGTTATGATTATTATTTGTTATGGAATTGGTTTACATCCGAAGGCGCAGGCGTAGTTCATGGCCCAGATGCAAAATCTCTGATTTTGAAGGTCGTGGTAATCGTTATCGTCGATAAAGGTAACCATAACCTACTGATCCAAAAACTGCTGCTATTTTAAGCGGTGAGTTTCCTCAGAGATCCAATGATTGAACAAAAGTTTCTCAATGAAATTTATTTAAAACTTTCTACAGTTATTTACATGGAATCTAAATCTATTTTTACTCTTTTTAATTAATATGACACAGTTATTTTTAACTTATTTTCGACTTTTTTTTCCTCTACAAAATGATCATCTTTATATTTGGGGTCCTGATTCTACAGTTTTCTTATTTAAACTTGAACCTAAACTCTGTTAATTTTTTAAAGCATGATCTGGCAGCCTATGATATCCATCCCTGTTAATACTTGAGGTAATTTATTGCCCCTGATGATGGGATTTACTAGTCCGGAAAGATGAGGGCCGTTTAAAATGATGAAGTATTTGTGGAGGGAGACTTTGAGTTTTTCTTTTGAATTAAATTTCAACTCCACTTTGAGATATGGACTACTTCTTCAATTTTAAGGGGTGTAAAAGTCTCTAGTCCTTCTTGAGAATTTGGTGAATACGTGCGGTTTCCGAAGTGGATTCTACATCTTCGCAGAAGCTTTTCCCTTTTAGCCTTCCTTAGGGCTTTGTTATATTCGGTTAGCGATTGGGCGTAGCTGTCCCAGTCGCCAGTGAATTTCACCCTCTTGAATGGTTCCTAGTGTCGTACCTTAGCTAAGTGACTGTTCCACCATGGTACTTATTCCTTCTTGGTTCCTTTGATCTTAAGATGGCAGTTGTGTTCATAAGCGGTTATGATAGCACTCGAAGTTGGTTCACACATGAGTTAATGCGGTAACTGGACTGTTTTTTTGAGATAGTGAAGGTTTTTACTGGGAGTTAGTCAGGATGAAAAACAATTTTTTTTTTTACGTTCCGGATTTTTCTATTCATTCCTTCAGAATTTTGAAAGTCAAAATTGTTTAAACATAGATGTTCGAAAATTTAAATTTTTTTTTTCTGTATAATGACGGAGACGAAGTTACACTAAATGACGAACAAAGTTAACAATGTTACCATATACCTACAACAAAAAAAAAATCGAATTACATGTTTTTTTTTTTAAGTAAAACACATGCAGAATCAGTTGTCGTCTATTCTGTGTCAAAAGTAGAGTACACTATATCTGTGATTTCTCTCGGGTTGGCATTGAAAGCGATCAGGCCCTGTTCGAGATGATCCTTATATACATAGTGGCCAGTTTGTGTTGTTCGGATAACGATAATTAGGTCACCACTGCCTTATCGACGTTGCCTAATTCGAACTCCATATACCTGTGGGCAGATACAGAGGGTTCGTTTGAAACTCACCATTTGCTAAACTTGTATATCGCGGTTGTAGCAAACGTTATGTCGATTATCTCTTTACGCCTGGCAGTAGCGAAGGTATAGGTTCATTTCCCTTATTTGTAACAAAAAGATTGTTACTCACCAGATATTCCAGCAGCAGGTTGCCACGAGGGTTGTCATTCCTAATTTTAGTGCTGCGGCGTCCCACAGCTTCAATTTGGGGGGCCTGCCCAATTTTTCGTCCCCTCATGCTGGCATGAGAGAATGACAGCGTCCTTCTCGAAATAGCAGTTATTGAACGCCGGTCCGGAACCTTCCGGTCCGGGTGCAATAGCGTTCCGTAAAGCCATTTGTATTTCTTCCGTTTGTTCCTCTGTAAGGCGTGATGTTACGTTCAAATTTTGCCTTATAATACGTAACTGAGATTTCGAATGAATTCGGTAATTAATTCAGGTATTTGTGAGGGTATTTATGAAGCTTTATACCTGGGGATTAATATTTTTCAGTAATTGATAGGTTGCTCATTGAATTTTACTAGATTTTTAGCTTTTTGTCTGCGATTCGAAACAATATCTAGTTGTTGAACAAGGGTATATTTTTCAACGTAATAATGAGTGAATTCTTTGTATTCAGATGACAGGGTTATTTTAGGATAATAAAGCCCTACTGTTAGGATAGGAATCCACTTTATTTAGCTTTCGGAAGTCTTCTAAAAGGCCCTAAATGTCGATGAAAAGGTTTGTTTACTTTCAAATAAATATCAATTGTCAACACTTACGAGTCACGTAATTTCCATTATTAAAAATTCTGCAACAACACAAATCACTTTAGCACACTTCATATCGATTTTCCACCCTTATTTCCTCTGTTTTTCTCATTTTTCGGTTGTTTACTTCCCTCAAAATATAGTGGGGTTGTAAGACACTTGTGGATTCGTTTCAGGCAGCACTGTTGCCGACGTTCCTTGACCGCTGTGGGTAATAGAGTGACTGTAGTTGTGATCCCTGAAGAGTCACTGGTCATTTTGATAATTTTTAGACTGAAGACTGGGTAGATGTTGATTAATAACTTCTATAAGTAATTAATTAGTGTTAATTGTTGTTAGGGGAGAAGATTAGATAACAACTTTGGGTTTCGTGGTCATCATTGTGATTTGGAGTGTTCCGTTTCAAGCTGTTTATTCCGTTTTCCTGGGTCAAGACCAGAAATCTGGCACCAGAGAGCATCTTGAAAAAAAAAAACTGGAATTCTAGAAAAAATTTCATATTTGAGCTCACCTAATAAATCGCTGAAAAGGAATCGTTCTCTTTTGAATTCGCACGTTGAGCAAACAACAAGTTCTTTGGCAGATTTTACCAGCGGTCCTTCCTTGCGACGTTCCTTGGAACATCCACCTTTTTGTGGGATTTTGAAGGCACTGGGAATATAAGTGGTTGCTGGCTTAATTGGTTTTGGGGTGAAAGCTTTGGATTTGGTCGTCCCTGTATTCGTAAGCCAACCACACAGAATTTTCTGGAAACGAAGTCTACGCCATTTTGTTGGTTTGCCATGTGAGGAGCACGTTTTGTTCAACTAGCCCAAATTGTAACCAGGGTTTTTAGGATTTTTAGTTTGGATTTTGCCTGTACCATTGGGTTTTTCCTCTTTGACGGTTTACTAATCTCGAAGTTAAGGTGTCAAGAATACCTACAACTCTGAATTGCAACTGAAATTCACATTTTTAAGAAGGGAGTCAATAGAAGTTGATGGGTCTGTTATCAGGGCTGTGAGGCTGTCAGGAGACAGTTATAGAAATGGGTGTTTAGACTACATTTTTATAGGATTTTTGGAGATCAGTGGCGCCCTATTAAGCTAAATTATTGAACCTACTCCGACACCACTGAGTAGCCGCGAGCACTTTGTTGCGCTGGCCGCATTCCTTAAGGGTGTCTTACTGTACCTAGGCCTATTGTGGTTTATTAATTCAAATTTTGTATTCAAACAGTTTAAGGGTTAAATTTGGTGCGCAACAGTGTTTCGGGGAAACCTTCTGGAACAATGGCTACTTTGATTGCCTTGAGGGCGTCTTGGAAGGTGGGTTCGCCTTCATTATCCCTTTCAGGCCTCTTGGTCATTTGACGGTTATTTACGCCATCAGCAGTGCTGCCATCAGACCTAACACGCTTACTCCCAGATGGAGCGTTTACGTTTCTGCCGTGAGACGTTCTCGCAGAGCTCTTTCCGGATGGGTCGTTTACACTCCTTCGATGAACAGAGTCGCTTTCTTTGTGCTCAGGCCTTGTCTTCCTGCGATAGCGAATTGATTCGCCTCGCTCTAATGCAGTCTTAACAGCTAACTTCCTTCGCTGAGCTCCAGATTGCTTTTTGAGGTTGAGTTTCTAGAGGTTCTGGTCGAGCTCCGACGTTGTCTTGCTCTCACGCTCCAGGTTTTCAGCTGTCGTGCCGATTTCTTCCATGACAATTGTTTCTGAGCTGTTTAGCGGGGCCTTGCTGTCCCTGTTAATAGCTTGATAAACGTACGATTGGCGCTCTCCAGAATCCGTGGGGCCAGCGAAGACCACCAGGGCTTCCACCTAATCGGAATCGGCGGTGAGATTGTGACTCACCTGGGTCCCTATTCTTGTAACGGGAGCAACGTTCCCAGGAGAACGGGTGTTCCGTCTTTCTCAATGATATGCCCATGATAATATAAGTAACAAAGACGGAACACTCGTTCTCCTGGAAATGCTGCTCCCCTATTTCAAGAATAAGTACCCTGGGGTATTGTTTCCTTTTTATCACACATCCTCTGAAAAGGATACCCTTTTGATATGGAAATGACCTCTTAGTAATTTTCGACCCTTTTGACTAAGGTTACCTTGCTGTCATTAGATATATTCACAGTGCCCTGCTAGAGGTGACAACTGTGAAGGGTGTTGTGTATAGAGTGCAGCCTCCCACTCTGGGGTGTTGTGGTATGTGAGTAATACACCAGAAGAGGTTTTATACTGATTTATTATTTGAAATGAGCCGGTATTTATACAAAAAGTTATTGTTAAATATAATACGTAATTTGGGACTATGTGATGATTCTGCTTTTCTGGTTTGTTAATCCGATGAATTTGCGCTCTTTTTCCACCAGGAGTTGTTTGTATAAGCATTATTGCGTCGATCAGGATTGCTGCAATTTTCAAACTTGCTAGTTAATTAATAACAATAATGTAAAATTGTTTGTATAAAAATGGTTGCGTCACTGCGGGTCAATAATTCCAAACTGGTTCATTCTATTAATTTTAAAATAAATCCTTTATATTGTTTTATGGCTAATTTTGGCTGCTTTTCAAGATTAGACATTCTGGCCGCCCACAGTGTTGGTTAGCTGGCATCGGTGTCAGTTTCGTGGTTGCTGGTGAAATTTCGGAGAGGTTCCAAAGGTATTCCGTTGAAGTGGTCTTCTTGACGTTTTGGTTTCGGCTTGTGTTTCCGATACTCGAGATATCCCAAAAGTGCTAAGAGTGTGATAATAATAAGTATATTCAATGTAACAGCCGAATACTGCTAGGTGGTGCATGGAAGCCCAACGGATTTGTTGTAGTTGCTGTTGAATATCGGACTCTTCCTTTTTGATTTTATCTAGGGATGCTGAGGCTTGTAGAACTGGTTCTTCTAGAATATCGTGCCCTATATTGACAACGGAAGTATCTGTTGTGTTTGGGTTGATCGGTTGTGTCATGGATGCCAAAACAATGACTGATTCTGCTCGTTTTGGACTCAAAATGTTTTTATTGGTCTTGATGATGCAGTTCTGGGATATGACCAAAATCCCTGTTTTTTGCGTGTCACATCTTCACGAATGCCATCGCAGTTGATTGCAGCCTTAAGTTGATCAGCGCTAATAAACATCCAAGCATTGGATGTATTGAAACGCTACCATATGATACTAGATATCAAGGTCTTCCTTCGCAGTGTGCACGACGTATTTTGAGATCGCTGAAAGACTTTATCGATGATGCAGTTGGGAGTAGCTTCAATGTTTCGAGTAGTAGTCGATGAGCAGATGAATGCATCTTGACTGATGCTGATGCAATTTCTTAGCTCAACATCACTGAGCTGGAAGTATAATTGTGAATTGTAGTCTACTGCAATGAATTCGTTTGGCACATCGAGTATTCAGTAGGCTTCTTTTGTTATTTTTGTTGGAATTGGTGCCTTGATGAGCAAAAATTCGTTAGTTTCTGTAATGATGAAGTATCCAAAGATGTGGATGAAGTCCTTGCTGTGCTGAACTTCGGTCTTTAGGATTGGGTACGAGATTATCTTGATGTTTGTTGGAAGTTTCTTGTTGGCTGACGCTATGGTTTCCTCCTGTTGGAATAGGAATTAGTTTATGTTTGGGCTGTTTTGTAGGGCCTCCTTCTGCCTTTATTAGAGTGACCACTCGCACCATGCATCCGTTATTCTACCGAAGGGCAATTTGCTAGGGTTGATGTCTTGCTCTTTAATAATCATAAGATCTCCTACTCGTGGGTTGATCTGTTGATTTTGCCATTTGTAGCGCTGCCGTAGCTGATGTAAGTGGTCGGACGTCCATTTTTTCCAGAAATCTTTTTTAATCTTCTGCCAACCTCCATCTCTCGGTAAGACCTGATGTGATGGCTGTGGAGACTGATCCGGAGGTTCTACTATAGATCTCCCAATTAGAAAGTGACCGGGAGCACATCTAGATCATTCGGATCATTTTTTGTCAATGCATACAGTGATCGAGAATTCAAGCAGCCTTCGATCTGGTGCATGAGTGTTGCCATTTCCTCGTATGTCAAACAGGTCTCTTCAAGAACGCTTCGCAAATGGTACTTCATAGATTTGACTTCCGCCTCCCATAGCCCGCCAAAGTGTGGTGCTTCTGGGGGTATGAAATGCCACTGTGTTCTCACTGATGATAGCTCGTCTTGAACATTGGAGTTCTGGATGGTCGTGACTATTAAATTTTGAAGGATTCTGCTTGCACCGACGAAATTGGTGCCGTTGTCACTATATAGAGATGTGCACAGCGTCCTCTTCGTGAGATGAAGCGTCGGAAGGCTGCCAAAAAAGTGTCGGATGACATGTCGCTTACGACTTCTAGATGGACTACTTTGGTCACAAATCATACAAAAATGGCGATGTATCCCTTGTATGCCTTGTGTCCTCTTCCTTTAGTTGTCCGAATCTTGTGGCCCGTCATAGTCTACGCCTGCATGCTCGAAAGGATGAGATGGTAATACTCTTGCTGCCGGCAGATTTCCCATGAGCTGGTCCGCTGTAGTTGCCTTGAATCGAATGCATTTTATACTTTTTCCAATGACTGATTTAACAGCTTGTATATGCCAGTGTGAGCTGGTTTCCTCCATGTAAGGTTTGATTGTGAGCGTCAAGAATTATGAGCTTGGTGAGATGGCTTTTGTAAGGTATGATCTTCGGATGTTTGGTTTCGTATGGTAGATGTGACTTTTCTAATCGTCCGCCCACTCTCAGCATACCCTTGTGGTCTAATATTGGGTTGAGGTTGATGATTTTGCTTTTGCTGTTGACATGATTCTTTTCTTGAAGTGACTCTATTTCTTCTCTGAAATGACAACGTTGTTCCTGTTTAACTACTAATTCTAGAGTAGTGTTGAGCTCGTCAACCTGTAGTGGACCTTTTCTGTGCCAGTTTTCTTTAAGCATTCGACGACAGTACGTTAGAACTCGAATCATCTTGGTGAGTGACGAAAATCTGCTAGTGATTTTCATCTGGTTAGTATCCTTTGCCGTAATAATTGTTGCGTGACACAGTTTTACTTCTGCTGTAACTGGAGGAATTTCTATTTTTCGTGACAATACTTCCACAGTGGTTTTGACGCTAGCCAATCTGGACCATTCCACCACATTTTGAACTGTTTCATCAGTTTTGTTGCATCCATGCCTTTTGAGATAGCGTCTGCTGAGTTCTCCGAAGTTCTGACATAGTTCCAACTTTTGTCTGATAGTAGGGAGTTGATCTCTGCCGTTCGGTTTGCCACGAATGTCTTCCATCTTGTGCCGTCTCCCTTTATCCATGATATTGTTATCATTGAATCAGTCCATGCATATTTATCAACTTCCTCCATTGATAATACAGTGACGGTTCTTTTCATGAGTTTTGCAAGAAGAACAGCTGCAAATAGCTCTAATCTTGGGAGTGTAGTTCTTGTTCTGGTGGGAGCAACTTTAGTTTTGGCTGTGAGAAGTGATATTTTGGGTGGTCTTTCCTTACTGTTAACTTTGAGATAGATTACAGCGCCGTACGCTCTTTCAGAGGCTGACTGTTTTTCGTTTGGTTGGTCCATCGGGGCACAAAAATGTTTTCTACGGCCTTTAGTTCATTCTGGAATGAGCTCCATTTTGTCTGGATGTTGGCCGGAATCGAGTCATCCCATTTTAAATGTTGTAACCATAGGTCTTGGATTAAGAGCTTTGCCTTTATGACTACTGTCGTTAGCGGGTATTCTTGTATTGCTTCATTTGGTCCGCATCTCCATAGAATTGTTTGATATTTTTGGTCGTCTGGGTGAATTTTAATTTGCCGATACATTGGGTGGTATGAATAAAAACGAAGTATCTGCTACTACTACAAGTATTAGTAGATTCTCTGTAGTATTTACTTCAAAACGAAGTAGATACTACATTTCGAAACCAGCGAAAACTAGTAAATGCTTCTTTTTGAAGTAAATACTGCGTAGAATATACTAATACTTGTAGTAGTAGCAAGTACTTCGTTTTTATTCATACCACCCATTTTCTCGATATCTGCTGCCAATACAATTTTATGTGTTCTCCAACGGAGTAATATGGCTGGCAATTCCTGCTGAAGTTTCGGGCCAGAGTGCATTGCATCATTAGGACTGATTCCACTTGAAGTTTTGCTTGAGGCATCAAATACTACTCTCAATTTTGTTGTGCTGGATTCTTTAATTACAGGCTGGTGAGGAATGTAGTATAGGTACTGTTTAGTTACGGCATGGTCTCATACATGAGTTTCATGTAATCTTCCATGAATTGAGTGTATTTCTCTTCAAGTTGAGGATCTTTTGAAAATCGTTTCTCCAGCTGCAGTAGTCGTGCGGCTGCACGTGATCTTGAGATCCCTAGTTGTTGTAGTTTATCGTTGAATGGGATCCACCCAAATTCGGTGTGCTGTCCGAGTAGTCCATCTCCTGTTTTTCGAATGCCTGTTCGAATTATTTCTCCATATTTTTTTGCCCCCAATATGATGTCGATTGGCCCTGGGCGGTAGAACGTGGGGTCAGCAAGTACATCGTTTTTCCATTGGTCCATGTTTATGGCGATTTCTTCACTTGGTAGCGTTCTTGTCAGTTTGGGTAGAACAATACAGGGAATTTCCATTGAGAAACTGATCGAGAATCTTAGCTTGACGTTTATTTCTACTATCCATTTTGCCACTTGCGGTTTTGCGCTTCCAAGTCCGGATACGTCGGCTCTTATGCGCTGACGTGGAATGGATAGTAATGAAGCAGCTTCTTCAGTTATGAATGTGGATTGAGAGCCTGGATCTATTAACACACGTAAATGCTCAACTATTCCTTGGTTATTGTGGACATTGATGACTGCTGTCGCCAACAGGACCAATTCGTTGTGTCTCCCAAGGTGATTGGTTGAGAACTGCCTTGTGTCTCTACGGGGTTGCTGATTTGGTTGGCTGTTTCTGTTGTTTGGTTGCTGGAAGCTTCTGGCTCCGTTCTGGTTTCTCTGTTCGTTAAACTCTACACGTATCATTTTATGGTGGAATTTCTTGCAGGTGTGACATGCGACAGTTGAATTACATCTTATGTGCGACATCCTCCATTATGTGCAAACCAATAACAGTTGATCTCATTTATTTTTTCTGGTCTGGTTTAAAACTGCGTTCTCCCAAAAACTAATTCGTTTTACATTTTCTTCAGTTTGATTAATTTGTAAAAATCCCAAGCAAATTATTTTATGAAATATTGAAAATTGCGGTGACACGAGATTTATATATAAAACCGCTAGAATTAGCTAATCTAATGCTAATGACATATGCAAATTATAAAATCTTCAACGAACTTAACAGACATAGTTATGTCGACACAATGTCACGGAAACTCAATGACATCGGAGGAGGTTACGTGACCTCCTAGGTCACTCGACTATGACCAAGCGAATTCATCTATCTCGTTGGGTCACGCACGACTGGCCATAGAGTGCAGTTGAACTTGTATTGTGAAAGTGTATGTGTATAATTATTTCAAATATCGTTTAAATTGTAATTACATATTTTATGGAAGCCATTGTTTGTATAGCCATCATTTTCGGTTGTCCGAAAGTGGTATATAATTTATATAGGATCAACTTAGTTTACAGTAATTGCAATTTTAGACCTGATTTTGAATTGAATATGGCATTTTATAATAAATAAAACGCACAATAATTGTATTAAGATCAAAAGTAATTTCTGAAAGTGCTCAGCAACAAAGTAACATTTTTTCACCAGTTATTCGCTTCACTGCACTAAATAATAACCATCATTAATTAAAAACAACTTTCTATTGGAATATATAGGCGCATCATATTTTTTATAAAACGAAGGAAACGCTTTTTTCATTTGAAAAGAGTATCTTGAATTACCTTTCACCGCAGCAGATAGATAGATATCGGCTTTGGCGAAATGAAGACTGAAAACGCCTCTCTATAATTTGGAATTTAGGCACCTATACCTGAAATAAGTTTAATCAGGAGTCAATTTATTGGTATGTACTAAGCCATTCACGCCACTCAAGCTAATATGTTTTTTGGGCTAGACCATTCATTCTATTCAACATTGATGTACTTTTCAACAATATTCGAGGTTGTACGCGAAAATGGAACCCCTAAATATGTCACTATCTGACAGTCTATTGGGTATTTGCAAGAGTTTTGCTGGGATGGGATGCTCTCTTAAACCTTATCTTGCTCTGCTGGTTGCCTAGACCTTTCAAACTCCTTCATGTAACATCCTGCAATCTTGTATCCTTTCTCAATACCTACTGAAGACTTCTGATAGGACTAAAACGGTCCACCTGGCTATGTCTCCATGGAATGTATCGACGAGTTTCAAATTTTATAATAATTGGATGTATTTTTTTTTAAAATCATTAACACATTTCAATGTAAAATTGCTACGTCAGTTTCGCGATATTCCGTATCATCAATCGTATTTTTCTCTATTTTACCGCAGAAAACACGCAAATGAGCTCGTTTTCTTTTTATCGCAAATTCTCAATAATTAAAAACTATAATTGGATTTCAATCGAATTTTACTGCTTTGGGGATCCAATCGTTTATTCCTGTATTAATTATTTATCTAGAAATATAGGTAAATTACCTCCATGTGGTTTCTGCAAAATATGACTCTATTATTCAAGTACGTAGAGATTTTGCTGTATTAACCTTGAATTTATAATAATATTTTTCATGACAATAATTATATTTTGTGTTTTCTCTGGGAAAGCTTATAGTCCGGTAATGAGTTGAGTTTAGTTTCCAAATTTTTAACTAGTACCTATCTTTTTGTTTCTATTATAATTATTTTGGATAGTGTCTGGATTGGCTATCTTTCAACATCGCACTATTTAAGAGCGGCGCCAGATGAGAGCCAGCGCGCCATCTTTTGGGCTTTATGACATACATTGGATATTTTTTAATCACAGGTGTGCAAATTCCCTGTGAGTGATTGACTTACTTACAAATAGATGGCGACATCTTTAAGAGAAGCGCTGAACACACATTTGGTTTGAGTTTCTGTTGATAATGACAGCAATCGCCTCCTTGTTTGGTAGATTTTGATTAATTTTGGAATAAAAACATTATAAATTGTCGGCAATTCTGTTATTTTTATTTATTCCAGCATTTTATGATTTGAAATCATGGAAATTTATTGTTGGTTCGCTACTCTGTGTTTATCCCTTTTTCATTTAAATCCGTGACTAAAATTTGCATATTGTTGTCAACAAAATTGTTGATAAATTTACTATTTAGACTGCGTATTTTGCAAACAAAAATGCTTCGACCCATACTCCAATCTATTATTGTTATGAACATAACTTCATTTTACTGAAAAGTGGTCTAATTTTTGGAATATAACAGAAATTTGTGAAGGTCTGTTAATAACTTTATATATAAACGCCTCTTTTAATTTGTTTTTCTGCAGTCCAGTGGCGCAATCTGCTAGTATATACTACAGGAGTACCCCAAACTAACAACCGCCACATTATGGGCGATCTTTTATTCTGATAAAAGGTCGTTACAAAATGTTTCGATAAATTTTCAGGATTTTCTGAATATATAGAAAATTAACAAATGTTTGGCACTCACTGCGAGTGTATCAGGAGTGGTCACTTTGTCCTAGTTCAACCGATCACGTTTCTGTTACTGTTACTAAGATAGCAAGAGTAAGACATGGTATTTTCGACACTGCAGAGAGTGATAGGCTAATGGAAATGATTCCGGGGACCTCGTCCCTGAGGGTACCTACCACATAAAAAAATCAACTTATCAGCCAAAACATCAATGTGCTGTCCTGATAAAATTGACGTATTCGAGCGTTTTTTTCGAAAAGTTTCCCATTTATTTATTATCGAATTTATTCCATTTGGCTGATACACACTAGACACCCTAAACAGGATCGTTCATAGTTTTTCACATAATTTCTCATTTCTGGGAACCAATAACGTGCACTCATAGCTTCCAACGTTTTGTCTATTGCAAAGTGACCAGCTTCATCATGGTTATATGTAGCGATAGTTCGCCTTGATGATTTCGGTACTACTCATTTCTGTCCACCATTTGTAATTCTGTATAAACGGTTATCTTTTAGGCAATAATTCTTACGGATTCCTTTATGGCCATTTCCACCAACTGTTTTAAGGGAGCCCTAACGATAAGTATGCCTTAAACTGACATTTCTCCATGTAAAAATGTCATTTTAGGGAATACTTATCGTTGGGGCTCCCCTAAAATAGTTGGTGGAAACGGCCATTAGTTTCACTATCATCTGACGTTGACGGTTTTTGTGATAGCGCCTCTATTAAATAGCGACAATGTTCGTCTTGGAGTTGTGCAGACAATACCCAATCCTCCTCGGATACATTTATATTCATGACGTCAATGTTTCGGATTGGACCTCTGATCAAAGCATCCACATGCGCCATTTTGGTTCCTGAAATAGCACTTATTTAACCTAAGTGTAAAACCGGCTTCTCCAAAGATATTTAGTAAGTATCTGTTTCATCTTTTTAAATCCATCTGGTAATGGTAATGATATTGACGGTATTAATACGTCATCCAAATATGCCATAGCTGTTTCGAGTCGCCAAGAGCCCAAGACTTGGTTTATTGCTCTCTGAAAAACCGCAGGAGCATCTACAAGTCCAACTGGCATTCGCAGGAACTCGTAGTGTTCATCTGGTGTAACAAACGCAGTCTTCGGAATTGATTCTTCATTCAATGGAATCTGATGGTATGCAGATGCTAGATGACCTTTGAGAGAGTCCAGGAGGTCAGGTGTGACGTCCAGGACGGCGATTCTCGAATCGTGTGATCCCTGTTCTCATAGGAAAAGTACGCTAGGTTTCTATTAAAATCTATTACGACGTATTCTCGAAATTAGTGACCGTTCACTTCCTATGAAAGTTGAGAGAATTTTATTCTACTACTTTTTTTGAAGAGAACGTCTGTTCTCGGGAGAACCAAACGTCAAACATGCGCTTTATTTTGTCAATTGGGATATTGTGTTCAAGTGGAAAATACTGGCCAATACGAAAACGTGGGAAACCATGAAAGCTGGGGTTATAGGAAGAATTCTTGTAAACTCTGTCTAACCAAAGTTGAACGTTGAAGGTCACTTACTCATCTTTGTAACCATAGGATTCACACGTTCGGACCTTTTTTGGTTTGATAAACACAGTGCGCGTGCAATAAAGACAGCAGCAAGAATCATGTCTGTGATATATTCGAGTAAGTGACCTTCAACGTTCAACTTTGGTTAGACAGACTTTACTGAATGATCTACTAGATGCAGAAGAAGAAGAAAGGCATATAAGGAGATTTTACAGAAGAGAAAATCCCTTTGATTTAACGGATAATAAATTTGTAAAACTCTTTTGATTAGGCAAAGATCTTTTTCGAAATTTAATTGAGTTAACGACACCTTTTATACGGGCTTCAACTAGAACTTTATCATTAAAAACTGTGGTAAAATCGGAGGTAAATTTTCCACTTTGAAGTTTCTCATTCTGCCTTTAACAAATTCAATGAGCATTTCTTTTGGAGTATGATTTATAGGTAAACATCTTGATTTTTCCAAATGCATTTTCCACATGAACGAAACAACACGAAAATAAAAATTGTAGGTAAATAGGTTTTTGACGTGTTGGAACAGACCTATTCCAACACGTCAAAAACCGTCCCATGAACGGTTCCGAAACCACATAATATGCAAATTGCTTGCGTTTATCATCGCCACTTTGTTGAGGGAAGAATAAGCCTAGAAATTTCTGGGCTTAGTTAAGCTTATCTTAATGAGACTAGGTTAGACTGGTGGAAACAAAATTATAATATAAGCGGCACTTAACGTTAAGTAAACTTAAATTTGCGTTGGTGGAAACGGCCATCAGTGAACGAATTTTGGTTTCTACGCACAAATTTTACGCTTTGCGCAGAATCGTGACGGTGCATTGTACGGTTTCTTGCTGTGTTGGAATAGACCTGATTAATGATTTGATTTTCAGTAAATCAATAAGCAAAGAATGAGGTTCCGTCCCAAAACACAAATAAAACAAACTGATTTTCTTCTTTCTCATGTCATTCGTCCTTTTAACGCACTAAAATTGTGGCTAATTCTACATATTACTGTTGGCAACAACGCATTATGATTTGACAAGTTTTCTCTCATTCTATCATATTCCCATACTTTCGAGAATACCAACTTTGGCACCAAGAGAACGAGTGTGCGATGTGATATCTCACTTCTCTTAGGGGAACGTTCACTTCTACCAAATTCGAGAATCGACTACCAGGTGACCATCGGCATTCTAACGTAGGGAGCCACCAGCTCACATTTTTTTGGAGTATCAGATTAAAATTGACGGACTTTTATAGAAATGTCATCAGCTAGCGATATTGCCATTTCTGTGGATTCTGTTTTTCCAACCCGTCTACATTTGTGGTAAAACAATCACGGTATTCATTAAGAAGATCTAATAACTGTTTAAAATCGGTACTATTGAGCTTGGGATTGATTTGGTTTTGAATATCTTAAGTCGTTAATTTCCTGAATTTCGTAACTTCAGTAGGAATAAAGGTATCAATTTCTTCGTAACAAGTGTAGCCCCTCACTACTACCCCACACTTTTCGTAACAAAAGTTCTGATTTGAAGAATTGAATATTGCGGAATATAATAATTTTGATTTAAATTTGTTACACAGTGCGGAAATGAAATGAATTAAATAATGTATGCACGTCGCAATGTTGCCGCTATTAACTTTCGTTTTGACATACAATGTCTAGTAAAGTTTGTCATCACTAAGCCCCAGTTTATTTTATATAGCCAATAAAATAACAAATACGAGTTACATTATTCGAATGTGTGATAAAGTTGCAACAGAATATCAGATTGAATAAGGTTTATTTTATTTCAAAATTGGGGTCTAGAACACATTAGGTCCCTAAAAACGGACAATTTTTCTATGTTCAAATTTGCATTGGAGCAATTATTAGGACATAATGAAGAAAAAAAAATATGGATGAGTTCATTTTTTTGATAAACATTATATTATTTAAATATACAGGGTGTCCTAAAAAGATACCGACAAACTTTAAAGGGTAGTAAGGGACATCAAAACAAAAAACAAGCTTTTTGTTGATATAAACATATCTCCGCAAATGAGCCATTTGGGCTGTAGAGCAAAAAAATTGTTTGGTACTTTTATTCTTCGCAATAATTAAATCACTGTCTACTTATTAATTTTGCTTATTTATTAACAAATAAATAATGGTTCACAATAATTGTTCAAAATGTTGACCATTTACTTCAATGCACCGTCAGGTCATTGATAGACAACTACTAAGTTAATTAAGGAAACTAATCACAAATTAGGTAGGAATTTTCAAAATGTCAGTAAAAAACCAGTAAAAAATCAATAAAATCAGTAAAAACCCTCAAAAAAACCCTTTCCATATACATTAAATATTGTAAATATTCACCAAGGTGGTATGCTGATTTTGCCATAAAATAGAAATCTATTAAAGTAAACAAAATAAATGAACAAAATAATAATAATTGTAAAAAATCACTAGTCACTAATGCCTTATATATTCTCGCTTCTCAACCTTTGACAGAGATCAATAAATAATATCTATTCTTATCAGCTCAATATCGCTATACCTATAAAAGATGCACAATCAACAAAGAAAACAATTAAATTAAAAAAATCATAACTAGGATTTATATTTGATAGTATCAATACTTTATCTCTCTAACGCTGTTTAATGGCAAAAAGGGGCCCCCATTATTTTGTTCCTGTTCAAAGTAACTAATT
The DNA here is from genome assembly GCA_917834065.1 of Ceutorhynchus assimilis. Classification (NCBI taxonomy): domain Eukaryota; kingdom Metazoa; phylum Arthropoda; class Insecta; order Coleoptera; family Curculionidae; genus Ceutorhynchus; species Ceutorhynchus assimilis. The sequence continues at coordinate 13,429,750 of OU892284.1, read as the reverse complement.
AGAGACGCAACGAGTTCCTGACAGCGACTATTCAATGGCTTTGGCATTTTATTGCGATAAAAATCACAGATAGAAATAATTTCAAATTATTAATTTTGGCAACATAACCCACGAGTGCCAACCATTTTATTAGCTGCTTCGGTTAAATGCCAACAGTGTTCTGTCTTTTTTCTATTTCACTATAGGTTCTGTGTTAGTCATATTCCTATACTGTAAATAAATAAAAACATCACCGCGAGTTTCATCATTCAATACTAGAATATGCCCTATGATGAGAAGGTATAACGGTTGTCTCGGCGGCATAGAGTTTTTTTTTTTGTTTTTGGCGGTAAAATGTTTGGAAAGATAGTTTCATTATTAATAATTATTATTAAACAACCGAACCTGATTATCATGAAATGAATGACAACCGTAACATTTTTGTTGTTAATAAATGGTTGTCCTACGATTATAGAGACTTTTTGTACATTATCAGAGACTACTAACGCTTCTACCTTAATGAAAGCTAGGTCCACCGTTAACTGTGTCGTCACTTAATCTTACGCGCACACTACCACCACCAAAACCACGTAACCAGGCTGAAGCTGGTTCACAAAGTAAACCCACCTTCTTTACATCTAACTGTTTAATAGTTACTGCTCCACAGCCAGAATCAACATAACATGCAATCAATAAAATAACAAGTGTTTGATTCATTCAAATTTGAGGTTTCAGGTATTTGTTCTGAGCGGCTTTCAAATTTTCCTGACACTCTGCAATTGTTGGCTTCGTGACCCAAGAAATTGCATTTTCGGTAAACCGTCTTCTGTTTTGGACAATCGGATTGATTATGCCCCCTTGTCTTGCAATTGAAACACTGAACATTCTTAATATCGCTTTTCTTATAGGGCTCTTTTCTAACTTTGGTGCGTCGTTCCATTCTGTTGGTGGATTTTTTTCTTTGAGTTGCACTCGTTTCAGATTTGCCCAATTTGTCGTCACGTAACGTCGACAAATTTTTCTGATACAAAGCTTCTGGCGTGACGTAACGGCCTACTCTTGCACCATTTTGGACACCAATATCGGTGAGGCCATCAATGATGCAGGAAACTGCATTTCTCCCAATTATTTGGCACGTCCTTAGTAATTCCATCTTACTGAAGAAATAGTTGGTCATGGTTTCTCCTCTCTCTTTTGTCCGTCCCATCATTTTCTGGTATATTGTTGTCATCCATTATACCAATTTCGGGCCATACCACTAAATCGTGATTGCACCTGGTAGATTGTCGTAACATCATTCTAGTTATTAATATTTTCAATTTGGTCAATCTTGTCTAACCAAGCTACGGCCGATAAGTTGTCATTCTCAGGATCAAATTCTGGAATGCACTCACTTCGGACAAATAAACGCCTAAATTCCGTTTGTGGTCCCTGCTTAACAAAAAGCTTTAATAGTTTTTCAAGGCGTTCAACACGCTCATCGACAGAAGTCACAGTTACAGCAGAAGGCGATTCTGTTGAAGTACTGCCTCTGTTGCTCGCAACTTCTTGTAAAATAGCCTAGTTTGTTAGAGTGGGAGTAGTTCCACGATCACCAACAGTGCCGACATCCGTACTTTGAGGCGCACATAACTGTTTTTCTTTTCTGGATGGATCACCTTTGTTCCTTTTTGACTCACCCCCGTATAAGGGTTTATCATAACAACGCTTGCGGCTTGATTTCTTTTTATATCTTCCTCAACGAGTCTGAATCACTTGAGGTTCCGCTTGAACTTGAGTTACCACGCGAATATCTTTTACGACCCATTATTAAGACGCAGTACAGGAAACTACACAGGCACAAAGTATGTGGTCTTAAGAAGGTACACCTAACATGAACAAATCCCTGCCTAAGCTACCATTAGTTTACCCCGCACCTGAACTGTAAATTAAAGATAGATTATTCAGGACAGGAGATACAGGTTATTTAACAAAATTATTATTATAGTAATAGACAATAAGAACATACTCGAGAGCGTGTTTTTGTCGTGTTGACCAACTGCTTCGCATAACGTAACTACCTGGGCCCAGCAAGAAAGGGTCCGCTGTCCCTTGTTCTTCAAAACATCCCTGTCTGTGAAACGTGCTGGCGAATAAATTATACAGCTCGTTATACAGTATCTGGGAACCCGAGCTGCATCTTTTTATTGGTGGTTGCAGTTCGGTTACAGTCGGCCTACGACCCCGTGAAGTTGGACTTAACTAAAAAAAAAAAACATAAAACAAACAAAATTCCAAAAATCAACAAGCGCGTTCGCCGACTAATATGGACACCTGCTAAATTTTGAATTTTAATTTGAAAAGTTTTTGCTATGTAAAGGCAAATCAAATTTACCATCGTAGATTAAATTTTGGATGATACCTACACGTTCGATATGATTAACTTTATTAATGAAACTTGCTGACGCCTCGTGGTTAAACCTTACACGCGTTTCATTATGGTGTTCATATCGAACTAGTATCATTGATAACTATTAACGTACAAAAAACTGTTTTTTTATCGACAACCAGAATATTTCATCACAATAACGAAAACTGAAATGTAATTATAAAGTATTATAACACTTTTGTCTAAATAATGAAGAAGGCATTTGTTGAAAAAATTGATGCATTTTTTCAGTTAATTCGTGTTGCTTGGTCTCTTTAATATTTAAAAGTAGGTGTACCAACTTGACTGACTTCTTCTTGATGCCATTCTAGTGAGAGGCGACCATTATTAGAATAAAACGAAGGATTACCAAGCATTAAAAACACAATCAGCAGAAAAAAAAACCGTCGTAAATAAATTACAATGCCTTAATGTGTGAATATGAACTTTAATGGTCTATTATGAATTTCCTTCAGGGCACATCCCACTGCAAATTTTTTTAATTCTAAATTTACTTTTTTTAATTTATTGATCATTATTTTTAACCGTTGGGCTCGGTTTTCCTCAGAGACGAAAGATAATAATTTGTACTTTGGTGAAACCGTTAATGAAAATAACAGTAACTAATTGCCATATTAGGGAATCTCTATGCGATGCGATAAATAATAATTATTTATTATAAGGTGAATGTATATATGCACGATTCTTCTTATAAGTTAATTGGTTTATTATTAATTACAGCTGATACTTCCAGAACGCAACGTTGGTAATCTAGGCATTACAAGCGTTTCATCTGCCATTTCACTCCCATGTGGAATGGTGTTCGAGCTTATTTACACTTTCGTACTCTTGTTCGTCATCCATGCAGTTTGCGATAGCAGAAGATCAGATTTGAAGGGAAGCGCCCCCTTGGCTATTGGACTTGCTGTCGCTGCAGTACACGTCAGTGGGGTAAGTTCTAACAATATGCATCTAGTTTCAGATTTTCCAATTATTGTCATTGGTGGGAACATTTTCGATAAAAAATGTATCACGTTCTCAGTTCGTTCAGCGTGGATTTTAGCGTTAGAAACTATTTTTCTAGAAAGTGAGGCCTGTAATTGCATCAGGAGTTCCTGTTTTCACGGTTCAAGTGAATTTTTGCCTTGCTTTAATATTTTTTTTTTTTAGATTCACTTCACCGGTGCCAGTGTGAATCCAGCTCGTTCATTGGGTCCAGCAGTAATCATGAATATTTGGGCAGGGCACTGGGTAAGTTATTTTGTGCTAAATGCAGGACTAGCTGAAAGAAAGTTAATAACCTATATATTTTAGGTTTACTGGATTGGTCCAATCATAGGCGGCATCCTAGCAGGCCTGCTCTACAAATTTGTTTTTAAGACACGCAAAGGAGACAATAATGGTTCTTACGATTTTTAATCCAACAATGTTTTATTTATCATTTCATTTTAGAGACATTTTTATAAAATGTTTTAGAACTCATTATCGTACGTCACTAGTTATCTTAAGCACTTTATTGCTACAAAAATTTGCTAGGCAATAATCTCCGATTTTCTGTCAACATGATTAATTTGAATATAAGATATTGATAGAAAATCACTACAAAAAATAATATTTTGGTTTTTCAGTGGTAAACCAACATATGCAAAATTTACCAAAAATTATTGGTACTGTGATTAACATTATTTTTGCAACAAACTGGCATGAAGTTTGTATAAAAATATCATTTTATATAGTTTTATCCACGTAGTAGATATCCAAGAAATTCTGTATACATTTTGTTTTGTAAATATATCAGTATTATTAAATGTATACGAAAAAAATACTTAGTTTATTTACATTAATATGTAATTTTAACATATTATCTCCTTGAAATGTGCTTCTACTTCCAACTCCTCCTCCCTTATTTCTATCCCTTAGCTTAGAATGTTGACCTCGTATGAAAAAAAAAAAAAAAGGTACACAACCCAAATAAGGCCATGTACCTAATAAGGCCAGTGCCCTTTATTGCTTAATATCGAATCCCATTTGTTGTGTAGATCAAAAATTATTGCAAGGGCTCCTAGCAAGTCGTCATATATCGAGAAAAGGACAACTACACATTTCATTAGTCACGTTATAACTTTGAGGCTGGAACTCTTATATACATCTTTATAAAGCGAATGGAGCGATTGTAATTTTTTAACGGACATTTATGTATTGAGAGAGCTACAGAGTAAGTACAGAATAATATCTTTTCTAGATTTCTAGTAACAGACTTTTTTTTAACAATTTAACATGTTCCTAATAAGGCCATCATACGAAAAATGTTCAATCGGCCTCACATCACAATGTTTTTTTTAAAAGAATATGTCATATTATTACCTAAGTGATGTTTTTCGAAATGCCTGGAGTCTCTCCAAGCAAGAATGCTGCGGTTCATTTGTCCTAGTTGTATGTAGACCTATTCGGATCACCATCCCAGAGGACTTGGAATTATTGTTTTTTTAGAAATGCAGCAAACGTATAAGTTCTATTTTGTAAACTATTTCTCAAATAATAATATTTTTATAAATAATTGTATTTATTTTAAACATTTTTTAATGGTGGCCTTATTAGGAGCATAGTGATCCAAATAAGGCCAATCGTAAGCGTCTTTCTATTACGCAAAAACCACCACTTATATAAAAAAAAAATGGAGTTATATTCAAGTAATAGAAGCGAAACACCTCACATATAAGCTTGTGATTTTTGTTGGGTTTGGTGTATAACGTTAGGAAATAATTAAACTTCTTAACATGGCCTTATTTGGCACAGGTACCTTATATACAAGGTGGGCCAGCGAAAACGAAACAAGGTCGATATCTCGTATTCATCGTTTATTGAAAAAAATCGCTCGGACCCGTCGATTTTTATTCGGAGGGGGAAATCTTTTGCACATATTTTCAATGTTGTCACTTCAACCCTCTCGCGGGGGTAAGCTCCAACCCTTAAATCTTAAATGGCAGTAGGGGTCGAGCGATACCTCATTTTAAAGGTCATCAAATTCTCTTTTCAACGGTGTCTTTTTTTTTTTAAATTTGATGCAGTGGTTTTCGAGAAAACGCATTCAAAAATAGACGAAACTAGTACTGTTTTAGTCATTTTGAGCACTATCAATTTTGTAGTTATAACAATTTTTTTTTAAGAAGTGATTTTATGTGTTTTTTTTGAAGTCGTGTGCTATCCAACTTGAAATCACAAGGTTAAAGTCTATTTTTTTTTCATCACTCAATAAAATTCAACTGAATACATTCTAATTTCAAATATCTTTTGAAAAAAAAAAAAACTCAGTAAATTGAAAAAAATAGGCACCGTTGGAAAGAGAATTCGATAGCCTTTGAAATGAGGTATCGCTTGACCCCTACTGCCATTTAAGATTTAAGGGTTGGAGCTTACCCCCGCGAGAGGGTTGAAGTGACAACATTGAAAATATGTGCAAAAGATTTCCCCCTCCGAATAAAAATCGACGGGTCCGAGCGATTTTTTTCAATGAACGATGAATACGAGATATCGACTTTGTTTCGTTTTCGCTGGCCCACCCTGTATATTATTGTCGCGGCTTTGGGTTGCCTGCTGACAAAAATCTTGGGTTCGATGTTCGTTTCGTTTATTCGAAAAATCAAAGTCCGATTAACACAGCAATAATTTATTCCACTTAACAAAACCCTCTGACACTAATTACTTTATTAACAAACTCAACAAATAAACTCTTTACAATCACTATTTAAATCGTATCACACTCGAACTGAAACTTACTTACAAACCAATGCCGGCCTTCTTATATATCCCTAAATCTATTCCTGTGAAATCTAGAATACACACGATAATCTAATTTTCCAGATTAAAGTAGAATAATTCGCTAGATTCTAGTATTTCCGCGATCGATTCTTGACAGCCTGGCGGACGTTTAGCTTATTGTGACATTATTATTAACCTCAAAAGTGAGAGAAATAGATGCTTCAAAAATTTTATTATATTTCTGTGGAACAATGTGTAGCAGTCTGCATAAGTACCCTATTAATTATTTAGATGGTAAATGGCAAGCGGTCTTATTGATGGTGTTTATTTCCTTTGATAGCTGCAAATGAAATTTTGGAGGGGGTATATCATGAGAGGAACAACTGCAGTGAGGTTTGCACTTTAATTATATTGAATTAACAAAAATTCTTTTTAAAAATACTTTCTATCTTTAAATCTTTCCAATGCTTCTAATTTATAAATCTTAAAACTCTTTTTAGATTGAGTTGGAATGTTATCCAAAATCTTCAACTGAAAATCATTTACTCGAGAGAACAATGTCATTCATAGGTCACTTTTAAACTTTCTATACGTCTAACTATAAATTTTAAAACCCCTGAAATTCGTTTTTTGCCAAAATTATACAAATCTTCATACTCCGGTCAATTTAAACATGCAAGGGTACAAAAATTCCCATAGAGCTGAAGATTGGTATGAATGTTCGGAACACTATTATAAATTAATGCTAAAAAGTCCCTATCGATCCCGTACCTGGAAATTTTTTTATTCAAGGTCAATGGTCTCAATAATGGGTTTTTCGCATTTTTCAGCAAAACGGTAAGTTTTATCATTTCATAAAATTAGGTCAGACAAAAATTGTAGATCATATTTATCTATAAAAAATGTCTCAATACTTTTTTATCCTAAAAGTCACCGATTATGAGATATAACGATTCTAAAAGTTGAAAAAGTTGTAATTTTCATGACGTGACACGTTTCCACGCCAAGTGTAAAGTAGTGTACTGAGGCGCGCTTTTTTTTTCCGTCATACTGTACTGTTATCTCACTAATATGAGCGAAATTGAAACTGAAAATGTATATTTAACGGCAGCCGGCCGGTTAAAATAGAGAGTTCTCGTGCCGTCCAAATTTCAAATACCGTAACGCTATTTGACAAGTATGACAGTTCTTACGGTATTAGCGTTAGCGGAGCCCGCTATCTAACGGAACTTACCGGATGCTTTACCGTAACGCTATGCTGTGTCAAATCTTGTTTACGCTCCATTTGTGTCTGCAAAAACAACAATTTCTAATAATTCTTCCATAGAAAACACCAAGGAAAAATTAATCAAGCTCAGGAATCTTCAGAATAAATAAAAGTTAGAAAACAAGGAAAAAAAGTGGGGTTAGATTACTCAACTAAGCTGTCAAAATATAAACAGAATAAGGGATTAGAGGATTTATGTGTCTTTGTGCCCGAGAACTATAAAATACCATGTGAAATACCGTATTGCTAGCGGTACCGTATTAGCGTAACGTCTGACGCACGAGAACTTTCTAATATAAATAACGGCCACCGGCCGTTTTTTTCAAACGTACCCCTATAGGAGAGTCTGCAGTATGACGAAAAATTTAGAATGAAACACGGCCGATAACTGCAAATAAGAGCCTTGGCTGATTATAATCCTCAGCTGTCGCCTAGGATCACAAACCTCAGCCTGACCGGTATTTGGCAATTCACGGGCCCTATACGTTAATAACTATGACGTGGTTATCCGGTAGGCCTATTCCGCGGTCTATTATGATCCTGTTCAATTTAAAACTATTGAACAATAAAAAATAATAGTATTGGGAGTGATGAGAGCGGTATACATTTTAAAAAATTGGGGAAAATTATTTGTCAGATTCATAATCGTCTAATACTTCTGCTTCCTTTTCATCTTGTTATTTTTCTTCTTGCTGGGTACAAGTAAATTGCCTCAATAGCGATACATCACATGTCTCCCCGTTGGTATCATACGAATCCTCTTCTGTTGGTGATTCAACATTGGAGCATGACTGGCCTTGACAACTAGTACATGCAAGAGAACAAAATAATTCAACTTTTTTGCAGCCGCATTAGCACTATATCCCCTTTTACAATTGGAAAAAATTGTGTTGAGCAGTTTATCCGGCGCAGATGAGAATAAAGTTTGGAATGGTTCCAATGTATTGTCATCTGTCGATCAACTTCCAACAACAGTCTTTTGGATTTAGTTGATAACCAAGCCACACTTGAACTTGATAGTATACCCACACACTGCACATATATCAATGTCACATCACAGATTTCTGATTTTTCAGGTATTCCAAAAATTCATTAGCTCTTTCACAGGGCCGGCTCTAGGTATTTTGCCGCCCTGGGCAATGAGTAAATTTGCCGCCCCATCCCCATCTTGTGACCCGCTTAGGAAAAATGTGAGAGATTATCTTTGATTCTAGAGAAAAATGATAACACGAAATAGTAAGTTATGGCATAATAGCAATAAAACCATAAAACCACAACCTTTGTCATGTGTTAGGGAACCATAAAAAAACTATGAGAAAAGTAATGGCGATTTCCATTTGTCAATAAGTGCGCACTGAGTGTATCCGCATCTTTTTCTAAAAGCATGTGAAATATGAATAACGATACATTTTTTTGCACTGATTCTACAAATGGAAATCGCTATAACATACAAAACAGAGTAAAAGTAATCCAAGCAAACTCTTGGCAACAATCAACACATTGTTCATTGTTGCTGTTAAAGTAACTGAACGTCCATAGGACGTTTTAGTTTAGTGCAAATGACACAAGACCCAACTTCAAACGTCATATGGACGTTTCATTAAAAGCTAAAAAAGACGTTTTTCAAAGGTTTTTAAGAAAATCCATTGGATGTCCTTTAAAGTATCCAAGAGCGTCCAATAGCCTTATTTTATAGTGCAAATGTCACAGTTACAAACAACCTAAACGAAACGTCTTAAGTCGAACTAATTTCCAGATGTCCATTAATATATCCACATTTATTTGAAATACATGTTTTAAATGGTGTTCTTGAGTTCTTGCAAACAACCAACAGAAACCTTTATAACTATTCATGAAAACATACTTTTACGAACCTATAGAAAACATTCTCTCATTCCTAAATTGTTCCTAACGGAAGTTTTAAAAACAACTTAAATCAAACGTCCAAAGAACATCTTTTTTAAAAACACTCTAAACATATCACCTAAAAAACATTTGTGAGATGTTTGCGATTGTTGGTTTCGGAAACGTCCTACCACAGTAGTTTCCAAAACTTAAGGCTTATGGACGTTTTGGGAACATATTTCGAACGTCTTTTTATGTCGATTTTAAAAACGTTTTTGACAAACGTTTATTATAAAACGTTCTATTTTTGTTCCTGTAGGTTTCGATGTTGAACGAACTTTAAAAAACCGTCCATCGTACCTTTTCTGACATTAGGGCAAGTAGGTAAACAAATTTTGCTAAAACTATTAAGATGTTATTAAAAATAAATCGAGCTTTGATAATTTTAAGTATTTTTTTACCAATTTTAATTTAGAGAAGCTTTTCTTACCACTTGCAACAATTATGGGCAATATTAATAAGATTCTGAGGGTCTGAGGCTCACCACAACATTCAATGAAATATCCAGTTGGACTGCTAATTTTAACAGATCAATAAGATTTTGGTTGGGCTCCACTAACGTACATAACACAGATAGTTCATCAGCTAAATTCTTCCGCATTCACATCACAAGTGTTTTAACATAACATGTTCAAAATTTTTGTAATATTCCAATAATAACTCTTCTGATGGAGGTTTTTTCAGTAGATGGATATCATATAAGAAGTTTATATGCCCATGCAATCTCGCTTACTAGTCATTGTGCTCTTTTAATTGTTCAATATATGTTGACACCTATCCTGTAATGTTTAAGTTTAGTTAAATTGGTTTTATTTTCTATCAAATTTTTGTTGTATGGTTTGAATTTGCCGCCCCTGGATCCTGCCGCGCTGGGCGGTCGCCCAATTCGCTCCCCCCTTAAGCCGGCCCTGCTCTTTCATTACTTGCATTGATTAATGTCTTAATTCATGCCATGATTAATAGTTACAGTTTCATCCTTCCTTCCTTTTGACCTGATATGCTTTTTATTTGATTAGTTTTTTAGAAGTTGGATTCAGGCCAATAAAACAGCGTTGGAGATGGAAAATATGTATTTGTCGACGTTTCGACCTAAACTATGCCATTCTCAGGGCACAGAAAATTATTTTTATTTATTTATACAGCTTTCATCATTCCCAATACTATTAATTTTCATTATCCAATAGTTTTAAATTAAACAGGAACACAATGGACCGTGGAATAAGCCTTGACCTTGAATTAAAAAAATTCCAGATACGGGATCGATGGGGATTTTTCAACATTCATTTATGATGGTGTTCCGAACCTTCATACCAATTTTCAGCTCTATGGGAATTTTTGTAACTTCACTACTATTTTCAGTAGTATTTTGACCGGATTATCAATCTAAAATCATTTAACTAGACAGAACAATATTATTTAATGTCCGACTGGTATATTATTCGAGAAATAATGACATTATGTTAAGGTCAATTAATTACGGAATAATTCCCTAGGGCGTTATTTAAAAATAACGCGCCCTAGGGAAGGTACTTGGTTTGTTTTAGACTAATTTATTCAAAATTCATTCAAAATTTTCTCATATAAAAAATAATTAAGTCGGACAATAAACATTGAAGGCACCACGGGTATTAGGGATAGGTATTTATGCTTTCGGTCAACGTATAATAAACCATTGACCTCAAGCGTTAATATCCTTACAATACGCTTGATACCTTGATAACTATAATCATGATCATCACACTTTTAACCGAAATCTTTTTAATAGGTACTTCTAATTATAAATCTTAAAATCAAAATCCCTGAAATTCGCTTGTTGCTCAAAATTATACAAACATTCAATCCAAAATGATTCAACTATAGACAGGACAATATTATTTATTGATCATTGCACATTTTAACTTACTCTTTTCAGAAGTCAGAACCCAAAACATTCAACAGTCAATTTTTCAAAACTCTTCAGAAAATTCATTAGAATAATTGGCAATAGTCATATGAAGGGGGAACCAAAACAAGGTACTTGTAACGTGCCAAAATTGCCTTTAACTAAACTACGCGTCAATTGAACTCGAACACCCCAATTTTTGGTCACTTTTTGAAAAGCTATAACTCAAAATCTAGCAGGCCGATTCTGTTCAAATTTTCAGGAGTGAAAGGATGCTCTAACTGCTATTTAATTTCCAGTTCTTAACAGATTTCCGGCCACCTGCTAAAAGATACAGGGTGAAACATAAGTTGGCGATTTTTGTGCGAAAGTTTGGGTTTACTCCATTCTGCTGGCGGGAGGTTTAAGTAGATTTTTGGTATGCAGTTTAGAAGAGTACCTTAGTACCTCGGGATGTTTTCGAGATTTTTTGAATATCGCAGCCGACTACGATTTTATCATGAGTTAAACGATTTTATGTAAAATATAGCTATTGACGTCATTATTTCTTTTCGAAACAAACACTACAAGAATGGCGCATGTGAAAACACACTTAGAACATATTGAACAGGGTCATACAAAAATATATAGGGTGTTCTGATAAGAGTTTCCGGATGTTGTTCTCAATTCAAACGAAAGGAAACTAGGAAACATTTAATACTTTATAGCAATAAGTAACATAACCGTTCACAATTATACGTGAAATGAAATATCCAACAAATAGCCACCACGACTTCTCTCACAGCACACAATTTTTTTGCCAAAATTTTCGATCACATCTGTGCACATTTCAGGTGGCATCTCACGAATAATCCGCCGAATCTCATCTTTCAACTCTTGAATTGTTTGGGAATCGTTAACATATGCTTTGCTTTTGATGTTACCCCACAAAAAAAAATCTAGTGGCGTTAGATCGTAAGATCTAGGCGGCCAATTGACATACTCATGTCTTGAAAGAAGTTTATCTTCAAACCCTGTTTGCAATAAGTCAATGGTTTATCTTGCTGTGTGACATGTTGCGCCGCTTACATCAAAATAAAAGCGTATGTGAACAATCTCCAAACAGTATTAAATGTTTCCTAGTTGGCTTTCCGTTTGAATTGAGAAAAACATCCGGAAACTCTTACCAGAACACCCTATATATTTTTATATGACCCTGTATAATATTTTCTAAGTGTGTTTTCACATGCGCCTTTCTTGTAGTGTTTGTTTCGAAAAGAAATAATGGCGTCATAGCTATATTTTACATAAAATCGTATAATTCATGATAAAATCGTAGTCGGCTGCGATATTTAAAAAATCTCAAAAACTTCTCGAGGTACTAAGGTACTCTTCTGAACTGCATACGAAAAATCTACTCAACCCTCCTTCCAGCAGAATGAGGTGAACCCAAACTTTCGTAAAGAAATCGCCAACTTCTGTTTCACCCTGTATCTTTCAGCAGGTGGACGGAAATCTATTAGCAAATGGAAATTAATTAGCACTTAGAGCAGCCTTTCACTCCTGAAAATTTAAACAAAAACGGCCAGCTAGATTTCGAGTTGTGATCTCACAAAAAAATTCACCTGGCCGTCATTCTACCGCTTGCACATTCAAAAACGCGTTGGTATTCTGCATACACATCGATGTTTTTGTTCGCAGGTTCCACGTCCGTGTGTAACCGCTTTTACACACAAATCCCGGTACCGTTCTTCGTTCATACTTTCTCTTATTAAAATTACCAGTTCAGTCTGCCCATTCCGATAAATAACCCCTACTAACCCAAACTAACCCAAACTGTCACGCCACCTGCACCAAAAGCTTCTCTTACTTCCATGCATTCTTCTCTATGGCTCTCACGCGTTTCTCTACATACTAATACACGTCCGTCATTCTGATACAACGTAAATCTGCATTCATCCACAAACAAGCATCCCTTCCATTCAGCTACTCACCAGTGTCTATTGTCTATGAATATTAGCCCAGTTTATTCGTGCTCTTCGATGAACTGCTTTAAATAATGGACATGCTGTCTGGCTCTTAAATTTCTCTAATGGAGACGTCTTTGAATTGTTGATTTTGAGGCTTCATGCAATTCCTAATGCGATCCCTATTCGCGAAGAATTGAGAGCTCTGTTTTGTCGCACTGGTAAAAGAATTCTGTTGTTGAGTCGAAGTAATTCTTGGTTTACCCCCTCAATGTCTATAAGCAGCGGTGCCAGTGTTAAACCCCATTTTATTGGTCATAAAATTGCGCGACATTGCCCTAATTTAACCGACCTCGTATCTTTAATAATAACCAAGATACCTCTGTTTAGAAAAATAGACACACTGTATATTTTTGTATGACCCTGTATGATATGTTTTGAAGTGTTTATCCAAATGCGCTATAATTGTAGTGTTTGTTTCGAAAGAAATAATGACGTCAATAGCTATATTTTACATAAAATCGCATAACTCAAGATAAAATCGTAGTGGGCTGCGATATTCAAAAAATCTCAAAAACGTCCCGAGGTACTAAGGTACTCCTCTAAACTGCATACCAAAAATCTACTTAACCCTCCCTCCAGCAGAATGGGGTGAACCCAAACTTTCGCGAAAAAATCGCCACCTTATGTTTCACCCTGTATCTTTTAGCAGGTGGCTAGAAATCTCTGAAGAACTGGAAATTAAATAGCAATTGGGGCATCCTTACACTCCTGAAAATTTGAACAAAATCGTATTCTTCCAATTATGATTGTTCTAGTGGTTAATTCTTGTTGTTGTTATCATAAGTCATCAGATGTTGTCATTTTTCTCAGATTATATTTTTGTGTGTAATTTTTGGTACTTGCAATTTTCCTCGATTTCTTTTTGACATTTGTCGATACTTTGCCTCATCTCTACTCTTCACATTTAGGAGAGCAAATTAATTTTATGTGGTGCTTCTTTCTTCCACGTTTGGTGGTTCCGAGAAAGAGGTTTTCCTGAAGAAGTTAAATTTTGTCTCCGCCTTTGAGGGATTTTGACCCTATATTCTCGATTATTGAATGTATGGTACATTGAGTTGCCTTACGTTGTATTACGTTTTCGTGAAGTGCCATAATTTCGCACTCACCACACAGGTATTTAGGTACTTGAAAATTATTGTTTCGTATTTGAAAATTATGTTGTTGTGGCTATACATTCGGGGATAATTTTTCACGAATTTCTTTTGGTAAAAATAAATAAATTCTACATAAGTCGATAGCAAACACTCCACCCAGGCCCTTATCATTTTCTTTTTCCCAATCCCCCAATAAGCCTTGTTCAAGGTCCAAACTTTAACATGCCCTGTATACACTATAGGAAACTTTGTTATAGGGCATGTCCATGTAACGTCACAAATGAGTTTGACAGTCCCCCTGAGGTAAAACAAATCATTTATTTACATTCGTGTAGATTAGGCCGGTTATGTTTTATGCGGTTTTCACAGCTTTTTTACAAGTTTTTGTATTATTTTGTTCTAAAAACGTTAGAGTGGAGTGCTGTGTCCCAGTTTATGTAGTCTTTTATCTAAAAGTTTGCTAGGTTTTCTTATAATGGATTAATTTCAGGTTTCTCCCAACAAATATCAAAACCAAGTGTCACAAGAACAAATATATAAGTTTAGTTACTCTATATTTAATCTTTTTTTCTGTCAGATCTTCTCTTTTAAGAACAATAATCAATTTTTCTCTTCTTTTTTGAGCTAACAAATCAAACCTCCTATTGTTATTTGAAATTGATGGAAACCTATGGAAGGATATTGTATCCCTTGCGCTATACTGCCACAATTAACAACTAAACAAACTCTAGGCATATCCAAGAAACTTCTGGATCACATAAAAGGTACTTATTTAAAAAAAATCTAACTAAAAACTTAAAAAACACTGTAAATTATATCTTTGTTTTACCCATAGATTTAATATCTACTAACGTGACAAGATAGGTAACGCCCTATCTAAAAGCATTGGAGCAAGGTGGCTCAAACATGTGTTAAAAGAATCTGTACGTATTCCCAAGAAATACGTAGAGCTATTTTATTAGAAGCAAAGGCTCCCATAAGCGTACGCATGAAAAAAATTATTTTTTGAAATATATATTTAATTCCAGAAAAAGGTAGTTTTAAAAATGATAAATTCGAGCACTTGAACTGAAAGCAAACTGGACTGTTTCCAAAAAAAAAAAAAAATACATGAGAATGCGACCAAAACAATAGGTCTGTTTCTGGAGAAATCACAAACCAGTCAGAGTGAATTTCATTTCATCCATTCTAAAATCAAAATTATTGATTTTTTTTTACATACTTAAACCTATGAACGAGTACCTCGATAAGTACCCCTCAACCTGGAGAGTACTCTAAAAGCGCTGATGCTTGCAACAACAGGAACAGTAGGGGCTTTAAAAATTTTAGCATCAGTTTTTGAAAATTTATAGTCTCTACTGCTAAAATGGTCTGCACAAACATAGGTCCATTTGCTTACTGAGCTGGATTTTAAATGTATTGCTCCTAACCCTGTTTTTTCCATATCATAAATTATCCGGAATACTAAAAAATAGTGTTAAATAGAAATACAAAATTAAAATATGTACCATGTTGTATTTTTGTGGCCTACATGCACCTCCGACACTGTTTTTTTTCCCCTTCAATCATGTCGATGTCATAAGTTTTGTTTACTAACGGGTGAAATGATAAACAATCCGCTGGTTTTCCTCTTTTCTGACACACTGCACACTTATTAGCCATTTTGAATCCTGAATAAGAAACTTTCACAAAATGTATAAGCATGTAAATGATAAATTTTTAAACAATTCCACTTTAAAGCAGTGAAACACCCAAAAAAGTCGATGAAATAAACACACAATAATATATATTTACATTTACGCAGGTACGCCAATCGGTTGCTATTGGGAACCACCCAAACAATATACTCTGTTTAGCTAGACTTGTATAATGCTCTTTTCGTTTACATATTGCCTTAGAGAGAGATGTCTAAAGATCCAAAATGTAAACGGATTCTTGGAAATCGTACTATAGAAAACCAGCGTAAACAAAGTAAGAGAGACAAAATCAAAATATTTGGAGAGAGATCTTTGTACCATATTTGGAAGTTGATTACTCATCTTTTAGTGCTAACTATATATAATCTAAGGTTTTACCTCAAGGCGACTGTCAATAGTGTCAAACTGTCAGATCGTGTACTTGCCCTATAGCTACAGTTAATTCTATCTACAAATTTACCTCATAATGCCCATCCTCAATTAATCTGGTAGCGGAGTGGCACGTCGGCACGCATGCTACGACAATGTTGTTTAACGTTGGCATCCTCAATTCAATTGCGTGCAAGCTGCAAGCTTTTTCGATGCATGCTAAATTGTGTCATGTGCAGTACGATAATATTTATTTAAACAACAAGTTTTGAGCACGACTTTTGTCGCACGGCGAGACAGTTTGTTGGACCGAGCCGTAGGCGAGTTCCACAATTCAAGCAAGTGTGAAAAAAGGTTTTCAAACGAGTTTTTTACAATGCGTTTCCTACAACCGCAAAATAAAACAACCAAATATATAATTCCCATTTGTTAGAAAACTTGAAGCGTGTGAAAAACTTTTTCGCACGCTAAAATGCATGTGAAAAACTTTTTCGCACGCTGTGCGAAAAACTCTAATTTCAGAGGTTGCCTAGCGTGCGAAAAACTCCATTTTTAAAGGCAGTCGTAGAAAAAATAATTTAGGTTATGTACCATACTACACGTATAGCAGACTGAAAATTGACAGCATTGAGGATGGGTAATTTCTCAGCACGTATGCCGAAGTGCCACTTTGTTACCAGATTGATTGAGGATGTAACATTCCAAATGTTAATTGTTTTTTTTTTTTTTTTTGTCTTTCAAATATAACTTTATATTACCTTTAATATTGACTGTCTGGTAACTAGCATAAAAAAAGAGATTTCTGTTGCTAATAATATAAGTAATTATTAAACTAGAGGGCACGATTTAAGCTTAAGTTTGAAGTACCAGTTTAGTACCAACACTTTCCGTTGACTATTTTTGACAGGAAGCTCTGCTTGTTCAGTTTATCCTTTTCCTACTCCCTTTTAAATTTTGCCGTTCGAGCTGAAAGGTCGATTCTGGCTTGGGGGCAGCCATCTTCCTCAAGTGTGAATACCGTTCCCGTGGAAAAAAGTAGGTACCTTATCGGCTACCAGGCACTATTTTATAAATATTAGGGTATCAAGGGTATTATAAGGATATTAACGCTTAAGGTCAATGATGAATTTCCCGAGGGCCTCTGGCTTGCGGAATATATGTTGACCAAAAGCGTTAATAATTATAATACTTGTTATTGGCTAGTGACCTCGGTAATGATTCGATTAGTTTTCTTAAGTTGGATTCAGGTCAATAAAACAGAGTTGGAGATGAAAAATTTTGTATTTGCCGACGTTTCGACCTAAATTAGGTCATCCTCAGGGCTCTAAAAATTAGGATAATAAATGACAAATGCAAAACAAACAATAAATAAATAAATAAATAAACAAATAAAACCACAGTTACAATACACAGTTCTTAATAGTTTTAACAGCTAATATTACTTACATTCAAGTTATCACTCCAGTGTACAAATTAAAATGGTGGTAAGGAACATGTTAACAATTTAATATAATACATAATAGGCACTTGTGGACTCGACTCATAATGTAGACAGTAAAAAAAAAAACAAAAAATAAAACAAACAACACAGTATTAACGGTAATTAAAAAAATAAAATAAATTGATACAGTCGAACCGACAAAAAGAGAGGGATGATTTAAGGTTCTAATTGTTCGACCGTCTACCGTATAATGTTATTGCAAATTATATGTAGGTACTCAAGTTGGAGGTTCTTGCTTGTCGCTTGGTGTTCGACGAAATAAAAAAGAAAAGAAAAAAAGGAGGCATGCAGCCGATGAGAATACCAATAATAAACAATTATCATTTGGTTCTATGTAGGATGTTGTATAATAAACTGCTATATCAGTCTCCCCCACATAGAACTCTTACACCACATCATACACAAAATAGCCAAATAAAGTTTTTCAAAATTCCGTACATACAAGATCTGTCAGAAAAGGTGGCTAGACAACTTACCAAAGACAATATAAAAGTCGCATTTAAAACTGAAAATAAGGTGAGAAAACTTTTTTCCAAGCAAAAAACTAAAATTTCACAAGACATGGAAAGTAATGTGGTCTATCGGATACCTTGTAATGAATGTAATGGTGTCTATATAGGCCAAACAGCAAGATATTTGAAAACAAGAATGTCTGAACACAAACGGAGTATAAGACCTGCTAATATTTTGAATACAAATAATAAAACTGCATTAGCGGAACATTTCGAAGTTGAACAACATGCCTTTGATTTTGACAATGTTGCTATTTTGGGAAAGAAAATTAATTATAAAAAAAGATTATTAAATGAAATGATTGAAATTAGAAAACACCCCTATAATATTAACAAAAAGCAGGACGTTGAAGGTTTGAGTATGGTATACCATAATCTTTTAAAAACTATACAACATCCTACATAGAACCAAATGATAATTGTTTATTATTGGTATTCTCATCGGCTGCATGCCTCCTTTTTTTCTTTTCTTTTTTATTTCGTCGAACACCAAGCGACAAGCAAGAACCTCCAACTTGAGTACCTACATATAATTTGCAATAACATTATACGGTAGACGGTCGAACAATTAGAACCTTAAATCATCCCTCTCTTTTTGTCGGTTCGACTGTATCAATTTATTTTATTTTTTTTAATTACCGTTAATACTGTGTTGTTTGTTTTATTTTTTGTTTTTTTTTTTACTGTCTACATTATGAGTCGAGTCCACAAGTGCCTATTATGTATTATATTAAATTGTTAACATGTTCCTTACCACCATTTTAATTTGTACACTGGAGTGATAACTTGAATGTAAGTAATATTAGCTGTTAAAACTATTAAGAACTGTGTATTGTAACTGTGGTTTTATTTGTTTATTTATTTATTTATTTATTGTTTGTTTTGCATTTGTCATTTATTATCCTAATTTTTAGAGCCCTGAGGATGACCTAATTTAGGTCGAAACGTCGGCAAATACAAAATTTTTCATCTCCAACGCTGTTTTATTGACCTGAATCCAACTTAAGAAAACTAATCGAATAATTATAATGTCCGACTGGTATATTATTCGAGAAATAATGACATTATGTCAATGTCGAAATAATTCCCTAGGGCGTTATTTCGAAAAATAACACCCTAGGGCGTTATGACTATTATTTCAAATAGGAATTAATACCTTACGGCGTTATTTTTAAATAACGCCCTAGGGCGTTATGACTATTTTTTTGCAGGTACTTGATTTGTTTTAGATTGATTTATTCAAAATTCATTCAAAGTGTTCTAATTTGAAAAATAATTACGTTCGGACATTAAACGCTGAAGGCACCACGGGTATTAAATATTTTTATCCAACATCTGCTAGTTATAAGAATCATTATTTGCGGCAATTTAGACAGGTAAACTATCAAATAACACACTAGTGTGTTATAAGCCATATCTAATAGTGGGTTATGGTTTATAACTCACTCTCTTGTAACGGTTAGTTTTTTCCTCGGTTTTTTCATTTCTTTTATGCTGCTCGCGGGTTATGATTTCTCAGTTGTTGGATAAAACATTATATGCTACTCGTGTGTTATGTTTTCTAAGTCACTCGAGAAATTATACCACGAGGCCGAGTTTTTCTGGCATGACTTATTTTCAACATAACACACTAGTACCATAAATAACTATCAACTCACTCTCGGTCTTTTAAGTCACTCTGCCAGTACAAAAATCTGCCACAAATACAAACAAACAACTAGCTATACCCTAGCAACAACCAGTTTCGATAGGTATTAGACATTAGCGCTCGCTGAATGAATTTTTTTTATAATTTGATTCCTATTAAGTACTTAATTTTTTAAATTTGCATCAAAATGGGATAAAATATTGTATACATCACGTGAGCTGAAATGTTTATTCATTCGAAGAAAATTAACCCACTCGCTAGGGCTCGTGTGTTAAACTTCATTTTCATGAATAAACATTCATTTAATTCACTTGGTGTATGAATAACTATTATGGATATTCGACTTATCGAATTTATTATAGATTTATAATTGCTCAACTTTTATTATTTCCATATTTCAGGAATGTGAATTTCATTATTCATAATTAATAATCTGAACTGATACTGTTGACAGCTTGGTTTTTTTCCGGTGAATCTGATACCTTGTACCTTTCCAACCCGGAGCTCTCCGTGTTGTTTCCTGTATCCAGGAAAAAGGATAGATTGTTGGGGTGACGTCACTCCAGCTGATCCAGACTTCAAACAGTGATCTTTATGTCGAGTAGATACCCAGAAAAGAATAAGGCAGTATTAGGTTCACCAATATTTGGAATATTTAATCCCTGAATTCTGTCAAAAAGTTAGTGTCTTGCAAAGGAAATTGAAAATGGAATTTAATATGAAGTTATTGTTGTACAGACACTCCCTTCCAACAGAATCAGGTACGAACAGCTATTGCAAATTGAAAAAAAAGATATTTTTTTTTATTGATAACCTATTTCACTTATTTAAAGTACTCCTCAGCGTGTTTAAATCCAACATTCAAAAACGCGCGTGTTTTAAAGTTACCAATGACAACATCAACAACCAACAAACCAAGAAAGGTCTAAATGTCAACTTTTTAATTATTGATTTGTCAGGAGTAGGTACTTGTAGATAACGTCAAATAAAATGTAACAAGTGTCAAGCACAAATTTAGCATTCTACAATTATTAGTAATTAATGATTAGAACGTATACCAATAAAAAAAAATAGTGTAAAGTATTCGTGGATAACTGGTCTTTAAAATACTTGCTCTATTTCGAGCACTCGGCTGCGCCGTCGTGCTCGAAAAATCGCGCGTGTTTTAAAGACCTTAATATCCACTTATACTTTAATATACTATTAATTAAAAAAAAAATAATAGTAACATTAAAATAATAACAGCAAGATTAAATAAAAATGCTTGTTATGATTTAGCAAAATGCTGCTTTTCTGACAGTAGCACTAGTAGGCAAAAATATGAAGAACTAGCTGACCCGGCGAACTTCATACCGCCTCTGAATTATCAAATACCTATTAAATATTGTGTGAACGTATCTATTAGCTGAATTAAATTCAGTTTTTTTCGATGAAGAATTTGGCATTGGTTGAAAAAAAAATTAATGTTTACTCTCTGGATCAGAAGTCACCTAAAATTAAAATTTCACATCATCCCTTTTTAGGCAGCTTGCGGGCATTATTCTTGTGAAGTGTACCACCAAATAAATAAACTCAGGCACAGGAATGTTCAAAGAATGTAAAGAAAACAAAAAAAACCGCTCGACCGATTTTGTGCAAAGTTCACATAAACCATCTAATAAATAGTCCGAACAAAGCCTAAACATTTGGTTTGGCTAGGTGAGCCCGTTCTTGAGTAATAAAATTACAACGAAAAGTGGCATTAATTTTTTTTATATATATAGAAGAAGGATAAAAACAAAAGGAAATTAAATCTTTGGATTCTCCCCCAAATAGACAAAATTTTCCTTTTAAATTAGGCTTGCTTCTATAGATACTACAAGATAAACCTAGGGTTGAAATTAATCAAATCCAGAAAATGTCAAAATTCTTGAGATGTTCTAAATTAAACTTTTTTTCTGAATTTTTGACCTGTCTGGATTTTTATTAAAAAATTACACCCTTTAGTAGAGATAATAATTGACGGAGGCAAACAGAAAATGGCTATTCAGGCCTCTGTTTGGCTTCAATAAAGAGTTGATAGGGATAGACACACAAATTTGGTTTTCACCGACTCTATTTAAAGCAAATGGTCCAATATTCCCACACTAACAATTGATTTTAAAAACCAGAGCAGCAGTACCCATATATTAGTCCAAAAGTCTGAATTGACTTACCTCAAAAAAAAAAACGTGGTACAACCAATCAGCACTCACACAAAATGGAAGCCAACAATTAGATAAAAAAAATTAAAAAATAATATTTATGTTTCAAGAATAGATGAGAGAATTTCATACATCTGTCAAAACTGGTATTCCAACAATAAATTGACATGTTTTGATTGTTGATTTGAACCAATCAGATTGTAATTACGCGATAATTTGCACTAGTGCAAATTATCAGATAATTGCATACTAACTGGTGCGAAAACTGGTGTTTTGACATTTTTTGACAAAAAATTTAAATTTTTTATTTATGAAATTCTTTCATTAAATACAACTCGTGCAATGGAAATATATTTATAATTTTCGACAAATTTGCACTCAATGAAAGAGAATTCAGTTTTCTCCATTGTCTTACAAAGCAAAACCACCAAGTATTGCGTAAATCTGACAGTGTCAGAGCAATACAAAACTCATAGTATGAGTAATTAACAGTGTGTTGGAGCTTTGGCAAAACACTGTGTTTTCCGAAAATTTCCTCTAACTTGGTTCGCCACACTGTCAAGAATTTTTCTATTTTCGAAAATTTATTTTCGAAAATCTGATTTTAAATTTTTTGTCAAAAAATGTCAAAACACCAGTTTTCGCACCAGTTAGTATGCAATTATCTGATAATTTGCACTAGTGCAAATTATCGCGTAATTACAATCTGATTGGTTCAAATCAACAATCAAATCATGTCAATTTATTGTTGGAATACCAGTTTTGACAGATGTATGAAATTCTCACAATTTAAAAAAAAAAAAAAACTCATTCGGTACTAGATGGCAGCACTGGTAAATGAATTCTAGATATTTGCATTTTACGCACATGATGGCAACACTAGGGAATTTTCATATTTTTCAGTTTATTTTTTTTGTGAATAACTAGTTTTATTTATGCCAAGACTGCATCCCAAGAATCATCTCACCTATTTTTTTTTAGATACTTCTAGTGATCAGATATCACATAGTTTTCTTTTTTTCCATTTTAATTTATACGTTGTACGAAAAAAAAATTATTGAAATTCAAATCAAAAACTTTGGCGCGAAAACGAAAAATTTAAATATGACAGCGCTCATAACGTCAAGATTTTGTAAACAACAAACGCAGCAAACAAACTCCTGCTGACGCAGTGCTATTTTTGTGTTATTCAACTGTGTTAAAGTTTGCTTTTTGTGAAAATTGTCGCAATGGATGAAGAATATTGTGAAGGACTGCTTTCGTAAATTTTATTTCACTTGCAAGTTTGCTATTGACAGGTTTGTTTACAGAATCGTGACGCCAAAAAAGGTAGCCATCATGGAAGCATTGTTTTTGGCGGGAAATTTTTTATTTATAATTTTGTGTTATTTTTTGTGTAACAAGGGCGGTATCAGTTAAATGAAAACTGGTCATATGAATATTGTGCAGTATAAACTATCGATTTACACAAAATTTGGGAAATTTTAGTTTACATGCAAGTTGCCTATTGTATTATTTTGAACTTTGTGGATATTTATAGATTATTAGGAGTTATTGTTTTGCCGATTCTGAAATGAAAAAAATACAAATTTATAATGAGAATGAGAAGAGATGGAACATGTTACGTATATGCTTTTCACTTTTTATTGGCGTAGCATTATCCATGGAAATTTGACAAGTTGACCCTCGTATATTAATGACATTTGATGACAAAATATTTTTCAAATTTCAGGGTTATGAAACAGAAAGCCGAGTTGCCAGAATGTGTAAAATATCTGAGTAAATTCAAATAGTAAAATTATTCAATTTATCAACCTTCCATTAGTCGCGCGTGTATCTGAGAGATACATGCCTATTATTTTTACAAATAAATCAAAAAGGAAAAACCCTATAATATTTTGGCTTGTAGTAGTCCTTAGATACCCTATACTTATCACTATCCCATAATTATATGGTCGTACCTCTACTTGGAAATTTGGAATTTCCAAAAAACTAGGGGTGCGCTCGGCTTTGTGATTGACTGATACAACGCGACTTTTCTTATTACCAGCGGTGCACCTCAATTGTTGCTGTTTTCTTGGTATTTTTTTTATATAAGTATTATGGTACAAGAGGCTCTTCATCTTAGGTGAAGATGGAACTCGATGAGACAAAATTCCTCCCAAGCTGACTCGGAAGAGACCACATAATATGGTAAAGCTGCCAGGCGTTGTTGGCCAAACTGCAACAACTGTGAAAACAGAATCTAACTTCTGGAATCTCTTTTTCAGTAAAATGTGATTGTTGAGTACACGAATAAATACATAGAAATTGTAAAACCGAAATTCATCAGATGGTTCATTTTTTTTTTATCAATGATTTAGTACATGTATCTCTGTGATGCAGCGCGACTAATGATGTTATGAAAACTTGCGCGCCTAATGGAGGGTTAATGGGGAAGTATACTATGTATGAAAATCAGTAAAAAAAAACTGCTCGACATTATTCTATAGGCTAAATGGTGATGGTATAGTGGGATACTAAATTATTTTCCAGCATAGTGTCTATAGAATTAGTCAGAGAAAAACAAACTGTAATTTGAATTTAGCGCTACAGCGGCGACCAATAGTATTCAAGCAGCTGACTATCTGGCAACGCTGCTCAAAATGCCTCTAAACGACAGCTGTCTCCATCAGTTCAAAGACGTGTGGTGTCGTGTGAATCATGTGACAGGTGACATTGTCACAGTAACTTGTTTACGTTAGCTGGGTTCGGCTTTTCAGCGCAGAGTTGGAGTGGAGTGAACAGAGCTAATGGAGTCGCCCCTAATATGGTAAAAAGCAATACCCGAACCTCAACCCGAACGGCTGGAGTGCGAATGGAGTCACTTCGAATGCACGGAGTGAGCAAGCCGAACCCACCTGTTGTTTGATGTAGTAGCTTTGACGTTTCGTTCTGATGTGTTGCCAGATTGGAAAAACTAACTACGTCACGAACTTTTATTTTCACGTAGGGGCGAGGTTAAGAGGAAATTTAAAAAACGAAATTTCGGTGTATTGCGGTTTTTACACAGCAACTAATTACACTAAATAGTACGATTCGTCGAGTATATCACTACGCAGTAATAAAAAAATCACTTGTATACTGCCTCATTAAACAGAACCATAACAGTAAGCTCAATAGCATAAATATGTTTTTGCAATAACTGTTTTTTCGGGTTTGGTCCAACGGCATTTCTTCTATTTTTATTTTTTCATTTCTTCTTCTTCTGGACGTGCCTATCCCTCATGAATGTCGGCGATCATCGACTATTATGGCGATGTCCACTTAATTCGCAGCAATATGGAAGAGTTGTAGCGAGCTTTTATCAAACAATGTTCTGATATTTTTCCGTTACGATATTCTTCTTCTTCCTGGTCCTCTCTATCCAAATATCTTCCCTTGCAGGAGCGATTGTGACACAACCTTATCTTTTTGAAAGGGTTGTAAGGCATGGGAGGGTGGGTAAGATCTCGACAATTTTTACATAAGGCCATTTATTGAGAAAATGTTAATATACTTAAGCCTACATTTTCAGTTAGATAACCTCAAATATAGGTTACTTAAATGATGTATTATAGAACCAATTCTGTGAAGCGTTTTCTTTAAAAATAATCTTGTATGTTGCCTTGCTTGAGTCCAATACCTCTCCATCAGAACGGAGACATTGGAGCAAAATAGGGGAGATTTTGGACATGAGCAAAAAATGGTGCATTTAATAAAAATAGTTTATTTCAAGGTAAAGGTAAAATATTATATTTCGCCAGGTAATTATTTTGAAAAATAACTAAAGTTCATTCCACGAAACGAGAGAGTAGAGGTAAACAAACAGGCGAAGCTTGAAAATTCAGAGAAGGACTGCAAAAATATGAATTACAATTAATGACATTTATTATTGTCAGGTTGTCATATGAGTCAATAAGTTTAATGTCGTATTTCCTAGTATTTTACAATTATTATTTAAACCATAGATTTAATATCTACTATCGTGATAAGATAGGTAACGCTCTATCTAAAAGCATTGGAGCAAATTGACACAAACATGTGTTAAGAATCTCTACGTATTCCCAATACGTAGAGGTATTTTATTAGAAGCAAAGGTTCCCATAGGCCAGAGCTGGGCAGTAGCTAGCTACCAAGTAGTTAAGCTACTAGCTTAGCTACTTTTTTGGTAGCTAATAACTTATTCAAGCTACTTTGAAAAAAAAGTCGCTTGTAGCTGTAGCTTTTGGTAATGTGTTTCAAGTATTCATAAGCTACTGTGAAAAGTAGCTAGCTACTAAAACAAGCTACTTAAGCTACTTTTGGTAGATAGTTAATAGTTATTCAGATATTAATGGCGGAAAGTGTCAATAACCGCACGAGGGTGTGGTTAACGATACTTAACGCCCAAAATACTTATTACGTTTTATGCGCAGCGGACTCTTCTAGTTCAAAAATGAAATAACTATACCTATAATAAAATGGCATCCATTCGACATTGTTTCCAAAAATAAACAGTTTTCCCCTTATAAAGGCTTGTTCCACCAACCTATCGCCCGCGTTTGAATTTGTCATTGAATTTACCGCTCGAAAAAAGTAACTTTATACTTTAATTGCTCAAGCTACAATTATCATTTTCCAGAAAATTCTTATCCTGCCTTGCTTAGACTAGTTTCTAGTTATCTCTGTAGGTACCTATGTTTTATATGTCCTATTTTAAGGTAGGCGCAGACTGCGGTAGCGGGAGCGAAAACGGGAACGATGCGTTAGATGCGGCAGCGGCGAGTTTGCATAGCATGCACACCAACGCGATAGTTTCCGCCATACTGGAAACACGTGGTATTGTCCAAACAATACAAAAACATCATCAAACTACTATGCGAACTGCGGGAAAACGCTGCACCTTGCGAACCGAAATTCATTCGCAGACATCCCGCAAATCGCATGCGTTTCCTTCGTACCGGTATGCACTCCTTCATTTCCCGCTATTGATTTACGTCCCGCAGAAGTTTCGTTCTCGCTCCCGCTCCCGCAGTCCCGCCTCGGTCTGCGCCTACCTTTATTCTCGCATTCGCAGAAATCGCAGATCACTGTGATCAAACTGAACCTAATAAATTAATGTCCAGTGGTTTTTGACAAAAATATGAATACTACTTCTTAGAGAAAGTTTGTTATTTTCGTATGATGATATTATGAAATTAAATTAGGTAAGGTATTTTTTTTTATATGTACATTGATGGTGGCGATTGTGCACGCTTTTTTGTTTTTATCAATTTAACTTTCAAAAAAGTAGCTTAAATAGTAGCTTTCAAAAATTCAAAATGTAGTTAAGCTACTAATAGCTTAGCTACTTTTTCAAAGAGGTAGTTGAGCTACTGAGTAACTTAGCTACTTACAATATAAAGTAGCTTGTAGCTTGTAGCTAGCTACTTTTTCCAAGTAGCTTGCCCAGCTCTGCCGTAGGCGTACCCATGAAAAAGTCATGTTTTGAAATATACCGGGTGTTTTTCAAAACACGCTCACCCCTATAACTTTTTTATTTTCCCAGATAAACAAATGAAATTTGGTGTGTTTAATTATGACCCGGATGTGCATTATTTGACGTATTTAATTTTTTACTATCACTTCTGGTTTGACCGGAAGTGACCCTAACTTTCTTTTTTTAAATGAGACGCTAGGTATATTTTTCCTCATTTTAATAGAAAACTACATTACGAGTACAATGACACCTCATTTGTCACTTTTTGACATTTCATCACCAAATTATTTAAATTTTTACTTTTAAATCTAGAGCACCATGAATAAGTCAAAATGCTTAATTTTGCTCCTAGGAACATGGGAAAATTTGTTTTGATCTTATTTTGTATTTTATATCCTCTACAGACTCATTTGAAGATAGTAGAAGCGCATTTTTAGAATTATCTCAGTTTTTTCAAATAGAAAGGGTATGGCTCATGAGCATGTTCCAAAAGAGCGTTTTCTAACGAGTAATTCAGTACCACACAATCGCTAGTTCATCACTCAAATTAAGAATTTTTCTAGCATTCCAAATATTTTTGGAAAATTTTAGTTCAATATTTGAATAAACTGGCGATTGTGTGGTACTGAATTGTTTGTTAGAAAATGCTCTCTCGGAATATGCTGATGAGCCATACCCTTTCCATTTGAAAAAATTGATATAATTCCAAAAATGCGCTGCAACTAACTTTAAATGAGCCTTTAGAGGATATAAAATTCAAAATAAGCTCAAAACAAATTTTCCCATGTTCCTAGGAGCCAAATTAAGTATTTTAACTTATTCATGGCGCTCTAGATTAAAAAGTAAAATTTTAAATAATTTGGAGGTGAAATGTCAAAAAGTGACAAATGAGGTGTCATTGTACTCGTAATGTAGTTTTCTATTGAAATGAGGAAAAATTTACCTGGCGTCTCATTTAAAATAAGGAAGTTAGTGTCACTTCCGGTCAAACCGGAAGTGATAGAGTAAAATATTGAATACGTCAAATAATGCACATCCGGGTCATAAATAAACACACCAAATTTCATTTGTTTATTTGAAAAAATAAAAAAGTTATAGGGGTGAGCGGGTTTTGAAAAACACCCGGTATATTATAATTCCAGAGAAAAGTAGTTTTAAAAATGATAAATTTGAGCACCAAAACTGAAAGCAAACTGGACTGTTTAAAGAAAAAATACCTACATGAAATGGGAGCAAAACAATATTTGATTAGATTTTTCTTTTTTTTTTATGGATTTGTATCAAAAAAGAGTAGCTTCGTAATACATTCAAACAACAATAGGCTCGTACAGCATATTTTTTTTATTACATATTCTAAAAGAGCGTATTGAGTTTAGCAGTTGTGCAAAATTTCATAATTTTCCGAGCCCTTGTTCATATTTAAATAAATTTCAAAAAGCTCCAAATTTGGAAGTTTTGAAACACGCGGTGACGTCACTGCATCTCTCACGTTGGTCGTGTGATGGCCTTTAGCCCGTCTTGACTCGAGAGATGACGTCATACCATCTCTAAGCGATGAATTTCTGAGGCATAATGTTTTATTATTCAAAGCCACATAACTTTTTTAATATTTCTCCAATGGCACTGAATTTTTTTTTGTGTGCTATATGTGAGTAATACTCCATAAAAATATCAAAAAACGTGGTTAATGAAACCTCACTGAACGAGCCTATTCCAAAAAAAAACAATGTTTATTCAGAATATTAATAATAACATGTAATAATATTATTACAAGAGCTGAGGTACCTACTGATAACAAAAATATTGAAGCAAACTGATCAATAATGCAAATACTGAAAATAGGTATAATGCATTGGCCTTTCAAGTGAATATTAAATACTTAGTTATTCTCTGATCATATTAAACGACCGTTTCTAAAACCAAACTGATTTAAGGAAAATAGGTAACTACTTACGTTTAAAATAAATAAATAGGTTGTCTTATTCATTTATTACAAAAAGTATCAACAGCAAAACTTATATCTATAAATAATATCAAAATAGCTACACACTAGTCTAACTAAAACTAAAACTAACTTCTTTACTAATAAAAATAAGGGGTGATCCAATTAGTGCTTTAGTATTTTGAAATGAAATAGAACACAGATATTGCTGCGTTGTCAAAATGCCATTTGAAAGACCAACTAATTACATTTATGTTTTAAAAATAATATCGGTGAAATGAACTCCATGACTTTTTTCACAATAGTGAATTCGTACAGTCCAATTTATCATAAGGTTTTCATATATTTGGGCCGGTATTCCCGGAATAACCGCTCTTGCGATAACGCCATCGTTTTGTTGGCGGTATGGCACGTAGCGCCATCCTGATGGATCCAAAATCCATCCAGTTGGTTTTCGATGATTATTGGGAAGCAATAATCGTGGCTGAAAACGACGTCTCTAGAGACAAATTTGGATTATCTCGAACACTTGGACTTACAGGTTCAACATTTTCTGCATTTCTCACATTTCTTACACGATTTGTTCTTGGGTTATCCAGCAACCTAAACTCATTTTCAAATTTCCTCACAACATTACAACTTTGTTTATTCACTGGATTGATCATGGGGACTATAAAGTGCACTTAATCCGATCAAGTTGCCTTCATACAGAGCTTTGGTTTTGATAATAAATTTTAATAATTTCGCAATGTTGCTGTGGTGTTAAATGTTTCACTTCATTTTGTAATAAACCAATGTAAAAAACTACCAAATAATTTTTTTTTTGAAACATCTTGCACATGTTAATCTAAATTTATGACACTTAATAGAAAATAACCCATGATTCAACCTGTCAGAAGCCTCTGACAAACCCGTATTGTATATCAAATCAACCTGGACCTCCCTTATCCAGAATTTCTGATATTTCGTGCGATATCTACCATATTATAGGTACATTGCATTTATTCTATCGCTAATGGTAAACTATCATTTAATCTACTCAAAACTCGTTGTTAAAGTAACACTTTATTTGAAGTAGTGAAATCGAACAATTTTTACCCACTCATTTGTCAATTTTACCCACTCATACGTCAATTTTACCTACTTGTTTAAATCTTTTATAATAATTATAGTGTTTTTGACAGAAATCTGTAATGTTGCATGATTGACAACACCAGAAATGTGTCAGTTTGTTAGGTACTTTGTCAACTTGTCATAATCTATGTAAAATTTATGCACAGTTTAGTTTATGATTTTAGTAATTGTGATAAATAAAAAGTTGCTCAAGAATAAAATAGAATATTACACACGACGGTAAAAAAGCTTACCTGTTCGTGGAATTAATCCACTCGCTCCTTCGTCGCTCGTGAGTCAACATTTTCCACTCACAGATAAAGCATCTTTTCACCGTCTTGTATAATAAATAACTATTGTTCGCTTTGGTAAAAGGTAAAATTTGATGACAGACATATGCATAATATACGTTCATACAATATGGTTTCTAAAATTCTGGAGAAATTGCACAGAAAGCTGCGCTTTTAAAATTATAAGATTTGTTCTTTAAATTAGGAAGAAATAGGTTATGCTTTTTGCAAGTTTCCAGTGGTAATAAACAAAGTTACGGAAATTTGAATCCAAATAATATAAATTCAACTTTTGACTATTCCCAGTATTCCCGTCTCTTGATTGGACTAAGTTGGATAGGTTTGAATTATTCAATTGTTTCTGATCAAAAGCCAGGAATTTTCGAAATCTGAATTAATATAAAAATGTTCAAATTCAACGTTTATGTATTTTTGGCTCTTGATTAAGTTAATCTAAATGATTGAGTGGTATTTGAGAAATAAAACTAACCCAAGCAAAACTTCAAAAGCCAGGAATATTCGGATTGTGAACTACAGCTTTTCTATAAGTATTTTAGAATGTATCACTTGTATTTCAGATTCATCTATTCTAGTTCAGAATGCATCAATTCTATATCAGTTGTGTAAGTTTAATTTCAGAAAGTGTTATTTGTATTTCAACTTTCTCAATTGTACTTCAGAAAACATCATTTGTTCAGATTGGTCAGTTGCATTTCAGAAAAAAGTCATTTGTATTTCAGTTTGGTCACTTATATTTCAGAAATCATCATTTAGGTTTCAGATTATTTATTTGTAGATCAGAAATTGTAATTTGTATTTCAGAATTCGTCAAATGTATTTCAGATATTATCAATGTAGTGTATTGAATAAAATTTATAATGAGTCACCTATACACCTATCTTGTGTTGATTTGGGAAAATCTGCGTAGATACCTGATGATTTCTGAACTTCATCTGATAATTTCTAAAATATAATTCACGTTTCCTGAACTACAGTACTTTATTCATATTAAATCTAAATTAAACAAAAGTTAATTTTTAAATTATTTTAAAAAGCCGCCAGTACAATGAACTAATCTGAAATACAATTGAGGCTTTCCGATACAAAATTAACTAATCTGAAATACAATTGACACTTTTTAAAATAAAATATACTAATCTGAAATACAATTGACTCTTTCCCAAATAAAATTAATCAATCTGAAACACAATTGACGCTTTCCGAAATACAATTTACTAATCTAAATTACAATTGATGCTTTCTGAAATTAAACTGACGATCTCTGAAATAGATATGGAAAAGGTGTAGTATAAATATTCAAATCCCAACGTTTAATATTATAAAACTGATTGAATCCAGAGCCAGGAATATTCAAAAATTTGAATAAACATAAATATGTAAATCCAATTTGGTTTGAGTGGTTTTTAAGTTTTTGATGTATGATGTAACTCATTCAAAAACAGGAAATATTCAAAATTTGAATTCCAAAATACCTATCCAAATTGAAAAACCTCTTGAAACTTGAAATTCAATCAGAACTCACAAAAACTGATTTTACAAGTCCGATTGAACTTCTTATTCCTGTCCTGAACATCTTTTTCAAAAAATCATAAAATTTCGTATTCTCCCCTGCCATCTTTCGCCTAGTGCTTTGAACAACTTTTTCTTTAAACTCTTAAAAAACTTCATCTTCAAAACTAAAAATTCAGTCTTTCAAGGCCCGATTTATCGACCTTCTGATAATGCAATCTGACGAATATAAAATTGCAATTCATGATCCTATATTAGGACCGGTTTATCAGTGTTTAATTGTTGGTTAACTTATACTTATTATTGGTTTACCGACAGCTAAACTAAACAACCGTTCACTAATAGACCGGTCCTTAGTCGGCCAGTTATAGGATTATAGATTGGTGAAGTTATCTTGAAGACAGACAGTTATCAATAAGTTTACCTGAATAAACCAAAGCCTAAATGAAATAAAATTGGAATTGGAAAATCTAAGAATTAACTGAATTCTTGTCTCAAGCAAATTGAAGATTAAATTTTTAAGTCCATAGTTGGGGACTTTATATAAAAATTTAATTTTTCCTTAGTTGTATTGTTTTTTTGAAGTACACACACAAAAATCCTCTCCACCACAATATAATTACTCTCCAGAGAGGAGAGGAGAGCAAAAAAAAATCATAAATAATACACCAATTTGCTAAATTGTTAGAAAGATTTTTACAGGTAATGACCAACGTGAATACAGGGACACTTCGGTCCCTGTTTGGGAATCGGCCCACTGAGCAGTGGACTCAGGCTTCCCGTGCCATTCCTTGACGCGCTTCGTCCTTGTTAGGACTCATCAGAAGGACATAGGCTGAAGCTCCCTGTCCAAGCAAAATTGAACTTCGTTGACCAGTCAGAAACAACTACTCCGAGGGCAAATACCCCTACCGGCGTTGAACTACACTGATTGGTCTGAGCTTTCGTTGGCAATAGAAATTGTTAGAAAGATTTTTACAGGTAATGACCAACGTGAATACAGGGACACTTCGGTCCCTGTTTGGGAATCGGCCCACTGAGCAGTGGACTCAGGCTTCCCGTGCCAATCCTTGACGCGCTTCGTCCTTGTTAGGACTCATCAGAAGGACATAGGCTGAAGCTCCCTGTCCAAGCAAAATTGAACTTCGTTGACCAGTCAGAAACAACTACTCCGAGGGCAAATACCCCTACCGGCGTTGAACTACACTGATTGGTCTGAGCTTTCGTTGGCAATAGAAATTGTTAGGAAGATTTTTACAGGTAATGACCAACGTGAATACAGGGACACTTCGGTCCCTGTTTGGGAATCGGCCCACTGAGCAGTGGGCTCAGGCTTCCCGTCCCAATCCTTGACGCGTTTCGTCCTTGTTAGGACTCATCAGAAGGACATAGGCTGAAGCTCCCTGTCCAAGCAAAATTGAACTTCGTTGACCAGTCAGAAACAACTACTCCGAGGGCAAATTTTGGGAATCGGCCCACTGAGCAGTGGACTCAGGCTTCCCGTGCCAATCCTTGACGCGTTTCGTCCTTGTTAGGACTCATCAGAAGGACATAGGCTGAAGCTCCCTGTCCAAGCAAAATTGAACTTCGTTGACCAGTCAGAAACAACTACTCCGAGGGCAAATACCCCTACCGGCGTTGAACTACACTGATTGGTCTGAGCTTTCGTTGGCAATAGAAATTGTTAGAAAGATTTTTACAGGTAATGACCAACGTGAATACAGGGACACTTCTTGCTCTGTTTGGGAATCGGCCCACTGAGCAGTGGACTCAGGCTTCCCGTGCCAATCCTTGACGCGTTTCGTCCTTGTTAGGACTCATCAGAAGGACATAGGCTGAAGCTCCCTGTCCAAGCAAAATTGAACTTCGTTGACCAGTCAGAAACAACTACTCCGAGGGCAAATTTTGGGAATCGGCCCACTGAGCAGTGGACTCAGGCTTCCCGTGCCAATCCTTGACGCGTTTCGTCCTTGTTAGGACTCATCAGAAGGACATAGGCTGAAGCTCCCTGTCCAAGCAAAATTGAACTTCGTTGACCAGTCAGAAACAACTACTCCGAGTTCAAATACCCCTACCGGCGTTGAACTACACTGATTGGTCTGAGCTTTCGTTGGCAATAGAAATTGTTAGAAAGATTTTTAAAGGTAATGACCAACGTGAATACAGGGACACTTCGGTCCCTGTTTGGGAATCGGCCCGCTGAGCAGTGGACTCAGGCTTCCCGTGCCAATCCTTGACGCGTTTCGTCCTTGTTAGGACTCATCAGAAGGACATAGGCTGAAGCTCCCTGTCCAAGGAAAATTGAACTTCGTTGACCAGTCAGAAACAACTACTCCGAGGGCAAATACCCCTACCGGCGTTGAACTACACTGATTGGTCTGAGCTTTCGTTGGCAATAGAAATTGTTAGAAAGATTTTTACAGGTAATGACCAACGTGAATACAGGGACACTTCGGTCCCTGTTTGGGTTTGAGTCCTAACAAGGACGAAACGCGTCAAGGATTGGCACGGGAAGCCTGAGTCCACTGCTCAGTGGGCCGATTCCCAAACAGGGACCGAAGTGTCCCTGTATTCACAGGTGTCAAATCTTACCCCAAAAATCCGAACAATAAATTCTTATTTCCTGACGAAAACCAATATTCCAATAGAAACACCATCACTCGTCCTCTTGCAGTGCGCTATCTAGAATACTTGGGGAAAATCGGTGTCGAACTCCCTGACATACTTGTTGATGATCGAAATGGTGCCCAAGTAGCAAATAACGGTACCATGAAAAGAATAGACTTTATAAACAATCTGAAAGGCAAAATTAGAGATGAGTGGCAGGATATATGGAGCGGAACAGATACGTTATTTCGTAGAATAGAACCAACAATTAAACACAAATATGAATCGACAAGTTTGAATAAACTCGAAACGGTAAAAGCATTTAGACTCCGCACAGGACATACAAATCTAACACACCAACATCTTCTTAAAGGAGAACAAGCACCAACATGTGATCAGTGTAATGTAACTCTCTCAATTAGTCATATCATTAGTGAATGTCCTGTTTTCAATGCTCAAAGGCAACTCTATGGTTTAGGGCCATGCACAGAAGATAACCTGAAAAAAGAAAACATGAGAAACATACTCGACTACATCAAAGATATTAATCTATTTGATAAAATTTAGGAACAAATATAGATCTTGTGATACTTACCATAATGTGATACTTACCATAATGTGATATAGTCCAACAAATACCATTATAAAGTCACGTGATTTTTCTCTATCCTTGTTGAATACATCTCAAACAGCGGTGATAGTAAAATTGACAAAAAAATTGCTGTCTAATTATTCTTCATAATATTCTTACCTGAAATAGAATCCGTCACTGTCATCAATTAGTTTGTCAAAGTTATTTTCGAAAATAATACAATGAACAAACACAGCTAATAAATTTGACTATATTAACCTTTTTCCAACTCGAAAAGAATCAAATAGAAAACGGGTACCCAGTTTAAGTTCAGAATGTATTACAACAGACAGCAGATACGACAAAAGTGAGTCTCGCAACAATTGCAAGTATTAAAATTGCCCTCTGATTGGTCAATACTACTTCAGAAACGCGTTTGTAAAATGCTAGTGGGAACATATCCTAAAATTCAATAGTAATTAATCACCAGTAGCATTTTGTAGGTGATATGAACGACATAATCATTGGACATACGTTTTTTGGCACCAGTATCACGTGACTTTAAAATGGTATTTGTCGGACTTTACTTACCATCTGCCTCGCATATTTTGACTTTCAATAATTCCAAACTCCCGAAGTATATAAAAGCAGGGTACTTAAATATACCAGTTAGGCAGTATGATAAAATTTAGGAACAAATATAGATCTGTGATACTTACCATAATGTAATACTTACCATCTAGGATACTCGCCATTTGTGATACTAGATACTACCAAAAATATTTATATACACAGTACCTACTTGTTTTATTAGCTAATAACCTTGCTGTTGATGCTCTAGGGTGGTCTTTTTTAGTGCGGTAAAAATCCCACACTATTTGGTACCCAACACCTTAACCAAATGCCTTTTGAAGGGTTTTTGTCCACCCTAACCTAAAAAAAAAAAAAAAAAAAAAAAAACTAACTAATAAGAATTTAAATAATTGTGTCTGTTGACTAGGGATTCGAAAACAGTATTCTTCTGTTCAAATTGATCCTTATGGAAACACTAAATGAAATGAGAAGTTTTGTTTAAAAACTGTTGTTGTTTATGAAGTAACATTGTTGACCTCAAGTGCTGAAATTTTGATTTAAGGCTAATCATCTAGAAATTATTGTGAGGTTTTAATAAAAATATAGTTAGTAATTATTTAATTTGAGTACGTAGGATTATAACTAAATAATTGTTCTGCATAAGCTGTCAGTAAATGAGTTTTAAGAATTTATAGTTGTAGGTAATGGTAGTTTTATTAGGAATATGAATCGAAAGGGTTGTTTAAAAGAATAAATGTATAAATTATAAGTTATTAAGAGAAAAAGAAGTAGGTTCCTGGTCCGAAATAATAAAGTTTGAAAGGTTGTGAAATAAATAGATTTGGGAAGAATTAGAAGCGGCTGTCAGACTTAGAAAAATATTTGCTTTATTTTTTTTTAAAGTATAATAAAGTACAATTTGGTAAACTTTAATAGTTTCTTTCTCTCTTTTGCAAATAGACCCTTTCCACAATTTCAAAGGCCGCCCAAGGAAATAAACACCATCAATATACCGCTCGTACTTTACTATCTAACTAATAAAAAAGAATACTTGGGCGCGTTTTGCTACACTTACAAAAAAACCTATAAGGTCAAAAGAAATGGAATGACGAAAACCGTAGGTAGCTAGCACACAAGCATTTAAAATCGGTCACTCTCAGTTGGAACACCCTGTATTATAAAAGACTTTTCAAGCAGTTTTTACTTGTAAACTTAAGACTTTTTGTATCTGTTATTTGCAAATTTTGAATTATCCGATTTCTTGGAGCACAGAATTTTTACTATTTTTGGGGAGCGAAATCTATGACACATATAATAACTATTCACATTTTGTTTATTTGCTAACATATTACAAAGTGTTTCTGGTCGCTAGACTTCGTATTTGGTAGATTTTGACCTTAGAATTCTAAATAATTGCGTATTGCAGCAATTTTTGAAAAACAAAAAAACACTTTTTCAAAAGTTTCTCCGCTTATCTAACAACCCGCTTACGCAATAATATTTTTTATTTACGACTAATGTATAATGTGCGTATTATATTTGTGATTTTGGCAGTATAATGACATATGTTATTCCTCCAGGGATTAATGACGAGTAGCGGGATTAATGGTCATTATTCCACAAAAGTGTCAGTGTCAAACGTGTAGTGCTTGTGGATTTGTATTGAAAATTATGAGACGGATGAAATTTGTTCATTGAAAATCTCAAATAAATTAATTTGTCGTAAATAAAGTAGAGTATACTACTCGCAATAATGGCTATTATTCCCTCGGAATGTTACTCCCTCGCCGCTAACGCGGCTCAGTTCGTAATAATCCTCGGGAATAATAGCTATCATTATTGACTCGTGGTATAATCTACTATTATTTTTTTAATTAACCTTTCAATTTAGGTAGGCGGTATGCACATTTTTATTTCAAATCCTATTATTATTAAACAATATTTTTTTATCAACTCCAGATTTAATTCTAGATACAATATAATTAATTGAATTACCCAAAAGTCGTAAATTTTTATAATAAACTATTAATTTTTCCCTGCATATAAATGCTATTAAACATAAAGAAACACAACCTTTGTTCAAAATCTGTAACAATGTCGGTCATAACACGTGCTTTTCTTTTTGCCATTCTAGTATGCTTTTCGGCAGATTTGATATCTGCTCGAACGTCTCCATGGATTCCTCCTCCAGAAGGTAAATAAGTAACAGTAATTAATAAAAATAAAAAAAAACTTAGAAAAACTTAATAGGTTTAATGAATAATATTTTGTTATTTTATGTTTATTTTCCAAATTTAGGACTAACTGAACCTCTTGAATTTTTATCGAGGAACAAAAGAAGCATTATCGATATCATTGCCGCCATTCATTCTTTAATGCGTCTATTCTTTAATAAAGTGGCCGATTTTTTCCCAAATTAGGCGGGAGGATGCGGGATTTAGGAGTAAGTATTCCATTCAAATTAAATTTGAAAGATTATTGCTAGGTATATTTTCAACATTGGAAATGTTTCAGTTATCCAAATCACATGAAATTTGCATTCTACTATTATTTATTGTTACAATATCATTCTATGTGAATGTAGATTTCGCCAAGAGAAAGACTTGCTGAAAATGTCAGGAATCAGATGATCCCAAATCCCATATTAAAGGCATTAGATGGATTGATAATTATCAAGTATATCAAGTATACCTACATATTTTCTAAATATTTATCAAATCAACATAATATTTCAAATTTTCAGAATATGCATAACATTATAGAAAACCGTCATATTTAAAATTAGATTAAATGTTTCCTTTTTTTTGCAGATAGGTGAGATAGGTGCTGGATAGCCAAATCCAAATAAGTACCCATAATGTTAGTATGTTTAGAAACGTTGATAAAAAGATTTGAAAATTCAACTGATTTCCATTTGGACGCAGAAAAATCAAATAATTTTTTTTTGATAAACAACTAGCGTGTCATGAAATTGAAAGAGACAAGATTCTGAGTCCATAATATAAATTTGAGAAGGAAGGTCTACGGAGAATTTTGTCATTTTCGTATGTGGTTGTAGGAAAATACATATACTTATTCAAAGTCAGTAAACTGAAAATTGCTATTATGGCAAATGTGCGTGAACCTACGATTTTTTGAAGGTATAAATGATGATGTGAGCTTTGTAACTTCTTCATTATTAACAATAATTACTAATAACAACTCAGCTAACGATTTCGGCAATTTTTTCAAAATCAAGAGCATTTAATTTATTATTTGAAACTTAAACGAACTTCAGTTGCTCTTAATAGTTCATGGTCATCATTTTCATCGTGTTAATGATCAGAATTACTGTCGCCATAATCTTTATCATCATCTTCATTCTTTTCTTTCTCAATATCAAGCTTATTCAGAAGGGAACAAGAATCACTCTTTGAACTTGGCCTAATAATTCTTTCGTTGATGTTCTGGCAACTGGTCAATAAATTAAATTAAAAGTAGATAGTTTATTCCTCATTTAAAATCCTTCTATCACTATAATGAGAAGTATGAATGAGAAGAAGTAGAGCCCATACGAATGACATACAAAAAGCCTATAAAGGCTGCAGTGTAGATTATGGGCTCGAAAGGGTGAAACCAAAAATCTAATCTAATCACTATTCATTATATTATTATTAAAATTATTCGTTTGTTTCACTAAGGTGCTACCTTAGGTTGCTTCAAAGGAGATACCGAGTAGACACCGTGCACCTAAGGTAACTCCTGCAAATTTTATTGTGCTATAGTACTTTGCGTACTATGTGTGTCGTACCTAGCAATGCTGACTTTTGTATAATGTGGCACTGCCTTAATGGCTTCACATGTGGCGTGTGAAACAAGTCCTGTTGCTCTGTAGTTTAACATACCCAGGTTCGTTCAGTAGGATTGAACGATGAGAATTTTTATTAAATTCTGTTTTTTTTTTTAAAGATAAAAGT
The DNA here is from genome assembly GCA_917834065.1 of Ceutorhynchus assimilis. NCBI lineage: Eukaryota > Metazoa > Arthropoda > Insecta > Coleoptera > Curculionidae > Ceutorhynchus > Ceutorhynchus assimilis. The sequence continues at coordinate 13,389,477 of OU892284.1, read as the reverse complement.
CAAAATGACATTATGTTGGCAATACAATGTGAAATTGTCAATGCTTTCAAATTTTTTATGTAGAAAAGGCTTGTGTTGCCAACATAGTTACTAAATTTTTCACTTGGGGAATTATCTTTAAATGAAAAACAGACTTTAACTTTTAAACAACAAATCTTCTGAAGAATGAAATGAAAAACAAATAGGACCTACGTTGTGAAAACTTACTCAATTTTACTTACTGAACATGCGCCCGACATAGCAAATATATGGGAAATTTAAGGGAAGTTGTGATATGTAAAAGAAACGAAAAATTTGTGAAATGTCTCCTTTATTATCAAAAAAAAAAACGTACCGTTCTCTACCTGGAACTAACGAGGAGAAAGAGCACGGCAGAGAAACCCTCGCTCTAACATTCCTCAAAACTCGAAACATACTGTCATTTTAAATAACAATTGTGAGTCAATAATTCGATATTTTAAGTTAATAAAAGTTTAAATCAGGTACCGCCCCTGTTCTTGTGCTAAAATTTCAATCACACACACTACTTTCAATCAACACTACCTATATTCAATACTGAAGAGTTTTGGTTAGTTAGCCCATCTGTGGCAGGTACGGAGGTCCCTGGTTACGTAAACTCACGGCTATAGTTGTTTTTGAGCCAATATCTCTTTCCTTTGTTCGGTAGGATATTCGCTCGTCAGGGTAGGAAAATGTTAGTAAATTCAACAATGCCCTAATGCACGCTCTGAATACACAAAATCAAAATTTCAGCACAAAAGACAGCACATAATTTCTTAGGTTTTAATTTACTTCTTTATCTGTGTTGTTTACAGCATGTAACGATTTTGGTTAAATACATAAACAATGCACATATTGTTATAAAAATTGTTATAAACAAACAAAAAATACATAAAAATGAACAAAATAATAGGAACTTGCACAAATTGAACTCTCAAAAACAAAATAATAATTAATCCACTAACCTGTACGCTCCTTACACACACACTAATAACAAATTGGATTGAACAATCAATTTTAATGCAAAATAGAAATGAAAATTGAATAATGAATAATTCCAGACAAGCGTCTAAAGGAACAGCGCCAGCTTCTTCTCTCGTTTTTCTAATGCCTATTCCTCGCTTCTCTTCTATCCTCTTCGGTTTTCGGTACCTTAATTTTTCTGTGGCGCGCTCGTTCCTATAAGCTTGTACGGCGCATACATGGTTGCAACATTTAATTTTATTCAGTAAACATTTTTTTTAAAAGTTATGATTTGAAGAAATAATATTTTAAATAGGTGGTTTTCCTCAGCTCTTATTATTATATTACTATAGGGATGATTTTAGATCCTAGGTTCCACATTCTTTGTATTTCTATGAGCAGGTCTTTGTATTTCAGGTGTTTTTGCGGCACCTGGTTTATATTATATTTCTATGGTATCGGAACGTCAATGATCAGGCATTTTTTTTCTTTCTCTTGTTTTATTATGATGTTCATTTTGTTTGCTTTGATACACCTGCCAGTTTGAATTTGCATAATCCAGATTATAGTGACTATAACTGGGTCCGGGTTGTGCTGATACCACTTGTCTTCTACCTTTATGTTGTATTCCTTGCAAATATTCCAGTGCAGGTATTTGGCCAATGTGTTGTGGCCTGTTGTACCAATCGAGGTAGGCTTTCTTTGCAAGTATGGGACATTCCGCCATTAGATGATGTATGGTTCTATTAAATGACCGGCAGAGTCTGTATTTCGAGTCTCTGCCGCCGGTTTTTGATATATTAGCTTTCATGTAGTTTGTGGCGATAACCTGTTCCTGACAGGCCGTTATTAATGTTTTCGTCTCTAATTAGAACAAACTTATGGAAATTTCTGTGATTTTCTAGAAGAAAATCACGATTTTTACTCAGATTCTCCTGAGACTGAAAATCCTGATGATGAAAACTTTTAGTTACCCAGCCTCGGATCAAACCAATCAGCGTTAACTCTTAATGCTTATCGAATAAATCAATTACGTTTTACTTTAATTCAAGATTCTCCTTGCAAATTTTTTATTCGATACAGAAAGTCATGCTTCTTTAATCATAAGGTAGCTTAGTACTGAAAAGATGAAATTTCAATTTTTTTTTTTCTTGAGATTTGGTGTTGTGAAAATTATTATATTCCATTAACTATTATTACAATTAAAAATGGTAAATTACCACTTGATGTTTATAATTTAAAAGACAAAATCCTCACATTAGATTGTCATATTGATGATATTCAAGAAATATGTGAATTATTTGAAGAAGAAAATTATCAATTGTTTAACGCAGAACAAATAATTACCCAAAAAACCAATGATTATAAACAGAAACCTTATAAGAAACGTCTTAAAACCTTTTATGCGCCTTTAAAGCTTTACAAAAATTTGTAAATTTGTTTCCTAGAGTCTTTCACAAACCAAATGATAAATTATCATTCACAAATCAAGTTAAACACAAAATTAAGACCAAAGACGAAATCCCAATTCACACAAAGACGTATAGATACCCACATAACATTATTCGACCATCATGTAGTCCATGGTCATCTCCTGTCTGGATTTTACCTAAAAAGTTAGACGCTTCAGGCATAAAAAAATGGCGAATAGTAGTAGATTATAGAAAAATCAATAAAAAAACGATAGACGATCGATACCCATTACCAAATATAAACAGACATTCTCGATAGACTTGGAAGAAGTAATTATTTTACTACTCTAGACTTATAGCTTCTGGATTCCACCAAGTTGAAATGCATCTAAACTCAATAAGTAAAACAGCTTTTAATGTAGAAAATGGACATTATAAATTTAACTATATACCCTTTGGATTAAAAAATGCCCCAGCAACATTTCAAAGAATAACGGACAACGTTCTAATAGGTCTACAAAATAAAATATATTTAGTTTACTTGGATGATATTATGATATTTTTCACTTCTCTTCTTCAAGAACATACCTATTGCCAATTATTTGAAAGATTATTCAATCTAAAAATTCAATTGAAAAAATCCGAATTTTTAAATAAATCAGAAGAATTCTTGGGATATGTCATAACTTCAAATGGTATTGAACCAAACCCAAAGAAAATCGAAACAACAAAAAATTTCCAATCCCAAAAACCGTTCAAGAAATTGAATAATTTGTAAGATATTATATCAATGATCCTATTTTACAACACCCTGATTTCAATAAACCATTTTTATCCAACACATGAAAGTTATGACTATTATTATTAATATCATTTAAGATAACCAGAATAACATTCTTTCTACCTAATGACCCATTAAAAGATCAAATTATTAAATTGATAAAAGAATATCCTCCACAAAATACGTAATGTTTGTATTTTCATAACAAAACGTCAAAACCTATTATACTTAGATTAGAATTCTAAGTACATCATTCAATTCAAATTCGTTCAAGTTATGTATTTCCAATTCTTTTGTCGAAGACATAACAGAAACTGATGAACAGCAAGAAAAAATTAAACTATACCATGAGACTAGAACATCCCATCGCGGAGTTACAGAAAATGTTTCATGTTTAATGAAACGATATTATTGGCTCAATTTAAAAAAAGACGTACAAGCATAATGTCAAAACATGCGAAATATGTAATTAGACAAAATATGGAAGGCAACCCTACAAAATAATATTTAAACCAACACCAATCAATTCAAATCCGTTTGAACACCTTTATATTGATGCATACGTTGTTTCGAATCAAAAATTCCTAACAATTATTGACAGCTTTTCGAAATTTACACAAGCTATCCCAATTATTAGCAAAACATCAGTTGAGATTGCATCACAACTAATAAGATATTACAGTTACCATGGAATTCCACGAAGAATTACTTCTGATAACGGAACTGAATTTAAAAATGCAATTGTAATAGATTTTTACCCTAGATAAAATCGAATTTTATTATACGACATTTCGAAACCCTAATTCGAATAGTCCTATTGGGAGATTACATTCTACCTTAAGAGAAAGTTTACCAAGTTTGAAATTACAAAGCCCTAATAAAAACATTATTGATTTAATGGTAATTGCAATCTTTAACTATAACAACAGCATACATAGTGTTACACACCTGTCCAATTAATTAAAAGCGATTTAAATTATTCAATACCTATTAAAAATTCACAAAATAGGATAACCACAGATTATATCAATAATCTTGCCGAATCATTAGAAACTCAAAATAATGTAATTCATGACAAATTTATTTCAAAACAAACACAGAATTTGAAAATTAATAAACAACGAGAAAAGGAACCTGAATTAAAAGATCCTTTTTTCATTAAGCAATTTGACACAAAGAAAATTAGTCCTCGTTATGGTATAGTTTATCTATTCTCAATTGAACCACTACAAAAAATAATTCTCCATCAACAGTCGGCGTTTTCTTTATGAAGCATAGGCGGCGAGGTTTCCAAAAATGTTTCATAATATAATAAATCAATATAATTACGATATTATTCTAGGTAAAATTTAATTTATATTTATTATTATATTTGAGATACTTTGGAATACACATGCCCCAGTGCCGTTTAGGAGATATTTTTTCTAAAATTTTAAACAATTATTCTATAAAAATATACACACGTATAAACCTGCCTCCACCTCTGACAAAAAGAACAAACTACCTTGAAACTATACTGTCGACGCCACGCCGTCGCGTCGCCCAAGCTACCCCAAGCAAATAAACATGAAGAAATCTCTTCGAAATTTTGTTCTGACAACCAGTATTTCATTTTGTCGATTGTAGTTTCGGGTAGGGAATATTCAAAACATTTATATAGGTTTTTTGAGTATTTATTCACGCCAAAGGTGCCTAATATTTGATCGTACCTTATACATAGCTTGAAAATAAAGTGGTTCAATTTAGAATAGATAAACTATACTAAAATACAAGTCAGATTTAGCAAACAAATGGTAAAACGACAACATTTTGTTTCAGAAAAACCAAAATGTTCCTGGCAGTTTTCATCATCCCCCTCATAGGAATTTCCAGTAACGCCTACACGTTAACTCCATGAATTAGATACCATTTTTGTTGCTTTCGCTATCTCTTAAGTTCCCATCTTTGTTGCTTCTTAATTTTTGTTGAAGCTGAAACTTGAATGCGGGGGAAAAATGGGAATGTTGGAGATTTTTAATAATTCAAAGATAAAAATAATTTAAAAATAATTTAGATGCTAAAACTTAAATTAAAACCTAATAATTGACTATTGTTAGATCCCATAATTCTAAGGATATGTTTCTTGCGCCCTAATTGGCCCATCTAAAAATCAGGTGAATCGGTGCATCAATTAAAACTGCACAATCTTGTTGTCGTCGCGGAGCAGGTGGCGTAGCAGGTGGCGTAGCAGGAGGCATAGCAGGTGGCGTAGTAGGTGGCGTAGCAGGTGGCGTAGCAGGTGGCGTAGCAGGTGGCGTAGCAGGTGGCGTAGCAGGTAGCGTAGCAGGTGGCGTAGCAGGTGGCGTAGCAGGTGGCGCAGCAGGTGGCGTAGCAGGTGGCGTAGCAGGTGGCGTAGCAGGTGGCGTAGCAGGTGGCGTAGCAGGTGGCGTAGCAGGTGGCGTAGCAGGTGGCGTAGCAGGTGGCGTAGCAGGTGGCGTAGCAGGTGGCGTAGCAGGTGGCGTAGCAGGTGGCGTAGCAGGTGGCGTAGCAGGTGGCGTAGCAGGTGGCGTAGCAGGTGGCGTAGCAGGTGGCGTAGCAGGTGGCGTAGCAGGTGGCGTAGCAGGTGGCGTAGCAGGTGGCGTAGCAAAGAATTTGCTCTAATTTCTATACAAACAAGTGAAAGTAGCTGCCATTAGATCTTGAAAGGGATCATTGCTCCTGACGCGGTACGGCCGAACGCTTCTTTCTAATCTTTCTGCTCTCAGTGTTCTCTTCTCTAACGTTCTATTCTAAAAAATAGTCGAGAAAATCGGAATAAAATTGCCCGTGAACTCGGTATCGAACTGATTCTGTAATTATTCAAGAAACCTTAGTACAAGCTTTGGTTATTTACGTGTTTAAATTCGCCATATATTTGCAATCAGGCGCTGTTGTTCCGTTTTCACCTATGTAAACTTTGCCTGTGATTTGTGATTGTAAAGCAATAGATGATGTTATAAGCTCGCTCTTTTAACTTTTATTTTCTTCCCTTTCTAATTATTAATACAGTCCACGAAAAACAAAAAACTCTCTTTTTTCTAGTAAGGGTATCGTGTTGCCCCTACAGGTTGTTCCAAAACGACATTGCGGCAATGTGACCAGAAGCAATACATCGAAATTATTTCCAGTCCAATCGTAATTTCCAAAGGTAAATGTTCAATAACAATTAACAATCCAACATTTTTGGAAGACACGCATGAGAACTTCAACCCAGAACTCGAACTACCCACCATCGACATTCCTGAACTTCTAGAAAATACCACAACTGTAAGACTTAAAGCAGTAGACCGAAGTTCTTTAATCAGCGATTAAAGAAGCAAATAAATTAAAGACTGACCCATTAAAAAAGTTAAATTTCAGAACCAATAATGTGTGTTCTTATTCTATATTTTACAGGAAAATGTAGTCAAAGTAAAACTGAGGTGCAGATTGAGTTGCCCAACATTGTTAGTCAATCTCAATTTGCAACCACTTAACGAGGGAGGAGTTATATTATAAAGTCCTATGTTATTATTATACAAATAATTCTCCTTTTCAATGTAAAATATAAGCGTACGGATCTGTAAGAGCTCACATTATTATAAAGATGCTGAGTAAGCCGTACTGTACTGGAAAAGTACCGTCATATCAAGTTGTGGCCCACACGATTGCAACCGTCAGCAGTATTTTATTATAAATACGGCACACAAAGCCTTCCTTGGACATTCTATTATTTTTAGCTTAGACTACAGTAATTATTAGAATCAAGATTTTTTTGTTATCGGCTTTTCGCCGATGAAATTAGAGTCTAACAGTTTTTGTTGATATGAAGATATTATAGGTTCGATCTAAGTATACAGGGTGTCCAAAATATTTGTCTAAACATGTCAATTTTAAAGTTCATTTCAATTGAGTTTTTTAAATACAACACCCCGTATAATATTTTTTTATCGAAAAGCTGGAAATGTCCTCTTTCAGAAAATATCATATTTGCCGTATCTATCTCATTATTATTTTGAGATATTAAGATTTTCCCTTAACTTTGCATCAAAAATGGTAAAAAGTAAAGTAATTTTGGTAGTTTTACCTGGAAAGTTTTTCGGGAGTTTTGAAAATTTTATAGCTTTAGACGTGTCCTTTCAAATAAAATGAAGATATTGTAGGAGCAACTAGGCTTACATTAGATTACATGTGATTTGTTAGGGGTAATCAATATACAGTGACGGAAATATGACAATTTTAGAAAAATATGTTTTGGTCTTCTTCGAAAAATCATAACTTGGCAACGCTGCATTCAACCTAAAAGCGATTTCAAAGTTAAATACAGAGAGCATATAGAGGCTTCTTTTGCCACATAAAAACATACGGTATTCCGTTTAAAACAAATATAAAATTTGTGATTACTCTTTTTTGAGACACCCTGTATACTTGAAAATAATTTAAGATTCTAGCAGAGATGAAATGCTAAAACTTTTATACAGAACATTTTTCCATAAGTTCAACGGTTCGGCTACTATTGACCGAGGCGCGCTTGTTGGACTACCCTGTATAGTTGCGTGTAGCAATTTTGAAAGAAACACTTTTTCAAAAGTTACTCCGCTTATCTAAAAACCCGCTTACGCAACAATATTTTTTATTGTTTTAATTAACCTTTCAATTTAGGTAGGCGGTATGCAGATTAAGTTTATTTCAAATCCTATTATTAGGCAATAACTTTTTATTACCTTCCGATTTGATTCTACAATATAATTAATTGAATTACGCAAAAGTCGTAAATTTTTATAATAAATTATTAATTTTTCCCTACATATAAATGCTATTAAACCTAAAGAAACACATCCTTTGTTCAAAATCTGTAACAATGTCGGTCATAACACGTGCTTTTCTTTTTGCAACAATAATTAATGTAAATAAAAAAAACTTAGCAAAACTTAATAGATTTTATGGATAATATTTTGTTATTTTATGTTTATTTTCCAAATTTAGGACTAACTGATCCTCCTGAATTTTTATCGAGGAACAAAAGAAGCATGGAGATTGCAGACGAAGGAAAGCCATTAGAAGGCTCACCCGGAAAATTCATTTATAAACTTGTAAGATTGATGGGATATATATTAGGTCCCATTGAGTATATTATTATCAACATCATTAGCTTCATTTTTCCCTTGATACGTCTATTCTTTAATACAGTGGCCGATTTTTTCCCAAATTAGGCGGAAGGAAGCGGGATTCAAGAGTAGGTATTCCATTCAAATTAAACTTGAAAGATTATTGCTAGGTACATTTTCAACATTGGAAATGTTTCTGTTATCCAAATCACATAAAATTTGCAATTTACTATTATTTATTGTTATATCATTCTATATAATGTACATTTCGCCAAGAGAAAGACTTGCAAAAAATGTTCAGGAATCAGATGATGTAAACCAAAATCCCATATTAAAGGCATTAGATGGATTGATAATTATCAAGTATATCAAGTATATTTTCTAAATATTTATTGGGAAATCAATATAGATAATATTTCAAATTTAATTTTCAGAATATGCATAACATTATAGAAAACTCAATTTTAATTATAATTCATGAAACATTTATCTAAATTGAAGAAGAGTAATTCGTCATATTTAAAATTAGAATAAATGTTTCCTTTTTTTTGCAGATGGGTGATTGATGGCCAAATCCAAATAAGGACCTATAATGTTAGTATGTTGTAAACTTTAATAAAAAGATCCAAAAATTCAACTGATTTCCATTTGGACGCAGGAAAATCAAATATATTCATAAGCAAATGAATCGGCAACAATTTAAGCGATAAGTACTCCATATTGGACCCAAACGCAAGTCCATCTGGTTATACGATTGAAGAAATAAATAATATTTTTGAATTAGACTTACCAGAACCAGAACAAAACCAAGAATCAGAACAAACTTTATGGAAATTTCTGTGATTCTTTAGAAGAAAATCACGATTTTTACTCAGATTCTCCTGAGACTGAAAATCCTGATGATGAAAACTTTTAGTTACCCAGCCTCGGATCAAACCAATCAGCGTTAACTCTTAATGCTTATCGAATAAATCAATTACGTTTCACTTAAATTCAAGATTCTCCTTGCAAATTTTTATTCGATACAGAAAGTCATGCTTCTTTAATCATAAGGTAGCTTAGTACTGAAAAGATGAAATTTCAATTTTTTTTTTCTTGAGATTTGGTGTTGTGAAAATTATTATATTCCATTAACTATTATTACAATTAAAAATGGTAAATTACCACTTGATGTTTATAATTTAAAAGACAAAATCCTCACATTAGATTGTCATATTAATGATATTCAAGAAATATGTGAATTATTTGAAGAAGAAAATTATCAATTGTTTAACGCAGAACAAATAATTACCCAAAAAACCAATGATTATAAACAGACACCTTATAAGAAACGTCTTAAAACCTTTTATGCACCTTTAAAGCTTTACAAAAATTTGTAAATTTGTTTCCTAGAGTCTTTCACAAACCAAATGATAAATTATCATTCACAAATCAAGTTAAACACAAAATTGAGACCAAAGACGAAATCCCAGTTCACACAAAGACGTATAGATACCCACATAACATTATTCGACCATCATGTAGTCCATGGTCATCTCCTGTCTGGATTTTACCTAAAAAGTTAGACGCTTCAGGCATAAAAAAATGGCGAATGGTAGTAGATTATAGAAAAATCAATGAAAAAGCGATAGACGATCGATACCCATTACCAAATATAAACAGACATTCTCGATAGACTTGGAAGAAGTAATTATTTTACTACTCTAGACTTATAGCTTCTGGATTCCACCAAGTTGAAATGCATCCAAACTCAATAAGTAAAACAGCTTTTAATGTAGAAAATGGACATTATAAATTTAACCATATTATGCCCTTTGGATTAAAAAATGCCCCAGCAACTTTTCAAAGAATAACGGACAACGTTCTAATAGGTCTACAAAATAAAATATGTCTAGTTTACATAAATGATATTATTATATTTTCCACTTCTCTTCAAGAACATATTGCAAATATTAAAAAGATATCTGAAAGATTAGAACAATTCAAAATTTATGTTTCAAATGTTTTCAAATGCAAATCGCAAAAACCTGAAAAGTAGAAAAAATAGGGATGTTTTAGCCCTCACCCTCCCCAGTATGAGACGCCACTGATTTAGATTTTTGAATTTACAATTTAGTATCTTAATTGCCATTAAATGTTTATAAAATACACCAATTATCAAAATCCATTTGTGAGGGGTTTCAAAGTTATAGAGAAAAATACGTCTTTCAGGTGTCCTATTCGAAGGGGCGTAGCTCCCCTAGGAAGCATTTCCGGACCCTTGTTAATAGGAACTTTTTGTCTTATTTTAATGCAAGGAATACGCCCCCGAAAGATTGCCGCTTACTTTTGAATCACCCTGTATACTGTGTTTAGCTAAACTTGTATAGTGTCCTTTTCGTTTACATATTGGCTTAGAGAGAGATATCTAAAGATCTAAAATCTAAACGGGTTTTTGGAAATCGTACTATAGAAAACCAGCGTAAACAAAGTAAGAGAGACAAAATCAAAATATTTGGAGAGAGATCTTTGTGCCATATTTGGGAGTTGATTACTCATCTTTTAGTGCTAACTATATACCGGGTGTCTACGAGATCAGTTTCGCGCTGGCATTTGCTGTTTTTTTTTTTCGATGGTAAATATTTTTGGTATAGAGTGTAGGTTTGAGAAATGTCATATTTTGACATGTGTGTCGATGCTTGGTAACTTCCGGTTTGACCGGAAATGGTCCTAACTCCGTAATTTTGAGTGGCATCCCAATAATTTTTTCGCATTTTTGGTATCTGCGAATCATGATGTGTACGAAAAAGTCAAATTTGAAAATTTTTGAAGAAATTTTAGAACTCTGGATTAAAATTTATTTTTGAACAGAAAACTTAAAATTGTTATTTTCAACCCACACAATCGTGGAAAAATGCGAATGCCAAGATGTTATCCTTTGCTTACTCTCCAAAGGATGATAACTCAATGAAATCAGTGAAATCACCCAACTTTCACAACAAGAGTTTTTTACTTTTTTCAAAATAAAACCAACTATACATTGAAAGTTTTCATTTATGTTAGTTTTTAATTATTTTATGTCATACCAATACATTATTGTGTTTTTATACCTTAGATACCATCTATATAATTCATTACTTTATGCCCGTGCGGGCATAAAGTACACATTATGGCCCGCGCGGGCATAAAGACGCAAAAAAAGTTCTCAATTAACTTATTCTTTATTAACAAAATATAAATTTACGCTTATAAACATATTATTTTTGTCAAAAAATGATGATTTTGAACACTGATGACAATTTGCAAAGTGACACTTTTTTCCCAGGTAGGTATTTATTATTCACAACCAACTGGTATGACATAAAAATTTGTATGCACCACGGGTACTAATAGATATATATACCCTCGGGCGACTTACGAAACCTCGGGCCAGAGGCCCTCGGCTTTGTAAGACTGTCGCCCTCAGGGCATAATCATCTACTTAGTACCCTTGATACATAAATAACTATTCTTATTATTTTTATAATGCACTACTATAAATGATAAAACTACTTATAAATGAACCCCTGTATGAAGAACGCTTTCCAAAAGGAGCTGGTGTTTTTTTTTTTCTTGACAAGCCATTGACAAGCTCTGTGGGCAAGATATGTTTATTTGTCATTGTTTGACATCTCGGGAATTTGTAAACACAAAGTTTGAATACAGGGGTTTATTTATAAGTATTTTAGTTTTATCAGTTATAGTAATGCATAGTAAAAATATTGGAAAAATAATTAAAAACTGGCATGAATAAAAAGTTTTAATGCATAGTTGGTTTTATTTTGAAAAAGGTAAAAAACATTTGTTATGAAAGTCGGGTGATTTCACTGATTTCATTGAGTTATCACGTGAAATGTGATTTTTTCAGCCTTGGAAGCCTTTGGAGAACAAGCATAGGATAATAACTTGGCATTCGCATTTTTCTACGATTGTGTTGGTTGAAAATAACAATTTTAAGACCGCTCCGTCACTTCCTGTTCAAAAATAAATTTCCATCCAGAGTTCTGAAATTTCTTCAAAAATGTTCAAATTTGACGTTTTCGTACATATCATGATCCGCAGATAGCAAAAATGCGAAAAAATTATTGGGATGCCATTCAAAATTACGGAGTTAGGACCATTTCCGGTCAAACCGGAAGTTACCAAACATTGACACACATGTCAAAAAATGACATTTCTCAAGCCTACACTCCATACCAAAAATATTTGCCTTCGAAAAAAAAAACCAGCAAATGCCAGCGCGAAACTGATCTCGTAGACACCCGGTATAATCTAAGATTTAAACAGTGTTTGGTGAATTATTTTTAATAAGTGAGCAATTTAGATTAAAACAATATCAAGTTCAACAGATTCCGCTGAAGAAGACGTTCCTGCCTAGGGCGGAGTATAATCCTTTTCAAGTCAATAAAATTCGACCTTCCTGTTAAAAGTTTGTTTACTTTCACTATCTCGTTTCGTGAAATGAACTTTAGAACAGATAAAAGATATAAATTCCTACATTCCAATCAAATTGAATGGAATTCTTGAAAATTTAAAAAATAGAAAAAAAATAAAAATAAAAACAGGAATAGAAAAATCATCACTGCAAACCAAATTACGTCAAATCTAAATTGAAATAAATCATGTCTTTAAATCTCTTTCTTGTATCATTAATGGGAGATGGAAGTAAAGAAAAAATGTCATAGAAAGGAACCAAAGCTTAATCATCTTTAAGAACTGTGAATCTATTTGATGCAACGTGACGTTCTAAGAAGTTCACTTCAAATCAATCAACTCTTCTGATAATTTTCGCTGCCTAATTTCTGACACTACTTTTACCGTAAACTTTGTTATTATAGAACATGTTTTTGGAAGTTCTTTGTAATCAGAATTTTTCTCGTCGTTGATGAAAATTCATTAATCTTCTGATAAATTATCTTTACATTCAATTCGATCCTCTTCCATATCCCTAATCGCTGTCTTCGGGAGTGTCAGTGGCAATCATGCATCTACCATCTATGACACAGGATAGTTTTTTGATGTTGACGGTTGTAGCTCTAGGTTGCCTTTTTGATGTGGATAGTTAGTTGCAGCCCTGGATATGATGAATAATTACAGATGGTGGGAGCCGGTTGATCCATTACGTGAGAGGAGGAAAAGTCTCTTCTTTGAAGATGTTTCGATAAAATGGCATTATTTCAGTGCATCTGAAACCTGATTTTTTGTTTGTTGGTGCAGCGGTTCTAACCCAAGCTTGTTTACATATCACAAGCAAATCCCAGAGCACCACATCCCGAAACACATTGCATCATTCTCTTGGCGTCGTAGCGTATGCGAGGAAAAGGAAATACTCAAATTGGCGGCAAAGCTGTTCCACTGGAAGATATTATTACCACTTGCGTAATCAATTCACCTCTTTCACGAGAAGTGCCTTCTTTCCAAAAATTTCAGGAACTCGTTGTACCGTCGTTACACCAGTCTACAAAAAAGAATTTAAAGTAACATGAGTGGTTCAAAAAAGATTAAATTTTACCTCATCTAAATTATAAATTTTTATGGGTTCTAGAGTTCGTTTGGGCATATTCATAAACTAATCGCCTTGTTGCGTTTGGCTTCAGACCGTAAAATATAGAGGAGCACTTCAGTGGATATTTCTCTTAAGCGTTTTTCATCTGCATAGAAAATACTTATGACGTTATAAAATTTGGTGTAACATAACATTTTCGAGACCTTTTTCTTGGACTTGTCTGACATAGTTCAACCCGGTTACCAACACTGGATTTCTTTACTCCATTTTTTCCTATCTGGATAGGACATGTTATTGTCAATCACATCAACTAGCTTGTTTCATGGAATCAAGTCAGAACTCCCTGTCAGTCTTTTTCTATGTTCTTATTGTTATGTTCTTGCTGAACTGAAATGGAATATAATAATATGTTTCAACCATCATGTTGCCACAAGTTTTTGTTACAGTTTTTCTTTTTGAAGGGAAGCTATGGACAACAAGGGGAGATCCTGTGCAGCCTCTCCCCTTGTGCACTTTATCGGATTAGCCTAAAAATATCAAAACCTCCCATTGGTATTTTCGTTCTGTGAGAACATAACCTAATCGGTTAACCTTGCTTTCTACTCTGACACAAAAAGTTAAACAAAAAACATTGAAATAAACAATAAAATACTTAGGTACCTCGCGTCTTTGAAATATTAGATCAACAATGCCAGAAATACAAAATTCCCATGAAAAGCTTTTAAAAAAAAAAAAAATCACAAAAACAATCTGATCTGTGCCAGTTGACCATTCTGGATATACTGTTGGCGCCTTGTCGTGATAGATCAGAAAGCCGCAAGAGGCGGGAAATATTAGCGTGTCCATTGTCTCCCAGTGTCCTGATCCTATCCACCCTCCCCTTATAGTTTTATCAAAGTAATAGTTCAAATTCAGATCCGTTTTTAGTCCGTCATATTCACCTTCCACCATTTCACTTGAAGAATTAGATACCTCCTCAGATTCAGACAAAATTTCTGAATCCGATTCGGAATCGGATTCTCCAAGAGAAATAATGAAAGGAGGAATATTTTTGAAAGGTATGTATTTTGTCCATTCTTCTGAAATAAGTCTGTTACAATGTCTACAAAAATTCGTCCACATGTCTGAGGTACCTACATTTTGAAAGAGACTCACGCCATAGCCTCGCAACCTTATCCGTGGATGGTGGCTGCGAAGTTATAGTTTTATTATAGAAGTTCTTACAAAACCCCCATGCCATTTCGATAGGATTATATTGGCAATGATAAGGAGGTAATCTGAGAACTTCGTATCCGAGGCTTTTCAAAATGTCGTCAATTTTGTATTGTTTTGATCTATTCCGAAATGGTTGAGTTAGGTCCCACAATTGTTTTTTGGTCATTTTTGTGTCGAAGTCTAAGTTATGTTTAACCAACCATTCCTGCATTTTGTCTTTCTTTGAAGAGAATGAAGGTGGTTTATCCTTCCGCTCTGAATGATATGAAGCGGTGTCCATGATTATTACACATTTCTCTTCAAATATATTCAATGCAGGAATTAGTTGATCAACGACCCATTTTTGAAAGATGTCCGCGTTCATGGTATTTTGGTATTCTTGAATCTAGAAAAAAATCGCATCCATCTAAAAACCCAGAACTACTTTCCGCATGCAAAATAGTAAAACGTTTCCTCTCTGAATTTTGGATGGGTTGCTTTTCATATCAGATTCGTGTATCCATCGACGAACTTGAAATCCGTTCTGGTAGATCCAAGTTTCATCTAAATTCACGAATCTGATATTTTCGTTTGAATGTTTATATTGGAGGTATTTCCGCAAAAATGTAATTTTAGAACATGTTTCTGCTCACATAAAATTTTGCGTCCATTTACTAATTTAAATTTATATCCCATAGATTTTAAAATTTTATATAAACTTGTTTGCCCTCCCTTAAATTCCAAATTTTCTTTTTCTATTTTGGTGTCATATCGAAGTCTTTTCGACACTAAAAGTAGTTTCGAAAAGAAGCTCTTTGTGACACTGCTTTTTTATTTATCGGAGGTTGGTAACACTGGCTGACTGATGGCCATCGAACTGTCATTCGCGATTTTATAATAGAAGATTTCTATATTTGGCATGTAGTGTTACCAACCTAAATATATGAAATCGAAATATGAGAATAAAATTTCCAAGATTTTTTTTTTTTTTTAATTAAACAATACCAAAATAGAAAAAAATAGTATAAAATATTCATTTCATAAGACATTTTATCGCACTCGCCCTTTAGAAAACTCGTGTCCGGCTCGTTTTCTAATATAGGGCTCGTGCGATAGAATGACGTCTTATGAAACTTGTATTTTAATGTACTATTTGCGTATGTCAGTAATGTTTGTAATGTAAAATATTCATTTTTAGAATTGTATTTCCAAATTTGTCGTTGTAAATCTTCTTTAAACATTCGGTCCATAATAGTCTGTCTTTTTCGGTCGGCCTAAAGGTTTTTTGATTGTATATTGTCCAGTCAAAATTCTTTGAATCTGCAGTGGGAGCACGAAACCCGATATTCGTTTAAGGTTTGTCATCTTTGCTCGAAAATCGAAAGTAGTTGTTCACGACATTCGACTTATCGATTTATTTCGATCGAAATGCCTCGACAGGTTCGGAGGTCTCGAATTAGGTTAAATTTCATCGTTTTGTCATGGTTTGGTCAATATATAGTGAACAAATATAGTGCAATTGTCATAAAAATAAAAATGTTACCAATTGTCCACGCTATTTTACACAGGCAAAGAAATAGACGTCGCCAGAATCATCAGCTTATTCGACGAAGACAAGTTTTGAGGTACAAGCAGGAACCCTTTTCTCTTCCAGAGGCAAGATTTGTTGAGTTATTCCGTCTTAATAAACGACTAGCTAGCTAGAGAACTCATACAATTGATAAAACCACATGTACCAGAGAGAAAACTTACTCGGGCAGTCACTCTAGACAACATGGTGTTATGCACTTTGAGATTTTATGCCACAGGCTCGTATCAGAGATGTATTGGTGAAGAATATAATTTTGGTATAGCCCAAAGCACCGTGCATAAATATGTACCATCGTCACCAAAAGTAACTGGGACAGCATCACATTAGCTCTTGTCCTATTATATAAATTTTATTGTCAAATATTTGTCAAACTATGAATTAAAGGCATTGAAATGAATGACAGTAGAATTAGTCCAGGAGAATATTATGCATTATTTGTGTCCCAGATACTTTTGGTGACGATGGTACATCTTGTGACAAATATAATTATAGAACATGTCGTTCACCACAAAATCCAATTTGGTATCAGTGAGGAAGAACGAGATAATATCAAATTGGAATTTCTGCAAAAATGGGGATTTCCAGGGACTATAGGAACTGTAGATGGCACTCATATTGCAATTTTAAAACTAAGACTTGAGGAATACAACTACATTAACAGAAAAGGTTACCACTCGATCAATTGTCAAATTATTTGTGATAGTCAGCTAAAAATAAGGAATAAATTTGCAAATTATGGGGGGTCAACACATGATATTTTCATATGGAGGAACTCGTCCAATAATGATTATTTACAAACTCTTAATCCGAATGAAATATGTTGGTTACTTGGAGATAGTGGGTATCCTCTCTTACCATATCTTATTACACCAATTCGGAATCCAGCAAATGATGAAGAAGTTAGGTTCAATGAAGCACACGCACGGGCTCGGAATTGTGTAGAAAGATGCATAGGTTTACTAAAAACAAGATTCAGATGTTTACTTAGAGAGCGGACAGCAAGATATGCACCTGTTTTTGTGTGTGAACTTATAAAAGTATGTGCTGCACTTCATAATATGTGCATTGAAGAAAATGTTGGAGTTCAAGATGTACTTCAACAAGAATTGGGCGATGTCGCTGAAGCAAGCAATGTAAATGGAAATTATGCGCATGAAGATGTGGGTGACGGCCAAGCTGTTAGAGAGTTTATTATGAATAATTATTTTTATCGAATTTATACAAAAATCTATATACAGGGTGTCCCATGGTGGATGGCGTATTAGACGTTTATGGAAAACTAAAAAGCGGATCATTTTGAAAATTTGGCAACCGGAGTAAACGACCATAGTCTACACTTTGAAAATATTTTTGTTCATGCGGTGTTGCCGCTTCTACTCTAAACCAGTGGCACCATCGCTATTTTAAATGGAATACCCTGTATGTGATTGCATATTTGGATTCTATACCTATACCTAAATTCAACTGTTTTGGAAATAAAGGGTGTTTTTTTTAAAGGTTTGTTTTTCTACCTAGTAACACTGTTCCTAGTGACAGTAAATTTGACAGGTGACAGCTCATTTCTGTTCATTATATCTTGCCATTTCATTATGAAAAGACTTACGTCAGAGCAACGCTTGCAAATTGTACAAATTTACTTCGAAAATCGTGATTCATTTCGCGAAACTCTGCTATGTGCGTTACGTCCATTTTACGGTCGACCTAATCGTCCATCCCAGCAAGTTATTCGGACAAACATGACTCGTTTTTGCACTACGCATACTCTGATTCATAATCCAGAAAAACTGTTTGGTGTGCTTGTTGGGTTAGTGGAATCATTGGCCCATATTTCTTTAAAAATGATGGCAGCCAGAAGGCGATAGTCAATGGAGAGCGGTATCGATTCTTGATTACTGACTTTCTTGTTCCCCAGTTGAATGGCGTTAGTGTGGAAGAGTTCTGGTTCCAACAAGATGGTGCAACATGCCACACAGCGCGTGACACAATCAACTTATTTCAGGAAACATTCGATGACCGTATAATTTCGCGCAATGAACTTGTGAATTGGCCTCCACGGAGGTGTGATCTCACACCTATGGATTCAATTCTGTGGAGATATGTGAAGTCGCTAGTCTACGGTAATAAACCAACAACGTGGAATCGGCTGGAAGCCAACATTTGCCGTGTTATTGCGGATTAACGTTCCCAGATATTCGAAAAAGTGGTCCAAAAGTGGACTCCCAGACTGAGCTTCGTTCGAGCCAGTCGCGGCGCTCATATGCCCCAAATCATTTTTAAGCACTAATGGCATGAAATTAACTTTCTAATAAAGTCAATATCATGGCCGTTTACATGATTTTTATGAGTTTTATTCCAGTTCAAAGTTCTATACCTCTAAAAAAAACACCCTTTATTAACAGTTGAAAATTGACTTTTTGCAACTTTGACAGGCTGTAAAACCTAAACGGTTAATTTTAGAGAAAAACCAATTTTATATTCCTATCCTAGATTTTCATAAACTATCATTTGACACCAATTTTGAATTTAACCGGAGATTAAATTTAATTGGAATTTTTAATCATGGATTAAATTCACAGTTGGTGTCAAATGATAGTTTATAAAAGTCTAAGATAGGAATGTAAAATCGGTTTTCCTCTAAAATTAACCGTTCAGGCTTTACAGCCTATCAAAGTTGCAAAAAGTCAATTTTCAACTGTTAATATTTCCAAAACAGTTGAACTTAGGTATAGATTATCTCACATGAAATCTGCTCAGAATTTTACGTAGAATCCAAATATGCAATTACATACAGGGTGTTCTATTTAAAATAGCGATGTTGCCACTGGTTTAGAGTAGAAGCGGCAACACCGCATAAACAAAAATATTTTTAAAATGTAGGATATGGTCGTTTATCCCGGTTGCCAAATTTTCAAAATGATCTGTTTTTTAGTTCTCCATAAACGTCTAATACGCCATCCACCGTGGGACACCCTGTATATAAAAATCAAAGTTCTTGGGGTATCCGGATATGCGCTCCAAAACCACTTATCCGATTACGATGAAACTTTGGTAGGTTGTTATGGCCATCCCAAGGAAGGTTTGTGAATAGGTTACAAATCTCGGAAAAATAATTAATTTTGAATTAATTAATAATTTAATTGTAAACAAACTCATTCACATTACATAACAACATAACCCAACTTTTTTTGACAGCATGAAACAACGTTGCCATATTTCATTTATTTAGGCTTGCATTCAACCGACGTAACTTTATTATTTTTTGGATTTAAGAACGGCTGGACCGATCTTGAATTAATACCACGTATCTCTATATAAGGTGAATTCGATTGACCCAGATTAGATCGATTTGGGTTCAATTTAAGTGAACTTCTTCTGATCTAGATCATGTTTTCACTTAAATTGAACCAGATCGATCTAATCCGGTCAATCGAATCGGCTATAGAGGAGAGTAATATAGGCTATTTTTTATCCCGAAAAAAAAAGTTCGGTTGCGTAAAACTCTGATACATTGGAACGCCTATAAACAGCCCGGGGCGCTCTAGAGCAGCTCTGGACTGCTTAAAATTCGTCACTGAACTCACTGGCAAGCGACTCTGATATCGGATTTAAAAAAAAAAATTAAATAGAAAATCAACAACAAAATTTGAAAAGAAGTGTATTATTTCAAAATGTATTTACACGCTGGCAATGCAGCGGGTCATTAGCTAGTATAAAATAAAACAATACATTCACTACATTTTTGTCTTCTCCAGGAAGTCAATAATAATTTCCAACTGCTTTGGATACAGCATTTTTGAAGTTATTTGTGGAAATTTGAAACAATTAGGCTCTCCAAACCACGTGATTTTTCAATATGGCGACCGTGGAAAATTTGACGTTTGTTTGTTTATCTTGAATTTATTTGGAATATTTTCAAGCTAATTACAGTTTACTTTGTCATAATATACTTTTTGAGATGCAGAGTGAATATTCCAAGACATGAATGCAGGAAAATCGGGATCTGGGCGAACGGTTAGTTTAAAAAAATGTCCAGATGACATTTTGATCCACTGTTCAAATTAATGAGCAAATGAAGGCCTACAAAAGCTTAGATTCTTACGAATATTTCGAAAATGGCTTTATTTCAGATGCAGGAACAGTGGTAGTGAAAAATTTTCACGTTTTAATTGGAAAATTTTAAAACAAAGGGCAATGAAAAAAGCCTGACGTCATCCTTGTTACCTTGTTGAAACTACTTCCACAATCAACTTCAAGATCCGTTTGTGGCATTTTTAATTGGAAGAAACGCTAATGAAGTCAATAAAATAAAAAAATAAACAGAGTTCATTCACAAAACAGCCACAAAATGCACTTTAAAAAGCTTTAAATTACATACTCTCATATACGGGATAATAAACTTTTGCCACAACGCACTTTTTGACACACTTTTGACAAGTCGTTGGAATGCCTAATTGACCTTTTGTTTGGACGCCATATTGCGGTGCGCGAACATAGTTGCCAAAAGAAGAAAACAAAAATTACTAGCGGGCTGTCAACATTAAAAACAAAAGTAACTAAATGATTGATCCTCGCTATACTTTTTGTTTGTTTACTTTCTCTCTCTGATTGATGAAAGTAAATAGGTAGATATTCTATTATTTCTATTCTGCCCAATACAAGCTAAAATTGGATTTTCTTTTCAAAAACATTCGTAATAGGCGGCAAATTCAAATTTAAAATCTAATTTATTCAGTAACTTTTGTTTTTAATGTTGACAGTACGCTAGTAATTTTTTTTTCTACTTTTGGCAACTATGTTCGCGCACCGCAATATGGCGTCCAAACAAAAGGTCAATTTAAATTGACATTTGAATGACAAAACACAAAACAAATACCTATTCACATAACCAAAAGAGCGAGATCGTTTTAAATTCAGTGCGTAACGTTAGCAACAATCGAATAAACTCGGTTTTCCACCCGATCGAGCTTCGTGAACAATCCAATCGAGTCGATCATCGTTTGGCTCGATATAATCGAATCGAACCTCGTGATCCCAATGCTGGTTCCCACCTAAAACTTAAGGAAAATGTTCGTTAGGTAAGAAATGGCTTCACATCTACATTTAAGTTATACGGTTATACCTACCTCAAATATATCTGCAAGTTGGGCTTCAATTGTTCCCTGGAGAGCCTCTGTTTTTTTTTTTTAATAACCATGACATTTTAATATTTCTCTTTCTTTTTCTTCCGAGATTATTTTCGGCATCTTCAATACGAAAGAAATTTGACCACAAAACATCCCCCCTTAGAAAGGTAAGTGCCGTGTTGAGAACCTGTCTATAAATTTTTCAGCGCCTCTAGTGACTGGGGGGGTCAGCTTTTGTAATTCTGGATTTATTGGCGAATGCAAAACGCAATTAGGGTTCGTTCGGTATCCTTTTTGTTCCGGTGGATCGTTTCAACCATTGTTTGATTCTAGCGATTCAACACCACCACTTTAAAGTTTCTACCATTTTTTAGCAAAAAATAATTGTGCCAAAAAGAAGAAACTCATAAAATCGGTAGTGTTGAAGCGCCTTCAAGGTAAAATTGACTAAGAATTAAGATGACAAATTTAGATATTTATTAAAGTTTGGAACAGAAAATATAATAGAATATGGAATTAATTACAATTATTGCGAAACAGTTTTTTTTCATGTAAGTAGACATACATAGGTAGGTAATGCTAGTTAAGTTAAAGATAATAAGGACAGTTACAAGAAGTAATGACGTACATTTAACAATAGCTTGATAAAAAACTTAAATCGTAAATAAAATGACAAAAGAGGTCCTTTTCTCACAATCCAAAATCGTTGTTAACCTAACAAGTGAGGAAAGTGTTTCTGCACGTGATGGAAGTTGCACGAATGACAACAAAAAGCAGAGTTCGGACAAGCCTTTAAGTCCAGAAAATACACTTTCCGCATGTGTTAGGTAGAAAGTTTATGTAGTTATACATAATATAAAGCTCATTCAAGAAACTGATTTCGCCTGGATGATAGAATAAATATTTTTGATAATAGTCTATACCCTTTACCACTAGCTTTAAGCAAAGACAACGCCAACAACTTCTCGTCCAATGTAAATCGTCTAGCTTTAGGCTTTTGGTTTTCAGTACGGACTGTATATCAATGGATTGACGTGGTCTACGAGCCTTTGAAATTTGGTTTATGATGCAAGTTATTCAGCAGCAGAAACTTTGGATTTAAATGACGACAACCTTCTACTGATTCTTCTTAACTTATTGCTGGATTCTATAACTTTGGAATAAAGATATTTTTCCCTTGGGCATAGGAATTTTTGCCTAGTGACGTTAATGTTCTTTAAAATTTGGCATCGTCTCTCATGACCTGCAAAAAAAAAATAGATCAAGATTGGAGACGAGCTTTTCGCACATTTAGCTTCTAATTTTTCTAGCATTCGACTGCAAGTTTTAGTAATTAGTAGTCTTTTATAGTAGTAGTGCTACTTGAGTTAGGATGTTTTAAAATTCACCTACTCCTAACTGGGTGGTTATTCATTAAGCAATAACACTTAAATACCTACCAATAAAAAATTTAAGAGACAAAGTTGGTTGGTGACTTTCTCATGTTTGCAGATGTGATGGATCCACTTGGTGTAGCAATGTCTGCCCGAATTGCAGAAGTTTCAGTAGATGAAAATTGACGACATGAAGGGCCTGGTTGATCTAAAACAGAAATTTCGTTACCAATGATTTTACCAAAAAAGTTTGGATACACGCATTGTAGAATATGATGTACCTGTATGTAACCAAAGAATATTTTAATTATTGTGTCTTCTGATAAAGGAATAAACATTAAAAAAAAAGAAATGAATAATATTAGCTTTGTTCCAACACAGCAGAAAACCGTACAATGTACCGTCACGATTCTGCGCAGAAACTAAAATTGTTATACTGAGTGGTTTCGAAACCGTTCATGGGACGATTTTTTGACGTGTTGGAACAGAGTTATTATGTTTACCTACCTATGTCAATCATAGTTGGGAAACTAATTTCTGAAGGCGTCTTAGGACTCTTCGACGAGTTTCAACTGTGTCGATCTCCACTTTTTGCCATTTTGGTGATTGTGGTTTATCAATTAACGACTCCTCACTGTTTTTGATAATTGGGGCTAAAATGGAAATTAATTTTAATGTTTCTGACCTATGCTCCTTTAAACCCGAATTCTAACACGTTGTCGTTAGTTAGAAATATGGGAAGGAGTAAGTGAAAATGTACCTAAGTACGTCTTGCTCACATATATCTAGTATTAGCTTACCTTCAGGGAGATACAGCAAAAGCGCAGCATTCCATGTGAGTCCTCGTCTGGCTTTTGGATCGCCAACAATAAATTCTCGAGGAAAATGTCTTGTTCACACTCTATAATTATTATAAGCCTTCTCGACACTGAGGCTATTTAGTAAAGGATTACGAACTTTTATTAGCCATTGTTTCATTCTTTTTAAAAATGTCATTAGATTTTGCAGGTACGCCAAATAGTTAGGTACCGTTTATAATATAGCATTATTGAAAAATGCATTGAAAAATGTGTCAAATTTGATTTGCCAGATAGGCCAGAAAATTTTAATACCGCGGCACTCACAAAATTATGTAAACCAAACTTAAAACTGCCTGGAATTTGACATACATTGTCATTATTATACGAGGGTCAACTTGCCAAATTTCCATGGATAATGCTACGCCAATAATAAGTGAAAAGCATATAAATGACAAAATCGTAACAAATTAGATGCTAGATTTTTAACCTGACTGTGAAAATATAAACTAATTCAATTTAGAACTTATCTATTTTTACCGTTTGCTGTTTATTTTTTGTAGGTGTGTTTCTGAATTTTCACACCCCAATATTTTATCTCATTTGATTAATTTTTTCAAATTCAGTGGCGCCCGTGCCATTCTGTACTTATTAAACTATCGATTCACCCCTAATAATTATTCGCTGAGGAAACTGAGCATATTATGGGCCTCCTGTTAAATTGTTAACAAAAGGGGTTACAAGGATGGGCCTATATCAATTACGAGGCTAAAATTGATTTTCCGACAGTAATGGAACACTTTCCTCCGCGTTTTGTAATGGAAAAGATACCTTCACTATTTTTTCAAAGGATTAAATAAAGACCAGAACAATTAGAATATTATTATTTATTCATAATTTCTTTAAAAAATTGCTTTAAAAGCGGTATCATTATCATTAACACTAATGCAAAATTTCCTAAATAATTAAATACAATAAATATTTTTATTAACTCAATATTTGTTTTTTAAATCACGAGGGATGTCGAAAATTCGTCGCCTCGGTTATTAGGAAATGCTCAAAGGATCTGCAATAATTTCAGAAATTCCACCTTAAAGGAAAATTATTCACAAAAAGCCTATTAACGATAAATATAGGCCAGATTAAGTAGATAATACTTCAAATTATATATTATATTATCTAAGATTCTGCAGAAAACACAAAGGATATTATCCTTGATGTTGGGTGGGCTTTCAACGACACATTTGAATTGTAGAATCAAATAACTTTTCTTTCTAAATAAGTATCTATCCTATGTTACATAGCTGATAATACGTACTTAAACGGGATAGTTAAAATAATGATGGAATTCCTAAAAAAAAAAAAAACCCTTGCGCATCCCTTATATAGGCGGAATTTTAAGGTATATTTGGACAATATTTTACATATTTTTAATACAAAAACTGGACATTTTTTAAGAGGAAAACTTCTGCGATAGTAATTATCAGATGATTAACTTTTGACTAAATTGACTAATTCGAAAAAAAAAAAAATCCTAAAACAGGCCAATTTTTTTTGTTTTGAGCTTCCACTTAGTCAAAACTTAATTATCTTTTAATCGTTTATCAAGAAAAATTGTTGATTTTTATCAAATTAATTTAAAATTAAAAAACATCTTCCATGCTGTGATTCACGTTCACACAAACAGCGCCCAAGAGACATACAAAATTTTAATTATTTTTTACACCTTAAGCTAAAGCTACGCATTTTACTTTGATAAAAAGGATTATTTGGTAAGGATACCCGCATCATTTTTTTTTTCTTTGAGTTGGCTTTTTTTTTCATAATTTGCAAAAAAGAGAACCTAATAATAACTTAATAACAGTCAATGTTAATTAAGGGGATTTATTTAACAATATATTTATGTTACATTTCGCTGATATTTCATGTGTTCTGCCAACGATAGGTTTAGGTTTTTAAATGCTAGTTTTTAAACAATAGAGCCTCGCAGTGATCAATGATAAAATTTAATGTAGATTTGAATTAATTTAGTTTTAGAAAATGTTGTCAACGACAATACTTGATTTGTTATTTAATAACAACATGAGGACGACTTTCATACACTGTTTGACTCAAAGAAGAAATTCTAAATAGAATAATAAGTAAACAACTTTTAGGGAATAATTTGGAGCATTTTATGGCAAAGTTAGTATACCTACTCCTTCCCATAAAAGCTTTTAAATAAATAATATGAACAAGGGTCAGTTTTTCATCATCGGTTAAATTATTCTTCTGTTAAATTGTTATACATTTCTTAAAAAATTTGTCAATGTCTATAATTTTCAAGTATATTATATTAAACTGTGTTATAACCAAGGGTGAGGAATAATAATTCCACGACGAGATTGTAGACCAAGTCGAGGTGACCAAACGAGATTAGCAAGAAAAACAGGGTTTTCGAATTGGAAGTTTACGGTAACGTCCGATCGCACAGGAGTTAGAATAGTAATGTCCTGGAATTGGAATGTCCGTGTATTGGACCAGAGAGTTTAACTGGAGAAAGATCCTGGAAAAAGGACGATACTGAGGCAAGAAAATCAATTGTACAGTGTTTGGCTGACAATATAATGGAAGTGATCAAAGATAAGACCACAAAAGGAATAATGGAAGCCTTGAGCAACAGCTCCACTAAAAGGGGAATATCCAGTTAGTTACGCTTCATAAAAAATTGAGGAGCTTCAAATTCAAAGAAAGATATTTCCACTTTCTTCAATCGAAGACGTATTAGACCGACTGCAAATAGCAATATTTTTCAGTACAATAATAATTATTGATTCAAAGAATGGTTTTTCTCATGTGTCTAGGAAAAAGTGTCCTTTATTATGCGCAGCGGACAATTTGAATTTTCAGAATGCCCTTTTCGTCTTTAAAAGAGCCAAGCAGTGTTCCCTCGAGTGTTCCAGAAGTGAATTACCCATATGCTACTTGTGCAAATCTTGCATTACAAGTTACAATCTTAGAACAAAATACAAGCTATTCAAAAATTTGTAGAACCTTAGAACCTAAATATTTTAGTCAAGAAATTCATACTGTAATACGCAAAGCCGTTAAGTGATTTGCTCAAAAAAGATCGTGCAAATATATCTTCGAATCATTATTCCAGCAAGGAGGATCCGGAAGAATGGTTTAACATTTGATAAGAATGCAGTGAGCACTAAATTTCAGTTTGCAACGAAGTATGAAGCTACACCTTTCGAAGTATTAATTGAAATGGAAATGAAAACAGAAGAAGACGTACAAAATAAATTAGAAAATTACTTAAAAATTAATTAGTAGAGAGATTTACTGAAAATAGAGAATTGGGAAAAGGAGGCACTGAATATTACCTTTGCGCAAGAAGACGACATTTCGAACTCCACTGTAGAGTACGGGTGGGATCTCGCTCTGCTTCTGGTGGCTCTCAGCCTTCAATGAGGAACTAAAAATGGGCACCGAAAGCTAACGCCACCGATAAAGAGGAAATTTTAACCTGACTGTAGAGCATGGCTAAGACCTCGTTCTCTTTCTGGTGGCAATCAGCCTTTAATGGAGTCCAATGAAGAAATTGCAACAGTACCATTTTCAAATCAAACATTGTTCTGGTGAACTGCATAAAAACAGATGATCCAGCCGGCCATGTTCAGTTCAATGCAAGCATTGCCTAAGAATTGGTAAGCGTAAATGAGTTCTTGTAAGAAGCCTCTTATTTGAAACGGATCAAGAAGCAGCGAGCAGCTTCAAAGTGATCAATTAGTATCGGACTATTTTTGAAACCGGCAATAGATCTCCAATAAACCAGACAAAAAAACTAAGGGAGTCAGAAAGAATAGGTGGCAATTCTTTCTGGTCCATGGGAAGAAGAACCAGGCTGGTTCAGCTATACCTGGATGAACAGAAAGGCATCCAAGAGGGCAATCATTTGACAGTTATAGAGATATTGGGCAAGTTGATAGATGGGATGATGAAGATGATTACCAGTATGACGAAGATCACAGATCTAGAAAACATTATTTCTGAAGACATGGTTCAAAACTATTCAAAAGACTTTAAAAGGCATGTCACTGCTGGAGATGGAGAATGATAGATGCGAAGATTATGGATCTGAGAGGAAGCATAGACGCGGAAGAGTAGCTGGTGCAGCTTGACAGAGTGTAGGCTTATTACGAGAGCAAATGTACAGTATTTCTAAATTCTATTGCTAGGACTCGAGCGGATATTTAGGAATTTATTTCATTGTTGTGATTTAAGTGAACAAACATTTACGCGATTCCAGAGATTTATCGATTTGATCGATTTGTATATAAAGCACGCAGTTTGTAAGTTATTCAGTTAAAATAAGAGAACTGATGTATACCGTTAAGACGATAAGTGGTAAATCAATTTTGTAAAGTCAATTAGTTAAATGGAAGTTGCTGTTGTTAGTGAACAGATTCAAGCTGGACCCGCAGTATCCAGAACATTGCGTTGTTCATAGATCTGCCTAAGTTCTAGATGCTTTAAGAATTAAATACTTAAAGCAGGTAGGGTCCTCATAGGATTCGAATGTTCCACCAGGTTCTGTTGATTTATTGTTTTGTGAATTTATGGGATTCTATCCAAGTCAATGGTAGCACGCTTATATATTTATGTGGGATAAGCTTCCCTCCACCCAACCCAGATACAGAAAACTTCTTAAAAACGCCAAAAGCTACTAGAATAAAGTACAGCGGATCACTTTCAGCTTTTCTATCGAAGCCAAGCCAGCGTTCCGAGTTAGACATAATTCGGTTGCAACGACCACCTTACATCAGATATTTTTCTGCTGTAAATAGCATTCATGTTGAGTTTGTGGAATGTTCACTCTGAGCTAAGGAACTACTCTATGCACACTCCAGGATTGATTTTATGTAAAATCAAGAGTATTCTTAAAACGCGGAGAGCTAATTCATCACATTCCGGTAAACAGTTGAAGAAATGCGATAAGCAGGACAAAAGATCTATACCCACCAAAAAAAAGAGTAGATTTTGCGGCAACGATAGCTAAAATAGGTACTCTCATGGAGGATTCCGCGGGGTAACTTTGATATTGTTGCATATTCGTTTTACTATAATTAGTTACAGTTATTACATTTAATTCTTAATTCTTTTTGTAGTTTAATTAGTAAGTTAATGAACATGCGTTGACAGTGGCAACGGTGAGATAAATACCCGTATCTCTGAAGAGATTTTGGACAAAATCAGTAGTGTTTGCTTAATTAGTTGTCTATGTTTTTTTTTTTGTATATATATACATGTCGTTTTAGAACGTCTTTCTTCGTTGTCCGACACCTAATTTCCATCCTCTTCTATCGTCGCAATCCTCTGATGAGAGATTTCTTTCACTCATGGACTTTTGTATGGTCTTCTGCCATTCCAGTTTTGGTCTTCCTCGTTTTCTTCTACCTGTTGGTTGCCAATGCAGCATTTTTCTGGGCCACCTGTCATTTGGCATTCGTTCTACGTGTCCGTACCAGGTAAGTTGTTTCTTTTCAATGTCCTGGACTATCGTACCTTCTATACCCATTTGTTGTTTTATATTGTCGTTCCTTATTCTGTCTCTTCGTGAGATTCGCATGGATCTTCTAATAGCATCCATTTCAACTGCTTCCACTTTTTTCTTTTTTCTGTCTGTAATTCTCCAAGTCTCGGGTCCATATAGAAGGCTGCTCTTTATCATTGTCTCGTATATAATAAATTTTCTCTTCTTTGTAATTTCCTTGCTTCATAATATTCCATTTAGGCATCCTATTACTTTTTTAGCTTTAACTATTCGCTTTTCTTTTTCTTTCACGTCTGTTCCGGTGTTGTCGAATGTGATACCTAAATACTCATATTCTTGACATTGCAGAATTTCCTGACCATCATCCACTTCCAAGTTTCCGTTCTAGTTGCCTACACGTAGATATTTTGTTTTATTTATATTAACTTTCAGGCCGCATTCTTGATACTCTTCTATCAGCTTTCTAATCATATATTGCATGTCCTCTTTGTCACTGGCCACTATGTCCTGATCATCTGCAAACTGAAGAGTAAACAGGCACCTATCATTTATCTCTATACCCATTCCATGGATCTTCCTCTTCCAATTTTTCAGTGCTAGTGCTACGTATATTTTAAAAAGCGTAGGAGAGATACAACATCCTTGACGTAGTCCTTTATTTACTATAAATGTGTCTGTGAGTTTTTTACCTATCTTAATTCTTGATTTTGAGTCTTTATATAGTTCTTTAAGTGCCGTTATGTAGGTGTGATTGATGTTTGTGTGCTGCAATACCTTCCATAGTCTGGATACTGGGACTGGTATCGTATGCTTTTTGTAGGTCAACAAATGTGAGGTGGGTTTCCAAATATCTCGCAGATCTCTTTTCTATGACTTGTTTTATGCAAAATACGTTGTCCGTACCTGATCTTCCTGCTCTAAAGCCGCACTGCTCTTCTTCTTCTTGCTCTTTATAATCTTCTTCAATGAGATCACGCAGGATTCTACCGTATAGTCTGCTTAGCGTGCTTGTGACTGATATGCCCCGATAGTTATTGCAATCCAGCTTATTTCCTTTTTTGTGAATGGATGATATAAAAGCCGTTTTCCAGTCTTGTGGAACTGGATGTCCATTTAGGCATTTATTGATAATACTTTAAAGAGCTTCTTAGTTCCCCATTTCAGCATTTCTGAGTATATCCCTTCTGGGCCGCTAGCTTTACCTGACTTAAGATTCTTAACAGTCTTTTTTACTGTTTCCTCAGATATCTCAACTACTTCTCCATGTACTTCAATATGTCTTGGAGAATCTAATATATATTCCGGTCTACTTTCTTGTAATAGACACTTGTAATGTTCTACCCATTGGTCTGGTTTAATAATCTGGATATTAGCTCTGTCTTTTCCTGGGTTTTTGATATTTGATATAAATCTCCATACCTCTGAGCATTTCCTTCCTCCTATGTAGGTGTTAATTTCTTCACATTTTTTATCCCATGACTCGTTCTTAGCTATAGTGATGCACGTTTTTAGTTGTCTTTTTGTGCCTTTATAAACTTCAAGGTCTTGTTCATTTTTTGTTGTTAGCCATTTCAGATATTTTTGCTTCTTCTGTTGGACTAATAGCTCTATCTCCTCGTTCCACCAGTATTTCTTGTTGGTAGTTTTTCCTTCGTTCCTATTGCTTCTTGGGTGGCTTCTATTAGACTCCCTATAATATTCTCATAGAGTTTATTGAAGGTACATTCTTCAGGGTTCAATAGTTTGCTATCGAGTCGCCTCTGATATAAAAATACAGTGCTGTCATCTCTAAAACTGTCAAAATTATAATTTGTTGTATCCACTGTGTCCGTTAGTATGGCATTGGTGTTTTGTTCCTCTGGGTTCTTGTTCATTTTCCTAAATTGCAACTTTATTTTGGCTCTCACTAAAAAATGATCTGACCCGCAAGTTATTCAGGTTACGGGTATTCTGTATCCATGTGTAGCGGTGAATATCTTTGTGTTTGAAAAATCCATTATTTATTCTAAGATTGTGGGTCTCACAGAGATGTATGAGCCTTTGGCCATTATCATTGATTATTTCTTCTCCAAATGGTCCTACAACTGAGCTATTGTTCGTCCTTCCCGTTCTTCCATTGAAATCCCCTAGCATTATGATTTCTCTATTTCTTCCAATATCTACTAGGACTTCATCCAATTTGTCAAAGAACTCCTGCTTAATGCCGACTCTTTCGTCCTCTGATGGAGCGTAGGCTGCTATAATGGTGATGTTATAGCCATGTTTTTTTTGTTTGGTGTTGAATAGCTTAATTTTTGGTGACGCCGTTTTTCAAGCAGCTCGTCTAATTCAAGTAACGATACTAGTGACACTGAGTGTGCTGGGCGTTATTGTAGGAAAAAGCACAGACGAAAAACTGTAAGTATATTGAAAACAGATAAATACTCTCGACAAAAGAGACATTGTGGCCAGCGGGTTAATGTTAACATTACACTTCGCCAACGGCAGCAGGAACATCTTGCAGACCGGGCTGTAGATGAATCTAGAACACGCTCATACACGCCTGTTGTTGAAACTTGTATAAACAGTGACGTATTATTAAACACTAGTGTTCAGAACCATAGATGCCATGATGCCTCAAGTATGAAAAGTGCGGTGTCTGTTATCGATGCAGATGTTGCACAATGCAGTACTTCAAGTGCACAAATAATCGAAAGTCAGTCACAAAAACGCATAGCCCAATTAGAGGAGCTGGTTAATACACTTCTGCAACAAGATAGAGAACTTAGCGTTAGAGTGTCTATATGAGACCAGATTGTATCCCCGAATTTGATCCGAATGACAGGAATACCAGTTGCTGCAGATGGCTAGACAAAATTGACTATAAGTGGTAAAAACGCTATTGCGATGAGTATTGACGGCATACAAGACCTAAAAAGTAGGCTGTTACAAAAGCCCCGAGCGTTTATACGCGGATTATTTATCAACATTAACCATTGCAAAAGAGGCTGGACCAAAACGTGACCGTGACAAGGAAGCTTCTAGAAAAAAAATCCCAGTTAACAATAAAAATGAAAATGCTCGCCACCAACGACGAACACCGAAACCAATCAAATACAATAGTCAGCAAATGGGTCACATGCAGAGAGGGTGCACCCATCCACGTATGGAGTGTACTAAATGCCGCAGATTAGGTCATGTAGCTAACAATTGCCGAAAGGATAAGCCTCCAACACTCCGAAAAGCAATGTTATGCAACACAGAATGGAAATCGGATGTCGCTGATTATTGTTACTTGTCGTATAAATGGACAGGAGCTGCAAGGTTTTGTTGATTCTGGCTACGAAGTAAACTGCTGGACACTCTAACTTTCACATATACCTATAGATTTTTAGACAAAATTCAAAGTTTCATATTTTCGACACGAACAAAGTTTTTTTTAACGCGGTTTGTGGATTTTAATAGCCTGTTTTTTTCCGGATAAAGCTAAATTTCTCATAGGATCGCAGGGTTAGGATATACGGGGCGATAAAATTGAATTTTGCCTAAAAATCTGTATGTGGAACTTCAAGTTTCCAGCAGTATAGATATTATAAGTGAGAGTGATGCACTAAAAGTAGGTCTATACTGGAATGAGAGCGATGTTTGTCTTAATAAGTACGGAGGTAGCACTACAAAAGTCTTAGGAGTAACACACGCTGATCTAGGTGTCGATCTGTTCGAAACCCATGTAGACATATTTGTTGTGCCTGATAATTTACAAAATCTACCTGTCCTTATTGGAAGATCTTAATTGAATAAAGAGAACGCCATCACAGTCGTCCAACCAGGCGGTGTACGATTATTCTGACTATTCAGCTCCGAGATAGCTGAATTACACCAAAGCCATCCAAGAAAATTAGATTGGTTGCCAAAACAAGCTCAGAAATTCAGCCAAATCATGTGGGTATTGTCCGATGTACAACGTCCAACGAGAATTACACGGGCGATATTTTCATTGATCTCAGAAAATCGTTCAAGTCAAACTCGTAGTAGGTACGTGATTCCAAGATGTGTGATATCATCAAGCGAAGCCAATGTTCCTGTATTGAATATATCCAGGCACCCCATACGCTTTAACGTCAATAAAGTCGTAGCACGTGGCGAAAGGTGTATGCCTGAAGCAGCTGGGGTAAGTGTTCAAGAAATTAATAAATTAAATCTGTCAAAGTATACAATTGCTGATTTAAAGGGCCATGTATGTGATCGAGTATGTGATAGTGTATCAAATTCTCATCTAAGTAGTTATTGCTTTTAAATAAATATCGTGACTTTTTTGCGTTAAACGTTAACGAGCTTGGTACGATTAACAATTACGAAATGTCAATAGAGTTAACAGATGATAAGCCAGTAGCCTACAGGCCTTATCGACTGTCAATTGGAGAGCGAGAGAACGTAAGAAAAATTGTAAACGACTTATTAGATGCTGATATCATACAAGAATCAAATTCGCCATATGCCAGTCCAATTATCCTTGTTAAAAAAAAAAAATGGCGAAACTCGTATGTGTGTGGATTACAGGGCCTTAAAGGGGATGTGCGCCAAAAAAACAACTTCATCTCAAAAAAAAAGAGAAAAAAAATCTAAGAATAACAGTGAAATCCGCACCCCTCCATGACAAATAATACCGCAGATATGGCTCTATGAAGGTACCGCATCTCACCCTATGACGTCACGAAAGCTCAAGCGACGCACGAAAAAGTGGAACGCGTGCCGGGAACAATCAAATTAACAATGCAGAGTGCCGCTGGACGAAGTTTTCGTGACGTCACGAGAGCGTTGTCCACACTTTAAAGCGGTATATCTCAGCGATGGTTTATCGTAGAATAACGAGGTTTGAACAGTTATTCTTAGATTTTTTTACACTAAAACTTTAATTTTTGGGGCACACCCCCTTTAAACAACAAAACCGTTAAAGATTGTTATCTTCTACCACGTGTGGAGGATCATCTGGAAATTTTGAAAGGTTGCAAGTTTTCCATCACTCTAGACATGGCAAGTGGTTACCATCAAATTAAAATGGCTGAAGCTTCTAGAAGAAAGACATCTTTGGACCCAGATGGTCAATATGAATATCTGAGGATGCCATTTGGTCTTGTTAATGCTCCGGCAGTGTTTCACCGCACTATTAATCAAATTTTGCGCTCGATTAGATTTTCTACCGCTCTAGCTTACATGGATGACATTTTAGTGCCCTCTACTAGTATCACGTCAGGTCTGGTCTAATCGCATTGGGTGACGTATTAAAGATTTTTCGAGAGGCAGGAGTTACTTAACGATTAGAAAAGTGTCCAAAACAAAATTCATTATCTCTTGAAACAGAATAACACACAGATGCATGAATACTTGGTCTTGGAGGTATCTAGCTTCAAAAGCAAGGTGACAAGAATTTAAAGCCTGCTATGTATGTCAGTCGACAGACAACTAAAGAAGAACAAAAGTACCATTCTTATGAATTGGAGACGCTCGCTATTATCAATTCTTTGCAAAGATTTAGGCATTAAAGTTGTTCTAAATGCAACAGCAACCCCACGAGCGAGCGGGCAAGTGGAGCGCTATAATCAAACCCCCTTGAATGCCATATCAACATCTTCTGACGAGGAGAAAAAATGGGATCAGATTTTAAGTTCCGTCGTATTTGCTAATAATTCAAAAACAAATCGTGCAACCGGTAAAAGTCCCAATGAGCTGAGGTATGGCTGATTCCTTTCCGTGTAATGCTAAGAATACAAACGTGGTAGACGCGGGTATAGAAAAAACTAGAAACGAGGCTAGTTTACGTATTAAAAATGCTCAGAAAAAACAGAAGGGAATATTTGATGCTAAACGAAAAGCATCATTCAAGAATAAAGAACGAGACCTTGTAGTTTTACGTAGAATAAATTTTGCCAACGAGGGCAAAAGCCAAAAGTTGGTTTTAAAGTATACAGGTTCGTACGAAGTATCTAATTTCTTAGATCATGATCTCTACGTTGTAAAAGATATTTCTGGATCAGGGCAAGCTCGCAAAAAGTATGAAGGTGTCAGAACGTCTGACCAAAATGGAACTTTTCACTCCCGCTTACGAAAGCGATAGTCCTTCGGAATCTGAGAGTGACAATGACAACGATGACATTTAGAGTGGCAATGGTTCACCTAATCACTGAATCATTTAATCTATGGTGAAAAAGTTTGATTCTGTTTTGGCGTTTGTGATAATCTTATTTGAGATAAATTATTGAATGGTGTTATGTCATGTTTTTGAGTAAGAGTTGAGGAATCCCGTGGGAGCTTACACACCATTTGTTTCCCTTTCTCTTAATATTATTTACATGCATTTTCGTATAGTTTTTGTTGTTTCACAGGTTTGGTATTGAGTTTTCCGGGACGGAAAATAGGGTAGCACGGCCGACTGAAACGCGGAAAGCTGATTCATTGCAATCCAGTTGGAGAAATGCAATAAGCAGGACAAATGATTTATACCCTCCCAAAAAAAAAGGGTAGATTTTCTGGGTGCGGCAACGATAGCTGGAACACTCTCATGGAGGATTCGGCGGAGTTAACTTTGATATTGTTGCATATTCATTTTACTATAATTAGTTACAGTTATTACATTTAATTCTTATACAGAGTGTCCCAGGTAATAACTTCGGAACACGTCATCCAATATAATTGAAATTTTGAGGATCTGAGTAACTTTTTGTGCCGGTTCTACCATTGTCATCCAATTTCACCACTTTTGCTTCAATTTAAGTCAAGTGACGTCAACTTTAGAATCTTGAATACCTATAACTCATGGTATATTATGGCATTTTTCGTCAGAAAATTAAATTACAAAATCGGCAATGCCATATTTGTTAAGGCTTTGTTAAATAAAATTATGAAAATTATACAGTAGACCATACGATGACGTGTTCCGAAGTTATCATTTGGGCAAAACCTGGTGGGACACCCTGTATATTATATTTTTGTAGTTTAATTAGTTAATAAACATGCGTTACATTCTAGAGTGTGCGCCATAAAGTTGGGTACATATGGGAAAATTCTTAATTATTCCTTTTTTCAAAAACCTTTTTTTGGGGATCGTTAGGGCATGTTCGATAACCAGAAAATCGATTATGACACATGTCATGCTATTTTTCTGATGACCAAGAAATGTGTAAAAAGGGACATGGGTTATAGCGACACGACCGGGCAGTATTTTCTAATTTATAACCTTTAAGTGTGTATTTCGCAAAACAATCAATTCGTTTGATATCAAACTTAGGTAGTTTGGTTGAATAAAGCTATTTTTGAAATAAAATTAATATTTTCGATTTTCCATTTAATGGTATGGGTAAAATAAGTTGTTTTATTTTTTTTTTCTCTGATTTGCTTCAAATCAGCATGTGGAGTTCTTTTTTGATTCTGAACAACTTTTTCTTATAAAATTTTGCGATATCTTGCCAAATTTACCCGTTTTTCGACATCAATATCAACTTTTTTCAAAATTCCCGCTAAACCGATAATCGCATGAAATGTTTCATAATTGATTATACGGTTATCGAACATGCCCTAAGGATCCTCAAAAAAAAAATTGAAAAAAGGAATTATATAAGAATTTTCCCATATGTACCCAACTTTATGGCGCACACTGTATATGTAAAACCGGTATCGTAAATCGGAAATCCTCTAGACGCAATTTAGAGGTGAAAATTTAAGTTTCGGTCCATTTAGTATAAGAAAACTAATTTCTGACCGAAACGTATTCCATTTCGCGATCACCAGAAATAATTAGTTCCTGAAAAGTTCAATTAACAGAAAAATTTAATTTCTCGTGATTGAAAACTGACCCTAAAATAGAAAAGACAAAATTTGAATAATTTATGCTATACAGAGAATTATAATAGTCTTGCATTCACACTATAAGGTATTAAGGCATCTTTTTAATAAATAGGTGTAACAAGAACGCATTCAAATGACATTTCTATGATGCCCTAACGTCTAACGTCAATTGAAGGCGTTTAAATTCTCACATAATGCAATATTAAATTGAACAAATACGAAACAAAACTAAATCAAAAAACCAAATGCTACTTTATAATTCCAGAACTGAAAAATACAGCTTAATTTTTTCCTTCTTTTTACAATTATTTTCATATCACAGAACAAATTTATATAGGTAACATTAACAGCTCACGCGTGTCCGAAAGAAATCACTCGGTAATTTTAACGCAATAGAAACAAATTAAATTACCCTGTGTTTTATTGTATTTATTGTTTATAAATTAATAATATTTTTTTGAAATTTTATTTATTTGGTTCGTACATAATTATTCTATCGAGTGATTTTTGTCGTGTATTTTGCATTCAATAATTATATTTAAGAATACAATTGAAACAAAAACAACAAATTATTTTTTACTTGGTTACAACATTTTTTCCAATTTTTTTATAGTGGTATAAAGCACTTAGGGAAGAATTATATTTATGTTCAAGTATTTTATATTCAGAATTTATAACTGGCAATTTTTATACAAAATACCACCAAGTATTTTGCATAAAAATTATTTTTCATTAAAGTCAATAACGATTAAATGTTAAAATTCAAATTACTATTATCAAAGGAGTTATATTTACATTGGGGGAGGGTCTCAACGTTTTGTTTTTATTTTATTTATTTGAAGGGTGAGGGGTTTTCAACAATAACCTAAGAGTTAATAATTAAGAGTACTTGGCCCCAAATAATTATTTCATTTATACACAATAACAACAACGACTATACGAATTTGAAATGAAAAGTTAGTCTCGACTTTAACTTAAAAAAATTAATATTATACAAAATATTCTTTATTATAATTATTAATCATTTAATTTAGTGAAGCTATATTCTATTGTTCGAAATGATGTGCTTTTTGAGGATATTGAAAGAAAATTATTTTTCGAACATGAACAACATTGGCACGATTGCAAAAAACCCCTACCACATACCAAAAGATATAACTCGGTTGCAACAACCAAATGCCATCTTTTGCTCGCTCAGTGAAATAATTTTTAAATAAAAATAATATTAATTAATAAGTTAGATTGGCAGTAGTTAAAAATGTTTCTGTTTAATAATAAATTTCGAACTGTCTTTTCGTATTTTTAAATGTCTCACGCTCCGCATTATTTTAATTAATAATAATTAAAAGTGAAACACTTTTTTATAATTTACATTTTTTAAAGGAGGTAAAAGGTGCACTAGATTTTTTTTCAAATATTTATAGCACAAGACAAAGCAAGATTTGAAATTATTATACATTTGTTTTAGGTAAAATTTAATATATTCCATTGCAACAATAATCATTGATAACAATAAATAAAATTTGAATACAAAATTATAGCATTAACAGGGGCTAATTCAAGTCAAGAATGTTCATAAATTACTATTCAAAATAAACGAACGAACCATGCCCAGTTATTAATTCTATAATAAAGTACGCATTTGCAAACATTAATTAAACAATAATTAAGTAGGAATTAAACTTATCTAAGATAACAACATAATTAAATAAATAGGTAATACATGGTGTAGAAAGTTTGTATAATTTTAAATAATTAAAATGCGCTAAGAACAATATACAAACTTCTTAATTAAATAAAATAAACGCCAAATTTATTATATCGCTTGAGCATTTAAAGCAACATTTTTCCATTTTTCTTGTTATATCCGATTTTTTGCTTGTTAAGGCGATGATTCAATTCCATGGCCGAAAATGTTTTGAATTTTTTTTTAAATTTAATTTAATTTTTTTAAAGTCCATAATTGACCCGTTGAACAACAAAACTCAATTTTTGAGTAATGTTGCTCATGGACCAACCACAATTCGCATAATACCTAGATTAATTTAATTTTAAAGTAGAATTTAAAAGAGTTTTTTCTTCGTTATTATGGTTAACTATACTCATGCACACAATTTTTTTTAAGGAATATAAAACACTATCGCGTACGAACTTTTTGGGTTACTCTTTAGAGAGTGTTCAGTTTCTGCTAGCACCAATCGTCGTCGTCTGAATCCGAATGACGAGACCTAAATAAAAATAAAAATGAGAACCTCAAATACGATGTATTCTATACTAATAACTACAAAGATCTTAAATGCTACAGAAATAGGAAAATCGTGAGTGGAATAATGACAATAATCACATGCCTAAGCCTGTCTATGTCTGTTGCCTCCAAAAAACTTTAGTGACGAATGCATTGGCAAACCTTTCCAGTTACCTAGATAGAGATTGCTAAAAATATAATTACTGTATTCAGCTGTAATTCTTGTAGGGACGAATATTTCAAAAATCAAGTGATTATTTGAATTATTTATACCTTAGTAAGCATTCGTGAAACTTGCTGCTAGTAAGCAGGAAGCATGAAAACTATCAACATATATGACACATGTTGCCACGTCGCATTTTTTACGACAATACTCTGGTGTGAAACCTGCCATATATTTCTAGGTTCTAAAATAAGTAGCATGCTTCTTGCTTCCTAGCAGCAAGTCGCACGTCGCATGTTACTTTGGTGTGAATGCTCACTTAGATTGGCAATATACCAATAGTTATGCTATTTCTCGATATCCTTGAAAATTTGAATATCTGCCCCTTGTATAACGACGTGTTGTTTTTACTGGGTTTATGCTGTTAAAAGATCGTTAAGAACGAGATACTACCCAAGTAGCATTTTTCCGACTTACGACTAGATTTTCACTAGTTACGACGTTGTAAGAGGTAGAAATTAAAGTTACTTATTAACTTTTTAGTCAAAGTTAATACCCGACCTTCAGCCGACTTTGAGTTAACTTCAGACATTTATATTAGCTGTAGTCAACGTGGATCAGACGTTGTCGAGTGTATAATATGGTGAAGCTCGTGACGTTGAGCGAACGTTAACTTTTGACGGGCGTTCTATTAGCAATGTATCCAACCAATATCGACCACGGGACGTCTTTATTCGTATACTTTAAATCTAGTTAAAAAAATATAACCAAAGTTGTGAGCTAAATTGTTGTTGGGTACAACGTTGGCATTGGTATTCAATTAAGTTACGAAAAGAGTCGGGTTATAGACAACATAACTTCTCAACCTTATCGCTGTTTACAAAAAATAAAAACACCTAGTCGATCAATAATAATCTCTAATTTTGTAAAGGTAATTATATTTTTTTTGTTTTAAAATTCCAGCCAAACAAGCCTATAGATACACACACCGTTAACTTTTACAGAAAAAAAGCAAAAACTGTTGATTGAAGCTCTAACTAGGAAAGTTGCCCATATTCATAGATAATCCATCCAAAAATTAACACACACAGCACCAAAAATAAAATAGAATAATAGTATATTACATACCGAGGTGGAAAGTGTTTCATTACTGTCTCGAGATTTAAGTTAGACCGAGGCGCCGCCGAGGTCTAACTTAAATCTCGAGACAATAGGGCATGTTCATGTGACGTCACAAATGAGTTTGACAGTCGCCCTGAGGTGAAACAAATCATTTATTTACATTCGTGTAGATTATGCCGGTTAGTTTTACGCGGTTTTCACAGCTTTTTTACAGTTTTGGTGTTAATTTGTTTAAAAAAAGTTAGAGCGGAGTGTTTGTGTTCCAGTCTATGTGGTGGTTTATCCAAAAATTTGCTAGGTTTTCCTATAATGGATTAAATTCAAGTTTTTTCCAACAAATATCAAAACCAAGTGTCTCAAGAACAATTTTATAAGTATAGTTACTCTATATTCAATCTATTTTTCTGTCAGATCTTCTCTTTTAACAACATTAATTAATTTTTCTCTTCTTTCTTGAGCTAACAAATCAAACCTCCCATTGTTATTTAAAATTGATGGAAACCTTTGGAAGGATATTGTATCCCTTGCGCTATACTGCCACAATTGAACTAAACAAACTCTAGGCATGTCCGAGAAACTTCTGGAGCACACAAAAGGTATTTTTAGGCGACTGTCACAAAAAGATTAGTTTTACGGATTCAATATCATCCCTAAAGTATATCTTTTTTGGCCACATTTACTTTACGGCCGCATTTACTTCACGGCCGCATTTGCTCTATCACTTTACGGCCGCTTTTACTTTACGGCCGCTTTTACTTTACGGCCGCTTTTACTTTACGGCCGCTTTTACTTTACGGCCGCTTTTACTTTATGGCCGCTACTTTGGTGAAAATATACATATAGACAGACAATCGAAAACGCGGTGCCGTAACCATCAACACAACCAATAAACAATTAGTTAGCAACCACAATGGAACCAAATTTTTGATTTTAGCCCTATCCTATTACTTTTTTAAAAAAGCACAATGAAGGATACCAGGCCAAAAAGTCGGCAATTTTCTATAATCAGACTTCCTTTATCGTAGTTTTTGTTACTAATAATTATGTATCTACCTATCTTTGCTGGATTTTTTATCTAATCAATAAAAGTTTAAAGCTACTGTTGAATTTTCATCTTTTTTCCAGAACAAACACGCCTAAAAAATTTTGTGTGCACCTCGGCCGAATAATCTTTTTTGGCCTCACCTGAAATTTGCTTGGCCTCGGCTACGCCTCGGCCGCAAATTTCTGATTCGGCCAAAAAAGATCAACTTTACGGCCTTGGTACACAAATAACTATTTTACAGTAGTTTTCCATTTTACTGTGGGTAACATCAAAAAATTGGTATCAGCAGAAAATAACAAACAAAAATAAATACTTTTTGAGGCTGAAATTTATAAACATAGCTATCAGCTGTCAAAATTATGAATACAAAATAAGGTAATACTCTAGCACCTACTACAGTCTTCCAATAACTGTTTTTTTCTTGGAAAAATAGTGCTGATGCACTAATAAAATAACGTAGATTCTTAATATTGCTAGGCAGTATTTAATAGTTCCAATAACTCTCTAGTAATGAAACTTTCAACGTCAGGGTTTGTACTTGCCATCAGCATTTGCCTTCCTTGTTTAACAAATAAAAATTGACTGAAACAAATCAATGACGCCAAGAACGTTCTTAAACCAGAAGTCAATCATTTCAAT
This sequence comes from Ceutorhynchus assimilis, assembly GCA_917834065.1. Classification (NCBI taxonomy): domain Eukaryota; kingdom Metazoa; phylum Arthropoda; class Insecta; order Coleoptera; family Curculionidae; genus Ceutorhynchus; species Ceutorhynchus assimilis. The sequence goes on along the minus strand of OU892284.1, from coordinate 13,347,043 downwards.
TTGCCAAAAAAATTGAATGAGCCATACCGGCTATTTTCGACGTGCCGCATACTCGTAGGAAAAATGTAGACGCTAAAACAAAAAATGGTATATTGGATCTACCAAACGGTAATCAGACACATGATCACCTACGCCTGGTTGGTTTGGTAGCGAAAGACTGAATGAATGAATGAATTAGGGATATTGTTACACTGCGACCTACATAGATCTATTGTGCCCTCCTTCTGGGTGCTTCAGTTAATAGGATTCCCACTCATAGTACCTCATCCAGCTTTAACGCTTTTATGAACGCAAGTAAACTGGTTGGTTCTATGGATAGAATTACTTTCCGTCCAATGGTGTAGCATCCGAAGCAGGCAAATCGTGTGTTCAAACAGGGGAGCAGCGTTCCCAGGACAACGAGTGTTTCGTCTTTGTTCCTTATATTTTCATATGCATATCATTGAGAAAGACGGAACACTCGTTCTCCTGGGAACGCTGCTCCCCCGTTTCAAGAATAAGGACCGTTTCCGACGAAGTTTCCTTCCCTTTTTCACAGAACCAGCAGCTGTTTTTTTTTTTCCGATTTCAATTCTTTCAAGGTGCTCTCTCTCTTAACCAGCAGTGGCCTGTAAGGAGGCCAGTGAGAATGCGAAAATTGTTTTTACTCAGTGATATAAAGTTATTTGATCTCCCTTGATGAGGGGGCCCTCGGATATTTTTGATTGCCTTAACCCTGGAAGCTGTTCCCAGAAGCAGTCCATTTGGTTCGCTCTTCTTTTTTGAACGCTTCCTATGTTATAGAAAGACTGTGGTCCTGAAAGCGGAGTTTGCGCTTCCAATTTGGCCAATTGGTACGCCTTCTCATTACCTGCGATCCCTGCGATCCCTGCGTATCCACTGGAGGGACAGTTTCTTATTTTTGTCCAGTTTGTTTAACTTGTCCAGGTATTTCCAAAGCATTCGAGCTGATTATTGGTGAGCTCCGCGCTTTGATGGATGCTTGACTGTCTGAGAATATGACAATCTTTCTTTTTGATAGTTTCTACCAAGATTGAACTCAGCACATCTATATTTATGCCGTTTATTTTCGCCTGAAATACAGGGTGTTTCAGAAATGGTGTTACAAACTTCAAGGGCGGATAGTATTTATGAAAATAAGTAAAAAAGTTCCTATGGATATAGATCCGGAAACGCTTTGTTTCCAAGATACAGGGTGATACGTTTTTCAAAACAAAAAAAAAAATATTTTTTTATTAATAGTCCAAAAGAGCTTTGGCCGATTTCAATGAAATTTTCACGGTTTATTTCAACCATTATCAGACATCTACTGGACCAATTAGATTTGATCCAGAATTCCCAGGGGCGTACCCAGCGACCAAGTCGGTTGTTTTTGTGCAGAAAAAATATCACTCTGGAGTTTTTGTACGATTTCTATTGATTATTCAGATAGACACACTAAAAATACAACATTTTTGTCTCTTAAATTTTTCAATTGAAGAGTATAACTTCTAAAGGGTCTAAGTGCCATCTCGATAATTTTTGGGATTATGTTTGAGAATGGTTCCAAGTCTCAACCCCAATACAATCAAAAAGGGTCTATCTGGCAACAATAAATGCATTTGGTTCTGATATTGATTTAAAGATGGTGCAGGATGAAAGTGAAAACTTTTTATAAGCATGTTTGTAGTATTCTTCTCTCTTTTCTCAAAATCAAAATTTTGCCAATTAGACCCTTTAGAAATTACATCCTTAATTATCTCGCTTCGTTTTCGCGGAAAAATTACAATACCATACCTTGGCACGTCTCTGGACTCCATAAGGAGAGATAAAAATTCATAGGAATTCAGGTACATCACCCATTCATTGAGTGACAAGGCCATAAATTCCATTTGAGGTTTTTTTTGTTTTGTTTTCATAAATCAACAAACTCCGATAAATTTTTAATCAATTCCTATGCATTTTTATTTTTTCTTATGGAGTTCAGAGACATGCTGAGGTATGGTATTGTAATTTTTCCGCGATAACGAAGCGAGATAACTGAAAAATTTAAGAGACAAAAATGTTGTATGTTTAGTGTGTCTATCTGAATAATCAATAAAACTCGTACAAAAACTACAGAGTGATATTTTTTCTGCACAAAAACAACCGACTTGGTCGCTGGGTACGCCCCTGGGAATTCTGGATCAAATCTAATTGGTCCAGTAGATGTCTGATAATGGTTGAAATAAACCGTGAAAATTTCATTGAAATCGGCTAGGGCTCTTTTAGGCTATTAATAAAAAACTATTTTTTTTTGAAAAACGTATCACCCTGTATCTTGGAAACAAAGCGTTTCCGGACCTATATCCATAGGAACTTTTTTAATTATTTTTATGAATACTATCTGCCCTTCAAGTTTGTAACACCATTTCTGAAACACCCTGTATGTCTGGGTGTTTTCCCATTGCTTCGGAGAACTTGATTCCAAGCCCAAGTACTCCGGGTCCGGTCCCTCGTTCAGTTCTTGACCCATCAGTATACCATTTTACGGCTTTCTGTTGCGTTGTAAGAATGGATCAGGTGTTTCCTTTCCATTCTTCTCTACTTCTTATGACTACTGTGAAGCGTTTCTCAAAATTATATCTGTAGTAAGATGGCAAAAACAAATATGTCAAAATTTGGCCATTTTGAGATTTTCGTACCTTCTGGCTCAGTTTTTTCTGCTTTACAAGATGGCAAAATGAGATATCTCCTACTATTTCCTATAAAGTAATATTCCTTGTAGTCATAATGAGATATGTTAAAATTATACTTTTCTGAAGTTGGCAAAATAAAATATGCTATGGCCTATGTCATTACTTAGTAGGAATCTGTAAATAATTTTGATTTTGGCTGCTGGCAAACAGAGATATGTTGTTATATATTAGTTTGCCAACAAAAACTTTAACCAAGATTACTAAATATAATAGTGGCAATACTATATATGTTGTAATATTTTGTTTTGCCCACTTATTATAGTAATTGATATTTTTATTTCGTTGGATGGCAAATGCAGATATGTCAACATGTATTGTATTGCCAACTACTATAATATTATACTTGAGCAATATCGTAGGCTGGTAATAGCCAGCCACACACGAAGATTTCGACGCGCAAGTTTGGAATGTGCCGTTCCAAAAGTCGCAAGAGAAGTGTCAGTTAGTGGAGTGTCAGGATTACAGGTTTTGCGCGTTCTGGCAAGTTTGGCGCGCAAATCGCACGTGCAAGAGTTACTTGCACATAAACGGAGTTTATTGTTGTTTTTCAAGAATTTCAAATTTATTTTTTATATGGGTGACAGTCAGCAAGTACTCAAGTATGAAATTTAATAGAAATTACCATAAACTGATGGGCAAGGCAAATAAATCATAGTATATATTCCTAGGTATAACATTTATAATTTTATCGCCTATGTATATATAGAGTTGATTCGTTCACAAAAAAAAGTTCAATTTATTAGTCGTTCATCTGCTGGAATTGCATTTCTCATTATGGTATCTTGTTTTGTCAAATATGGTTCTAGTAACTTCAAAAGATGGTCAAATGTTGCACAGTCCATTCTAAGATAATTTCGAAAATCATATGGATTGTTTCCTCTAAGTTCCATTACAAGTGGTACATGTAAAAATTGTAAAGAATATGCATACAGCATAGCAGCACATGCAATAACTTTTCTTTTTTTTTATTGAGTAAAAACATAATTACTAGTAAATTAACAAAGTACACCTCGTAAAATTCACACACTCTTAGCAAAACTGTTAGAATTTCTAAAATGCCAGATGCCGTTCCAAATCTTCCCGATTTAAGACACTTCTAACCCATTAACGAAACACTTTGGAATATCGGAATAAAATCTGTAGGCTAAACCCGCATGCAATTTTTGAACGTTTGTGGGCAAAGACGCTCATATGCGTGCCGATCCAAGCATGTACATCTGGAACGCCCCGTATCTACGCGCGTTATAAACTTTTCGTGTGTGGCTGGCTATCATCACACATGTTAACATATCTGCTCTTGCCATCTAGTAAAATCTAAAGATAAGGGTTCGTATAGACTTGTGAATTTATTTTCTAAGGTTATGTCTCTACGCTGTGTTTACTTTTTGATTCTCGGTGGAAACAAAAATCGGTATTTATTGTGTTTGGTATTGTAGTGAGTGAAAACATTGCTAAAAACTGAAAAGCCTAACAAACAAAAACGATGCTCTGTAAAATTTGTGGTGAAAATTTTGCTTCTCGCGGCTATTTATTGGCACATCCTTGCAAGGGACTAAAATGGCCAAAAGTGCTTAAAAATACGCCAGTAAAGGGTAATAATCAATTTGGCGATGGAGTTTTAAGTCTCGATATAGATCAGCCCAATGAAAACTTTGATGGCATTGAAAATTGTATGGAAAATGAAAATCAGTCTGACTTGGACGGCGGTTTTAATAATGTACTAGAGGAATATGAGAGTAATTCTCTGGTAAGACTAAAATATTTCGGATGACTTAGCTCGCTGAGCTTGAAAATATATATTTTTTTCTTCTAGAATATAAACCAAGATCAGGCAATCCAAATTTTCACGATTGTGGATGTCCATCCAATTCCTGAAATCGGTAAGTACCCACATGAGGTTTTCTCTATATTTTTCCAACTCTTATTATTGCTATAATACGTACATATTTTTTTAGAGAAAGAACCAGAACCTTCGGGTAGAATGCTGGATCCAGATTTTCCAAACACAAAAAAATATACCACTACGTTAAACAACAATGAGGAGCTGAATAAAATAAGCGTTATCGAAGATGAAGGTTTACCTCTGGTATCTGAGCTAGAATGTGAAACGAATGATGATTCTGATGAAGATCCTACTTGGTGTCCTGAAGATGAATGTGATTTAGGTAGCGACAAATTAAGAAGATTAAAGAAAATTATGGCATCTGGTAGAGGTTAGCATTTCGATGAGTTTTACAACTGCATGCTAGTACTGTGAATCATTATTTTTTTAGATATAGTAGAAAATGAGCTTGAGATGGAATCAGATTTGGAAGAAGATATTACTGAGAATCCAGACTTGAACATAAATAATTCTGCGCGAGAAGCAAAAAATCAGTATGCAATTGAGAAAGCGGAATCCCAACATGAGGGAAACATGACTGAAAGAGAGAGCTCAGATTCTGAATATGAAGGGAACAAATCTGAAAGGGGAGCCCTGGATTATGAAAATAAGGAAAATGCAACTACATTGAAAAGAAAAAGAAAAAAAGGTGTGAGAAAGCGCGAAGAAGAAAGAAAAAAGAAACATTTAGGATTACCCTACAGAAACAGGAAGGGCATTTTGGTTCCAGCCAAACAACTACTTAATCCAATTATGCAGTGCTGCAAGAAAAAATGTTTTGAATTTTGCGATGCAGATACCCAGAAAATTATATTTTCTAACTTTATCACAAAGCCTCCTGAAGTACGAAAGCAAGTTCTTTGTGATCGAATGACAATTTCACAATGTAAAATACATTGCAAAGGTAGAGGTGCCAAAGGAGGAAAGCCTCATGATCGTAAAATTTCCGTAGGCTATAAAATTGTTGTTGGCACTGAGCAGTTTGATGTATGTAAAGAGTTTTTTTATAAAACTGCATGGAATCTCAAAAAATCAAGTGAATTTACTCGTTAAAAACTACATTCCTCACAGGATGGACTCATAGAAACTGATTTAAGAGGAAAACACGCACCGTCGAACAAAATCTTGCATGAACGAGAGGAAATGCTGGAATTTATAAAACGCTATCCACGCCATGAAAGTCACTACTCAAGACGGGATAATGACGACAAAATTTTTCTTCCTAGCCACCTTAATATAACGAAAATGTATTCAGAATATAAAGCAGAAAGGTTGGCCACAGGAATCACTAAAATTGCTGGTTATGATGTTTTTAGGCAAGTTTTTAGTACAACAGGATATAAATTCAAAGTACCTTATATTGACACCTGTCGAAAGTGTGATGAATATAAAACTTTGAAAAAAAATGCGACTTTAATTGCTGAAAAAGAACGATTCAAACAACTTCATGATGATCACGTTGGAGAAGCAGATAGTGCTTATGAGAGTAAAAGGGAAGACAAAGCAGATGCTAAACAAGAGCCTAGCAAACGGGTACTTGTATTTGACTTGCAACAGGTGTTACCTGCTCCATATCTACCGACAAACGTGGTTTACTACAAACGTGTGTTATCTGTTTACAATCTAACAATTCGGGACTGTAGTGCTTCCACTGATACTTCAAGCTGTTTCATGTGGCACGAGGCGATTGGTGGAAGGGGCTCCGAACAAATTGCTTCCTGTGTATTTAAAGAATTATGAGTTTACCTGATACCGTTCACCACATTACAACATATTCTGACACTTGTGGTGGACAGAACCGAAATATTAATATGGCTGTGATGTTTTTTTATGCCATCCAGAAGACAGCAATTGAAATAATTGACCAGAAATTCTTGCTCCCTGGTCACACCCGTTTCGAATGTGACAGTGATCATGCAAGAATTGAACGATCCAAAAAACAAATTGATGACAATTTCAAAATTATGGTTCCACGTGACTGGTCTCAATTTATTCGGATGTTAAAAGGCAAAAAAAAGTTCAATGTAGTGGATATGACCCAGGAAAATTTCTTAGCATTTTCCAAATTATTGAAAAATAATATTTTAGTGAAAAGAACTTCCGACACTAATGGCGAGAAGGTGAACTGGCTTAATATAAAGTGGATGAGATTCACAAAAGAGTTTGGAACAATGTTCTTCAAGTATACATTGGCTAAAGACGCCCCGTTCAAAATTTTAGATCTAAAACGTGGAAAGGCAAGAGGACGGCAAATTAATTTGAATAATATAAGCGTTCCCTTATCATATGCTGGACCCTTAGGTATCAATCCCTTGAAAAAAAGAGACCTTATTTCAATGCTCACCTTGATAGACAGCGATTGCCATGGTTTTTACAAAAATCTCTCCACTACTGATCAAGCCTCAGAATTGGCCGAGTTAGAAGACAACCAGGATGAATTTGATGACTAAATGTTGTTTGTTTTATTAGAATATAGTTTCAAGAATTTTGTATTAATTTTCTTTTGATTGAATTAATAAAAAGACTAATAAAGTTTGAGGTGTTAATAATAATTTTTTTTTTGAGTTTTCACTTCTCTGGAAAAATACAAGGAGGCAATATCAGATATGTGACCTAAATTCAAAGTTCTGGGGAAATCAGAAAAAAAATGGAGACTTGCAACAGCGCATCTTGCAATTACAAAAAAAATCTATCAAGAGAAAACAAAATGATGTCAATATGTATGTTTTGCGTATGATTTATGACAAGTGACTAGGCATTAAAAATGGCTCTCCTGAAAAATAAAAAAAATTGACATATCTGGGTTTGCCATCTAACCACAGATATGTTTTTGATCATAGCATTTCTGGAGAGCTCAAGGAGTGAAATAAGCTTGCTTAGAGATGCTAATTTTCTTCTTCCAAGTCAGCCTTGCTGGCCAGCCCCCGTTCCCGTAATTCTAGTCATTGCTTGTCTAGCGGCCACCACGATGTGAAGAGGTGCGAGACCTACAATTGCCTCGATGGCTGCTGTAGGAGAAGTTTTCATTGCGCCCGTGATGCATGTGCACGCCAAGCGATGTATTTTGTTGAGAGCTGCTTTTATATTCCGCTTCTCAACTTCTTTGAACCAGACTATCGATCCATATAGTAGGGTTGGTCTTACTATCATGGTGTACATCCGTCCCAAGATCCCTAGTTCGCATCCCTAGGTTTGGCCTGCAAGGTTTCAGCACACCATGAGAGCCCTTGTAGCCTTGTTTACAAGTCCCTCAAATTGTTTGCTCCATCTTAGTTTGCAGTCCAGCGTTATTTCGAGATATTTGACTTCCGCCATCGGTGTAATATTAATCCTCTGTATTCGGATGTCCTTTATTCTGGGGAGTTTTCCAGTCCCACTGTTCGGCACCATTCCTCCGTTGCTTTGAGTCCAGTTTATAAGAGTTCGCACAGGATGCCCTCGAACTTTCCTCTTGCTATGATAACAATATCATCGGCATACCCAACGTAGTGCAAGCCCAGGTTGTAAATTTTATTTAAAAATATCTGGGAACAACAGGTTGTACGGGACTGCTGATGACGTAGCTTAACTGTTGAAACGTATTTTTACCAGACAACCTCTTTCAGTTGTAACCTTGAATTTGCTACTTGCCTAATTTAATACTGTTTTTAGCTGAAAACCCTTAACTTTGTATTATTATTATTATTGTTATTTTGTAAGATTATTGAGCGGCATATTTACAATGTTACAGCTTAAGGCTATCTTTGAGGTTTAATAATAAGATGTGAATAATTTTAAGTTAAGTTAATGTTGTATACAGGCCCTTAGGATTGGTATGTTGTTAAATCCATGCACTGTAGACCGTAGCTAACTTCTCATGATAGTTTCTTAATGTCATGTCATTCCTTCCTATCGTTTTGCAAGCCACTTTTCAGAAGGACAGAAGGCGATCGAACGGTACGGTAAATGAGTAAAATTAAAATGCTCATAGTGGCCTAGTGCTTGTGGAATTGTGTTTTCGAGAAAGTTCTATAACCTCATTTGAGACCATCGCCGCTAAGTTTGGTTTTCCAAGTTTATCTAAGGCATCCTGCCGAATTTTAGCCTTGTTTAGCTTAAAGTGCATTTGGACGGCCTGGGAGATGCCCTCTATCAATATTTTCGTGGTTGATATTCCTTAAATCACCATGCAAGGGTTGTTGTAAAATATAAATGTAATTATTAGGATCTACCGAGGGGCCACAACTTTAGTGGTACTAACCATCAAAAACCACTACACTTTATCTACGAGAGCATACAGCTCACAGCCTCCAGCACCTTCTGGCATTTCAGCTTGGTGGCCCTTGTGAGGGTTTTCTAATTGAACTCACCCTAGCTCAATTGCCAGAACATTGGTCTAGTATCCTGAAGGACATGGATTAAACAGTTTTTTTTTATAACTATAAGGTTAAATTTATATCTTAAAATCCTTGGGTTTAAGTAATAAACTTCTGTCCTGATCAGGCCAAGCGGCCAAGGGTTATATTGTACTGTTACATTGCACAGGGTGCAATGAATTGTTAGGGAAAATTTCAGCTTTTTTTAGATATAAGGATTTAGGGAAAATATTAGCTTTTTTAGGTTTAGGAAATTTAACGAGGTATATATACAGGGTAGTCCAATAAGCGCGCCTCGGTCAATAGTAGCCGAACCGTTGAATTTATGGAAAAATGTTCTATATAAAAGTTTTAGCATTTCATCTCTGCTATAACCCAAAATTATTTTCAAGTATACAGGGTGTCTCAAAAAAGAGTAATCACAAATTTTATGTTTTTTTTTTAAATGGAATATCGTATGTTTTTCTATGGCAAATAAAGCCTCTATATGCTCTGTATTCAACTTTAATATTTTAAAATTTGGGTTGAATGCAGCGTTGCCAAGTTATGATTTTTCGGAGAAAAAAATGGACCAAAAAATACTTTGTTAAAATTGTCATATGTCCGCCACTGCACATTAATTTCCCTCAAAAATTTACATGTAGTCTAATGTTAGCCTAGTTGATGCTATTTTATCTTCATTTTTCGATTTAATTATACAGGGTGTCCAAAATATTTGTCTAAACACGTCAATGTTAAAGTCCATTTCAATTGAGTTTTTCAAATACAACACCCCGTATATTATTTCTCTATCGAAAAGCTGAAAATGTTCTCTTTCAGAAAATATCATATTTGCCGTATCTATCTCATTAATATATTGAGATATTGAGATTTTCCCTTAACTTCGCACAAAAAACGGTAAAAATTAAGTAATTTGGTAGTTTTACCTGGAAAGTTTTTCGGGAGTTTTGAAAATTTTATAGGTTTAAACGTGTTCTTTCCGAATTTCTACTTTGCCTACTCGTATTTTTGCCGCTCGCGCTGCCATATTGAAAAATTTCGCCAAAAAACAGGTTTTTCACAATATCTCTTTTCCTTCTCATCAACATAAAAATATAGTTATCTAATATCTAAATTGAACTTTGAACTAGAGAAATTTTTCCTATAACAAACCTTCTCATTCTGTAAAATGAATAGTTTCAGCGTAAGAGTGCGTCAAACCAACATACAGCTAAACCAACACGTGTTTGTCCGTTTGTCGTATAATATCGTATATTCCACCACGTACCTATTTTAAAACCGGCTTACTACGGTCTGTTCTTCCTCCGCAGGTATAAAGGAATTCACTGTAAACTTTGTGGCACTGTCATGGCATGGAGCCCTCCTCTCTCCCTTCTACGAGCCATCTGCTGGCGGAGTTCAAGTATTTTGTTCGAATCATCAGTACCTACCTATAGTCCAACACATACCATTTTAAAGTCACGTGATTTTTCTCTATCCTTGTTGAATACATCTCAAACAGCGGTGATAGTAAAATTGACAAAAAAATTGCTGTCTAATTATTGTTCATAAAATTCTTACCTGAAATAGAATCCGTCACTGTCATCAATTAGTTTGTCAAAGTTATTTTAGAAAATGATACAACGAACAAACACAGCTAATAATTTTGACTATATTAACCTTTTTCCAACTCAAAAAGATGCAAATAGAAATCGGGTACCCAATTCAAGTTCAGAATTTATTACAAGGGGCAGCAGAAGCGACAAAAGTGAGTCTCGCAACAATTGCAAGTATTAAAATTCTCATCTGATTGGTCAATACTACTTCAGAAACGCGTTTGTAAAATGCTTTAGGGAACATATCTTAAAATTCAATAGTAATTAACCACAAGTAGCTTTTTGTAGGTGATATCAACGACATAATCAACGAACATACGTTTTTTGCCACCAATATCACGTGACTTTAAAATGGTATTTGTCAGACTATACCTACATGTTTATTGTTCTAGTGTCGTTCGTATTTTTATAGTCATTATTTCTAAGGAAGGAAACTGTTTTATTTGTGAAGATTCATTGCAAGGCAATAAAGTGAAGGATTATCATGTCTTTCCGTATGTCAAGTGCTCAAAAAAAAAGAACAACAAAGGTAAACTCTTGGACAGACTTATATTGATAGTGGTTCAAGATGTATGTCGAAAACGGTATAATAACGAGAAATCAATTGCTGATGCATCTTTACGTATAGGAAGAATCCACAACAGCGATCCACGTACCCAACATTCTCATTCAGAGATCAGTGTTTTTTTTTGTGCGCTGCCGAGATATCAGCAGTTACTGACGGAAACCTAGTAATACCACAACTAATCGACAACGAAGCTGTTAATCCCATCGAAGATGATGTGGAAGAAACTATCTGTATTCGATGAGTTCCGAAGACGATATCGATAAACCCGCAACACCTAGTCCATCAAGAATAGCGAAGCGATGGAGAATGCGCTAAATATTGTAATAACCGCGCCATTCTACCTCATGGTGGGGTGGAAATTAGTTTTCTGGCCAAAACACATGTTGAGTCGAATTTGCAGCACGCGTACGCTAAAACTAGGTATTCATTTTTACTTCCCTCGTCAAAGGGAAGTATTTGTATTCACGTAAAAAATCGACCTAGAGTTTTTTTTCACATTAATATGTTTTCAGGTCCCTAGATTACGAAAATCATGTTTTCCCAATTTCGTCGGTCTGTCGGCGCTTTACAGTCCGACAGACAGACATGTCGGTCTGTTGGCGCTCCAGCTCAATAACGGCTCAACCTAGAACAACGGTTTTTGGTATACACTTTGAACCGCTACCGGCGGCGCTAAGGTAAGGGTTTCTGTTCGCAGATATACAGGGTGTTCCAAAAAACCATGCGACACTAACAAGAACGGTTGATAATACGAAGTTGGTTACATTAGCAAGAAGGTACTGTTCTTGGAACTCACTAAAGCTACGTTTTCGTTTTTGTTGTTTTTTTTTTATTCCTTTTCAAGATATAAGGCCTTTTGTGTTCCAACATATTTGGTCGTATATTTTCAAAACTACTCATTTCAGAAGAATCGTTCAAATTTGAACGTTCGCTAGGTTCATCGGCTACAACAAGATTGGGACCTGAAAGTTTGAATCCGACGTTTCGCTTTCGGTGTGTCATTATCAACTTTGTATTTTTAAATACTGAGTCAGGATTTTTATTTTATGTTTCAATTAAAAAAACAAAAACATTTAAATGATGTTTATTCAAAAAAGGGTGAGGTGGTTTACCGAGGGAAGTCGTGGATAAAGGCCTTCACTAATTTTTATAACTATTTTCATGTTAATGAGAAGGAAAGGAGATATTGTGAAAAAACCTGTTTTTTGGCGAAATTTTTCAATGTGGCGGCGCGAGCGGCAAAAATACGAAGTGGCAAAGTAGAAATTCGGAAAGATCACGTCTAAACCTAAATATTATTGAGATAGATACGGCAAATATGATATTTTCTGAAAGAGGACATTTTCAGCTTTTCGACAAAAAAAATAATATACGGGGTGTTGTATTTGAAAAACTGAATTAAAATGAACTTTAAAATTGACGTGTTTAGACAAATATTTTGGACACCCTGTATAAATAAATCGAAAAATGAAGATAATGTAGGAGCAACTAGGCTAAAATTAGATTACATGTAAATTTTTAAGGGAAATTAATCTACAGTGGCGGAGATATGACAATTTTAAAAAAGTAAGTTTTGGTCTATTTTTTTCATCGAAAAATCATAACTTGGCAACGCTGCATTCAACCCAAATACGATTTTAGAGTTGAATACAGAGCACATAGAGGCTTCATTTGCCACATAAGAACATACAGTATTACATTTAAAGAAAACATTTGTGATTACTCTTTTTTGAGACACCCTGTATATTTGAAAACAATTTTGAGTTATAGCAGAGATGAAATGCTCAAACTTTAATACAGAACATTTTTCCATAGGTTCAACGGTTTGGCTACTATTGACCGAGGCGCGCTGTACATATACATATATATTTTAACACTCAGGCTTTAATAACATCAAGGCTTCAATTTAATAAACAAAAATGAGTGTAGACAGTTGTTACAATTATTTTTGGATTACCTCTTTTTTCAGATTTATTTAGTTGTGCATTTTTTGATAAAGTTCATTTGAGGATTTGGATCTTAAAATTTAAATCTTCTGGCACCTACTACAGACACTTCTTACTCACCCTAATTTTGCTCTCTGGCGAACAGCTGCCACTGTAGTACACTTTTTTGTTAAAAAAGAGGCTACAATACCTTCTAACTCACTCTCATACCAACGATAACCGCCGAAGGTTGCCATTGGTCTTCACAACTAACAACTTAAAGTTGATGAAAGACTTAACCGACAAGGTAGAAATGAAACAGGTCTTGGTAGCTCAGTTGGTAGAGCGTTGCACTGGATATGCGAGGGTCCTGCGTTCAGATCCTGGACGAGACAAGAAAATTTTTCATCGATTTTAATTGAAACGTCTGTATGCCGCAAAAATCCAACACACTGTAAATTATATACCTACCAGATGATAAAACTTGTAGAAATTATCAATTACTATTTGATGGAAGAGCGCCTTGCCTTGCCAATGGAATTCAAGAAAGCTGGCAAGGTTACCTACATTCTAAATTATTCAAAAATAGCTTAGGGCTGGCGACTGTTATACGTGGATGTCATTTGTATACAATAGGGGCAGTCTATCAAATTCTCAAGGATGAGTTTTTTTATGATAGAGACACAAGCATTCCATCAATAACTTTTTATTATAGTAGGATAGCCGATTCTTATTCGTTTCAATACCGTCCGGTTTTTGATCGATCAGCTGAAAATTTGACTAAGGTACGTAGAGGGGCATGTTGCTGGTTATGAGGTTTCTGGCAAGCGAGATTGCCTTATATGTAGGAACAGCAACATCAAAAAATGATAATGTCGATTACATCCCCGCCAACATGGAATAAAAAACATTGCTGTTACAAATCATCGATAACTGTAACAGTCACAATCGCAAAATTATAAAACATCTCAGAAGTGGCATATTGACCTAAATATTCTTTGCCTAAATATATTCATGATCCACGGTAACCCTTCCTACAATTAAAAATTTATGAATACCCCAATCGATTCAGCAAGGGCGATCCAACCGCGAAGAGTGTGGCTAGAGGAATTAGTTATTATTATAATTTCAATACCCAAACGCGTTAGTTAAGGTTAGACACTACACCACCCCCTCCCCTTCCCACGGATTTTCCGCCCTTGTGATTCAATAGGTGCCATGCCAGATCTGTTCTACTGTGTAGTTAGCTATAGTTCATACCAAATAACTTTTAGTTATGACATCGATGACGCCATTTTCAGAATCGGTATCGTTAACCATAAAAATATTCAGCGTCGGACTAACTTAATTGGAATTTAAATTTCCCGCTGGCGATTCAGTTTTGGTAAGCACTACTCTAAAAAATGTACCGTTGCCAAATTAATTTCTTCACATTTTGATTGAGTTTTATCAGTTTACGAGTTCTTGGTTTAATTGCTATTTTGAGCATGTTTTTTTTTAAACAGACGGCAACGCTGTATCGGCCGATCGACTAAAAGTTTATTTGATATGAACTATATAAACAATTTCCAATATATTAAATTCTTACCGAGTAGGTTTGGGTTTATACCCATTAGGCACCGGACTAGGCAACATTCTCCCACCTCTCCCCAACTGCACAGCTTGTTCAAAGCTGAGCGGCGCTTGTGGATTATCCCCCATCATACTGCGATTGTGCGGGTTAGCTGTAATCGCCGTTAAGGGCGCAGCCGTTAGAGAAGGTGGCACAACAAATTCCCTGAGGGGCTCCCTATCCCTCGGGAAACTGTGCGGGTACGACGAGTGAGGTGTAGCGTGAGCCGAATGGGATTGTATCTAGGTAGATAGTCATTTTTCAAAAATTTGTTTGTACTAGCTAATTGCAAAACAACTCATCCCAGATGCGATAAAGTTTTTAAAGTTTGGAAGTTAGATGCCTGAGATGCGAGTGGTATGCACCAAATAAATGTTAAATTACAATTTAACATGGTATTTATTAGTCTTAGTTCTTACATGTGTTGGACTAGCGTTCAGTTTTGGAAAATTTATTGTCCCCGGCTTCAGTTGCAACGTGGACGGTTTACAAGGGGTGGGCGGCAGCCTTCGACCTTGACCTCTTCGACCTCCTAACACTGGGTGGCTGTGCTGCACCGAGCCTTGATGGGCGGCACTGTGCTGCATCGGTATACCTACCACAGCACCGGCTGTAATATTAGAAAAAAAAGCGGCTGGTGCGGTTAGTAATTTGGGTAGTGCACATTAAGGGTGGGACTGGGATGCAATTAGGTGCAAATCTATGTTCTACCTACGACTTTTAAAGGAAATTTCAATAAAATTTAAAGTTAATATTTTTATTAGGTTTAAAACTTGTTAGTACTCTTAATAACAAGAGTGAGGTATATGAGTAGGTATTCTTCAGTCTTGAACAAGCAATAGTGTCAAGCACTTCAGAAAATGCAAATGAGGCAAACTGTTGAAGTAGGAAAATTTTGAAGGTTCTCAAGTCACTTGAGATATGGCTGAAAGCTTGAAAATAAATACCTTAGTAACGTATATCGTTTTTACTTATTATACCGCTTGCAATGGCAGAACCCAGAGTCACGCCAATTGGACATGGAGGTGCCCAGAGTGAAAAAATTAGGAATGGCTTCGCTCACTTCCTTAAATGCTTCTAACAGCGGACGTGACCATAGACTAGTCAATTTTAGATCCGAACGGTTCAAAATGATGAGGTATTTCTATTTTTACATCAAAAGAAATTTATGCGACGTTGAATATCGGGAAGAATATTGGAGCCGACATAAATCAATGAATAACTCAAAATCGGAGATCTTATGGACAAAATTCAAACTGAGGTCTGCAAAAACGTATGTGGAAAGTTAAAGGACTCTGGTAAAAAAAAATTTACCCACGGTACAGGAAACATTGGAGAAGAACGCAAATATGAATGTTTCAGGAACAAACCTCACAAAATAGAGAAGGAGTCTGCCCAACAGATGAAAAATTGAAATTCCCTAGTAGGTGGAAGAACTGTCGAATAAATGCTGTATTATAACCAATGAAATATACCTTATACTACACGTAACTGGAAGGGACCTAACAGCTGCTTTCAATGTCCATTTTTGAGTCAAATTTTATGGTGGTGAGAACGAAAATAAAAGGGGTTGTTTGCTATGTCGCATACGTACATGTTTACGAGCTATGGTATAATAAATTCACCTAGCATTTTCTAAGAATGCGCAAGACAAAGACGGCCACTCCTTTTACTATATCGAAAATTTGCCTCAGGCGTGATAAATACTGGTGCCATTCCATTTACGTAGTATACAATTCACTGATCAGAACTGATGAAGATGCCTAATTTGCGAGATCATCTGTATAAACTACTCACCTGTTTGGTAACAAATCGCATATCGAACAAATTTGACTTTTATTAACCTGTGATATATTTTACTGATGCTATGGACATGGAAATCACGATAGAAAATAAAGCTTTGTAAAATGTTCGAGAATATAAGAATTTGGCCACACAATTTTTAAACCAGGAAAATAACACCAAGCATCAGAGATAAGATGCCAGTGGAAATTCATAACAAACTTTGGAAGGCAAACAAACCTAGAAACGAAAAGTTTAAAACATACCTATGTGTCTTGTTTTTTTTTTTCCACCACATATGGCCTTGAAACCATGTCACTTACCAAGCGAAGCGGAAATGTACTGAGACATTCAACGAGCTATCATGATGATACCTAATACTATCTAAGTAAGCGGTAAAGTACGGAATGACGCAATTTGGACAACAATATTGGGCGACTAAAGTGGCAGTAGGCAAAACACATCTCTGAACAACCTCTGGGAATATAGTTAATGAAGCTACTCAATTGATGGCGCCACTCGTGGATTAAATAGGTCATGGATTCCTATTGACAATATCCGAAAGTAAGCCGGAAACAACTTGGTTTCACGAAGTAACTATCCGAAGTCAATGGAAAATTCTGGCAGAGGCTAATATCCAGGAATGACGTCTTTGAGCTGAGAAGAAGAAAAACAAGAAGTCGTTTTGAGGAAAGGATTTTTTTTCTACACCAATCTGACCAATCACACTTTCCTCCAAACGTAGCTATAACTTGTGATTTAT
The DNA here is from genome assembly GCA_917834065.1 of Ceutorhynchus assimilis. NCBI lineage: Eukaryota > Metazoa > Arthropoda > Insecta > Coleoptera > Curculionidae > Ceutorhynchus > Ceutorhynchus assimilis. The sequence continues at coordinate 13,329,844 of OU892284.1, read as the reverse complement.
AGTTTTAAGGTACCTACTCTAACCACACAAACTACAATGGATCAAAAGAAATTCGTGCGCCATGACTTCAAAGATCAAATGTGTTCCTATTGAGCAAACTTGGTATATAGAAACACACTTTAAATATCCAAAATGTACAGTAGCTATCAAATATAGTAGGTCCACACTGATCATACTCGTCTATGATTCTCTCACTACATCAAAGTATCGCAATGATGGTTCAATAGAGTTTGGTGTGGTTAGTTATTAAACATTCGCTTCTAACCTATACCGGGTGTCTACGAGATCAGTTTCGCGCTGGCATTTGCTGTTTTTTTTTTTTCGATGGCAAAGATTTTTGGTATAGAGTGTGAGTTTGAGAAATGTCATAATTTGACATGTGTGTCAATGTTTGGTAACTTCCGGTTTGACCGGAAATGGTCCTAACTCCGTAATTTTGAATGGCATCCCAATAATTTTTTCGCATTTTTGGTATCTGCGGATCATGATGTGTACGAAAACGTCAAATTTGAACATTTTTGAAGAAGTTTTAGAACTCTGGATGAAAATTTATTTTTGAACAGAAAGTGACGGAGCGGTCTTAAATTGTTATTTTCAACCCACACAATCGTAGAAAAATGCGAGTGCCAAGATGTTATCCTTTGCTTGCTCTCCAAAGGCATCCAAAGTTGAAAAAATCACATTTTGCGTGATAACTCAATGAAATCAGTGAAATCACCCAACTTTCACAACAAGAGTTTTTTACCTTTTTCAAAATAAAACGAACTATGCACATTGAAACTTTTCATTTATGTTAGTTTTTAATTATTTTCTTACTATTTTTATAATGCACTACTATAAATGATAGAACTACTTATAAATGAACCCCTGTATGAAGAACGCTTTTCAAAAGGAGCTAGTGTTTTTTTTTTTTTTTTCTTGACAAGCCATTGACAAGATCTGTGCGCAAGATATGTTTATTTGTCATTGTTTGACATCTCGGGAATTTGTAAATACAAAGTTTGAATACAGGGGTTTATTTATAAGTAGTTTTATTAGTTATAGTAATGCATAATGAAAATATTGGAAAAATAATTGAAAACTGGCATGAATAAAAAGTTTTAATGCATAGTTGGTTTTATTTTAAAAAAAGTAAAAAACATTTGTCATGAAAGTCGGGTGATTTCACTGATTTCATTGAGTTATCACGTAAAATGTGATTTTTTCAGCTTTGGAAGCCTTTGGAGAACAAGCATAGGATAATAACTTGGTATTCGCATTTTTCCACGATTGTGTTAGTTGAAAATAACAATTTTAAGACCGCTCCGTCACTTCCTGTTCAAAAATAAATTTTCATCCAGAGTTCTGAAATTTCTTCAAAAATGTTCAAATTTGACGTTTTCGTACACATCATGATCCGCAGATACCAAAAATGTGAAAAAATTATTGGGATGCCATTCAAAATTACGGAGTTAGGACCATTTCCGGTCAAACCGGAAGTTACCAAACATTGACACACATGTCAAAAGATGACATTTCTCAAACCTACACTCCATACCAAAAATTTTTGCCATCGAAAAAAAACTCACCAAATGCCAGCGCGAAACTGATCTCGTAGACACCCGGTACTTCCAAGATAAAACAAAATATGTCTACTATGACAGCAAACTAGACTTTTACTACGCATTCTCAAGCTTACCAATAAACGGTGGACCCTGATGGTGCGAATGCGTCGTCGGATGCGTCGTCGCAGTAGTCGGTCGCGACGTAGGATGCGACGGACTAGGCGATCGCGATCTCTGACACAAACTGGTGGTACCATAGGCGCCACATCTTCTAGACGATCTAATTGGTCCATAGCGGGGATTGTGTCGGTACCCGTTTGTCGGCGAAGGCGACCTGGCAGGACTAGTAGAGGCTGACCACGAACCTAGTGCAGAAAATTCTTAAGGACACCTTTATGAAGGACTCGGGTGCGATTTTTCTGGTTATAGGCCAGGCGTCAGGAAGTTCAGCGAACGCAAATATGGTTTAAAATCGAAAAAAAAAAAAAACTATTGTAGCACGACATACATACGACATGTGTATTAAGACTACGAAACATATCCAAGAGACTTTTATGACCGAAAAAAAAATGAAAGAGTTTTATGGTTAGGTACAACTTTAGGTTTGATATTAAACAATATGCATATGCACAGGAATCAAATAGGAAACTTAATTGATTACATATAATTACCAATTTATTTTGCATAATTAGGTGTAATACACAACCCAATTACCGCATAATAAATTAAACCAAATACGTGCAAATATTATCTTTTCGAAATTCCAAGTTTTCAGGAACCAAGTTCACCAACATCAGTGAAGGCATAATGGTAATTGTCTCCATCTTCATTCCCGCATAGGAACTGTCCGAAGCAAACAATGCCATAATAAGGGCACTGTCAACAATTCTATGGCTCGACTCGTACTGCTGATGAGCTCTGTTTACTGCTCTCTCGCCAAAACCATCACCCTCCATAGCATCGAAAATCTTTCCGATAGCGATGACAGGATTTTCGCGACCTAAATGCCGAATGCAAAGAACGGGAATGCAGAGGTGTAAATTCTAGCAGAATTTCCCTCCACTTGCTCTTCCCGCGGATTACCCGAGATCCTCGATATTTTTATCACAAAAAAATATCAACAGAATCTTTGAGCATCAGATATTCCATAAAATTCCAACTGACCACCTTCCTCTTGTGGTTATTGAATTGGATGCAATCTCTGCAAATATGTTGAACACTTTTCAATTACCAATTAGTAACATTATCCGACAACAAAACCTTTCCTCTCGACTCGTGCTCTGGTACAAAAACTAAAAACTCCAAATACGGCATTCCCCCACCAGAGTTGGAGCAACTAATTCAGCATAAGAGCCGAGTCAAAAAGCGCGCTTATAGCACCGGTGTCCCCGTTTTGAAAACAAAATTAAATCAACCAGCTGTTCAAATCAGTTAAATTCAAGTCAAGTCAAGTCCAACCTCTTTGCCCAAACTTTCCAAGATCAGTTCAATACCAACCAAACCACTAACTTCGACACAGAGATGCGCATGAGCTCCGCCGTTTTAAAATACATTTATTTTGTCTATCACTAAAATTCATTGATTTTGTCTATCACCAATTCCAGCTAGTCACCTTGGGAGAGGTGAAGAATATTGGATTTCCCTGGCAAGATCTACTCACATATGGTTAGGATCTTCAATGCCATGCTGCTCTTGGTTCAGTTCCCCAAAAAGAGGAAAAAATTCAAAGTAGTAATTATCAAAAAGTCGCGCGAAAAACCCTACATCTGCAATCCACCTTCCTCCAAACCTGGAGAAAGTGATCAAAACATGAGTAATTCTCACCTCTGGGTAGTGAAGTTTGCAAATTATTAAATAATATCATACATTTTCCTGAACTGCTCTCAGCTATGAACATAAACGTTCTCAGAAATTCAAGACGAAGAAGTACGTTCTGGAGTATTATGGTATGGACAGTATAATTGAACTGTAACAGTAAGGCTATTGAATTCATTAAACAAGGAGGCCCCACACTAACGCCCCACACTAAGGGCCGTTATTTCAATGTCACCATTGTCACCTTAAGGTTCAGAATAACGTTAAGTCATCCTTAATACAAGTTTTACCGTATATCAAAGTTCCCTTAATTCAAGGTGGATCTTAGGGCCGGTATTTCAATGTCACCTTAAGGCAGTGATGCCAACTCTAGGGATTTGTCCCCAGTTCTAGGGATAAATATGGAAAAAAAATTGTCTAGGGATATAGGGAAATTCTAGGGGTTTTCTGATATTTTTAATTTTTTTTACACAATTTAATTAATTCTGAAAAAATAAACATATAAAATAATATCATTATAAATTCTTCAAAAAATCGGAAGTCACCTTATTATTGGTTCGTCTGAGTAATTACATACAACATACACTTTGGCCAATCATAAAACTGGTACGCTTTTCCTATAGTGTTGTATTGTGTAAATTGACCTTTTTTATCACCTAAACAAGTGCTCTTTGCCTTTTGTGTAACGTGATGTGTGTGGGGATTCCCGCAACAATGGCGTCGAATCCGAATCAGGAGACATCAGTCTGTCGTCACTATCGTTACCAGTGACGTCATAACAATGTTTTATTGCTTTTGGAAATTTTGTGTTGTTTTTTAAAAACTTGAAGATTAGTGCGATTAGTTTTGAAAATATGATTTTTTTTTCTTGTAAATTACAAGTATCACAATACATATTACAATTATTATTAGACTGTAATAATAATTCTGAAATGAATTTGAAAAAAATAAATTCTAGGGAATTCTAGGGATATTTTTTTTCAAATCTAGGTATTTTCACATCCCATCAGTTGGCAACACTGCCTCCCAGAGACACAGTCTGACTTTAGACCCAACTGAGATACATACATCTGACATGATTTTCAGTGCAAGACAAATGCAAGGGAAATCCAGGGAACAAAATTGACCTCTTTTTCATAGATTTAGTGACAGCATTTGATCCGGTCCATAGAGAAGCTCTTTGGAAGATTTTGGCAAAGGTTGGGTGTCCGCAAAAGAATTTTCAGATACTTTGCCTGCTGCATAATAATATGAATGCAGCCGTCCTAACGATGGAAAAAAGATCTTTTTCAAATAACTGCAAGCGTTCAACAGGGCTGTGTTATTGTACCCTTTTTATTTTCTCTATTTACAGGATCCATACTGCACCTTTTCGAGAGTCACCTGCCGTCAGGAGCGGAAATCCTGTACAGACTTGATGGCGGCTTATTCAACCTAAACAGATTACGAGCCAAGACGAAAGTATCGACGACATCGATAATGCGGGTGATAACGGCGTGATTTTATTTTTATTACCAATTAGTAACATTATCGGACAAATAGTTTGTTCCCCTGGTGATACAAAGTAAGAATTTTTGAGTCTGGCTAAAATTTTCGGATGGGTTCACAAGATCAATGAAAAATACAACTACGCTTATTTTCGCAGATATAAATATTTCACATTTACTACAATAGAACATAAAGTATATGAAAATAGCAATTTGGCTTATCTCAGATAGTGAGAGTGAGTCTGGCTGAAAACTTTCGGATCTTCAATTTTTCACTTGCCAGACATATTATTCATACTCACAGATTAGCCGGACTATTTTTTTACGTAACTTCAGTATACTTCTCATTAGTAGACCTATTTTTATCACTGAGAAAAAAAAGGGCCGTGCATTCGTAAGCTTTAAGGCATTTTGCGCCTCAACCCATCGGAAAACCCCCGTATTTTGCACTAACCCAAACTAACCCTACAATTCTATCCAAGTTGCCTGACTGGGAAAATAAGTACCGAAAATCGTCACTGCCTCCTAGACTATTATTTACATTTACGGGTTTATTTATATACATGAAATGGGGAAAATTATGTAGTAAGCTGCCTTTTTGGCTAAACAGCCGTCGTCATGGTGGAGGGGTGGGTAACCTTACGTGCCAATGTGATTGGTTATTTCCACTGTCCTTGTGGCAGTGAAAAATTTTCTTGTTCTCTCCAGCTGTGTCTCTGAGAGTGGTCGGAGGATGCTGTTGGCGTAGACACGCTGGTTGATCCAGTATTAATCCCAGGTTATTCCCAGCGCCGCGCCGTCCTCCCCCTCTTGGATTCGGGTCCAGCCAGTTTGGTTTGGTTGTAGTTGGCGACGGAGCTCCAAACTGGGTAGGCGTACATTATGATTGGTCTGATGTGCGCCTTGTAGATCCTCTGCTTTGTGGTGGAATCTAACCTAGAATTTTTGGAGATAAACGGATATATGCCTTTGGCAGCAATGCCACCTTTTCCTCGCAGATTAGTGATGTGCGATTTGAAAGTGAATTTTCGATTGAGTTTCACTCCTAAGTATGTGACCTCGTCAGTTGCCGTGATGATGGTTCCATTGATCCTTAGTGTGCCCTGTTGGGGGCCATTTTGTGGTTGAAATCGACCAGTTGTGTCTTGGACTCGTTAATTTTGAGCTTCCACTCTGGACTTTGTTGGTCGATATTGCTGGTCTTCTTGAAATTGTGGAAATGACGATGTCATCTGCGTAGAGGGCTATCTGGGTATTGTCGCTTTTGGGGACGTTGTTGATGTAGACATTGAATAGTGTTGGAGCGAGGACACTGCCCTAGCTAAGTCCATGGTGGATCCCTCTCTTATCGAATGCTGAACCGTTAATGATTACTCTAAACGTTCTGTTGGTTGAGTAGTTTGGTAATGTTAGTCAGCTTTGTAATGGCCTCGTCAATTTCGTCTGTGTTGGTAAGGTTTCTGGATATTATCGTATCTCGGTTATTCGTCCGTTTGTAGTTTGTCCAGTCAGCGTTGGCGTAGATTCAGCAGGGGGTTTGAGTCTTGTGCCTTGGTTGATTTCGAATATTACTGGTAGGTGGTCGGATGCCAGTTCTAATATGGTGGTTGCTGTGGCGAATATGTCTTTTATTATGGCAATATCCAGAGTGGCATCTTGTCCGTCGCGTGGGGCAATCCTGGAATCTGGAGCAACAATCTGGAATGTGGATGTATCCAGGAGTCTCTCGAGGTCTCTTCCTGCTGTATTGTCAACCGGATTGTACCAGTTAATGTGTTTCGAGTTTAGATCCCCAACCCGGATGCATTTTGGGTGGTCCGTAAGTACCAGGATTTCCCGTGAGTTGAGGGGAACGCTTGGTTTTTTGTAGGGGGCAATAACCTTAATGCCTTGGGTGAATATAGCCACTTATTCTATATCTGCGGTGTTGCTTATTGCTTCCTCGAAATCCAGATTTTCGCCAATATAGATAGGTACTCCGCTGGCTGGATGGCGTATGAGTTGGTCTGGTCTGTTTCTATATACATATATATTGGTATCCCGGTATTTTAGGCGGCGCGGCGTCTAGTTCATGGCTAGTTTGGTTTCGTTTATGGTTACAATGTTTGGTTTGGTTGTCAGGATAAGTTCTTTAGTCTCCTGGGGTTTTCCCAGGGTGAGTTTGTTTTCGAATGTTTTTGCCCTGTTTTTTCCAAGGTATTCCCTAAGGGCACCCTTTTAAATTGGTTGCATGGCCACCATCACAGTTGGCGCATTTGAGCCGGACTTAATCCTCGTTTATTCCTCTGTGTCGCCTGCATTCTGATGCATGATGAGCAGCGGCGCACTTCAGGCACTTTCTGGTGCGATGGCAATTTTGGAACCCAGGTCCAAAAGCTTGGCAGCGGTAGCATTGGGAATATATTTTTTTTTGTGGAAGGTTTCCCATTTGATTATAGTATGGTCTACGCTTTTGATGCGTTTGATCTGGCCTATATTGGCCTCTTTGTTGGCCGTAACAAGATAGGAATGGCTGCCGTTTCTGCTTTTGATGGGCACACACTCTATTATGTGCTCGTTCTCCTCTTTGAGAACGGCTCTCACCTCGGTGGTGTCCATATTTGGGGGGTACTTGAAGTCTTTATGTCTCTGATTTCTGGGAGAGAATGTATAATATTGGATGGTTTGGGTCATGTCCAGTAAGGATTTTAGAAGACTGTGGAGGTTTAAGTCTTCTGTGTAGATTTTGATGTTCTTAGGAGTGTTCCTTACTTGGGGGGATCCCTTTAGGATTTTTTTGATTTCATTTTTGAAGGGTAGGAAATCAACTTTTGATGTGACGATAATCTACTCTATAATATAAATAAAATTTGCTTTTTTTCCCAAAATCTGAAGCAAATGCTTCATCCAGTATGAATAAATGTTCGAGCACAACCTCTTACTTAAAAGTCGGAAGCAAATGTTCCAGGAAAAAACAAATACTCTTCTTCCTATGAATAAAAGGGAGTATTTGCTTTCTGCTTCAAACTGGAAGCATTTATTCCTTACAAAATGCATCTGCATCTGCAGATATATGTGTACTATTTTGATAAATTATTTTCGAATATTCTTTTTTCCTGTTTTTTTTTTTTTGTAGATTGTAGATTGTATTAGGAGTCATTACAGCTTGTTCCAGCCGCTCTAGTGTCCAAGATTTGTAGGCTTCTCCCAAAGGAGGATAGCTTCCTGGGTGGTAAAGTGCCTACCTCTTGGGGTGCTAGCAGTACCCCTTCAAGGTATTTCAGCCTTTTGCAGGAGTGAGCAGGGCATTCACAAATTAAGTGTTCTGTAGCGTTTGTGGCGTGTTCGCAAGATCTGCAGTGATCGTTGTCTTTTTACACAAAAGACAACGATCACTGCAGATGTTTTTAGGTGATATTTCACCAGGCAATGCCCAGTGACCAGAACAGCGACTGTTTTAAGGTCTCTTCTGTTCATGTAAAGAAGTTGTTCAGATCTCCTTGCTGATATGAACCTTCTTCATCTGTTCATTTCTTCGGAGACGCGGCTTTTTATTAGTCCACAAAACGGCTCTGGGTCTTGAAAAGGTGTTAAAGCTCCAAGATTTGTGAGACGGTCCGCTTCCTCGTTGTCCTCTTTGCCCTGGTATCCTAGTACCCGCATCAGGGTTACTTTATTCCTCCCAACCAGTTGTTACCCTTCCAAACTAGCTGAGAAAAACACTTGATGGCTCCTAGAGCCTGCAGAGCCGCTTGACTGTTCCGACAGTCAAGCGGCTGTAGTAAGTATGTAAATATGCTCTCTTAAAAGGCCTCTTGGGCACAGATGTTTATAGCTAGTACCTCAGCTTGAAATTTTGTCGGCGTTTTAACCATTGCTAGACAGAGTTTATACTTAAGAGGTTGGACAAGTTATTACCAGATCGACTCCTTCCGTTAGCTTCGAACCATCTGTGTGACTGCGGTAGCTTTACGTTCTTCCATGATTGGTGTTCTTTCACAACCACTTAATATGGAATGTCAAAGTCGATTGATGTTATCGATGGTGGTTTACTTTGGCATTCGAGCCTTAAATTGAAACAAAAGGTACAACAGGTAATATCTTTTACTTCATTTCTTTGAAGCATATGCTCGCAAGTGAAAGATCTTCATTATTCATATGATATGAAGTAAATGCTTCTACTTCTACCTTTTACTTGAAGCTTTTGCTTATACTTCTACCTTTTACTTGAAGCTTCTGCTTATACTTCTACCTTTTGCTTAGAAACAAATGCTCTATTTTCATTCATACGGCTGATTGGGTTGAGGCTTGGGCGCTGCTATGGCGATGGTGGGTGGCTGTGTTGTTTTCATGTCAACCGTATTTTGCAGGACTGCGAAGCGGTTTCTTGTTGGAACATATATTTCGGCACCTTCTTCATCAGGATGGTTACTTGGTCCGTTCGGCATGGGGCTACGGCTCAGAGGGGTGAGCTTTTTTGGTCACCGAGCTCCTTCTTGGGTTAGGGCTTCGTTAACATTGAAAGGTGTCTTTTGGACATTGGTATACTAGACCGGGAATGATTATCTGGGGAGGTCCATGGCTCCTCAAGCACAGGCCGGGCCTGGCTAGGGTTTGGGTTGCAGAATGGGCTATAGATGTACAGGCATAGACCAAGGCCTGGCCAGGGTAGATTGGGGTAAAACCAAGGGGTGGCTTTCCTTAGAATTAAACTAACTCAGTATATTTACACTTAAAACGACACTATTTTAACTTAACCTCGAACTTAACCCTGTACCAAAACTTGACGCTATTGTTTATTTTGGCTTGATTGCCGCACTTAACTGGCTGACTTCCACGAACTGGTCAAAAATCGATCAGGGTTCGCAGAACTGCTTGCCTAATTGATTATTAATGACACTGGCTCTCCGGCACTGTCACTTGGATTTTTCCCGGACCTGGGCTTGTTGGGCTTCGGACTTCGAGGACCTGGTCTTGGTGAGCTTCGGCTCCGAGAGGACCTGGGCTTTGTGGTCTTGCGACTTCGGTCTTCTGGCTTCGGAATTCGGAGAAGCTGTCTCTTTGACAGTTCGACTGATTAAATCGTTGTTATGGCCAATACAGAGGAAGAGATCTTCGGGCAATTTGTAACATTGCAAATGTCACTTGTTTTCTTTTCTATAAATAATAATTATATTTTAAATTTTCTATAATTATTCAGTACATGTAGCGGCATCTATTGCCGGCTGAATGTATTGTTTTGTCGGCGACCTCGAGAATGGAGTACCTAGGCGTTTTCTTTTGTACTGTCTTGATCTGTTCGATTCGGTGCTTTGTTGTTCTCTAACCTCGTTAGTAGTTTTCGAACCTGTCGATTTTTAAACAGTTGATGGTCGACAGGTTGACAGTGTCTTTCTGCGGTGCTTACCTGGCCCGTGGAAAATTGATTCTCGTCTCTTTTGAATTTCTCTCGTTGAACAGTACGGTTGACTGAAAGTGCTGATCAAATAAAATATCTTACCGGCCCTTGGGCATTGCCCTTGTTTAACAAATTAAAGTTGCGTGTGGCAATAATCTGTCGATTAAAGAAAAATTCGGAACAAAAAGTCTCGTGATTACGATTTAATTCAAGTTTGAATCCCACTCAAAAACGTGGTAAGTTTCTTTCAACTTTTATAAGTAATAGCTTTTCAAGGAATGCATTATTGCTTAGGGTCTCTCGTACAGCTGATTTTACCCAACAAGTACATTCCAAGAAAGGCCCCATTTTCGAATCAACACCATTTCCGTGGTGCTTGATATTGAGCCTTTGGAGGGCTTCCTACCTTACTAGAATCAAGACCCCACAGGTCAATACGTGTCCTGCATCTTTGAAGACGATTATAGTCCCTCTTCTGCCCGAATTCTGGGCTAGAATCCACTAGTTCCAAGTGTGGCCCCTTTCGTACCGATACCGAGAGACGAGAATGGATGGTCTCCGAGAATGCCTTATATTGGGATAGAGGCTTGTATAAGTTTCAATAATAAGTCTCTCTTATCTTTCTCTTATTCTATGAAATCATTTTTACTATTTTCACATATTTACGAAGCTATGATATTTTTAAAAAAAAAATGTACAGTTGCCATCAAAAAAAAGTAGTAAACAAAAATTATTAACCCCAATTTCAGCTCCCGGTCTAACATACAAAATTTTGACAGTCAATGACATATTCTAGGTTAGAAATGGGTGGAAAAATGCCAAAGTAATGTCATCTGAAGCTTTCTAGGTTAAAAATTTGTCGAGAAATGCCAAAAATATGTCATTTTTGGTTATGAATTAAATTAATGTATAATAGACCAAGAGATTTTGGAGATTTTTCTTGTACTACTTTTTTTTGATCGCAAGTGTACGAATGTATCCTCGACACAATGGCGAAGGAAAAAAAAATATAGTTCTTGTTAATTTTATTAGGTTTGCATAACTTCTAATCTTGCCTTAAATTTCATTATTTTTTTAAATAAGTAAACTGAATCAGGGTCGAGGTTGGACAATAACATGTTCTGAATTATAATTCTTAGATAATGGCTTGTTGAAAATTGATCAATTTTAAACCAGGGCTTTATTAACGTATACACCGGAGCATTTCCTTTCGTCGACCATGTGGCTTGTAACCCAATCTTTGATTTTTTTACAGGTACAGTTTTTTTTTAATCTATTTTTTTTTTGCAGAGGTTCACCATATTCATTGATTGAATTTTTTTAATCATTCAATTTTTGTAATTGGCTTTCCGAAAACGTAAATCTTAATATTTTCCTTCCAAATTAATAGTATTGGCAATTAATGTTAATGAATTTATGAGGCAAGTATATTGAGGTACAATTCGCTGTTATGCTATTTTTATCATTATTTTTATTTCTTCTTTGAGCTTAAATAATTACATTAAAGGTTAACTTCGTTATTTTGATTAAGTGAACGGTGTCTTACCAATAATAATTGTTCTTACATTTTGGAATAGACCAATATTGAATTATTGTTTGCTGACTGTGAAATATGCACTATTTTAATTCGAAATTTTACTCAATTGTTTTATTGGTTTACCTATAGGTCAGGAGTTGAGTTTTGTACATTATTTTTTTTTTTTCAGGATTACTACTTATCGTTTGCTACTTATTTTCTAGGTGTGTTTCTGAATTTTCACACTTCCATATTTTGTGCAATTTTATAATTTTTTATTTATTCTTTTAAATTCAGTGGCGCCCTCGCCATTCTGTACAATAAATAAACAATCAACCCACCCCTCAGAGCTGGGCAGTAATTGCCTTGAAAGTGCTTGAAAAAGTGCTTCAAGCACAATAGTGCTTCGAGCACAGTGCTTGCAAGCACTTTCAAAATACAGTGCTCGGTAATAGACCTATCTCGTATAATTAGAAAAAGAAAGCTCAATAATTGTAATAAATACAAGTTAGAAGGCAATAAAAGATGACATGCGCGCGCAACTCGTAGGCTGCAGTGTATCCAGATTGTATTGTTGCAAAACTAATGTACACTATAAAAATCGAACATTATAACATTAAAGAAGTAATATAGTGTGAAGTGTTTTACAACGCCTTAAATCACACAAAAGAAGAGCTTTAAAGTGGATGAACATCGTTTGCACTTTTATTTTGATAAATGTTTTCAATGTGTCAAAGGAATATGTCAAGTATAATCTAACATAACCTTAAACGAAACTGCGGTGAGTTCAAGTAATATGTAAAGTATTAGTTTACTCTTTGTCAAATTACACGTTACAAAGAAAGAAGGAACGATTCATTCTGAACTGGCCCCTGAATGAGAATATGACGCAAGCCTATCACAAACTTGCTTCTCATTGGACGCTCACCTGCAGCCTACAAGCGACGCGCGCAGTCCAGGTAATAGGAGATCGGTCTATTGGTAATCGAAGCCCTCTTTGAAAAGTGCTTGGTAATTAGTAATTAATTTTCGCATTTCAAGCCATTTAAAGTGCTTGCAAGCAGTTAAAAGGCTTGCAAGCACTCAAAAGAGCTTGCAAGCACTATATAGGCTTGCAAGCACTAAAAATCAAGTCCTTGGTAAGCTATAATGTGATTGGCTGGTTGAAGGCCGTCTCGGCCTGGCTTGCGATAGCACGGGCCGTGAGAAGCTAGCTTTATAGTTGACTTATTTTCGCACCTCGCTGGCAAAGGCAATATGCAATATGCAACACTATTTACTAACACTATACACTATACTACCACGGTTTATTAAAGTCTTTATCTTTAGTTATAATAATGTTAATATTCGGATACAGTGTAGTGTAGTGTATGTAGAGTGAAGAGACGAAGACTAATCATAAATTAGGAACAAAAAACTTTGGTTTGATCATTTCATTATAACTATCATCATATCAACCAAAAACGTTAAAACTTATTACGTTTCAAATTGCTTTCTCCCCAGAACCCAATTCAGCAACATCTCTATTTTAAAAATAAATTGGAAACAATTGGAAAAGTAGTGCTTGGTAATTGGTAATTTATTTGAGAAAAAAGTGCTTGCAAGCACCTGCAAGTAATTAACAGTGATTTTAAGCACTTTTTGAGTAATTGGTGCTTGGTGATTGAATTGTGCAATTACTTTCCTTGGTAATTGGTAATTGCAAGCACTAAGAATTTATAAAGTGCTTGGTGCTCGATGCTGGCAATTCCTTTTCCTAAGGGCTTGATGCTTGGTGCTCCAAGCACTTTTTTTTGAGTGCTTTGCCCAGCTCTGCCACCCCTAATATTTTTTTAGACTGAGCTAACTGAGCATATTATGAACCCTTAATTAATTCATTAATAAAAGGGGTTACAAATTATAAATGCATTTAACCAGGCATACAGGAGAATCAGCGTAGACCTAGAGGTCAGCTTTGACAAGCCGCAGATTCTGCATCAACCTGCAATGAATATTAATCCCCAAGCCACAAATATAACTACTTCCAACGCTACTACAAATGACCAGCTATCTAGTCAACCATCCAAGGACCTTTTTTTTCAGTTATACATGTAAACCCCATACTTTGTGAGTGGCTTGCTTACATCAAGTCCTACAACTTTTCCTCTACGACTTTTCTCGGAAATGGCACGTATGCGCGCAGGCGACTCGCAAACATTTTAGGGGTATCGGACTCCCCCAATTTGCCATTATTTTTGTCGGCCAAGTTGATTTCCGTGATTTAGAAATAAAAATCAAACATTATTCGTGAAATTAGATTTTCATGTATCAAGAAACATAACCACGTCAGATCGACATTTTGGGGGTATCGGACTCCCCCAATTTGCCATTATTTTTGTCGGCCAAGTTGATTTCCGTGATTTAGACATAAAAATCAAACAGTATTCGTAAAATTAGATTTACCTACATGTATCAGGAAACATAGCTACGTCAGATCGACATGTTTGCGAGTCGCCTGCGCGCATACGTGCCATTTCCGAGAAAAGTCGTAAAGGAAAAGTTGTAGGACTTGATGTAAGCAAGCCACTCACAAAGTATGGGGTTTACATGTATAACTGAAAAAAAAGGTCCTTGGATGGTTGACTAATCTGTCAGCGAATGCAAACATTAACGCTGAAATCCAACCTCGCTCGAAGTGCGCTGGCGCAGCGTTCGAGCGGCTTCTAGAGGGAGTCTTCAACAATCACATCGGCGCTAAGATCAAACTTCGCGTTCTCGATGCAGCTCTAGTACCAGCACTTACATAATGACTGCGAAACATAGACCACATAAAAAGCCTGATGGTACAGCGATGCCTAAGAAGGATCCTACGGATTCAATGGCAAGACCGACGAACAACATTAGTGATCTAGAGGTGGCCAAAACCTTTGACCAATTATACAGTCATTAGGAAACGCAAAATCGACCACAATAAGAATAGAATAGAAGGTAATCATATTCGGTATCGAGTGATCGCCTATGATGACTATGGGGAAGCTTACAAGTTACACTCAAGTTAGTAGGTTGCGTTGATGTGATTTATTCTTCACTAGCCAGTACAAAATTTCCATGTGATTTACGGGATTCAAAAGAGTACTTGCCTAAATTGCTTGTGATGCTGTTTTCTTGATTTAATCTATGGTTACCTACTGTTTTATGTTAGCATATTTATTATCCAATTATAAGTATGAGAATATTTTTTTTGTGACCTGTAACCTTTATTATGTAATAAATTGAGATTCCCATTAAATAAAAATTAAAAGATATTGCTCTTCCTGACGCCTGGCCTATCGGTGTGTCTTTATATATTATGTAAATGTGTTTTTAATAGTTTATATTTATCAGTCTTCTGGAATATGTAGGTAATTTGTTTTGCAATGGTTCTTTATTTAATTCTTATTTTCCATTGGGCCATACAAATTTCGTTTTTCTTGATAATACGACACTATGTACCTATTATAATAATTCTAATATAGTTTTGGCCTTGATTGAATGAGTTCAGGATGATGTATTATGCCCGTAGAAAAAAAATTGTCTTGGCGAAAGCGAAGAACTAATTCCATACTTATTCAATCAACGTTTTTGGTTGAAATCTTACCTCTCGGTAACCGTTTCGACGAATGCCTTTGATGTTCATTTTTAACAATTTCCACAACAGTGTCAGAAAAGCCAATGTCGTGATGCAACTGGCCGGGATGTCTTTTCCTAGGTGAAGGACTACGTTGTAATGAAGGAGAATTACCCCTTCTTTGGGAAGGAAAAAAATCATAAATCCACTCCAGATATAGATCAAATTAACTTGCCTGATACTGGGACTTCGTCTATGAGAATTACCATAACCAGAAGGATGAAGATGTTGGTGTTGCTCAACAGTACTGTCACACGAAGGTCTCCGTGAGCCCAGAACATCCACTAGCTCCGTCATCTACACAAATGACGAACAGAAACAATTAAATAAAACTATTCTACTACTAGTCAATATGTCTTTTGAGTGAGATGAAAATGTCCTTGTATGTATGTTGAGTAAAGAAAGGTAGGTATAGTTTGTGTAGCGAGCTACTTGAACCTGTTTGGTTGTTCTTCCACCACAACTACTAAACTTACTATGGAATCAAAGAAATCAGTAAAAGAAGGACAACCATGATGAAGGTATATGAGTGATGCACACAAAAATTCAAGTAGCTTTGATAGAATATAAAAATTGTGTCGTAAATATGAAAGATTTTTGAGAACTAAATTAAATCATTCTCTAAACCTCATTCATAAAACAGATTCCTTGCATGTGCAATTGAAAGAAACATGCATATTTTTTTTGTAATGTAAAACTAGACGAGAAACATGCATCAAGATACATTAAAAGTGAAAGATAATATGAGAGACAAAGAAAATTATTGATTCCTAGATGTCTCATATTATTTGTGGAAAATAGATGAAAAATGCTAAAAAGGATTTTAACCTGTTGTGCAAATTACAATAAAGTGCATAAAATTGTAATTTGTCCTCTTGTTTTAGACATCTAAAGTATAAAAGTTGAAAATAGTCCCATATTCAGGTTAGTAAAAAACAACCAATGAGCATGCTCAGCCATACTCTATATAAAATAAAGTTAGATTCAAGAGGTAAAGATGCTACAAATTTCCTTTGTGTTAGTGGTTGCAAACAACCATATTACAGCGACATTGAATTTTTGTTTTTAGAGAAACTTGGATTTCAGCTTCAAGAAGAATCATTTAGGGACGAAATGAGGTAGATGAGTGACTTATTGTTGAGCAGTGAAAAAATACTTTACTTTTAATAGATGAGAATATTTAAAAATTATAAATCAGATATAGTAAAATGATTCAATATTTTTCACCACTTCAATTATTAATTCTGTATATATTCAAATATAACGGGTCTTCAAAAAAAAAAAAACAATCAAAGATTGCTATGGTTTTTTAAGCGCATGTCTTAGCAATATTTTTTTTAAATTTTGTCAATGAACTTTAATGTCAAAATGTCATGTCAAAAATTCTGACCAATAAAGAAACAATAATGCGACGTACGTTTTCGTAACTAAAGCGCTCTTTGTATTTTTTTTGAAGACTCGATATTAAAAACAAAATATATATTATTGTAATCACTGTGGTGTTGTCGCAATTGATTAGTGGGACTGAGTTGCTTACCCAAGTAGGTATAGGTACCTAAACTCAAAAAAGAAAAAAAAAATTGCAAGTTCCAAGCTTCTCAATTAGGTGATAATGTATTAAAAAATTTGAAATGAATGTTCTGTTCTACACAAATAGTACTAAGGTTAGCCGCAACCACAAAAGCTAGCGCTGTAATACAGATTGAGTAATTGTGAGTTGTTAGTTCAAAAAACATTTAATACGGCACTGGCTATGCTTTTTTTCACTAAAAAATACCTTCTATGACTTGTTCTAAGACTATAACATCAGTTTTCTGATGAATCTGTAAAAAGAATATCGATTTTTTCTGCAAATAACACATTAACATTCTAAAAACAAAACGGTTTATCTGTTCTATTGTCTAACTATTTGAATAAATCAAACAAATTCTAATTTAACTAGGTTTTTAAAATTTGTTTTAATAAAATTTCGTCTCTTGACCTATTTTTCTATATTCATTAGAATTGTTTTAACAAACAAGTCGGTTTTAGGATGATCACCTTTTTGCTCCTGAAATAAAAAAATGGACATCAATTAAACAATTAAAAATAAAAACTGACTTATTATTTACCGTAAGGATCTATTCCGTTTCGTATTTCGTCTGGCCAACGAAATGAGTGCATTTTCCTCGTGCTGCTGCTGATCGGAGTGTTCTTGTCCCCCCATTAGGGGTGCACCCTCAAGACTCAGCGAACCTGTCCTGGAACCTCCCAGGTGTCCAGCCATCGTATCCATCAGACAATCGAAAAATGATGCTTTCTGTTTTTGAAAATTTGACAGTTCAATAGTTAACTGAATATTTTGGGGAGGGGTTAAAGATTTAATCTCTGCTAATCAAAAATTTATACCTAAATGTTAGCTATTAATAAAAAAAACTTTGAATCGCAAGCTTCAAAATTAAAAGAATTGTTTTTTCTTTTTTTGTAAAAATTGTTAATGTATATAATATGTATATACACAAAAGTATAGCGGTGGCCGTATTTACAGTTTTTATAAAAATGTTTTGTGTTTATAGGGATAATAAAAAAAATTTAGCTACATGCAAGAACTTTTAAGTGAAAATTAAGTGAAGACCTATTGAAAATGAAAGGATTTTCAAATAGGCAATTTGTGAAGAAGATACATGATTAGCAACCTAATTGTTAAATTAATTATTAAAAATAAGTTCGCCTTTAAACTCGTGAACATTTTTTTAAAAAAGTAGCAAACTAATTCAATAGCGCAGGAACCCAAACCTCGAAAAAAAAATTCTGTATAACTTCTGGCTATTGATCTAGAATCTCAGGTTCATTCAAATACTCACAAAGTCTCCAGAAATATCCGTCATGAAAAATTTTCACAGAGCTGCCAAAATCGTCATTTTTAGTAGATTTTTTTGTATTTCCCGAATCGTTAGCCTGATCGTTTCGGAATTAAAACATTGACTTGAAAGATAGATAGAGATTTGTTTTAATCTGACCTCCATTTTTTCTGGAGTACCTCATGTTTCGTCCTCTGACTCCATAGTCTTGATAGGTCCTCCTGCATGTAGGTAGCCGCTTCTCTGGCCTCTGATTTTGTTGGCTTGACTGACACCATAGGAATTTTATTTTTCTCTGAGCATACATAGTGAGAAATTTTTCGCTAGTGTACCTACTGTACAACGTACAACATTAATCGTAAAACTTGCTGCAGGATTTTAGATTTTTATTGTAGTAGCACCTACCTACAAGCGAGTACAGAGATATTTTCAAGACGATAAACAGAGAACTAGCAAGGACCTAGGATCTAACAACAACCAGCTAGTAGGTACAGAGAGTTATGGAATAAAATTCAATATGAAAGTATTGAAGTCAAACATACCCGAAAAAAAGAAATAGCTAGGTATATACCGGAGAACTCATTCGGTACGGTATACATACAAAAAAGTTATAATAAATGTTATTTAGAATTTCTGTAAAAATGTCTATACATCAACACTTCCTAAACCAAATATTGCAAGACACAACATTCAAAATATCGAATCCGAAGCGATCCCAGAAACGAATGAAGCCGAATTAAGGAAAACCTCAATAGGGTAGAAATCCTTAAAAAAGGGACAAACAAACTAGAAGGACCCAGAGGTCCTATGGAGTAAGCAATAGCTCCTTGCAAAATCGTCTAAGTGAATCTGCAACACAGGGGCAAAGGGGCATCCGATGTTCTTAGCCGCAGATTCACTCAAGAACCGTGGATACGAGTCCTGTCAAATCCGTCGCGGAGGCAACAGGCGTTTGATTTGCTGACTCGTGTGTGGTGTCAAGGTCGACAGAGAGTGGTGAGAAATTACTAACCAATTTCCATTTGTAAATTTGTATAACATCATTTCTTTGTAAATTTACACATCTACCCATCCCCAACAAACCCCAACACAAAAATGTGTGACCCTGGGGGGGGGGGGCGGCCCCCCTATTAGTCAACTTGAAAATCCTAATAATATTGAAGGCCAAGCTCCCAATCCAAAAAAACCAAAACATAGTGATAAACAAGATAATAATGTAAACTTTATTGTCCCAGCCCGTCCAAGATTTGAAAGAATTTACAATATTAATGATTCAGTTTTTTTACTAACGGTAGAATCCGAAAAGGATAATATTGGAAAATTTTCACAAATAAAAATAGCTAAAGAAGTATATATTTCGAAACTTAATAACATCAAAAAAATCGAAATACTAGGCAGAAGTAAAATAGGAGTAGAATTTTTCTCGCATCTCGCGGCAAATGAAATTTTAGAAAATCAAAGTTTAGTGGGAAAAGGGCTCAAAGTCTCGATTCCATATAATTATACTTCTTGCAAAGGAGTAGTCAGATCAGTGGATATCGACCTTTCTGAGGAAACATTAAAAAACGACATAAGATTCAACTCCAACACAGCTAGTCACAAAGTTAAGAATGTTATTAGGCTCAACAGAAGAGTAAACAATAACTCAAAAATTCGAAACACAATCAACCCAACCAACTCCCATCCCTAATGCCACCAAAACCAACGATTATCAGTATGTTCCTACATATTCAATCCTAGTTACTTTTGAGGGAACAGTATCTTATGCCCAGATATATCGATTTATATGGCCTAGAGCTCTCAGTTATTCCTTACACACCAAAAGTCACACAATGCTATAATAGTTTCATGTATGGACATACGAAAAAACTTTGCAAAGGAAAGCAGAGGTGCATCCAATGCGCTGAAACTCTTTCCACAGAAGAAAATCACAACATTTGTGCAACTGAATGCTATCATTGTAAATCTGAATCTCACAAATCAAACGACAGAAACTGCCCAGAATACTCGCGCCAAGTAGCGATTAAAAAGATAATGATATTTAAAAATATATCCTATTTTGAAGCCTCCAATTCATGCCAAAAAACCCATCAAAATCCTTCTAATTTCGCCTTGGATCCTAGAGATTTCCCACCAACAAAGCCGGCAACAAAAAATAATAATATAACAATAAACCAAAGAAGAATTGTATCGCAAAACAACTCAAACAAAAGAACATATTCACATACCCTTAATAATCCTACGAAAAAAAGAACCACAGAACCAGGATACAACCGAGAGTTACATAACCAACAACTACTTCAACCTTACTCAAGACCAGAAAAATTCATAATCAACCAAGCCATGCAAGAAAGCCAGGATGCCTGTTACAACAATAACCCCTCAAATTCTAAACACAACATTAACCCTTCAACTTCTAAACAAGAATCAATGAAAACGACCTCAACTCTAAAGCCAGAACGTGCCGCGCAGACTATTGAACAATTTAACCCTATAGTAACACAACTACTTTTCCAAAAGCTATCTAAAAATACCCTAAGAGAGATATACTGCATGTTATCTTATATGATAGAACAAAACATGAACTCAGACGACTCTAACTTCTAAAAAAAAAAAAAAAATTCTATATAAGTAGGCTGAATAAAAGCCTATCCATACTACAATGGAATGCCAGAAGCGTCATACCTAATCGTGCCAATTTAATCAATCTCATAAGAAATCATGACCCAGACATCATAATCATTAATGAAACTTGGCTAAACCTAAACCCAACCATGAACTTTCACATCAAAAACTACATCTCCTTTAGAAAGGATCGCTATGATAGATATGGGGGTGTTGCAATCCTCATTAAAAATATCTTAATCTTCTCCGAAATAAAATAAGCCAATCCAATACAAGATAACATCTTAGAATACCTTATAATAAGGATTCAAAATTTAAACATAATAGCATGCTATGCATCACAACAAACTCCAAATCTGAAAGTCAGTTTACAGAAAATAATAAACCATCAGTTAACCGAAGAAACCATACTTATGGGCAACACAGATATTGGAACAAAAAAAGAAACACATAGAAAATTTCATAAGCCTTCAACACGCCATAGCCAAGAACAGGAGAACTTTCAAAAAAAAGAAACAGGAAACATTTAAACTATTCACTGCCACATTCAACAGAGACTCTAACATTAAACAAACATGGGAAAAAATAAGAAAGTTTTCGGGAAAACATAATCATGGGAACACTACAATAACTCCCAACCACATAAGGTTGCAAATCATCAGAAATATGGCTGTCGTCGACATAGTACCTGAATTTAACAAGAATCCTATAGAAAATCCTACTGAACTCACCATCAACGAACTGAACGCTGCTCTGAAAAGAAAAAAAGACTCTGCAGTGGGAATGGATGAAATCTCATACTCTATGTTATCCAATCTCCCTTTCGGAGCCAAATCCAATCTTCTACACACATATAATGAAATCTTGGTTGGTAATGAACTCCCTGCATCATGGAAACAATACCTAGTCTCAGCCATCAACAAACCCCACAAGGATCCGAGCCAACCAGAAAGTTACCGACCCATAATATTGGCCTCATGTGCTCTGAAAGTATATGAAATCATGATAAAAAACAGAATAGAATGGTCAATCGAAAATCGGTTAATTTCCTCCCCTTTTCAGACAGGATTCCGGAAAAAAAAAACAGCGTACATAACAAGTTGGCGCATATTGTTGCATACACCAACCTGGCCTTCACTCAAAATGATTCAGTGATAGCGGTGTTTCTGGATTTAAAATCAGCATTCGACGCTGTCAATATCTATAAACTTCACGAAAAACTCGAGGAAATCCAAATCCCCACTGAAATCTGCAACTCTATCCACAAGATTTTATTGAACAGGAAAATATACATCGAAAACGCACAAGGTCAGCTCATTGGACCCCAAACATCTTCTAAGGGACTGCATCAAGGCTCCCCCTTGAGCACAGTACTATTTAATATATACACAAATCAGCTACTACAAATTTTACCCGAAGAAATTGTTATGATGTACATCGCCTTATTCACCAAAAGGATAAAACATAGGACAAATGGTCGGGAAAATTAATGATTCTTTATGTCTGATCACACAATGGCTAAGGGCCAACAGCTTAACACTATCAACACATAAATGCCAATCAATTTTATTTACTAAAGGGAAAAGAAGAACTATTTACCCACCAGTCATCATCCAGGGGAAAAATTTTCAATACTGAATCTATAAAATACCTAGGGGTGATATTGGACAGCTCACTCAATCGGAACAAGCATATTGAATATATATCACAAAAGGCAAAAAAAAGGGATAAATATAATGAAGATTTTTGGTAAAGTTTGGTGGGGAGCCGACCCACACACCATGACCAATATATACACAGGATTGGTAATCTCACATATTGAGTATGGATCTTTCCTACTCAACCTAAATAAAAGAAACGCAACAAAATTGAAAAATATCAGATTTCAAGCACTAAGAGCGGTTCTGGGATGTGCAAAATCCACACCTACCAATGCATTGCTAGCGGAATGCGGGCAAATGCAATTGGAGCACAGACAACGCTGGCTAGGAGTTAAATTTTTATCAAAAATTCAAAACCTGTACAATCACTCCCTAATACCCATATTAAAAGCTATTGAAATTCATCATATGCTAAATGCTAACTATTGGAGAAGAAAAGACATCCCTCATCTGGTGCTCCCACCACTGGACTACTACTTTCCATAGAGAAACATTATGGAAAAACTAGACAAGCTGCCTTGCTATGATGTGGAACTTGGAACCCAACTGAAAAAAATAAAAGTATTGAACCTACACCTGAAAAAAGATTGTCAAGACCTTATTCCTCAATAACACTGAAAAATATCAAAAGGAATACACCTTCATTTATACGGACGGATCTAAAAAAGGCAACAAAACAGGGTATGGTATACACTGCCCTAAAACAAGACACAACTTCAGCTTCAGCTGCCAAATAGCAGCTATCAATGAAGCAGTTGCATACTCCCTGAAGAAAAACATAAAGAAGGTCATATTTAGAGGTGGGTTGCGATTTCACGAACTGTGACTTTGTCACTGCTACTTGTCTGTCACAGTCACGGCCTGCTCCATTCCCAGTCAAGTAGCAGTGACATTTTGTCACTGCCCGCTTCAAGCTCCGACCGTTGCAGCGCGGACAAAACTCGAGCTGTGATGCAAATGAAATAATATACCATTATAAATCGCATCGCGGTCACGCCAAATAGAAACTGCTACTGCAGAGTATAGGCTGGAAACTGGAACACTCTCTCGGCCGTGACTGCAGACTGCGATTATGCCATGTTGCGATGCAGCATTCATAACATTAGCAGTGCGGCCGCCAACTAAGGTATAAAACTGCTCCAAAAAATCACTGCTATTTGTCACATTGACACGACTGGCGCAGTCACGTTTTGTCACAGCTTCATTAAAATCGCAAGTTGGCCCACCTCTAGTCATAATAATGTCAGACCCCAGTAGTGTCATCTCAAAACTAGGACAAAACTTTTTAAACCCAGATATGGACAGCTAAACCTTGAAAACTAAGACATTAATAATAACAGCAAATGAAATGGGCGATGACATCAAACTATCCTGGATCCCGGGGCATGTAAACATAACTGGCAACGAAATGGCAGACAAACTGGCATACATAGGCAGAAACTTAACGATGCCAAAAAATATCCCTTTAAACAAAAACTACATGATGGTTGCAATAAGGGAAAAGATAAGGAAGGAACATGACTTGGCATGGAAGGAATCTCTGAAGCAGAAGGGCAGATGGTATGGCCAAATACAAAACAGCTTCCCAAAGGTAGCATGGTATAAGTCATTCCCATTTGTCGACCGAAGACCCATTACAATCTTGTACTTACAACCCGAATGAGAACCGGACACTGTTTAAAGGAAAATATCTTCACATGATGGGAGTTAGAGAAACACTAAACTGAGAGTGCGGGCAAATTGATGACTTCAACCACACTTTCTTGGAATGTCCTATCAATCAAATTCCCAATCTTGATCTTTACAATAAAGAAAAACATAAAAGCCCCACTCTCTATGGCCACGGTATGGAGTAAACTGAATCCAAACATAATAAAACTAATAATTCAATTCCGCAGTCATAATTGCATAAAACTATGAAAACAAAATCACACGCCCCATGTCCTTCACCGTCCACTACACAAGGAAGCTGCAGACAAACTTTCAAACAGTACACCGCCACAATAATCACAAATCATACACAAAAGTTGGCCGATAATAATCTTGCCTTTCCTTTCAGATCAGAAATTCCCATTGTGTTGTCATCCTGTGTTGTTATTTGTCTATTAACCTACCCACCACTGAAAAAAGAACAAAGAAGAAGTAGTACAGAACTCAGTTCACAGTGAAATTATAGGGAAATTAATAAAACAATTTACATATCTTGTCTTAAAAAAAAAAAAAGTTTAAATTAATGTGCCTGGAGTATGGCCTAGAGCCAGACGATCTCTAGTCACACACAAATGTGCTGGCAAATTGCCCATTAGGGAGCAGAAGCCAAAATTAAAGAAGAAGAAGAAGAAGAACCATGGATACATGGAACAAAAATTAAAGGACTTCCAACAAAAACATGTAAGTTAATATACATATAACAAACATGAACATCCTAGAGACGAAATACTGTTCAACAATAAAATCAACTTTGTTCCTTTCCCAGAATTCATCACCAAAGATCTTGTGGATGTAGCAATAGATGGATCAACGCCGGGAGGAAGGCAAGAGGTAGTCATTGCCTCGGCTTACTTCTTACTTCCCTGGTGACGACAAAACAAATCCACCTCCAGAGGACGCTAAACGACTCATTAGCTACTGCAAAACCAGGAACAAACAGATAATAATTGAGTGGGCTCACCACACTGTATGGGGCAGTACAAACATTAACAAAAGATGTGAGTACCTTATTGAATATTTGATCTCGTATGACATAGACATTATTAACCTTTTGCGAATAGCTTGCGACAAGAGTTGTTGGATTTAACCCTCGTCAGCACAACTATTATTATAGGCAATCGTGTAAAGGGCTGGAATGTTTCTGATGAAACCTCGATGTCGGACCACAAACACATCAGAAAAATGCCTTCTCAATTATAGAAACCCAAAACTTATCGACTGTGGTCTGTAAAGACCTATTAGGAACGGAACTACCAATCTCCCGAACGTTATCGAGACGGAAGGCGATCTTGAATTCTATTCTAACGAAATAAATTATCTCATATTTACAACGTATGCGAACAGTTGTCCTGTGAAGCAACGGGTGGTGAAAAGAGATACGCCCTGGTGGAACAAGGCACTCAGCTCCTTAAGGACTGAGACAAGAAAATTATTCAATAGGGCCAAACGCACCAACGGCTTGAGCGAATACAAATAAGCCCTAACAGAATACAACAAGGAATTGAGAAGATCTAAAAGAGAAGGAGGAGGAGACTCTGCGAGGAGATGATCGACGTCCCTCAGATAATGCGCCTCCAAAATATCACTCAAACAATATCGGGCTCCTTCAGAGATCTGATGGTAGCTATACCGAAAGTAGACTACATAGTGTAAAACTGCTTGTGCAAACACACTTCCCAGAGTCCATCGAGTGGAAGCCTGTTGGGAAAAGGGCTGTGGTGGTAAAAGGCGTTCCGCGACTGACCAACCGCACTAAAGTCCTAGCCGGAAGAATATTCACTGACAATAAGATCAAATGGGCTATAAACAGCTTCCAGCTCTACAAATCACCAGGTGAAGATGGGATCTTTCCCACCCTCTTACAACAAGGCCTGGAAGAACTAGCACCACATCTAACAAAAATGTTCAAAGCTAGCTACCTACTAGGCTACATTCCCACCAGTTGGCGGGATGTGAAAGTGGTCTGCATTCCAAAGGCTGGTAGGCGTTCTACCTATACTATATCCATGGAACCAAAAAAGCGGGCCAAAACACTTTCCGTGCGTGATCGAAGCATGATCGGCACGTGGCTTTGCATCTATTGGGCTAAAATAAACAAACCCCTCACGCTGGCCAATCGGATTTACCTGCAATCTGTAGAGGACTTCCAAGGTAGGGGAACTTATTGCTTTTGGCCTAATCGTTACAGGGTCGGAATGGTCATTTACGTTTTAACGATCGGTGGTGTTACATTTTACGGGATATTTAGTAGTGATTTTTTTTATTAGTTTCAAAGTTTTAAATTATTAAAATGTCGGATGAAGAAGCTGCTAATATGTGTTTCAACACTCCACCTCAAAAGAGACCAAAAAAAGTGCCTTTCAATAGTAATGAAAAAAATTTAATTATGAACATTTACAAAAATGAAGTCGAAGCAAATCCCGAATTGTTAGTTGATGAAATCGTGCGAAAAGTAGGAAACATTGCTGGAGTGTCTCCAAGTGGTGTTTATGCCGTTATGAGAGAATCTAAACAAAAGCAATTATTTTCGGATTCAAAGCCATACCCCTTACGAAAGAAAATTATTGACAAGGTAGACGATTTTGATAAAAACGCTATCAGAAGGAAAGTACATCAATTTTTTTTCCGGAACCAAATGCCAACAATAGATTCAATTCTCAAAGATGTAAATGATGATCCTGATCTACCAGATTTCAAAAGGTCGACATTCCACAAGTTGTTGAAAGAATTAAGTTTTAAATTTAAAAAAAGAGGGAGAAATAGTTTGTTGCTCGAGAAACCAGAAATTGTATTGTGGAGACGAGATTATTTAACGAAAATACGGGCCTATAGAAGAGAAAATAGGAAAATTTACTACCTGGATGAAACGTGGGTGAACGCAGGCCACACTCAGTCTAAAATTTGGGTTGATGAATCCGTAGGTTCTTCAAGGCAAGCCTTCTTAGATGGCCCCTCAACTGGGTTAAAGAACCCATCAGGTAAGACCTTATTAAACTCTTAACCTTAACGTGTGTGTCTGTGAACAAGATAATTTGCATTTGGATTAGGTATTGATTTAAAATTTGGTATAGTCTATTTCATTGCTGTTGATAGCAAAAATCGAAGATTAAGGCCATAAAGTAATTGTATTCTACTTGGTTTACAATAACTTTATGGCCTAAACCTCGATTTGTAGGTACCAATACCTATTAGTAAGCGATGGTCAAAAAGGGTCTAGCATTACTTGTTAGCTATGAAAAATAGACCCACAGTATGTATCTACCTGTGTATTTTCCAAGAAAGTTTATTATTAATTATTTTCTGTATTCATTAAAATCGTAGAGAATTGGAAGGGTTTCATCTTACCGTTCGATCAATTAGTTAAAATTCAGGTAACAACGAAAATGTGTTGGTATAGTATGAAATTTTAAGTATGTCTTTGGTAACTGGTTTTCGATTATTTGTGTTTGGTTGGACACGATTAAATCAAAATTTTTTTTGTCTGCCTCGCAGCACATTTTATTCAGGAAATAGTCCAAAAAATATGTTTTATGCATGTAAATATTCTGTTTCAACTAAAACAAAATAAATCTTGTTTCAGGAAAAGGAAAAAGGTGTCACATAGGAAGCGAAACCGGGTTTGTACCCGACGCCTTGTGGGCCTTTGAGTCGAAGAAAACGGGCGACTATCATGAGGAAATGGACGGCAAATCGTTTGAAAATTGGTTTACCAACATAATTTCAAACCTAGAAGAAAATTGTGTAATTGGTTTAGACAACGCCCCATACCATTCAAGAAAAGCTGAACAAATTCCAACTACAGCCACAAAAAAAGCCCTAATTCAAGACTGGTTGCGTTCGAAAAGTATACCATTCGAGGATAGCATGATAAAAGTACAACTTTTGCAGAAAGTGAAGGAACATAAAACCAAATATAATAAAGACATTGTCGACGAAATTGCTAAAGCACATAATAGAGTAGTATTACGTCTTCCCCCTTATCACTGCGAGCTCAACCCAATAGAGCTTATTTGGGCGGACATAAAAAACTATGTTGCAAACAAAAATGTTACTTTTAAATTTTGCGATCTTAAAAATATTTTCAGTGAAGCTGTTATGTCTATCACTGCTGAAAAATGGAATAATTGCGTAGGACATGTAAAAGATAAGGTAGAAGTGAAAATGTTAGAATTAGATCACATAGTTGATGAATTAGTTGATAGAAATCCGATAATAATTAATCCTAATGAATCTTCTAGCAGTTCTTCGGATTCTGAGTAACTGGACTAAAATGACAAAAGTATTTATTATTTTATCATTATTTTTTATTATTTTTGCGCTAGTATTAAATATTAGTATATTATATACCTAGGTAGAGAAGTTGGTCCTTATATACCGAGCGCTTTTATAAACCGAGGCGCTCGCGCCGAGGTTTATAATGAGTGAGGTATATAATGACTTTCTCTACCGAGGAATATATAGAATTTTTTTTACTACTGCTAGTAGAAAATGAAAAATTTGTTTAAAATCTGTGCTCCAATTATTTTTTTTGAACGCCCTCTTGAAAGTGCTGCCCTCTATCAACAGCTTATGATAACTTCCTATGTACCTACAGAAACCTGTATTTTTTTTCAAATTGACGTATGGAAATGAAATTGAACCAATAGAAACATGACAATATCCTTGTGTCATGACGTCATTTTCATTATTAACCTAGGTATTTTTTCATTATTTTCATTATTAACCTAGGGAGAGAAATTCAATTTTTTCTTAGAAAAATAGATTGAATAATGTCTATTTCTCAGGTTAGTAGTAAAAAAACATAATTTTGAAATCGAAAACTGTTAACCCGTTTGTCAATTGTCCTCCTAAAATAGAAATGTCCCCATTTTTTTGTACTTCATTAAATGTTATATGTATATACAAAATGGTTTTTGTTTTTCTTTATTAGTTAACCTTTGAGTAATTTTTCCATACCTAGTCGCATATTAGGTATTTAATAAAATTTGATAAAATTTCGATGGTCCCTAAGTGCGAGTGCGACTCTGTACAAGCACATCTGCCCAGGCCTCGCCTGAGGGATCACGTGCACTATGCATGACAATGTTTTGGTGCACTCCGTAGCTTCGTTGGATTTAGTATAAATCATTCAGACCAATTAGCCTTACCTGCTTTCTCCTGAAAACCACGGAGAAAATCATTGACCCTCACATCAGGAGTGAATTTCTAACGGAAAGCCCGCTCCAAAAGAATCAATTTGCCTATCACCCCGATCAGTCAACTGAGACAGACCTACACAGTTTTGTCACTAAGATTGAAAAGGCACACTCTAATCAAGAAACCGCTCTATGTGCATACATTGATATAAAGTGAGTCTTTGATAAGATCTTGATGAAACTACAGTTGCATTAATTGAAGCCATGCTCGAGAATAGGAAAATCAAAGCAACCATTGGCATGTTTCTAATGAAACCTCGATGTCGGACCACAAACACATCAGAAAAATGCCTTCTCAATTATAGAAACCCAAAACTTATCGACTGGGGTCTGTAAAGACCTATTAGGAACGGAACTACCAATCTCCCGAACGTTATCGAGACGGAAGGCGATCTTGAATTCTATTCTAACGAAATAAATTATCTCATATTTACAACGTATGCGAACAGTTGTCCTGTGAAGCAACGGGTGGTGAAAAGAGATACGCCCTGGTGGAACAAGGCACTCAGCTCCTTAAGGACTGAGACAAGAAAATTATTCAATAGGGCCAAACGCACCAACGGCTTGAGCGAATACAAAAAAGCCCTAACAGAATACAATAAGGAATTGAGAAGATCTAAAAGAGAAGGAGGAGGAGACTCTGCGAGGAGATGATCGACGTCCCTCAGATAATGCGCCTCCAAAATATCACTCAAACAATATCGGGCTCCTTCAGAGATCTGATGGTAGCTATACCGAAAGTAGACTACATAGTGTAAAACTGCTTGTGCAAACACACTTCCCAGAGTCCATCGAGTGGAAGCCTGTTGGGAAAAGGGCTGTGGTGGTAAAAGGCGTTCCGCGACTGACCAACCGCACTAAAGTCCTAGCCGGAAGAATATTCACTGACAATAAGATCAAATGGGCTATAAACAGCTTCCAGCTCTACAAATCACCAGGTGAAGATGGGATCTTTCCCACCCTCTTACAACAAGGCCTGGAAGAACTAGCACCACATCTAACAAAAATGTTCAAAGCTAGCTACCTACTAGGCTACATTCCCACCAGTTGGCGGGATGTGAAAGTGGTCTGCATTCCAAAGGCTGGTAGGCGTTCTACCTAAATCATTCAGACCAATTAGCCTTACCTGCTTTCTCCTGAAAACCACGGAGAAAATCAGTGACCTTCACATCAGGAGTGAATTTCTAACGGAAAGCCCGCTCCAAAAGAATCAATTTGCCTATCAGCCCGATCAGTCAACTGAGACAGCCCTACACAGTTTTGTCACTAAGATTGAAAAGGCACACTCTAATCAAGAAACCGCTCTATGTGCATACATTGATATAAAGTGAGTCTTTGATAAGATCTTGATGAAACTACAGTTGCATTAATTGAAGCCATGCTCGAGAATAGGAAAATCAAAGCAACCATTGGCATGTTTCTAATGAAACCTCGATGTCGGACCACAAACACATCAGAAAAATGCCTTCTCAATTATAGAAACCCAAAACTTATCGACTGGGGTCTGTAAAGACCTATTAGGAACGGAACTACCAATCTCCCGAACGTTATCGAGACGGAAGGCGATCTTGAATTCTATTCTAACGAAATAAATTATCTCATATTTACAACGTATGCGAACAGTTGTCCTGTGAAGCAACGGGTGGTGAAAAGAGATACGCCCTGGTGGAACAAAGCACTCAGCTCCTTAAGGACTGAGACAAGAAAATTATTCAATAGGGCCAAACGCACCAACGGCTTGAGCGAATACAAAAAAGCCCTAACAGAATACAATAAGGAATTGAGAAGATCTAAAAGAGAAGGAGGAGGAGACTCTGCGAGGAGATGATCGACGTCCCTCAGATAATGCGCCTCCAAAATATCACTCAAACAATATCGGGCTCCTTCAGAGATCTGATGGTAGCTATACCGAAAGTAGACTACATAGTGTAAAACTGCTTGTGCAAACACACTTCCCAGAGTCCATCGAGTGGAAGCCTGTTGGGAAAAGGGCTGTGGTGGTAAAAGGCGTTCCGCGACTGACCAACCGCATTAAAGTCCTAGCCGGAAGAATATTCACTGACAATAAGATCAAATGGGCTATAAGCAGCTTCCAGCTCTACAAATCACCAGGTGTAGATGGGATCTTTCCCACCCTCTTACAACAAGGCCTGGAAGAACTAGCACCACATCTAACAAAAATGTTCAAAGCTAGCTACCTACTAGGCTACATTCCCACCAGTTGGCGGGATGTGAAAGTGGTCTGCATTCCAAAGGCTGGTAGGCGTTCTACCTAAATCATTCAGACCAATTAGCCTTACCTGCTTTCTCCTGAAAACCACGGAGAAAATCATTGACCTTCACATCAGGAGTGAATTTCTAACGGAAAGCCCGCTCCAAAAGAATCAATTTGCCTATCAGCCCGATCAGTCAACTGAGACAGCCCTACACAGTTTTGTCACTAAGATTGAAAAGGCACACTCTAATCAAGAAACCGCTCTATGTGCATACATTGATATAAAGTGAGTCTTTGATAAGATCTTGATGAAACTACAGTTGCATCAATTGAAGCCATGCTCGAGAATAGGAAAATCAAAGCAACCATTGGAAGTGACTCTGCAACGGTCTCAGCAGTCAAGGGATGCCCCCAAGGGGTGGTATTGTCCCCACTGTTTTGGTCACTGGTAGTAGATGAACTTCTCAATGCGCTAAGCGCCCAAGGGATCACAGTCCTAGGATATGCGACAACCTCACAGCCAACCAGAGCAAAATCAACATAATAATAACGGACAACACAGCTATAGCCATATATGGTAACGCTCTCATTCCATCCATCAAAATAGGAAACAAAACCAAACCTCCGAAAAACAAGAGGGAGCTGGGGTGTGTTTGGAAGACTGGTAAATCAGTGGCAAAGTAAAGACCAGTGGTAATAATTGGAAAGAAAGATTAGTTGTAACAGAGCAGCTTTAAAGTGTATATATGAATAGTAACCACACACAATATTTTGTTAGCACCCAGAAACAAAATAAATCATCCTTTGCCAACAGATCATAATAGATTTTGGTCTGCCGCGACAATGTACAAACACAAAAAATTAAATAATGAAGCACATTGCAATGGGAAATTGAGGATTCAAGACTAGACAAAAAATAACAACGTAGTAATCAAGAAAAGAAAATAGAACAACAGCCTTGAAAAGCTTTCTATATAAAAGCAAATTTAACCTGTAATGTAGCAAAAAAGTAACCAAAGAGGCGTTAGAAGAATTCTGGTATGAGTTGCTGTGTTGGCACATAATGACATAACCTCTACGAAAACTGGGCGAACGAAGAAAGAAAAAAGCTGTCCGGTTTACCCGCAAATATTCTACATAAGTTTCACCAATGGGGAAGTAATCCAGGCCAAATGCAACTTTGGCAAGACGTCACGACGTCGTGTATTTTTGACATAATAGGATTTTTCTGCTGGAAAGCAGCATCAATTTCCTAAATATAACGCAATTAAATTACGTGCCATGCAACATTTCTAAACCCGATTAGTATTAGAAGGATTTCTACTTTTTGCGCTGTAATTTATAATTTAGCTCTAATTATTTAAAAAGCGATTGAGAAAGTAGCAGTTAATTTAAATTCCTGAAAGAAAGGCAAAAGTTAGTGTTATATTTGTCAGTAATTTACCTTAAAATTAACAAAATTTGATCGCCCCGCAAAAATTTCTGATAGGGATATTTATGAAGATTTTGTGAGTCGTCGAAGAGCCATATTTAAGAATTTGTAATCAATCGACAGAAGTGATACTATAATTTTGTTGACCCCAATAGCTTAAATTTCTATACTAAACCTTACTATAGAAGAAATAATTTTTTCATGCCTATACAACCTACAATTATTGAAAAATAGAGAATAAAATACCATGCAGATAAAAATTTGAGAAGAACAAACTATCTACAAAAATCTAGAATCAAAAATAAATAAATAAATGTTAGTTAAAAGGTAATAAGGAAAGATTTGCACATAGCAGAGAGATGCTCAATAATTTAATTCCAAGGAGTCTAATATACCAAACCACTAAAATTTAGAAGGTTCTAATAAATGAATAAATTGTCAAAATAAAATATTTCAATGTTAAATTTTCAACTTATTAGGGATAGTTTTGTGTCAATGTGGAACCATTTAGGATCCCAACTAAAAGACACAAAACTATTTCGTGAAAATAAATAATTTTTTCAACTAATAGTTCCAACCAATAAAACGATTATTCTAACAAAAACTACAAACAGGATACTGTACTATGAATGAGAATCTTGGAAAAAATCTAAGAAAAAATTACAAAAAGTACTAATAATTCATATACGTATAAAAACATCTCGGAAGAAATTAATTAGAAACTAAAAATAACCTTACTTAGGATTTCTTTATACGCATATAGAACATTGATAAAAGTTTGTGAAAAGTGTAAACAAACAAATCAAATATTAAAAATAAATAAAAGTGAGTTCAACAATTTTTTTATACTACCGCAATATTTGCAGATGGGCTATTTCCAAATCCCTGAAATGAAATAAAAATGACAGAAAAAACGGGTAAATAAAAGTAAAGGGTTTATGTGTTTTCATATTATTTCTGGAAATTTAACATTTCCATCTGTCTGTATTTGTGCATCGTTTTATTTTCTCATTTATAATACTTTGTTTTGTAATTTTCTAGACCAAAGAATTGATTAAATATCTACTATAGAAACAGATGTTTGATCTAAAAAATTACTTAAAAAGACACATCGAATCGAGCTGCATTTATAGAGAGGGTTTCTACTAAAAGAAATTTTAGGCAATTTTTTTGTGAAAATAGAGTTTTCTAAAACTAGTAAAGTGTAGGCTAAATTTTTTCTCAGCTATACAAATTAGGTTTCAGGACTTAAATTACTTAAGGCCAGGAAACATTGTTCTGTTGCGTCAGATGTAGTTGTATACATGCAATTAGTACTCAATAGTCCAGGAGGTAGTATCAATTTTCCACAATTCATTTCATGCACGCTGAATTTTCTATTATGGTAGATCCTATATTGTTCATAAAGGTAACTTCGTCAGTCCCTACATCACCGATGGTTGGCCTTGTGGGAGGCTGAGATACTGGTCGAAAAAAAAAATTCTCGATTTTGATGTGAGAATGTCATTATTCCCGCACGCAAAATCATTGAAGAATGAAGCTCATTCTTCAACGATTTTTAGTGACATTTAGTACTCAAAATATACCTATTGGTACCTTCAAAATTGTCGAACCTTTCAAAATAATTAAATCCACCTGTCAGTTGGTTGGTAAGTAAGTGTCACCAACTTACATATTTTGAAGAAAAAAAAATCCCGAACTAACAGCGACCACAAAAAAATTTAATAAAATGAAAAATAAAATCCAAAATCGAGAAAATAGTATAAAACTCACGTTGCAGAAGGCTATTCTCGCACTCATTCGTTCGTCCACTCGCTCCTTCGTCGCTCGTGTCCAAATTTCGAATTCGTGCAGGAATATGTGGCCTTCTGCAACTTGTATTTTAATATACTATTCTGGAATATTATCTTTTGTAAGAGCGCGCGGAAAAGTGCACTCGTGCAAATATCATTAAATGTTAGAGGTCACTCTGGTACTTCCATTACCTAAAATGCGCTCGTAGAAAACAATAGTGGTTCTAACTCGTGCGAAAGTCTTATTACTTATTACTTTTTGAAATGGATACTAATAATTATTAAATAAAACAAAGACCGAGAAAGGAAAAAAATTTGTACAGGACTTTCTTTATCGTAGTTTTTCTTTTACGCAACGTTTTGATTGTCGTGTATTATCGATCCTGTTTGAGCGAATGACAATTTTCCTATTACCACAAGCTCATGGACTAGGAAGGGGGTAATTTCAAAAAAATCTTCCCTACGAACGCGCCTGCGATGTAAAACGCGAAAGAAAGAGAGTTACTGTGTTTCCCAATTTTTTCTAATTTTGACCATGTGATCCTGTTTAATTCAAGTTAAAAATATAAAAAGCATACTTCGAATAATTATGTCTAATTGTCAAGCGTCAGGTCAGGTGAGTTCAGAGGTGTTTATTTGTTAAGTATTTCGTTTTTCGTTGTTACAGAAGCAATAGTGTCAAGCATAGAGGTGTCAAGTCTGCGTCTCTAATTTTTGAAAAAGTAAAAAATTTTAATTAATATTGTTCTCATATAAACCACTCAAACTTTATAGAGTAAAAGAATAATTATTATTAGATTCTAATGTCTATCAATTCAGGAAGCGACGTACCGAGTGACATTGAGGAGTTGGCTCAATCTGCTTTATCTACAATAAATTATTCCTAAAAAGTCAAAAAGCAAATATGATTTGGCCCTATGACTAGTTCATGGTCAAATTAAATTTCCATATGTACCTACAAAGAATATAATAACAATACTTCAAGTAGTTTAGCGTTAAAATTATCACAAATTTTATTTCTGTATTTTTCGCAACTGATGGTGAAATTTACTTTTCCTACGAGCGTGCGCAAAGTAGTACTTTTCCGCACGCATTTCGGTTCTCAAAGTTGCACTTTTCCGCACTCAGTGCGGATACAGGCCTTATCCGCACTGAGTGCCGAAAAGTAAAAATAATTGTCAAGCAACAATAAGTACACCTGTCGACTTTGACACATGATGACAAATTTTTCCTCTGTTCCTGTTCCAGCTAACATCTATACCTATAAACACCAAATTTAATTAACTTCAACGCATTGTCAGATTTGTTTTCTATATATATGCATCTACAAACTATCTCATCAAATTTATAGCATTTTCCATTTGTCGAAACAGGGCAAAAAAATGTATCCTTATCCTTACATGTTACATGCTTTTAGAAAAAGATGCGGATGCACTCAGTGCGGCACTGATGACAAATGGAAATCGCCATTAAACGCTTTAAGATGAAGAGCTCTGACGATGATTTTCTGTTATATTTTTTTTTTGTTATGTAATTTTTTGATAAATGCATAGGTTCCCTTCAAGTTAATTAAAAATAATTAAACAAATTATCGTTTTTTTTTTTAAATTTTTGTTGTTACCTACCTGATATGAAGCTCGTAGGAAAAATTTTGTTCCTAACACGTGCGCAAAGTGTCTTTTCCGCACGCAAACACGTATCCGAACTCCGCTTCGCGTCGTTCGTATAACTGTGTTTGCGTGCGGAAAAGTAACACTTTGCGCACTTGTTAGGAAAATAACTATTTCATCACCAGTTGCGAAAAATTTTTCTTTTCGTAACTGGTGATGAAAAGTAAGACATTTGATAACGTCAACGAGTTTTGAAAAGTGTCACTTTAAATGTCAAAATTAGAAAAAAGTAATTAGATGTTGCATGTTTGGTTTTTAGCATCTATAAATGATCCTTAACAATACTGCATCGATAGTTTGCTGTTAAATTTTATGTTACGAAAAAATTTATCTGCCCTGGCCTATTAGGGATATATAAAAGGCCGCTATTGCTTTGTAGTTTAGTTTCAGTTCGACTGTGATACGATTTAAATAGTGATTATTTTTGTAAAGAGTTTAATTGTTGAGTTACCTAGTTATTAAAGTAATTAGTGTCGGAGTGTATTGTTACGTGGAATAAATTATTGCTGTGTTAATTGGACTTTGATTTTTGGAATAAACGAAACGAACCCAAGATTTCTGTCAGGCAATCCAAAGCCGTGACAATTAGTGTCAGAAGTGAGACATAAAGGACTGCAGAGTGAAATCCAATTGCGAAAGTGCGGGGACACTGGTGTAGTGTAAAAACTGAACACTGGGACAGTTTAGTCAGTGCAAACAGTGACAATCACAAAAAGAGACTTAACCGATCGTGTGAATTACCCCGGAAGTGACTCTATACCCGATTTTGACTGTGATAGTGAATCTTCGAGTAAGTTCTAGAAAATTCTATTTGGAAACTAAGGGAGATATCGTATTTGTGACTTCGCCGACGTATTCGGAACATCAATCGTCATTCAGAAAAAGTTTTTCGAGGAGTTTCGGGAAAATTCTAGAACATTCTATTTGGAAACCAAGGGAGATATCGAAATTGTGACTTCACCGACGTGTTTGCTGTATCAATCGACATCTAGAAAAGAAATTTCAAGAAAATTCCAGAACCATCTATTCTAGAATAAAGCAAGTTATCCAATTTGTGACTTCACCGGCGTGTTTGGAACTTCGAGCAAAGACGCGAAAAGATACTTGAAGAAAGTTCGAGGGAAATTCTAGAACGTTCTGTACAGGCTGTATATTTAAAGTGATATCACTATTGCTATATCCGAAACGGTGAGAGCTACAAGGTGGGTTAAATTAGAAAAAAGTTGCATTTTTTGATGCCCAGTTAAGACTCGTTTACAGTGTTGCCAAATTCCTTTTAGTTTATGAAATACAGGGTGATTTCTAAAAAACGCCCAAAAATATTTTATCAATTATTTCGAAAACTATTGATTTTCGAGACACAATTTGAATTAGAAAGTTTTTTATTTTTTTTCGCTCTACAACATGGTATCTTCAAATTTCAAATCCGACGTTTCGTGATCGAGCTACTATCATCAACTTCATTTTTTTAAATACGGACCTGGATTTTTTATGTCATTTTTAGAAAGCGCTTTCATTCCCTTTATAAAAATCACAAAAAAAATCCAGGTCCGTATTTAAAAAAATTAAGTTGATGATGGTAGCTCGATCACGAAACGTCGGATTTAAAATTTGAAGATGCCATGTTGTAGAGCGAAAAAAATAATAAAACTTTCAAATTTAAATTGTGTCTCGAATATCAATAGTTTTCGAAATAATTCAAGCACTTAAAGATAAGGTGAATAAATTAGAAATACAGTCCATTAATCCAGTTAGTGTTGGGGCATTCTCTGGTATGAAGATAAAACCACCAACTTTTGACGGTTCTACATCCTGGACCATATATATCCGACAATTTGAAGCTGCTGGAAATACCAACGGATGGAACGACCAAGAAAAAGCTACAGCACTAATGGTGGCGCTACGAGAACCTGCCTTAGACCTTCTTCAGTCCATTCCTTCAGTCTACCAACAGAATTACCAGCATCTAAACCAGACGTTAGAATTGCGCTTCGGAGATCATTACAGGCAAGAAGTATTTAGAACTCAAGTCAAATCAAGAATTCAAAAACCCGGCGAGAGTTTACAAGAATTCGAATCAGAAGTTAAAAAGCTAGTGAGTTTAGCGTTTCCTGGAGCTGGGGAAGACATGCAAGAATGGATGGCAGTATCTGCGTTCATTGATGGTATCAGAGATTCCAAGATCCAGGAAAACCTAAGAATGTCTAAGTTCAGACAAAGTAGCGAAGCCCTTGTCCGAGCATTAGAACTGGAAGCAATATTTGGTGCCTCACGACCCAGAATACGAGCAGTGTCAATTGAAGACCCAAAAGATAAACAGTTGTCAAAAGAGAATGGTAGCTTCGAGACTGTAATGAGTAATTTTATGGAGCAAATGGAGAGAATGGAGAAACTATTACGAGAAGGCAGACAAATGGGAGACAACTCCGACCAAACACCAACACGGAGAAACCGAGTAAAATGTTACCGGTGCCAAAAGCTTGGGCACATGCAATGGGATTGTAGACTCAGGATGTCCTCTCCATCTGGGCATCGTTCTCAACGCCTTTCAAGATCTAGAGACACCAGCCCTAATAACAGACAGGAATCGACTAGTACGGAGGGGAGGATGCTGGCTGGTTATGACAAAGCCCCCAGGGTTGTGTACATAAAATCATTGGGCAGTCATTATAGAGGATTAACATTCGAAGGACAAATTAATGGAGAATTGAAAACCAACACTTTTGATACAGGTGCTGAAGTTTCCATAATTAGAAGAACATTAGTCAAGTCTCGGGCAATACAACCGCTCACTAGAAACCTGTCACTACGAACAGTCACGGGCCATTCGTCACCAATTCAAGGAGAAGCTATGGTTGAGCTTACTTTTGGATCTACCACCTTCAGGCACAGAACATTAGCCGCCGATATAGAAGATGATTTTATTTTGGGAATGGATTTGATCGGCCAACATGATTTCTCTTTTGATCCTTCCAAGAACATCCTTAAATTTGGTAACGAAGAAATTGTCCTAACAACACAAGAAGAATCCAAAGCCGTTAAGATCTTGGCCACAACCCCAGTGAGGATTCCTGGAAGTACTGAGAAGATCATTTGCGGAAGATTAGAAACAAACCCTGGGTGCTGCGTTAGACTAACACGTAATTTCATTGGAGATAAACCAGAAAGATTTCTTGTTGGAAAGACTCTAGTAAGAACAAATGGAGACATTATGATAAGAATTGCCAATGTTTCTTCCGAAACAGTAAGAATAAAAGAAGGAGACATTATTGGAACTCTCGAACCAGTTAAGCAAATATCGAACTGTGACCTACCAGATAAGCGACATTCTGTGAAATCCAAATTGGATACAGACACCTTGATGCCGACTTTGGCGAAATCATGGAAACATCTCGATCCAGATATACTTCAAGAAGCCACAGATT
Organism: Ceutorhynchus assimilis; assembly: GCA_917834065.1. Classification (NCBI taxonomy): domain Eukaryota; kingdom Metazoa; phylum Arthropoda; class Insecta; order Coleoptera; family Curculionidae; genus Ceutorhynchus; species Ceutorhynchus assimilis. The sequence continues at coordinate 13,289,893 of OU892284.1, read as the reverse complement.
TCATCTTGAAAGAAGCGGACGTATTTTTGATGGACAATCAAACCGGACGAACCAGCTTAATTCAACACAAAATTGATACTGGATTGGCACACCCAAATAGACAACCACCACGACGTATGCCAGTAGCTAAGCAACAGGAAGTGGAAAACCAAATTGATAAAATGCTTCAAGAGGGAATCATTGAAGAGTCAAATAGTCCATGGTCTGCGCCAGTAGTTTTGGTTACAAAGAAAGATGGGAGTCTTAGGGAGGCCGCACATCAAAGAAACATGAAACGTGAAACATGAAACATGAAACGTGAAACACGTTTCATGAAAATAAAATAAGAACAAATAAATACAAGTCCGCCCACCAATGAAACAAGTGTGATTCATGCGCGTGAAACATTTTTGTTGCTTGAAACGTGTTTCATGAAATAGATCCCGTTCTATTTTTCTGTTTCAGTTTCACGGTTTTTGGTCATAAATACATTCATAAAAAAATTAATAAAGACCAAGAATTCAATATTGCGTTCGTTTCGGTGATGGAGCGATATGTAGGATTCAGAATTGTATAAGTATAACATGGAGAAGTACTTGAATAGACAATCACAAGAAAAAGCCTAGCAAAATGTTGCCTAATAGATAAAAAGTACATTATTTTATGGTTGTACCCAGTAACGTTGTTTCCTTTATTTTTTTTTGGCTTTTTGACAATAATAGAAGAGTTGCCCAATAGAAGTTGTAGTTGCTCGTCATCACTTTCCATTTTGTGCTACAGTCTCCACTCCACTACACTACCAAAAGACTTTGCAAACATTATTCTTGTTTCTTTGATTAGTGTGCAAGAAAGAAACGGTTTCGCTTTTCGTAATTTATTGTTTCATGTTTTATGTTTCATGTTTTATGTTTCACGTTTCATGTTTCTTTGATGTGCGGCCTGCCTTAGGGAGGCCGCACATCAAAGAAACATGAAACGTGAAACATGAAACATAAAACGTGAAACACGTTTCATGAAAATAGAATAAGAACAAACAAATACAAGTCCGCCCACCAATGAAACGAATTTGTTTCATGCGCGAGATACATTCTTATTACTTGAAACGTGTTTCATGAAATAGATCGAGTTCTATTTTTTCGTTTCAGTTTCACGGTTTTTGGTTATAAATACATCTTAAAAAGTTAATTACGACCAAGAGTTCAATATTGTGTTCATTTCAGTAGAAGAGCAAGATGGAGAATTGTATAAGTATACCGTGGAGAAGTACTCGAATAGACAATCACAAGAAAAAGCCTGCCAAAATGTTGCCTAACAGGTAAAAAGTACATTATTGTATGGATGTAGCCAGTAACGTCGTTTCCTTTATTTTTTTGGCTTTTTGACGATAATAGAAAAGTTGCTACAACAGCAGTTATTGTTGCTCGTCAACCCTTTCCATTGTGTGCTACCTTCTATACTCCACAACACTACCAAAAGACTTTAAAAACATAACTCTTGTTTCTTCAATTAGTATGCACGAATGAAACGGTTTCGCTTTTCGTAATTTATTGTTTCATGTTTTACGTTTCATGTTTGATGTTTCACGTTTCATGTTTCTTTGATGTGCGGCCTGCCTTAGATTTTGTGTAGACTACCGAAAGCTCAATGACGTCACCAAGAAGGACAGCTTCCCTCTCCCGAGAATAGACGATACATTAACAACTTTATCGGGCTCCAAATGGTTTTCCACCTTAGATCTCAAAAGTGGATACTGGCAAGTGGCAATACATGACGATGACAAAGAGAAAACTGCCTTCGGTACCGAAAGCGGACTATACCAGTTTAATGTAATGCCTTTCGGATTGTGTAATGCTCCAGCTACGTTTGAGCGACTGATGCATCTTGTTTTGCGAGGCCTTACATGGAGAACTTGCCTGGTATATTTGGATGTTGTCATGATCATGGGAAATTCGTTCCAAGAACATCTCAATAATCTGAAACAAGTTTTTGACCGCTTCCGGAATGCCAACTTGAATCTCAATCCAAACAAGTGTTTTCTATTTCAAAAGAAAGTGGAATTTTTAGGTCACGTGGTATCTGAAGACGGCATACAAGTTATGGAAGGAAAAATAGATGCTGTCATTCGCAGATGAAATAATCAGATACATACTATTGGAAGACCTGGAACAAAGAATCGAAGAGTATTGTTGAAAATCTCTCAAGTTGGAGAAATTGTGCACAATCTTGTATCACTGCTTGATGATCAGAAAATTCGCAAACCGAATTTCACCACACAATAGGCCAGCGAATTCGAAACGAACTGAATTTGAATATTATCTACATAGTCAATTCAAGAAGGTATTAAACGGGGTCAGCCACCGAGGGAAGAAATCAGTGATAAATTGAACGTTATTATGGAAGGCAAATAAATTACTTATCGGATAATTAGCAGAGCGTGAGTCGACATTTAGTTCTGTAGCTAGTTTACCTTGATTGTAGATAAGTGCTGTCATAGTGCTAGTTTTGTCTTGATTCTTGTGTTTGTATTGAAAGAAAAATAACCAATTATGTTGGAGGAGAAGTCTTACTTATCTGCGAACCCGCATACGTTACAATTAGTGTCAGGAGCTGTGTAGGTCATATTTTCGAATATTTTCGCATACGAACTTTGATACGATTTCGAATGCTCTCCATTTAATTTACATTGCTGTCAATCAAATTTCGTGTACGAAATGTACTCGAATGAATTCGAAAATACGACCCCTGAATAGGTGTATAAAACGGGACAACGGACGAGCCGATTGCCGAAATTAAAGATCAAATGAAACAAAAGGATCTATTTTGAAGCAGAAGAAAGAAGAACAAGACGTATATGTCTGAAAGGAAAACACGAAGAACAAGACAGGCGAATTGAAAAACAAACAGGAAGAACCGAAACAAAGACAGAAAGATATTGCCAGTATCGACGAGTTGTTTTAGAAAATTCAACCAGGAAGTCAAAGGCGGAAAAGAAATTGTCTGAGAAAATGTCAAATACGAAATAAGAACAATGAAACACCGACTTAGTCTATCCAAAACATGTGACTTTGACAAGTAAACAAAGGGTTAGTGTGCCTCTTGGCGGACATTTTAATTTAAGTTTGACAGCATCTTGAGTCTATATAGTTTATCCAAAACACGTGACTTTGACAAACAAACCAAGGATTTGTGTGCCTCTTGGCGGACATTTTAATTTAAGTTTGGCAGCATCTTGGAAAGTCTAATAGTAAAGGCCCGCGAAGAATTCAAGAAAAAAATTAGACAACTCGAGAAGAAGATGAAGGAAAACGAGAGCGGCAGCAAAATGGATGTGTCTGTGAGCCTTATCGTACGCTGCCAATTCAAACCACCAACATTCGACGGCGAATCACCGGTTCATGTATAGACGACAGTTTGAGGCCGCTGCCAGCGTAAATGAATGGAATGCATTAGCATTGGTACTGGAGTTACGGATAGAGGCATTCGAAAGAAAAGATAGCTACCCATTATCCCGGATTGACGATACCGTCAACATCTTATTAGGTCCCAAGTGGTTTAAATCTAAAAACTGGATATGTCCGGTGGAAGCAGTTTCAACAAAGTCGATAAAGAGAAGACAGATTTTACAGCTGGAAATGTCCTATATCAATGTAACGACATTCTGTTTGGATTATGTAATGCACCCTGGCTTCTTATCCCTTCATCAGTGTGGTAGAAAAAAGTTGCATTGTTAGTGTGGTGGGGTATGTCATACCCCAAACTTTTTTTCGCTTTCCAAATTAAGGTGGCATCAAATAAATATTTAATTAGTATATTTACCTTATATATGGAATTAATTTCAATAAAAACATGATACGGATTCTTAGATTTTCTATTTGATGCTTCATAATACATAATCATTGTAAATCGGTATTTTTATCAAATTAAACATACTGCGAAGTTATTATTGGTTTTGAAAATATTTAATGAGTTCTGGACAAAGACAAGCTTAACATTTTAAATCAAAAAACATAAGTCATTATCGTGTTGAAAAAATTATCCTGAAAGAGTGAATACATAAAATTTTACGCTGCTTCAAAGTCGATGCAGTTTTGACAAAAAAGGTAAATTTGCATGTCCCATGCATATGGATGTCCCACATTTCTGACAGCAGTAAAATATCTTCCTGCCTTTAGCTCGAGGACAAATCAAACATCTTGATGAAATTTTTCATCGTTTGTTTTGGTTTTTCATGAGACCAAAAAAATGAGCTTGGTCTCGCTCATTTTTTTGACTCAGTGGTCTCAAAACCTTGGTCTCGCCTGCCCAGACGCGAGGATCTTTTTCTATCTACCTCTTCCCATAGTTTTCGCAAATGAGCTTGCTCTGTCTCGTATGACATGATATCCGACTATTACTACATAGAAAAATGTATTATGAGCAAAAAATTGATAAGAGATAACATATCTTGCGTATCTACTTCTGCAGAAAATAGTTACACAATCAGTGTGGTGGGGTATGTCATGCCCCAATCGCCTTTGATGTTGCCCCTTTCACGAATGATACAATATTTGGCGGTTCGTGTTATTTTATCGTGTAGATCAACACAATATCTCAAGCTACTGGCCACTAGCTGGCGACACGTACTCGAATTTGGAAAATGCAAGGATACAAAGGTCGTCTGGGGTATGCCATACCCCACCACACTGACGAAGGGTTATGACGGTTTTACACGAAACCGACTAGTTGAGTTGCTGTTTTGTTGCTGTTTTAAAAAACAAAAACTCAACTGTCTTTACCGATAAAACTGTTCACACTTAATAAATATGTTGGCTTGAGTAATTCAAGCTCTAGTCTAGAAGATTGTGTTGCTGTACCATACTGTTTCATTGGAGGAACACACCCTTTATGTACCGAACGGAAATCTAGAACAGACCCCTCATGTACCATACGAAGTCCTTGGTAACAGGGAATCAATAAAACAATTGTATTAGAAAGACAGATTTGTATGTCACATGTTAAAAAAAAGTTGTAAAAAAAGAATAAAACCTAGCAAAATCCAACAAATATTATAAAATAACTAGCTGAACCGGCGAACTTCGTACCGCCTATGAATTATTAAATACCTATTAAATGTTGTGTTAACGTATCTAGTAGATGAATTGAATTCAGTTTTTTTCAATAGTGAATTTGGCCTTGGTTGAAGAAAAAGTTGTAAAAAAAGAATAAAACCTAGCAAAATCCAACATCAGAAGTGGGATACCTCTTTGTGTAGGGATCACAGGAGGAAAGAACCTTAAAAGTGTCTCTTATCCGGCGTTTTGATTTGAAATACAAATGGCAGACGTCGCCGACGACGGTGAAAAATCCGATTGTGAACACCCAAATAGCCCATCCATTACCAGCGGCAGTGAAAGTGCATCAATGAACAATCAAATGATGTTGCTGTTTCAAATGCAACAAGAAAATAATAACAAATTTTCAAAATCAAATAATGCAGATTTTATCCACAATGGCCAATGCTCAAATTACTCAAGCCGAAGTAGCACTGCAATTGACAGTGGCAAATGCGAAGACGCAGGATCAGTCCTCTGCTACGACTGCACCCGACGTTATTGCAGTGGCATCGTCGGAAATTCGTTTGACAAGTTTTGATCCAGATGACACTCCGTTTACCATGGTTGAGTGGATGAATGACGTAACAATTCAACGTGAGCTTTCATCTGACACATTAATTGTTTTGAAAGCGGGACAAGCTCTTCGAGGCCGAGCGGCTCGATTTTATCAACACTGGAAACCGATTGTTAGAAATTGGGCTTCTTTCTGTCAAGACTTTGAGGTAGCATTTCCTGAACAAGGTACACCTGCTACTCGAATACGTGCATGTCTATCAATCACCAGCTCAAATCACAGAACATATCACCTCTAGAAAAGTATCTGCAATGGTATGTACCGGTTATGAATTACGGCGCCCTCGTTGACTGAAAACCCAACTAATCGAGTATTCTTGACAAAAAGGCGAATTGATTTTTTTCATATATTTTTATTATTTTTGTATAATTTTTAATGTTCAACTGCATTTGGCTTGCTGACTCCTCTTAGCTCTTTTCGCCTCACTTTTTTAAAAACTATGACTGGCAGGAAGTTTCCGATGTCGAACATAGTGCAAAAAGAGTTAGTAAGTTAGCAAGAGTCACGCAGTTATAGGTAGATCGCAAAGTAAATACGAATAATAAATACAAATACGAACGAAACGAAACAAACGAATAAATACAAAAAAATACGAACAAAAATTAGGTTTTTTTTTCAACCAAAACTTTTTGAATTTTCACTTTACCGCGCGTAGAAACCGTGGGGTACAACAACACAATTTAAAAATTCAAATTTTGACTTTTAAAATGACAAAATAAATGACAAAACCAACCAACACAAATCACTGTCCACGCCACAGATACCTGTAAATTTCTCTTATCTCCCGACAGTGTCGCCATCGTTGAATGAAAACCTAACTAAAAACCTTTGTCGCGATTCTTCCATTTGAGATATTTTTCTATAGGTGATATGTTCTGTGGCTCAAATTTTGACTCGTTAGTAGAGTATGGAAATGCCAAACTTACGTCAATTAGGCGATTTTATACCGATTTTCCTTGGAACATAGTCCTTAGCCTTGTCGAGTATGATATTCAAAACGTAGAAGTGAGAAACAGGATTTGTTTGCAATCGCCCGGAGAAGATGCCGAATTGCTAAAACTGTTAGCTGCTTGTGATGCTAGCAAACTAAACGAAGGTGACCGCATGCGTGAGTTGACACAATTGACACGAAAAAGGGCAAACAACTTTCGTGACGAACACCCTGGCTTTCAAGGTCCTTCTAGAGTAAAATCCAACATTTTACCACTTGATCAGACAAAATCGAATGTTAAAACCTGTACCTATTGTCAAAAGGAAGGACATACGGAAGATGTCTGTTATCGCAAGCATGGATTTCCGAAACGAGTAATGTTGATGCAAAATACCCGTTTGGTAGACTCGGTGCCTTCAGCTATACTGACAAATAGCAATTCAGTTAGCTCTATAACCTATTTGGTGGACACGGGTGCAGATATCTCAATATTGCACGAGAAAATAGCCAAAAAATTAAATTTAAAAATTAAACCGGATACTCAATTTTTATTTGGAATGGGAAATTACAAAATAGAATCCATTGGTCGCACCACAGCCTTGATGTTCACGCCAACCATGATCTTAGAGATGGATTTTCTCATTGTCGCAGATGGATCCATCCCAGGAAATGATGTTGATGCTCTGATTGGCCTTGATGTTCTCAAACGGCCAGGCATTAAAATTGAAGTAGATGACAACAGTGTAGATATTGTGTATGATCCGCTTAGTATGTCCCGTATTTGTACGGTATACACATTGGACGAAAAAGAATTAAATTGGTCAGGATTGGACGAGCGATTCTGCAATGATGTTAAAACACTGCTTCAAAAGGCAATGAATCAAACTCCGCCCGCTGTAACAACTGGCAAGCTAAAGATAACATTGAATAATTCACAGCCGGTCGTTTATAAGCCTCGCCACTTATCATCTGGAGAAAGATTGCAAGTCAAACAAAAATCTAACATCAGAAGTTTGTTAAATACTCTACGAGCTGTACTGAACGATCAAGATGAGAAGAATTGGACACGAGTACTTCCTGATATCGAAGATGATTTTAATGTCACCATCAACAAATCAACTGCTCCATGGGTCTTAATGTACGGTGAAAAGCGCCGTTTACAGGCCACCGACCAGCTGTTTGCAGAAATGCTACCCCAAAGTGAGGTCACTGATATCGAGCAAGTACGAAAAGAAGTTAATAAGCTCTGCCAGAAAATCACCGCACAGGCAATAGACAACTTCAACAAAAAGCGAGTTCATACAGTACCCTATGCTGTGGGTGATAAAGTGACTATAGAAAATAGACCGTTTGGTGAAACATTGAAGCCGAAATTTCAAGGTCCTTTTGAGGTAACACACTGTTTGCCTGAGTATACGCTAAGACGAGTTGGCAGTCGAGGCAGTAGTACTACAGTAGCAGCGCATGAGCAGATGCGTACTTGGCCTGACACAAAATAAACTTGCGGCCAACAAATAATTGCGAGATCCCTAACTTAATTGTTTAGGCATAGTTTCCTGGAAACAAAGTTGAGTTTTTGTATTTTTTTCAAATAAAATATCTTAGTTCTTCAAAAGTTTAGCAAGGTCCCCAACAACTCTTTGGGCTACGAAATAGAAGATCCCCAAAATAAACTTTGGGCCAAGCAATTGAAAGATCCCTAACTTGATTTTTAGGCATAGTTCCCTAAAAATAAGATTGGGCTTCCTCGAATAAAAATAAAAAGATCCCCAAAATAAACTTTGGGCCAAGTAATTGAAAGTTCCCTAACTTAATTTTTAGGCATACCTAGTTCCCTAAAAATAAAATTGGGGTTCCTCGAATAAAATAAGATCCTCAAAATATACTTTGGGCTCGGCTAAGTATTTGCAAGATCCCCAACTCAATGTGTAGGCATAGTTCCCTAAAAACAAAGTTGGGCCTTCTCGAGTGAAATTCCTTTATAGGCTATCAATAGTATTGAATAAAGTTCCTCAAGAATACTCTTGGGCTAAGATTGTTTACATGCACTCATGCACAAATGTGCAAAATTATAGTTTTTTTTTACAGGTCATGAAAAAAAGGTGCGGGGACGCCCCAACGTCAGGAAGGCCGTGTTGGCTTGAGTAATTCAAGCTCTAGTCTAGAAGATTGTGCTGCTGTACCATACTGTTTCATTGGAGGAACACACCCTTTATGTACCGAACGGAAATCTAGAACAGACCCGTCATGTACCATACGAAGTCCTTGGTAACAGGGAATCAATAAAACAATTGTATTAGAAAGACAGATTTGTATGTCACATGTTAAAAAAAAGTTGTAAAAAAAGAATAAAACCTAGCAAAATCCAACAAATATTATAAAATAACTAGCTGAACCGGCGAACTTCGTACCGCCTATGAATTATTAAATACCTATTAAATGTTGTGTTAACGTATCTAGTAGATGAATTGAATTCAGTTTTTTTCAATAGTGAATTTGGCCTTGGTTGAAGAAAACTAATGTTTACTCTCTGGATCAGAAATCACCTAAAATTAAAATTTTACATCATTTGGCTATTGATTTCAAAAAGGGTGCCTCGCTTGGATCATATTCGCTGTCGGAGCACTTCCGCAGAGATCTGTGACATCACCGCCCAAATAGAGAGCGCTCTGGGAGCAGTAAAGCCGAAAATGCTATAAGATAATACTGTTACGTCGGTTGAATGGAATAAACAAAAATAAGTTGAGTTATGAAGTGGTGAGAAGCAAGAAAAAATTAAAAAATTTTGGGGTGGACCACCCTTATCACTTAGGGGTATAAAAAATAGCTTAAAACCTATTCTCAGACCTACCGAATATACATATAAAATTTCATTAAAATCGGTAAAGCCATTCCGGAGGACGAAGGTAACTAAAACTGTGACATGAGAATTCTATATATTAGATGAACCCCCACCTACTTTCTGAATTGAACTAGACAAAACTGCAACCGTTTCTCTGCTGTAAAACGACAGAAAATAAAAACTCGACAGCCACTAATTTTTGGAGGTTTAGTGTGAACAGTTTAAAAACAATTGAGTTTTTGTTTTTTAAAACAGCAACAAAATAGCAACTCAACTAGTCGGTTTGGTGTAAAACCGCCATTAGACATACTTATAATATTGCTGGAGTTCAAAAAAATAGTATGCAACCGTGGAGTGTGAAAGATCTTGGAGAAAATGCGAAGCTTTTACAGCAACTTGCTGAGAATAACGCGCACTTTGATTCGTCGTCAGAGTGTCAATAGTTTTCTATGGAGCTGGACAACAGAAGGACCAGCGTTCCAGTTCTAGCTTATCCCATGAATGAAGGCATGTTTGTGTTTGATGCCGATACTTCGCGAAGTGGAATAGGAGCTGTTCTCTGCCAAAGTGACGATGAAGTATTTTTCTAGTCTGCTAGTATAATAGTAAATCTGTAACGTGCCAAAATTGCCTTTACTATTTTACACTTATTTTCAATTTTCCATTCAAAATTCCTATAGATATTCAATTTTTTCCTGATTTTATTAGGTTTCGTTTACATTTTTCTTTTACAAAATTCAACAATAATTCCAGTAGTTACAGATCCTGAAAATTTCCTAATCTGCTAAGCTCAGTACCAGATTTAGTTCTGCATCCGGTTCCATCATTGGTTCCATAAACCACCGGATTGCTCTCTTTGCTCTATATTCTATAGTGATACTTAAAAGTCATGTCACTCATGAATTGTGTGCCAGCTGACTGTTGAAGTGTTGTTCATTTTTGTCAGTTGACCTTTCGATTTGTAATGTTTTTGGGATCATCGATTCCTTTGTGAGCGTTTACGTTTTGCAACACAAATTGCTTATTCAATTTCGTATATTTCAAATTATGATTGCTCTATTGGATAATTACTTGTTGTTATTATCATTAGTCGTCAGCCGTTATCATTTCTCTCTGATTATATTGTTGTGTGCAATCTTTGGTATCTACGTAAAAATCTTCTTGATTTCTTTTTGACATTGGTCGATACTTTGCCTCATCCCTATTCTTACCTTTAGGACGGCTTATTAATTCTCTGTTCTGCTTCTTTTTTCCACGTTTGGTCGTTCCGAGAAAAAGGTCCTTCCGAAGAAGTTAAATTTTGTCTTCGTCTTTGTGGGATTTTGACCTTATATTCTCAATTCTTGAATTTCTGGTACATTGACTTGCCTTACGTTACGTTGCGTTTTCGTAAAGTACTATAATTTCGCCAAAAATTTCGGATTTTTACAACCATCCATTCGGTAAGTTTTGCTTTGCACATTGTTCCCCACAGTGGATTCTGACCTTTTCCATTTAATCATTAGTGAAAAGCTGCCCTAAGAAGTAGAGTAAAGTCCACCTCACTCACTCAAGGATCTCGAATCCAGACCTCGATCCAGATCCAGAGTATTTTCGAAGCAAATAAAACCCATTTCAACAGGCGAGACATAACCTAATAACGACAGCTGGGGGATCACGAGACTCGATTGTCGACTTATGTCTATCGAGTTTGGTCGATACTCAATAAATTTCATTCACGAGCTTCGATTAATAGACACAACTCTACGAAAATCTCTCGACTGCGTTGGAGGAGTCGAGTTGATTATTTTTAGGTTATGACAGTGTTTCTTAATTTGGTTGTTTGTTATTAATTTGGTATTTTTAGCTAGTGCTAGTGGAAATTTAACTTTTTTACGATTAATAAAAAATTATTGTTTCAAAATATTTAAATAATTATGCTGCCAATTTTTCGTGAATGATTGTTGCATATGCCAAAGTAGGCACTAGGCAGGAAAATCGAAAATCTCATGTTGCTTCGTATAGATGCGGAGCAAGGATAATGCAAACTACTGCTACCACAGTTTCTACTACAGAATAGCTTATCCTCATAAAGCCTCAAGCCGCCCCCATTACGCCAAAGAACCAGCGTGTCATTTCACGTCTTGACGTAGGTTGTTTGCACCACAGGTTTATGATTCTGCGGGCTTTTGCTTTATGCATACTTGGTTTGAGTACAATAATCAACATTCTAAAACAACGCTTTTTTAGATCTCGTTTGCATGTTCCTATTTGTCTATTATGTTAATCAAAATTAAATAATATTTTTCATCATAAATGTTTATTCTAAACTACGACCGCTGGCGCAAATAGCTGACGACGTAGTTGATGACGTCGTCAATGGTGCTACACAATATGGCCACGATTCCCAAAAACAGGGCCGATAAGCAATCCTGTTAAGTAGTGTGTATTATCCTTGGATGTAGAGAGCTCAGGAAAAATCAACGACCATTTGAACTGCCTGAAAGAAGATTTATTGAACGATTCAGGTTTTCTAAGAATTATTTTAAATTATTTCCCAGTGTTTAAGAGTCGGTCTTGAAGGCATTAGTATTTATTGTGCAATCTTTAGTAAAATTTGGACTCTTCAAAGTGTTTGAAGAAAGAAAAAAAAAATACTATTTCAAGGCTCAGTGTGAGATAAGTGGACTGTATCAAATCTTTTAAATGCAAATAAAATGGAGGTTTTGAGACCTTACCTTGAACTTCTGGCTTCCATGTAGAGGTGTCCACGGACACCTTTTTCACACACACACACGTTTTCCGGACTGGCCAGTCGACGCATTTTTTAGTTCTGTTTCAAAACCGTGAAACTCGGCAAATTAAACACTTAGTTGCGGGTTCTCTATAAATTTATGTGGGTAAACTATTAAAAATTAAATGCGGGTTCTCTATTAAAAGTTTTTGGAAAAACAATGTCGTTTGGTTGACGTTCGTTCTGATTCTCTCTGCGGCTAATAGCAATATTTTTGCTGGCACCAAAGTAGTTTTTTTGTCCTTTTTCACCGCACACGCGCGATATTCCTTTAAAGGCCTCAAAACTATTAGACTTGAATTTATGAATACTGATACACAGTGAGCCAAGAAAAGAAGAGAGTTAAATGTGATTGATTAAACATATTATTTTGAATCAAAACAGAACATTTATTTTCAACTTGTATGCAAAATCAAATTCAAGAACCACTAGGACCTAGGGACAATAATTGAGTATACACTTCCCGCCAAACATGTTATATCACAAAAACATCACGTAACATTTTTTTCAAGTAACTTTTGTGATGTTTTTGAAATCATATTGATATAATATTTCAAATCTCAACAATCTTCCGAATATTACATGAACACCTGAATTCAATATTGCTAACATATTTTCTTAGAGCCACAATAAACATTAGAAGCACATTGCTAAGATGTCACTATCATGTTCATAGTCATTCTTTTGTGACATTTTCTGAATCATATAATGTCACTGTTATGTTCATAATCATTGATAAAAATATAATAGTATTTTCTGATAATTTAAATCAATCTACTCTACTAAACAATATAATTTTATCATCGGCTTGACAACAATTGACAGTTTCATTTAGGTAGTGTAGTAGGTATTATAACCGAAAGAAAACCGAAATCAATCCAATTAGGCAATCCAACAATTTTTAGAACATTATATTGCATGCCAGATTCTGGCTAACGTCAGGGATTCCACCAAAAGTTTTATCAAATAACTACTTTGCATTTTGCATGTTTTCTAGATCACACAGCTGTTTGTCTACTCCCCGCGGTCATTGAATGGATTGCCTTCTGTTCTAATATCCTTGAGTCGCGGGCTGCGTTCGCTATTCAAGTCGGGCAGGGGCACCGATTTCCGTCTCAGCTCTTTTCACGCTTCAAACAAAGATAGAAACATTGAAAGTTACCGATCGAGTGTCTGTGAACGCTACCCTAAGTACCCTAACCTAAAATAATACTAACTTGTCAAATGGCATGACTTGCAATTTTATTGCATATTTTTCGTAGTGATCCGTTGTTTCGAGTTAAAATGAGCTCCCCAGCAGAAGAAGTTAAAAAGGTAAGTGCCACTTTTTATGAAATGGCAATTATTACTACTGTAATATGAAATGAGGGGTTGATAATTTTGTATTTTACAGTTCAGTTCAGTTCAGTTATACAAGCTAGGTTAGGTTATGGACGTTAAGGTCCTGTTTTATATTTGTCATTGTTGGAAAGCATCATTGGTCACGTTCCAAGGGACTTTAAACAGGGTTTTCAGAAAATTATCCTTTCTAGAAGCCGAATACCTGGCTTAAAATCTATCAGCATTTGAATTAGGCCACTCTCAGCTGGAACACTGTATTTTAATTTAAGTATATGGTTAAAATTGGAAATTTGTACTCTTTTCTAGAAGCATTGAGGAAAGAATTTCCTATGGTGACCGACAGAGAGTTTGAATTAGTGGTAGCCGATTGGCTCCGTTATTCAAAACAAAGGAAAAATAGAGAACACCACCTGTAATCTGCTAATTTAATAAGCAATTAACCAATGAACCTGTGAGCGAAAATGTAGATGTCAGCAATTGCGAAAACATCGCATGGAAAACGACCAAAAACGAAAAACCAAAGATAATAATAGTAGTAGATTGGTGTTGGACAATTATATAAATATACAGGCATGCTCTTGAACCATAATTATTGTTTCATTTCCTATCCATGATTATGCGATGTAGATTTTTTTTATTGTTTCTTCTTCATCAAAATGACGAATTTCATCAGAGAGATTGATTTGGCCAATATTTGATGATTCCATTACAAATTTCGGAAGAAAACAAAACAGTTTATAGGTTTCCACAATTTTATTTATATGATACTTTAACATGTTCCACCAATGGTGATGCGTTCTTCAGACGGAATAAATAAACTAATGTGCTAAGCTAGAATATATTAGCACAATATAGCAGGTCCGTCTGAAGAAGGCACTGCGTGCTGAAACATGTTATAGTATCGTATAAATAAAATTGTAGAAAACTAGAAACTTTTTGTTTACTTTCCAAATTTTTAATGTAATCATTCATCATATCTCTTCAACGTTACAAAAGCAATATATTGGTAATATAAATTTTGTAACAAGAACATGTTGCCTCCATGTAACTGTAACATGGTAGCAATTTCCAGAAATATACTATGAGAAATATTAATAAAATGTATCAAAAAAAATATGGCATAAATGTGATTTCAATGTAACAAAACATCCATAAGATATTTCTTTAAATAATATTGATAGCATATCACAAAAAAAATATTACGTCAATGTTGTTGTTATATGAATGTAATATCTCGTGACATTCAATGTCACTTTGTGATATCGATAGTCGAGACATAAGCTATTGCATACATGTCACAATGACATCACCACCATATCTCGATTAATGTCACATTATCACAAAGTTATATAATTACAATATGAATGTAACAAGATTTTGTTTGGTGGGTTCACTTATCATGAGAATGTAAGTTGTTATGCAAGTAGGAATTCGAATTTCGAACTCGCCAGCAAAAGAACGACAAAATTGACGTTTGTGTCGGTTGTACTGGTTGCAAGCCAAACTTTCCAAACCGCACAGAAGTTGGGCAAAATCGAGAAACTCGATTCTCTACTCGATCGGGGTTCATGAATAAAGTTATAGACACGATAACGAGTGAACTCGATTATATCGATTCGAGTTTCGTGATCCCACTGCAGATTTTCTTTGCAAACTTGAACCACATTTTATTTGCTTTCAAATAAACTGCTGGACAAATGAAGCGGAACAAGCGAATTTTTAGGTTAACTTCAAAATCCAATATTACGCGAAATAAAGAAAATATCAATGAGCGGTTTCAGAAAATTAACTTTTAAATTACCCAAATCACTCATTGATATCTTCTTTAGTTCGCGTAATATTGGTATCCAAAGTTAAACTAAAAATTCGCTTGTTCCGCTTCATATCTATTTCTGCATTTTATACACAAATTATTTAAATATTTTTCAAGAGCTATAGTTTTACCAAGTAAATTAACTATCAATGATTGAATAAGTTACATTGAAGTTACATTCATTTTCTTGTGGTTCATTTCAAAGTGCCTGGCCTTCGATGAGGTTGTGTTACAAATACAGTGTGTCATAACAATTTTTCTATTAGGGTTTTTACTCACGGCTAAAATAATAAACCAAACACATCAAGTTAAGTCGTAACCGAGATTCTAAGACCATTTTTACCAAACCTAAGCCTTTTAGTTGGACGGTTACACAATCCTTCCGGACTTTGAACCTTAAGATTGGTTTGACCATCTCCACCACAACCAGTACCCAGGATTAATCTGATTAATTGTACCTACTGCTACCATCTGGAACATTTTGGTATCGTACTAGCTGTAGTTATCTTATCGTTATTCTATTATTTACTTACATTCTGCCGCTATTTTGTGTGCCACAGTGATCACCGCGGTATGTTTAGGGTGTAATTTCGTACAAGTGAAACCGGAAACCAGACACCAGTAATTATTATAGGAAATTCAGCTGGGCATAACCTGTTTCAGGTGGTTGATTATTTATGTTAACTTACTTTTAGTACTCGCTACATCACTCTAAGGTAACCGCTCCAACAACTAATTTTATTTTTTTTTTTTTTATATTTTCAATTTTTACATTATGATTTTTTATTCATTTGGTTATTGAGCTACAATAACCTCAATTTTTGCACTTAATTTGATCGTTCATGACTATAACATTGTTTCTCTATTATAGCCATTACTGTATTCTATATTTGTCTATTGACCCTTAACAGTGAATAGTAACTATTCACTCTTTGATTGGTATTGTTGCTGATTTACTTGTTTGTCTTTTCTTCAATTATTATCTTAATACATCTATCGTTTCATTATGGACTGTAACTACAAAATTAGTAAATGAACAGACTCTTTAGCACTTGAATTATATTGACTTTTATTTGGTTTTATGCACTCAGCCTAGTTTTAGCTTTTCTATACATATATAGGTTTTTTTTTTTCCGATTTGAATTGTAAGGACCTGGAGCCAGATATAATCCTGGAGAGTCTGACTCATCTGTTCTGAGTCGGTGGCGCCCAAAAATGAACCCACCCCTACTCTCCGAATTGTTTAATCCTGAGTTAGGCCTCAATCTGCACGCACTTCGACTTCCAGTTCCTCAATCTCAAGTATCTTCATTAAATTTTATTTTATTTTTGTTCGAAACTTTTCATCACCGAAAAAGCATGGCAAATCCCTGGAAAAGTCGGAGAGAGATTCTGGCAAAAGTATTGCCGGGGTTTTCTCTATGGAATTCTTAGTACGAACCGTTGCTAAATTTTGAAATCTCAGAAAGTCAAATCACGCGATGGTTTAGAAATTATTAAGCTACGACTTTGAAATGGAAGATTGCAAAGGAAGTTATGCTAACGTAGGTGGTAGACGCTTTTTACTCATTGGGCGTCGACCGGTGAGATACCACCATGCCAGAATTGAGTAGCGCTAAGTGGTATCACCACGTTCCGCTACTGCGCTGGCAGTCCGGTTCCAACAATGAGTAACAGATAGCATGATGGCGCCTCCAGGATCAAAATATTCCGGAGGTAAAATACCCGACCACTCGGATCTCCGGGCGTCGGGTGATCCTGGGGGTCCTTCATGCAAAGATATAAAGAGAAGATCAAAAACTCAACTCAGAATTGATTTTAGCAATATAAGAGGAATAAGTACAAATATGAATTCAGTTCACCAACATCTTGAAGAACAAAGACCTGACATCCTTGTTCTCACTGAAACTAAAATCAGTTCAGCAACACCTATTGTGAACTATCTTTATCCCGGCTATGACCTACACCACCGATTTCGACATAATTTTGGGATCTGTGTGTACATTAAAAATGACCTTTCATGTCATCGAGAGGAGAAGCTAGAACCAGCGAACCTTGATATCATATGGCTAAAATTCACCTCAAAGTCATCGACCAAGTTTATCTGCTGCCTCTACCGACCGCCATCTAACACCGAGTACCAAAACTTTTTCGCGACATTATCCGAAAGCTGTGATAGTATACAGTCAAACTATCCACAGGCGGAAATTGTCTTTTTAGACGATTTCAACGTCCACAATATACCCTGGCTGAAACACCACAACAAAACAGATAACGAAGGCAGAGAAGCAGAAGCTTTTGCCATAAGTTGTGGTCTAACGCAGCTTGTCGATGAACCTACCCGTATCTCAGAAAGGGGCGAATTTGCAGCGCTTTTAGACTTGTTCCTAACCACAAATCCTGACTCGTACACAATTCAAGTAGATGCTCCACTTGGTTCGTCCGATCATAAACTTATAATAACAAAGTGCGAAATGCTCATCCCACCAAGCCAACAACCACTTCCTCGTAAAATGTGGCACTATAAATCGGCAAAATGGAATGACCTAAAACAGTTTTACCTGGATTTTCCATGGCAAGAGGTCTGCTTTAAAACAGCTGATCCCACTATTTGCTGTAATGAAATAACACAAGTAATCTTATCTGGAATGGATGCATATATCCCACATACAACTAAACGTAGAGCTAATGCAAAACCTTGGTTCAACAGCCAGTGTCAAACGGCTGTACAGAAAAAACACAGAGCATATAACCTTTGGAAACGACAACAAACCGCTCAAAACCACACAGAATTTATAGAAGCCAGAAATAGTTGCAAAATTACTATTGACTCCGCTAAAGAAACATACAATCAAAGAATAAAAAACAGGTTGCTGAATTGTCCAAGTAGTTCTAGGTCCTTTTGGTCTCTTGCAAAAGCTGTTGGATCTAACTTCACCAAGTCATCCATACCACCACTTACAGATAAAAATAATCACTTAGCCACAACATCAGAGGAAAAAGCCAATATGCTGGCCCAAATGTTTTCCTCCAACTCCAACCTAACAGTGCCAAACGGAAAAACTCCACCGTTCATTGAAAGGGTTTCCCATAGTATGCCAGAGGTACCCTTTTATCACAGAGAAATACGAAAATCCCTTAAAAAGCTAGATACAAACAAAGCAATGGATCCGGATGGCATTCCCGCAATAGTACTCAAAAATTGCGCCAACGAACTCACCCCAACTTTCGCAAAATTATTCAATTTGCCTTACAGGCAAGGAGTATATCCATCATCATGGAAGTCTGCCGCAGTACAACCCATTCCAAAGAAAGGAAAAAAGACAGATCCGTTAAACTATAGACCAATTGCTCTACTTCCGGTGATATCAAAAGTAATGGAAAGAGTTGTGAACAATCACCTAACCAAGTACTTGGAAAAGTACAAAATTATCAACGATAAGCAATACGGATTTCGAAAATATAGGTCAACTGGCGATTTACTTACATACGTCACTCACTTATGGCAAAAAGCGATTGAGTTGCGGGGTGAAACAAGAACAATTGCCTTAGATATATCTAAAGCATTCGACAAAGTTTGGCATGAAAATCTGCTCAACAAGCTCAAAGCAATGGGATTATCGCCGAAACTTTGCACTTGGTTTGAAAGTTACCTAAAGGACAGATCCATTTATGTTGCACTGGATGGCCAAAACTCCAACTCTTACCAAATAAATGCTGGTGTGCCACAGGGAGCAATCCTTTCGCCAACTCTTTTTCTGATTTACATAAATGACCTCATAGATAAAACAGTAAATCCACTTTATTGCTTTGCAGACGATGGCAATGTAGTCTCCTCACTCATACCACCCACAGGTCTATCCGCACGTGAATTCCATCATCTTAGACTAACTCAAATATCGCAGATAAATAACGACCTGGAGATAATAGACGACTGGGGTAACAAAAACCTTCTACAGTTCAACGCGCAGAAAACCCAAGCAGCTCTGTTTTCAAAAAAGACCAGCACCGGTGAGCCAAACATCATGCTATCTGGAAGTGCTGTCACATTACAGAGTCAGTTGAACATCTTGGGGGTTACTGCAGAGACCAACATGTCTTGGCACAGTCACGTGGCAGGTATTGCTAAAAGGGCGTCCCAAAAGCTGGGGGTGCTATTTCGTACAAGACATCTGTACACACCAAGCCAATTGGCTGACACTCTACAAAGCCCAGATTCGACCAACTATGGAGTACTGCTCACATATATGGAGTGCAGCACCCAAACATACCTTAATGCTTTTGAACACCGTGCAAAAACGAGCTATCAACCTGATCAATGACCCCGCACTTACTCGTAACTTGGATGGTCTCGAACATCGCAGATCTGTGGGCGATTTATCTCTCTTCTACAGGTACTATCACGGAAAATGCTCTGAAGAGTTGGCACGTATGATTCCACCGAGAGTAGCACCTACCAGGCGAACCCGTCAAACAGACGGTAACCATGAATTTACTGTCAAACTAGAGGCACCTAGAACTTCATTATATCAGAATTCATATCTCTGGAGAACAGCATCGCTGTGGAATAAACTCCCTGCGACGGTTTTCCCTGCAGGTTACAACCTGAACCGTTTCAAGACCAACATACACCGACATTTCCGCACACTTGCCGCTTCTCGAGCGTGATAGGACATTTCCATGCGAGTGCGCATATCCGTAAAAAAAAAAAAAAAAAAAAAACGCCGACAGCCTATCACGAAGACCATATTTTAACGATAAACGCCGCCAGGATGTCGAGAATCCAACTTGGAATTCAATAAAATTCGGTTTATTCGGGAATCGGATTATCGTGTTTATTCTGGATTTTTTATGAATAGATTTATGGATATATAAAGGCCGCTATTAGGTAGTAGTTTTAAGTTTAAGTTTGACTGTGATACGATTTAGATAGTCGTTATTATTGAGTTGTGAAGAGTTTAGTTGTTGAGTTAATTGTTGAAGTAATTAGTATCAGAGTGTATAGTCACGTGGAATAAATTATTGCTGTGTTAATTGGACTTTGATTTTTGAATAAACGAACCCAAGATTTTTGTTACACAGTTTAAAGCCGTGACAATATATTCACAACTTTAGTAAATTTTGCGATTAAGGGATACCTACCTACTGGCTCAAAGGGCGAAGGCGAGATGACTTAATCCCTTTTAAATGCGAGACTCCCGATGGGAGGAGTCTAGTATGCCGTCGACCACGGTGGTGGAGAGTGCTACGTAAACTACACAGTAGTCGGACTGGTGGCCACTTTCGAGTCGATAGGACGTCAGCTCGAGTAGGTATAAGAGACCATTATTATTAAAAAAAGTACCCAAGACACGATCCCGAGGAAAAATTGAATAGAACTTTTCTGGTTTCTCCTGGGAGACAATTGCAGTAAGTACATAGTAATTGCAGGTCCTTCTCTTACTGTTTTTCGAAGTGGCCGGAAATATTTCTAATTCCCAATCAAAAACCGGTATAGTCGCTGGTGGGTAACTGGAAAACATCATTGCCAAACGCGGGATACCGATGGAACTTCCTACCGATCAGTGGAGGAATTTTTGAGTCCAATGTATGGAAACAACTGATGCGGGATAAGGAAAACGAGAACGACTCAACTTCATACACAGTGTGACAGTCGGGAGGCAAAATCGGACCATTTATCAATACCTGTCGATATTTGTGGATGAAAACCAGCGAAAGAAACATGAACTGTTTCTTTTTTTCCATCTGGCCTATAGAAGCTTTCAGCGTAAATCCACCTGCTATACACCATCGATGCTCTTAACTGGACGAGAAACGCAGCTTCAAACGGATCCAATATTTTCTAGACTTCCAGAGAACGACTCAACTTCATACACAGTGTGACAGTCGGGAGGCAAAATCGGACCATTTATCAATACCTGTCGATATTTGTGGATGAAAACCAGCGAAAGAAACATGAACTGTTTCTTTTTTTCCATCTGGCCTATAGAAGCTTTCAGCGTAAATCAACCTGCTATACACCATCGATGCTCTTAACTGGACGAGAAACGCAGCTTCAAACGGATCCAATATTTTCTAGACTTCCAGCCGATGAAGATGAACCTCTTCCAGTTTGCCTGGCTGATCACTAGGACAGGCTGAGTAGTTCAGGAGTTCAAGAACGAATCATGTCTGAACGAATACAAACGTATTTGTAAAGAAACTTAGGTATATTCGTGCAATCGTGCAGCCTCGCTTGGATGTGCTTGTCTTAATAAATGCAAAATTTTCACATGCAATGTATGCTTCAGAACCAAGCAGTTACGAACGGTATTCAAAAATATAGCATTTGGAAACGTATACGTTTTTAAGTCTTCGATTCTAAGTGTATCAAAAATCAGTTAGTAGTGGTGAGTTGTGATTCAGTTCTGTGAAAAGTTGAGCTTGATTAGTTAAACGAATCGTTGAAATAGTGCTAGTTTTGTCGAATGTGTTTCCTCGCCTATTTTGAACTTCCTTGAAAGCAAAATTATCGTCCTGAACACCCTAGTAAAGCTTCCATCAGAAAACTATGTAATTTATTTAGTTTCTAAAAGATATTTCATCTATTAGGAAAAAAAAAATAATAAAAAAGGAGTATAAAACAACAAAAAATGCACATCACACATGACAATATTTTAAAATTATGACTAAAACATCGAACAATAATTCGCCATAGAACTGGAGAAGGAGAACCTATATGGGTATATGCCAACCAAGTAATTATAGTAGTTTTGTAAATATATTGGTATAATTACATGTGATGGGTGACATATAAAACGGAAAAAAGGTATGAGGGAAACATATATTTTATGTAAAACAAATAAGGACTCGGTACGCTATATTGGGTTTTATTTTAGATCGAAATCAACTCACCAAACTAACCAAAAAGGACTGCATGGAGAAATGAGTTTTTAACATAGGTGAGTGATAGCTAGAATTTGCCATAAACATTCTTTTATGGATTATCCAGGATCCTATATCTATTTTTCTTTAGAAAACTGTGCAAATTAATATTTACCAATAACTAAGTCAAGGATAATCTTCAATGTGACGAAAGGAGGAAGAAGCTATAAAAGTCCAGCGAGATCAAGAACATAGAGAGATAATAATTGGCAGATTTCCTGGAAGTTAGGTAAAATGTGAATTTGGTAAGAGAAATTTTTTTTTCAGTCACATGGAAAACTATGAGCCTTTATTGATTTTTTTAATCAAAATCAACTTGAAACCATAGCAAGAAGAAAATTGTAAAGACAATTTGTAAATTGTAAAGACAATTTTTTTTTGAGACTACGTGTCTACGTGAAAAGTAGTGTGCATTCTTCACATTCTTTTGCATTGTAGTCTGTGTATAGGTAACTTACAATACAATGCATATGGTGTTGCATGGTAGTAATTGAAATAGTTTTCACACTTTTCACGGAGGAACTCTGAATATCGAAAAAGATAAAATAGCATATAAATTTGAGCCAATTCTGCTGTGTTATTCTCTGTTTATTTTTTTTCTCAAAATTGTTTGTTCTACTATTCGAAACAAATGTTCACTTTTGGTTAGTTTTGGAAAAAAAAACTGCACCCATCATGTATAACGTACCGAACCGAAGTAGGGGGATTTATAATTGGTACCTGGAACATATAATTTGTGTTTGTATAAATTGTTAAGTAGGTATATATAGGTAGTGATAAAAGACCAGAATTAACTCAAAAAAAAATCAAAAAAGCTAGAAAAAGAGTTATTTCTGATCTTTTACAAAATATGAATAGATACCCTTAAATCTTAGATTTTTGTATATGAAGGTTAATTTTCAAAATTGTTTATTATTGAGTTATTTAAATGTATAGGTAGGTATGTTACTTACCGGTAGTCCGCTTGGTTCGATCTGTCCGAACCGGGTACTTCTCCAACTTTCCAATATGAGAAGGCCACCATAAATTTTACCGACTGTAAGTTTGCCTTGGTTCAAATCGGTACTTGGTGGTACCAGAATGTGAACCATATTTTTAGCTTGCAACGGCCATATGTTTTTGATTGTCTCGCGTAGTTCGGCATCGGCCTGGTCCATTTCTTCAGCTGTAAACGTTTGGTGTAAATATGCTCAAAGTTGCGTGGAGTTGTTTTGTTACCTGCTCTCATTTTAATAGCCAAATTTTCCCGAATCAATGCAAATAAAGTAGTAGTAAAATAGACCTTTCCATCGTCGTCTACAGGCATATTCATGCGAATTAATTTCTTATAAGCCAGTCTATTTGGGCATTTGTTGCCAAACCCCAAAGGTGGATCCATGTTCTTGAGCATGTCGTACATTTCGGTAAAATGGATTTTTCCTCTAAAAATGAATATTAATATAAGGTATTATCAAGTGTAACTTTATCGAGCTATGTAGTGAATGACTCTTTTCATTATTAAAATCACACTAACTAAAGAAGTATTATAACAATTTAAAAAAATATAATACAATTTTTTCCAACTTTTCAACAACCCAAGTACAAAACTTTCAAGGTAATTGCGGAACAACACTGAATAGTGACAAGGACTTTTCATTAATCTAGGCGAACCCTTTTATTTTACCATTATAACTCATGTGTAAAATTCATTTTACATTGATGGGAGGCAGTGTGATTTTTTTCATAGAAGGGGTGGTAGGCGTACTAATATTGTTGTGAGGAGCAAATTGTTACGAAACCGTAACTGCTTTACTACGTACGCCAGCTAAAAACTGTATTTAATATTGTCAACTAGCTACTTAGGAAAGGAGGGCCCGGTATTCCACCTTATTGATTTAATTACCGATTTGGTCGGATATTCATTGCAATTCAGCAATAAATTCATATGGAAAGCGGACTGAGATGAGCAAGACAGACAGAATTGAGCCAGTGTTAGTAGCGCAGTGGCGGATACAGCGGGGGCAGGGGGGCAACTGCCCCCCCTTTAAAAAATAAAAAATAAAATTAAAAAAAAAATAAAATAAAACAAAACCATATTTTAAGTTTTAAAAATGTTTAGAAAGCTGGAAACCTATAAAAAAATCACACTTTTGTCCCAGGAACTTTAACCTCAAACAGTATATCATTCCAGTTTTCTGAAGTTTAGTTTATACCAACAACCATGTTATCGAACGCGCGGTGCACCCCACCGGCCACTGCCAGTGGCCACCCCGTCAAGACAGCAAGACACGCTCACAGTCGCATCTCACATTATAAGCGATCAGCAAGAAGCAAAGACGACTACACGAAATTAAAATCATTATACTTTTGTCTTTTATTTGCCAAATTTAATTCAACCTTTGCGGTTTTGCGTTTTTTCAATGCCGTTTGTGTGCTGTTTCCAATTCCATATTTATTATTTATTTCAGAGATAGAGCTTAATGTAGGTAGGTGTTTTATAGTTTTATAAAATCTTATTAGGTTATACCAAAATGTCATTGACGATGTCGATCAACCTAATGATGTTGATATATTTTTTAGCCATGAAGCGACAATGTACCTTGACAAATTTTTTTATACGGTCAAAGGAAAGAAAAACTCATCAATTACCTGCAGCTACAGGGACAGATATTCGGGAGATTGAAGAAACCGCAATAACAACGACACCATTTAATTCTAACAGCATTCAAATGATTCAAAGTACTCAAACTCAAATTAATGCTGAAAACAATTATTTAGTGGCGGAAGGCAACTCAAATCAAAATATTGTACATGTGCAAAACACTGAACCAAATGAAAATGTTTTAATAAACTATAGTTACGATATAGGTAAGATTATAGACCTTGGCCCTTCACAAATTTTGAATTTACCCGACGAAGAAAAGTACTTGTACCTCAAAGAAACATGGTCTCCTCCGCGAAATTATAAACTCCCATGCAGTGAACAGCAGGAAGGCCAAAGATTAGAAAGACGACACCTAAACTTAGGGCATATCAATTCTTTTCCATGGTTAGCCTTTTCTCACATGCATCAAGGACTGTTCTGCAAATATTGCGTAATATTTTGTTCAGTTAAAGAAAAATTTTCTTTGAAAGGACTAGTCACAATTCCTGTAACAAAATTTGCCAAACTAACCGGAAAAGATGGTATACTACAATCACACAATGATAATAAATATCACAAAAACGCTTCAATATCAGGACAATCTTTTCTTAAAATGTATAAAAACCCATCACTAGACATTAGAAATGAAATCAGTTCAAAAAGATTAGAACAAATTAAAGAAAATAGAGCTCGACTGATACCAAGTATTAAGACAATTAAATTATTAGGTCGCCAAAATATTCCTTTTCGTGGGCACAGGGATGATGGTTTATTTTTTCCTACTGAAACCGAATGCGAAAGCTCTGTTACAAGCAATGAGGGAAATTTTCGTGAGTTGTTAAAATATCGTATTGATGCAGGTGATAAGATTTTGGAAACCCATTTAAAAACCTGTAGCTCAAAAGCAACGTATATCAGCAAAACAACTCAAAATGAATTAATAGAATCTTGTGGTACTGAAATTTTAGTAACAATTAAAAATCGTATTTTTTCTTCGAAATATTATTGTATCTTATTTGATGAAACAACGGACTTATCCCACACTTCACAAATGTCTTTAGTTGTAAGATATCTATACGATAATAATATTTACGAAGATTTTATTGGATTTATTAATTGTCATACTGCAGCATATCCTGCCGATGTTAATGAAATTGAAAACTTTGATCCAGTTATGAGAGGAAAAGTTATTGGTCAAACAGCGCTAAAATTATTAAAATCTGTTCAACTTAATCCGTCGCTATGTGTTGGAATAGGCACAGACGGCTGCGAGGTAATGGTATCCGAACAAGTCGGAGCTGTTCAAGAAATTAAGAAAAAAACTCTAGTTGCAGAACGTTGTGCCTGTTTTAATCATATGCTGAACCTTAGTGTGTCAAAATCGTCACAAGTTCAAGCTATTAGAAATTTGGTGGGCAGCATTAAAGAAATAGTGGCTTCCTTCAATGCTTCCCCGAAGAGACAATTCATTTTGAAGAGTACCCTGAAACATCACATTGAAGGGTTGTGCGAAACACGTTGGACAGAAAGGCATGATTCCGTCTTGAGATTTAAAAATGATTTTAAGAAAATAGTTGAAGGACTGGATAAAATTAGTGCTTGGAGGGAATCGGCATCTTCCAGAAAAGCTAGTTTATACAAAATAGCCATTCTTAACTTCGAATTTATAGTAGCCTTATTCTGCCTGTCTGAACTATTGTCAATTACACAACCCCTGAGTGTTATTTTTCAGAAGAAAAACCTAGACAAAACACAAGCTACAGACATTTTAACTTCGACTTTACACGCTTTAATGGAAAAAAGATCACTCTCTGAAAATAATTTCAATAAATTATGGGAACAAATTGAAGAATATTCAGACGATTTGGGTATTCATCCGCAAATGCCTAGATTACCATAAAACCAAATAACGCATCGTGAAAATCATCCAGCAGCTAATCCAGAAAATTACTGGAGAGTTACCATATATGTGTCGTTATTAGATAATATAATATCCGATTTAGAATCGCGCTTTTCTGACAGCGTTCTGAAAATTTTTGATCTCAATATATTTCTACCAAGTGTAGTAATTAAATCTTCCGCTGATGTGATCAGAAAAAAGATTTCTAGTCTTACAAATAAATATTTTAAATTATTTGATGTTGAAGAAAATCTTCTATTTGACTCTGTCCTAGGCGAAATTGATGTTTGGCAGACATATTGGCAACGGCAATTTAAGGGAACTAACACCGTGCCAGATAATGTTTTAGATTCCTTAAAAAACTGTGATAATATATTTCCTTACATACAGAAATTTTTAATTATACTGGGTTGTTTGCCTACGAGTAACGCCACACCAGAAAGAAGCTTTTCTTCCTTAAAAAGAATCAAGACTTATTTACGGACAAATATGTCACAGGAAAGGCTTTATGGTTTGGCTTTACTCAATATTCATAGAGA
This sequence comes from Ceutorhynchus assimilis, assembly GCA_917834065.1. Lineage (NCBI taxonomy): Eukaryota > Metazoa > Arthropoda > Insecta > Coleoptera > Curculionidae > Ceutorhynchus > Ceutorhynchus assimilis. Next base: position 13,262,561 of record OU892284.1, on the reverse strand, counting down.
TATTGATGTAAATGAAGAAAATGTAATTGACATATTTGCCAAAGCATCTAAAAGAAAAATGGATTTTATTTTATAAACTCATGATACGGATTGGGAAAGTATAATATTTATTTTCAGTTGTTTTTTTTAGTGTTCCTATGTATCTTGTCATTTTTTCTACCTATTATTGAATAATAGAATGCAAATATTTATTTTCTATTTCGTTTTTATACTAGCTTTAAAGCAGTTTGTGTTGTGTTAAGTTTGTTGTTAATTAAATTTAATAAACTAGCACTATTGTCACTACCTAAGTAGTGGTTGAGTTGATCTATTGTTTTTTTTTTGTTCTAATAAATAAATATTCATATAAAATCAATAATATTATGTACCTATCTATTTGAAATCACCTTATTCTCCTAAGTATAGTTCCCCCATTCCCATACTTTTATGGGCCATTCCTTCGAAAAACCGTATCTTGCACAATGCGCCGCCAAAACTAACCCAAACTAACCTAATCTGGCTTACTTTAACTTAAACTGCCCCCCCCCCCTTTCAAAAGGCCTGTATCCGCCCCTGTAGTAGCGCCACCCTGTAAACGCCCCTCTGGGTCCTTATTCTTGAAACAGGGGAGCAGCTTTCCCAGGAGAACGAGTGTTCCGTCTTTCTCAATGATATGCAATTGATAATATAAGTAACAAAGACGGAACACTTGTTCTCTTGGGAACGCTGCTCCCCTGTTCCAAGAATAAGGCCCCTGGAGTCAAGTTTCTCCAGTGCTAGTACCGCCACCTTGGAAAATCAGCTCTGAATAACTGCATTTTCATCTAGTGCGACGTACCGCCACCCTGAGAAAACCCTTCTAGATGAGGATCAGGTAAGCAAGTATTAAAAATCAACGTAGCGTCTAACGTGTGGCCCTCCGACTCCGCAAGGAAGAGGCATGCATATTGGAGGATTGATGTAAGGATTTCGTAGAGCAAATATACATATTTTTATATAAACTCAGCAAGTTTCTCTTCATCCATCTAACCCACAAGAAGGTTGTGACAATATCTACGACCAAACTTTCTGTTGGAGTGAAGTTTTGGCAATTTCATTTCAATACATACAGTGACATCTGCGTATGATAAATCGACGTTGAGGCTTTCGCAATTAGTATTTTTCGTTTCTCTAGAAAGTACTTTTCTTCGGGAAATTTGAGAAATTCATGATCCATCATCCATCAAGTTGCCAAAAGTAAAAATCGAGATCCTTGGCAAGCCAGACTACGGAACATCAACAAATTGGTCAAGAGAAGCGGTTCAGACAAATATCATTGAAACATTCAAAGCCGAACTATGACCGATAGCGAGTAAATCCGAGTCATTTAGCCTAGCAAACCATCTTGCATCGCTGCCTAACCTCATGTACGAAATATCAAGGACTTGACTCACTTTGTTAGGAAGATTCAAGATATAATTTTTCAGCCTGGAAATATTTGGGCCAGTCCTGCTGTTCGAATTTCTGGCCACTCAGCCCAGTTATCGCCAAAATCTATATGAAAAATTTCATGAAGAAAGCAGTCGAGTCCCTCCACCTCAAACCGGCAAACGTGACACCTTTTTTGTATGGAATCAGGAAAGAGAGGGCAAGTCTCATCTACGCGTAGCATACGAGTATAAAATTTATGTTGGAAGCAGAACGCCACCAACAGATGTTCAAAAAAGTAGATCTGGCAGGATACTGAGTCCCACAGTGTAACCACAAACTCTGATAGGTATCTGCATAAGCTATTCAACCATAACCTAGTCAGAAGCGTAGAATTATAACATGACATCAACGGAATAATGTGCTCGATGAATCCATGAGCCACAACATCTAGGAAAAAAATCTTTCCACCCTAAGATAGCCTTTAAATAGACCGGATACAATAACCTTGATCTTGTTCACATGGCATCTATGGCATTTATATCGCTCCTGACAGCAATAGAAATCTTGAAAAAACACAACACAAGGACGATGTTCAAACAAACGAGGAATATATACCAATCCCTTAGATCAGTCAAAGATTAGAGGGATCCACTGTCAACCGCTGGAGTCCACCGTATTCAATCGCATGTGGTAAATAAGGTTTACATTGGCTGAATAAGGGAACATTGAAGAAACTGCAGACTTGGTTAAACTGATAAATCCTCAGTTGCATCAGAAGAGCGCTCATTGAAGGGAATCAAGATATACTTTTTGTAGAAGTTAGGCTTTTGGCAGCCGCCCCAGGATACCATCAACGCCTTGAGCATACCTAAGCTCAACTAAATTTGAAACACTATTTTCCGAAGAATCACTCTAATAAGTATCTGAAGAACGGTGATCGATCATGCTTCACCAGGCCCCTCTTCCTCCCCTCTACAACAGCCCAGGGTCCTTATTCTTGAAACAGGGGAGCAGCCTTCCCAGGAGAACGAGATTTCCGTCTTCGTTACTTATATTATCATTTCCATATCATTGAAAAAGACAGAACACTTGTTCTCCTGGGAACGCTGCTCCCTTGTTTCAAGAATAAGGATCCAGGTATATAACTTGGTAACATTTCGCCCCCTTGATTAATGATAGATAGGATTCCACCTCAATCATGGAAAATTACGCGCAGAGTCTGACCAATTATTATGTTCAGAGCGTGGACTCTTTTTAGACAGCCAGCAGTCTTCACCAGACCTTTGCAGTGGTTTCGTCGGGCAGGCTTCTATCAGTGTTTAATTGCTAATTATCTAACTTGCACATTTTTTTCTCAAATTCTATTATCGCTTCCGTAAAGACTTTCCTGAAAATATCTACAATTTGTTTTGTGCCTTTCTTTACGGTATGTAAGTGTTTCCATAGCTCACATGGCTATTTAATTTAATTGTTAAATATATTCATATTTTATGTTTTTGTTTTGGAATAGTTTATAGTCAAGTACCTATCGAGTGGTTCCCAGATTTTTTACAATATTAGATACTTATCTTTCTGAGTCTATTATAAATATTTCGGATATTGCGATATTGTCTGGATTCAGACTGGATTGGCTATATCTCAACATCACTTTGTAAATAGGTTTTTTCCGCAGTCCACTAACGTCCTCTTAAAACTTCACAAACTCTAATAACCACCCAAAGCTAACAAACGGTGACTATAGCTAGGTTTGATTATGAGCGGTCTAGTATTCTGACAAAAGGTCACAAACTTTATCTCCAAGAGAATGACCCAAGGTATTTCGGATTATTTCGAAATATAGAGGTCCTGGAATAAATATCCCAAGTGCTCGTTCAAATATTGAGTTTTATTGGTCATGAAGAACTACGATTCTCATGTAATTCTATAAGGTCGGCAATATTGCCGAAGTAATAAAAAAAAATCCCCTAGCGTTATTTTCTTGCAAAATCAAGGGAAGATAGGTATCCTTAAAGGGGGTGTGACCCAAAAATAACAGTTTTGGAAAAAAAAAATCTAAGAACAAATTTTCAAACCGCACCAGGCTACGACCAACCGTTGCGAAGATATCGTGGTATGAAGTTGCTACTCCCAGCACTGTGACGTCAGAACCATGGCTGAGTGCGCCGGCCGGCGTTGTGCGCGCGTTTGCTCATGCTTGCTGCATAATAATATATCGAGATTATCGTATTGTTTTTGCGTTCAAGTTTAAATAGGTTATTTTAATTTAAAATAAGATATTCTGAGATTTTTCTTCAATAATAATGGCTTTTGGTTTTGAACCAAAATATTCTAAAAAAGAACTAGAAATTAAAAAACGACGAGGAAAAAGGAAAAATTGACAAAAACCCTGAAAGACCTAATTCGCTTACATGGTGCAAGTGTTTCACGAAGATACGTGGAAATTCTTAATATACTTTCCTTTGTAGCACCTTTATTGGATAAAAAGAGAGTCGGAATATTATTCTTCTTCAATCTCATCTTTATCTTCTCATCAGGCAATAAATTCGTCTTTAAACTATGTTCAAAGTCATTTTCATTAAAGTGTACACTACAAACCACATGGTGATGATTGGGATTAAAATTTTTCCGGTTTTTGCGATTTTTCCACGCTTTGTATAGAGCTGGCTGCAGTTCTTTCTTCGGAAATGAATGCAACGAAACACCAGCATTTTTAGGATTGTTATTGCAACCTTCAACACAGCAATTAGGCATTTTTAATGTTATTACATAAATGAAACACTATCGACAAGCAACGAACAAATTAAGCAGAAAAACGTTAATCTATAAACGACATACACAAATAAATAGGCTACTACTAAGCGTGTAATGACACGCGCCTCGCGCCCTGAGCCGGCCAACACGCTCGTCGCGTGGTTGTGACGTCACGCGAGGAATAGACAAACATTTATTTAGGTGTATCTACTTTATTATTTTGAGTAGCGATGCGAGATTTTCACAAGAGTTCTTAGAATTTTTTTCTTTATTTTCTGAAAGCAAGTTGTATTTTAAGGTCACACCCCCTTTAACAGTCTGCACTTAAGGAATTGTAACGGTCCAAACTTACATAACTAATCCTTACCTACTGTCAATTTTATATTCAAGATTTCCTTAAATTTGTCAACATTTTCTCTCTATAAAATTTGATCAATAATCTCAACGGTTGTAGATCCTTTAAATTTCCTAATTTTCAATGGGCAAATTCTATTTTCATTTGTTACTAGTTCCTGTTAATCCATGATTTAATGCAATTTCAAAATCAAAACAAATCAATATTTTGATTCCAATTTTAAATTCAACCATCTGTTTTCATAACAAATAATTAATTCATGTGTCAAAAATATTTCGTGAGGTTAGGTTCCGAAATCATAATGACCCGTTTTCAAGTGTATGTACAGAACTACTCCGTTCGTACTTACTTACTCTGTTCGGTTATTGAGCGCTATTGATATCGGTGCAAGTTCTCTTGAATCCCGGGTCGATCATTGGTTCAATAGCCTTTTGAGATGTTATGCATTATCCTTGCTTTCGGTTTTTTGACTTTTTGATTGTCAATATGTTCTGTCAACCGGCGGTCGATTAGTAATGTTTTTAGTATCGTCGATTCTTCTTTAAGCCCTCTAATTTTGCAAACGGATCACTTACTCTATTTTGTATTCTTCAAGTTTTGATTGTTTTATGGGATAATTATTTGTTGGTAATATCATTATTTATTAGCCGTTGTCATTTTTCTCGGATTATATTGTTGTGTGCAATTTTTGGTAAGTGAGAATTCTATCGATTAATTTTTGACGTTTTTCGTTATTCTGCATCATCTCTGAATCTATCTTTAGGCTAGCTCGTTGATCTAATATGGAGCACTTTTCTTTTCACGTTGACTGTTTGAAGAAGCAGGTCCTTCAGGAAGAATTAATTTTTGTCTTCACCTTAAAAAGGGATTCTGGGCCCGATTTTCTTCTGAATTGAATTGATGGCACACTGAGTTACCTTGCGTTGTGTTTTACTTTCGTAAAGTCCCATAATTTTCGCCGATGTTATCGGATTTAAAAAAAACAGTCATTTGTGGTAAGTTGCTTACACGTTTTTTTCCCATAGAAGATTCTGACTTTTTCCATTCAATTATTAGTTGAAACCTGACCTAAAGAGTAGAGAATAATCTCACTCACTCCAGGATATTCAATCCAGACCTCGATCCAGATTTCCAGAGATTTTCGAGGCAAACAAGCCCTATTTCCAACAGGTAAAAACGTAACCTTAATAACTTCAATTTTTGCAAACTCGAGGCACATTTTTCTTAATTAATATCAAAGCTTTATTATGATTTCATCTAATTTAATTAATTAATACATTATTGTTCAATTTTTCTATTAAAATAATTTTCAAGAGCTATAGTTTTTTTATCAAGTAAATTTGCTATTGGAAACTAATTGAGTTACATTATAGTTTCATATTTTAATTCAATTTATTCATGAAGTGCTTCGCTATTGGTTCAATTACAAATACAGTGTGTATAACAATTTTTCTCTTAGGGTTTTTCTTGCGAGGGGTATTTTACCATCAAGTTTTCCCTCACGGTTACAACAATAGACGTTCAATCGTAGCCGAAATTGAACTAAAAGGCTAACAGACACCAGCCTAAGTAATTGGACGGTTACTCAGGTCTTCAATCAACTTAACCACAACCAGTAGCCAGGACTAATCTGGTTAATTGTAAGAACTACCATCACCTGGAACATTTTGGTATCGTACTAGTTTTAGTTAACCTATATATTATTATTGTTTGTTTACATTCTGTCCCTATTTGTACACCATAGTGATCACTTTCGGTTTTTCAGGGAGTAATTCATTGCTTGCCCAGTGTGGCAAATGAATTATTAAATAGGTAACTTAACTAGACATAACCTGATTAATTAATGTCAACTTACTGGTAGTTCTGTCTACATAAGTGTAAGATAACCGCTCCATCTTATTATTTATTCATTTATTTTTTTTTATCCCATTTTGACGTTTAAAAATGACATTATTGAACGCATAACAATAAAGGTAAGTAGACGTTTATCACCTCAGTGATTTAAAAACATTTTAACTCACTCTCGGCATTTTAAGTCACTCTGCCCAACTAAAAATTTGAAACCTAAATGATTTAAAATATTTTTAACTCACTCCCGGCATTTTTCCTTGTACTTTATTTTTTGAATTTCCACAAAATGGGATAAAATTTTGTATACATCACTTGAGTTAAAATGTTTCTTCATTCAAAGAAAATTAACCCACTCGCTAGGGCTCGTGGGTTAAACTTTCTTCTCATGAATAAACACTCATTTAACTCACTTGGTGTATAAATAACTATTAAATTATTTCAAAAGTATAGCATTTCTGTATTTGTTGGTTGACACTTCATTACAAGGTCATTTTATTAATTGAATTGATGACAATTCATTTTATTGAATGGCAAATTAGTAAACAGTTTTCACACTTTGGTAATATTGCTAATTTACTTGATTATTCTTTTTTTTTCCTAATTCAAATTATTGTTCATTGTGGACTGCGGCCATTTGGTGAATAAACAACTGTAGCACTTGATTTCTTGACTTTTATTTGGTTTTATGCACACAGCCTGGTTTTTGCTAATATTTTTCTTTTTATTAATTATTATTTGAATTGTAAGGACCTGAAGCCAGATACCATCCTGGAGAGTCCGACTTATCTGTTCAGAGTCGGTGGCGCCCAAAACTAAAACCCACCCCTACTCTCCGAATTATTTAGTTCTGAGCTAGGGCATAATTTGCACGCACTTTGACCTTCAGTCCTACAATCTCAAGTTCTCCATTCATTTATTTTTATTTTTATTATTTTTTTTTTATTTTATTTAATTCTTTTTATTTTCAACTTTTATTTTTTTTTATTATTATTTTTTTTTTATTAAACTTTTTAATCAGCGAAAAAGCGTGGCAGAATACAATTAGATACTTACGTGGCATTCGGATCATATTCAGCCCATATTCTAACAAATTCGTCTAAATGATGTGCACCCAATATCGAGGAATCTCTGGTTAGATAATCGAAATTGTCCATGATGACAGCCACGAACAAATTCAACATCTGAAATGTAATTATTATAAAATTTATTTATTAAACATCTATCATAAAATAAAACTTACAAGAAATGAACAAAAGAAAATAAATGATACAAAATACATGTAAGCCAAGTTTGAGCCGCATTCTTTGCCTTGTTTGCCAGTATTGGGATCGCATTCTTGCCCTTTTATGCAGGACAGCATTATGCTTGGCCAATTTTCACCAGTAGCACACCTAAAAGTCATAAACTTGCAACACTGCTAAATTTTCGCACTTACCTACCTAAATAATAGCATGAGACCCTGGATAAAATTTCTAAAATTGTTATGCCTATTTATTGATTCGCTTGGGAGATTTATGTTGCCAAAAACCTAAAAAAACACAACATTGAGGAAACTTCCTAGAAAAGTATACAAAGAATCCAAATCTGTTTTAGGTTCTTACCTGCATCCCAATAATGGCATAAATAAAGAACAACATGGCGATCAGAAGACAAACGTATGGAAGAGCCTTAAAACTCTGAACAAAGGTCCAAAGCAATATTCGGATGGTGTAGCCTTGCCTCAATAGTTTTATCAATCTGGCAGCACGAAAAAGTCTTAGAAAACCGACGTTGATGAAGTTGTCCTAAAAATTATTCACATTTAAATTAGTAAATTGTTTATTTCTAATTAACTATATACTGAAAAAATGTTTTTCTTTTGTTAGTTATGTTGAATATTTTTTTTTTTGAAAGAGGATTAGGTCGAGGATCTGCTAAGATTGAAGAAGGTAATTAAAAACTACAAGAAATAACAGTCTAAAACTGTATTACGGTTTAGTTTAATTTCTGATCAATATATCTATTGGAAAAAGTTACCCTAGCGTAACTAATTTCAAAATTGTCTTTTCACTAGTATTATAAATTATGGATTGTGAAAGAAATATAATAAAGATAAGAAAATTAAGATTTTTTTTTTAAATACAAGAAAAACATCATTTGTCATCTAAAGGTCGAAAAAAGAAAATATAAGACAAAAATTGTAAACTTAATTTTCCAATCATCACCTATTTTTAAATACAACCAATTCAAAAATTAATTCAATATACTATAATTCTATTCTAAAAATAAAATAATCTACACTATTCTACCCAAGAAAAAAATAAAATAAAAATTTGTTCATTGTATTTACAAAAAAAATTTAGTGTGTACACAGTGTTTTGGTGTAAATTGGTGTTATGTTGGTGAGTTTTGTACTTACCAAAACACTCGTAAATCCTTTCATTTTTTTTTTTTTTTTTTCTCTACTGAACTTCGAAAAGGGAATTTAATTTAAATCATGCTACTACATGCAATTTACTGCTTTACTTTGATAAAAATCAAGATTATGAGCTTTGATTCTAAGATTTCGGACAAGCTTTGTCATTTAATATGTTATCAAATATCCCATGATCGGGGAAAAAAGCCCTAGAATGAATTTTTCTGGAAGGCTCTATTCAATCCAGAGTTTGTATGTAAAAGTGATTTCAATAGGGCTCTAGGTATTTTTTTTGTATTGACGGTAATGTTGTCAGTAGTTAGCTGTTGAGTAAAGTTGAAGGATTTTTTTCAGTCATATATCGGTCTCGTGATATAAGTAATAAGGATGTTGCTGAATATGGACAAAGTTGAGCAATCAAGTACCAAATCGATATATGTGTGCTGGTCATAGGCAACATGAATAATAAATAAGGTAAAAGTCTCAGCCAAAAGTAGAGGATCATAGTGGTGGAAACACACCTTCCAGTAATAATATTCTGCAGGAATTTCTCTTGAAGACATCTATATCCCGAAATGGAACTTTATTTTAGGCTGCTAAAAAAATGAAAGGTTGAAAATGGTGGAGAGGCAAAGACGAAACATTGATTAAAAAATGTTTTCAATGACCATATTGAGAACACTTCTACAATAAACACTGACCGATATAGCCTTGCACAGAGTGGACTGGAATTTTAGCAATAGAACTAAACTTTTTTGTAAGAGAATCTTAGTCGTTAGGTAGTTCCTCTTGTACTAGCCTTGACTTGAGTGGCTTATTAGTCACGAAATTATTTTGTTTATTCAAGATACAAGAACTCAAGTCTAAAAAAAAAAAGCAAAAACAAAATTGGAAGAAAAGTTTTAGATCACGGAAAAACACTATGTAAATAAAAATAACAAAGCTTGCAGAAATACTCAGAAAACAAACCTTTAACCATTTTCCAATAAGGGCAGCAACATCTAGCTCTTTAGTCTAAAAACATAAAAATACAAGTAAATCTACAAGTTAAAGTCAATTAGGAAGTGACAATAATCTCCTAAACTAGAGTGCATTCATGCTCTTTTTTTTTAAAAAAAGACTAACCTTGGTTCTTTTAACTCTATAAAGGATTTTTACCAAACTTTCTAGTGTTCTAGTAAACTGGCCCAAAAACGAATTTATTATAATAATAATGTTACAAAAAATAAATTTGTATGTAATTATACCTAAATTCTATAGGGAATAATTTAAAAAACAGGAAAATAGAGAGCTATTAGAGCTGTTAAGAGATACTAAACAAATTAAATAGGTTCAATCTAAAAACAATCAAATTTTTCACAGCAACTTGACAAATATTTTCTATTCAATAAATTAATATTGTTGCTGTCAGAAATTTGTCGAAATGAACTGTTAGTAAATAGAGGGAGTTAGTATAGGTAGATTCATTAATTGTTGAAAAAATATAGCGATAGAATAATTGTTAAAAATATTACTGTTTGAATAATTGTTGACATACCCTGTCTTTTGTCATTCGCTCAGCTCGTTCCTTGAAGTAAAAGACACATTTAGTAACAAATACACAAATAAATAAAAAACATTGAAAAACCCATTTGGTAGGTCGCAAACGGTTTTTTCGTTAGTGAGTTATTTTTGGAAAAAGAATCCTGAATTACCGCGTTCAACATACAGAGAGTGACACAAAAATAATCCACTAAAACACATACATATATTAATAAAATTATCGGTTAGTGCAAAAAATATCAATAACAAATTTCCATGGACATTCCATAAAAATGCATTGTCAATATGTTGAGGATGGGTTAATGCTTGTGAGGGACTATACATTTGACTATTTAAATATGCCGACAGGGTGACTTGCACCATAAGCTTGATCCAGAATAATTCAGATAAATGAGATTTATAGCCATAAAAAATTTGAATGCAGCTAGATTAATTTTGCATGGTTTTGCTTATTTTCTCGAAAAGATAATACTTCAGTCAACAGATAGGTAGATTCTAAAACGACGTAGGAACTATTTGTTGAAAATCGAATGAAGAAAAGATTAGAGAGTAGATGTACATTTTTTGTATTCAAGGGAGAAACTTTTTGAAACCACTGGTATTTCGTTAGGGTGCACCCCCTGGGTGAGGTGACTTTCACCCCTCTTTTTTAGATTCGGAAGATCGGTCGAGTGATACCTTTTGTTGAATGTATTTTTATTCTCGTCACAAGTGCGTTTTTTTTTTTTGAAAATCGAATGATTAGTTCTCAAGATACTCACTGCCAGAGTTGTCATCGGCTAAATAAGAAACAATTTTCTGGCCTTGTTATTCTAAAATTAACACTTTCCTCTCGGACACATCAATTTTCATTTTTTAAGAAGCACTCAAAAAATTGAAATTGACGTGTCGGAGAGGAAAGTGTAATTTAAGGGACCGGAAAATTGTTTCTTATTTAGCCCATGGCATCTTTGACAGGGAATATCTTGAGAACTAATCATTCGATTTTCAAAAAAAAGCACTTGTGACGCGAATCAAAATACCTTGGAAACAAGGTACCACTCGACACATCTTCCCTATCTAAGAAACAGGGGTGAAAGTCACCCCACCCTAGCGAAATACCGATGAGGTCAAAAAAATTGCCCCTTGAATACGAAAACGGCGTGTGCGAGCGCTATTTTTTTTTTTAATCGAGCTGAAAACATCCTAAAACACCTCTGTTTCGATGTTCGTGAAGCATAGCATGAAATTACAGGAGCACTCAAGTACCTAAATGAAGTTCTATGTTAAGCAAACATCTATGTTTCGCCAAACCTTATCAAAATCAATATCTTACAATTCTTCCCTTAATTAAAAAAGCTTACAAATTAAGTTTAACTGGTGGTTTAATTGACCTACCATATCTAGATCTAGAAGTCGGAGTAGTAACAGGGACAACAACTGCTTTCGGAGAATTTTGAAACTTTGTATTTGATTCTCTAGTATAGACATTAGACTGATTATTACTAGGTTGACCTAGATCATAGTTATAGTTTGTGGACACTGGTACTTCCGCGACTTCTGTTTGAGATACATTTCCAGATACTGTGGAATTATTTGTAGACACAATGAGAACAGTCACATTTGGTGAATTTGGTATATCCAGTCTATCATTTATACTAGTAGCGTTATTTCTGTTATTGGTCACTTCCGGATACATTGCACTGCAGTTACGAATGTCATTTGCATGTACAAGCCTAATACTATCAGAAACTTGCACAAGATAAGTATAATAGCTCATACACCTAACTATTTTACCTTTTTGCCATAATTTAGTATGAGCATTTTTAACATATACAATGTCATTCTCAGAATAGAGTTTGAGTGTTCTAGCAATGTCAGATCTAAGTTTAGCTTGTTGATTTGCACAAGGCTTTATCAAGTTATACCGAGTACGAGGTCGAAATTTGAATAAATTCTCAGCTGGTGACAATCCAGTTGAAGTGGAAGGTGTATTTCTATGCACATGTTCTGAGTTTGGGTTTAGCTTTTCCCATGTTTCATAGCAACCTATCTAGATTAGCCTTTCCTTTTCCTTTTTCTAATATATTAGTGGCACCTGACTATATGACATGCATAACTTTAATTGTCCAAATTGTATACTGGCATGAACTTGCAGTTAGCAACCTGACTGCCGAGTCTACCCGAACAATCAGTGGCGTCGTTTATGTCTTATTGTTAGATATTATACATTCCTTTTTTTTTATAAATACGACAAAATTAATCCAGTTATTAAAGGTAAACAACAAAATATTGCAAATGGATCCAATACATGTTTTCAGCGCCGGTTTTACCACTAGGCGGACTAGGCGGCCGCCTAGGGCCCGGACGCTCAATGGGGCCCGAAATTCACTCTGAAATAAAATATCTTATTTTGGCAACCTTGCGCTCTGGAGACGCAACACACCACCCGAATTACGCACACTATCGGCAACACTGTTCTGTAGCTGTGGGATTACCAACTCAGGTAGAGTCCACCCAACCTTATGTCATGTTGCTGATGAATATCCATTGAACGAGTACTAGATAATAGATACGAGATGTTCCACTATCCAGACAGCACACAAAGTCTTGAAGACGTCTTTTCTAGGGTCTGCATTACGTCTAAAGACCAAAAAAAGACACCTAGAAGACGTTGTTTAGAAGATGTTCATATAAAATGTCTTTTTCTTCTTCAAGCCTGAAAATGAATAATGATTTATGTATTGAAAAGAGATTCAAAAACGTCTTTGAGACATCTCGTTGAAGAAGTCTTAAGAATGTCTTAGTGCTAAAGACATCTTTAGGCAGATCTCTGGAAGACGTTGGGTTTTGTTACATTACGATGTCTTCAAGATGTCTTTGAGACGTCTTGAATGTCGTTTATGGACATCTTAGGGACGTCTTTAAGAAAAATTTTCCACAGAATTCGTATCTCATTTAATTTAGAAGTTACTGGAAACCATTTAAAGTGCTACAAAACACTTTAGAGCTTCAATAGCCCTTTGGGAAAGTTCAAAACAATTAAAATTAAATTCAGAATTTCCAAAAGCATTCTGTAGCGCTCCAGAAAATTTTGGAAATTTCAGAACCATTTTAGAATGCCTCAAAACATTCAAACACCGATTTCCAAAAGCATTCTAGAACAACTCAGAAGTTTGAAACCCATATTAGGATGCTCCAAAACACTCAAACTCAGACACTCTAGAATCCCCAGAAACATTTTGAAAAGCGTTTTTAAAGCCTTGCAGAAAGAGCAAATTTAGATTGCAGTAGAACTTTTGAACTCATTTAAAACAGTTCAAATCTAAATCAGAATTTTCAGGAGCAATTGAGAAACTTCAGAGTTATTTTAGAACAATTTTAAAGTTCTAAATTGAATCCTCATTTAGAACTGGAAACCTTTTAGAACTTTTTTGAACCAATTTAGAGCTTTTTGGAGGTTCAATAAGGCTCTAAAATACTTAAAAATCTGTCAGGACAATTTAGAAATTACTGAAAAACTTCTAGAATGCTCCAGAACTCTTCAAGCCAAGTTAGAACACTTTAGAACTTCAAAAAGCCATTTAGAACGTTGCAAAACACTTTCCAGCAGCATTTTGAAAGGCCTTTTTTTTTCAAATTGGACAAAAACAGTAAAAAGTTACTTTGGGCTAAGGCCCCATACTTTCTGCCGCCTAGGGCCCGGTACAGCCTTGAACCGGCGCTGTTTTTGAAGGTAAACAAAGAATTTAAATATTTGAAATATTAATTTTTCACCAACTTACGGACGGGACTTTCCACATATTTTTCTCAACCAGGTGAAGTCAAAAATGCTTTTGGACACGATCAACTCATTATGGGGCACCTCACTTGAGTTGCAAATGGGTCCAAGGGTGGTTTTTTGGAGTGAAACAAGAAAATTGAAAAACTGGAAATATCAAATTTTCCCTGAATTACGTGTCTTGCGACATGTTCTCCACAACCAAATGTATTAAAAACTGTGCCTAGGCAACATAGGCACCTTTCAGGGCACCTAACTTGACTTGCAAATGGGTCCAAGAGTGGTTTTAGGGGGTAAAACCAGAAAATGGAAAAATTAGAAATATAATTTTTTCCCAGAATTACGTTTCTTATATTCTTCACAACCCTATGTATTAGAAACTATGCCTAGGCACTATAGGCACATTTCAATGCATCTAACTCGACTTGCAAATGGGTCCAAGGGTGGTTTTTAAGGGTAAAACCAAAAAATTTAAAAACTAGAAATATCAATTTTTCTCTCGATTTTTCCCAGAAATACGTTTCTTGCGACATTTTCTTCACAACTAAATGTACCTATTAGAAACTGTGCCTAGGCACCATAGGCACATTTCAATGCATCTTAGTCGACTTGCGAATGGGTCCAAGGGTGGTTTTAGGGGGTAAAACAAGAAAACTGAAAAACTACAAATATCAATTTTTCCCGGAATTACTTGTCCTGCGACATTTTCTTCACAACCAAATGTATTAGAAACTGTGGCTAGGCACCATAGGTACATTTCAATGCATATTACTCGACTTGTAAATGGGTGCAAGGGTGGTTTTAGGGGGTAAAACAAAAACATTGGAAAACTTAAAATATGTTTTTTTCCCAGAATTACTTGTCTTGCGACATTTTCTCCACAACGGAATGTATTAAAAACTCTGCCTAGGTACCATAGGCACATCTCAATGCATCTTACTCTACTTGCAAATGGGTCCAAGGGTGGGTTTCGGGGGTAAAACAAGAAAATTCAAAAACTAGAAATGTAAATTTTCCAAGAATTACGTGTCTTGTGACATTTTCTTCACAACCAAATGTATTAGAAACTGTGCCTAGTCACCATAGGCACGTTTCAATGCATTTTACTCGACTTGCGAATGGGTCCAAGGGTCGTTTTAGGGGGTAAAACAAGAAAATTGAAAAACTAGAAATATCAATTTTTCTCGGAATTACTTGTCCTGCGACATTTTCTTCACAACCAAATGTATTAGAATTTGTGCCTGGGCACCATAAGCACATTTTAATGCATCTTAGTCTACTTGCAAATGGGTCCAAGGGTGGGTTTAGGGGGTAAAACAAGAAAATTGAAAAACTAGAAATATCAATTTTTCCAGAATTACTTGTCTTGCGACATTTTCTTCACAGCTAAATGTATTAGAAACTGTGTCTATGCACCATAGGCACATTTCAATGCATCTTACTCGACTTGCAAATGGGTCCCAGGGTGGTTTTAGGGGGTAAAACTAGAAAACTGAAAAACTAGAAATATCAATTTTTCCCGGAATTACTTGTCCTGCGACATTTTCTTCACAACCAAATGTATAAGAAACTGTGCCTAGGCCCCATAGGCACATTTCAATGCATCTTAATTCACTTGCAAATGGGTCCAAGGGTGGTTTTAGGGGGTATAACAAGAAAATTAAGAAACTGGGAATATCATTTTTTTCCAGAAATACAAGTTTTCTTCACAACCAAATGTATTAGAAACTGTGCCCAGGCACCATAGGCACATTTGAATGCATCTTACTCGATTTGAAAATGGGTTCAAGGGTGGTTTTAGAGGGTAAAACAAGAAAATTGAAAAACTAGAAATATCAATTTTTCCCAGAATTACTTGCCTTGCGACATTTTCTTCACAACCGAATGTATTAAAAAATCTGCCTAGGCACCATAGGTACATTTCAATAGATGCTAATCGACTTACAAATGGGTCCAAGGGTGGTTTTAGGGGGTAAAGGAAGAAAATTGAAAAACTGGAAAACAAATTTTTTCGCAGAAGTACGTGTCTTTGCGACATTTTGTTTACGACCAGATGTATTAGAAACTGTACCTAGGCACTATAGGCACATTTAAATGCATTTTACTCGATTTGCAAATGGGTCCAAGGGTGGGTTTAGGGGGTAAAACAAGAAAATTGAAAAACTGGAAATATCAATTTTTCTCTCGATTTTTCCCAGAAATACGTTTCTTGCGACATTTTCTTCACAACTAAATGTACCTATTAGAGACTGTGCCTAGTCACCATAGGCACGTTTCAATGCATTTTACTCGACTTGCGAATGGGTCCAAGGGTCGTTTTAGGGGGTAAAACAAGAAAATTGAAAAACTAGAAATATCAATTTTTCCCAGAATTACTTGCCTTGCGACATTTTCTTCACAACCGAATGTATTAAAAAATCTGCCTAGGCACCATAGGTACATTTCAATAGATGCTAATCGACTTACAAATGGGTCCAAGGGTGGTTTTAGGGGGTAAAGGAAGAAAATTGAAAAACTGGAAAACAAATTTTTTCGCAGAAGTACGTGTCTTTGCGACATTTTGTTTACGACCAGATGTATTAGAAACTGTACCTAGGCACTATAGGCACATTTAAATGCATTTTACTCGATTTGCAAATGGGTCCAAGGGTGGGTTTAGGGGGTAAAACAAGAAAATTGAAAAACTGGAAATATCAATTTTTCTCTCGATTTTTCCCAGAAATACGTTTCTTGCGACATTTTCTTCACAACTAAATGTACCTATTAGAAACTGTGCCTAGTCACCATAGGCACGTTTCAATGCATCTTACTCGATTTGAAAATGGGTTCAAGGGTGGTTTTAGAGGGTAAAACAAGAAAATTGAAAAACTAGAAATATCAATTTTTCCCAGAATTACTTGTCTTGCGACATTTTCTTCACAACCGAATGTATTAAAAAATCTGCCTAGGCACCATAGGTACATTTCAATAGATCCTAATCGACTTACAAATGGGTCCAAGGGTGGTTTTAGGGGGTAAAGGAAGAAAATTGAAAAACTGGAAAACAAATTTTTTCGCAGAAGTACGTGTCTTTGCGACATTTTGATACGACCAGATGTATTAGAAACTGTACCTAGGCACTATAGGCACATTAAATGCATTTTACTCGATTTGCAAATGGGTCCAAGGGTGGGTTTAGGGGGTAAAACAAGAAAATTGAAAAACTGGAAATATCAATTTTTCACGGAATTACTTGTCCTGCGACATTTTCTTTACAACCAAATGTATAAGTAACTGTGCCTAGGCACCATAGGCATATTTCAATGCATCTTACTACACTTGCAAATGGGTCCAAGGGTGGTTTTAGGGGGTAAAACTCGGGGTAAAACAAGAAAATTTAAAAACTAAAAATATCAATTTTTCCCAAAACTACTTATCTTGCGACATTTTCTTCACAACCCAATGTATTAGAAAATGTGCATAGGCATCATAGGTACATTTCAATGCATCTTACTCGACTTACAAATGGGTCCAAGGGTAGTTTTAGGGGGTAAAACAAGAAAATTGGAAAACTGGCAATATCAATTTTTCCCAGGAATAGGTACGTGTCTTGCGACATTTTCTTCACAACCAAATTAGGTATTATAGATATTAGAAACTATGCCTAGGCACCATAGGTACATTTCAATGCATCTTAATCGACTTACAAATGCATCCAAGGTTGGTTTTAGGGGGTAAAAGAAGAAAATTGAAAAACTGGAAATATAATTTTTTTTCCAGAAGTGCGTGTCTTGCGACATTTTGTTCACGACCAGATGTATTGGAAACTGTGCCTAGGAACCATAGACACATTTCAGGGCACCTTACTTGACTTGCAAATGGGTCCAAGGGTGGTTTTTGGGAGTAAAACAAGAAAATTGAAAAACTGGAAACATCAATTTTTCCCAAAAGTAGGTACGCGTCTTGGGACATTTTCTTCACAACCAAATGTATTAGAAACTGAACCTAGGCACCATAGGCACATTTCAATGCATCTTACTCCACTTGCAAATGGGTGCAAGGGTGGTTTTAGGGGGTAAACAAAAACATTGAAAAACGAGAAATATCAATTTTAGGAATTTGAAATGTATTAGAAACTGTGCCTAGGCACCATAGGCACATTTCAATGCAACTCACTGGACTTGCAAATGGATCCAAAGGTGGTTTTAGAGGGTAAAACAAGAAAATTGAAAAACTAGAAAATGTCGCAAGACACGTACAGTGGGAATCATTGCAATTGGCACACACTCTTTAAAATCCCTCGTATTGAGTCAAAATTCTAACCAATAAATCTATTTAATGCAGCATTTTGCTATTACTGGTGTGTCAGATTTGACACATTACGAGGGATATTTATATAGTGTGTGCCAATTGCAATGCTTCCCACTGTACTTCTGGGAAAAACTAATATTTCCAGTTTTTCAATTTTCTTCTTTTACCCCCTAAAACCACCCTTGGATCCATTTGTAAGTCGAGTGAGATGCGTTGAAATGTACCTATGGTGCCTAGGCACAGTTTCTTATACATTTGGTTGTAAAGAAAATATCGCAAGACACGTATTTCTGCAAAAAAAAAAATCAGATATTTACAGTTTTTCAATTTTCTTCTTTTACTTCCTAAAACCACCCTTGGAGCCATTTGCAAGTGGATAAGATGCATTGAGATGTGCCTATGGTGCCTAGGCACAGTTTCTTATACATTTGGTTGTAAAAAAAATGTCGCAGGACAAGTAATTCCGGGAAAAATTGATATTTCTAGTTTTTCAATTTTCTTGTTTTACCCCCTAAACCCACCCTTGGACCCATTTGGAAGTCGAGTAAGATGCATTTAAATGTTCCTAAGGTGCCTAGGCACAGTTTCAAATACATTTGGTTGTGAAGAAAATGTCGCGAGGCAAGTAATTCTCGGAAAATTGATATTTCTGGTTTTTCAATTTTCTCGTTTTACCCCCTAAAACCACCCTTGAACCCATTCGCAAGTCAAGGAAGATGCATTGGAATGTGCCTATGGTGTCTAAGCACAGTTTCTAATACATTTGGTTGTGAAGAAAATGTCGCAAGACAAGTAATTCTGGAAAAAATCCATATTTCTGGTTTTTCAATGTTTTTTTTTTTACCCCCGAAAACCACCCTTGGACCCATTCGCAAGTCGAGTAAGATGCATTGAAATGTGCCTATGGTGCCTAGGCACAGTTTCTAATAAATTTGGTTGTGAAGAAAATGTCGCAGGACAAGTAATTCCGGGAAAAATTGATATTTCTAGTTTTTCAATTTTCTTGTTTTACCCCCTAAAACCACCTCATTTGCAAGTCGAGTAAGATGCATTTAAATGTGCTTATGATGCCTACGCACAGTTTTTAATACATTTCGTTGTGGAGAAAATGTCGTAAGACAAGTAATTCTGGAAAAAAATTATATTCCTAGTTTTTTAATTTTCTTGCTTTACCCCCTAAAACCACCCTTGGACCCATTTGCAAGTCGAGTAAGATGCATTGAAATGTGCCCATGGTGCCTAGGCACAGTTTCTAATACATTTGGTTGTGGAAAAAATGTCGCAAGACACGAAATTCTGGGAAAGTTTGATATTTCCAGTTTTTCAATTTTCTTGTTTCACTCCCAAAAACTACACTTGGACCCATTTGCAGCTCAAGTGAGGTGCCCCATAATGAGTTGATCGTGTCTAAGAAGCATTTTTGACTTCACCTGGCTGAGAAAAATATGTGGAAAGTCCCATCCGTAAGTTGGTGAAGAATTAATATTTACAATATTTTAATTCTTTGTTTACCTTCAAAAACATTAATTGGATCCATTTGCAATATTTTCTTGTTTACCTCTAATAACTGGATTAATTTTATCGTATTTATAAAAAAAGGAATGTATTATATCTAAAAATAAGACATAAACGAGGCCACTGATTGTTCGGGGAGACTCGGGAGTCAGGCTGCTAACTTTTGGCTGCCAAGTTCACGCCAGTAAATTCTATTTTGTTCTTGTGCCTTTTTCTGCTTTTTTGGTTCTATCGTCGTTCTTCGTCAGGGTTACCTCTCCGTCCTTCCAAAATTCGAGCTTGTTTCAGCGCTACTTGAATGATACGCCGAATTCCCGACTTCGAGCAATAGCTATGATGTCCTATGTTTTAGTGAGCATCGGGCAGACGAATTCACTCTAAATCACATTAATATCATAAACTTTAATTTATTGTATTATTTTTGTAGGTACAGTAATGCACACGGGGGTGCCTCCACATATTTTCGGAAAGATATCGGTTGGCCTTTGAACTTGACATCTTTTTGTCGTGAGGTGCATGCCGAGTTCTGTGGAATATTGCTGGAAAAGTCGAATACAGAGTGGTATGTTTGTACAGATCTTGTCTTGGTAATTTTGGTAGATTTCTCGAATCTTTCGAGGAGCTTTTGAACTTTGTAACAAGGATTTCTAATAAAATTGTCATTTTTGGTAACTTTAATGTCAATTTTAGAATGCCCCGACCCAACAATGATCTTACTGAACTCAGTTACTTAATTAATTCATATAATATGGTGACCACTATTTCAGACTATACTAGAATAACTTCAGAAAGTCAAACTTGTATTGATAACATTATGAATATAGAATTTGATTATTTTTTTTCTTCTATGACTGATCCTTGCCTATCTGACCATTATGGAATACATATTGAGCTATAAAACGATAATCGGGTAAACTCATCAGATATTGAGCAATGAAATATGTCTAAAAAAACTTTGAAAAGTTCAACTTATCTCTTGCAAGTGTAAACTGGGATATTTTTGATGACACAAGTTCACAAGTACAAGTATAGACCCTTTAGCTGAATAATATTAAAGTGTTCACTAATCAGATCAAAAATCATTTTCCATATAAAAGTATAGCAGGCTCTAAAGTAAAGCGTATGCATGTAGATTGGTTCAATGATGGCTTACGTAGTCAGAGAAATAATCTCCCGAAATTAAAAATGGTCGCTGATTCAACTAAATCTCTCTCGAATTTCACAGCTTACAAAAACTATAAATATTTTTATCGGCACTGAATAGATGCTGCTAAAGCATCTGCCTTTGAGGATTACATAACAAATTCTAGTAATAAATCAGGAGCTTCTTATCCTTATCAAGGATGAGTGTAATAAAACTTAATATCAAAATGAATGTAGAATAGATTTGGAAACACTTACAACTATTTTTGTACTATTTCTAGTACAAGACTGGGCTCACTCACAACAGCTGACAAAGATCACTACGTATTTTTAAACAAAATGCCTCGTCCTTTATCGTCTTTTTTTTTGTACCCTGTATCGGTGGATCATGTCTACCATACTGAGGAAAACCGCCTTTTAAAAATGTTATTTCTTTAAATCTTAACTTTTTAAAACGTCCACTATAGAAAAGCAAATGGTAAATGTTGCAACCATATATGCGCTATGAAATTTAGGGAAGGACGAGGACACCGCCACGAAAAGCGTACAGGAAGGGTAGACAGACAGAAAATGAGAGACCAGGGAAGAAGTTGTCCGCCATTCTTCATTATTCAATTTTCATTTCGTATTAAACAATCCAATTTGTGATTAGCTTGTATGCCATAAGGAGCATTCACAGGTCAATTGAATAAATGTTATTTTGTTTTGAGAGTTCAATTTATACAAGTATTATTTTTTTAATTTTTATGTTTTTTTTGTTTTGTTTATAACATTTTTTATAACATGTGCATTGTTCATGTATTTAACAAAAATCGTTTCATGCTGTGAACAACGCAGATAAAAAAGATAAATTAAAATCTAAAGCTGTCTTTTGTGCTGAAATTTTAATTTTTGGTATTCAGAGCGTGCATTAGGGCTTTGTTGAATCTACAACACTTTCCTACCCTGACAAGCGAATATCCTAGCGAATAAATTGAAATAAGTAATCTAAAGATATTGGCTAAAAATAACAACTATAGCCGAGTAGCCTCTCGTACGGGAACTCAGTACCTGCTGGCAGGCTGGCTAACTAACCAAAAACTCTTCAATAATGAATATAAGTGGTGTTGATTGAATGTAAGTGTGTGGAATTAAAATTTTAGCACAAGGTAGGTACCTAATTTAATTTTGTTGCAAACTATTATTGAATTACAATTACAATTATTATTAAAATGACACAGCATGTTTTAATTTTCGAGGAATGTTCGATCGAGGGTTTCTCTGCCATTCTCGTTCCCCTCGAGAATTCCAGTGGTCGTATTTTAAAATATTCTCGCATGCGAAATTTGATTCGATTTCGAATACTCCCCATTTAATTCACATTGTTGTCAATCAAATTTCGTATACGAAATGTATTCGAATGAATTCGAAAATACGACCCCAGGTCGAGAACGTTACGATTTACTTTATTAATAAAGTAGACGTTTCACAAATTTTGCGTTTCTTTTACATACCACAGCTTCTCCTAAATTTCCCTAATTTTGCTATGTCGGGCGCATGTCCAGTAAGTAGAATTGAGTAAGTTTCCACAACGTAGGTCCTATTTGTTTTTGATTTCGTTTTCAGAAGATTTGTTGTTTAAAAGGTAATAAAAAATTCACCGTTCAATCTTGCTGAACGAACCCGGGTATGTTATACCAATGTTTGGTTATACTATTGTCTGGCTAGCGAAACGGCGAACTCCAAAAGAATTTGCTGCTTTGTCAAACTTGACGTAAATAATGATAAACAAGTTGGTGACATATTTTTTTTGCTATATGCGGCATGTATAATATTTTGAAATAGAAAAAAATCCGGCAACATTACAAAAGAAGAGGCGTGATTATTCAGAGGCATGATTCTATTGGTTAGAGCCTGAATGACAGCACGCAGTGGCGTGGTTATTCGCGAAACTACAGTTTTTTTTTTTTCTAATAATTTTATTGGTTTATTTCCTTGGTGGTTTCGGTGGCACTGAACTCAAAGACATGTCCCTCATCAGGCGGTGTCAGTTGAGGTGTCAGTGAATATTTTTAGGATACGCCCCACTTTTCTTCCCCCTTTCGTCTCTACTAAGTTACTACTTGCCAGACTATACATACTTAAAGCTATCGGGGTCTCAATTGTTAGGGAAACTTTCTAGATCTGTGATTTCAGGAGTACGTACACCTCAGATATTAAAAGGAATAGCGAGCTTGAGCATCTCATTACTAGTTCCATAGGTTGCGTCTGTTTCCAGTTTCCATGTAGCTACTTACAGTATGAAGTCTTATTTCTCAGTTTCCAAATTTTTCATTATTCACTAGTACTTCAGTTATATTGAAGTTGGCTGACTGCGCTGTTTTATTGAAGGTTGCGCATGATAACGTTCTCATTAGATACCTCCAGCCTACTGACGGACACAACATCAGACACACAGTCAATCTGATCTCGTTACAGTACTATTATTTATCTCCGTTTCCACAAAGGATGTTCTTCAAAAACAAGAAAAAATTACCTGATGACCTGTAGTTATGCCAGTGGCAATCATTTTGATGAAGATTACTAGGATTTGGAATATATGGTAATATGCTAGTGCTCCAAACAACATTAATGCCCAAGAAAAAAATTTGCTGTTATTGTTGAAATAGAAGATGGAAACCTTTATCAAAATTTTCATCATATTGATGACGCTTTTTGTAGAAGATTTCGAGAAACCGACATTGTTTTCACAGTTAGGTATTTGGAACTGTGTAAAAAATAAAAAAATCAAATTTCTCTGCCGTTTCTGGAAAATTTGAATAGTTGCTGATGAATAGAAAAAAAAAAAAACTCAATGGATTTTTTGTTTTGCTGATTTAGGTACAGAAACATTTCAATTAAGTTAAATCTAATGATGTTCTCTCACCCTGTCTGAGCATAAAAGTCCTTACAAGTATTAACAAATCCAAAAAAAAAAAAAAAAAGAAGTATTGCAATGTTGCCATATTTATGATTAATGTTGCAGGATTGTGGGTGCACGACGCCGTGAGTGCTCAACAGCGCGCTGCGTTGCCAAAATGCTATATATAAAATCACAAAATTCACTTATTTTTTTTGGTACCTTCCATATCAGTCGCCCGTATATCTGTCGGAGTGTCATTTATTGGGAAGGGGGGTGTCATAATTGTGGCATTTTGTAAAAACAAGTAAAAAAAAGGTTGAATTATATATTTACAGAATTAGGTTTAGGTTAATTATGCTTTAAATGACACGAAGATACTTACGCCAAATTCGACGACCATTGCGTCTACTATGCTGCCAATAACAGTGACGAAATCGAAGGTGTTCCAAGGGTCTTTGAAGAAGTTCTGTTGAAATATATTGTTTATTAAAATTTGCATATAATTTAGATGATTATTATTTAAAAAATATTTCTTTAAAAATCTAAGGAAATATTTTATTATCTAACTAAGCCAGTCCTGTACCAGAATTACTTATTGATACTTATTGAATAATAAAGACAATGTAATAATAAAAGAAGAAAAACTAAATAGTTCTACGCTGGGGAAAGCTGACTGATGAACTTGAACCAAAAATAAATATAATACAGCCTAGATTATTTAATTTGTTCTTGGTTCTGCTTCTCTTGTCTTTCTGAAAACTAAAATTATGAGAAAATTCAAAAACTAATAGGCTTACTACAAATTAATTTCTGAAACTAATAGTAACAAAGTGTAGAAATATTATTCTAGATGTTTCAAATGAAAACTATAATTTTCAAGTTATTATCAGTTGCGGCTCGTGGCAATTTTGTAGAAAATTAAAAATAACAAGTCTCATTTATCTCATTTACCTACTTACGCATATATGGCACAAAGTGAGACACTCTATCGAATGTCCAACGATATACAAACTTACTAGTAGTCAAATTGGTTAGAATCATAGGTATATGGCTGCCCAAGGCAATGAAATCCCATCATGAAAATCATCAACATCAATTAAAACAGAATACTGCATGGCTTAAAATGATAGAAAAAAAAGGGACCTGCTGAGCAGTTGACACGAACAACGTTTGGTAAGCTCCTAGGTTGTTGGAACTCATAGTCTTCTGTTGGTTCTCTGGGTACTGGTCCAAAATGAAGAGGATTAAATTCTGTGGTGTTGACTCTATCATCTTGAAGAGGTGTCTGTTCAATTAATTGAAAAGAAGAGCAGTTTCGCTGTAGTATAGTCGAACCGTTCGATACGACACGATATTTTTACGGATTGCGTAGCGAGTCTATTTTGGCCGAGAATGTATTATTTTTGATCTCGGTTAAGGCAGCATAAAAATGCAGCTCCTAGCAAGTGACGTGTGCGCATGATAAATGAAATATCGGTAATAAAAAAATAGACACGATTAAATTCTGTAGATTGCTCTGCACATTATTATATTATTAAAATAACCCAAAAATCTTTAAGAGTTTTTTAAATATTCGCCCCACCAAAACGCATGTTTCAAAAACAGGATGAGAAAAGGTTTGGTAACAATAAAACTAAACTTAAAAAAAATCAACTAAACGTAAATAGATATATAAAAAAAATATAGTTTCCCGGCAAAGGGCAAATCTTGACCACAGATTTTTGCACAACACCTTTTCAGAGTAACAACTCTAATGGTATTATCCTGTCCTGGATGTATATCAATATCTCGACCTATCTCCCAGTGAAGTGGGTGGAGTTTTTCATTTTTTATCCAACCACTTGTGTTTTCCTTGCAAAGAATGTATATATTCTTGTAATCAACGTATCCAAAAATCGCTCTGGAGTCGCTGAATGAGTTGGATTTGGATCTGCACTGATACTACACAAGGGACGTGAGTTTAATGAAGCTTCTACCTGGGTAAAAAAAGTGTGAAGTTCTTCATAGGATAAAATCTGAGAACCCAAAACTCGATAAAAATTATTTTTAAATGATTTCACTCCAGCCTCGGCTAAACCATTAAAATGAGGAGAACCGAGTGGATTGAAGTTCCAAGGAAGAGACAACATGTCGGAGTTGTCGATAAGCACCTTTAAAATTGGTACTTTGATCACTGGTGATAGTCACGCAATTTCCTCGTCGGGATAAAAAACATCTGAAAGCTGCTACAAAGGGATCGGAAGTTAAATCTGAGGTCAATTCTAAATGTGGAAGTACAAACAAATACGCAAACGTAACCTTTAAATGTTTTAGCACCTCGGTGCCTACTTAGCAGGAGAGGAAAGGGTCTAGCAAAATCTACATAAACTGAAGAGAATGCCTTGACTTGAGAACAACGGAGGGCCGGCAAGTCCGCCATATAAGGATTGTACGATTTAAGGTACGGTTTGTTAGGATAGTACGCGACGCACAACTGACAACGTAAACGTCGTCATTGGTTCAGGTATGACGTACACCCGTTCCCTGAAGTCAGCGTCAGTTCAGAAAACGGGTGTACGTCATACCTGAACCAATGACGACGTTTACGTTGTCAGTTGTGCGTCGCGTACTATCCTAACAAGCCGTACCTTTAGGTTTACATTTAAATAGCAATGGAGGCATTATAAATAGCACTTCGGGGAGATATAATGGCGAAGGCAAATACGCCAAGAAAAAGGGCTAGTACCCCTGCTGTGCGCGGGGAAATGGTACCTGTTTTTGATCCTGATGATAGAACCCAAACTGTTTTCGATTGGTGTCGAAAGGTTGACGTGTTAAGAGACATTTTTGGATGGTCTGAAGAGGCTACAATTTATTTTGCGATGAGCAAACTGAAAGGTTTGGCTGAAGTTTGGTACAAGGGCTTACCAAGCGTAAAATTTTCCTGGAATGAACGGAAACAAAAGCTGGAGCAAGGATTTCCATCTAAACGCGACTTCTTTGAAGAATTCCAGCAAATGATGGCTAGGACAAGGAAGCAGGACGAGACGTACTGCAAATACTACTATGAAAAAATGACTTTAATAAATAGCTGCGAAATCACAGGAGTCAAAGCAGTTTCATGCCTTATTGGAGGCATGTTTGATAATGTGGTTAAAACTGGAGCGAAGGCGGTCGATCATCAATCACCTGAGTCCTTGTATGGATACCTTTGTACCTTGGATACTACTTCACCTGGCACATCCAGAGGTCATGATGTTGGTCTACATACGTCAAGACAAAAATCTGGCAATTTCAGAAAGGACAATAAAACATCCAAACAAAGTACCACGATAACTTGTTTTAAGTGCCATTAATCAGGGCACATATCTAGTAGGTGTGCAGAAAAGGGAACCAACAATAATTTCGAAAAACGCTGCGACTATTGTCGATGTCGCGGACATGTAGAAGATGATTGTTTTTTGAAAAAAAGAAAGGAGAAGGGAAATGAAAAATTATGACTAGTAACGGACAAGGACAAGACCAATCAAAAATTTGATAAAGCCGTAGATATCAATAGAATTTCATCTTTTCGCCTACGTGGATTTGGGTAGTTCCTGTACTACTATTCGTCAACAGGAAGCAGAACGGTTAGCTTTAGAAATTGATGCCACCAAGAAAACCGCTTTACATGACTATGGCAACGGGCGCACCCCTACAATAGGTACCACAAGTTTCCGAATTAAAGTGGATGATGTGGAAACAACTGTGTCTGCCCATGTTGTGGCTAACGTAGCTCTGGAGATACCAATTTTGCTGGGGGAATTTCACAGAACTGCCAGTCGTACTTGTTATCAAAGATGATATTGCATTGACATTTTTCAGCAGGAGTCTAGCGGGAATAAATGCAATAGGAACAAAACCAAATGATTCAAAAATTGTACGTCGGATTGCAGAAAACACTACAATACTGCCAAATCACTGGGGACATGTTCAGGTTGACAGCAATTCTTATGAAGGTAATCTCTGCATCGACGCTAGTGTCCGAATGCAAGAAGGACAAGAATATTGTATTCCTCGTGTAATAATATCGATTAAAAAAGGAGAGCCTGCATTATTACCTTGCATAAGCAGATAATGATATAGATTTTAAGAAAAATAGAGTATCTGAAGGGCATGCAAGTGTACAGAGGAGGAAAATTCAACAGAAATGGTGATGAGAGCTGGTGAGGCAAATACAGGGCGTTTACCTCTAGAAGAAGTCTGGATAGGACCCATATAGACTGTGAGATAGGGGCTGTTTAGTGGAGTCATTTTTTTCTTGTCTGGCATTTTGAGGGCTGAATGTGGCTACTAAGCTGATGAGAATATGGGTGATTATAATGCCGGCCTCCAGTTCGAAAATTTGCATAAGAAAAAAATTGGTTTACATGAAGAATTTTTTTTTAATGATCTCAAATTTTCTAGCTTTTAAATAAAAGATTGACATTGATAAATAATTCACCCATGAAAAATATCAGATTCTTTTCAATAGCTGAAAACATGGGGATGGGTGTCAACTTCCAAGAGAAAAGAAAAGAACCTTCCGCGTTTACTTTTTGTCTGGCAATCGAGAGAATGAAAGGTTTTGTTGTGCAAATAACGCTGAAAAATCGCCAGACGGTAATCACAGTTCGAAATCGAGTTTTCCGGCGAAACATTCTGTGGACATTTCGAACAGGAGGCAGGCATTAAAACCACTTATATTCTCATCAGCTAACTAGTCACATTCATCCCTCAAAATGCCAGACAAAAAAAATGACTCCACTAAACAGGCCCTATCTCAGGGTCTAATAGATTAGCAGCAAAAGCAACAATTACTGAAATTGCTACAGGAATATCGCGATTGTTTTGCGTTAACAACGGAAGAACTTGGTTGTTCAAAAAATGCTCAAAAGGAAATCAATATTCGAGAAAATAAACCATTTTCATATAGACCCTACCGGATGTCATCAACTGAACAAAACCTAGTAAAGGACATTGTTGAGGACTTGCTCAGAAGTAAAATAATTATTCGTGAATCTGACTCCGAGTATTCATCACCTGTTCTATTAGTTAGAAAGAAAAATGGAGGGCAGAGATTGTGCATCGACTACCGCAAGTTAAACTCTCTCTGCGTTAAGGATAGTCATCCATTACCTCAAATTGACGATCAAATTGGTAAGTTACAGACTGGACATTATTTTATTAGTCTCGATCTGAAAGCAGGATACCATCAGATACAACTTGCGGAGTCCTCCAAACATTACACTGCTTTTGTAACGCCTGAAGGGCAATACGAATACAACAGAGTTCCTTTTGGACTAAGCAACGCGCCCAGAGTTTTTCAGAGGTTGATGACACGAATACTTAAACCTTAACTGGTCGCTAGATTTTATTTCACATAACTGGTCGCTTGGCGTAATTTGTACGCCACTCAAATAAAAATGTCTTTTCATATTCGGGAGGAATTTTGCTAACTTTAAAGTAATGTGGAATCCTCAGTAACTTCAAGTATTGATTTATTAACACATAAAATATTAGCTATAATGTGTCACAAAAAAATGAAAAAGCATTTTATTTATAGAAAATAAAAAAATAAGGAAAACTGAATAAATTCCATTTTCTAAAATCCTTTCGCTAAAGGGGTAAAGCAAAACACATAAAACTAACATTTTCAATCCCAACCACATAAATGTTGCATTTTAGGCGAAAACAGTATTATAAACCACTATAAAAATAAAAATCATAAACGGTCGCTTTGGCGTATTTTATACGCCAGTTAGTACATTATTTAAAGCAGCGCCCTGCAGGGAAGCGAAATGGAAACCTACGGAATCGCCACTTTTCTAGTGCATACAAGACACCATGGTTGGTGGTAGGTTACATAGACGATCACCTTCGGCCAATCGCTAGTTTCAGTATGTCACGTGTTTGAACTCGTTTGGCGTACTTTTTACGCCGGAGCGACCAATTAAGTGTTAAGCCAATGCGAGTCAATTCGGCACTTTATCTGGACGATATACTTTTGTATGGGTCGACTGTAAATGAAACGATAAAGGTTTTGAAAGAGGTCTTAGACATTCTAAGACACGAAGGGTTAACGCTAAACCTTAAAAAGTGTAACTTTTTGAAGACGTCTGTATCGTATCTGGACTATGAAATAGAGCCTGTTACCTGCTTAAGCCTGGACTTGAGAAGAATAAAGCCGTTGAACAGTTTCCTACCCCAAAATCTGTGCACCAAACACGTCAATTCCTTGGTCTAACAGGCTATTTCCGGCATTTCGTACAAAATTATGCCATAATTGCAAAACCATTGACAGCATTAACCAAAAGGACAGCATCATGGACTTGGGGAACTCAATAAGACAGTGCATTTCGCAAACTACAGGAAATTTTGATCAGTCGCCCTGTTTTGAGTCTATTTAATTTTGAGGCAGCTACTGAATTACAAACCGACGCAAGCCAAATTGGATTAGCTGGAATATTACTTCAAAGGCAAATAGACGAACGATTACATCCAATTGCATACTATAGTCGCCAGACTTCCGATACTGGACAGAAATATCGCTCATTTGAGCTGGAAACGTTAGCGGTAGTGGAAAGTCTCCGGAAATTTCGAACATACTTACTTGGCATATCTTTCACCGTTATCACCGATTGTAATTCACTCAAAGCAGCCAGTAACAAAAAGAACCTCTTATCACGAATTGCCAGATGGTGGCTGGAACTCCAGGAATTCACCTTCGACGTAAAATATCGACCTGGGCCACGTGTGAGCCATGTGGATGCACTTAGTCGTAACCCACCAACGAACAATCAAAATCAGGAAGAGTGGGAAGTGATTCTACACATTGGGGAAGGAGATTGGGTGCTTTTAGGACAGCTCACCGACGATAAAATTAAAACTATACGTGAAGTTCTTTCAAGACCACCGGAAACAGATTTTGAAAAGAATGTTTATAAAGACTATTGCCTGCGGGACGGCCGAGTATATAGAATAACTACGAGAGGCCTACTTTGGGTTGTTCCAAACGGAATGAGGCAGCGTGTGTTAAGAGCAGCACACGATGATTTTGGGCACTCGAAAAGACGTTGAAAAGACTTTGCGAAAATTATTGGTTTCCCAGAATGCATAAATATGTTCAACAATACATTTCCTGCTGTATTCCATGTCTTTATAACAAAAGAACATCAGGCAAAAAGGAGGGATTTCTATCCTATCCCAATCCCAAAAGGAGAAGTACCTCTACACACGTTCCATGTGGATCATTTAGGACCTTTCCCAAAATCAAAGAAAAATAATTCTTATCTCATAGTAGGAATTGATGCTTTTACAAAATTCGTATTTTTGCGTGCCGCCAAATGCACCATGTCCAAACACGTTATTGAGTATTTCAAAGATATTTTTGCAACCTATGGAGTACTACAAATCCTTATATCGGATCAAGGAACTTGTTTTACATCCAAACAATTCCAACAATTTTGCAACCAGAATAACATCAACATGTACTCAATGCTGTCGCAACTCCTAGAGCAAATGGGCAGGTGGAACACTTAAACAGAACCATTCTTGAAGCATTATTACCATCTGTACCCGAAGAAGAGTTATGGGACGAAAGTGTTCGGTCTGTACAATTTGCCATCAACAATGTTACTCATAAAGCGACTGGCAAAACACCTAGTCAGCTACTCTTCGGGTACACACCAAGAAATAGCGCTGACGCATTGCTGAGGGATGAAGTCTCTGAAATTCCTGCAATGTTAGAAAATATTTTAGTTGCAAGGCATGAAGCGGCAGAGAAAATTCGATCGACCCAAGCCAAACAAAAGCAGTATTTTGACAAAAAGTGCAAGAAATTACAGGTTTACAAAGAAGGAGACTTTGTAGTAGTACTGAAACAAGTAAAATCCACTGGCACTAGTAGAAAACTGAATGCCCCATATAGCGGATCTATGGTCGTGAAAGTTGCATTGCCAAACGATCGATATGTTGTCAGAGATATGGAAAATTCCCATGTTACACGAAAAACATTCAAGTATGAAAAGACCATCGCTGTTGATCGGATGCGCCCCTGGTGTCAGCCTGGAGGTGTTTCAGATTCTACGGACAGCGAAAGCGGTGACGATGGTGTTCTTTTGAGTTCTGACGATGATCAGCCAATGGAGTCCTAGATATTTCGGGACGAGATATTTGCAGGATGGCCGACTGTAAGTAAATTCTTTTTTCGCTGCATTGCAAGACTCCTATATTAAAAATTTCAAGAAAAGCTCCCTCATGAAAGTAGAACTACAGTTATCCTTATCACAGGTAAAAAGCTTTCATGACTAAAATAGGCGATATGACCTTTTATTTGAATAACTATTAGGGTTCAGAATTGCTTGACGAGCCTTCTCGAAAAGGGTTCGAGCCTTCTGCTGGTTCCCTTAGTAAAAATTGCTAGAATTCAATCTTGAAGCAAGTCTGAAAGTGTTATCAGTATTTTGTAATCTCTGTGCCTCTGTGAAATATTTTGTATTTTGTGAATTCAAGTTGCTGAAATTAATAGGTGAGTGTTTCTCACAGAGTAGCCAGTTGTACCTTTCTCATTGATTGATTTATTTAATTATCACCAAGATAATATACTTTGTACATTCATATTTAATGAGTACGTTGCGAGTGGTTCCCCTCGTACTCTATGCTAGTTGTATATAGAGTGGATACTTCGTGTGTTCTCCCTTAGTATCCTAGTGAAGGCCTATAAATGCACTGTTTACCATGGTAGATACTCTATGCTAGCTATTATCTTGCTGAGGAGGTTTTGCGTGCGTTTTCCCTTAATACCGAGGGTCCAGAAGATAAGCCTTGTCTGGAGAGGTATTTTTAGGCTTATTTATTTACAATAACTCCTGTCAATATAATATTTAAACTATGGTGATATTTTCTGACAAATTGGTCACTCAGATAGTTTTTCTTTTATTTCAGATGTGTCATCTCGAGCGACATCCTGGCAAGCGCCCCATTTATTCGTTCACAATTCTAATTTATCCTTTTGTACTTTGTGTTAATCAGTAATCAATATAATATTAATCGTAACGTAATTATCCATTAATTTACTTTGAGGTACCCCTCACATTATGGAGTAAATATTAATGAAAATTTATTTTATATAAAATTAGCAATCTATAAATTTCATAACTTATAATAAAATCAATGCGATTTATATTTGACAAATTCTATTTTAGTAAAGAAAACTAGGAATTCAAAAGTCGTACCAATAAAGACAAGTACTACCTTATTATAGGTAGTTTCAGATTTGAGTTATAAAAAAATGCGTTCCTGTAGAGGCGATGTACAAAGTACCTGATGATGTATGTAAAATGGAATCTTTGTATCATAATTGCACAGAACAAGCAGACAAAATTAAATTATGCAGAATTTAAATAAAAGGAGCTTAAATATCCGGTGCTGAAGGATCGAAATGTGGCGGAAAATATGAAAAGTAGTGGACTGTATGATTTAAAAAAAGAGAAAATTTTGAAACACGGTACGCATAGATCACCTACTTTTGAGAAGGGATTCTGTTGGTTGGTTCTCTGGGTACTGGTCCATAATGAAGAGGATGATTAAAGTCTGTGGTGTTGATTATATCGTCTTGAAGAAGTCTGTTCAATTAGTTGAAAATAAGGGCACTTTCGCTGTAATATAGTCGAACCGTTCGATACGACACTATATTTTTACGGATCGAGTAGCGAGTCTATTTGTCTACTCTTCGGCCGAGAATGTATTATTGTTGATCTCGGATAAGGCAGCATAAAATGGTGGTAGTTCATTTTAAGGCCTACAATTGCGGATACGACACATTTAGCTGTTGGATCATTTCGCAAATCTGAGATGGTCTAAGTATACTCCGTCGATGCTAATACCTTTGGTGTCCCATCTTAGTTTCTTGAAAATGTCTTCCAGGACAAGGGTGAACAGTGGGCAGTGGGCCCCTTGCCTCACTCCCCTTTGTAGTTTTATGGGATTGGTTTTTGTTTTATCGTGGAGTTTTATTTCTATAGTTTTATTTTCATACATAGGTGTCCTTTATGATATTCGTGTATTTTGAATCGATTCTCGCGTTTTCTAAGGATTTAGATACTGTCCATCTTTCGACGAAGTCGAATGCTTTCTGGAAATTAACGAAGGTCACATGGAGCAGTACGTTATACTCGGTGCACTTCCCTATTAGTGTTCTAATGGTGTGTAGATCTGTGGTGCTAAAGTGTTTTCTGAATCCAGGCTGTTCAACAGGTTCGACTTTATTTGTTATGTGGTTGATTATGATTTTGGTAAACAGCTTGTAGAGTAGAGGTCAGATAGTAGAGATATTGCTCGGTAGTTTTTGATACTTGTATTTTCTCCCTTCTTGAAAATTAGGATACCTTCGGAGTTATACCAATCTTGTGGAATTTTCGTCAAGTATTTTATTAAATAGAATCTTGACTTCTGTCGCCAATTTTCAGCATTTCCACTGTAATTCAGTCCTCTCCATATTTCTTTATTGTTTTTTAATTGGCTATGTGCCTTTCTTATTCTAGACTTCGTTATAGAAATACCAGAAGGTATTTCTTCTAAGGGTATGTTAAGTATAGTTCTTTCAGTTTGTTGTTGTTGTCTGTGTGGCGAGTATAGCTTTGTATATAATTTTTTTCAGCATTTCCACTGTAATTCAGTCCTCTCCATATTTCTTTATTGTTTTTTAATTGGCTATGTGCCTTTCTTATTCTGGACTTCGTTATAGACATACCAGAAGGTATTTCTTCTAAGGGTATGTTAAGTATAGTTCTTTCAGTTTGTTGTTGTTGTCTGTGTGGCGAGTATAGCTTTGTATAGAATTCTTTCTTCGCATGTTTCCTCAAACAAAATAAAGTTAGCTGCAGGAACACACGTGAAGTAGAAGAAACCCTTCAAATCCTTAACGGAGCAATCATTGAGGCTTACGAATCCAGTTGTCCTGTGAAGGAACAAGTAAACAAAAAAGGTTGCCCATGGTGGAATAGTCACCCGTCACGACTTAGATCCGAGGTTCGCTGTCTCTTCAACAGAGCCAAACGGGACGGAGAATGGCAGGGCTACACCGAAAGGCTGACTGAGTACAACAGAGAATTAAGGAAGGCCAAACGGAAAAACTTCCAGAACTTCTGTGAATCTGTCACAGAAACACTATCAGCAGCCAGACTATACAAAACCCTGGCAAAAGGCAGGGCGCAAGGACGAAAACGAAGAGCGACGAGCTGCTCTACTACTGGAAACCCATTTTCCAGGAAGTATACCCAATGGTACTGAAGAAAACAAAGAACGGCCCAGAAAAACCAGGCAAGTAAACTGGGAGGTTGCCAAGAACCTTTGCACTCCGCAGCGGCTGGCTTATGCGATCGACTCATTTCAATCATTCAAGTCACCTGGAGTAGACGGCATTTTTCCAGCCCTGTTGCAAAAAGGGCAAAATGAAATTATGCCGTATCTAATCAAACTCATTAGATACAGCCCAGCGACCGGATACATACCCAGGCAATGGAGAAGAGCTAAAGTAACTCTCATCCCAAAGGCAGGGAGAAAGGGTGCCACTCTACCGAAGTCGTTCAGACCTATATGTGTCACGTCGTTCTTACTGAAGACAGTTGAGAAAGTTGTAAATAACTATATCAGAACAAATGTTCTAGAAAAGACGCCATTACATCCTAGGCAATTTGCTTACAGAGTGGACAGATCAACAGAAACCGCTCTATTTGAACTCACTGACAGCATCCAAAACACACTGCTGAATAAAGAAGTAGCCATCTGCGCCTTCTTAGACATAGAGGGGGCTTTCGATAACACCTCTCATGAGTCAATAAAGAATGCGCTTGTCAGAGAAGGAGTGGACAAAACCACATCCACCTGGATGTGTGAAACGTTAGCCACCAGAACTGCAGAAAGGGACGTGGGGGAACAAAGCATACAATCACCACAACGAGAGGATGTCCACAGGGAGGGGTACTCTCACCCTTGATGTGGAGTCTAGTAGTCGATGATCTACTAAATACACTGGCAGACCAGGGCTTCAGCTGCCTTGGTAACGCCGATGATATTGTCATCATAGCCAGAGGCAAACACGAAGGAATACTCTGTGACCCTATAGAAAAAGCACTCCGAACCACGAAGGAATGGTGTCAGACTGTGGGACTGAATCTTAACTCATTAAAAACCACACTGGTAACATTTACAAAAAGAACGAAATTCCCATACCTGAGGAACATTCGCCTCGATGGAAGCAGGCTTCACTGGAAACAAGAAGTTAAATTCCTAGGAATAACCCTAGAGTCTAAATTCCTTTGGAACCGACACATAGAGAACATAACAAACAAAGCAATTTCGGCACTCATGGTATGTAAAAACATTGCGGGCAAAACGTGGGGTTGTAACCCATCGATCCTACGATGGATGTATACCATGATAGTGAGACCTATCATCACCTACGGAGCGGTAGCCTGGTACAGCCGAACCCAGCTAGTAACGGCTAGGAAAACCCTAGGAAAGGTACAAAGACTCGCATGTCTATGCATAACAGGAGCAATGAGAACATGCCCAACCGCGGCAATGGAAGTCATCCTAGACCTAACACCACTTCACACAATACCCACATAACATAATTGCATCCTTAGAATGTATTAAGAATGTTCTTTTTTTAGGAGGAATGTGCCTAGAATGTTCGCCAAAACCATTGCGAATGTCCTGAGAATGTTCTGAGAAAAGATTGTAGAAATATTGTTTGCAATACCCAAGAACTTCCTGGAAAATCCATTAGGATATTCCTAGAATATACCTTTGAGATTCTCAGTACATCCTGAAAAGAATATTCCTGTTTGATTCTAAAAATATGCTCGAAATGTATATTCTCATATTCAAAGAATGTTTCTATGACATTATAGTTATGTTCTCAAAAGAATATTATACCAATATGCTTCAAATATTTCTAGAATATATGTACATATATCATTCTCAATATGTATCCTAGACATAACATTCTTGTTTGATTCTAAGGATATACTTGGAATGTTAATTTTCTTTTCCAAATAATGCTCCTTCCAGTCCTTTTATATTAAAGGCAGTGAAAGAATTGTTGGAAAATTTCTCTAGAAAACACAAGTGTTTAACCAAAGGTCCGGTTTCGAGCTTGTTATACTCTCGTCGAAGCACGCCAACTGAGAGAAACAGGTTCCAAGGTGATTCAAACGCGAGGCAAGATGTAGATCTTTAATAGCGCGTGGCTCCCTCTCGTGGAAGTCCTACAAAGCAAAAGAAAAAGAATATACCTATAATATTCTTAGTAGGTTCAGGTTCTAGATAGAGCATTCTTGTTTAATTGTTCAATTAAATTTTTGAGTAGGTAATTTAGATAATTAGGCGAACAATATGGAAATATTCTTATCATGGGTACCTACCTACATTAACTTCTCAGCACAACTTGATAGGTATATTCTTAATACTTGATAGAGATATTAGCCGAAAGAACATTTTTTAGGGTACATTATAATAATGTTCGTATGAGAATATTCCAATAATGTTTTATAAAGTAGGTTCTTAGCACAATCTTTCAGGTAGGTGCATAGAAGCAACATTCCTAGTACATAAATAGAACGTTCAAAAATGAATATTTCAATCGAAACAATCTTAGAATATTCATTGAACATTCCTAAAAGAACATTCAAAAAAGCACTTTTAGGGAATATTCTGAGAATATGAATGTTCTTTCACTGTTATGTGGGTAGTGAAGCGGGTTGCCAGTGAATCATGTCTAAGACTGGCGAAGATAAGTCTACAAGGGAAAAAGCACTTTGGCAGAGCTTTCCCTGTCCCAAACTGTGCACACCTCATGGACTTACCAAAAGACGCGATTGTTGATAAATTCAGTTTCGAGAAAAACTTTTCCATCGAACTAAGTACAAAGAACAGATGGAACATAGAATGTATCCAGTCCCTTAAAGCAAACACCATCAAATGGTTCACAGACGGCTCCAAAACTGCTGAGGGGACAGGAGCCGGAGTATTCGGGCCACGAACCAGATACTTGGAGCCAATGGGCAAATCACCAAGCATATTCCAAGCCGAACTTCATGCGATCGGAAAATGCATGCAGTTCAACCTGAACAAAAGGTACCGAAAACGAGATATTGTAATAATGTCTGACAGCCAAGCAGCTATCAAAGCATTGAGCTCGCCGGTAATCAATTCTAAGATAGTATGGGAATGTCTACAGAAACTCAATGAGCTGGGGAAGGAAAACAAAGTAGCCCTACTCTGGGTTCCTGGACACATAGGAGTCGAGGGCAATGAATGCGCAGACGAACTTGCAAAAACGGGAGCGGCCACTCCCTTCACTAAGCCAGAACCATTCTGCGGCGTCGGAAATGAGCACCTGCAAGAAATCCTCAAAAAGGAAGAGAACCGGCTAAGGAACAAACAATGGCTGGACCAACCAGGACTACGACAGGCCAAAGATCTACTGGGTAGCTACAACCAAAAAAGATCTGAACTGCTGGTCAACCTTAGCAAGAAAAGTCTCAAAACTCTAACCGGGTTTCTCTCGGGACACTGCAGACTGAATAAGCACCTACATAATCTG
This sequence comes from Ceutorhynchus assimilis, assembly GCA_917834065.1. Lineage (NCBI taxonomy): Eukaryota > Metazoa > Arthropoda > Insecta > Coleoptera > Curculionidae > Ceutorhynchus > Ceutorhynchus assimilis. The sequence continues at coordinate 13,224,081 of OU892284.1, read as the reverse complement.
GGGTTGGGAGAAGGTAACACTTGCAGATTCTGTGAAGACGGTGAAGAAACACCTCACCATCTTCTACTGAATTGCGATGCCGTAAGCCGCTCAAGAATGAAGAACTTGGGAAGTCCCCTTATACAGCTGGAAGACATTCCAGCCCTGGAACCGCTAGACATCCTAAAATTCCTAAAGGACCTAGGGCTAGAGGGGCTGCTTTAAGCAGGAAACCCGAACTTAGCAGCAGAAGGAGGGGTACAATAGATCAACCTTGGTCGCATTGCAACTGACACCTCCAACACAACATACAGACATACATACATACATTCCTTTCGATTTTGAACGGTCATGTTTTTTTTTTCCTTTTTTATTTGAATTATTGTTTTGAGTTTTTTCTTTTTAGTTTTGTTACATGTTGCAGTTTTCACTTATTTTATCTTTTATTAGTTTGTTGGTAGAGTTTTTATTGTCTTTTCTAATTTTCTTTTCCACTTCCTTGTTTAGAGTTTTTGAACTTTCTGTTGTTCGATCACTTCGATCTGTCCTTTTTCCTCTTTCTTTGAGAAGTTTCAAGGTAGCTATTAGGTTGGAGTTCAGAGGTTTTGTTTTTTTTTTTTTTGTTTTTGAACAGACTTTTTCAACCGATGTGTTATGGTTTCTCTCATTTTTGTGGCTGGTTCATTTATTTGCATTTGTTTTATTGTATCTATTGGTGTTAATCTTGTTTCTAATTCATTTTAATATTCGATTTGTTTTTCAGTCAGGGTTTCCGTGGTTGGGTAGCGTTCTTGTGTGATGAGTTTGTTACGTTCTGTTCTCGTGTGTATCTTGATCTTCTCTAGTACTAATCGGTGGTCGCTTTTGGTTTAAAATTCGTTTAGTGCTGTTACATCGGTGTTTTTGTTATTCCTATTGGAGAGGATATATTCTCTCGTCTTTCAGAAATGAGAGGTTGAATGGAATTCGATTGGGAATAGTAGATAATATTGAAAGGCAACGATAAATTAGCATTATTATTTTCGCCAAATTCAACGAAGGAAAGGAGAATACCATACTCCCGAAGAGATGGAAGATGACCATTATGGGAGAATGAAAAATATTTTGAATGAAAATCAGTAGCAAATCCTTCAGAGACAAGGAAGAATACTTGGATGCGCCATTCAGGAATCAGAGCATTGGCGTCTGTCACATGCAAAAGCACCTTTACTTTTCCTCTGTAATTAAAAGTCTTATTACTGCTTCCTCCCTAGGTGCGAGAGTGAACGCAAAGTCAATACAACGTGCCAGGTAACAGACCAACTAAATCCCTTACCAAACTGGCCTACAACATCAAGGACACTAGTCCCAACAGCTCCAGTACTGTGGTGGGACTCTGAACAAAAGATTCCTACCTTAGGAAGTGCCAAGTGCCTCCACCCAATCGAAGTCTAGGAGCCGCCTGCAGAATGTGCGAAGAAGATACCTAGGTACACCTAATATTCTAATTACCAGCAAAATACACTCTTTTTGGGGCAGCCCAAGAGACCACGATAAACTGGAACAAAATTTCCTTGCAATTACAAGGAGCTGAATATTTTCGTGAGACGAGAACAGGAACGCATATCCTCGACATATCATGCAGTTCCTAATAAACCAACCAACAAATGGAATGTGCCTATTATTGCCCAAAGAGTGTCCCTCAAAAAGCTATTTTATTGGAGATAAATGAGTTAATAATTGTTAAAGAAGAATTTGCCTTCCCATAACGAGCCGCCACTAATCATTCTATTGTAATGCAAAAATTTTATTGTATGGAAAACACAGCAAAAAAATTCATAGTAATTAAAATTGTTTGTTCTAAATATCCAAATATTTACCTTGAATCCGAAGGCGATTAGCTTCAAGATGGTCTCGCACAGAAAAAAGAACGTGAAAAGTATGTTCATTACTGCCAAAATGTCGGAGAGCAGTGGTGGGGACTGATGGTACTACAATAAAAAACTTGAAAATGGAGCGCTAAATCTACCTACTTGTAAAAATAATAAGCTCTTCAATAAACTGCCTACCTTTGAGACAGGGATTTCGGTATACCTACGTACTGTTTTTTTAGATGTAGATATTTTTTGAAGTTAAAAGTCGGCAACTCTTTTCTTCTGACGTTTTCAAAGTCGATTTCAATGATTTCAAATTTCCAGTAATATTTTAGAATTAAGATAAAAGATCAACGATAAAAGTAAGGCTAATGTCAGAAACTGTGATAATACTCGGTATTAGCACATGCAAGCTGTTATTGATATAGTGGCAAGCCATTAACCCAAATTTCCTAATATTTTGTCATTATTTATGTGATCATGTGAAGTTTAGAAACTTATAATCGACTTTAGACTAGCAGTCATTAAAAAAAAAAAAACTGGTAATTATGAATTTTGAAAGAAACTAAGTTCATATAAAGTTATGTTAATATAATATGATAAAAAAATCAATAACCATAATGGATCATTGACAACATAGTCGATTTAGAAAAAAAAAAATACACTGAGGAAATAAGTTTGTCTGTAATGGAAAACTAATGAACTCAGATAGTTGCGTATACCTATATAGAGATATTAGAAAACATACCTTGTTCAGGTATAGTTGATTTTTTTTTCAATTCTGAGCGTTTCATTTGCCAATACTCATTAAAGAAAGTAAATGCTTTGATATAGACAATTTCATACATTAGCCAATTTGATTATGTTTAATTTTCTTATAAATATTATTTCCGCTCACTCATAAATACCTATTCCTGCTGGTGTTCGTGTGAAAGTGTACCACAAATTGCAAGCATGCAACAATTGTCTACTTAAGCATTTAGAGAAAAATTACAATACGGCAAAAACATCAAAACATTATAAAACTGGACCAAAACGTGCACAATATGCTATAATGCCAACAAAACAAATAAAAATAACACGTGCTTCTTAAATAGTAACGAGGGGGATAAAGGGCGATATTTTTTTTAAAAAAAATTGTACAGGTTAGGCTTATTTATGTTTTCTAATTTAGGTTTAAGTTAAGTTTAAGTAATCTTTAAAATTTTCTACTCAATTGCTAGGTGTAGGCAGAATTTAATTTCTAATACATATTGCTAACTAGCTAGCAACTATTTCTAAATTTTAATTTAAAAATTGTCCAGGAATTAATATGTTGTAAACAAAAAAAAAAACCTCATCTGAGTCAACTTGCCCCAAAAAATTAAAATAACTCAAACACTGGTGCTAAACCACTCCGGTGAGATTTTTAGTTGTTTGCCTACACCAAGCAATAAAATTTCAAAGAAAAACCACTACTAAATAGTTTCTGAGCTGAATTGAGGCCTCTAAATCTTACCCTTACTCCGAACGCAAGTATCTTCAAAAAGCATTCTACCGTGAACATTCCAGTGAATCCCCAGTTCAAATATTTTAGGCTATAGGTGTATGTGTCACTCTGATTGTTAAACTGTTGACATACATAAAGAGATATTTTTGAAGAATTGGTCAAAATAAATTTATTTTAAAAATTAGAAGCCTGCATGAAATTGAATTTAAAGGCTAGAATTTATTATCTAAACAATCGTTTACTCACAAATTGTGTAGGTATTATAACAAAGAATTTCAAACCTATCATTAATCAAAGTATGCTAGCTCCAAACACAATAAATAAAACAACATTTCTGACATTGAACATAAACAATTTTAAGTACGCTCAAGCAAAAGTTAGCTGCAGAGCGGACCTAAAACATTTTTTTCGTTTATAGTTAAAGCAGGTTGCAACTGAAAACAAGAACAAGATTAGTACAATAATAGTGTTAAAAAACAAACATTGACATGCATTCAGTGTCCGTACCCATACCAAATATCATGTCACATACAAAATAATAAATTATAGAGCCTAACGCAATTGGGATAGTACATAAAGATCATTAGTTGCTAAAATTCCTATTCTAAATAGTTTTCGTATACGTTTCGAAAATAAAATGCAGGACACTACAGAAAGGATGTTTTTTTTTTCAAATCTTTATTTCAGGAAGCTACATATTCTCATTAAAAAAAAACTCCATTCCTATTATTCTTAGTTCTATTCTAATCTAGTTTGAGGATGATTAGATTTATTGCTGAATTCTCCTCTATTCTAAGGCAGTGTTTGTATGTAGAATGTGCTTTGAAATGTAATTTGATCTAAGTTTTGCAGGCGATCTCATTGTGCCTTTTTGTTTTGTATGAATAAACTGTTGTGAGAAATTTCATCAAGGCAACCTTTGATTATTGAAAGCTAATGGAAAATTTAAAAAAAATATTTTCCAAGAACACTAAAACTGAAAAAAATAATGCAAAACGTTTTCTGTGCAACTGCTGAATGATCTCTACCTAAAGTTTAAAATCCTTATTGGCGCAGCCCAAGAGATATGAGAAACAATAGCAGGCAATAGTGTAATATCCGACTGCGAAATATTTGTTACGTTGCGAAGGTGATTGATATGAAAAAAAAAAAAATCTAAATTGTACGCGGAGCAATGCCAGAAAGCCACGCGTTCTAACTGCCAAAGTTTATTAAATCTGCTGAAAAATCTTTATTTTCAACGAGGTGGCAATAGCACTCTGTGTAACATGCTAAATGTTCCTGTTTTTTTTCCCATATATCATTTTATTATTATTAAAAATGAAATTATCGCCTTGAATGCTGACGGTCTCGTGACTGCCATTATTAAAAGAACTTAAAAGTTGGTTTCTGTCAAAAAAAAAAAAAAAAAAAAACCTAGAGGGCACGCTCTTCGTTTTAATTTGAAGTACCAGTTTGATACCAACACTTTTCGTTGGCTTTTCTTTTTAAGGGAAGCTCTGTTCAGCTTATCTTATTTTTCATCTCTTTGAAATTTTGCCGTTCGCCCTGGAAGGTCGACTCCGGCCTGAGGGGCAGCCATCTTCCTCAATTGTGATTACCGTTATCGTGAAGAAAAGTACCTTATCGGCCATTAGTCATTAGTTTGGCGAAATAAAGCTGTGCAAGGCAAAGTTCCGTTGATTACCGAAAAAATTTAAATCAAAAGTCCCGTGATTACCGTTTTATTCAAGTTTGAATTCCGAACCCCCTCGTGGTAAGTCCTTTTTAATTTTTTTTTTTAGTAATGGTTGTTCATGGAATACCTCTATTACTTAGGGTTTTCCGAGAAGTCGTTTTTCTCAAGGAATTTATTTTCAACGAGCCCACATCTCTGGACATGGAGCTCTTGTCTTGAAGTGATTTCCTAGAGGAATCAAGTCACACACGCGTGTACCTCCAGATTTGACGAAGAAAATTTAATTCTAGCCTTGATTAGAGGCTAGAATCTGCAACTTCCTTTTGCAACTTCTCTCGTCATTGTAAAAAGTTTCATTAATACCTTTTCTTATGAAATCTACTCTACAATCAATTAACAAAATTAATTGATTTTTTTTCCGATATGACTTACATTCACATATTTAAAATTTTACATTTTTGACATCGAGGTGATGGTGGAATAAGTAATTTTCTGGATTTTCGTTTTATAGAATTTATTATAGATTTATCTTTACTTAACTTTTAATATTGTCATATTTTAGGAATGTTAATTTTATTATGCATAATCAATAATCTGAATTGAAGTCAAGGTTGGACAACATGCTCAAACTTTAGAATTTTTGAGTAAGTACATACCTACATCGTCGAAAATTGATCAATTTTTAACCGGGGTCCTATACTTATATATTTGAGGATTGCTATTATATCTCTTGACCATTTAACCCAACTTTTAATTTCATACAGGTGCAAGTTGATTTTATTGAATTTTTTCCTTGGGCAAAAGCTGACCATATTTATCGATACAATTTTTTTAATTAGTTTCCTGGAAACTTAAATTAACTTAAATTAAAAACTGTTAAGGGTGATCTATTATAAATGTCACCCCCTGCTAACTTTATCATTTGACGTTTTTGACAGAAGTGTCAAACACAAAAGTTTTAAGAAATTGTCAAAACTCTTCAACTAAGTTAGTTTTAGGCATACAGGGTGCGTCAAAAAAGTGCAGCAGTGTGAAGTTATATTTTTTTAAATGGAACGCCCTATATATTGTGCGCTTATTTATTAGTCCCCTATAACCTGATTTCAACGATATACGGTCTGATATGTTTATCTCTCGGTTTATCTTCAATAGTTATAGGGAAAAACGCGAAAATCCCTTGCTAGGTCTCTCATGTTATTTTTTCAAAAATAATAATAATAACTTGGCAGCTAGATTTATTATATCTAATGTTTTACCTTGTATATTAATGAATAAAATTTGAACAATAAACTGTTCATAAAAAAAGCTTCAATGGTATAATTTTTCTTTTTTTTTTCAATATGAAATCTTGAAAGGGGTTTTCATGTTTTTCCCTATAAATATCGATCATAGCCATATCAAATCGTATATCGTTGAAATCAGGTTAAAAGGAACTAACAAATAAATAAAAAAATACAACTTCACACTGCTACACTTTTTTGGCACACCCTGTATGTCTAAAACTGACTTAGTTAAAAACTTTCGACAATTTACTGAAACTTTTGTATTTGACACTTTTGTCAAAAATGTCAAATGAAAAAGTTAGAAGGGGGTGATATTTATAATAGATCACCCTGTACATTGTAATTTATTTATTTTTTTTGAATTTGATGAATCTGGTTGAGAGTTAACCTCTATTTATTGATTTTCTTTAAAGTGTTTTAACAACAAATGATTTTATTTATATTTTAAAATTATTCAATACTTGATTTTTGACCTCACTGTGAAAATATATACCATTTTGATTTGAAAATTACGTGATTGTTTTATTGGTTTGAAGTTTTACTTATGTCAAGATTTGGTTGAGTAATATGCCTTATTTATTTCTTTTTCAGAATTATCAATTACCGCTTGCTGATTATTTTTTTCAGGTGTGCTTCCGAATTTTTACACTTCAATATTTTCTGTAATTCAATTACATATTTATTTTTCAAATTCAGTGGCGCCCTTGCCATTCTCTACTTATTGAACTATTGACCCACCACTAATAATTATTCGCTGAGCAAACTGAGCATATTATGGGCCTCTTGTTAATTCATTAACAAAAGGGGTTACATAAATTAGTGCCCAACTTAAGGGGCCTCGGAACATCAGATATTAACATCATTAAAATATTGTACAGTTTGCTATTATCTTTTACCTTTTATCTTTGCATAACTCAACTACTTGACTTTAGGTATACCAGTATTACGTGAACAAATCTAAATTATTCAATTTCTACAATAATAACTTCTCCTATATCTTTATTAATTTATCGAGCAAAATTCAATGAATACTTTCTCAACCTACATAGTGATTCTTGATATTTTCCCTGAAAATTTAATTTCGCATCTCTTTAATAATCCCGAGTTCTAATTTTCTTTTGAAAAAGAATAGGTAGCGAATAGTAGTACTTCCTAGCGATACTACTTTTCTTTACCTACCTCTCTATCTTTCTCTATATCTCTATCTTTCTTTGCAAGTTCAGTCAAATTTTTAGAGGACCCTACCGAGTTATGAGTTTTTCTCGATAAATGACTTCCGTAAGGACGAGTGATACACGTTAGATATCAGCATTCAGCTCTTTTTTTTTCTTTTCTTCCTTAACTATGTGTCTATCTTTTCTATGCACTTACCTTACCTAGTTTTTAAGCTCATCTTTTTTTGGAGGAGGGCAGTGTAACAGCTAGATGTTACTGTTTTTCTTTATCCCATATATAATTTTATAAACTGAATTATCGCCTTGAATGCTGACAGTCTGGTGACTGCCATCATTAAAAGAACCTAAAAGTAGGTTTCTGTCGAAAATAATGATAGCATGCTTTTCGTTTAAATTTGAATTACCAATTTGGTACCAACAATTTCCGTTGGCTTTTTTTTGGAGGGTAGCTCTGTTTGTTCAGCTTATCTTGTTTTTCGTCCCTTTCAAATTTTGCCGTTCGTCCTGAAAGGTCGACTCTGGCCTTGTGGGCAGCCATCTTCCTCAATTGTGATTACTGTTCTCGTTTAGAAAAGTACCTTTTCGGCCATCAGGCATTAGTTTGGCGAAATAAAGTCGCGCAACGCAAAGTTCCGTTGATTACCGAAAAAAATTAAATCAAAAGTTTCGTGATTACCGTTTTATTCAAGTTTGAATTTCGAACCCCCTCTTGGAAAGTCCTTTTTTTTAGTAATGATTTGTTCATGAAATGCCTCTACTACTTAGGGTTTTCCGAGGAGCCGTTTATCCGAGGAGCCATTTTTCTCAAGGAATTTTCAACAAGCCCACATCTCTGAGCATAGAGCTCTTGAAATGATTTCCTAGAAGAATCAAGTCCCTCACGTGTCGATACTTGTACCCCCACATTTGACGGAGAAAACTGAACTTCTAGCCTTGATTCCAGGCTAGAATCTGCCACTTTCATTTGCAACTTCCCTTGGATGGCTACCGTGCTCTACCTTTCTGTTGGAATGGAGGCTTGTATAAAGTTTCATTGATTTTATCACTTTTTCGTATGAAATCTGCTCTACAAACAATTAACAAAATTAATTGATTTTTTTTCCGATATGACTTACATTCACATATTTAAAATTTCACATTCTTGACATCAAGGTGATGGTGGAATAATTAATTTTCTGGAATTTATTATAGATTTATCTTTACTTAACTTTTAATATTGCCATATTTTAGGAATGTTATTTTTATTATGCGTAATCAATTATCTGAATTGGAGTCAAGGTTGGACAACATGCTCAAACTTTAGAATTTTTGAGTAAGTACATACCTACATCGTCGAAAATTGATCAATTTTCAACCGGGGTCCTATACTTATATATTTGAGGATTGCTATTATATCTCTTGACCATTTAACGCAACTTTTGATTTCATACAGGTTCAAGTTGATTTTATTGAATTTATTTCTTGGGCAAAAGCTGACCATATTTATTGATACAATTTTTACAAATTAGTTTCCTGGAAATTTAAATTTTTCATCTTTTCATTTCATGATAATGATATGGCCAGCGACTATTAATGAACTTATATGGCAAGTATATTGAGGTACATTGTAATATATTTTTTTTTTTGAATTTGATGAATCTGATTGAGAGTTAACCTCTATTTATTGATTTTATTTAAAGTGTTTTACCAACAAATGATTTTATACAGGGTGGATCTTCGAGTGAGGCTTTTTTTAACAGGGTACATATCTCGCCAAAATAAGTTGTTTGGCGAAAAATATTTTACATAAAAAATTTACGATAACGGAGTTACAGGTGTTAAAGGATATTGAAATTAATAGGTTGAAAATGAAAAAAGGAGTCTTTGATTGATTTGTCTGATGAAATAATGCAACTGTAGATTACCTTTTATGAAATAAAACTCATTATGCTGGACAGGTAACGGAATTTTTTCGAAAAAATGTAAGCAAAATGTTTTATTATTGGATTATTGGATGCCTGTTCTCGAAACTGGGGAACAGCGTTCTCATAAGAACGATTGATCTGGTCTATATATGAGTATGGGCGACTAGGGCGACGAAGATAGGACCTTCGTTCTTATAAGAACGCTGATCCCATGTTTCCAGTTCAGGACCCAGGGGCCAGATTCCCGTCTCAGGGAGTAGAGCTCCCATGAGAACAAATTTTTCGTCTTTATCACTCTCGTTTACTTTTCGATTACCTGGACAAGGATAAAACATTCATTCTATCAAGAAGCTCTACTCCCTGGGACGAGTATCGGACCCCTGGATTCTTTTTAAGACCTTGAAATACCTGTAACTCCGTTATCTTAAATTTTTTGTACGAACAATTTTTTGCCAAACAACCTATTTTGGTGAATGGTATATATACCGTTAATAAAAAAGCCTCATTTCAGATTCACCCTGTATTTTAAAATTATGCAATACTTGATTTTTGACCTCACTGTGAAAATATACAGTTCATAAAGTCCCGCATAAATTCATTATTTTGAAAACGGAAATATTTTGGAAAAATCGCTCATATACGTCAATCTTGTTTTTTTGTTTGAAATTTTTCGATATATTTTTCATCATACAGGGTGTCTCCAAAATAGCTTCGCTGGTATCAACTGAATTTTTTTAAATAGTACCCTGTATATTATGACATTTCTGGATTCTGTGGAAAATCGTAGACATATTTCATGTATAATGTCATATACCTATCTTCAACTGTTTCGGAAATACTAAAAGTTGAAAATTGACTTTTTTGCAACTTTGACAGACTGTAAAACCTGAACGGTTAATTTTGGAGGAAAACCGATTTTACATTCCTATCTTAGATTTTCATAAACTATCATTTGACACCAATTTTGAATTAAACCGGAGATTAAATTTAACCGGAATTTTTAATCATGGATTAACTTCAAAGTTAGTGTGAAATGATAGTTTATGGAAAACTAAGACAAAAATGTATTATCGATTTTGTTGTAAAATCAACCGTTCAGGTTTTACAGTCTGTCAAAGATGCGAAAAAGTCAATTTTCAACTGTCAATATTTCCGAAACAGTTGAAGATAGGTATATGACATTGTACATGAAATATGTCTAGAATTTTCCGCAAAAACCAGAAATGCCATAATATACAGGGGATACCATTTGAAAAAATAAAGTTGATACCAGCAAAGCTATTTTTGAGACACCCTGTATGATAAAAAATATATCGAAACATTTCAAAAAAAAAAACAAAATTGACGTGTCCGAGCGATTTTTCAAAAATTCTACCGTTTTCATAATAATGAATTTATGCGGGACTTTATGAACTCACTGTATACTATTTTGATTTGAAAATTACGTGAGTGTTTTATTGGTTTGAAGTTTGAAGTTTTACCTATGTCAAGATTTGGTTGAGTTATATGCCTTATTTATTTCTTTTTCAAAATTATCAATTACCGCTTGCTGATTCTTTTTTTTTTAGGTGTTTTACTGAATTTTCACACTTCTGTAATTCAATTACATATTTATTTTTCAAATTCAGTGGCGCCCTTGCCATTCTTCACTTATTTAACTATTGAACCACCTCTAATAATTATTCGCTCTGAGCAAAATGAGCATATTATGGGCCTCTTGTTAATTCATTAACAAAAGGGGTTACATAAATTAGTGCCCAACTTAAAGGGCCTCGAAACATCAGATATTAAAATCATTAAAATATTGTATAGTTTGCTATAATCTTTTACCTTTTATCTTTGCATAACTCAACTACTTGACTTTAGGTATATAGACTGTGAGATAGGGGCTCTTTAGTGGAGTAATTTTTTTTTGTCTGGCATTTTGAGGGTTGAATGTGGCTACTAAACTGATGAGAATATAGGTGATTTTAATGCCTGCCTCCCGTTCGAAAATTTGCAGAAGAAAAAAATTGATTTACATGAAGAATTTTTTTTTTAATGATCTCAAATTTTCTTGTTTTTAAATAAAAGATTGACATTGATTAATAATTCACCCATGAAAAATACCAGATGCTTTTCAATAGCTGAAAAAGTGGGAATGAGTGTCAACTTCCAAGAGAAAAGAAAAGAACCTTCCGCGTTTACTTTTTGTCTGGTAATCAAGAGAATAATTTTGTTGTGATAATAACGCTGAAAAATCGCCAGACGGTCATCGCAGTTCGAAATCGAGTTTTCTGGCGAAACATTCTGTGGACATTTCCAACAGGGAGCAGGCATTAAAACCACTTATATTCTCATCAGCTAACTAGCCACATTCATCCCTCAAAATGCCAGACAAAAAAAAAAATGACTCCACTAAACAGGCCCTATCTCAGGGTCTAATACCAGTATTACGTGAATAAATCTAAATTATTCAATTTCTACAATAATATATTTGCCTATATCTTTAATAATTTACCGAGCAAAATTTAATGAATACTTTCTCAACCTATAGTATTTTTAATACCTATTTAGAAGTACCAGTCATTCTAGTGACAAAACGTATGTCGCTTCTTGACACACAAATAAAATTAGGTTAGGAATTTCCGATTTGTACAGGGTGCTGCAATTTGGAGTGTTTTAACAGGAAAAACACACTTACAGACCAGATAGAGGAAAATTGACTTAGATGTCATGGGATCGATTTTCGAGAAATGTCGATTGTCAAAAACCTTATATACGCGATATCTTCAATGGTACCATTAATACAGGGCGATTTTCGATTTTCCCCTATTATGAAAAATGGCTATAAGTTTTTTATTTATCAATTTTTTTCATTTCTGTAAAAACATTATGGAGACACTTTTTTGAGCACAATCCAGTGGCGGACTCGGTTTTTTTCTATATCGCTCCGATTTCGAGATCTCGACCAAATTCCGATATTTTCAAATGAAACATCCTTTATATTAAGCTCATTGGATAGCTCTGTTTTTGCTGATTTCAATTATATAAAGTTCGATAGGTTTATCTCTAACAGTTTTCCAAAAAAAAAAATATATCTGTTTCAGTCATAAGAAACAATGTGTTAGAAAGAGACCTTTCTCACTTTCCTTACACATATAAAATCCTTTTCTAACACATTGGTCCTTACGACAAAAACAACTATAATTTTTTTTCTCGAAAACTATTAGAGATAAACCTATCGAACTTTACATCATTAAAATCAGCAAAAACAGAGCTATCCAATGAGCTATTAATATATAGGGAGTTTCATTTGAAAATATCGGAATTTGCTCGATATCTCGAAATCGGAGGGATATCGAAAAAAATCGAGTCCGCCACTGGATTGTGCTCAAAAAAGTGTCTCCATAATGTTTTTACAGAAATGAAAAAAATTGATAAATAAAAAACGTATAGCCATTTTTCATAATAGGGGAAAATCAAAAATCGCCCTGTATTAATGGTACCATTGAAGATATCGCGATACGGTTTTTGACAATCGACGTTTCTCGAAAATCGATCCCATGACATCTAAGTCAATTTTCCTCTATCCGGTCTGGAAGTACGTTTTTCCTGTTGAAACACTCCAAATTGCAGCACCCTGTACATGAAATTGACGTATTAACAATCGACGTTCGTTTTTGTTGGTAATTTTTTGTTTCATCTGATTCGTGATTGATAAATAAGGATGGGGTTATTCTAAATGGGTATTACAAATACTTATACATAATGATTGTTGATATTTTCCCGGCATTCAAATTTTCTTTTGAAAAAGAATATATAGCGAATATTACTTCCTAGCGATCCCGGCGAAGGATAGACTGTTCAGGGACACAAGAAAATCTTGTCCTTATGTCTATAGTCCCATAAAAATGCCTTATTTTCGTCCCTATTTCATGGTAAAGTTTTCTTGCTCCTATTGAAGGATTTTAATACCTCAGTGTCATGATAAAATTTTTCTGCTTTGTCTAATCCATTTATCTTCAGTTTTGATATTATACATCATCTTACCGTTGTCGATATGAACATTTTATCGTGTGTCATGCACAGAATTGCATTGACAAAATATTTTACCGTTGCCTTATCCATTTAACTTTTCCATTGATATATAAAATGTCAAAAGTTATCTTCGTATTGATCCGGACATTTTAATTGTCTCCTTTGTCTACCCAAGTTATCTTTTGTTTTGATAGTAAGTATAAATCATGATTTACCGTGCCGTTGTCGATTTGGACATTTTTTGCGTGTGTCATGCCTAGGATTGCCTTGACACATCTTTTACCATTTTCTTATCGATTCATCTTTTTCATTGATGTATAATGTCAAAAGTTATCTTCGTATTGATAAGGATATTTCAGTTTTCTCCTTTGTCTAACCAAATTATCTTTTGTTTTGATAGTGAGCATACATCATGATTTACCGTACCGTTGTCGATTTGGACATTTTTTGTGCCTGTCATGCCTACGATTGCCATGACATATATTTTTTACTTTGTCTTATCGATTTATCTTATTTATTGATGTTTATATTGTTAAAAAGTTATCTTTGTATCTTGGTTGATATGGACATTTTGTTTTATACCATGTCAGTGGCATTGATTCATCCCGTAGCTTTACTATCTTTTCTTACCCTTACCGTTATTATCTTCTGCTTTTTCAAAGACATTACCACAGATTACCTACATACAGATGTGAAAGAGCGGCGAATTCGTGGTTCAAGATTAATTTGATAGACATAGGCTAGCCGCACCAATGCCGCATCAATGTATTTTGAACAAATTTATTATATAAATGCGGAAGCTCAATAATATAATATTATTTCTTTGATTGGTTCACAAACAGCAAAAAAATATTCTTTTCTACCCGCAAAAATATGTAAACACACAGGCTGGAACATGCTCACGCACTCGGCCACGTTAATTGTTCAGGGGCCTCATTCTGTAAGGAACGAACCATTTGATTCGGTAAAATTTCTTCCATTGTGACGTCATTTTCGGTTTGGTAGCGCGGAAACCAAACCGAAAATGACGTCACAATCGAATAAATTCTACCGAATCGAAAAGTTCGTTCCTTACAGAATAAGGCCCCTGACGCGGGCGATCTGTATCTATGCGTCGGGGTGCTGGCCCCCTGGCTTCGTCACAGAATATCGTCGACGGCAAGTATACGTACTTACGCATCTGTATTAGGTGATCTGTGACATTACTGTGGCTTACAAAGATTTATCTCTGGAGTCAGTTCTTATTTCCCTCACAGTACCGTATCGATTTCGATAAGTTTCTGCGGCTCAGCTTATCTATCAATTTCGTTACCTTGGGGTTAAATTAAATGGGGAGTATTCGAAATCGAATCAAATTTCGTATTCGAGAATATTCGAAAATACGACACCAGATTTCACCGGCCATTATCGTCATGAATTGTGTTCGGAATTTTTCCCTGTACCTTTATTTACTACTCTTCCTTACCTACCTCTCTATCTTTCTTTGCAAGGTCAGTTAAGTTTTTAGAGGACCCTACCGAATTATGAGTTTTTCTCAATTATGATTTGAATATGATCCACCAATAATGACTTTTGCGAGGACCAGTGATAGACGTTAGATATCAGCATTTAACTCTTTTTTTTCTTTTCTTCCTTAAGTATGTGTCTATCTTTTTTATGCACTTAGCTTACCTAGTTTTTAAACTCATCTTTTTTTCAAGGAGGGCAGTGTAACATGCTAGATATTACTGTTTTTTTTTTCCCATATATCATTTCCTAAATTGAATTATCACCTTGAATGCTGACAGTCTGGTAACTGCCATTAATAGAATAACCTAGAAGTAGGTTTCTGTCGAAAATAATGATAGCAATTAATTATTAACCTAGAAGGCACGCTTTTGGTTCAAATTTGAATTACCAGTTTGATACCAACACTTTCCGTTGGCTTTTTTTTTGAAGGGATGCTCTGCTTGTTCAGCTTATCTAATTTTTCGTCCCTTTCAAATTTTTCCGTTCGTCCTGAAAGGTCGACTTTGGCCTGGAGGGCAGCAATCTTTCTCAATTGTGATTACTGTTCTCGTGAAGAAAATTACCTTTTCGGCCATTAGGCATTAGTTTAACGAAATAGGGTCGCGCAAGGCAAAG
This sequence comes from Ceutorhynchus assimilis, assembly GCA_917834065.1. Lineage (NCBI taxonomy): Eukaryota > Metazoa > Arthropoda > Insecta > Coleoptera > Curculionidae > Ceutorhynchus > Ceutorhynchus assimilis. Next base: position 13,208,576 of record OU892284.1, on the reverse strand, counting down.
TTCCATTGATTACCGAAAAAATTTAAATCAAAGGTCTCGTGATTACCGTTTTATTCAAGTTTGAATTTCGAACCCCCTCGTCCTTTTTATTTATTTTTTTAGTAATGGTTGTTCATGGAATGCCTCTTTTACTTAGGGTTTTCTGAGGAGCCGTTTTCCCGAGAAGCCTTTTTCTCAAGGAATCCATTTTCAGCAAGCCCACATCTCTGGGCATAGAGCTCTTGAAGTGATTTCCTAGAGGAATCAAGTCCCCCACGTGTCGATACGTGTACCCCCACATCTGACGAAGAAAACTGAACTTCTAGCCTTGATTCAAGGCTAGAATCTGCAACTTTCATTTGCAACTTCCCTCGTCAAGTGACCGAAAATGGAAGACTACCTTACTCTACCTTTTTGTTGGAATGAAGGCTTGTAGTGCGGCAGCTTAGCTAGGATATTTCAACATATTGTGCACTTTTCGATAAAGGCACCAGATTTGATACAGAGGTAGACCGATGGATTTGGATGTAGAGCCATCAGCCAATGTACTATTTCCTAACTTTCACAAGCCGTAATTTTGGCAGGGTAAATAGTAACAACTTAAAATTATGAGGATAAAACTCTCAATAACAATTTCTATCAAATTACGCATCACCGGACCCCCCTTTCTGTTCGAAATTTTGGAGGTAAGGTGTGAAAATACGAATAAAATGGTCGAGCGATTTTGATTAATCACCTAACACCTAAGAAAACCAAGGTGGAACGTTTATCTCTCTGTATATACAGGGTGTCCCACAACGTTTTACCCAGGTGATAACTTCGGAAGGCATCATCGAATATTCCAGTCTGTAATTTTTTATTATTTTCTTCAACAAAGCCTAGGTAAATATGGCATTACCGATTTTGTAATTAAATTTTTTAATGAAAAATGATATAATACCATCAGCTACATTTAAGATTCTGAAGTGACCGTCACTTGACCAAAACTGAAGCGAATGTGAAATTGGATGATGCATGTAGAATCGGCACAAAAAGTTACCCAGATCCCCAAAATTTCAATTATTTTGGATGACGCGTTCCGATGTTATCACCAGTGTCCTTATTCTTGAAACAGGGGAGCAGCGTTCCCAGGAGAACGAGTGTTCTGTCTTTCTCAATGATATGAAAATGATAACATAGGAAACAAAGACAGAATACTCGTTCTCCAGGGAATTCTGCTCCCCTGTTTCAAGAATAAGGGCTCTGGGTAAAACGTCGTGGGACACCTTGTATATACAGGGCGGGGTACGAAAAACTTCCCACCCAGGTTTTTTCAGATGTTAGGTGCATAATCAAAAATCACTCGAACATTTCATTGATATTTTCACCTACCTACCTGTCAACCCCTAAGCGGGGGTGACATGTAATCCCAAAATTTCAAATAGAATAATGCGTCATTTGATGGAAAGTTTTATTAAGATTATATTCTCGAAACTCTAAGTTGCGGCAGGGTGAATAGCAATGAAGTATTAAGAAAGTTTGGAATGGGCTTTGCGTCATTCAAGTGATTCCATAATGAGATAGCGCCAGTAAGGGCAGAAAATCTATCGGATCTCCCGGATCTCTCACTCTAACCCTGAGTAAGATAGCCGTAGTAAAGGCTGTTCTCTCACTCTAATCTTGGCCGCAAATATACGTATTGAGTAGATTGGCAAGGGGCCATTTCAAACCTTCTGACTACTTCATTGGTAAATAGTCTCTGCCGAAATGGCGGCTCTTCAAAGTTATGAAATATGTAGTACATTGTATCACTCGTACCCCCTTTCCATCGTCGAAAATTGATCAATTTTTAACCGGAGTCCTATACTTATATATTCGAGGATTTCTATTATATCTCCTGACTATTTAACCCAACTTCTGATTTCATATAGGTGCAAGTTGATTTTATTGAATTTATTCTTTAAGCAAAAGCTGACCATATATTTATCAATACAATTTTTTTAATTAGTTTTCTGGAAACTTAAATCTTTTATATTTTCATTTCATGATGATGATATGGCCAGCGACTGTTAATGAACTTATATGGCAATTATATTGAGATACATTGTAATATTATTTTTCTTTTGAATTTGATTTTATTTAAAGTGTTTTAACAACAATTGATTTTATATTTTTAAATTATTCAATACTTGTTTTTTGACCTCACTGTGAAAATATATACTATTTTGATTTGAAAATTTCTTGAGTGTTTTATTCGTTTCACCTATGTCAAGATTTGGTTGAGTTATATGCCTTATTTATTTCCTTTTTAGAATTATCAATTACCGTTTGCTGATTTTTTTTTTAGGTGTGTTCCTGAATTTTCACAATTCAATATTTAATGTAATTTAATTCTTTATTTTTTAAATTCAGTGGCGCCCTTGCCATTCTGTACTTATTAAACTATTGACCCACCCCTAATAATTCTTCGCTGAGCAAACTGAGCATATTATGGACCTCTTGTTAATTCATTAACAAAAGGGGTTATCAATAAACCTCTTGGAAAGGTCAAGGGTCATAGGGACGAAGGCAGGAGATCATTGAACATTTTCTGAGACATGAGGGATTCAGTTTTCGAACTTCTTGGACTAGATGTTATTTTATCAAAGGTTACCTCGTTACTTTTTGTAGTATATATTTCAAGCAGAACAATTTAACGCCATTGCGGACAAGCATTCAAAGGCACTTGTCGTACGCAAGTCAAAAAAATAATTTTTCTTGCAAAATGCAAGACCATTATCTGATGGAGTGCACAATCGCCATAAGTCACAGAACGCATTCTCAGCTGGTGTTTTCAGTGTCCTATTCTATTATTATTATTATAAATCTAAATTTTTACAAAACATATACACAAGGAATTAATAATTAGACAATTTTGTACATGAAAAACTTTTTTGTGTGTATACTTTGCAAGAAAAATCCTAATTCAAAAAATAAAGCTGCCGACTTTTTAATACTTAAATTAGGTTTAGAAAAAAACTACCAATCTATCTCTCTGACTGAGACTTGACTATCTAGAAAACGACACTTACCTTCATCATAAGCAATAAAGTATTAAAAACAATAAGCATCATTATGAAATATTCAAACGGTGTCGACACTACGATCCTCCATATTTTGTATTTTAAACTACTTCGTTTGCTTGGCATGTACCTTTCCAATGGTCTGGCTTGTATACAAAAGTCTATACAAGATTTCTACAATGCATAAAGAAATTTTTTTTGGTTATCACTAATCCTGAGATTGATTTTTACCTGATTTTTATCAATTTCTCCACTTTGCAGTTCGGCTTCGCCTTGTTCCTGAAAAGTTATGATGATCAAGGCGACGAAAATGTTAACGAAGAAGAACGGGAACACTACGAAGTAAACGATGTAGAAAATGGACATTTCTATTCTAAAATTTTGGATGGGGCCTTGGTCGCTGTAAGTGGCTGCCATCGAATTTTGTAGGACTCTGTATTGGGTATTAGAGATAATATAGGTATTAGAACTTAAATTTTCAAATTTTGTTAAGGAAATATTACGTTGGCCATCCTTCGCCTGTTTGTACTGCAAATAGGGTCAGCATGGCCATAGCAACATCATCGTAGTGAAATTTTTGCTGTTGCCATTTTCGTTCTTCGACTCTAGGGACGTCACTGTCTTCTTCATACACAAAATATTGGCCTCTGAAAAGGAAAAATGTTTTGAGAGTTTTGAAGTGTTTTTGTCAACAGTACCTATCGCAAACAATTTATATTATTTTAATGATTTACAGGTTTGCGAGTGAACGACAAAATGGAATTTATCCTTTGTTCTAAAAAATAGCACACAGTGGGACCAGGAACAAGGAAAGCTCTAATACGATCACTCTTTTCGCAAAATGCAGAAACACCTAAGTTTATTAAATTTATTTTCCTATCGTTTGGTAATATTTTCAAACCTTGATTTTGTCAACCCCCTCGAGTAGGTACCACATCTATTGAAAGTCCATATTTATGCCTTAACGCTATTACAACGTCATCATATCGCAAGCTTAGAGTTGTTCAATCGGCGGAAATTAAACTGTTTATATTTGAGTTAATAAACTGGACAAACATTGATTGGACCAAGAGGAGTTGCAGAACTCGATGTCCTTCTCAAAAAATAAATTGGTTTATTTTGCATGAGTTAACAAGTCAGAAACCGACGGTTGGTTTTTAAAAAATAACTTTATTAACAATCTGAAAATTTATACTACCGAAAGCACGTTACAATTAATGTTAAAATTATAAATAATTTCAACTCACTGACTATTATCATAGGAAAATATATATATTTATAATAAGCTGAAAAGCAGAATAAGCATTTTAAATGAGGACTCAGCAAATAGACGTGATATAACTCCTCCCTTCTTAGCTCCAATTTCCACACTAGCGGAGGAGTTGAATACTCTGGTTTTCTTCTGGACCGGGGGTGGACCCCTTCTTCTTCATGACGGCTTTTACATATTTCATGTAAACCAAGAAGATACATGTAATAACGATGAGGACATATATAAGGGTCCCAAGGCTAGGCATTCTATTAATTTCGGTGAAAGTCAGTTGTGGGCGTATGTCCATTACTTCTTTGCTCAATTGGTGAAGGTCGTCTAATTTCAAATACTTTAGGTTTAGATGTCGACTTAGATTGAGGCGAGTGTCTTTGGTATGTCAAGAAACAGTATCGGTCGAATATCGGTCTTGATTATCCTATTTTCGTTGCTAATTATTTTGTAAGTGGTGGCCACTTGACAAACCAATTGGTATTTAAAGCATAAATGTTTCAATGATGTTTTGTACTTCTTTTTGTTGAAAGCATTTGAGACGGATAGCTTTTTTGATAGGAACAACCAATATCCATTGATTGGAATCGTCCAATCCCAATCGATTGATGATAATTTGCGGGATTTTAACTTCGGTTTGTTCGGAGGTGGAGGTGGATGCATAATTTTCAATTTTGGAAAAGTTGAGGAATTTTCTTATCTTGTTAAATAGAGTCAATTTTCTCATAGATATTGACTATTTGATTTATTATGTCTTTGATTTAGAGGGAATTTTCTCTATATGCTGCCTTTTGTGTACCATGTGTGCAATTTGGTTAATGTTTGATTCTAGAAGTTTTTCGTTGTGATTCATTTGTTAAATAGTTTGGTCAAATTTTTCGATTACTGTTAGAGAAAGCGACTTTTGTTTCAGAACATTTCCTTGTAAATTATTTTCATTGCTTTGTAATTCCCTAATGATGTGCTCGTAACGTTCTCTGTCAGATGCGTCTAGGTTTCCAGTTAGAAATTTGAATATTGAGCCTAAGCCATTAATTAATCCTCTTTTGATTCTTTATGGCTGAGGAATAATTTCTGATATTTTGTATCAATTCTATTCTGTGTTATTTTTAACAAATTTATGTAATTGCTAATGTCTTGATGTCCATTAAGAATGTTTGTAATATTATTAGATTTTATGTGAAGTTTATTTATTTCACGTATTATTTGAGAGGAATTATGCCAGGATTGTCAGACAATTTTCTGATGATTATTTGTTCTTGAGTTCCAAGCGCGTAGGAGAAAAGCTGAAATATAATACTTAGTGTTATAAAGCTAAAAAGCAAGCGTACGAGATAAAATGCATATAAAATAGTTAATAAGAGTAATTGTAATATAATATTTTATTCTTAAAACTAGGTGTCAAAACTAAGTATATGTATTTCTCAGGGGACTTTTGATGTTACCCATGTGTACCTTTTCGTGTGAGGTCGTTGCTATTGTTTTGCGTACTGGGTCAAATGGTTTTAACTTGTGCCTGATGTGTTAACTTATTACTAATTTTTGACGTGTATACTTTTCAATGTAGGTATATTTTTGGTTCTTGGTGGAATAATGTTTGTTTATCGGTTTCAATAATATTTCCTATAATTTTTTATTTTTATGTTCTGTGACATAATCTGTCAATAAAAGTTGGTCTAACTTCAGGTCAAATGAATCATTTCAGCTAATGTGTCCTGAAATAATATCTATTGGTTTAAATTAAGTCACCGAATGAATGGTGTGATTATATGCTGGTAGTGCATATATATATATATATATTTTTTTTCTGATAGGTTTCTTTAGAAAGCCACGATTATTTAAAATTCTTACGTGTTCAGATAAGGTGGAGTGTAATCTCTCAATAACACCATTTGACTGGGGATGATCGGACGAGCAAAAATTAATTTTTATTTATGAAGTTGTAATAATTCTGTCACAACTGTATTTTTCAAATTCAGTTTCGTTGTCTAAAATGATTTTGGATGAAACACCGTGATGTGAAAAGAACGATATTAAATTATCGCTAATTTCAGTGGCTGATAATGAATTTATAGCGTAAGCTTGTGCATACAATAATTGTGAGAAATGTAACTTTATCTAATTTATATATATCAAGCACATACAGGTGTTAAGTCATCTAGGTGCTTTAGTTAGTTATATATAATATTAGTATTATAACATAAATTTAATGTAACAATATTTGTAACTATTTTGAAATAAATAAATAAACTTGAAATAAACTTGAAATAAATAAAATATGTATAAAGGTGAATAGTTTCGAAATGTTTGGTTGCCACGGGTGTAATATTCATTTCCATGTTAAGTGGGTGCCGTTCGTATTTACTTCGTTGGCATATTCCTCATTCATTGATGTACGACTGAATAGACTCTTTGAGATTTGGCGAGTAATACCTTTCTTTGATACGTACTTCGGTTTCCTCGATTCCGCCATGGTTTGTCTTACTCTCATGGAAGTTCTGTATTATTTTCGGTATACTTTGTTTGTCTACTATGTCGATTAATTTTTTCAAACATCTCTTAATCGAGGGCCATTTAAAAAAAATTTCTAACCACTTCCAGAATGGTTCATGTATCCTGGTTCTCAAACTAAGCATAGAATAATTTACCTGGCACAACGTTTTCCTTTATAAAATTAATTGCATCATTTTCAAAAGATTTTCCGAAATTTGAACCAAAAATCTTCTTTCCTTTTCAAATAAAATTAGTCGTTTTGTTTTGGCAGGTGAGTGCATGTCCTTTGTGACGATTATTTGATTTGCTCCATAGTTAACAGCAGATTCTCCAATTGGAATTCCAACAATATGGTCTTATTCGGCATTAGTATGGATAGTTTCATCATCATCTTCAGCTATTGGTTCGAGGTCAGGTTGCGCAATAGTTGATATTTTGTCTAGGTACTCAATCATTTGCTGGTCTTTAGGGGTTATTTTCCATTCTAGCTTCTTCCTCTAATCCCTTATTGAATTTTTCAACATATGATACTAGATTCGATATATTGCCGGTTATGTAATTCAATACGGTTTCGGGTTGATAGAGACGAAAGGGGGAAGAAAAGTGGGGCGTAACCTGAAAATATTCACTGACACCTCAACTGACACGGCTTGATGACAGCCATGTCTTTGGGTTCAGTGGCACCAGGCCCTGCGATCTCTCATTGCCAGTTATAAACCACATAATAACTCTTTTCCGTTTTTCTAGATGTCGCTAACAACCACAGAATTGTCAAAATTGGAAAATACCAGCACATCAAGAACACGTCCGATGTCGATAACATTGACATGAGATTGACATGTCAACATATGACAATATGCCAAAATATTCATTTGATCATAACTAATAATTCATAATGTTTTTTGTTCGCCGGTCTTGCATTTCATCTTTCTTTCTGTTGTCAAGTATTCTTAAGTGATATCAAAGTTGTTTTGTGTGTTTCAAGAAGAACTTCAAACTTTATAGATTGGAAGATCTATTTTTATCTTTGTTGATTAGATAAATGACAGGATCAATTAAACATCAATCAGAACTTTGAATAAATATGTTAAGGATCCCTTAACCATCGATAAAGAAACTGTCTTTTGATCTAATTAACAAATTATCAATTAATTTAAGCAAACATTAATGCCCCAAAGTCTAGAATAAACGAATTTGAACAGACCGACAGTAATGCGAACAGGGTGCCATCTATCATAAAAAGTCCTATGTAAAGTAGGTGTCTGTAGCATCGATGCAAAACCAGTAAATAGTGATTTTCCAATGTGGTAGATGGCGTTGGCTTGGCTCAATTTTGTTGACAACACAATTTACACTGAGATTCCATTCTCGACAGTTTATATAGTATTTATCTCTGAGTGGCACCGAAAACGCCAAGAAAGTGAACCAATAAAATTATTAGAATTTTTTTTTTTAAGTTTCGCCAATACCACGCCACTATGCTGTCGTTCATGCTCTAACCTTAGGCTCTAACCGATAGAATCATGACTCTGAATAATCACGCCTCTCCACATCCATCATTTCGCAATGTTGCCGGATTTTTTTCTACTTCAAAATACTACACATGCCCATATAGCAAATAAAAATATGTTACCAACTTGTTTATTAGTTTCCATCAAGTTTGGCAAAGCAGCAAATTCTATTGCAGTTCGCCGTTTGGCTAGCCAGACAATAGTTTGTTTCGCCATCGTGCCATTTTCGATGTGAGGTCTTTTAAATTTAAAAGCCATTTCAAGGGCTTATGGTCCATAATGATATTGAATTTTTGTCCGTAAAGGTACGGTCGGAAGTACTTCATCGCCGAGATAAGACACAGGCACTCCTTTTCAGTAGTTGAATAATTTTTTTCTGAATCATTCAAGGTGTGAGATGCGTAGGCTATTGGCAAATCTTGTCCAATGGGCCCTCGTGATAACACAGCACCTAGGGCTGCGTTACTAGGATCACATGTTAAGTTAAATGTATTCGAAAAGTCTGGGTATTGTAGCATATGTTCATTCACAGGCAATTTTTTGCAATTTTCAAAACATTCGATAAATTATTGGTTGTATTCAATCTTTGCGCCTTTCTTCAAACATTTCATGAGGGGTTTCGTGATTTTTGCAAAATTATCTATAAAACGTTTATAATATCCATTTTGTAATTGGGAAATTTTGTATGGCTTCGATTTTGTCTGGATTTGGTCGCACTCCTTCTGATGTCACTATATGACCTAAATATGATACTTCTCGTCTGAGGAATTCACTTTTGTCCAATTGAATTTTGAAATTGGTTTCACGTAATCTTTGGAAAACCAATTTCTGTAGTAGTGCTGTTGTAGATACGTGGAAAATATAATAATGTCGTCGAGGTTTACAAAACATTTTTCGTTCTGGATTCCTCGTAATATACTGTCCATGGTCCTGGAAAGTGGCGGGGGCGATCTGCAGCCCGAATGGCATACGCAGAAATTCGTTATGGCCATTTTTCGTATTAAATGCGGTTTTCTCTATGTCGTTTTTGTTCATCTGTATCTGATGAAATCTGCTGACCAAGTCCAATGTACTTAGTAATTGACATTTTCCTAATTTGCCTGGTCGATTATATTCAGTAGGGCCGGTAGGAGTATCTGTCTGTTATGGTTTTCGCATTAACGCCACGAAAATCTACTACCACTCTCCATTTCTGCTTTCCAGAAGTATCTGCTTTCTTTGGAACCAACCAAAATGACCAGGAAGAGTTTCTTGAAAAATCAACATTTTTTTCATCTGTGATTCGACTTCTTTTTTATGTATAAAAGGATATATAGGTTTTACTTTAATATACAGGTTGTTTATCAGTGGTTTTAATTGAATTCACTCATAAATGTCAGTGGCATGTTGTCTTCATAAAATATATATTGTTTGCATATATGTGTTATTTGCAATCTAGTGAGTCTTCGAAATTATTTAAATTTATTTTTTCCAATTTTTCTCGATTAAATGGTTCTAGCTTAAATAGTTGTGAAATATCAAGGGTTATTGGCTTACAAGTGTTATTTAAAATGCTAGTAAAAGCATTACCATTTTTTGCTATACTCAGCGTTTTTATATGCATTGCACCTTTCAAGCTGACTTACCGCATTTGTATGCCACCGGCAGATGTGCGTAATTTAACCCAAACATAGGATATTGGAAACGAGAAATTATAATAATGCCTGCGCTATCAAAGCACTGAGCTCCCCAGTCATCAATTCTAAGATAGTATGGGAATGTCTATGAAAACTCAATGAGCTAGGAAAAGATACCCTCATACGAGTGTCACACATAGGGGCTGAGAGCAACGAATGCGTAGACACACTTGCGAGAACGGGAGCTTTCTACTCCCTCCACTGGTCTAGAACCATTCTGCGGCACCAGAAAGGCGCACTTTCAAGGAATGATCAAAAAAGAAAAGAATTGGCTAAGGAACAGACAATGGCTAAAACAGCGAGGACTACGGCAGGCCAAGGATTTATTGGGCAACTGTAACCAAAAAATATGCTGGTCAAAAGTAGCAAGAAAAGTCTTAAAAATCTCACTGGGGCACTGCAGACTTGAGGAACATTTACGGAAATTGGTGTTTGATGAAAGCGCTGTCTGTAGGTTCTGTGCAGATGGAGTGGAAACACCTCCCCACCTTCCACCATTAGTAGTTTAATGTTGAAGATTCTTCCCCTTATAGAGTAAGAAGACATTTCATCCCTCGAACCAATGGATATCTACAAGGACTTAGGACTAAAGAGGCGCTGCTTTGAGCAGGAAACCTGAACTTAGAAGCAAAAGGAAAGGTAAAATGGATCAACCTAAGTCACAAAGCAACTGACACCTCAAACAGAAACAATACAGTACAAGTCATCGGGTTGACTTCGGAGATCTTTCTTCAGTAGGACGTTGTCTATTGTGACTTTAAACTTGTCGCTCCGACATCAGCAAGGATACTAAAACCGAAAGTGGTAGGTATTTCTTGGAGCGGTTCAAAACGAGTTTTTTGCGGGATGGTCGGAATTTCATGAATAATTCGCAATCCCGACGCCCTACCAAGTTAACTAACCATCCTAGGACAATTATTATACAGAACCTCAAACACTGTACTCTGTAATAGCGAACAGCCTCTGTTGACGTTTTACCAAAAGCGCATGACATTTTCAATAGTATTTTTCTCATTGTGCATGTAAATTCTGGACCCCGAAAACCCTCTTCAAGAAATATGAGATTGCACACGCTCCTTAAGTTTTCACTGAGCAATGCAGGTAAGTAGGTATTTATTTTGCCCAGTACCGACAGATCTATCTTAAAGTTATGAACAGGCTGAAGACCAAAAATATTTAGGTCATAGAATGGTGTCAGCAGGTAACAAACAATGAAGAAATCGGATAAGCTTAGCTCTCACGTGGATGTTGACACAATAAACTCCTTTTACTGCTCAGTTTGGCGGAAATATTTTGGATGTTCCAACTGATCCATTTTCCCGCGTACAAAACATGTCTGGAGAGTTCTTCTACTTAACACCTTGTAAATGCCGAGGAAAGAGGAAAGTGGAAATTGTAGATATTTTTCGAGAATCTAGTAACAAAATCAATAGCAAATTCATAATCTTGGTTCAAGCTCATCTTTCGCGGGAAAAGTTTTATTTTTATAGATACACTTGCCAGCAAAATTAACGCACCACTAACTTATTTCGAATTATTTTTGGAAATTCATATAAAAATTAAAATATGTATGTCCGATTGACCAATAAAGTGCTATTTATAGAACAGTTTTGCGTTAATAAAGTAGCACTTTATTGTACTAGTAAAATAAAGTACTACTTTATTTTACTAGTAAAATAAAGTGCTATTTTATTGCCTACCTGGACTACCTGATAAGGTGAAACAGGTCCTGACAACCTGCCAAAGTGAAACAGGTCCTGACAACCTGCCAAGGTGAAACAGGTATACCTACGCGAATTTTACTTTTTTCATCCAATTTTTTTAATTTTTAACAAAAACCAGTCGGTATCGTACATAAAATCATGTATATAACGCTAACATAAACAGGCTTTATTGACTCATTATTTAATAGACTCGCTCGCAAGCTCGCTCGGCCATAAAATTATTCGTACAATAAAGCCTTAGTTTATGTACTTGTTATATAAATAGCTATTATTTTAATTTTGAACTGCCATAGTAAACATATTCTTAATTTATACAGTTGTTTTTTTTTTTATCGAAGTCTGTTTATATTATCTTTATTTTGTTGCAATTCAGATGAAATTTGAATTAACATATCTCTTTCATTCTTAGGTTTTATTACTAAAATTTATCATTTTGCTATGAAAATTCATGTTTGTGAGGTACAGTGAATTAAAGTGTTTATTATGGAACGCCAATCTAGAAATTTGACCGCCGAAGAGTGTGCTCAGGCAGTCATTTTACTGGAAGAGGGATGGAGCTTCCGAAGAATTGGACAGAGATTTGGTGTATCGCATACATCCGTTTCCCGTATGATCGAACGTTATAGGGAGACAGGTCAGAACTTAAGAAGACCTGGTCAAGGCAGACATCGCATAACTACGCAAGTTCAAGACCGTTTTTTAAGAGTCTCAGCTTTAAGACAACGGTTCGTGACAGGAAGATTGCTGCAGACACAGCTACAGGAAGCAGATGGACTCAGAATTTCAACTGATACTGTTCGTCGACGCTTAGCTGAAACTGATATGAGACCAAGAATCCCAGCGCGAGGACCAGCTTTGACCCCAGAGCATCGTAGAGCAAGGTTGAATTTTGCTAGAGTATACATCGATTGGGCTGATGAAGATTGGGAAAGAGTTCTTTGGTCAGATGAAAGCAGATTTTGTCTCTACAACTCAGATAGACGTATGAGAGTTTGCCCAATGTAACTTCCAAAACACCAGATTATTTGGTGGAGGGTCAGTTATGTTTTGGGGAGGAATCTTTTTAACTCGTACTGACTTGGTAGCTATTGATAATGGCAGTTTAACAGCAGATAGGTACATAAGGGAGATCCTGCAAGAACATGTGATACGATTTGGCCCTTTCAGTGGTGAGAATTTTTTGTTTCAGCAAGATAATGCTAGACCGCATGTTGCTCAGATTGTGCAAGATTATCTTAATGAGGTTGGAATTGAAACTATGGACTGGCCAGCAAACAGTCCTGATCTTAATCCAATTGAAAATGTTTGGGACATGATCTACCGCCGTTATGGAGAACTTCCTAACCCTCTCAACAGTTTGGATGGGCTTACTAGAGGTATTGTCCAAATATGGAACAATTTGGATGAAAACGAGATAAGGCCCGTAATTTTGAGCATGAATAATCGCTGCCGTGCTGTTATCCAAAATAGAGGAGGAAATACCCGTTATTAATTATTTTTAGCTAAAGTTAATAATTTTTTATTTTTCGAATTTTGTCGTTTTTTTTTTCATTTATTTTTTTCTTACCTTCTTTTGGAATTTTATCTTTTGTTAATGCCCTTATCAAGTTAGAATAAGAATATACTTATTTAGGACAAAAAAATATTTGATCAATATTATGACATAAAAAATATTTGTCAAAATATAGTACGTTAATTTTGCTGGCCAGTGTAGTTAAAATGTGACCTTAATGGATTTACGAACACATGGAGCTCTGCGAACAACCTAATCTGGTAAAAATCACTTGAAAGCCACAAAAGTATCGAATTTTATAGCTTCAAGATAGATTATTTTGCTTAACCCGAAATTGACAAATATATAGGCAAAATTTATGTTTTCCTAGATAAACACTAAACTTTAAAATAATCTGTCGACTGAACCAGATCCCATGTGGTTGTAATAATTTATTCAAAGTCAATGATAATCTTATGAATACCCACGTTGACGAACCCAGATGTCAGGTAACTGAAAGCGCTGCTGTAAAGAAATTATATTCGAAGTGTGTATAGAGCGAAGCAATGATAAAATTAGCTGGATTTTTAAGATACAATAACAAATTGTAGAGCAATATAATTATAAAGGGTTATACCTTTGGTGAAATGTTAACTGAAAGATAGTCAAATGCTTAGTTATAATTAAGATATACCTATTGTTTGCCCAGCGGATCTGAGTCTACGGAAGGAATTCGGACGTAAATGTGCCATGTTGTCACGTTTAATTATAAAAAAGCGAAAATACTAGGCATGTAGTAAAGTTCATTTGAAAATCCATTTTTTAATAACAAAATATAGATACCAATAAAACGATAAATATTTCAACGTGGTTGTTAGATCTATTCTTATTCTAATAACTGATTTCTTTAATTTTATCCATTGTAAAAAATGATAAATTTTCTAAAGATACCATTAGTTTTTGACAATTTGGCAAGCATCCGGCCTGGATGAACCTGATTGGTGGAGCTTTTGGCAGGATGGCCGTTGCCACGGTGCATCATGCCGTTGTCAATAAGCTAACGTCACCTTACGTCTCGCTATTGGCCAAGGCTTCCGTCATTTTATCCTCCCATCATGGAATATTGATTTATATTGAAATATCCAGTGGCGGGGGTTTGGTCATTGGCGGTTTTCGTGTAGGAGTTGCAATACGATAACACTTCCAAAAAATTCCGCACGCAGCTGGGTATTTTATGAATGAAATCAGCCATTTTTTTTTACAACTGCATTCCCCTTACCGTTGCCCCGTAGACACAGAGTCGCTGGGCAGACATTAGGTAGGTTAAGATAGGAGTGATTACTCAATTATTTTATTATTAAATTATTAGAGGAGTTTAATTCATTTCACACCCTTGATAATTAGTTTAGAAATTAGGGAACTTTTATTCTATTCACTTGATTAGGTTAGAAATTAGGGAACTTTTAATTTATTTACTCGACTAGGTTAGAAATTAGGAAATAAGAATAAAAAGCATAGTTAATTAGAAAAGGGAAAGGTTTTCAATTAAAAGGGAAAACATTGAATGTTTAATTAATAATTTGACATGTAACTAGCGAACTCTGTTGGAGAGGGGTGGAGCAGTTTGAATGGGGAAGATTGAATAAACTTGAGAACTAATGGGAACGCCACAAGAAACCAGAGGGTACTTACAGCGAATCGCTGAAAGCTAAGAGGGTTGCAGATTTTCGACTTTGTCGATTCTCGCAAGCACGGTACTAAGGGGTAGCCAATGGGCTTCTGAAGTGTTACCCAGAGGGTGGTTTCTTTCGCTTATTTAACCCATTATTTCCCATTGTACTCAGTTGAGTACAGCTAGAAAAATATTTTTTTGGCGCCATCTCGTTATTGGCAGATCAACTATACCAATAAAAGTCAATAGTTTTACTTGTTTACAATAGATGGCTACAAGATATTGTGGCAGAATTGACAAATAATATTTTCCCGCGCCAATTTCTCAAACGGTACGTAGATTACGTTGTCCGATTGTCACACGAGTGCAAATAATCCTTTGAAAAGTATATTTTTTATATTAGAACTGTGCTTATATTGTGTTTTCTAGCTTGTTCGAAGTTTGATTGATATATTCTTAGTGTTTTTTGAATACAGAACTCCGTTTTCAGAATATGGTAAGTAGAACTTTCTTGCTGTACTCATTTGAGTACAATGGGCTGATGCCTTACTTTTTTATCTGCTCACTACTATAGCTAAAACAGTGCTGTTATTTTTTAGTTTTCAATGAATCCGGACGATTTTCCTCCAATTCCTACCCAAAACTTTTATGGTAGGAAAAGATACCAACATTTGCAACCTGCTTTAGAAGAAGTCGCTTCGTCAAGTACCAGAAATGAAGTCGACATTGTGATTATTCCTCCCGACGTTGACGCACAGACAGACGAAGAAGATTTTGACGAAAATAATATTCCAGACGAGTTGCTGATGCCTCACGATGTCGCTGGCGAAATCGAACTTCAACATGTCAGTAGCAGTGAAAGCGAAGACAGCGACGATGAGTTCAATGTACCTTTGTCAGTTGTACGGCAGAATATTTTGCGATCAGTACAAAATCCTTTGCCATCTAAGAAAAAGCTGCCAGAACCTGAACCTAAGTGGACTAAAACTTTTGTCGATACTAGTATTCCATCGACTACAGGATGTGCAGATCGCTTGGAAATTTTGAAAAACGATCTGGAAAACCACAATCCAGTTGAAATATTTGAGAAACTATTCGGCAATGATGTTTATGATCACATTGTTTCCCAAACTAATTTATATTCTTCACAGAAGAATAGGCATGATTTCTTTGTCTCCAAAGCAGATGTGAAACTATTTGTAGGAATACTTCTTTTGACTGGATACCATAAATTACCAAGTGAGCGAAATTACTGGAGTCTTGATGAAGATTTAGGAGTTTTTGTAGTAGCAAATGCTATGTCACGGAATAGGTTCCAAGAAATCAAAAAATTTATTCATTTAGCTAATAATGATAATTTAGATAAAAATGACAGAATGGCAAAAGTGCGACCTCTCATATCCCTTCTAAATCAAAAATTCCAGCAATGGGGTATATTTCATGAACACCTGTCAATCGATGAAGCCATGGTAAAGTTTTTTGGTCGACATTCTAGCAAGCAATATATAAAAGGCAAGCCTGTGCGATTTGGGTATAAGAATTGGATGCTGTGTAGTTCCACGGGATATTGCTACGCATTTGACACTTATTGTGGTGCAAAAAAAATTGATGATGGAGTCGCGGATCTTCCTTTGGGATCTAGGGTGGTACTTGAGCTTCTGGAATGTGTATCAATACCATCGGACCATATCGTTTTTTTCGATAATTACTTTAGCAGCCATGGACTTCTAAAGTCATTGAAACAGAGAGGACAGCGAGCTACCGGAACTGTCCGGGAAAATCGAACAAGAAAATGCCCTCTAACCAATGTAAAAAATTTCAAAAAGAAAGATAGGGGCTATTTTGAGCATATGTATGATAGTGATTCAGCTCTTTTGTTCGTCAGATGGCAAGATAATAATACAGTCTCGATGGTAACAAACTATGACACATTGGATCCCATCGGTCGTGTGAAACGCTGGTCGACAGCTGCAAAAGGAAAGGTGGATGTTCCGCAACCCAACATTTTTCAGAACTACAACAAATCCATGGGCGGTGTTGATCTGCATGATCAAGCTGTAAGCAATTATAGGATCTCAATTCGTGGTAAAAAATGGTGGTGGGTGCTGTTTACCAATATGATAAACATGACACTTGTCAATGCTTGGAGAATATTTCAGCTTGTGAATGAAGAACCAATCAGTCTAATAGAATATGAGAGAATGATAGTTCGTCATTACTTGGCATGTCATGAAAAAGCAAAATATAGAAGCAAACCAGCTGGTCAACTACCAATAAGTGTGAAGAAACATGAAGGTGGCCATTTTCCTCTAAAATTGGAAAAACAGTTGAGATGTACTCAGTGTCATCAGAGGGTTAGATGGAGTTGCTCAAAATGCAAAGTAACTTTATGCGTTGAGAGACAATGTTTTGCTATTTATCACTCCTAGATTTGATTTATATTGTTTTATGTGTATACGTAATTACTTCCGTTTGTTTACCTTTGAAAAATATGAGTTTTATTTGAATAAAGTTAGTGCATATAAATTATTTTTTTGACAAGGTGTTAACCCATTGTACTCATCTGAGTACATGGGTCTCTCGGCTGACCCATGAATTTCCGAATATGGGTTACATTTACTTTTGTACTTCTAATAGTCCATATGTTACCGAAATAATGAAAAATAATGATTCCGCTCAAGAAAAGTTCTTGGGTCCTAATGGGTTAAGCAGATGTTGAGGCCAGTTAACATCAGTTATCGTCAATTTGCCACTAGTTTTTACTACGTGCTATCGCCGGAAATTTATTTCGCGAAGTCTCAGCGAGAGGTTTAATTTAAATTCCATTAAAGTGTCATATTTGGAACCAAATCCCTTAATTGGGAAATACTCGCTTTTCTTTCATTTCTCTTCAATTTTTCTTTAGTTTGAATTGTTTGTGGTTAAATCTATGAACTATAAACTACACGTATCTGGAATGGCACCGACTGTTGTCGCATAACTATGGCATTTGTATGGCATTTGTCATCTCGCTTAGTGCGTCTAAAAAAGCTACATAGTGAGGGATTCCTTTCTCTCTCCAGTTCATTGCTGTTAGGTTTGGTATATTCCTAACCTCAAATATATTATTTTTTAGACAAAGAAAGATTTCCATAATTTGCCGATAAGATAAATAGATATAGGTTTACCCCACATTCTCCATCTCAATTTGCCGCAAATTTATGGATCGGCGGGCCATTCCAGGACGTGTAGTTTATAGTTCATTGGGTTAAATAAGGTAATTTTAGTTTTTTTATTTATTTATTTTACCTTGCCTTCTTTTTATCATATATATACAGGGTGTCCCAGAATATGTGGGCAATCTCTCGGTTTCAGATAGAACACAAAAAAATAACATGACAACTTCCTATAAAAAAAATTCCTACGGCCCCCCCTACAAAATTAAGTGCCCCTAAAGGACGCCTCTGAAAATCGGTTTTTTGTTGATAACTTTCAAAATACTCCGTGTAATTTTTTTTCTTTTAGTATGATGGATACTAGATAAGACCCCTTAAAATGAACCCTCTGAAACACACTTGACCAATCTAGTTTGCCAGGGACGAACTAGCTTTAACGCAATAATGACACTGAGGAAATATTAGTAGAAAGCATTAATTTTCACTGTCGCGAAATAAGGGCTAATATTGAAGCATTGTCGAGATTCGCACAATCTTTCATTAAAATAGGTATGGAATGCATAAGATTAGAAGGATTTCATGTTGATTCGACATAAAAAATTATTTAATAAAAAACCATTAATACACAAAAACAGATTTTTCTCGAAAGCAGCTCATTTTTTCGACATCGAATGAGAGTATCTTTTTTCTAGTTCAAGGTTGAAACTATCTAAAAATATTATTGCTATGCCTATATCATACAGGGTGTAACAAAAATTAGCATTATTGTGTTAAAGCTAGTCCGTCACTGGCAAACTAGATTGGCCAAGTGTGTTTGAAAGGGTCCATTTTAAGGGGTCTTATCTAGTATCCATCATATTAAAAGAAAAAAAAAATACACGAAGTATTTTGAAAGTTATCAACAAAAATAGTTATTTTCCTAACAAGTGCGCAAAGTGATACTTTCCCGCACGAAAAAGCAGTTAGACGAACGACGCGAAGCGGAGTTCGGATAAGCTTTGAGTGCGGGAAAGACACTTTGCGCAAGTGTTAGGAACAATATTTTTTCTACCAGTATCTTGAAAAAGTAGACTCTGAATTGTTAAAATATTAGAAAAATCAATCAAATCAAAATCTTCAAAAATCATTTAAAATCTATTGGAATTCCTCAGAATGTTTTTTAAATTAAATACCCAAAAATCATTTCACATCTTCTGGAATTTCTAGAATCAACAAGAATATTTTCATGAGAGTCTCTTAAATATCAAAAATTTTACAAATTTCTAACAGTACAGACTGGTCCAATTTGGACACCTTTGATAAGAAACATCATGTTAACTAAGAGTTAATTTCAATTAAAAGCTTTCATTTTGAATATTAGTTTATTCAGAAACCATCAAAACATTGAAAAATCAAGTATAACTATGGCAATTATGCATAATAAAAATGAGTGCGCAAAGAGTTTCCGTGCGCAAAGTTCAACTTTGCGCACGCAAATGAGTGTGCAAAGTTATTACTTTGCGCACGCAAGTAGAAAAACCAATTTTCAGTGGCGTCCTTTAAGGGCACGTAACTTTGTAGGGGGGGCCGTAGGAATTTTTTTTTATAGGAAGTTGTCATGTTATTTTTTTGCGTTCTATCTGAATCCGAGAGATTGCCCACATATTCTGGGACACCCTGTATAATAGTTTTGTTCGAACCCGACATGAGAACCGTTCTAGAACGGTAATTTCCAGTCGAACAATTCATTTGTCAATTAGGATAAACGTTCAACTTATTGAAAAATAGGTGGGCAACTGGAAATTACCGTTCTAGAATGGTTTACATGTCGAGTTCGAACAGAACTAATACCACAAGAGAAAACATTTTGATAGCAAAATTTTCGACTGGTATGAAAGTTTGTTGCTTGGCAATTGACCTTTTGTTTGGACGCCATATTGCGGTGCGCGAACATAGTTGCCAAAAGAAGAAAACAAAAATTACTAGCGGGCTGTCGACATTAAAAGCAAAAGTAACTAAATGATTGATCCTCGCTATCCTTTTTGTTTGTTTACTTTCTCTGTCTGATTTTTTAAACAATAAAGCCTAGTACTCATAACCGCGAAATTCGCTCTTTTTTGACATTGCTTCGACAATTTGACGTTTGATTCACGCATAAAACGTCAAATTGTCGAAGCAATGTCAAAAAAGAGCGAATTTCGCGGTTATATTTTTTTTTATAGGCTTGAGAAAGGAAACCGAAATTTGGTAAAGTGAATAGGTAGATATTTTATTATTTCTATTCTGCCCAATACAAGTTAAAATTGATGGCTTTTCTTTTCAAAAACATTCGTAATAGACGGCAAATTTAAATTTTAAATGTAATTTATTGAGTAACTTTTGTTTTTAATAGGTGAGTTCGGCTTGGCAACTCTTTTGACTCCTTTGACACTTTTCACTGCAAAATCGTTTGGGTCAGGTCACTGGGAGCAAATAGTGCAAACTCCTCATCGTTCGGGTACAGCCAAGTAAAGTGAAAAAAGTTAACTCAACAAGCACCATCTCGTGAGATGAAGCTAACGATCCTAACCTAAAAAATTCAAAGAAGATATTTTTTGCTTAGGGCTTGTTTGCCTTCTGGGGCTCTGGTAGAAAAAATTGCATCGCTCCCCAAAATATCCACAAAAACACATGTTCCGGTTTGTGATGGGGATAAGCGCCCGCGGCATTCGCGGGCCGCGGCTCGCCTTGCTCCTGATGCGTTCGACTTAACGATTTTACTCTTTTCACTCTGTGATCGTACGTGACTATGAATCTGTTCTTTATCCGCACGAACACCGTTTTGCCAAGCCGAACTGACCTAATGTTGACAGTACGCTAGTATTTTTTTTTCTACTTTTGGCAACTATGTTCGCGCACCGCAATATGGCGTCCAAACAAAAGGTCAATTTCATGAGCGAAATTACCAAAAAGCAACAAACTTGAATAAAACCAAGAAAAAAATTTTGCCTAATAATTTTTCCTTGAGTGGTATTCTTTTTAGTCTTTCCTTTTCTGGTTTTAGAATCCCCTTTAAAATACTTGTGGTGGCATAGAAAGGTCTTACATGCCGGTTTGTGCGGTTGAAGGTGTTTTCAGCTTCAGCAGAAAAATGGTAAGTGGTACTAATTTTGAGTCTCTACTAACTTTCAATAACCACTTCAAGAAGAGAAGAAAGAAGATTTCATTCAGATTGCCTCCGGTTCAGAAAACTGTTATTTACTGCTTCAGATCAAATTTACTTTTCAGCATAATTTATCACGAAATTTTAAGACGTGACAGAATTATTCACGCTGCCAAAATATCAATTCTTACAGTCTGAGATTCTTACATAACATCTCAATTTTGTCACAATCTAAGAACTATAGCATGTGAAATGCTGGGAAATGAAGGGAGGCTCTGCTTGTTCAGCTTGTCCTATTCTTCGTCTGTTTTAAATTTTGACTTTCGACCTGGAAGGCTGAGATTGAGCCTGGCCTGGGGGCAGCCATCTTCCTCACGTGTTATTACCGTTCTCGTGGAGGAAAGTACCTTATCGGCTATCAGGCACTAGTTCAATCAAATAAACTTGCGTAAGACAAAGTTCCGTTGATTACCGAAAAAATTTAAATCAAAAGTCTTGTGATTATTGTTTTAGTCAAGTTTGATTTTCGACCCGTCGTGGTTATAGTACGGGATACGACGCCTATTTCATCAAATCATTTTACACCGTCTTGCATTATTATCATCAGTTAGATAACATGAAGCTGAAACGCACTTGTGCAAGGAAATAGATGGGAGTGGGGGATTCCACTGAAAAAAATGTTTAAGAAGATGTCGTCAAAAACGAAGAAAATATATAATTATACACCGTCTTGGATTCATTTATTCAGTTAATTTGTACACAAACAGAATTGGATCAACCTATGCAAGACGTTTTCATGGGGGTTTTGTGTTGCAATATTAGATATAAAGTGTCAATTTTTGAGAGGGGTGAAATATCATTTTACACCAATCCATTGTCGATTTAGATTGAAGCTTGAATGTAGAATAGCCACTGGATACTTATGCAAGACTTCCTGCGGCGGGATGACGGGATGCAAGACGGAGGTCAATGCGTTGTCTCATGAGGGAATGAAAAATCATTTTACACCACTTCATGCGTATGTTCGCCGAAAAAATATATGTTAAGAAATAGTGATACATCAGTACAAGACGTTTTTTCGGGGAAAAAATTACATAAATCCGTTTTTTTTTTTTCACTGAACTATTGAGTTATTTACTGAACCCGTTCACTGTTCATTCTTTTCTAAATCATATAGATGAAAAATGACAGTTGCCATAGCAGTTCAACAGGGGAGTCTGCTGAATACAGGAATTATAATTTAATTTCAGACAGATCTGTCATTTTTTGCTGCTTGGAAAAAATTTAAAAAAAAAAATAAATACTCATTATTCCCGAGATCTATAGTTGAACATAACAGAACGTAAGTATGTCATAGCTAGTATTATTAAAAAATAATAATTTTTCTTCTAGCAGATTACGTACGATGGCTTTATGCATTTTCTGTCGGAAAGAATCAAATGAAAAATGTAAGCTTTTCGAGAATGAATCTTTATTAGATAAATGTAAAAACATATTAAAAATCAGAACATATAACGATTTGAAATTCAAGAAGGTTAAAATGCCAGAGGCTGTGAATGATGGAGAAGCCGGCTATCATTCTTCATGTTACAGGCGATTTTCTGCTGTAGATTTTAATAAATATAAACCAAGACCAAAAGTAAAGCATCCTCCACCTAATGTGAGTGCACCTTTGCATTCTTTGATACCTTCTACCAGTGCTGGACAGCCTTCTACTAGTGCTGGACAGCCTTCTAACAGTGCTGGACAGCCTTCTTTGACGTTAGATTATTGCTGTTCCATTTCACCTTCTACGGCTACTGTTCACACTGCCGATATCGAACGAGACCAAAAAATTCAGAGAACATCAGCAGATGAGGGCGCGAACACCAGGTAATAAAAGTATCAGTATAATTCAATATAGTATATTCAAAATCAGGTGTTCAGTTATAGTCATGGTTGGTATTTCTTTTTTTTTTTTCAGTAACCTTCAAGACCTAAAAGATTTCCATGGACAACCTGATCAAAAATGTTTCTTCTGTCGTAAGTGCAATAAAAGGAGGAATGGCCGTTTGCAATTATTAATTGTTGCAAAATCCGACAGGCTTCTGAAAAAAATGAAAACTATTGCAACTGAAGTGAACGACATAGATGTTTTATTGGATTTAAGTTTCTACGTAGCTTCCAATTCACCTTTTATCTATCATAAAGTTTGCTACCGAAGTTATCTAAACAAAATGAATAAAAAATTATCTGATAAACATACTGCCTGGCATGATCGTCGCAACCACTACAAGAAAGCTTATCAAAATCTTTGCGAATATATTAATGCGGAGATTTTGTCCAAGAAACGTTGCGCATTGTATTCCGATATATGCCAATATTTTCAAATAATTCTGAAGGAACAATATGATAATGTTTCCTTAGATGTTGGAATATTTTGTACCAGTTACCTGAAAAAAAAATTGCTGGCAACCTTTGGTGAGAAAATTCAAATATTAGAAGTGGAGGGATCAACGGTACTTGCATATGGGGGTATTAATGAACTAGCTGATACATTCATTTCAAGATTAAAAATTAATTCAATAATAAGGAAAGCCGCATTATCATTAAGGGATGAAATTAAAAATATTGACACTAATACTTTACCAGAAGAGCTCAATGCACAACAATTGATACAGGGTGAATGCGATATACCCGAACCTTTAATACTTTTTTGGTCGACATTGTTAAGTGGTTTCGATTTAAAAAAGAAGAAAAGTACCAAATGTGAAAGGCTCGTTAAATCATTTTCTGAAGACATGATATATGCCGTTAGCAATGGAGCTATAAAAACGTCTGGCCAATATGAAGTTTTTGAAAACAAATTTAACCATATGGATGCGGCTTGGGGTTGGTAACAATGTGAGAAATTTAAATGTTACAAAACTGTATCAGCAATTGGGTGAAACACTAAGTTGCTCGTTGGCGGGATTTCATGCTCTGACCGGATGCGACCAGAATCCAGCATTTTGTAGAAGAGATAAGCAGCGGCCATACAAATTGCTGGAGGCTTAAACGCGTTTCCAAAATTCTTTCAACATTTTGGTTGATTCTTCTGAACTCATAATACCACAAACATATGCAACATTGGAAGAATTTGTTTGTCATATGTATTGTTTGAGAAACATGAAAAATGTAAATGACGCACGTATAGGGCTGTTTTCTAAAGTGTACCAAACAAAAAATTCGAAGGAGCGAATTATGAAACGCTTGATGGATTTCGACGCGTCGACCATTCCACCCTGTCAAGCAGAGCTTCGTCAGCATTTGTCACGAAGTAGATACATAGGTCATATGTGGCGACATGCACATCTGAAACACCCGTTACAAATATTACCCTGTAGTCCAACTGAAAGCGGCTGGAAGTTGGAGGGAAATAAATTAGTATTTAATTGGTTTGATGGTCCAGCATTACCTACAGGAGTTATCAGCGATATTGTTATAGGTAATTCCAGAAAATGATATAGCGTCAACGACAACAAAAATACATGTTGCAAACAGCTTCTATTTAATCATATACATATAAACTTTCATATCGTGAAGATAGTGATGAAGACGATGATGAGGAAATTTCCAATACGGACGTCAAATACGAATTCGATACGAGTGAGGATGATGGCAGCGACAATGAAGACCTTGGCGTAGAAGAAACTACGTACGAATACACTCCTATAGATTTTGAAGATACTGATTTTGGAAGTGGAACTGATTAGTTGGGCAGGTGACACACTGGAGAAATAAGTTTCATGGAACTTGTTGCAAGAAACTGGAAATTTGTTTCATTATCACACGACACATACATTCAAATGAGACGGAGGACACTGGAGTTTCTGAAAAACAAAGCAGAAATTATTTCGCTAGTGTGCTCTCTGCCTCATTTGAATATATGTATCGTGTGATAATGGAACAGATTTCCTGTTTCTTGCATCAAGTTTTTTAAGACTTATTTCATTTCTGCAGTATGTCACCTGTTTTGTTATAAATCTTTGTTAAAACAATTTAATAAAAGTGATGTAATGTTTTTTTTTTTCAAATGTATTGCTTACAATCCGGTATGAGTTATGTGTTGTATCTACCCCAAAAAGAACTTAAATGATCATAAGCCGTCAAAAAAAATCAACAGTTTTCAATCTTTTTTCATTTGATGCTCGTAGAGATATGCAATTTTGCAAAATAGAATTAATCCACGTGGACAATAGCAAAAAAATCTGAAATTAATGTGCGTAAAGCCCGTATGACATCTGTGTATTTTTCCGTGAATTTATTCATGTAGTTCAGGGTGACAACCGAAAAACTTCAAACGCAACATAAATCAGCATTATGAAAAACAAAATAATGTTGACACCCTGAACTACATGAAGAAATACACGGAAAAATACACAGATGTAATACGCGCTTAATTTGTTATTTGGAGTATTATTCACCTTTATACCAGGTGCCCAGGTGGATTGTGACCCCCGTCAAAGTTAGTCATCTTCATCTCCGTCTTGCAGTCCTTTTTTCTTATTTAGAACGTCTTGTATTTTCAAAAATGTTATCAATGTATTCTGTTTTCCCCATTGGTGCTAGTGCAAGACGGTGTAAAATGATTTTTCATTCTCTCATAAGACAACGCATTAACTTCCGTCTTGCGGCCCGTAATCCCGCCACAGGACGTCTTGCATTAGTATCCAGTGGCTATCTTGCATTCAAGCTTTAATCTAAATCCACAGTGGAGTGGTGTAAAATGATATTTGACCCCACTCAAAAATGGACACTTTCTATCTAATATTACAAACCATCGCCCCCATGAAAATGTCTTGCATAGGTTGATCCAATTCTGTTTGTGTACAAATTAACTGAATAAATGAATGCAAGACGGTGTATAATTATATATTTCCCTCGTTTATGACGACATCTTCTTAAACATTTTTTTCAGCGAAATCCCCCACCCCCAACTATTTCCTTGCACAAGTGCGTTTCAGCACCATATTATCTAACTGATGATAACAATGCAAGACGGTGTGAAATGATTTGATGAAATAGGTCTCGTATCCCGTACTATTAGTTCTTTTTAATTTCTTCAAAAGTAATGGTTGTTATTGGAATGCCGGCCTCTATACTTAGGGTCGAGGAGCTGTTTCTTTCGAAGAGCTCGTTTCTTTCGACGAAACTGTCTCCAACAAGCCCACATTTCTAAAGATCACCATTTTCATGAAGCATGGGCATAGAGATTTTGAAAAGATATCCTGGAGGAATCAAGTCCCTCACGTATTGACTCCTGTACCTCCACATTTGATGATAGCTGAGAACCTCCAGCTATTTTATTTAAAATGTTGAACAATTGATTTTATCTTATTGAATTTTAATGCTTGATTTTTAACCTCATTGTGAATCTGATGTCGATATCACTGTGGAAATACATACGCAGGGGCCCCACTTGATCAGAAAGTTTAATTAAAAACCACTTCTGGAAATTATTAGAAATCTATTATTTCATATGAAGCATTTGAACTTGAAATTCTACAAAATTTTCGCCTGCAACGCAATTTTTTTTCTGACACCCTCGAGGTCATGCAATATTTTTTAATTTCAACAGCGAAAACCCCTCCATCTGAATTTTCTGGCTAGGTGCGTAGTGTATACTATTTTGATTTGAAAATTGCTTGAGTGTTTTATTAGTTGTATCTATGTCAAGACATTGTTGAGTTGTATGCCTTATTTATTCCCTTTTCAAAATTATCAAATACTGTTTGCTAATTAATTTTTTTAGGTGTGTTTCTGAATTTTCACATTTTAGGTAATTTAATTATTTATTTTTACAAATTCAGTGGCGCCCTTGCCATTCTGTACTTATTAAACTATTGACCTACCCCTAATAATTACTCGCTGAGCAAACTGAGCATAACATGGGTCTCTTGTTAATTCATTAACAAAAGGGTCTACAGAAGAAAGGTATTCCAGGCTGAGATGATGAAATTTTTGCAAATCTACCCATGGCAACACTTTCAACTCAACATTGGCTCTTTGCATTAACACCGCTCTTATAAATGACGAATTTCCAGATTTGCTGAAGCGAGCTATGTGTGAATCGCGTCTTCAAGGGTGGGGGGGAAGATACGGCCTCGAACTACAGACCATTATGCTTCCTATCTTCGTTATCCAAAATTCCACAAAGAAAAGTTAATATTTTATATTTCAGATTTTTTTCGAAATGTGGGATTGACTCACAGTCCATCACAAGGCTAGACTTTACTGAATTTCTGGGAACAATTGAGAGCAAACCAATACAAAAGCAAAAGTGGATAAAAAAGCCTATTTTGCTTCTGAATTAGATTTGAGGTATGATGTTTGTTTCTGGGTGAATTCGCCCACTTATGTATTGGATTTTCTGTTTTTTTCTCAATCAACGATCATATGTACTATTTTTTATTTAAAGAACAGGTGAAGTCATATTATGGTATGCAGGAATACCTACTTCTTAGGCGATGTCAAAATTCATTTCTTTTTATTTCTATTCGGATGACATTTTCATATACCTACGTAGTTTTTTGGTGCTGTAGTTTGGCTGCTGGAAAGTACTGATTAAATGAAATATTCGTCCTCTATAATATGTGTGCTACTTTGCTTTATTTCATTTTAATTGTCTTTTTACTTGTGTGCATCATTTCATTTTATTTTATTTTATCGTTTTTGTATGCTCATTTATTTCTTAAAATTTTCAATAACATTTCATTTTCCATAAAACAATAAAGCGGTATTTGATTTGATTTTATTTGAATATCTTTCGGCAAATATTCACTGGATAACAGTCACAGGAATCTGAACACCTGCATTCGACGATTTCAGAATTTCATTCTATCTTCTCCCTTTCAAATAACCAACCCCTAGTAATTCATCATCTTCCTCCCTAACATCACTAGCACTATTACCCTTAAAAACACTCCACCTACAAGATTTTTCAAAGGTAATCGCTAGTATCCATAAGGTTTTAATTTTTGAACAGATTTTGGAGTGTCTGCAATTACCTTGCACAAAAAAGGATTGAAAAACTAAATATTTTTAGGTGTTTCGGCATTTTGCGGGAAAAAATGATGAGCGAAAAAAATCCATGCCGAACGTTTTGTGACTCTACCATATCGAATAATTCAATAGACATATGACCCGACCTTAAGATAACAGAGAGATACATATTTATTTTTAAATGCCCTGGATAACTCTTTAGTCGGGAATATAAATATAGCAGATATTTGATTCTCTTCAGCATAGCAGGGTCGTTGTTATTCAACTTTCTTAAAGCAGAGCTATCCAGCTGCCTAATCGCACCTACTCATTACTTGGATTTTTTTTTACAAATATTTGAATAAATCATATCACTTACTGGCAAGTTGCTTCCGTAATCTTACTTCCGTCGGTACAATGAAAAAATTTTCCATTGAACAACTGCACAGCAATGACAGCGAATATAAATTGGAACAATATATACACTATAAGAATGTTTATCACATTTTTTAGAGAGTTCACTAAACAGTCGAAGACCGCCTTCAATTTGGGCACTCGTTTAATTGTTTTTAACGGTCGAAGGACTCGGAGTACTCGGAGCGACTTCATTGTTGAAAGGTTGGCACCTGCCGCTCCACCTCCGCCCCTGAAAATTGATATTTTTAATAACAAATTCATAGTCAATGTATATTAAAACGGTCCGGAGCCAATAAATTGTTGAGGATGGAAAAAAACATGTCCCTCAGACATCACACCAGTGGAGGTGTTATTTATGGTCCCGACCGTTTTATTTTAGGGATCGTGGACAATTCTCACCAAACATCGAATCCCATGGATACCAAGGCACAAACAACTACAACGGCATCCATAATATTCCAGAATTCTCTCAAATAGGATCCCGGATGTAAAATGACTCCCAAGTCGATAATTTTGAGAAACATTTCTACGGCGAATACTCCAGTAAAGGCGTAATCGAATTTATCTAAAATGTTGTTGCGGAACGATTTTTCATCTACTGGATCTTCGGCCGCAAGGGCCGCTGAACTCATACAGATGACAATCATTATAAAAAAATCAAAGTAACGGAGGTTGACTACCCAATGAGCACCTCGACGAAGCCTAGAGCATATAAGAAAATCAGAAATCGTTACAAGAAGACGAAGCATTTTACTTACGGATTTGTAGAAGATAATATAAACATGCTAGAATATGGCAGCATTGGTTTTGGCCCGACAATTTCTTCCTCTTCCTCGGGTTTCTCTTCTTTCTTTTTTCTTCTGCTTGTGGTTGGACTAGGTGGACAGACTTCTACTCTCGGATTACTACCTTCCATTTGCAGAGCTTCCATTTCTTTTTCTAATTCTAACGCTTGTTTCTCCTAAAGGAAAAATGCTTTAATAACTATGTAACTAACCTTGTAGAGAAAAATTAAATTAGTGGATTATTATGTAAAAAATTGCAATACTCGCTCTATCTTTGTTCCTATAAGAAATGTATGGCGATATTCGAAAATAAAAACATAATAGATAATAGATCCTTACTTTGTTTTCTTCAGCTTGTTCTTCTTCAGCAGCAGTTAGTTCCTGTGCATTCGCTAAATTATCAACGGCGATAGCCAAGAAGACATTCAGAAGAGTATAATTACCAAACAACATAAGAATAATAAAGTATAGTGAATAAACCATTCCTCCACTATTCGGACCGCCAAGCGCGTTAATACCATTGTACATCACTTCATTCCAATCTTCACCGGTGAGAATCTAGAAAAATTTTGATACAAAAATAATATATTTATTTTTTTGTTTTTAATAAATTTTACCTGAAAGACAGTTAACAAAGCAATGGGGAAAGTATTGAAATTGGCAGCAGGAGTGCCCCCATCAAAGTTAAATTGTCCTCCAAACAATTGCATTCCGAGCAAGGCGAAAATAAGGATGAACAAGAAGAGAAGGAACAACAAAGAAATAATAGATCTCATAGAGTTGAGCAGCGATATTACCAAATTACGTAGTGAAGACCAATATTTTGTTACCTGAAAAAATAATTATTTTTTAAATTACTTTTTGTTGTTGTTTCACCTAATACTTACTTTGAAAATTCTAAGCAATCTTAATGCTCTGAGTACCGACAAACCAAAAGAGCCACCTTTAACTGCGCTCCATATCACTTCAAAAATGGAGCCTGAGATTACCACGCAGTCGAATCTATTGAATGCTGACTCAAAATATATTCTTGGTCCTAGTGCATACATTTTGATAAACATCTCCGACATAAACAACCCTAAGAAGACGTATTCGGCATAATCTAAAAATGTATGTGTTAGAGTCAGTTTTAGGTTAATATTAAGTTCCTACATAAAAATTTGTCCAACCACTCTGGTTGTCCGTGGTACTCGACTGCCACACAAAAAGTGTTGAAAAATACGAGCATAATGACGGTCCAATAGAACCATTGGGTTTTGACCATGTGACGTATGCCGAACCGAAACCGTTTTTCGGCCCTCCAAAAGTTGGCACACGTTCCTTGACCTTTCGTTCTGGATTTCATGTAGCCGGGACGGCCAAAACCTGCTAACAAAACTTATATTTCAACATTGGATGGAATTCTGGTAAAACTGCGGTTTCTTTTTTGAACCTTCGTATGGTATAGTGAAAATTATTACTAAGGATTCCATTGACAATAACTTATTATGGAAATTTTAGGTTTATTTGAACTTCATTTAAGGAACTGATTAGCTCTACGATAGTAGGATCATTTTTTGATGGCGTCGGAGGAAATTTCTGATTTTGCAACACTTGCAACACATTGATTCAGACGACCGACAACTTTTATGACACAAAAAGTTTCCAAATGAAACTACGTGACGTGTCAAGAACGGAAAAAATTCTAAACGCCCGACAAACTGATTAGTAAGGGCGGAATATTCATTAGTTCTGCACATCAGAAAAATGCCAGGTGCTATTATTGTCAATAAATTTCTTTATCATTTCTAGATCGCAGATTGGTAGTCTGGTATGCCCAAGTCCATCGGAAAGTTAAGGTAGGGTCTGGTAATATAGTGTGAAGTATAGTGGCTATTTGAGCTTGCAAAAGTATGGTTCCTTTGAGACTGATCTGATGAAGGTTTCTGATAGATGTGAAACCTGATGCTTAGATAATGAATGGGATAAAAATACCTGGTACTACCTTATCACAGTAACTCTTAGCTACTAGTTATGGGATATTCCTAATACACTGAAAAATATCTAAAACAGACGATAAATGTACCTACTGCGAAGAGAAGACGTAGATACCGTATAGCACACTATCGCAATATGCCGGAAACGGACCTTGAGAGGGCACAAAACTAAAATAACATGGAGCAGAAAATGGGACACTAGCTTGAAGACCGAGCACATTGGAGGATAGACAAAACATGGAAGAGGGTCAGAACAAATCCTGGAGGAAAGCCGCTAGTAGGTAACTCGACATTTTTTTGGAAGGCGCCTATCAATCCTGAATGACAAGGTAGTTTCAAGAACTCCGATTGTAGATTGTATATTGCATGTGAAGTCGTTTCGGACCAATATAGCTGCTCAGAGCTGTTGCCTTTCCAGATATTTTGTGCATGACTGCTTTTAGTTGGTGTCCAAGACTTCTTGTTTTTTTTTCAAAAACAGCCAGCTTGTTGGGTTGGATGGCTTAAATTTGAAGAAGTATTTAAACCTGAAATAGGAAAAATTTAAAAAAATGAAGCAAATTTATACCTCAAAGATAATGCAATGCCAATTAACATCCCTGCAAGAAAAATACCCTATGCCATAGAAGAAAAGGTCATCGAAGAAATTAGGAGACTGGAAGCCGCTGGAATTATTAGTAAACTAGAATACAGCGAATGGGGAACTCCAATTGTTCCAATAATAAAAAAAGATGGATTAATAAGATTGTGTGCGGATTATAAAATAACCATTAATAAAGTACCTACTTAAAGATGACAAATACCCAATGCCTAACGTAGAAGATATTTTTGCAAAGACGATGTTGGGTGGTAAAGTATTTACAACATTAGATATTCGAGAAGCTTACTTACATATGTCAATGAATGCAAAAAGTGCAGAGATTCAAGCTATTACAACACCGAGAGGAGACTACAAAGTAAATAGGTTAATGTTTGGTACCAAAGTTGCCCCAGCTATATGGCAACGGTACATTTCCAGAACGTTGGAAGATATTCCAGGAGTATGTGTATTTTCGGACGATATCAAAATTCAAGGATCAAATGATTACAGGAAGCAGGTTTGAGAGTTAAGATGTAAAAATGTAGATTTTTTGAAAAATCAGTTAAATATCTAGGGCATATTGTATCCGAAAATGGTTTGGAAAAATCCGATGAGAAAATAGAAGCTGTCAAGAATGCTAGAAGACCTACCAATATAACTGAACTTAGAAGTTGGTTAGGAATGGTAAATTATTATGGGAAGTTTCTAAAAGACATTGCTAGAAAATTACAACCACTTTATAATTTATTACAGAAAGAAGTACCATACCAATGGACAGAAGAATGTTAAGAAGTTTATAACTGGATACAATTAGGAATCGTTTCTCCTCAAGTTTTATGCATTTACAATCCAGATCTTCCACTTTCGTTAGCTACAGATGCTAGTCCATATGCTCTAGGAGCAGTGCTGTCCCATAATTTTCCAGATGGATCCGAAAAACCCATTGCATTCGCTTCAAGGAGGCTTAATAAATCTGAGAAAAATTACAGTCAGATTGATAAAGAAGCGACTGCTATTTACTGGGGTGTCACAAAATTTTTTCAGTACCTTTACGGGAGGAAATTTATACTTATTACGGATCACAAACCTTTAGTTTGAATATTTAGTCCAGAAAAACATTTACCTTCAATGGTTGCTACAAGAATGTTACACTACGCTCAATTTTTACAAGGTTTTGATTTCAAAATTATTTATCGTTCAACTTCAAACCATGCCAATGCTGACGCTTTGTCAAGATTACCACAAGAATATGACGAAAATGGAAATAACTATAATTGTGACGATGTGAATGCTTACCAGTTACAGCAAATTATAAAATTACCTGTCAAACACACAGAAATTGCCAAAGAAACACGGAAAGAAGAAAACCTACAAGACATTTATAATTGCTTATCACAGGGAAAAATCATCGAAAAAGAAGGTTTTATAGGAGGAGATGTTGAATTTTCTTTAGCTGATGGAGTTATAATGAAAAATAATAGAATAGTGATACCAAATAGTTTACAGAACAGAATTTTAGAAGAATTACATGAAGGCCATTTAGGAATATTCCGAATGAAGAATCTGGCAAGATCATACGTTTGGTGAGGTAATATTGATAAAGATATAGAGAATATTGCTAAATCTTGTATCACCTGTCAATTATCACAAAATCAACCTAAAAAGACAATACATTGTTGGGAGAAAAGCAAAAGTCCTTGGCATAGATTACACATAGATTTTGCAGGTCCTTTTTACGGAATTTTTTTTATGATCCTAGTGGATGCATATTCAAAATGGTTGGAAGTAATACCAATGAATCAAATTACTGCTACAAAGACAATACGTGTTTTGAGAGATATTTTTGCTAGATTTGGTTTGCCTATCGTAATGGTAAGCGATAATGGACCAACTTATACTTCCAATGAATTTAAGATGTTTTTGAAATCAAATGGCATTAAACATCGGTTCTCCGCACCATATCACCCAGCAACTAATGGACAGGCGGAAAGATATGTCCAGACAGTTAAAAATGCATTAAGAAAAATGTCACAAGATTCTGGAGATATAAATTGCAAGCTAGCAAATTTTTTACTTCATTACAGAAAAACATCACATAGTAGTACAGGTGATCAACCTTGTATGATGTTAATGAACTTGGACATTCGTACCAAAATTGATTTAATTCGAACAACTGAGATAACCGATGTTCAAGATAATAGGAATTTTTTTTATCCTTCACGAGAATTTTAGGTAGGCGATAAAGTGCGGGTACGTAACTATATAAATAATTCAAAAAAATGGGAATTTGGTAATGTAACTGAAAAACAAGGATTGCTACATTATTTAGTTGAAATTTATGATGGTAGAATCTGGAGAAGACATATTGACCAAATGGAGGCTACAGAAGTCGATTTACAAAGGATGTCACCTAAATTTCCTGAGGGAAACATACCTCATACAATCATCCACAATAAAACTATGTCAACTACTACAACACACAATTATGATAACTCTGAGATCCCAAATACCACAAATACCAATGATATTGAAAACCAAATTCCGAGTTCCACTAGCAACAGAAATGGCCATTCAGAAGCCGAAACGCAAGACATTACTAACATGGAAAATTCAAGAATGAATGAAGAAAGAAAAGAAGGCCAAAGTGAACAACATACCACTGAAATATACCGAAGATCAAATCGAATCCGGAAACCAGTTAAACGAATCGACTTATAGTTTTAAATATAGTTGGGAGGACTGTTGTGTATGGACCGTATGGACCGATATACAAGTTGGTGCTCACATTGTTAGATTACCAGTTTTGGAGTATTGTCAATATATTTGTCATTATAGTTACATTTAATAAATAGTATTCATACTAAAGAACTATCAAATCTAATAAGTGGATCTCCAATGAGTTAGCAATTGGTTCTTTTTCAATCTGTTTAGTTCCTTCCTGAGGTGACTCTTTGCTAGGCCTTGGAAAAGTGTTGTAGCCCCAAGCCACATCAGGAATACCTCGCTCCTCGCAGCCAATTGCTTGAAGATCTTTTTGCCTTCCCAAACCAACTGCGATGTACACTTGGGAGTTCTTATAGAGATTTTAGAGCCGCTTGGCTATCTGACAGGAAGAAAATGTGAAGCCTTTTTTAATGGACTCCTGTGTATAGGTATTTATAGCAAGTAGTTCGGCTTAAAACATTTTGGGCATTATTCCATGCTAAGGAAAGTTTATAGCTTGGTTCATTTATTTTCAAGTCGACTCCCTCCGTTATCTTCGTACTATCTGTGCACCACAGCGACGCATTGTCCGCTTGTGCAATTTTATATTACTCCATAACTAGAGGAACATACCCCCTCTTATTCCTAGACAAGGCAGCCGTTGTTCTTGCTAATTCGCTCCGAAGAGTAGCTTATTTAACCAACTCGATCTGATAACCGTTTGGTAGATATACCAGTTTTGGATTTATCCCCATAATACTTTACCTCATCCGACAAAGATACATGTGTTCCATTTAGACTGTGAACAAAATTAGACAGTGGGATTTATGCATAGTAGGTAGTCCTTCTTCCCAGCTCCAGTGTTTTTGTTAGTTCAAGGCGTTCGACTCGTTTTTGTAATGGCCTTCGCACTTCTCTTTTATTATCACCCCCAGATCAGTAAGACTGAACCCAAATCTGCTTAATTCTGCT
Organism: Ceutorhynchus assimilis; assembly: GCA_917834065.1. Taxonomy (NCBI): domain Eukaryota; kingdom Metazoa; phylum Arthropoda; class Insecta; order Coleoptera; family Curculionidae; genus Ceutorhynchus; species Ceutorhynchus assimilis. The sequence continues at coordinate 13,173,016 of OU892284.1, read as the reverse complement.
TGTCTGCTACTAGCGACCACCATACAGGCGAGAGACAATTCCCTCGCGGGCAGCCTTGAAACGTGTTCATGGTAACAGTTGCCCGATTCATATCCGCCGGCAGGTACTGAGCGATATTCAGCATGACCTTCGTCCATACGATGGAAGTTTCTATACCCTTCCTTCAAGGGCTTTTCTCAAGGATTGAATGAAGCTATCCTGTTTAGAGTTTCGCTCCTGAACCTGACATATTGGTCTATTACTTTCTCCATAAATTTGAGGAGAAAGGATGTTGTGCTGATGGGTCAGTAAGATTCTGCTTCATGTTCTGGCCGACGTCCTGCGCTTTAGTATGAATACTACGCAGGACTATTAGGAAATAGCGTCCGTTTTTGGGAATTTATACGGCTTGAAGCCCCTACTCACCGAACTCCTATACAGTGTGTCCCAAATTGGTGGTGAATATATTAGGATATAGGAAACTATAACATAACAGATACGAGGGAGTTTAAATGGGAAAAGTTTTAAACAATTATCTTAGATGTTTATTAGCGTTTGCAGAGTGAGTCTAGCTATTCACATTTTTGAGATATTTAGAAAAAACTGAAAAGTTGATTTTTTAAAAATAGGCTGTAAATCTTTTATTTTTGAAAATTTCTCAAATCTAAAAAAACAATTTCGAAGCAACTCTCTGTGCAGAATACGAATCTGCAATTAGATTTTTTCAGCACGTTTCGGTTTTCTGGAACCATCGTCAACTTCATTATTTCTTATAGCCGCCATATTGGATTTTTATACGATAAATTACAAAATCAATGATATAATACACTTAACCAAAATAACTGATTTTGGCCACGGAAAATACGTTTGTATGTGTTGATCAACTTGACCTAAATATCTATCACCCGTATAAATCGACCATAATGCAGGGCCTTCGAGGAGATGACTATCTAAGGAGGATGGAGGCTGTAACTGGTACATTAATGAACGATGAACGCAACGCAGATCCAGCTTTTCCAAATTATGTTGTATTGTCCGATAAGACTAGATTTAGTATAATTGTGGAGTAATTGATCGTCACAATTCACAATGTCTACTTCTGGCCAACAAAAAATTCAGAATTGTTTTTTCCAGAACCCTGTATGGATTGGTTCTAACAAGACGGTTGCCGTGCTCATAATACCCGCGAAGTTCAGGAATTTTTGCATAATACATTTAGAGAGTGGGTAATTGCTAATCCCGTTCCAGTTTTTGACCAGCTCAGTCTCCTGACAAAACTTTTCAGTTTTTTGTAAATATCTCAAAAATGTGAATAGCTAGACTCAATCTGCAAACTCTATTCAACGTCTTAACATAATTGTCTTAAGCTTTTTCCATTTAACCTCCCTCGTGTCTGTTATAGTTTCCTATATCCTAATACATTCGCCACCAATTTGGGACACACTGTATGTTATGCGTCAAGCAGCATTCTCCTATGTGGAAAAGTGTCGAATTCTTTCCAGGGTTATCGCCTATACAGAATAGCCTCCTTTCGCATTTCAAGGAAGTTCAACAGGTTGGAAACAGAAAAAAAAAAAAATATTGGGAATAAAACGATGCTGGCAATTCTGTTGATTTCTTTGCCATAATTATTTTTCGCATACAATTACCAGTGGACCCAAAACTGATTTGCCTGTGACATTATTGAAGAATGAATAAGTTTGTATTTCGTGCAAAATTCTTTAATAAATATCAGTGCAAAGCGCTTTCGGCCGTGGCCATCATCAGTGCAACCTGAAAGTAAGGAAAAACACTTTCTGAAGATACTGGAAAAATTTATGAAAGTTTGGAAATTTTGTAAAATTTGAAATTTTTTATATGTTCAACGAGAAGACTCTTTGTACAAACCTGACGAAGTGAGTAAATCTACTTTCTTTAGTAATTATTTTCTTTCTTTTGAATATTTTAAATTAATTTAGATTAAATTTTCCAAGATTTTCAGATAATTTTCAAAAATTTCAAAAAAAATTTCAAATTTTCCAAAATTTCCAAACTTTCATAAATTTTTCCAGTATCTTCAGAAAGTGTTTTTCCTTACTTTCAGGTTGCACTGATGATGGCCACGGCCGAAAGCGCTTTGCACTGATATTTATTAAAGAATTTTGCACGAAATACAAACTTTTTCATTCTTCATTACTCCTCAACGTGCACACAGCTCTACACCCTCTATTATGTGACATTATTGTTCTGAATTCGCAGTGGAATGAATAAATCTTTTTATCATGTTCATATTGGCATATTGCCCTGATCCTTACCAAAAGAGGTATTTTGATAATAATTCAGAAATAAATCACAAACGACTCCTGAGCTATAATAATAAGTTTATATGAAGGGCAACAGATTGGATCTTCCTGGGAATTAGAAGTGCGATATTGATACAAAGTTTGCTTGGGTTCCTGGGTCTGTATCTGTTTCCAATCTTGTTTCTCATAGGTGAAAATTTGGGAAGTTTTTATTTCGCATTTGTAGTTGGAGGGACCTTCAAACACTCAATAAATCATAAATGGCAACAGATTGGGTCTTGGAATTGAAAGCGCAATATTGATATTATGAAGTTTGCCTATTCCTTGGGTCTGTAGGTATCTGTATCTCAAGGGAACCAGATATAAGTGAGAGTTTTAGTTACTGTGCAAAAATTGTCTAGCAATCCAATGATTGTTTATTGCTTCAAATCTAGTTTCTTATAATTAAAATCTCGAGAAGTTTTCCTTTTGTACTTGAGGAGACCTTCAATGATTCTGTATATACTAAAAGTATATTCAGGTACACACTCTTTGGCAATAGTAGAGAACCCAAAACTGAAGCAACTATACGGTTAAATGCAAATAATAGGTACATAAATGAGCTGATCCTTCTGGAGACGGCAAGCATGCGTCTGAAATGAATAGGCAGCGAAACATTAAATGTCGAGCAAGATAAGAGACATTGAGACTTTGTAGGATTTTGAGCAAACTTCAAAGAAACCTTAAGGTTGAGTTGATCTCATTCATCCATTGGCAAAAATTTCGACAGTTGCCCAAAAATGATAAAAGAGAACAAGAAATAAAAATTGTGAGGCTTTCGCGGTCCAGGTTTATCGATAAAATGTTTTCATTCGGGCTTAATGGCCGTCGTAAGTTAGAATTTCTTCCTGAAGATTCGCTAGCACGCGTGGCTAGCATTTTCAGAGGTGCTTCTGAGTCCGATTCTGGTAGCAGACTGACGCGTTTCCGACCGCAAGTTGTCTTCAGCCGCTTTCGTGATCCGATTAATCAGTCGAGTACTCGCGTTTGGTAAGTGATCTTGTTGACTCGGTTTTCTCACATATTTGTGATCTCATTAACCCTGCTCTTGATGTGGGTAGAAAATTAATCTATCAGCTGTTTGATTTTTTTGGTTGTGTGTTATGCTTATTTTATATGTTTTGTTCGTTTTGTCAAGTCTTGTGTTTGAATTCTTGTGATTTGTTGTGTTTGGGGTGGTTTGCAGTGTCTTTGAAAATTCAAAGGTAAAGACCTAACCTCAAATCGTTGAAGAAAAACAGTTCATTGAGAAAAACAAACGCGGGGTCGGCGATCTACGATTTCAAGCGTTCGGAAACGTTGAATAATCTACTCTGAAAACGAGCTAAACCACGATCAGCTGATATTAACCTACTCGATCCAGGATTTGCATTTCCGAAAGCAGCTTTTATGTTTGAGTGGTGGTGGTGGGGGAGGGGCGGAGCTACGCAGCACGTGGCTAATCTGACTTTCTCTGTACTCAATGCGATCTTTCTTGCGTTTTTGAGGATCGGGTCCCAAATTTGGTTAAGTTCTCCGTATGTTTGTGGATTTCTATAGCTTCACGTACAAGACAATTGTGGTATCCGGAAGTCGACGCAAGAATCTTGACCTCACCAAATAGTATTTCGTGATCCCCTTCATTAAACGCATGTTCCGCTACTGCCGATTTTCTCATTATTCCTAGTCTGAAGTTTCTTTTGTGCTCGTTGATCCTGGTTTCCATGGATCTTTTTGTTGTTCCTATGTATACCTTACATCATGTGGATGGTATACGATAGACTCCAGCGCTTGACAGTGGGTTCTTCTTATCCTTGGCTGATCTGATTGATTGCTTTATTTTCCTTGTTGGCTTGAGGCGGTAAGCGCGCAATCACTCCACAACACTTGCCATCGGAGGAGATTATAGCCAGCACTGAAGCAGCCATCAGAGCACTACCTGCTGTGGAAGCAGAAGAAATCCGTATTGAGACTGTTAACATTCTACGAAAGGCTCGATCACCAACCAGTAACCTCTCTCAGAAGGAACTAATGGCAATTAAGAACCTGAATTCAGCGGGAGATATGATCATCCTACCTGCGGATAGGGGTAACGCAACTGTCCTGTTAAGAACTGAGGACTACAACCGGAAAATTCTGGAACTCCTTGATCCATCCACCTACCGAAAGCTCAAGAAGAATCCCACCCAAGTCCGGAGTATGGACAGAACACCAACAAACTGATAAGGTCTCGGTTAAGAAAGGCAGCATAAAAACGGAAGCAGTTTCACCACGACTCTACGGCCTACCCAAAATTCACAAACCTGAAGTCCCGCTAAGATCCATAGTGAGTGCACCTGGAGCCTGGAGCACCAACGTACAACCTAGCGAAACATCATGCATCACTTCTTCAACTGCATGTAGGAAAAACTAGCTCTCACGTCAAGGACTCCACTCACTTCGTCCAGGAAATTAGGGATATTATTTTTTACACTAAGGTCAGCTTTGATGTCGTGTCTCTATTGACAAAAGTGCCATTGAAGGAATCTCTTGACTTGATATCAAGTACCTGCCCTAATGACATTTTTGAGCTTTTCCGGACACGTCTCATTGGTAGTTACTTCCTGTAGAACCGCGATTTCTACGAGCAAACGGGCGGTGTAGCTATGGGAAGTCCGCTCAGCCCGGTCATAGCCAACTTCTTTATAAAGGATTTCGAGAGGAAAGCTACCGAATCTATTGACCAGAAACCAACGGTATGGTTTCGATATGTAGATGATACCTTTGTAGTTTGGAGTCATGGGGAAGAGAAGCTTAACTAGTTCCTAGGCCACCTGAACGTGCAACGTCCTAGAATACAATTTATCATGGAAAAGGAGAAAAACCAAGAAACCGCCTCCTTAGATGTACTCATGAAGAAATCTGAAGGAAAACTAAGCCACACAGTGTACCGGAAACCCACACACACAGACAGGTACCTGCATGCACTCTCAACCCATCATCCAAGGCAAAAATGTGGAATTATAACGTTGTTATAATTCACAGAATGTGCTAGCAATATCTGCGAGCCACAACATATCGAGCAAGAACTTTTTCACCTCAAGTCTGCCTTTCTATCAAATGGATACAATGCATCTGAAATCGACAGGGCCATGCGACCCAAAACGGGCACACGACAAGACGTGGATGCAATTGCAATGGTGACAAAACACTAATACTTCAAGCCACCATGCAATTCTTTAGCCAGGAAATTCACGGTTTCAACTTCTAATGTGGTTAATACTGAGCTGGAACTGTAACGGGGTCAGATCCAAATTAGGTGACCTCTATCAAACAATCAACCGTTACAGTCCCAGACTAGTGTTTCTCAACGAAACAAAACTACTGCCCACTGACTTGTTTAAACATTAACACTACACTATCGAACGAATGGACAGACCCAACCTAATGGACAGACCCAACGTTAGGGGTGGTGGAGTTGCCTGCCTCATACATAACAGCATCAAGTATAAAAGAATCTCAAACATCAGAACTAGCATTGAATACATCACACTGGAAATCGATAACAATCTCTGGATCTCGGGGGGCTATGCCCCCCCTGAGGTCATAAGGAGGGTGAATCACATTGGGGTCTTCTTCCCCAGAAATGGAAGAGCACTGCTCATCGGAGACCTCAATGCCAAGCACACCTCATGGATTAACCCCAGCAACAATAGGGCAGGCAACATTCTTTTTAATTATTTGAATAACAACCCTAATATTCTAATCCACCACCCTAACACCCACACACACTACCCGAGCAACGGGCAGCACCCTTCGACACTGCACATAGCATTTTCGAAGGGACTAACCAACATAGATATCAAAGTTAAAAACATCCTGGGCTCAGACCACCTCCTCCCGGTGTTCCTGTACTGGAAAAACCACCCCCCAGTGCAGGAGCATCGGAAGGTCTACACATACAAAAACTTCGATTGGCAGCAATACAAACAAAGACTCAATAACATTACCACAATATCAACAGCTATAAATGATATTCCAGAACTGGAAAGACAAGTTGGTAATATCACAAACAACATCCAAGACATACGAGACCAACTGGCTACAAAAATTACAATCAAACCTAAGACTGACGCCATTCCAGAATCGATTGTAGCACTTATTAAATTGAGAAACAGGGTGAAAAGAGCATGGCAAAGGCGCCCCAACGAAATTGACAGACAAATACTCAAGGACCTAAACAAAGAAATAGAGAGGGACATACGGAATCATAGGAACCAGTCCTAGATGAAGTATGTTTCCTCTCTAGAACGCCAAGATAATTCCATGTGGAAGCTAGCAAAGATCCTTAGGCGACCAGGAACACAGAAGGCAAGCCTGGTCGTCAATGGTGTTAGCTATTACAAGGAAACCGACAAAGCAGAAATTTTCGCTGACTACTTTGGGACCGTTTTCAGCGAAACACCGAACACAACAAATACACACAATTACATAACGAACACAGCGGACGCCTTTGCCAGGCAAAAGTATCCAATTCCACCTACAGTGCTGCAAAGGATTCTGGTAACACCACAAGAATTAAAAACAAAAATCAGAAAACTACCTAACAAAAAGAGCCCAGGACCCGACACTATTGGAAACAATCTAATAAAACACTTACCAAGGAAGACTATTATGCAGCTTGTACACATAATCAACGCAGTGATAACGCTGCAGCATTTCCCATTAGCATGGAAACAAGCTGACATAATAGTTTTTCCAAAACCAGGAAAAGACCTTACTCTACCACAATCTTACAGACCCATATCCTTACTAAATTCACTGGGGAAAGTTGCTGAACGAATACTTCTGGACAGATTTAACCGGACAATCGACACCCTAAACTGCCTCCCACCGGAGCAGTTCGGGTTTCGACAACAACACAACACGACCCTAGCAGTAGCGAAGGTGGCTCAAGATGCCTCAATCTCCTTCAATAACCACGAAAGCACCTTCCTGCTGCTACTAGACATCGAGAAGGCCTTTGATAAGGTGTGGCACAAGGGCCTAATCCACAAATTAATGTACAAACACAATTTTCCACTACACTTTACATCGCTCATTGTGTCATACCTTAGCGACAGGACCTTCAAAATCAAAACAGTATCTGCACACTCACAAACTAAGACAATTAGAGCGGGAGTACCTCAAGGCACGGTACTATCCCCAACTCTATTCAACTTATACATTGCAGACATACCGAAAACTTACAACACTGACATAATAATGTACGCAGACGACACGGCTATCTACACCACTGCCTTTTTCGCAGAAGACGCGAGAAAAGCTCTGGTGGACCATCTTAGCCAAATAATCCCCTACCTACAAGACTGGAAAATTACTCTGAACTCTTCAAAAACTGAACTTCTAACACTAACCAGAAAACGGACAAACATTACAATTGAACCACCCTTAACTATCAACAACGTAGAAATAGAAAACAAAACAACAGCGAAATACCTGGGGGTGGTCCTTGACAAAGGCCTCTATGGCCACTCCCAGGTGACAAACACCTTACGCAAGGCGTATGGGGCTGAACGACTTCTGGCACCAATCATGAAACCAAACTCATACCTCAGTCCCAGAAACCGCATACATATTTACAAAACCATTATACGACCAACCTTACTTTACGCTGCCCCCGCATGGAACTATATCAGCAACTCTCAAAAAAGCATTAGTCTGAGAGACCCATATTCTTAAAAAATCATGGAATATTGGAAATAGATGAAATATTCAGACTGGGACCATTATTTTTCATTTTAGAGAGTGTTTGCTTCTATTTTATTGTCAAATGTGAAAATAATTTGTGTTTAGGAGTGCCAAAAATTGACAGAAATACAAAAGGTCCATAAACAGTGAACAATAAAACAACATAAAAAAGGAAATTAAAATATATCAGTAAAGACTTGAAAGAGACTCCTAAACTACTTTTTTTTTCTTAACTATAATCTACAAAACATATTTCGTATAAAATTAGGGTATTAGCTTACAAATGAGACACATAAAAACAGCATGTGATAAACAAATAAAGTTTTCGATTTTGACCATGTTTTTTTTTCATACAGAACCATCCTTTCCAATGAAAGTAGGAAATCGAGAAATTTATGCACTTGGTTCGGCTTCTGGTTTATCTTCACCATCTTGCTCCCACGATCGTTCCTCAATATTGTCTTCCTCTGCTTCAGACTCCTCATCATCAAAATTTCCTCCGGTATCAGTCTCTACTTCCTCCAATAACATAAGCATTCGAGGTTAATCTTTTTCATAACTCATAATTGTACAAATTCATAAGAAATACAATAATTGTACATATAAACTAAACTCACAACAGACTTACGGAAGATGGAAATATTCTGAAACACCACCATCGGCAAATCGCCAACAGTGGCGCCAAGTCCACCAGACCCGAAACTATTACCAAGCAGCTCAATAAAATATTTAGCACATAACACTCATGACGTTCGCTAGTAAACTACATTATAGACCGTGAGTTAGGGCCTGTTTAGTGGAGTCATTTTTTTTTGTCTGGCATTTTGAGGGATGAATGTGGCTAATTAGCTGATGAGAATATAGGTGGTTTTAGTGTCTGCCACCTGTTCGAAATGTCCACAGAATGTTTCGCCGGAAAACTCGACTTCGAACTGGGATTACCGTCTGGCGATTTTTCAGCGATATTTTCACAATAATCGATAACCAGACAAAAAGTAAACGCGGAAGGTTCTTTTCTTTTCTCTTGGAAGTTGACATTCATCCCCACTTTTTCAGCTATTAAAAAGCATCTGATATTTTTTATTGGTGAATTATTTATCAATGTCAATCTTTTATTTAGGAGCCAAAAAATTTGAGATCATTAAAAAAAAAATCCCCATGTAAATCAATTTTTTTCTTCTGCAAATTTTCGAACGGGAGGCAGGCATTAAAATCACCCATATTCTCATCAGCTTAGTAGCCACATTCAGCCCTCAAAGTGCCAGACAAAAAAAAAATAACTCCACTAAACAGCTCTTATCTCACAGTCTATTATGGGAAGGTACTGTAACGGCGAAGACCGCAAATTAATCCTCACACTTTTTATAAATTGGATTAAGAAGCTCGGGCATGAGAGACTGGGCGCCACCACTGCAGGTTTAAGGAAAGTCTTGAAGAAACACAACATAAAAACAATTTTCAAGCCAACAAGGAAAATACAGGAATCAATCAGATCAGCCAAGGACAAGTGGAACTTTCTGTCAAGCACTGGAGTCTATCGTATACCATGCACATGTGGTAATGTATACATAGTAACAACAAAAAGATTCATGGGAACCAGGATCAATGAGCACAAAAAAAAACTGTATACTAGGACAATGGAAAAAATCGACAGCATTGCGCTTAGTGAAGGGAATCACGAAATACTATATGGTGAGGTCAAGCTTCTTGCATCGACTTCCGGATACGAAAATCGTGTTGTACGTGAAGCTATAAAATCCGCAAACATACGGAAAACTTCAACAGGAAAGAAGAAACACTAAAACTTAACCAAATCCGGAATCCGATCCTCAAAAACGCAAGAAAGATCCCATTGAGTACAGAGAAAGTTCAGATTAGCCACGTGCTGCGAAGCCCCGCCCCTCCCCCACCACAACCACTCACACATAAATACAATTTGCGATCGGGAACGCGTCAGTCTGCTACCAGAATCGAACATGGAAGCACCACGCGTACTAGCGAAACATCAGAAAGAAATTACAACTAACGACGGCCATTAACCCCGAATGCAAACACTTTATCAAAGAGCAAGAAATGTCGGAAGTATCTGAACCAAAGTTTGAGAAAAATGATTAAAGAAATATAAATGAATACACTGGCAAGTACTCAACACCTAGTTAAGATGAAAAAATCGAGCACTGTGCTTAGTATGCAAAATTATGGACACACGTCGAAGGATTGCTGTTCCAACACCTCTCGAAAAAATGGAACAAGCAAAAGTGACAATGTGAATAAGTGGAACAATGAATTAGTCAATGAATAAGAGCAATGAAAAATATTATGAAAGTACTTACATTGATGAAGAACGTTTGACCTAAAGATGTAGTAAGTTATGAATAAATGAGTGTATCTGTGAATGGATGAACAAAATAACTTTTGGGTCTATTTCTGATGAAATTTCAAATTTTTCCACTAGGAACTTTCGTAGAGCTATTCAGGATCTTTTCTCAATTAAATTTACAAGTGCATAAGTTGAAAAAAATCACGCTTAAAAACAAATACTTTAATTTGATTAATTAGGTATTTATACTAATCAAAATCCACTTGTGATTCTTGTAGGAAGAGACTGAGAGTTGTTTGTTGCTTTCGAACTCAAACTTATGCGTTGTGTTATTTTTTAAAATTATTTGAAAGTAAAAAGTGAGTTTTAGAAGATTTTGTTTTGAAGTTCATCCTTTTTCGACATTGTTAGTGCTTATATTTTCATTTTTATCTTTATCATAAAATGCTAAAACTTAATACTTATATAAAAAAACTACATGTACCTATCTCATAGTCTAAATTATTCTACGTTGTTCTAGAAACTTCTAAATTCTAAAGAAAACTAATCTAGCATGTCTAGATTTTTTAAAAGGTCAACTATTCTATAATCTATATAGATAGAAGAAGGTCTATACCAATAACCTTTTATGAATTCCAGTAATGCAAACAAGTATCGTTAGGTACTTGATATAGTGCAGGAGTTCACGCTCGACCATCATCACATATCAATAGATGATTTTTGCTTACATCAATAGAATTTATAAATGATTTTTAGTGAAGAATGAGATAGAGATAGATTTTTTTTGACAAGTACATACTACAATATTGAAGGGAAAATCTAAATATAATTGGGGGTGTGGGGGTACCAGCCAAAAGCCATAAAATTTTGATTTTGAGTTTGGTATCTCTGTGTGAAAAAACTATACAATCAAAATAAAATTACATAATTATAATTTAGTTTTTCTCTTGTATAATTTTTATTTAAAAAAGCGATCTACGTTTTTGTTTAAAATGCAATATAAATTTAATTAATTTAATTCTAATTGTTTTTGTTTTTTATACTTGTCCAGCTGCGTACCTTTTAGCTTTTTGTTAGATTCTGTAAGAAACACTGGGAATTAAAAATTTTATATCAGTAAACGAAACAAATTTGAATTAACAGAACATTTAAGAAAAAAAAAAAAAAAAACTGCGAATTCGAGAGAAACATAATTATTAACCTTTTCTTGAATGTTCTTCATAATGAATTAATATAATAGAAAACCATGCATAAAGTCTTTTCTAAACGAGTTTAAATTAAAGAATAAGAAGAGTTTATTTCATTACTATTTTTCCTATTACCTAGTTACATAGGAGAGTGAAAAATGGTAGATAAAGAACTGTTACTATAAAAAAAAGTTCAACATTTGTTTCAAAATATAATCACAAAATAAATAATTAATATCTCGTTAACCATAAAGGAAGAAAATGAATATAAAGAAAAATTATATTCACATGATAAAAATTGAACTCTCTTACCATCATCGGCCACATCTTCTTCTTCCTGCTCCTCCTCCGTATCGGTGCTTTTACTTTTACCAATTTTCTTTAATTTTTTCTTCTTCGCTGCCCTTCTTCTCGCTTCCATTATGTGCATTTTTTCTTCTTCTGTTGTTCGTTCCTCCGCCAGAATTACTTCCTCTGCGAATTAAAAATTAAGTGAAGTCGAGGTTTAAATGGGTTAAGCTAGCTTAAAATTCTTACCAGCTTTACATATCCACTGCACATAACCGTTAAGTTCTCTTTCTAGCTGGGCAGCTCTTCTAAGCTTTAAAAATTCTTGTCTATTTTCTACTTTTTCTCTTTCCTTAGCGAATTCACTGTACGGGGAAAAAAGCAATACGATATACTATTAGCAACTACTAAAATGGTATGGTTTGAGGGAAAGAGTTTGTTGGAGTTGGAAATAGATAGCTCTACGTCTACTATAGTTTGTATAATAAAACACCCCCGCATTATATCAAATCTACGACAGTCGAATATATTAAAATCTCAGTCACATAATGCAATACGCTATTGTAATGAGTAATGAGACTTTCCTATGCAGTATGGTCATGTAGGTATTCCTTCTTGTTTTTATAGGTGAGGCACAGATAAGATTTCGAGATTCGCAAAAAAAGTGGGGTAGATCGTGTTTTGTCGCAAAATGGTAAAGCCCGTTTTGGCAGTAAGACAGCTGTGAGCTGAAGCACTTGCCGCTAAATTGAAGAGAAGCGGATAAAAGGGAACAACAAATAACACGAAAAGACAAGGTTAGAGAAGAGAAACTATGTCTATCAAAATGTATGATCGAACAAGTTTCGTTTGGGTCAAGGAAAGAACGCAAAAAAATGAATCTTCAATTATTGTGAACCTGATGGGCAAAAATATATAATTCTGGTAACTTCAGACAATCAGTATGAGCTTAAAATTCGCAAATATTAATGAAATAGCAAATGACAACTCAATAAAGGCTCCACTATTTTCTGGAGGTTCTAAGCCTTCCTTGTATATTGACAACTCATCATCGATTTGTAGTTTGGCGTTCCTTAAAATTGATCCGCCTACATTATTTTCAAATCTATCAGCAGACTGCACGCCAATTGCAATAAAGTCTAGACGATTTTTACCAGAAGATAGACACTTTATTTCTATTGAAATAAAAAACCTTCTTGTAAATAAAATCATAGAAGAAAGCAACTCTCCTTGGCGGGCACAGGTGTTGGTAACGAAAAATGAAACGCACAAGAAAAAAATGGTGATCGATTACTCTCAAACCATTAATAGGTTTACATATTTACACTGGTCAGCAAAATTACGCACCACTTACTTATTTCTATTTTAATGAGGTTGGAATTGGAACTATGGATTGGCTAGCAAACAGTTCTGATTTTTACCCAATTGAGGATGGCTGGGACATGATTTTTCGCCATTTTCAAGAGCTTCCTAACCCTCCTAACACTTTGAATGGGCTTACTGGAGATATTGTCCAAATATGGAATAATTTGGATTAAAACGAGATAAGGCCCGTAATTTTAACATGAAAAATCGCTGCCGTGCTATTATTCAAAATAGAGGAGGAAATACCGGTTATTAATTATTTTTAACTAAAGTTAAAAAATAGTATATTAAAGTATAAGTGGATATTAAGGTCTTTAAAACACGCGCGATTTTTCGAGCACGACGGCGCAGCCGGAGTGCTCGAAATAGAGCAAGTGTTTTAAAGATCAGTTATCCACGAATACTTTACACTATTTTTTCTTATTGGTATACGTTCAAATCATAAATGACTAATAATTGTAGAATGCTACATTCGTGCTTGACACTTGTTACATTTTATTTAACGTTATCTACAAGTACCTAACCTACTCCTGACAAATCAATAATTAAAAAGTTGACATTTAAACCTTTCTCGGGTTGTTGGTTGTTGATGTTGTCATTGGTAACTTTAAAACACGCGCGTTTTTGAATGTTGGATTTAAACACGCTGAGGAGTACTTTAAATAAGTGAAATAGGTTATCAATAAAATTTTTTTTTTTTTTTTTGACTTTTCTTGTTTTTTTTTTCTTACCTTCTTTTGGAATTTTATCTTTTGTTAATACCCTTATTAGGTCAGAATAAGAACATATTTAATCAAGACATAAAAATATTTGATCAAAATTATGAAATAAAAAATATTTTTCAAAAATAGTGGTGCGTTAATTTTGCTGGCCAGTGTAGATGCTTATCCTCTGCCCAATATTGAAGATATTGTTCGTGCTGTGGCGGTATTCAAGATTTTCAGTACTATAGATTTACAAAGTGCGTATCACCAAGTTCCCATACTTGACGAAAAGCAGTATACTGCTTTTGAAGCAGATGGTAAATTATATCAGTTCCGAAGAATTCCTCTTGGTTTGACAAACGGAATTGCGTGTTTTCAACGGATAATAGACTACATATTAAAATCAGAGAATCTTGAAGGTGTCTATGCATATTTAGATGATATTATGATATGCGGTAGAAATCAAGAAGATCATGATAAAAATTTAAAAGAATTTTTACTCGTAAGAAAATACAATTTTATCATAAACGAGAAGAAAAAACTTCTTACTACCTAAAATCAATCAAACTTCTTGGATATCTGATCGAGAATAATGCCTTGAAACCTGATCCAGTAAGACTCTACGAAAACTACCTGTACCTGAAGACTCTCAGTCTCTGAAGAGGGCTCTTGGGCCCATTACTCAAAGTGGATACCTTGCTTTTCAAAGAAAATCCTCGACTTGTTTTTTGTAAATCTTTTCTCTTGTCAGAAATCTGTGTAAATGATTTCGAAAAGCTTAAATTGGTTATTGTAAAATCAGCTGTTACTTCAATCAAAGATAACATTCCATTTTTAGTTGAGACTGATGCTTCAGAACATTCCATTGCTGCCCTTTTGAGTCAAGCAAGAAGGCCAGTTGCATTTTTCTCGAGAACACTGAGTAAGTGTGAACAAAATCATTCATCAGTTGAAAAAGAAGCTTATTTCATAGTCGAAGCGATTAAAAAATAGAGACATTTTTTGATTGGTCGTCAGCTGATTACTGATCAAAAATTTGAATCTTTTATGTTTGATACCAAACACAGTAGCAAAAGAAAAAATGAGAAGATTTTAAGATGGCGACTTGAACTTGAATCATGTTACAGCTATGATATAGTATATAGATCAGGACGAGGAAACGTAGTAGCTGATATATTTTCTCGAATTGGTTCAAATAGTCAGAAAACTTTATTCTATTAACATCAAGCTTTGTGTCAGCTGGAATCACTAGAATGGTCCACTGGGTCAGATCCCGCAATATGCCCTACTCTGTAGAAGATATTTGTATTATGTCAGCCTCTTGCCCAGTCTGTGCAGAACTCAAACCTAAATTTATTAAAAATCAAGGGACACTCATTAAAGCAACTTCGGCTTTCGAGAGAATATCTCTGGACTTCAAAGGCTTTCTTCCATCTTATTCAAGAAACAAATATATATTCACTATCATCGACGAGTATTCTCGCTTTCCAATCGCCTATTCATGCCAAGACATGACTTCTGAGACGGTGATTCGGTGTCTAAGCAACTTATTTTCCATTTTTGGAATGCCTGGATATATTCACATAGATCAAGAGGATCTTCATTTATGTCAAATGATTTTCATTTTCATTTTGATTCAAAAGGAATAGCTACAAGCAGATCGACACCTTATAATCCAGAAGGAAATGGTCAAACAGAATGGTTTAATGGCATAATCTGGAAGACGATTACTCTAACCTTGAGCTCAAGAAATTTAAAAATTCAACACTGGAAAGCGCTTCTAGAAGATGCATTGCATTCGATCAGGTCTCTTTTATGTACAGCAACTAATTCTATTCCACTTGAAAGAATGTTCTATCATTCAAGAAAATTAATGAATGGAACAGCAATACCTTCACGGCTAATCTCTGGAAAAAATTATATGAAAAAGCATGTCAGACAATCAAAGTACGATCTTCTCGTTGAAAAAGTAGATCTCATTGAAGCTAACCCTCAATATGCGTTAGTTCGACTTTTAAATAGACAAGTAACAGTTCCGCTAAAATATTTAGATCCATGCTGTGATGAAAGTCTACTGCAAACGGAAAATAATGCTGATAACTATGTTAAAAATATGCCTACTCAATCAGAAGAAGGTGTAGATTTTTTATAGGAACCTATTCCCACAGAACAAATGCCAGACATAGAACAAGAAAATGTTAGTGAGACAATAAACCAGTCTCAATCTATTCACTGTGAGCCACAACTAGAAAACCAGATCCGTCGTCGATCAAGAACTAGAAAATCTGGGGAGAATGTGGTACTTTTGATATCTTCTGTATATAGTTTTTGTTACCAGTATAATCCGATACAGAAAAGCATCTCAGCAACGCTGATGTCCAAATTACTCAAAACACCTAGCAAAGTAGCATCGGCCAGTAAGGCCAATAATCTAAACAACTGCCAAAACTTGAGTTAAATGAAGTGCAGTACAACTAAATATGACATTGGAGAAATTAGGATAAAAAAACATGGTCAAGAAGCCAGTAGACTCACACAATACTTTCGATTTTCAGATATCCGATAACTACTATGAAATCGTATCGTAAATTTTAAACAATCATTATACTAGCGAAAGATTTAAGTAGATTTCTCTTGAAACAACATGATTTATAGCCAAACCATGGCCAGTAGGAAAAATGGAATGGTGTTTTTGGGCAACAGCATCATCAAAAGTAAAAAGGACAAAGTTATATAAATATTTACCAAGCCCCAATCATCCTTTATCATAGAAGAAGCAATACGAGCCTTCTTGCACTACTTCTACCAATGAAAAAAATTAAAGTTGAGACATCAGGTTTAAGTAGGAGCGAGCTCTTAGCAGCAAAACAGAAGAAAAAAGCAACAGTCCATCCAAGATATCTAGGCAATTTCTTGCTAGATACTATATTCCTTGTCCTACTTAGAATCGCACGAAGACTAACTGGACAATCATTGGAGGTGATTGTTCTTATTAATATCCTTGAGCTAAATCCTTCATACCTTCATCCAATCGACATCATCTTGGGCGCCGAAGAATTTATTCAGATTCTACTGAAATGCATAAAAAAAAGGTCATATGGAAGTCTGCGCTGAGGAAACACCCGAGCCGTCAAAACACTACATTGATCAGAATAGTGCTTCAAAACCATCCAGTACAAAGACTTAATTACGAGTAGTTTTCAACGCAACCAACAAGACTTCTGGTGCTTGAACGGTACACTGAACTGAAATTATAGCAAGTTTCAGACATCATCACACGCTGAAGATCCCAAGGCATCACAGCTGACATTGAAAAAGTGTATAGACAGATCATGATTCATCCAGATAATCAGAAATTCCAAAAAATCTTATGTAGTTTCAATAAACGATTCGTATCTAAGTAAGAATACTGCCTCACCACAGCAACATATGAAATTTTCTTGCCTCGATTAGGATTTGAACCCAGGACCCTCGCTTGACGACAAGGTAGAAATGAGACAGGTCTCGGTAGGTACCTAGCTCAATTGGTAGAGTTTGGAAACCTAGTCGAGGCAAAAAAAAATTTCAATTTTAAAAACCTACCGTCTGCATGGAACTTAACTCTAACACACTGTAAATTATAGGTACCACAGTCGATAAAACTTGTAAAATTGTAAAAAAAATTAACAGTGTAACAAAATTTCCAGCGCTTGAAAGAATTTGAAAGGCTTCTCTCGTAGAAAATTTAAATCTCTATCTATCACAGGAAATCAGCTCAGAAATAATCGAGTTATGGTTGCAGAGTATGGGCATTATATCCAAATTTTGTAGAGCTATCCGCCTTGATAAATTGCTAAATTTATCAAAATAAGGACTTTTGGCTATAATTAAAGCAGCTTCAAGTTTCGATAAATCGATTGCAACTGAATTCTAGCCTATGATAAGAACCTGATATCATTGAGCTTTCTAGCAACATTATTAGAAAGTACAAGAATGTTTTCTGAATTATTAGGAAATAAATTGTCACACCCCAAAGTCTATTGAAAAATTTCATATAAGCAAACCCACCAACAAAGTGGCCCACAGAACATTTGTATCTTTTTCAACCATGTAATAGTATTTTACAATATTAGACAGATAAAACAGTTTTTACTGGCGATTGAAGGAAATGACTAGCGAGCCGTTAGGCGAGCTTGTCACCTTCAAGAGCCAGTAAAAACTCTTTCCTATCGTATAATGTAGAATAATTTATTTGTTACTTATTTGTAGAAGTTGTAGGAACACATAAAAAAATGATAAAATACAAAATTTTGAAATTTATGTTTTTCCTTGATTTTTTTCTCATTCAAGCTTTGATAGTTGATATAACTATGAGAACGAGACGTGTTTTTTTTAAGCTTTATTAATTCCAAGAAAATACAAAGAAGACGATTTTATGCTAGGAATTAGCTTATCTTATAATAATATAAATCTACCCTAAAGAACCCAAAAGATGGCACCTTGAAATATTCCAACTTAAATTATCCATAGTTTGGCACATTGTTTAACACTCAGAAATCACAGGACTTATCATTATACATATAGGTAATGTATACTGCACAGGTTCTAGATATATTTGCCTTTCAGATATTATTGGCGTAGCATCATCCTTGGAAATTTGGCAGGTTGACCCTCATATAATAATGACAGTATATGTCAAATTCCAGATAGTTTAAGTGTGTTTTACATAATTTCGTAAGTGTCCCGGTATTGAAATCCTCTGGCCTATCTGGCCAATCAAATTTGACACATTTTTCAATGCATTTTTCAATGGTGCAATATATAAACGGAACCTAAATATTTTGCATACCTCCAAATCAATTGACCCTTTGTTTGGACGCCATATTGCGGTGCGCGAACATAGTTGCCAAAAGTTGGAAAAAAAAATTACCAGCGTACTGTCAACATTAAAAACAAAAGTTACTGAATAAATTACATTCAAAATTTGAATTTGCCGCCTATTACGAATGTTTTTGAAAAGAAAAGCCATCAATTTTAGCTTGTGTTGGGCAGAATAGAAATAATAGAATATCTACCTATTTACTTTCATCAATCAGAGAGAGAAAGTAAACAAACAAAAAGGATAGCGAAGATCAATCATTTAGTTTTTTTTTTTTTTTTTTTTACGGATATGCGCACTCGCAAGGAAATGTCCTATCACGCTCGAGAAGCGGCAAGAACGCGGAAATGTCGGTGTATGTTGGTCTTGAAACGGTTCAGGTTGTAACCTGCAGGGAAAACCGTCGCAGGGATTTTATTCCACAGCGATGCTGTTCTCCAGAGATATGAATTCTGATATAATGAGGTTCTTGGTGCCTCTAGTTTGACAGTAAATTCATGGTTACCGTCTGTTTGACGGGTTCGCCTGGTAGGCGCTACTCTCGGTGGAATCATACGTGCCAACTCTTCAGAGCATTTTCCGTGATAGTACCTGTAGAAGAGAGATAAATCGCCCACAGATCTGCGATGTTCGAGACCATCCAAGTTACGAGTAAGTGCGGGGTCATTGATCAGCTTGATAGCTCGTTTTTGCACGGTGTTTGGGTGCTGCACTCCATATATGTGAGCAGTACTCCATAGTTGGTCGAATCTGGGCTTTGTAGAGTGTCAGCAATTGGCTTGGTGTGTACAGATGTCTTGTACGAAATAGCACCCCCAGCTTTTGGGACGCCCTTTTAGCAATATCTGCCACGTGACTGTGCCAAGACATGTTGGTCTCTGCAGTAACCCCCAAGATGTTCAACTGACTCTGTAATGTGACAGCACTTCCAGATAGCATGATGTTTGGCTCACCGGTGCTGGTCTTTTTTGAAAACAGAGCTGCTTGGGTTTTCTGCGCGTTGAACTGTACAAGGTTTTTGTTACCCCAGTCCTCTATTATCTCCAGGTCGTGATTTATCTGCGATATTTGAGTTAGTCTAAGATGATGGAATTCACGTGCGGAAAGACCTGTGGGTGGTATGAGTGAGGAGACTGCATTGCCATCGTCTGCAAAGCAATAAAGTGGATTTACTGTTTTATCTATGAGGTCATTTATGTAAATCAAAAATAGAGTTGGCGAAAGGATTGCTCTCTGTGGCACACCAGCATTTATTTGGTAAGAGTTGGAGTTCTGGCCATCCAGTGCAACATAAATGGATCTGTCCTTTAGGTAACTTTCAAACCAAGTGCAAAGTTTCGGCGATAATCCAATTGCTTTGAGCTTGTTGAGCAGATTTTCATGCCAAACTTTGTCGAATGCTTTAGATATATCTGAGGCAATTGTTCTTGTTTCACCCCGCAACTCAATCGCTTTTTGCCATAAGTGAGTGACGTATGTAAGTAAATCGCCAGTTGACCTATATTTTCGAAATCCGTATTGCTTATCATTGATAATTTTGTACTTTTCCAAGTACTTGGTTAGGTGATTGTTCACAACTCTTTCCATTACTTTTGATATCACCGGAAGTAGAGCAATTGGTCTATAGTTTAACGGATCTGTCTTTTTTCCTTTCTTTGGAATGGGTTGTACTGCGGCAAACTTCCATGATGATGGATATATTCCTTGCCTGTAAGACAAATTGAATAATTTTGCGAAAGTTGGGGTGAGTTCGTTGGCGCAATTTTTGAGTACTATTGCGGAAATGCCATCCGGACCCATTGCTTTGCTTGTATCTAGCTTTTTAAGGGCTTTTCGTATTTCTCTGTGACAAAAGGGTACCTCTGGCATACTATGGGAAACCCTTTCAATGAACGGTGGAGTTTTTCCGTTTGGCACTGTTAGGTTGGAGTTGGAGTTGGATATTGGCTTTTTCCTCTGATGTTGTGGCTAAGTGATTATTTTTATCTGTAAGTGGTGGTATGGATGACTTGGTGAAGTTAGATCCAACAGCTTTTGCAAGAGACCAAAAGGACCTAGAACTACTTGGACAATTCAGCAACCTGTTTTTTATTCTTTGATTGTATGTTTCTTTAGCGGAGTCAATAGTAATTTTGCAACTATTTCTGGCTTCTATAAATTCTGTGTGGTTTTGAGCGGTTTGTTGTCGTTTCCAAAGGTTATATGCTCTGTGTTTTTCCTGTACAGCCGTTTGACACTGGCTGTTGAACCAAGGTTTTGCATTAGCTCTACGTTTAGTTGTATGTGGGATATATGCATCCATTCCAGATAAGATTACTTGTGTTATTTCATTACAGCAAATAGTGGGATCAGCTGTTTTAAAGCAAACCTTTTGCCATGGAAAATCCAGGTAAAACTGTTTTAGGTCATTCCATTTTGCCGATTTATAGTGCCACATTTTACGAGGAAGTGGTTGTTGGCTTGGTGGGATGAGCATTTCGCACTTTGTTATTATAAGTTTATGATCGGACGAACCAAGTGGAGCATCTACTTGAATTGTGTACGAGTCAGGATTTGTGGTTAGGAACAAGTCTAAAAGCGCTGCAAATTCGCCCCTTTCTGAGATACGGGTAGGTTCATCGACAAGCTGCGTTAGACCACAACTTATGGCAAAAGCTTCTGCTTCTCTGCCTTCGTTATCTGTTTTGTTGTGGTGTTTCAGCCAGGGTATATTGTGGACGTTGAAATCGCCTAAAAAGACAATTTCCGCCTGTGGATAGTTTGACTGTATACTATTACAGCTTTCGGATAATGTCGCGAAAAAGTTTTGGTACTCGGTGTTAGATGTCGGTCGGTAGAGGCAGCAGATAAACTTGGTCGATGACTTTGAGGTGAATTTTAGCCATATTATATCAAGGTTCGCTGGTTCTAGCTTCTCCTCTCGATGACATGAAAGGTCATTTTTAATGTACACACAGATCCCAAAATTATGTCGAAATCGGTGGTGTAGGTCATAGCCGGGATAAAGATAGTTCATAATAGGTGTTGCAGAACTGATTTTAGTTTCAGTGAGAACAAGGATGTCAGGTCTTTGTTCTTCAAGATGTTGGTGAACTGAATTCATATTTGTACTTATTCCTCTTATATTGCTAAAATCAATTCTGAGTTGAGTTTTTGATCTTCTCTTTATATCTTTGCATGAAGGACCCC